>CM025790.1:24850800-26121836 GCA_014635995.1 Sarcophaga peregrina
GACTGAAGGATTGTAATGGCCAATTATGTATGTATGTATGTATTATTCTTGTCAAGATTATTATTGTCACAAACACGTATGTTTACAATAAAATTCTCGAAAATAGCTTAACTATGTTGTTTAGCCGTCATATAATAAAGAAAAAGAATTTTTATTTTAGAACACAATTATGCCGAAGTGGGTAGAAACATACCCATGCCCTACAGAGGCGCTAGGATTTTTTAGAAATACTTCAAATACTATTTGTGCCAAATTTCACCGAAATCGAACAACGGATTCTGGGGTCAGGCGTTAATGGGCTAAATGGGTGAATTAATTAAGGCTTGCATTGCCTTGTTTTTATAAGTAGTGTGTTGGCTTGTAAGACATGAGACCAGATCAGACACCTCAACATCAACGAAATACGGATCATAATATTTCTTCGACGATTGCCTCTCAGTAGATTTCTGGCAAAAACTTTAAGAGTAAATAAAATTGCCATAAAAAGTTTCACAAAAATCTGTCGTTTGGAGTGAACTTCAAACTGTAGGTTCCGCCACGCATATATAAAATTAACAGACAAGAAATAAGGTAGGCCGTAATCCGGATAAAATTGTTGGAAAATTTATTTCGAAATAATACGATATTATCTGAAGAAGTTATGAAATTATAATTTTTTTAGTTGAAGTCGCCGTGGTCTAGTAGGTAGTGTGTTGGCTTATTAGACGAAAAGCCCGAATTCGAATCCCAAGTCAGACATCAAAACGAAAAAGTGAAAATACTTTTTCGGCAACTTCCTCTCAGCAGATTTCTGGCAAAAACTCTGAGAGTAAAAATTGCCATGAAATGCTCCTCAAAAAATCTATAGTTCAGAGTCGACTTTAAACTGTAGGTCCCACCGCTCATGTATAAAAGTAACGCACCCAACATAATTGGTGTGAGATGCTAGGACGTAGTACGATGGGTCAATTCGACCACCGGGTACTGGAGTTGTCAGAACTGACAAGTACACGTCCTCTAATCTAACCTAACCTAACGTAGTTGTGTAGATTATCCTCTATTGTCCTTGGTGTTCCAAAATTTTTTAAACTGAATTGTGGATATTGATTACAATTCTTTTACCACAATAACAGAGTGATAGATGAACTTCTTCTCCATAACTTTGTAATTAAATTAGCAGAGTATACATCAATTGAATAGAAACCCAAAAACTTTTTAAAAAGAAATTTTCTTTTGTTTTTTTTTTTTTTTTCTTCTAAACATCACTTAAATTTTTCTCTTTTCGTTGTCTGTAGAAATTGCCTCCTGCACTTTGGCAGAAAGTTTATGGTGCTCGTTTGCCTTAATGGTCTGTTGTTCTTTGTTGATTTGCTACTTAATTACTTACATGAAAATTTAATATGAATATAACCGTAATAAAAACTAAAAGTTTATTAAAGACAAATTTTCAACAGCTTAATCCAATTTAGGCAACAGAAAAGCAAAAAACTAGAGAAAAAAATATGAAAAAAATGAAGAAAAACATGAAAAACCAAATTAAGAACCAACACAATAGCAAAAACTAAAGCGAACCTAAACTGTATGGACGGTGTGTAACAGAAGGGGAAAAAATTAAGGAAAACGAAAATGTAAAACTGAAAGAATAAAAGAAAAAAATGTGTGGAAATGAAAAAGAAAGTAAAAAAGAATATGCAAAAAAAAAACAAAGATTTTAAATGTATTAGTAACCCACATCCATGCATGTTTCACTTACTAATGGCATTTTCTTTTGTTTGCAAGGATTTATAACAAATTTGCAGCATGAAAAACAACAAAAAAAAATTCATACAACGAAAGAAAATGAAAAACTCTTAGACTTATAAGATGCAGAGAAATAGGAAAACATTAGATGATACATACAACGAAGGATAAATATTGAATTACATACACTATTAACCTGAATATTTGGAACAAAAAAGTGTAATTTGGATTTGCATGTAAAACTCTCTACACTTTCAGATTAAGAAACTCCCTAAGCTAATGGAAGTTTTTGAAACAGGTCCGTAAAGTTCCGTATGGTGAAAAACCTAACGTTATAAGAAAATATTCTAGGGCAACATATGCACCTCATCCATAATCTCACTTGAGCACACATAGCTGCCCATTCCACTAAACTAATCAAAAATTTGTATAGCTCAGGGGATGCGTACTAAAGTACAACTACCCTATGCTGAAAACCAGCCTGAAAGTTTAATAAACGAAGCTAAGGAGTGCGCACAAAAAAAACTGGACTTACACTAGTCATATCTAAGAAATAAATAATGGCAGTTTTTTCGTTATATTTCAATTAAAGTAAATAATGGTTGATTTCTTATACTTTTGTGTAAAAAATTTTTTTCTGCCAACGTCGCAGAGGCAATCCACTTTTTGAGCACTTTTCTTCTGGACATGTTTAGGTATTTAGAAAAACTTAGTATTTTTTACTTGCTTTGCTTTGTTTTGGTCGGCATCTTTTTTTTTCTTCTACTTCCATGCTACTCTCATACTCAAGGCCCTTATATTATTGATTCTTATCTTAGAAACTGTTTTTTTGTTAACACCTGCGAACCTAGCAATCGTTTACTATAAGCGGCGCGGTTTTTCATTGAAAATTTCAATTATTTTTTTACGACATTCCTGTTGGGTGCCCATTATCAAGAAACTAATTTTGCAATTGCAATGAAATTTAGTTCGTTGATTTTGAAACAGATGACTAACAAAAACAATGTCAATTAATGTTAATTTCAATTATGATAAAAGTTATAAGCTTAAAAGGAGGTAATTTTTTTTTGCGCACTCCTTATTGTATGGCAACATATGCAACTCTTCCATAAAAGCAGACTGAAGTTCATATCGTACATCGTAAGTACGTAGGTAGATAGGTTGGAGTAGTAGATTTGATTATAAACATCATTTGAGCTGCGCATTGTGTTAGCACGAATTCCACTAAACTAATCGAAAAATTTGTTCAGTTTAATGGCTGTACACTAAAGTACGAATACCCTCTGCTGAAAAAGCAGCCTGATAAACGAAGCCATATCCTGTATTGAAGTTGCAATGGTCTAGTCCCAGGTTCGAGTCCCAGGCCAGACTTTTAAATAAAATACAAAAAGTGTATTTTCAGCGATTTCTTCTTAGCAGATTTCTGGCAAAAACTCTGAGAATAAATAAAATTGCCATGAAAAGTTTCTCAAAAATCTGTTGTTCGGAGTCGACATTAAACTGTAAGTCTCGCCACTTATGTAAAAAAATTAATACACACAACATAAGCAGTGGGAGAAACTAGGTCAATAATCCTGAAGGGTTGTATTGACAAATTATGTATGTATGTATGTATATCTTGAATGTCAATAACTCCAGTTAACAAGGAATGCAGATTCAAGTAACCTCAATCTGTACCACGCAAGAGATGGACATTGACAAAGAAATTGAATAACAATTTTCTCATCTTTAGCAAACCCGTACCTTCGATAAATATTGTTTGATGTAAGCTGCAACGCAATAACCTGTAAGTATGGCTATTATGATCGAGATCACATTGCGACCAATTTGGAGCAGTAGATTAGTATGTCTCCTATCCATCATTGACTAAGTGAGTCTGCTTGTGTAACAAGATTCTTTAGTTTGGCTTCCCAGAAGAATTTTTGGCTAATTGCCAATTTACTAAAGCTAAGTGGCATACCCAGTTTGTGTTGCCAAGGATTCAGAAAAAATGTACCTGCTGCGGCGAGTTAAGCGTCCCTACAGTTGGTTGAAATGTTCTTTTGACCAGTAACCTAGACGAGTGAGACACTGAATAGCCCAGATAGAACGTTAAAACATCAGAGATATTGTATAAAAACACACGTTTTCCAAAAAAAAAACTATAGATTACAGTAATGGGTAGAATCCACACAAAGTGACATAGTGAAGCTAAAATAAGACCTTACATATAATGCATCTGTTTTATAGGCTTTGGGTGTAACAGTTATCCCGATTAAAAAATCCTAATCAAATCGGCAAGTAAGCCGCCGTAGTCTAGTAGGTAGTGTGTTGGCTGACTAGAGTTCGAGCCCTAGGCCAGTTATCAAAGAAAAATACAAAGTATTTCTTCGGCAAAAATTCTGAGAGTAAATAAACCTGCCATGAAAAGTTTCTCAAAACAAGCTGTCGTTCGGAATCGACTTTAAACACATGTAAGTGGTGTGAGAAACTAGGGCAATAATCCTAACTGAAGGGTTGTAATGACCAATTATGTACGTAATCAAATCGGCAAATATTTTTTTTGTAGTGTTAGTATAAATACACGCCGTCTTTGAAAAAAGTGGTCCCTGTAAACTTAATAAATATAGAAATCAAGATGCCTTCCAGGAACATCAAACCAAGCATCTCTGCTGAAAATAGAATTCGTGCTAATACAGATACGTCAGACCAAATGGTTTACAAAGCTAATCTGTGCTATATTAAGCTGAATTATGATCTCAAAGTTCATTTTAAATGATCACAATTGGTAGAGGTAATGTATGCTAACCACCATCAAGTAGTTTAAGTATTACCGGGCAATAGCCTAAAAGACATAAGGATAGGCTATAAAGTTTGGGGGAGTACAATAGATCGTATAGTTGCAGCATTAAAACACCTCTTCACAATAATAGTAATTGGGACTTCTTTGCTGTCCTCTTGATGCTAGTGATAAAAGAAGAAACCTCCTTCAGTCAAAAAAAGACTAAGCTTTCTGCATAGAATTACGTTCGACTTATTTCATCGTACACTGTATGCACATATTTAACACAAAATATTTAAGCAATTGCCTTTGTATGGGTAACATTTTCTTTTTCAACAATTTTTTGGACTACAAATGCTAAAACTTCTGTGATATTTAGTTTTTTTTTATTGTTCATGCATGTTTTTCTTCCTTTCACTACTTTTTTCATATCCTTTTTTTTTTGTTTTTGATTCTGTTTTCTTCCCGGTTTGTTTTCTTTTTTCTGTTTACTGCCAGTCAATTATAGCCTCGTTTGGTTTACATATGTTCCACAGTATTACATCACATCTTACAATCTGCTTGTTGACCCTTGTCAGTTTTCTTTTCTTTCTTTTTTTTTCGATATTCTTTCCAGTTTTTTGTTACAAAAATCTTTTCTTTTAAGAGTGATGGCATTAAAAATGTTATATTTTCATCAGTTTTTTCTATTATATTTTCATGAAATACACATAGTCTTAGGCGTTTATAGCATTTGCTTTAACACACATGTGCCCAGATTTTGGTCAAAATGTAAATAAAATATTCCATGGATAGCATATATTTTTAATCTGAGGGATAGTGTAGGCATCAAACATATTATTATGGATAAACATTTTCTAGACATTGTAGGCTACTTTATAGGTCAAGGCATATTTGTTTTTAAGGCCTATTTGGTGTTGCGTCTAAAACTTACATATATTGATTCTACTATTTATAACATCGTAAGTTGATGTTGTAAGAAGAAAATTCGTAAATTTTGTGTTTATGGAAATATATTAAATTGAAAACTTTCAGCAACAATTGTGATCTACTTACTCTGACGCAGCTCACCGATGCTACGTTTCGCAATCAGCCTCTTTACAGGATTTTATTACTATCAAGATTATTTGTCACTACATATTCGAATTCCTTTGTTCAGTAGAAGAGCAATTGTACTGAAATTCAAGAGAGAATACGATTTTAAAATCTAATGCCTAGCAGCATATACCTACTTCATCCAGTCGACGCCAGCCATAATTTATGTTGAATGTCTATATATGTCTACAAATTTCTTTATCTTCCTCCAGTCCACACCTTTGACACTAGATATGTCTGGTATAATATCTTCCGAAAACTATCAACATTTCGAACTTAGGAAAGTTCGCAAAATTTTCCAATACAAGTTCTATGTTCATAACAATCTAACATGGCTATAGGCATACTTAAAGTGGAGACACAGAGTTTCATTAGCATATTTAGATTCCATTACGTAATCTTAAAATACACACGATTTTCTCACACTGTGGTACTGTTCCACAAAAGACGATGCAACGTTTCAGCCCATTTTTATAGGCTGGCATTGGGTTATCCCTAGTCTATGTAATATAAAGTGAGCGTCAAAAGAAACTGTACACTAAGTATTAAATTCTAACAATCACCAAAGTTTAATAGACAAAATTTACTTCGTCATATTTGTTTCTAATTTTCTTTTCAATTTTAAAATAAAACTGGCAATGAAATAATTTTAAAATAAGTATAACGGTAATTTTTTAATGCATATTTTTTAATGTACAGTTTCTTTTGAAGCTCATTGTTATAATTGTACGTAGGGTAGTTTCCTAGTTAAGCGGCATCCATCAGCAACAAATCGGATTTATGAAAGAAGTTTCGAATATCAAAGGGCCGGACGTAAGGAATAACTAAGGAACTATACATTTCTTAAATATGCCTTGATTGATTCATTTTTCCTTACCCTGTATATACAGGGTGGCTGACATATAATGCAACAAAGTAAAGCGCTATATTTTTTTGATTTTTTTCTTTTAATTTTTTTGTTCAAATGCAAAAAATGTTGGAAATAACATCAAATTTTAGAATCAGTTTATATTTGTTCGAATTGGGCCCCTTTGGTGCGAATTATGGCTTTCAAACGGCCGACAAAGCCATCACAGGTTCCACGGAAATGGCTCTGCGGTATTTAGGCCGCATTCCCGGCGAAGCGCCGTCTTGAGATGATCAACACTTTGGTATTTTTTTTAGTGAGAATCTGAATCTCCAAAATGCTCCAGGCGCAAAAGTCTAACGGATTGAGATCCGGAGATTTTGGTGGCCATTGTGCGGCAGAAAAAGAGCGAGAAAGCACCATTCTTGGTTGATGCGTACTGAGTGCGTGGTGCTGAGTCCTGTTGGAATGTCCATTATCTGCGGCCGAAATGTTTGTCTGCCAAGGCCTCAATACTGTCTTTAAGACAATTTCCCGATAATATTCGGCATTCATTTTGACCCCACGGTCGATGAACACGAGCGGGGAGCGACGATCAGTCATTACGGCGGCCCACACCATTACCATCGGCGGCGCTTGAATTCTGGTGGCCAATCGCAGGTGTAAATATTCAGCTGACCTCCTTGGGAAGTATAGCCGATCATTTTGTTTGTTCACTACTACTCAAGTTGGAAGGGCTTCTCATCGGAGAAAACCAAATTCAGTAACTGGCTATATTCGTGCAAGCGAAGTAACTCCTTGGCTCTATCCAGTCTAACTTATTTTTGTCCATCGTTGAGCTCTTACACTTTTTGGAACTTCAATGGCTTTAGTCCAAGCTCATTTATCAATATGTGTTGCATCCGTTCTCGTGATATGTTCAGCTCACGAGCAATTTTTCTACCACTGCGCCGGGGATTTCGATCAAATCTAGCCTTCACTTTTCGGATCGTTTCTGGTGTTGTTATCGTTTTTTTCGTCCACTTTTTAGAAGCGATGCAATACTGCCAGTATTACGGTAATGAGCAATGGTACAAGTAACAAAAGATTTATTCACATTTAAATGCTAGAGGGCTCTAACGATAGCCGTCTGTGGGTTTCCAGCCAAATATAAAGCTATCACACTATCACGCTTGAATTCCATCACGAATAACTTTTTTTCTGAATGCAATAGATCAAAATGCTTTTGTAAGCTTGTAAATAATAAAATGTACTGCCGCTGGAATAAATCTGTAAAGCTGTCAGACGGACGGTTTATGAATGATAACAACCTGAAGTTGGTTGCAATACACATCAGCTACCCTGTACTACATTATAAGTGCCGCTTTATATCCAATACGTGCCCCAATCTGTTTTAAAATCGGATAAAAATCGAGGAACTATTAAATTTGAATCAATTTCTATATTTCTGTTACGTAGGAAATGAATAATTAATGCTTCAATATTCTATCAGGCTGTAACATGAATAATTAAGCGAGAAACAATTTTTTGAACACAAAAAGAAAGAAGTTTTGTACTCAATTCGATTCCAATTTCAGGTAACGATTGTACCGTTGAGTTTGTTACTTTGTTTACAGGTGTCTCCATATTATTCAAATAACTAACCAAGTCCTGTGATTTAATGTATCTATTGTCTTGTTTGATTATTTATTTAGCATTAACAATTTCAAATTATTACGTATGTACTCTATGAAAAACAGGAAAATAAAAAATGTCACTTAGTAAGGAAGTATGTGTGCTTTTCTGCTTTGAAAATTCTCAGTTAAATTGCAGCAATTGTTCATTCATCTCTCCAATATGTCAGGCAATATTTTGTTAAAAAAAAAAATGAAAAATAAACAACAAAATAAAGTTTCCTTTTTCTTTTCCGGTTGTTTGTGTACATACACAGATACGTATTTATTTTATTATTTATTTATATTTGTATTGTAAATTTGTATAATTTTCAGTAGAGGTCTATCTATCTATCTATCTATCTATACGAGTCTATTATGAGGCCTCTACACTCCATTTACAATACTATGAAGTGGTGTAGGGTTGTCGATTTCCATTTGTTTGTATTACTGTTGCCGTATGACTGCCTGCCTCCATGGTAAAATATACATGTTTGTATATGTGTTTTTAAGGATGTGTACATTTAAGCCTGAATGATTTTGTTTTTCATTTTCTTTTTTATTATTGGGTTACATCCCCATTTATAACTTGTATGAGTAAATTTGTATATCATCTATAGGTCCTGCATATTTGTAACTACAAACATAAAATATTTTTATTTTTACTTTTCTTTACCATTTTTTTTTTTTTTTATTTCTTTTGTTTATATTTTTCCTTTTTAGCATATAAAGCACCACCTTCATCATATTTTTTAAATAAATATTTGCAAATAAACAGACGGACCTTTGGTAACAAAAAACGAATAGAAAATGGAAAGTGAAAACATAAACAGACTAACGCACTTATTTAACACTTGTGCTCTATAAAGGATCTTTTGAACACGAGAATTTTATTTGCTTACAATACGTCTTCTAATAACCTAAAAGCGAGTTCTTTTATTCCGGTTTAGCTAGTGTTTAAGAGTAGCTTTAACCTTCTGTTAAATAATTCCACACTTTCGATCATTCACTTGAAATATTCGCCGAATACTGAGTGAATCTTCATGACAATATTCTAGTTTTGAAGACCACCTGGCAACATTGAACATGATTCTGTGAATATGGCTCCCAATATTGTATAAGGCTCTACATTTCGTGGTTTCAAAAGTATGGAACTGGAATTCGACGTCTGTCAAGCTAAGTTGTGAAACCAATTTTTTGCTTTTCATGAACACATGAAAATGATCAAACCCTATTACAAAAATGATGATTCTCCCACAGCCACGTATAGTGCTTTAAGAGGAGATTATGGTTTACTTAATCGTCCAACTATACAAGCAATTTGTAAAATTGTGAAGAAATTTAAAGAGACTAGAGTGGTTACAAATACTGAAAGGCTTGTGCATCATCGTTGTGTAAGTGAAAGTGTTGCCGAAGACCGAAAACGTCGAAAACGACAATGGAACGATTGTCACCGTCAATTCGGTTTCGCTCGTTCCGCTTAAAATATCGCTATTGTAAGTGAAAGTGTTGCCGACAACCCGAATGTGTCGATTCCTCGCTGTTCTCCGGAATAAGGACTGTCTTACGCCACATTATGGTATATTTTGCATTTAGATCTACACCAGCAACCATATAAAGTCCAGGTCACGCCACAACTGAAGCCAGCTGATCATTCCCAACGTCGTAGATACGTGGAATGGGTGCTTGAACAACAGACAGTGGACGGCAATTTTTCGAACAAAATTTTCTTCAGCAATGAAATACATTTCACACGCGATGGTTATGTTAATAAACAAAATTGTTATATTTGGGGTTCTTAGAGTACTAAAGTAATTGAAGAGAGGCTATTAGTACCAAAAAAAGTCACTGTTTGGTAAGCTCTTTGTTTCGAAGGTGTGTTTGGACCTTACTTCCTTATGCTAATATGACAACCGACTTTTTTTTGCCTGCCATTGAAGAATACGACTTGGAGAATATGTGGTTTCAACAAGACGGTGCGAATATGGCTTTATTGCAAGAGACATTTCCTGGCCGCGTAATTTCTCGTCGTGGTGATATCAACTGGTCACCAAGATCATGAGATTTTTTTTATAAAACCCGCACTCAGGGTGCAGGTTTTTTAGGAAAGATGGAAAGAGGGAGGGAAGATGAGAACGGTAAGGAAACGAGTTGCTGATGGTGACTATAAAATGGCCAGTGCTATACCTTCACCATTAGATAGTCTACAGCAATCGTCCCCTAGAAGCCCGCATTTTCTCACAGCACTTATGTTGTTTGTGTTAATTTTATGCAGAAGTAGCGGGACCTACAGTTTAAAGTCCGACACCGAACGACAGATTTTTGAGAAACAAGAAGAGAAAGAGAAGAAATTGCCGAAAAAATACTTTTTGTAATTTTTTTATTTTTGATATCTGTCCTGGGACTCGACCCCTGGCTTTACGTCTAATCAGCCAGCCATATTTGACACCATTAGACTTTTTTGTGAGGGCTGCGCGAAAGACCGTGTTTATGTAGATAAACCTTCAACTCTTGAACACTCGAAAACCAACATTCGTCTAGCAATTGGCTAAGGTACCGCCCAATATGTGTCAAAAAGTGGTCGAAAATTCCCTCAAAATAATCAATGCTTGCAACACTTCGCGTTGAGGTTGTTTAAATGATGTAGTGTTTCACACATAATGTACACATTGAAACTTATTTTATGTTTACTTTTGAAACCATAAATGGATAACCCGGCTCGTCAGCTTGCAAATTTCCGAGAAATTGGGTCTCAGCAGAAGGTAACCTTATTTCCCTTATCAAGCCAATCCAGCTTGCAGCTTGATGTCTCCTCATTAGAGTGTTGTATTCAAGTAGCTCCAGATAGTATTGTACATTGTAATGAATTTAAATTGGGCACATCATTTGGTGGCATAGCACACATCTTCGGTGGCATGCTATGAATATACTAGTGAGTATTCGAAAAAGGCTTGGAACAGTTTATTTTGGAAAGAGAAACTTCTGTTCGTATTCCAAGATTCATTCTTAACCCCCATCTGTATACCATAAAATAGTGCCTCTTTTAAAAGAGTTTGCTGAACCAGTTGACGTGGATCTTTCTTTATTTGTGCGGAAACCAAATAGGTTTTTTGAACATTAATTATGCAACGTTAGTTTAGGATTTATCGGTGATTTTCTCCATTTTATGAAATTTTATACATTTCATTTCCAAACTACAATATAAGGGTTAATGGTAAAGGAAAAATTGTTTGCATATGGAAAAAAAAATGTTCTAGAATAACTGTTTCGCTTGTTTCGTTACAATTTTGTTTTTAACGTTTTTTTTTTATTTATTTTTGTTGGGTTACATTCTTACTTAAATTCTTCGTATCTGCATAGTATAAATGGTTTTGTTAATAATACTCTACCCAATATTTGTTAACCACTAACAGTGGACAAAATAGCGATTCAAAGATGTATGTTTTGTATAAATATGTCAACAATTTATTTAAACACACAGGCCTGCAGCTTAAAGTCTACTCCGTACAACAGATTTTTGAAAAACTTTTCATGGCAATTTTATTTACTCTCAGAATTTTTGCCAGAAATCTGCTGAGAAGAAATCGCCGTAGAAATACTTTTTATATTTTATTTTAATGCCTGGCCTGGAACTCGAACCCTGGCTTTACGTCTAATAAGCCAGCACAGTACCTACTAGACACCGGCGACTTAAGTATTATTAATTAGAATAATTTGATAAGTTCGAATTAAAAGAATATCGGTTATTCAATTTGAAAGCCATTGTTACCGCCATCTAATTTAAAGCCCAATTTCTTAAGCATTTCGAAAAACTGTTTGGGCACGATAATTAAAAAGTAGCTAAGGTTGCAGTATTTAGATTAAAAATTCTCTTGATTCTCTATTAGAGCATGTGATCACTAACATTAGTTCTAAATTATTGACCCAAAAATAATATCAATATGGATTATGTTTCCACGATGACATTAATAATGTTTTTTCTCCGATCGGTTTACATATAAAATGTTATGGAGGTGATTGAGATCTTCACTGATAAATCAAAATCGATGTGATGAGTTGGCCATGATTGCTTTATTATACGAATGGAATAGGAAGGAGTGCTTGCCTTAAAATTCACTTGAAAATCAACATCTTTTTCCACTAGTATCTGGGTGAACATGAGATACACCTTTTCAAATCCATGCGGTTAGCTCAACAAAGAAGGCGTATAAATAAATAATTAGGAATATAAGCCCAAGACCCTATCTGAGCTGAAAGATTTCAGATCTCTATGTTGATCATCGCAAGAGGAAAGCAATGAGATTGAATAGTTTAACTTGGTCAATAAAATTAAATAAAAAATAAATTCACCATGCAACCTTCCCTACCACTCTTCAGTTTAATCTGTAAAAGTCCCTGTATTTTTTAAATGACCGGTGTCATCCCCAGTAACGGCAATAGCAAAGAAAATATTCAGAGATACATACATTACATAAATTAGTAGTAGTAGAAGTAGCACCTTATTGCTGCGACCATACGATCTATTCTACCGTCTACTTGTAATGTTTCCTTCATGCCTATTGCCCTTGTAAGATTTCAGAATGTTGGGCTGTGTCAATAATGACTATTCCCTTTCTAGCAATATGATTCACATTCTTCTTCTCTTCTTGTTCTCATTAATGGCCCAAATTCTTAGATGATTCACTCTCATGGTGCTAGAGTCTATATATTAGTCTTAAGATAAACCTTGTTCGAGCGGGTTATTCATTGCGTAGTTTCAAAAGTAAACGTAAATAAAACATATATAAAATATTTTTTTCATGACATTTCTTTTTTATAGTAAAGTTTGAACGTTTACATTATGTGTGAAACACTACATCATTTAAACAACCACCACGCAAAGTGTTGCGACACATATTGCGCAGTACCTCAGCCATTGCTAGAGGAATGTTGGTTTTTAAGTGCTCAAGAGTTGAAGATTTATCTGCATAAATACGGTCTAACCACATAATCTTGGTGGCCAGTTGATATCCCCACGATGAGAAATTACGCGGCCTGGAAATGTCTCTTGCAATGAAGCCATATTCGCTCGAGTTGTGTAGCATGTGGCTCCGTCTTGTTGAAACTACATATTCTCCAAGTCGTATTCTTCAATAGCAGGTAAAAAAAGTCGGTCATCATATGACTATATCGCTTCGAATTAACGGTGACAGTCGTTCCATCATCGTTTTCGAAAAAGTAAGGTCCAATCACACCTTCGGATACAATGGGGCACCAAATAGTGACTTTTGGTGTAACCACTCCAGTTTCTTCAAATTTCTTCACAATTTTTAAGTAAACCATAATCTGCTCTTAAAGCACGATACGTTGCTGTGGCAGAATCATCATTTTTGTAGTAGGTTTTGATAACTTTCAGACTTTCGACTGAAAAGAAAAAAATTGGTTTCACAACTTAGCTTGCCAGATGTCGAATTCCAGTCCCATACTTTTGAAACCATGAAATGGATAGCCGTTTAAAAATTCTACTCTAAGGTAAAGTCTAATTAACCTCAAGTTTTATCTTGATAGTCGGATACCTGACTCAAATCGCCTCTTATTATAAGTTTTCGACAAAGATTTTATTTGAAAAAATATCATTTGAAAAAAGTTTCTGCCTCGATTTATAATTCCATTTAAAAATCCATATGAGAGAGATTCTGGTCTACTTTCCCATAGTCGAAAATTTCTAAATACGCTGGGACATAGCAGAGGATAAAGTTCCTTACTTGTCCGATTAAGCTTCCTCAGACAGTCTATGGTATCTTAGTTTTAGTCTCATAAGAGTCGAGTGCTCGAATAGCAGCCTGATTGTGAGGCACTATTATATATCGCTCTGTCTTCTTACTGTGTGAACATATCTTTCGCTGAAATGGATGGTGAGTGAAAAAATGCTGCATAGTACATTTCAAAGGAGAACAATGGGAATACACAATGATTTTATACATTAGACGATCAGCTGAATTTGCTGTCAATAGGATCTGTGTGGCTTATATCAAGTACTCGGTTTGGCAGTGCTCAAGTGAATTTTTCTAAAAGAATGTAGTGGAAAGTCAATATGGTATCAGCGAATACTGTAAACAATTCATAGGTATTGAAGACACACATATCAGTTTTCTGTAGAATTCTTTCTACTTTCTTACTCCCACCCAACCTTAACCATAATATGAATTATATTTCGTAACACTTTTCATTCACATTTTTTCACATTCACAACAACAGTCGACATTTTGCACACTGTGAAATATATTTTAACAGCCATTTTTTTGCTGTCCACTATAACGTGTTGGTGTTTTATATTTCTTTTACTGGGATTTTTTTTTTATTTTATTTTTTGTTGCCTTTTGGTTGTCTTGCCACAACTCCCATGTATTATTTCAGTGGATTTTTATGAATGTCTTCATTTCAACAGGCATTTATCATGTAACGTTTTGTGTTATGAATATTTTTATTTGATTTATAACCTTAGATTCGTCGAACGAATATGTATGAATATGAGCATAAGCATGGGACGTTCCATTTACATAGATAAACGCACCGACATATACAATCATATTTTACCCAACGAATGAATAGTTTTATGCACATTTTTTTCCTCTTTTTTTCTTTTACAACGTTACTACAGAGAGTTGTAAAACAAATGTTTTATTGAAATTGTATATTATTACCAACCGCAAGAGAGGGAGAGAGGGGGAGAGAGAGCGAACGAGAGAGGGAGAGTGTAAAATACGTCTTTTCGTATTGTGGAAGGATGTAGTTAGAAATCCATATATAAATGCACACATACATACATTCATGCATACAGTTACACACAATGGTGTATTTGAGAATTTATTTTACTGTTATAACGAACACACACATAAAGTTCATGTGCATATGTATGTATATGTGAACATTATAATTTTTATTTTTGGTAAGTTTATGTGTGTGTAGTGTAGCTGAAGTGTTCAGGGAAATTGTATTATAATTTAAGGTCGTTTTGTTCTTTTCCTCTTGCCATTTGCTGTTCTAATGCTCTTCGCAATATATTCGCATATTCCAGTTATGATTTAACAAAACTTATTTTTGGGGGGGGGGGGGGGGGGCAATAGTTTCGTTTGTTCTATTTTTCTAATGTTGTTGTAACATAATGCCAAAGTAGTTGTAGCGTGTTGTGTCAGTGTGGTAAGTAGTAAGAGTACTGGTAGTCATAGATTTATGACACTAATAAATGTATACAATGTAAGGACATTTACATTTACATTCACATCACATTCACTTTCATATTCTCGTATATCAATATTTTTATCATCATTCATTACGTTTACATATTTTTATTCATTCATTCGTTCATCTATACATGCATGCATGCCTGTATTTCCTGCATTTTATAGAATGTCATGGCAACTACAGTATTGGGATATGTGTGATCGGGTAATACTTTACCAAACATACGATATTTTTGGTTTTTTTTTTTTGGATTTCTTTTCTAACATGATTGAAATATTATTGCTGAATTATGAAATATTTTTCATTTTATTTTATAAAATTTTTAAATATTATTTTTGTATATTTTTTGTATTGGCATTAGCATTTCAAGTATTCGATGTCATACAAAATACTAGAATTTGTCAAAAAAAAAAAATTCAATAAAGTTTTGGAAACAAAAGTTTGCAGTTTTTGCATTTCAAATACGATAAGCATTCTGTAGGTTATTTATGTATCTCTTCATATTTATATTTGTAATATTGATTTCACTTAATTTCTAGGTATAATGTTTATAATTAATGTTTATAAAACAATGGAAATAAAGTGGTGCTATGGTACCTCTCCATTTAAGATTTAAATAAATAAAAGAAATGCTTTGATAACCAGGACCAAGATTTTAATGCAAATGCATGTTTGTAGTCGGTAACTCAAAATCACTTTTGACAATATATCTTTTCGAATCCAAGAATTTTTAACAAAATGGCATCGATTGGTTGTTGCATTTTTTTGCATATTTTATAATATATGCATATTTTTTCATATTTTTCTTATAAGTGCATATATTTAGTATATTTTATTATTTCATGGTATATTTAATTTTCTTTTGGAAATATTTTAAAGTCAACACATGAAGTTTACAAAAATCTCATTTTACCTTCATTCAAATAATATTTTTATTGGTTCGTTAAACTGTGTACACCAAATAAATTTTGTTCGCTATTTAACGTATTCAATAGGAAAAATATGCCTGTGCGTTAAATGCGATGTTCGTATAATCGAATGGTCGTGAAATCGGAAAACTATTGGATAAACTGAAAAACTACTAGACCGATTTTGACCAAACTTACTATGGGGCGTGAGGAGAGTTTTTGTGTAGTTTGATGGTGCAATATTATTTTTTTTTTTTTTGTTTTTGCACCGTAACTCAAGAACTACTGCATTATGCTGTGTTTCGTTGAAGGCGTTGGGTTGTTAATCAGCGTACAGTGGCATTAATTAGCTGGATGCCACACTGATTTTGATTTTCTTCGAAAAGCAGTTCAAAATAAAAGAAGAATTTGGGGCCAGCAACGCGAATCTGGCCAAACTATCAAAAATATATAATTCCATTTGAACAATAATTGCTATGGCGATTTAGTGCACCTTTCATTCTTCTTCTAAATATCAATCAGCCATGACTTTGCATGGAAACCAGACTTACAGTGAAAATAAAATTCAAAGGCAAAACAACATTTGCCCGGGTCTATAAATATGAAACTGTAACCTGAATTTTATATTTTTTATTTGTTTAATAAATATATTTCAAACGAAACAATTTTTTATTGCATATTTTTAACATTTTTAGTGCATATTTTCTCTCTTATAGTGCATATTATATGCGCATATTTTTAATTTTTTAGTGTATGAAATTTCTTGCCGTGATGATAACAATTAATATGTAATACTACACAACGTATGATTAATGTATGCTAGGAGTTTTAAATATCACTTATACGCCACAATGTACCTGAATTAAATTTTAAGTGAATTCTTTTAGTATTTAATTCTATTTGTTAATAAATTACTATATGTACAGTCAACCCTCCTATAACGCGGTACTCTCCGAACGCGGTTTCCATAGAACGTGCTACGAATTAGCCTAGTTTGTACCTGAAATCCGAGTTTCTTATAGCGCAATTTCCATATAACGCGGTACGTACTCATCGCGTTATAGTTGGGTTGACTGTATATATGTCACATGATCAGTACTCACTTGCAATTTATTGATTTTATTGATATTTTTGATTTATTTTCACAATGCGCAAAATACTGACAAAGAAATATGAAAAGCAAACTAATATCTTCAATACTTGTAATGCATTCGGTTGTCATCCGTTTGAAACCATTTCGGACTTGGTTAATTAAGGTTAGGCAAGGAAGAGTTCAGTTCTATCAATTCTCCCCGAAGATCAAACATTCCCCAGGGAAAGCCAATATGCGTCTAAAATAACTCTTGCTGTTAAAGCAATCCTTGTATTAGAGAGCTTAGTTCAATTGTGTCAGGAAGTAAGAGCTCAAAAATACCTTTTTCAAAGACAGTCTCTTCCTGCTCCTCAAACCCAAAGCTTCAGCGGAAGTCATCTGCTAGAACAGAGCAACATTTCTCATGCCATCCTGTTGCCAACGAGATTGAAATCCTTTATAATAACTGTGTATGGGTATGTATCCAAGTAAACTAAAGCAATCGGAACACATATTTCCTATAATATCTCAGCGATTCTACCAGCTTTGATCAGTTCATCAGGAATGCAATTACCAACGAACCTATGTAAGCATTATATTTGAATGATCTAAAATTTCTCTAAATTTCTTAGAAAGCCTAATCACTTACGGGCAAGAACAGAAGTTGCAACTATGTTCGTCCTGTTCGCTAGTGATAGGCTTACTGTTCGAGTAAATCACGAAATTTTCTACCCAACAATCATTGTATCACTTTTAAAATTCCTAAGAAAACACTGGTATCGGTCAGGCGGCCTCTAAGAAAGTTTAAAGTATAAAAAGGCAATCATTTAGCCTCTAGTCTAGTAGATGAATTAAATTAAAATCGAATGTTATATGGGAATTTAGTGCGTGTATGTTTAGCATGTCAATTTGCTGCCAGGATTTTAAAGACAATAATTCATAATAAGCAGAAAATACTGATATACACCACGAAGCATAATCGGTTTGTTGTTGCTTACTTCTGTCGCTGAACTTGATTTTATTAAAGTTACTGGGCATAGGGACGTGTGCAAAAACTGTATTGTGAAGGTACTGCCAGGACAATTCACATTAGAAAACTGTCTATTGGATTAAAACACACGTTTACCTTTGGCCATTTATAAGACCACTAGGGCTACCTTTATTATGTAGCTTTTGACATAACGAGGAATTGTCTACACGCCTATTGCGACTAGTGAAAGAAGTAATATATCACCTGTCAGTTAATGCACTGGGTGGTGTAGTTTTAGAATCTTAATAGATTCATTTGTTTTTAAGGTAATCGTGTTTAAAAAATTTTAATTAGTAATCGCCGTCGTCTAGTACATAAGTTGAGGCCATGGTTCATACCCTTAGACAGATATCTCGAACGAAACGAAATATAAAACAAAATATTATTTTTTGGCCACATTCTGGCAAAAACTGGGATAATAAATAAAATTCGTTCAAAATGTACTGTAGATTCCACCAATCCTGTGTAAAATTTAAGCGCCCAAAGGAAGTGATAAGAGAATCTAGGTTGTAATCCTGAATAAATTGTGGACATTAATTGTGTAAGTATGTATGTATGTAAGGGAGTATTTGGAAGACACATCCCTGTTACAATTCATGGTCCATAAGCTGAATTTCAGTCGAAAACAATACGTTATATTAGTTTTATTAACAAATTTATTTTAATTGTTTTTTTTTTAATTTTAAATGATTGTATTTTGAGAAGGTAAAATAAAATAAAAAAATTTCAAAAATATTTACTAAAATTTACATTGTTTCTAACAGAAGTTTTTTGTTTAGTTAGTTATTCGTTCTCACTTTAAAATATTGTATTTTCTGTCTTCATTTCGTTACAGGCGAATGGCATTTAAAACAATTCTCTGTTTTATTGCTTTTCAAAATCTCTGAAGATTATTTTTTAAGGATTGATATTCAATATTCGATTTTTATAAATTTTTTTTTTTTTTGATTCTTCAAATGGAATAAGCAATTTGCTAAGCACTTTATCGAATAGAAAATCAAAATCAAAAAATAGGGAAAATACACGGCAAAAAAACAAAAGATATTTAAAATAAAAAAAAGAAACAAAAAACTCTTCAATCTCAATTAACCAGACTTATATTACGAGATTTTATTGAATTTTAAAATAAAATAAAACTTTTGACCATAAATAACCACACAGCACATGGAAAATATTTCAATTTGCCAACACCAGCATTCATACTCGGACTAAAGGATACTCTTCTAACGAATGCAAATGGCAAACTTTACAAAACGTTATAAAATTGTGAAACAAACAGAAGTTCAACGAGAATACAAAAACAAAAACAAAAAAAAGAAAACTTAAAAACTTTTAACATTTATTTTCAAAATTTTGTTCGTTTTTTTTTCTGTTTTTTGTTTCTCTTTTTGTCATTCCCTGCCTGTGTTAAACTGACTTTAACCGTGTTAAACAAACCAATTGCCGGATTGTTGTATTTGAAAAAGAAAAATAGAATACGAATGAAATCATATAAAAAAGGGAAAGAAAAAATAATTCATATTCCATACACATACAATAAAATTGTTAAAGGGAGAAAAAGCCAAAGAGATACGATGAAAATTTGCTTAAAACTGTATTCGAAGTCGATTTACTTACAGGTTGTTAAGTAAAAAATAAAACTTTAAAACAATTTTTTTTTGTTTTGTATTAATTTTAAGCAATAAAAAAATAAAAAAATTTCGTTATTTTATTGAATTTAATAGAAAAAGCAAAAAAAAATTCGGTCTGAACTTTAAAGCCACTTAAATGCATAAGAAATAAGCAAATAAACTAAAAACAAAACTGAAACCCAAAAAAAAAAAAGCAGCCAACTAAGGCGACATAGAAAAAAAAAAGAAAAATTGAAAACGAAATTGATTTATCGAATTGAAATCAGTCAAAAACTTTTATATTTAAAAACTTACTGTGTTTCACGTGCACTATGGGACAGTTTAAACCTTATGGATTTGCAAGAATTTCCATTTTATAAAATTTCACGCAACAGCCAATTTCCAAGAAATATTCTTCAATCCTACACTCTTTTTGACTTTTGCTTCCCCTTAAATCATTCAATTCCTTATTGAATAGAGTGCGATTCAAGAAAAAGTCAAAAGAAATTATAAAGAAAATGTCAAGCTCAGGACGTATGTAAAATACTTTTTAATAAAAGGAAAAAAAAAACACTTAAAATAAAATGTGGATACCACAGAAATGCATTAAAAGCGTAATAATGCAAATCCGTATATACACACTACACCCACATAATGGCCTTCAACAAGGCCCCATTAGCTGTAAAGTACATAATTCTCGCCCTAAATATCCTATGTAGCGCCATGCTGTTGATAGTACATGTTATTAGTGTCGAGCATAGCCGCCAGATAAATGAAGCATCAAATCGTCAAATATTTGAGAAAAAAGTCGTCAAAGGCGTTCATTGAAATCGTCAAAAAATCGTCAGAAAACATAAATAAATAAATTGAAAGGTTTTAAAACAAAAAGTCAATGTTAAGCAGTAATAATATTGAATAATCTGTACCTACGTGAGGTGTAAATGTTAGAGAGTCAAATGATCTTGATTTTTTAGGAGAATGAAATTCAGTGTGATGCTCGCTTAATTGCAATGTTGCAATAAATGCTTCACTTCATCTGATCTACTGAAAAATTACACCATTTATAACCGACCGAAAATGGAATACAACTCTCAAGTATGGGAAGGCCCAATTTTGAGGCATCTCGACCATATACAGGTGAGTTCTATCGCTACTACTATGGATATTGCTCGAGCGAAATAACACTCGTTTTTTTCGGCAAGAACATCTACATGTGGTCGATTGGCCAGTGTATCGCACACTACAGACATAGTTCGTTTGTTACACGGCCTATTCGTATGTGGAACTTCCTTCCAACAGAGATCGTTCTGGTTACTTCTGGTATAAAAATATTCAAACCTAGTCTCCATAAACACTGCTCCCTCTTTCATCATTCCTATAATATACTTTTCCAGTTCCAAAAACATTTCCTGAGTGTTGGTCGTATGAAAAAATAAAAATATTGTGGTGTTTGCTTTGTTCTTCCGATGGTTATATTATAAGCTATAATCGAATTTTTAAAATTGTCTGCAATGGCGTATGATAATTTATTATCAACTACGATGTTATTTACGAGTTGAAATTTTTTTTGGCTTTTAAGGGATTAAAATGGTATAAAATACAGAAAATCATCACAGATATTCAAAAATAACTTCAAAATACACCTTGTTATACAAAGGTTAAGGAAGCCTTTAATATATTAAAGTAAAGAAAATTATGTAAATTTTTAATTGCTAAAAATCGTCAAAATGACATTTTTGTAGCTCAAAATCGTCAAAATAAAATCGTCAAATCTGGCAACTATGGTATCGAGATAATTCAATTCAGATAGAAAAAATTGGCAATCAACTACTCATAGTGTTCGCCCGTTTGTCTCTCATGGACTGGCCAAGATCGTTCTTAAAAATTTAACAATATAAGGTGGGCCATTTAAAAGTTTAAATTTAAGAATGCAATAAAACAAAAATTTTTACCAAATTAATGGTATACTCTCTATTTCAAATTCAATTTGCAAAATATTACTCATACGCATCGTGTTACATGTACTGGAACAGTTACTCGGAAAAGTATGCAATAAAAAATTTGTGATTTCGTCATGTATGAAACTAATTGAATTGTATATCACTCATAAGTCACATATGTATGTACTATACTTGTCATTATGAATTTGAGTGTAAAAGTTTAAATTTAAAATTGAAATAAAACAAAAACAGTGTGAAGTTTGGCGAAATTCTTATTTTTGTTGTTAAGTACAATTTTTTTTTATTAAACCAGCACTCAGGGGATGACCCCTACTCATGCAGTGTATTGTGCAGGTTTTTAGGAAAGGTGGAAAGAGGGAAGATGCGAACAGTAAGGAAACGAGTTGCTGCTGGTGACCATAAAATGGCCAGTGCTATACCTTCACCATTAAACAGTCTACAGCAATCGTCCCCAAGAAACCCGCAGTTTCGCACACCACTTACGTTGTATGTATTAATTTCTATACAGAAGTGGCGGGACCTACAGTTTAAAGTCGACTCCGAACGACAGATTTTTTGAGAAGCATTTCAAGAAGAGAAAGAGAAGAAATAGCCGAAAAAATATTTTTTGTATTTTTTTATTTTGATGTCTGGCCTGACACTCGAACCCTGGATTTACGTTTAATAGGCCAGCACACTACCAACTAGAACACGGCGACCACAAATTCCGATTAGAAGTAGAATATTACTTTATTCATATTCCTGCCGAGGCTGGCCTCATTCGATCGGACAAATTTTCATGCCCTTTTTCGAGTGTATGGCATCGTATCTTGGCAAAAACATTACGAAGGTTCACATTTAAATACTGAATTGACTCTGGTTTGTCAGTATAACACATTTCTTTGACCAATTCTCATCTTCTTGGCTGCCAAGTGACATCACCAATTATAGGCTAATTAAAGGCCCATCAAACGTTAGAAGAAATAGCTCGTTTGTGGCATGACATCTCACAGTGTAAGATTTAGCCGCTCCAGGGAGACAAAATTAAATATCTTTGAAAAAAATTATGCTGGACTTATGATTTTTTGTACAAGGTGTTACTATACCAATATGTACCATTAACAGCGAATAAGTTGAGCTTCAAGACAAACAGAAAATAGTTAAAAAATTCCATTCCAATAAAAAGTTACCAGCTTTTTTTTTAGGAATTCCATGTAAAAATTTTTGTTGTTTCTAATTTACCCAAAAATATACAAGTTTAAAGTACCGTCATAATTTTATTGTTGACAAATTAGCCAAAGTTTTTGCATATCCTTATTTTCTGACGTGTGCTCTTTCATAGTGGATAAAAATATTTGCTTAAATTGAAACTCAAAAGAAAAAGACTTTTGTCCAGCTAGATTAGCGAAATCTTACACTGTGCATCGCTCACACAGTACCATGAAGATCGGGTACAAAAAAATTGGTTATCATGGAGTGAAAAGTGTTGCCATTGATCGATATGGTAGAATAGCCCTAATTTTCAAAGAAATATGCCAATGATGTCTCCCAAACAGAATAAAATGACTAAGTGTTGCCAGGTTTGAAATTACCGATGATTCATATTTGAACCGATAGATGGCCCAAACTCAAAATCCACTCCAAATAGTGACTTTTTAAGGATGCATTTAACGCTCTAAGATCTCATGTGAATTGATTTTATGTAAAATTCGATAATTTTGTTGATTCACGATTCTAGTTATTCAGAAGTGGATCTTATCGCTGAAAATGATTATTAAAATCAGTTGCTTTCAACTCCAGAGTCCAAACAGCGAGCACAACCCATTGCCTATAGTCGTTTGTCTTCAGTTTCTGGCATAATTAAATTGTGTACGAGTGCAAGCCAAAGTCGCGGCACAAAATTTGTGATCGATGAAAGGCCAAATACTGCTGAACGACGGGAAATCAACTGACTTGGAACGATCGTTAATTGAGCCAGTGGACTGAACAGAACGATTATGGCAATTGCTAAATGGTTTTTAACAAAGCAATTGGTTGTCTTTTGTAATTTGAAATGACAGACTGAATAAACAAAAACTAATTTAGGTTACAGCTTTAACAAAATGACCATTAGTAGACCCGGTAGTAGACCTTGGACATATATTTCAGAATATTTTGATATCAATTTTTCCTTATGCCACCGAAAGTTAGAGGCCTTTCATATTTCTCTGCCACGATTTGTTCAATGCAATTTACTTGTTCCGCAATACAATGTGCGAACTTCGTTATAAAACGTATAAGAAAACAAAATGGTTTTAAGGAAGAAAACACCAACAGCAACAACATACTTTATGCGACAATACGTTTATTGATCGTTTGATTTACTTTTTTTTTGTTCTTTCGAAAAAGTTTTAAATCTTCTTCTTTTTTTATTAAAGAAAATCACTAGAGACCATATGAATGAAAATATTGTCTTTGAGTTTTTCTTTCATATTTTCTTGCACATTGCATGCAGGAGAGACAACTGATTCTGTAAAGTAACAATTGTTGTTGTTGATATATGAAATATGAAAAGGAATTATGCACAATGTGGTATTTACGTAAGCTTTTTCAAGCTACTGTTCACTGAATAAGTAGCGTTTGTAAAGAAAGCAATAAAAATCCATTAAACAAAAGAATTTTTTCTTAAAATTGATTTTCTCAAGCTTATTTGTTAAGACGCGGTTGCATAATGGCCTCAACAAAGTTGTGTTTGATGTGACAGTATCCTGAAGGATTACAAGCCTTCATCTAAAGGCTAAAACTCTAAAAGTTTTGAAAAGAAATTAACAAACATACATATTGCTAAGTCGTTTCTAATTATACCAAACGTACATAATTGGTCTTTACAACCCTTCAGTCTGGATTACGACTTATCTTCTCACGCCACTTACGAAATGTGCGTTAATTTTATACATGAGTGCCGGGACTTACAGTTTAAAGCGGATTTCAAACGACAGATTGCTAAAAGACTGTTCATGGAAATTTTATTTACTCTCAGAGTTTTGTCTGAGGCTCACCTAAGTAATATCTTTTCATATTTCGGCCTATGTTTTGAACCGAAGCCTCACTTCTAAGAATCTAACACCATCTGCTAGACCAACACTACTACTAATTAATAATATCCCAAGGATATCCCATCTCCTTACTCTAAAAAAGCATGTTAAATACAACTCAACATACATGTTCCGTAAACCTGCCTTCTTTGAAAATATATTTTTTGCCACTCGTATATCTTTTATACTTTCCATGGTTTTATTAAATTGTAAATAGTAAATTGTATCGTTATGTATTTAAAAATATTGTTTTTGACAAACCTTTATTAAATTTAATCGAATTTTATTTTTTCTTTTTTCAATCATGGAGAACCAATTCAATTACAATAAATTTTGTCAGCCACATACCGCCTTATTTAATGGCAATTTATAAAAATTTTCCACAATTGCAAGCAAAGGAAATGATCAATAAATCTATTTAGTTCTTCCGTTACTCGTTATTTAAATAATTCACAAAAAAAGAAAATTAAATTTTTTATTTTAAATAAAATAAAAAATGGCCCCTAGATATACATGGTGGCTGATATGTATTGCAACCAACTTCAGGTTGTTATCGTTTGTAAATCGCTCGTCTGACAGCTGACAGATTTATTCCAGTGACAGTTCATTTTATTATTTACAAGCTTACAAAAACATTTTGATCTATTGCAATCAGAAAAAAAGTTATTCGTAATGCAATTCAAGCGTGATAATGTGGTTGCATTATATTTGGCTGGAAAACCACAGGTGGCTATTGTTGGAGTCCTCCAGCATTTACAAATGAATAAATCTTTTGTTTCTCATACCATTGCTCGTTACCGCGATACTGGCAGTATTGCATCGCGTCCAAAAAGTGGACGAAAAACAGCACAAATGATCCCAAAGTGAAGGTCAGATTTGATCGAAATCCCCGCCGCAGTGGTAGAAAAATTGTTCCTGAGCTGAACATATTGCGAGAATGGATGCAACACATATTGAAAAATAAGCTTAGACTAAAGCCATAGAAGTTCCATAAAGTATAAGAGCTCACCGATGGACTGAAAAAGTTAGACTCGAAAAAGCCAAGGAGTTACTTCGCTTGCACGAAAGTGGCCAGTTACCGTATTTGGTTTTCTCCGATGAGAAGCCATTCCAAATTGAACAGTTTGTGAAAAAACAAAATGATCGGGTTTAATTGCCAAAGAGGTCAGCTGAAAATTTACATCTGCAATTGGCCACCAGAACTCAAGCGCCGTCGATGGTAATGGTGTGGGACGCCGTAACGATCGATGGTTGCTCACCGCTGTGGGGTTAAAATAAATGCCGAATATTATTGGGAAAATGTCTTAAAGGCAGTACTGAAGCCCTGGGCAGACAAACATTTCGGTCGCAGACCATGGACATTCCAACAGGTCTCAGCACCACCGCACTCAGCACGCGTCAACCTAGAATGGCTTAAAAAGGAGGTTCCTAGCTTCATTTCTATTGCACAATAAACACCAAAATCTCCGGATCTCAATCCGTTGGACTTTTGCGCCTGAGGCATTTTGGAGAGTGTGGTTCTCACTAAAAAAGATACCAAAGTGTCGATCATCTCAAGACGGCGCTTCTCCGGGAATAGGCTAAAATACCGTAGAGCCACTTTCGTGCAGCCAGTGATGACTTTGTCGGCCGTTTGAAGGCCTTAATTCGTACCAAAGGTGGCCAATCCGAACAAATCTGAACTGATTCTAAAATTTTATGTTATTTCCAACATTTTTTGCTTTTGAACAATAAAATTAAAAAAATGTTGCGCTTTACTTTGTTGCATTATATATTAGTCGCTCTGTATAATAATAAAAAAAAAGTAAAATTAAATTGAAAATTCTACATTTCAAATACAATTTTATTTAATATTTTTTAATATTAATTCGACAAAGACAAAATATGTAATACATACATACATACGTACACATATATAAATAAATTTATAAATTTAAAAATATTTTTTATTATATGCCCCACACATGTTTCGTTTTATTTTTTTGTTTTGCTCTGTGATTTAATGATTTTAATGAACTACAAGTTGCAACTATAAATACAATGCAAAGGGAAAACTTAAATAAAAACTGGGTTAAAACATTTATTTTATTGTTGCTGATGATGCTGATGCTGTTGCTGTTGTTGTTGTTGTTTTTGTTTTCTGTAATTCCAACAATTTTTAACGTTAACAAAATATGTAGTTAACAATTCTTTTAACACTTTTTTATTTTTATTTTATTTTTTTTAAAGCAAAATTTTGTTTTTGTTATAGTTTCTGTTTGTTTTTGTTTTTGTTATTATTGTATTAAATATTACTTTACATCCATACATACATCCATACATACATGCATGCCTATGTATATTAAATCTCAATCTACTTGCATACACTACAAAGTGAATTATTGTAGAGAAATCTGTTTGAAAGGTATTCACTCATGCAATTAGCTGGTTGCTGTTATGATCCATGAAGGTCAAGGGATGCCAAGTTTGTTCAGTACTTTCAATGCTCTACATGTAGGCAGGGGTTAAAACAATTGAGCAAATTCTGATTCTTTTGATTACAACAACTCAAGTGCTTACTAATGGCGTAAAATTACATTCACAGGGTGAAATTTTGTTTTGAAATCATTTCATGCCTTTAAAGCATTAAAAAAATTTTAAATTTTATAAATGTAAACTTCTGGACTAGATGATATATCAATAGCGGTCCACTATTTTAATACATGGAAGTAGTCTTTTCATATGCCGGAAGTCTTTCTAATCCAATAGTCGGAAAAAGAAGGTTAAAAGAGTTACTATCCAATAGTGGTATTTCTGGTTCTGTTATCATTATATATATTACACCAGTCTGATTAGTGGTAGGCAGGACGCTTTTGTAAAGCTCTCCAAAAAAAAAATTTTTATTTAATCTGCAGCAACAATTTAATCAATGCAGTAAAATTTTATTCAAATATTGAAATAAAATATAGTCCCAGCTGCTGTCCAATTTGTGCACCCTTTATCGAACACCTCTTCTGAAACTGCCCAGTTCTTGGTAGATTGAGATTAAGGACCCTTGGCAGGACCTCCTTTGAAAGCATAATTCATTGTCGAAAGCCGACATCAAGGCTCTCCATTAGTGGCTTAGGCTGGTTGAGAATAGTTAGTACTTCATCGGTATAGTTGCACTCTCCCACCCCTTTCTTTTGTGTCTGGTCTCCACTCCCCCTTTCTCCTTTATACCTTCCTTTCAACCTTACCCCTCCTGCCCTTCTTTAGGACGTTCTACAAAGGGTCCGTTCGACTTTCGGGTACTGTGCTTGTCTTGTTTGACAGGTACACGTCCTCTTACCTAGAGGAGTTTGGCAGCTGCAATAGCCTCTACAAAGATTAAAACCAGTAGAAAACGGATGCTCTCGTCAACGATATTCAAAGTGAAGAGAATGGTCTTCATACCAGTCAATTTGGGAATATTAACAGTCTGAGAATAATTAAATAACAACGTCCAATAGCGATAATGGACTTCAAAAAGGCGTTTGCCACCTTATATTACTGCATTATATGAACAACGTTTGTATAAACGAAGAAATGAATGAAATGATATTCATTGACGGTCAGTATACAAGAATGATAAAATAAAGATTACGCTATCACAAACACCAAATTCGTACCTATTGGCTAATGAGAATGTAAGTTATACTGCAGGGCTGCCAACTACATTTACGTAGTGCACACATTTTTCAGAACAAATGTTAATTTTCACATATGAAAAAGACTTGGAAACCTTTAAAATAGCCCAACTACGTCATCTAATGGGAAATCATGCGCAAGACGTAATCTTTAGTTTATTATTCTTGGCCAGTTTACACATTCTGTTTGCCATTTGCAATACAAGCAAGTCAGTTTGCAGGGAATCATGGCGAAAACACTGAAGCAGTGCAAACGTCATCGTAAGGGACCTGAACGATTGTCCTCATGTACTGGTTTTTATAAAAATTATGCAATTAAACATGAATGGAATTGATTGAAATATTGTTGTTCTTTACTAAATTTAAACTGTAAGTCCCGCCACTCATCTATCAAATAAACACACACATTGTGAATGGTGTGAGAAGCTAGATCATTATAATGATTAAAGAAGTAAGTGACAATTCTTACCCTTTACTACTGTAATCAAGGCCAAGGCAATTTAACAAGGCAAATGTTGGCATAAATACACTATACATACATAATTGGCCATTACAACCCTTCAGTCAGGATTTCGTCCTAGCTTCTCACACCACTTATGTTGTGTGCATTAGTTTTATATATGAGTGGCGGGACCTACAGTTTAAAGTCGACTCCGAACGACAGATTTTTGAGAAGCTTTTCATGGCAATTTTTACTCTCAGAGTCTTTGCCAGAAATCTGCTGAGAGGAAGCCGCCGAAGAAATATTTTTCGTTTTGATGTGTGACCTGGGATACGAACCCACTACCAACACACTACCCACTAGACCACGGCGACTTCACTATACGCACAATAAATTAAACAGCAGTCGTTATAAGTACAACGCAAAGGCAATACACTTCTTGTATTATTAGATACGTTTTCCTTCTTTATCGGCCTAATACTCAACGAGAATCAAACGATGAAAAGTATGTAAAATGGTTATTTTGCAAACGCATCTAAAATGGTGATGATTAAATGCCTTCCACCAATATGGACTATGATAACAAATATGTTACTAAATAATTTATTATTTCTGTACTTCAATTAAATTAAATTTCCACTACATTGTGTTAATACCATTAGAACTGCTTAAAATTTTGTATTCTATAATTTCCGTACCAATTGCATAGCAGATTCATAGGAAATTTTCCAACAAAAATTTTATATTTGATGGCAGTACTATTGATGTTGATGGTGGCATGATATAGCCCTTATACATGCACTCGTGCAAGCATATCCGTTTATTTGCACTTCCAATTCCGTTTCCGTTAGGCGGTATAGCATATAACGTGTCGTATTTTTTTAATATCGCATGTATTTCCATCAATACCAATAAAAATTACGTGAGCTACTACAGCCCATACAGTTCGAATATTAGTATTCCAACGATATAAGATCTTGTATGTAAATGTGTATGTTTGTGTGTGTGAGAGTGTGTGTGTGTTTCATTTAAACACAATTAAATAAAATTATTATTTTACAACATATACGGAGTATTTTACCAAAAGCCATAGCACATCATACGGCAGAAGTTCTCTCTCACACACACACACACACACATGACTTGTATTTGCAATTAGTCAACTACCGTTGTAGTAGTGATAGTTGCAGTGATTGTAATGATATTGAACAGAGAGCAATGCAATGCAATGGCATTATTATTGGCAGCATCAATAAAAATAAAAATAAGGAAAATAGCAACAACAACTATTCAATAAAAATTTATTTTTATTTTTTTGATTATTTTTACTGCCTGAATCAATTTTTGTTTCGTTGATGTCGACGTGGATGTTGTTGTTGATGTTGATGTTATAAAACAAAATAGTCTCTCTTAAATATCCTTTAATTACATTAAATGAAATGTTTTTGAGCGGCACATTTTACGTACAATGAATGAATTGCATGAATGAACGAATGTATGTACGAATAAATGAATGAATGAAATATTTACACAAACAATTACGAGTTATTACAACATGACAGCATTAACATGGCATACGGCATATGCCGTACACCATATTGATGTACATTTATTATGTAAATGTATGTTATAATTATACTTATGCTTATACATATGTATGTATATGTATGCGTATGTATGTGTGCGTGCAACTACATATGTAATTTTACAACAATACAAGAACTACAATACAATAATAATAATTACATGTAAGTAATGTTTAACTGACTTTTTTGGAAAATAAAAATGAAAAATAAAAAAAAAATTATTTTAAACAGCCATAATGCAACATAAAATCACAGTGCTAAATAAGCAAAAATATTTAACTTTTTAAAGGCATATTTGCTTGCATTGAGAGTAAAATAATTGAAAAACAAAACAGAATTTTAATTTAAATTATATTTCGTTAATTAATTGTGGTATTACAAAATATGAATTTTTTATGGAGTCCATTAGTAGATTTCTGCCAGAAACTATGAGAGTAAATAAAATTGCCATGAAAAGTTTCTCAAGCTTATATTTCAAGCACAATGTATAATGAAATAGAAATAGAATAAAGTCGCCGTGGTCTAGTAGGTAGTGTGCTGGCTTATTAGGCGTAAAGCCAGGGTTTGAGTCCCAGGCCAGACATCAAAATAAAATACAAAAATATTTCTTCGCCGATTTCTTCTCAGCAAATTTCTGGCAAAAACTTTAAGAGTAAATAAAATTGCCATGAAAAGTTTCTCAAAAATCTGTCGTTCGGAGTCGACTTTAAACTGTGGGGCCCGCAACTTATATATAAAATTAACACACACAACATAAGTAGTATAAGAAACTAAGTCAATAATCCTGACTGAAGGGTTGTAATGACCAATTAGACTAATTTATTTAGTAAACAAGCGACAAGAATACATACAGTAGCGAGCACAAAAATGCAACGTTGGGTAAAATTATCTTTAAGTGCGATAATTTTAAAAAAATGGTGACCAGTTCAAAATATTTCTTTGGGTTATTAATCCCTACAGTTATAGATACCTATTATCAATAACATTATGTAAATATTTTTAATTAATTTTATATTATTTTCTCATTTATTAAAAAGAGTCCGAATTTCATGGGAGCAATAAAAATGCAACAGCATAAATTTTAATGTGTTTATTTAAATTAAATAGTAATTCTTACAAAAAAAAAATCTATAAAATTATTATTTAGTGGCGTAGCCCTTATTTTTTATGACTTCTTGCAACCTAGAAGGCATAGAGTCGACTAAAGCTATTAATGTGTTAATGAATATTTTCTCCCATTCACTTTTCAAAATTTCTTCTAATTGCCTCTTATTTGACGGATGTTTCCTCTTAACTTCCCGATCTAATAGCTCCCATAGATTTTCTATGGGGTTTAGATCGGGAAACTGTGATGGGCAATCCAAAACATTGACACCATTGTCGCTTAAAAAGTTTCAAGCTAAGCGACTTGAGTGCTTTGGATCGTTATCCTGTTGGAATATGTTACCAGGAGGAATTTTTTCCCGCAGATGAGGAAGCATGTGTTCTCCCAGGATTTCACAGTACTTCTTGGCGTCCATTTTTTCCTTCGATTTGAGTTAAGAGACCTACCCCATCACGGGAAAACGCACCTGTAAATACGTGACGTAAAATCAATAATTTTTTTTAAACATATCGTTCCTTACCCCACACCATTATTGATTCACCGCCATGTTTTACGGTTGGAAGTTGATATCTTGGAGAATATCTCTGTCCAGGCGGTTTTCTTTTTATTGATTGCACTGATGAGAGGTTTCTTTGCGGGTCGTCTCACATGCAAATTAGCCTCTTTCAACCTACGGCGAACAGTGTGAACGTCTATAGAGACTCCCATTTGCTCATTTGTGAAATTAGCAACGTCCACTGCGGTCTTTCGTGGATCTTTTTTAACCAGTGCAATCATCTGGCAGTCTTGGCGAGAGGTAGTTTTTCGAGGATTACCACTACCTGGTTTCCTTTCCACACTATTTCTCAAGGAAAATCGAGATTTAATCCAACATACGGTTAATTGATTTACACCAAAGAGGTGTCCAACTTCACGCATGGATTTTCCTTCTTCTAAGGCTTTAATGATTGCAGTTTTGCTGTCAGCTGAGAACTGCTTCTATTACAAAACACATGTTGTATAACTTATTTAAGAAATTTTCAAATTTCAGGAGGTAGTTCTAGATTACAATGTAACCTAGAAACTATACTTATACACAAACATATGCAATTTTACATTTTTATAAAAAACTAGATGACCCGTGCGAATATTTCGCACAGTTAGTTGTCATTTTTGTAATATAAAATGAAAATAATTAATAGAAATTTTATTTAAACAGTATTATAATGCTGTTCTATATAAAATATAATTTTTATCACTGAAAATATTAATTATTCAATTTCTAATTATTTTTCGCCATTAGCGTTAGATATAAGCTTTAAAATGAGATATCATTCATTACATTTGATGCTGTGGTATGGGAGATATTTGCAACCGACAAAAAAAAGTGCTTTAGAAATAATATATATGATTCGATTTTTACATTGGATAACTTCTTCTTTTGTAATTCTCGTATGCCAGCGCAGCAAATTACACAAACACGCTCTTCGTTATAGATTCCATTGAAGCAAGACTTTGAATTGACTCGAACCTCTTTTACATCGTTTCCATTGACGATTGATTTGTTACGCTATTTAGTCCTCATATATTTTGGTTTTTTCATTTTTCAACCGGTTTTTTTCTTTCTAGGAACTTAAGAATTTATTTCTTTATTACTTATATCCTCCATTCGTTTAACATAATAACATACCTTTTAAGACCAACAACTTTTAGAATCTTACCGTTCAGTCTTGTTTCGTATTCTCTCTCGTGTCACTTTGAATATTCTCCACAACCGACTTAAGTGTTTGCTCACTTGGAGATAATGTAAACGGGCCATCGAATCAGTGTATCATTCAAACTCATTTATGGCGCGCATCTGTTGTTGTGTTACTCGCAGACAGTTGAACGATGGTATATTCCATACGTAATCTCATTAAGAATATGTCGTAGTCTGGTGGCTAGTGTTTTAGTTTATAAGACGTTTGGCCACGGTTTAAGGTCCAGGTCGACATCCCACCATAATATGGAAAAAAAATATTTTTTCGGCTACTTCATCTCTGGCAAAAACTCTGAGACTAAATGCAATAGCCTCAAAAATCTGTCGTTCAAAATTGATTGCTAAGACTGTAGAACCCATCAGTCATGTATAAAATTAAGTAAATAACGGTATCAATAGGTCTTCCAAACTAAAAGAAAATCTCACATACAATTTGATATTTAAAGTCTATTTAATGGATACCGTGTCTATGATTTAAACAAGACCGTATTGTGTAGTCAATACCAAGGAAGAAAAATATTGTCTTACACCATTGGTAACCAAAAATAAATCTAGCAATTTACTGTTGTTTAGATTTTGGCAATTGAAATCTCCGAAACCTACTTGGCACTCAGTGTGTTAAGTACATTAAGAACCATTATTTTAACTTGCCATTAACAACATTATATATCCAACATTATAAATCGACAATGAGCGTTAAGGGAAAAGCTAGGATTATCATCCTACCGTTAACTTTTAAAGTTAAGTTTATGTTTAAACTTGCCATATTATATATTATTTTCAATATGGCAACTTTAAATATAAACAAAATAAGCATATAAAATAAAACACTGAAGTCCGTCGTTGCCACTGCGTTTAAAAAAAGCAGTATTATCAACATTGCTCCGGCATTGCCATATTTTTGAAAAAAGTTAACTTTTAACTTTTAATAAAAAAAAGGTAAAGGTAACTTTACGGTTTCCTTTAGCTAACTATACCCATGTTCAACGGCAAGTTATAGTAAGGGCTCTAAAATGTTTCTGCAAATTCCGATAGACTTTCCTAAGACCGCAAAAAAATAAATTGAGATGGGGTTTATGTTTTAATACATTGACTGCCAAGCGGTTTTGACTGCTTTCTTCCCAGGAGTCCCAACATTTTTTTACATACAATACATTTCATATGTTTTTTACTTTATAAAACCTTTAAAAATCATCCTAGACCTATGAAAGCTTTTGCAAAAATGTTCATTAAAGGGTTCTTTATTTAAAAATCACTCAATATTTCACTCTGTATCTTATATTATGAACTATAGGCTCGAAATCAAAATAATCACTGTGGAAGTCACACGTGGAAGTCAATGTGTTAATCCGTTTTTTTTTTTTAATAATAATAATAAAATATATTCTTCTACAGAGTATTCCAATTGAGTAGAGAAATAAATGGGAATTTAAACATTCAAGCTTATTCCACAACACTGTGTGATATTTATGGTCGATTTATAATTTTTCTTAATTAGTTAATGCTAAAGAGAGAGCACCATCAGCACCATAAGTCTTTGGCGTAATATTAAATCTGCTATCATTCTCTGATAAATTAATTAAAAAAATCACAATAAATTTCCCACTACAAATAACAATAAGACTATTAAAATACAACCATAATAAGGCCACTTCTTTCAATTGGCCATACATAATCCATACGACTACTCGTCGTATATTAATGTTCATATTCAAAAGCATAAATAAAATAAAAAGAAAAATTAAACATTTTCATATGCAATAACGTGGCAAAGATACCAATGGTTGGCTTTCAATTATGCAAATGGTTTTCAATGTAGCACTTAAACTCAGAATTGCTGTGCAGGAGCTGGTCATTTTGTGTAATTTTTGGATGTTAACTTCTTTGCTTTTAATGCATTTAATTGCTTATGGGGGCGTAACATTTTTGTGGTCACTTTATGTGTTTACATGCTCTTCAATATGAATATTGAAAAAATGGGGAAAAAAATTTAAAATTTAAATTGTTTTATTGTATGTAGTCCTTAATTAATTAAAAACTACTTTTAATGAGAATATATTAATATCCAGAAGCTATTCTAAATTACTGCGGATTTTCTAATTGCTAATTTATTTGTTTCTATTTAGTTTGATACAAATTACTTTTCCTTATGCAAAACAAATTTTAGATTGCCAGTGCTAAACTTACTAACTAAAGATCATCTGGTTTTCAATGGGATCCTTGTAGTTTGACGGCTCAAAGATGAGTGACAGATTGGGCTAAGCTTTACATACATACATACATACAATCGGGAAATCCTGAAATCCTAGAATTTTCAGGATTTACAAAATCCAGAATCCAGGGATTTTTAAAGAATTGTCACGGAATTTTTCGGAATTTTCGGGGTTGTGAATTCATATGTATTTTGACCCTATAAAAGGTACTAAAGAAAAATCCTATATTACTTGACTTCGATAATAGCATCTTAGATAAGAAAACCTCAACTTCCACTGATGAAAAGTTATTTGATGCTATCGAAGAATGCAAACGCCCTATAAAACGAATTAATCTCACACCACTTATGTTGTGTGCGTTAATTTTATACATGAGTGGCGGGACCTACAGTTTAAAGTCGACTCCGAACGACACATTTTTTTGAGAAGCATTCCATGACAATGTTTTACTCTCATAGTTTTTGCCAGAATTCTGCTGACAGGAAGTCACCGAAAAATTATTTTCAAATTTTGTTTTGATGCCTAACCTGGGATTCGAACTCGAGTCTTTCGTCTAATAAGCCAACACACTACCTATTGGACCACGGCGAAAATCATCGCAACGCTTATTGATCGTTAAGATATTCCCTGAAAATCTCTTTATTTACTTAGACAGCCAGGCTACGATTAATGCCATAACGAACGTAGATTTAAACATCTGTCCTTGTCCATGAATGCCAAATATTTCTCAGAGAAATTGGTTGAAAAAAATTCTTTCAAAGGTAACTATTGTATGGGGTTTGGGATATAGGGATATGATTGAAAAATGCATTGCTGATGAACTGGCCAGACCCTAAACGGAGAATGTAATTTCCGATGTGTTACAGGCAATAGATATTCCGATTATCTCTGTTAATTTGTATATTATCTACCCATTTTACAGGGAAACTTAATTCCGTTGTCAACAAGAGGGTACGTTCAATATTACAAGACTCTGATGAATACGAATGGAGAAGAAAAGGATCAATTCACTTATGCCCTTAAATCGAATGAACGTCGATATTACGATACACGAAGAGCTCCGGCTTAAAGCTTAGTTAGATAATTTCGGAATAAAATCGGTAACCGTAATGGCTAGATCAACATTTCACTTCAAACATGCTCTCGATACATGCATAACATACATAATTGGTCATTACAACCCTTCAGGATTATTGACCTAGTTTCTCACACTACTTATGTTGTGTGTGTTAATTTTATATATAAGTGGCGGAACCTACAGTTTAAACTCGACTCCGAACAACAGATTTTTGAGAAACTTTTCATGGCAATTTTATTTACTCTCAGAGATGTTGCCAGAAATCTGCTGAGAAGAAATCGCCGAGGAAATACTTTTTGCATCTTGTTTTGATGTCTGGCGTGGGACTCGAACTCTGGCTTTACGTCAAATAAGCCAGCATACTACCTATTATACCACGGCGACTACCCTCTCGATAACAATATTCTACAAAAAGGACGAAAGAACACACATTTCTTTATTCTCTATACTTGAAATATAAGCATCATCAATAGATCCATTAATGATCCCTTTGGTTTAAGGTTCTATAACGAGTTTTGTAATAAACTAAGTACCTTTGCGTTCATCATGAAATCTAGTTTAAGATTGTTATTATTGAAAGCAAATTCTACTACTGAAAATTACCTGAGAATGAATGTATGCTCAATTCCGTTCAGTTTTAGTGGACCTGTGTTTAGTGTAGGCTTGTTGAGGACGACTGGTAAGAGTAGGGAAGTGGTTGAACCTTATCTCGTTGTATAGAATCTGTAGCAGTAGAATCTACATCGTCTCTCAGATTTTGGAATAAAATCATAATAGATTTTCTGCAGCTAGAGAATCGTTTTTTCATTTTGATTTCAGCCGATGTACGCGATGGATTACCTATTGGACAGGAATAATTTCTTTTTTTTATTAAATTTTGAACACTAATCCCGGTCACTTGGCATGCCTTTATCAAAACTTATGTGTTTTACTACTTAAAAATTGGAGCACTTCTGTTTATCTTATTTGTATAATAAATTAATAACAGTTTGCAAATAGCATAATAAGACTGTGACTAGCTAAAACAGCTTAAGTAAATTTCATATCCATTAATTGCAAACTAATTAAGTAAACCAGAAATATAAAGCTAACCAAGGACTTTTAGCTTTAAAGTTTTAAATTGACAAAATTAAAAAAAAAAACTTTGAAAATATTTCTCAAATTTAAAAACTAAAAATCTAACTAACATAAAAAATAATTCCTTGTTGGTAACATTACATTTTTAATAATTATTTAACAGTTTTACGATATTAAATGTATTTCAGCTTCCTTTCTAAGGGTTGTTGTCCTTTTTAATCCTGTAAAAAAATCCCCTATTAATAATCAAACTGTTATAATACTACAGAATAATGCTTAAGACGAGAAAATTATACAAATTTTATGATTATTTCTGTATGAAGTAATACCATCTTTAGTAATTTTTATGAATTTTATTTGGCGTCATTTTATCCAAAAGTTTCAGAGGTTGTAGTATTTGATTTTGACAAGAAAAGCAAATAGTCCTGGCATACAATCATCTTGTTTGGATTCATTCACAGTATTGGGATTAAAAAATGAACTTTAAGTCAAGATAACAACTGAGTTTATCACATCACTTATGCTGTGTGTTTTAATTTTATACATGAAGGGAGGAATTTGCTAAGCGAAAGTATTCGAAGAAATAATATTTCATATCTTATTTGGCTAGATATATCTTTTGGTTTCGTAAGGCACATATTAAAATATCATTTTGATTATAACGCTTGAACTTTACCCGTGGGAAAGCTTTTGACTACTTATCAGCCCATATCAGATAATACTTTAGCGGTAACATGACAAATATTGGTTTTCAAATGCTTTAACGATGTCCTTAAAGGCCAGCCTTATGAAAACCCTTACCTGCATCGAATCGTATGATATTTGTGGTCAATTAGTAGATTGGGTTAGGTAAGGTTAGGTTAGAGGACGTGTACTTGTCAACTATGACAAGTACAGTACCCGGAGGTAGAATTGAACCATTTTACAACGTCCTAGCTTCTCACACCACTTGTGTCTTGTGTGCGATAATTTAATACATGAGTGGCTAAACATACGATTTAAAAGTCGACTTCGAACGACAGATTTTTTTTCTTTCTGAGAAGCTTTTCATGGCAATTTTTACACTTAGAGTTTGTGCCAGAAATCTGCAACACATACTACCTGTTAGACCACGGCGACTTCAAAAATTATTGTTCCGAAAACCTAAAATAATCCCAAAATCATTTATAATCATTCGTAATCATTCTCGTGCAACTGTTTTGTTGAAACCATAAATGGTTTACTATACTTATGTACTTACATAACTTGTCATTACATCGCTTTATTCAGCATTACGACTTAGTTCTCACACCACTTTTTATACATGAGTGACTGGACTCCGTATGACAAAGTTTCGAGAAACTTTACATGCCAATTTTATTTAATCACAGAGTTTTTACCAAAATCTACTGAGAGGAAGTCGCCGAAGAAACTTCTTGTCTATTTCGTTTGGTTAGGGATGTCTGACTTGGAGTTTGAATCGAGGACTCATGTCTAATGTTCCAACACACGGCCTACTAGAACGCAGCGAGTTAATTGAAACCCAAAGAAAGTTGAATTTGAAACGGCCACAGCGTTTTGCAGGAACGGTAACGGATATTATAGTATCAGTTTAGTAAAGATAATACCCATTTGAATCTCTAGACTATTATGCGTGTCAAACTACTTTTTTACAATGTAAATGCTTGTCCCCAATCGTATCTGTTCTCCTTGAGAATCACATGCATAACATATACATAATTGGGCATTACAGTCAGGATTATTGACCTAGTTTCTCACACTACGTTATGTTGTGTGTGTTAATTTTATACTTAAGTGGCGGGACCTACAGTTTAAAGTCGACTCCACACGACAGATTTTATGAGAAACTTTTCATGCCTATTTTATTTACTCTCAGAATTTTCTATTTCTATTCTATGTTGATTGTCTGGCCTGGGATTCGAACACTGGCTTTACGTGTAATAAGCCAACACACTATCTACTAAACCACGGTAACTTCCTGAGAATCACATGCGACAATTTTGCTTACTGATCTAACGACCGATTGAGAAATGAGTTCCATCGCTAAAGAAAATATAAACCTTCATTTCGTTTAATGCTAAGAACGACAAGCCGGGTTTTATGCTTGCGTGAGTGGGACTTTATATGGAAGAAAAGCGTATTCCCATAACAAATTCTTCATATTGAGCTGTAAAGCAGTTCCAATTTTAATAAATTATTAACATTAGCCAAAAGAAAATATTAAGTGTTGAGTTGAATTTTAACGCATATATTTTCAAATACCACATATTACCCCATTTAATTTTTTTGCTTGTATATACACTGAGCGCCATAAGTGTGTCAACATCTAATAATAATTTTAAATTTTCTATTATAAAAAATTTACTTGTAGCACAAATATTAATTAAGTTGTTGTTTTTGTTTTAATAAACGTTTTTATTTTTGGCAAATTATTCGATTATTCTCATTTACTTTTCTCGTTATCTTAAGAAAATGAATTATTTCAGTGGTGTTTACGGATTTTTGGCGTTCAGTGTATGTATATTGTATACAATGTTTCATATCCTTTTACTTAATTTATGACATCATATTTATAAATTTATTTATTGTTTTTTTTTTTGCCTTTTTTATGCGAAATACATAAAAATAACAATACTTTTCAACAATTGATTATCAATACACATACATCATCAACACAATATACTTTTGTTACATTAAGGAAAATAGAAAAAAAAAGGAAAGATAATTGTCATCAGATATCGATAAATATCTAAACATTTATTCACTTGTGAAATGATGATACATTTGTCTCAATTTATTTTTGTAGTTCGTTTGGCTACATTGTTGCATACAAAAGAATTTGTATTTCCTCATTTCCGGTTAAAAACACTAAAGGACTCTCTTACTCACACAAATACCACTCAATACACACTCAGATGTATAACAAAGTGCAAATATGCCGATAAATGCATTGTGTTTGCATAAGAAAAATTTAATGAACAAAAAGGAGAAGCGATTTTATAAAAAAGTAGGAAATGCAGAATCAAATTGTTGTTATTGTTTGACACAATTATACCCTAACTCACCTCTGGTAACTAGTAACGGACTGATGATATTTTTGTGCATAGTCTTAAGCCGATTGGTCGCCCTCGTCTTACAGGAAATAATATTACACCGCCTTTGAAGCAGTTAGAAAAGTTATTTTGCATACAATGAGACTTACTCGAATTGGATTTGCTCGGCATTACTGAAAATTCATCATCATTATCTGACGTATTCATCCCAAATCAATCACCATAAACACCATTCCGTAGTTCTTTAATTGTTTGTAGGAAACTTATTTCCTACAAAAAGTATTTAAAATCGAATTTAAAAAATAGTAACTATTAGGTTTCTTTTTATGTTTTAATTGCTGATATTATCTGTGGTCTCCTTTAGGGCCTTGCTTCTTTTTTTATTAAATTATTGTTGAGCCAGAGGGATTCATCATATGCAATTGAAAATATTTCAAATGTTTCCGGAGTTAGATTAGTTTGCCGGTTAACTAAAACCAGATTAATTACAAATAGTAACAGAGTGCCAGTTTATAACTAGAGGGGTGGTCTACTTAAATAAGGACCAGGACTAAAGAAGTTCTATGCCATCCTGATTTCTTTTATAAAATTAGAAACGTTGGTGGATCAAGTCCATAAGTACTATGCAAAGCCATAGAAGAATGGCCTTTCTTTTAGTTTCTTATACTACGACTTATATTACGACTTAGTTTCTCATACTAATTATGTTGTATGTGTTAATTTTTTGTGCATGACCTACAGTTTAAAGACGACTCCCACGATAGATTTTTGAAACATTTTTCATGGCAATTTCATTTACTCAGTCAGAAATCTACTCAAAGGCCGCCATAAAAATATTTGTTTACTACCCTCTCATAGCTGCCAAATATTTCAGAATAAATTGTCAAAATAGTCAAAGACGTTCATTGAAATAGTAAAAATATCGATAATATTGCATCATCTATACTTATGTGTAGTATAAATATTAGCAAGTCAGAGGATCTTGACTTGAAAATGCAGCGTGATCCTCGCTAGAACTGACACATTTTTCAGTACCTTGGTTTCTTAAGACGTTACAATAAATACTTCACTTCAACTAACCTACGTACCAATTACACCATTTATAACCGACCGAAAATGGCATACAACTTTCATGTATGGGTAGGTTCTTAAAGTCTATTTTGAGACTTCTCGACCATGTACAGGTGAGACCGCAGTAGGTCGTAAATCACGATAGTATTCCAGCTCTAATGGATATTGTTCGAGGGGAGTTGTTTATGAAAATTATGTTTTCCTACGTAACACTCATCTTTCTCGGACAGCACATCCGTATGTGGTCGATTGGCCAGTGTATCGCACACTGCATTATAGACAAAGTTCGTTTGTTAGACGCACTATTTGGAGCTGCCTTCCAGCAGAGATCTTTTCTGTTACTTATGGTATAAAAATATTCAAACCTAGTCACCAGAAACACTGCTCCCTCTTTCCTCATTCTTATAATATATTTTCCTAGTTCCACAAACAATGACAACCCCTGTGTGTTGGCCGTAAAAAAAAAAAATAATGGCACTTGCCTTTGTCTATCGCTAAGCCTAGTCCCCTCGAATGAATATAGAATGAGATGGTTCTGCTTGTAGCATGTTCTGTCATGAAAAACTTAAAGGTAGACTTGGAAACACAAATACTTACTTACTTACTTACTTAATTGGCCATAACAACCCGATTAACGGATTTCGGCCTGCCGCAATACATCCTTCCAGGCGCCTCTGCTTCTTGCGCGCCTACGCCAGTTGGTCACACCAATCGATGACAGGGCTTCCTCGACTTCCAACGGATACAAGGTCGTCCTCTTCGCCGACTTCCGCAGATCCCCGCATCAAATACCCGTTTCGCCGGAACATCCTCCTCCATTCGAACGACATGGCCGAGCCAGCGCAGCCGCTGGATATTAATACGCTGCACAACATCTATGTCGTTGAGGAGCTCATACAGCTCACTGTTAGATCGGATGCGGAAATCATCGCCAACTCGCACAGGACCGAAGATCTTACGTAGGACTTTCCTCTCGAATACCCTCAAGGCTGCTGCATCAGTTCTCAATAGGGTCCATGCCTCTGCGCCATAAAGAAGCACGGGTAAGATGAGCGTCTTGTAGAGTATTAATTTTGTCGCACGAGAGAGGTCTCTGCTGCTCAATTGCCTATTGAGACCATAGTAGCACCTGTTGGCAAGAGTAATCCTGCGTTTGATCTCCAGACTGACACCATTTTTGGTGGTAACGGCGGAGCCAAGATAAATAAATTCCTTGACTGTATCAAAAGTATAGTTATCGGCCGTAATCTGAGAATCAATACGCCGCACGTCTCTACTTGTCGACAACATATACTTTGTTTTGCCCTCATTTACTGCCAGACCCATCTTCTTAGACTCCCGTTCAATAGCGCTAAAGGCAACAGTAACATCTCGCTTGGTACGCCCTATGATGTCGATGTCGTCAGCGTACGCAAGCAATTGGACACTTTTTTGAAAGATAGTGACATTGCGATGCACTCCTGCCTTTCGCAGAACACTCTCCATGACGAAGTTGAAGAGGTCGCATGATAAGGGGTCGCCTTGTCTGAAACCTCGCACGGTATCAAAAGGTTCGGAGAGGTCCATTCCTACCTTGACGGAGGTGCAGGAATTGCTCAACGTCATTCTGCATAGTCTTATCAGCTCAGACATTGCGAGCTCAGACATTGCGGCATAAACACGATCCCTTATGGGGCTATCGAAGGCTGCCTTATAGTCGACAAAAAGATGGTGTGTGTCGACTTGTTTTTCGTGGGCCTTTTCCAGGATTTGGCGCAGTGTGAAGATCTGGTCTATGGTGGATTTGCCAGGTCTGAAGCCGCACTGATAAGGTCCAATCAGTGTTTTGACGAGTGGCTTCAGTCGTTCACACAATACGCCTGTAAGAACCTTATATGCGATAGGGAGAAGGCTAATACCCCTGTAGTTGGCGCAGATTGTGGGGTCTCCCTTTTTCAGGACAGGACAGAGGACACTGAGGTTCCAATCGTTGGGCATACTTTCTTCTAGCCATATTTTGTAGATGAGCTGGTGCATGCGCCCTACCAACTCATTACATCCGGTCCTAAACAATTCAGCGGGGAGGCCATCAGGAAACACAAATATCCTAGTAAAATGTAGTGGTAATGGATCCATCATGCCTGAAAGAGTAAGTTCATAAGCACTTAGTAAGTAGTAAGAGTAAGTTCATAAGAAACCCTTTGTTTTGTAGCATACATATGAGTACTTAAAGACCAGCAACATCCCCTATACACCACTGGTAAAACTTTGCCAATTTTATGGATGAACTTAGTGTACTGTTGACAAAAATTTAACACGTGTTTCTTTATTTAACAACAAAGAGTGCTTCTCTTAATGCGAGTTATTCATCAATTCCTCTGAGTATATCCTTATTCGGGAAAACTAATATCGTTCAGTTTTCATGTATTCATGTGAATTCAGTCTTTAACTGAATAAAAGACAACAAGCGGAAAAACATCTCCAGTTCAACGGAGAGTTCATACGTTTAAGATGGAAGATCATCTCGCCTTTGAAGTCATTTTAATCATCTAATTTTCAATATTCATTTTATGACAGCCAGATGGAGCCCTAACTATATAAGGAGAGCGCACAAAAAAAAACTGGACTTACACTTTTCGTTATAGAAATAAAACTTAGTAGCTGATTTTTTTCGTGCTATATTTCAATTAAAGTAAATAATATTTGGATTCTTTCGTTTATAATTTTTTTTTTCTGACAAAGGTCCCAGAGCATCCAACTTTTTGAGGCACTTTTCTTCCAGACATATTAGGGTGTTTTAGAAAAATACGTATTATTTTACTTGCTTTGTTTTGGTCGGCAAATCCTTTTTTTCAATACTCAAAGACTCCTTATATTGTTTTATTCTTTCCTTAGAAACTGTTTTTTGGTTAACACCTGCGAGCCAAGCAATCGTTTTTTGTAAGCAGCGCGGTTTTTCATTGAAAATTTCAATTATTTTTTTGCGACATTGGGTTGGGTGCACATTTTCAAAAAACAAATTTTGCTATTGCAATGAAATTTAACACATTGATTTCGAAATAGATGAATAATAAAAACAATGTAACGGTAATCATTTTTTTCATTTTTTTCGTCCGCACTCCTATGTACAGTAGCGAGTACAAAAAATGCAACACTGTGCCATATGATCTTTAATAAGATCTGTTTCAAAATAACGGTAACTAATTTATCTAGTTTCTTTTGCTGTTAATTCTTTCAATTATAAGTTTTCAAAGTAACCACAGTTTATTCCAAATTCTGCTTTAGAAAGTTAAATATTTTTGAATTGGTGAAAAAAGTGCAAATTTTTAGCGAGCAAAAAAAATGCAACATAATAAAAAAATAGTTAAAGTAAGTTATCTATTTAATTATAATTGAAAATTTCTTAAATAAGTTATACAACATGTGTTTTGTAATAGAAGCAGCTCTCAGCTGACAGCAAAACTGCAATCATTAAAGCCTTAGAAGAAGGAAAATCCATGTGTGAAGTTGGACACCTCTTTGGTGTAAATCAATCAACCGTATGTCGGATTAAATCTCGATTTTCCTTGAGAAATAGTGTGGAAAGGAAATCAGGTAGTGGTAATCCTCGAAAAACTACCTCTCGCCAAGACCGCCAGATGATTGCACTGGTTAAAAAAGATCCACGAAAGACCGCAGTGGACGTTGCTAATTTCGCAAATGAGCAAATGGGAGTCTCTATAGGCGTTCACACTGTTCGCCGTAGGTCGAAAGAGGCTAATTTGCATGCGAGACGACCCGCAAAGAAACCTCTCATCAGTGCAATCAATAAAATGAAGCGCCTGGAATTTGCAAAACGTTACAAGGATTGGTCAAATGAACAATGGGCTAAAGTCTTGTGGAGCGATGAAAGCAAATTTTATTTCTTTGGCTCCGATGGGATAAATTTTGTTCGAAAACCGCCTGGACAGAGATATTCTCCAAGATATCAACTTCCAAACGTAAAACATGGAGGTGGATCAATAATGGTGTGGGGTAAGGAACGATATGTTTAAAAAAATTATTGATTTTACATCACGTATTTACAGGTGCGTTTTCCCGTGATGGGGTAGGTCCCTTAACTCAAATCGAAGGAAAAATGGACGCCAAGAAGTACTGTGAAATCCTTGGAGAACACATGCTTCCTCATCTGCGGGAAAAAATGCCTCCTGGTAGCATATTCCAACAGGATAACGATCCAAAGCACTCAAGTCGCTTAGCTCGAAACTTTTTAAGCGACAATGATGTCAATGTTTTGGATTGGCCATCACAGTCTCCCGATCTAAACCCCATAGAAAATCTATGGGAGCTATTAGTTCGGGAAGTTAAGAGGAAACATCCGTCAAATAAGAGGCAATTAGAAGAAATTTTGAAAAGTGAATGGGAGAAAATATCCATTAACACATTAATAGCTTTAGTCGACTCTATGCCTTCTAGGTTGCCACTAAATATTAATTTTAAGATTGTTTTTGTAAGAATTACTATTTAATTTAAATGAACACATTAAAATTTATGCTGTTGCATTTTTATTGCTCCCATGAAATTCGCACTCTTTTTAATAAATGACAAAATAATATATCATTAATTAAAAATATTTACATAATGTTATTGATAATAGGTATCTATAACTGTAGGGATTAATAACCCAAAGAAATATTTTGAACTGGTCACCATTTTTTTAAAATTATCGCACTTAAAGGTAATTTTACCCAAAGTTTCATTTTTTGTGCTCGCTACTGTATGTATATATGCGTTGCGAAGCTTGTCGCAACGTTCGCAACTTAAAATTTTCAAAACATTTAAAGGCAGGACGTCTTGCCACTTCTTGTAAAAATTTTCGCAATAATATGATGAATCCCAATGTCCACAATATATGCCCGATGATACCTTAACACTTTTATCAGCAGATATTTGTTTCGAAGGAGATCCTTTTTTAATTCAATCGGATTTTGAAATTAAAAATTCCATAGGGTATGCAATAGGCTATTAGTTACAAACACTATTACAATCTCAAATACCCAGTTCTTTGAATGTAGTACAGGAGACTATAGAATGACATGGGAATTTTAACGAGTGCTTCTTACACATGCTTAGATTGATATCGGTTTCTTTGTAAATGGCAAATGGTAATGGTGTGAGTATGCATTTGTGCTTTTATAATACCGGCAGAGAATGAGAACACAACCACATACATATGTACGTACATACAATCATAAATATGACAGGCATTACTTTGTTTCAGTAAATGAATATGAGAGACGAGTTTATGGTGAGTATCTTTGAGTGTGTGATAAAGTATTGATTGTTTGTGGTATTGATTGACATAAAAAATGTATTTAAATTTGTCATTTTCATTTACACACATGCATGCACACGTCATGTATAAGTATTTGTGCATGTATTGTGGTTGTTTCAAAAAGGGGATCAATTTTATTGTGTTTTTGCTTCTCTTTCTCTTTCTCCCATTATGCTGTCACACGTTATCATGTGTAACATAATCATTATCAGTTTGTTTGTATGTATTGTGTCTGTTTGTTGGTTTTTTTTTCCTTTCTCCCACAATAGTTTTGAATGCCATACAACCACACTTAAATTCTTATCTATGAATTCTTTTCATATTTAATCTCTACAGTTGACAAGTATTTGAAATTAATTTGATGGACATTATTTTTGTGTTTTTTTGTTTCTCTCTTCTGTTGTTGCTATTAATAAAAAAGATAACAACAAAAATAAAAATTCACTCTCCACCTTTATTGTCAACAATTATAAAATAAAAGTTGTTGTTCGACCTATAATAATCAATACTGCACCTTTACAATAAATTAAGATTTATGCGCTCTAATGCTTGCTTATGTACGTACTGACGTGTATAAGGATTTTAATAAGTTTGTATCGTTAGTAGTGGTGTGAAGGTCTTGTGGTTATTTTCCATTTTTTCTTTCGCATTTCTCACCTGTTGTTGTAACCCACTCGCAAATTGAATGTCACACCACATTAATGTCTGTTCAACCATTTCGTAACGTCAAATGTCACTGCACATGTATGTACATGTGCGGCAATAATATTAACGAAAAACTCGGTACATAATTTTCTGTTATACAGCACAGCCATAAAACTCGACAGCATATAAATCGAAAAATATTTAAACAAATTTTCCACATGAATTGAACATAAACAACAGTACGTACATACGTATGAACAGTATATGCAGCGAAATAAAGGTAAATTAAATTTTATTCTCTCATATTAGTTATTACACCAACTGCATATAAAATTGCTTAATTTTTTCAAAATAAAATATTTAAACCCACCATTCATTGGGAGGCCCCTAAAGACAGGATTTTTTTTTTGGTTTACATTTTCTAATCGCCGTATAATCCTAATAAATTTGTTTTTGTAATTAATCTTAATAATGTCCAGTAGTATGTTATAGAATAGTCTAAGTCCCAAACATATGCCATTTGGAAATTCCTTACTTTTCCATCAACACCAAATATTTGTCAACATAATTTCGTATTTTTCTACAGTTAACTTTATATGCCATTGGGATAACGTCGAAAACTGCATTGATGATGTACTGGCCGGGGCTGGTACAATCGCCAATGTGTTACCGAGCATAGGCTAACATAAATCGCATGGCCATCCATCCATCGCAGTCGAAACATTTGTCGAAACTACAACAATAAAATCAGTAGCCATTTATACAATCAGTTCTGCCAAATCATCATGAGTGACCATTGACAACGGCATGTGTTCTGTCAACTTCTAAATGAATATCTATCTGAACAAACAAAATAATCGATACGGGCAAAGATACCAGCCCACACACTGTCAACAGTGGGAGCCAGTGCCCACTCTGGAACTACGGTGATATTACTTCGGAGTGGAGTCCTTTTGGCCCTTTGACTTTTGGAGCATAAAAGTCATATCCATGTCTAGATTGCGTATTGAAGGTTGTAGAGACTTATAAGTGTCCCCACTATTCCTTTCGTCCAGGTTCCCAAATGGGATTTAGTTAGACACGTGAGCTAGTGTCATCTATGACGGCTTGATTACATGTTCTGTAGTCTCAAGATCTCTCTTCTTTAGTCTCAGAATAGGCTCCACGTAATTCGCCACAGGGGTCCAATTATCTTTATTGGCAATCATAACTCCGACAATATTAGCATCTTTGATCGTTCCAATCGTTGACGTCAGTACAGAGCGATAGCTCTGCTAGTGTGCACATGCAAAAACAGTGTCTTCCCCTTCTTCGTAAAGGCAGTAACGGGAGCTGGCTTTGTCTATTCTGTCCAGATATTTCCTAAAATATCCGTGACCCGATAGCATCTGCGTAACGTACCTCTCCCAATTTCCGACGAATCCATGGCTTTATGTTTAGAATAAGTCTCGCCGTCCACCTTCCTATATCTTCATCGTTCCATCATCATTGCCATTCTGAAATGGTGTTTTCCCTAAAGTATCCGGTTATCTGATTTCCAGCCGATTTCGCCTTATAAATCTCCATCCGCTCTGCTGCCAGCAGATCCACAGGGATTGTACCTGCTATCACATGTACGGCTGGGGCGGACACTGTACGATATACCGACGTGATACGTAGTGCAGCCGTTCTCTGTACCCGTTTTTTAACGTTTCGGCCCAAAATTTCGCTTCCATAGAGCATAATGCTGCTTCAAACCTCCATCAGGAGTCTCCGTCTTGCCAATAGCTGGCCTCCAAAATTCGCCATTAATCTGCTGAGCTGCCCAACGATCTTTCGGACATTGTCAGCCGGGTACTGAATCTGGTATGAAAATATTAGTCTGGAATCCAGCCTTATTCCCAGATATCTTACCGAGCTCTTGGTCCTAATTTGCATATTAGAGCTGAGGCCACGGTTCAGACCTAGACCAAACATGAAAAGTTTCTCAAACAAACTTGTCTTGTAAAATCGACTTTAGGCTGTAGGCAGCGATGGCATTTTCCAAATTTTCTCTCTTTTGCCTTTTTCCTTATTTCCAAGTTTTTCGAGATGCGATAAAGTTTTCATTAAAGTTGTTGGCTAAAAAAACAAGTTTTTTTCGAAAAATTTATAATTTCAATAAATTCAACAATAACACGCAATATTGACGTTTATAAATAAAATATTTTGTTGTTCTTTTAAAAATGTTGATGCTTTTGTAGAAAAGCAAAAAAAAATGTTTTTTGTCCCAGAAATAAAAAGTTCTTTTTTTTTAAAGGCTGGCAACGCCGACTGCTGATCACGCTGCTGGGTAGTAAGCCCGATTGATGCGTTCTGATGCCCAGTTCTGTATCTATGTAAAAACACTCCTTTTTAATGAGGAAGTAAAAACGCTTTTATTCAAAGTATTGATCATAGCTGGGTAGACAATTGTTCCAACTTTCCACGCCAATAAAACCATTTGTCTTTTGAAAGCAGACCAATTAGTCACCCAATTTTCGACTACCTAGTAGGAATCGAAATGATCCACAGTCAATACGTCTAACAGCTCTGAAAGCATCTTTGTGACCTTTGTTTTGGCTTAGGTTATGTATGTATGTCATGAAAATACAATATTGTCAATTTTAATTTTAATTTACTCTCAGAGAGAGTCACCGAAGCAATATTTTTTCATATTTTCTTTCTTGATGTCTAACCTGGGGTTTGAACTTTAATAAGCCACTACCACAACCGACTAGACTACCGTGACCTCAGCGATGTTATATTCCGCACAATAAAATTGGATGATACATACGTACATACAGTAATTGGTCATTACAATCCCTTCAGTCGGGAGTATTGACCTAGCTTCTCACACCACTTATGCTGTGTGTGTTAATTTTATACATAAATGCGGAACATACAGTTTCAAGTCGACTCAGAACGACAATTTTGTTTGAGATACTTTTCATGGCAATTTTGTTACTCTCAGAGTTTTTGCCAGAAATCTGCTGAGAGGAAAGAAGCCGTAGAAATACTTTTGTGTTTTGTTTTGATGTCTGGCCTGGGGCTTGAACCCTGGCGACTTCTCGATGATACATACTTTGTTTTATATAACACGAAAAAATAAGACGCTTAATTAAAGACACGATATACAGTGGACAGCAAAAGTCTTAGTACTGCAATATATTTTGACAAAAAAAGTGCCCACTTCAAGAGGGTATTTAGGGGATAATTTGAAAGAACGATTACGTTATTGCTACCTCAAACTCATGATGGCACCAGAAAACACTAAACAGAACTTGTATATTCAATTCCAAATGGGTTAAATGGAGTGCTTAGCCTGAAAGGTACTCTCTACTTCAAGGGTTCATATATTAGGCCTTTGAATTATAAATTTACTCAGGATCCTTTTGGGGGGTACCTAAGGAGCCATCTGAAACTTTTCTTTTCTCTTTTTTTGAAAAACATTAAAAAATTGTTTGTTTTATAATAACAGAGAAATAAATTAATAAAATAAATATAAAGAATTAATAATTTAATATAAAAATCTTTATACAAACTGTTGATTCAAACTCAAGACATTGAGAAAATATATTAAAGTACTAAGACTTTTACTGTATACTGTATGTAAATGATGCTCTAAAGGCAGGATTGTACGGTGCTGATTCTGCACAAATATTTTCGGCATATAATTATACAGTCAAACTCGGTTATAACGAATTCTTGGCTATTATGTGCATATTTTCAAGTCCCAACGTTTTAGTAACAATTTTCATACAAGAAACTTCGTTTATTACGAACTCGGTTATAATGAATTCTCGGTTAAAAGGAACTACTTAAAATGGGGTCCCAGTAATTAAATTTTATACATTTTATAACGAAGCCTCAGAAAAAACTTTGAAGTGTGGCAATAGTCTTTACTTTTATTTAATATGGCAGCATTAAATTATAACTCAGCACCTTTAATCAGCTGATAGGTAAAAAAAATTAACACATATTTTTGGTTTTTAATAAAAAAAAAAATACATTTTGTTTTTAAGAAATGATAAAAATTACTTGTATTTTATATTTTCTTCTATGACATCACCCCGTTTATTACGAACTTTGCCCATAACGAACAATTTTTTCTGTTCCCATGGAGTTCGCTATAACCGGGTTTGACTGTGCAAACAAAACTTGCGTGTTAGGATACTAAAATTATTACTAGTAAATATGATTAAATTTTAATCAACATCCAAACTAACTACACTCTGACTAATTAAATTTTAAAATTTAACAAGTTCAGTATTTAAGAAAATTATAATTCAAAAGTTCATATTATATTACAGCGAATTAATGGCCAATGCAAAATAGATTCTCATTATTACTCCTTTGTATGGCTGTTGCTTTTCTGTTAATGTAACGAACTAATACACAGAATATGTTAAATTTAATATGCCTCCATGTAGCCATAATAAATGAAATAAAATTTGTCTCAATTATAAAATTCTTTCCATAACAACATTAAATCTTTTGAATAAAATCCATACAGGACAATAGATAACGCCATAATGTATGTATTAATTTCGACCATTTTGTTTAATAATATTTTCTGGTATAAAATGGTTATCAAATACCAACATTAGTCGACATTTAACAGTAGAAGCCTTAACAGAACAAATATAAATTCCATTTCCACTGTTAGTGTCCTAACATTTTAGATAACGTCAGATGAATTGCTCTTTCAACCTCTTTTATTGGTTTTATGTTGCGGGAGGGTGTGTACTTGGGGAGTATCTGCAAGGATTCCTTTTTATTTCTTTCTTCCAAAATACTTATTCTCTCATTTTCTCTCATTTAAATGTTTTAAGATTCTTCTGTTTTTTTCTCTCTAATAAAAATTAAATTTTTTCCTTCTACTTTTGTATGAAATTTGTTTATTTTTCATCGTTTTCATCATAAGCTGGCTGGTAAGGGGTTTTGTTAAAGAAGTGAAATGGAATGAAATGTTTAAAACTTTTCCATGAATCATAGTAGGGAGGATAGTGTAGGGGTGCGAAGGAGGCATGTGGTTATTTGGCTTTACAATATTTATTGCGTAATTTGCAATAAAATATTGTAAATTATAATCATAAAAAAAAAGAAATTGTTTGTTAAAGTTCGTTTGTCTGTTCGGCATACGCACCGAATGCCTGCCTGTGCGAGTCCATGTGTCTGCGTACACATTATTAAGGGGTTATTGGTATTTGTATGTCATTTGGAATTTGGCAAATATGCAGCCGTCCACAAAAAGCAAAAAAAAAAGGAAAAAGGAAATTGCACAGAGTAAAGGGTGAATTGAAAAGAGATATTGATAGTAGAAGGAAATGTTTCTTGATATTTATAAAAATTTTTTAATACAATAAAAAATATATGTATGTATGTATGTACAAAGTATTTAAATAATGTAAGGAGTGCGCACAAAAAAACAACTGGACTTACACTTTTCGTTATAGGAATAAATCTAATCTAATTTCAATTAAAGTAAATAATTTTTGAATTTATTTGTGTATAAAATTTTTTTCTGACAAAGGTCTCAGAGCATCCAACATTTTGAGCCACTTTTCTTCCAGACATTTTAGGGTGTTTTAGAAAAATTCGTATTATTTTACTTGCTTTGTGTCGGTCGGCAAATCCTTTTTTCTTCCACTTTCACGCTTTCTCTCAATACTCAAAGAGTTTTATTCTTTCCTTAGAAACTGTTTTTTGGTTAACACCTGAGTACCTAGCAATCGTTTTTTGTAAGCGGAACGGTTTTTCATTGAAAATTTCAATTATTTTTTTATGACATTCTTGTTGGGTGCCCATTTTCAAAAAACTAATTTTGCTATTGCAATGAAATTTAGCACGTGGATTTTGAAACAAATGACTAACAAAAGCAATGTAACGGGATTCATTTTTTCAATTATGATAAAAGTTATAAGCTTAAAAGTAGGACCATTTTTTTGTGCGCACTCCTTATATGAGTAATAGAAAAGGAATTCAATTCAAATGACTTTGCAAGCAGCTGCAAGGAGGTATTTTATAAAAATTGTTAAAGGAAACCCCTAGACAAGTTAAGGTTTTATACAGAAACTTACTGTCCACTCAACTGTCCACGAGTCGTTGAGAAGTTTTGGATCAGACCGTATCCGTCTATGCTGGTTTCCGGGTCATAGCGGAATACTAGGTTAGGTTCGCTTTTTATGGCCTCATCGATGGATGGGTCAGGGAGGAAGAGCAGAGGCGTTGGGGGAACGGATCGGGTCGTTCTGTTTCTAGAAGTCTATGGCCTGCTGTATACAGTAAGAGAACAGATTGGCTGCTGGGCTTGGTTAAGGCCGGCTTAAGGTTGGTTGTCGGTTTTGTCATGGGGTACTGCGAGATTGGGTCGCTGACGACCTAATCTGTTCCAGATCCCAGCCGGACTAGGTTATGTTGCGATGAGGAGAAGTTGAAGACTGTCGAACACGCCCAGCCCTTGGTAGGTTGAGGACGCTTGACAAGGCCTTCTTTGAAAGCTTGACTTCTGTGTGTGATTAGCAGCTTGTATTGCTGAGGGTTTCATAAGTAGTCGCACTCTCACCCTCTTTTGCTTTGTGTCTGTTTCTTTCTATGTATTTCCTCAGATTACCTTCTTTTATACTACATCCTCTATTTCCTTCCTTCTCTAAGGACATTGTACAATGGGTCAATTTCGACCTCCGGGTACTGTACTTGTCTTAACCGACAAGTATACGTCCTCTAACCTAACTGTCCACATCTTTGTTTTAATTGCATTAAATGAATCGGAATGATTTTGTAAATTTAATAAGTCACATCTATCCATGATGTTTCTGGCGAAAAAGTGAACTTGAATTTATCCACCACATTGGTAGTAGTCCTCTCTTATTATCGATTGCTATTATTGTAGTGAAGAGGTGCCTTAGTATCATAGCGAGCATACGTTCTATTGTATTCCGTTCAATTTGTTTTGAGTATCCTTACAATACCTCATCCAAGCCTTCGTTTGTCACAAATTTCAGAACGCCGTCGTCTCAAGTCGTAGTAGTCTAACAGGTAGTGTGTTGGCTCATTGGAAGTAAGGCCACGGTTTAAACCCTAGATCAGACATAACGAACATAATGTTATATGAAAAAATATCTATTCGATGAGTAAATAAAAATTGTCATGAAAAGTTTTTTTTTAGAAAAATCTGTTTTTCGGAGCCGACTTTAAACTGTAGGTCCCCTTACTTATGGATAATATAAACACGCTAAACGTAAGTGATGTAACAAACTACGACTAGTTGAAGGTTTGACTGAACAGTGGTAATGATCAATTATGAATGCTCGGTGTCAACAATGCACTTGCAACAGCGTTGCACCATAGCTTAAACCCTATGTTCTAATGATATAACTGACGGCTCCTTACAGAATCTACATGTTGTGATTGAGTCACTCCCTATTCTAAGTAAGTGTACCCTAAGTTTACAGTGCCCTGTTAAAAGACCGGTTACCAATCTCAGATTATTCCTCTGATTCGTCTGTTGTATGACTCAGACCTCGTGTTATTGTAGTTCCTTGGTTTGAGAACAATCTTTGCTGCATATATATTCTTCCTTTATTGAACATACCTTTATAAAAATGTATTCTTAAGCGATTGACATTACTTTCTTTTCTCTCCCACTCCATGTTTGGGTGTTGGTCCATTGGCGGCACCTCTCTTCGCACGTTCGTCTGTCTGATTATTAACGAAAAATTCCACATTACCTGGGACCCTGCAGAAGTAAGACAATTACGATAATCGTAAAATGGAAGCAGTGCGGGAAGGGTTGGATTTCCAAAAATATATAAAAAAATATTCAGGAAATCTTCTGATATAGCAGAAGACATAACATTAAAGAAAGGTAGGGCAGCGCCAACTCTTGAGAAAATGTAAGACATAATCAGAAAACAATCTCTTTCACTATACCCAATACAGGTCCTATGAAAATTGTTTTCCTAGACAATGGCAAACCTATCCCACATGGGACATGCTATTCCATGGTATAGTTGTTGTTTAAAATTTTAGGAATTTTTGATTTTAACTAAGGCATTTAACCCTATTTTGAACAGATCCTTTATGAATATTTACCCACATGCATGCCTATTGCATTTTTATATCAATGCTCCCAATTCTTCTAAAACATAAAGAACCAAAAAAAAATCCTTGAATCCTTTTCATTTGAATTCTTTTTTCTGTTTTTTTCGTTTGTTACGTGCCTGAATAGCATTTGATTTTAAGTTTTCCCTCCTGTTCCTCTGTAAAATATAAAAAGGAAAACTTTTCCAATTTTACAAAACAAAAATATGCTTAATGTGGTTGTAGAATGAATAGTAGTAGTGGTAGTAGTAGTAGTAGTGGTAGTAGTGTAACTACTACTGCTTTCTGTTGTTGTTGTTGTTGTTATTATTGTTTTAGGTACAATATTAGAATATATGGAGTATTAAATACACAGTAGAGGCGGCAGTGTGGTTGTAGTGGTGCTATTACCCAAATGGGAGTTTATTTGTATTTCAACTACTCAAACAGACACACACACACACACTTACACAATAATCTCACACAGACACACACACTTTCAAACACAGACGAAACTCAATTGCCCTCAATGCATTTGTCGCCTTATGACTAACTGTTTGAATGTGCGTCTGTGGGTATGTGTCTGTGAGAGTGTGTGCGTTTGGTTGAGCGACTGAGTGTTTAACTTGTTGAATCGTATGATTTTGCTCCTGGTGGTTCTGCAATATTGTATAAAGGAATGAACTACTCAAAGCTGACTGTGATGAGGATAAGAAAGCCGATAATGAAGATGAGTGTGATAATAACGATGATGTGATGATGTTGATGATTCCATTTGAACATTTTGTTTTACAGTTAAATAATGAGAACACATTCAACTCCTTTAAAGGATAGTTGATTCGTAGTGCGTTCGTAAACTTTCGGCACTTTAACGTTTGAATAACTTGAACATTTTTGCATTCTTTTTTCTTCTTCTTCTTCGTACAAGTTTCTTTAACGTTGTATTTGTTTTATTTGCTGCAGAGTTAAACAACGTGTTTATACAACAACAACAACTACAACTAGCAAATACGAATTTAAATCTGTGTGTGCATTTGGGTGCATTTGTAAGCTGCCACGAAAATAAACGGTATGCGTGTGTATGTGTTTGTCTATAGATTTAAAACTGAAATGTTTAACTTTAATGCTCTCCTTAAAGGGAAGTTTTGCCATGTGCTTCTGATTCCTTTTCTTTTTATTTTTTTTTTTTCAGTTAACATGTGAATTCATTCATAGCGTAAATAGCTCGAGTCTTTTTTTGATTTCATTCCATTTCAAGTTGAAAATATTTCGGAAAATATGCGTTGATATCCAACGTCGACTTGATAGACTTTTTACGTGTTTTTCTTTAATTTTTGCTTTGAGTTGCATCACAACATACAGAGGCAAGAAAATTATTCTCTTTGCAAAATACTTCAAAGTTTCACGAGTTGCATTTGCTTGCAAATAATTTCAACTGGAAATTTCGATTTAATAAGTGCACATAGTGATCTGTGGTTGTGTTAATTACCCACCATATTTACGTTCTACATAGCCGCCGTGAAGATATGAAAGAAAATTATACGCGGTTTGCTCGAAAAGTGTGATAAGATCTAGAATTCAGGTCAGTTTAGATGTCTGAAAGAAAAGATTAAATATTTTTGATATTCAGTGACCATTCTCAAGATTACTTGGAAATTGTTGAATCAAGACAGTTGAAATATAATGATGATATGAGATTCTAGGAGTCTTCTGAGGTATTGCATGTTCAGTTGACTTTCTCTAGAAGGCTTTTTTTTAGGAAAAACCAATATTTCTACATCAATAGGGTACCATTTGTTAAACCTAGAATGGACGAATAAAAGCTACATACGACTACTTTCTTGAGATCTTCACAGAAATTGGAAATGGAAACTTTTATGTTATTTAGAGTACTCTAGCGTACATTTCATGTATTTTAAAATTGATTTCAATTCCAATATTTAATTCAAATCGCCATAATCTAGTAGATAATGTATTGGATTATTAAACGAAAGTTTGTGATTCTGTATGCGCTGGGACTACATCTCGAACAAGATGAAAATGATCCAGCCTCTGGAAAAGTGATATTGCCATGAAAAGTTTCTCAAATCTCTCATTCAGAATCGACCGTTAAACTGTAGGTCCAGCCATTCATAGTATAAAATTAAGACGCACAACATGATTGGTGTAAGAAACTTGGTTGTAATACATCACTGAAGAGTTGAAATGATCGATTCAGTAACTAATCATTCTCATATTTCTGGTATTTTAGGAATTTGACATCGCAAGAGTAGGAATTCAGTAGCATGATGAAAAGTTTAGTGAAAGCTCGACTTGAATTCAATCATAAGGCTTATCTTTGACCACTTTAAAATCAATAACGCCTGCAACCTATTCTTACACCAATAGACTGGTTATCTACTTGAAACGATGTCTTAACATTTTTAATATTTTATCAACCTCTAGATGACATCTTCAGAACTTATGATAAATATTTTGAAACAGAAAACGTGTTTGAAATCCTACTGTAATTAAAAAGCTCATAGGAGAGTTAATCGGGAAAATTATAACATTTTTGATCGTGGTCCCCAATTCAAATGTTAATTACTTGTAGATAATCTTCATGCAGCTCTTGCATTAAATACATACAAACATACATATAAGGAGTGCGCACAAAAAAATGGGCCTACTTTTACGCTTATAACTTTTATCATAATTGAAAAGAATGAATACCGTTACATTGTTTTTGTTAGTCATAAGTTTCAAAATCCATGGACTAAATTTCATTGCAATAGCAAAATTAGTTTTTGGAAAATGGGCACCCAACAAGAATGTTGTATGTTGTGCCGCTTACAAAAAACCATTGTTTGCTCGCAGGTGTTAACCAAAAAACAGTTTCTAAGGTAAGAATAAAACAATATAAGGAGTGTTTGAGTATTGAAAAAAAGGATTTGCCGACCGAAACAAAGCAAGTAAAAAAATACGTATTTTTCTAAAACATCCTATCATGTCTGGAACAAAAGTGACTCAAAAAGTTGTATGCTCTGAGACCTCGGTCAGAAAAAGATTTTATACACAAAAGAATTCAAATATTATTTACTTTAATTGAAATATAAAACGAAAAAATTCGCCTCTAAGTTTTATTTCTATAACGAAAAGTGTAAGTCCAGTTTTTTTTGTGCGCACTCCTTATAATTGGACATTACAACCTTCAGTTAGGATTATGATTGAGCTTTCCACAATAAAAAAAATTGTGTTTTGTATGTGCGTTAATCTTGTACATGAGTGGCGGGACTAACAGTTTAAAGTCAACTCTGAACGACAGATTTTTGTGAAACTTTGCATGACAATTTTGTTTACTTTTAGAATGTTTGCAGGATTTTTGCCAGAGTAAGTCAACGAAGAAATTTTTCTTTCATAGTTTGTTTAATTGGAGAGGTGGATTTGAACAGTGCATTGACGTCTTATAAGCCAGCATACTACGTACTAAACTACGGCGACTTAAATGGTATTTAAGTCTTGAATTAATTAACATACATAGATAATCCCACGTACGCTCAACTTCTTGTGGCCTTGTAATCATATAAAGAATATTCTAAAATTTTAAATGCACGTTAAATACGTCATAAAACAATTTGTTTTTCTGCAAACGGATCGAACATACAGGGTGGCTGATATGCATTGCAACCAACTTCAGGTTGTTATCATTTGTAATCCGCTCGTCTGACAGCTAACAAATTTATTCCAGTGACACTTCATTTTATTATTTACAAGCTTACAAAAGCATTTTAATCTATTGCATTCAGAAGAAAAGTTATTCGTGATGGAATTCTGGTGTGATAGTGTGATTGCTTTATATTTGGCTGGAAAACCAGAGGTGGCTGTCGTTAGAGCCCTCCAACATTTAAATGTGAATAAATCTTTTATTTCTCGTACCATTTCTCGTTACCGTGCTACTGGCAGTGTAACAACACCAGAAATGATCCAAAAAGTACAGGTCAGATGTGACCGAAATCTTCGCCACAGTGGTAGAAAAGTTGCTCGTCAGCTGAACATATCGCGAGAACGGATGCAAAACATATTGAAAAATGAACTTGGACTAAAGCCATTAAAGTTCCAAAAAGTGCAAGAGTTCACCGATGGACAAAAATAAGTTAGACTGGAAAGGTACAAGGTGTTAAATCGCTTGCACGAAAGCAGCCTGTTACCGTATTTGGTTTTCTCCGATGAGAAGGCATTCCAAATTGAGCAGTTTGTGAACAAACAAAATGATTGGGTTTACTTGCCAAAGAGGACAGCTAAAAATTTATACTAGTAACCAGAACTCAAGCGCAGCCGATGGTAATGGTGTGGACCACCGTAACGGCCTATGGTCGCTCCTTGCTCGTATTTATCGACCGTGGGGTTAAAATAAATGCCGAATATTATCGGGAAAATGTCTTAAAGCCACTATTGAAGCCCTGGGCAGACAAGCATTTCAGCCGCAGACCACGGATATTCCAACAGAACTCGGCACCATCGCACTCAGCACGCGTCAACCAAGAATGGCTTAAAAGGGAGGTTCCCGCATCATTTCTATCATATTTTGCTTTTGAAGAATAAAATTAAAAAATATAGCGCTTTACTTTGTTGCATTATATATCAGCCACCCTGTACATAAATGAAGTTGTAATTCTTATCGTATCAATTGCTAAGTATTTTTCTAAATTTTTTATGAAAATATTTTTATTGTTGTGGTGTTTCCTTAGAAACATAATTAAAAGCACAATTAAAATTTTTTTTGGGGGGTTTTTAATCATTAATTTTGAAAATATTTTCTAAACACTAAATATCCATTTACTTGGAAATAATATTTATGCGTCATTATAATTTCATGTTCGCCCATTAGAATTTTTTGTGAAAGCATGTCAAGTGACATGCCATATTGGTTACAAAATTTTTTTTTTTTATTTTCCATTTAAAAGCCAACCATCTTCAGATAGATATGAAAAATTTTGGCTTTTGTAGTAACTATTACTTGTTATATGGTTTCTAACATACAATAATAACTCATGCCATTTGTGGAGGCTTATTTCAATTAGAATTTCTATTAATTATGTTTATTTAGTCATATGATAATCAAATAAATAACAACAATAACAACAACAAATAAGAAAAAATTAAAAAAAGAAAGGAATGAAAACGAAACGAACACCAAATATTACCTTAAAATAGAGTACAAGAGCAAAAAAGGAAAATGAAATGCAAAGAAAAGAAATGGAAAATAAAATTAGAAATTTAAGTACAAGCAAACAAAACACCTATACACATAAATTAAGTCTAATTATAAAACAATTAAAGCAAAGTAATATGAGTGTGTGTATGTGTGTGTGTGTCTACGAATAAATTAGAAAAAATTAAATTAAAATACTCAAAGGAATTATAAAATGTGGAAGAGCATTACGAGTGTTGGAACATAAACAGCATAATTCTTATTAAATTATTAAATGATGAAGATGGCAGGCAATAAGTATCCTTCCTAATTATACATTTCGCTTAAAATAAATTCAATTTTCTTATGTTTTTTTTTAATTTATGGAATTATGTATGGAGGCAGTATTTGCAATATTTTAAGAATTGATTGCATGGTGGTAAGCATATACACTCATACCCCGGTTTGCGTCGCTAATAGGGCCTGAAGAAATGCGATCGCAAACCGATTTCGATGCAAAACGAAGCACGATTTTCTATACAATTGTATTGATGTTCATTTAATTGGTTCCGAGATTCATAATTTTAGCTAAAAAAATAGATTTTTCAAAAAAAAATATTTAATTCACTATCGACCTACAACTTGCAACTATCAGACAACATAAATACATATGTATGCAGGTATGTATTTACATTAGACTTAAACGGGAAATCCCCTTTTTCTGTTTTAGCGTACAAACATTTTCATATTAACGACGCAAATCGAAGCACTAACGACGCAACTTCGAAACATTCGACGCAAACTGAAACAATAACGACGCAACTTCGAAATCACAGAAATTTTAAAAAGACGCAACTTCGAATTTGCACTAGATTTAAACGGGTAATCCCCTTTTCTGTTTTAATTTTATACAAACATTTTCGTATTAACGACTCAACTTCGAAACATTCGACGCAAACTGAAACAATAACGACGCAACTTCGAAATCACAGAAATTTTAAAAAGACGCAACTTCAAATTTGCACTAGATTTAAACGGGTAATCCCCTTTTCTGTTTTAATTTTATACAAACATTTTCGTATTAACGACGCAAATCGAAGCACTAACGATGCAACTTCGAAACATGTGACGCAAACTGAAATAAAAACGATGGAACTTCAAAATCACAGAAATTTAAAAAACACGCAACTTCGAATCAGACGGAGAACGAGGCGACGCAAACCGGGTTATTAGTGTATAGGCGGAAAATTAGAATGCCTTATGCATTATAAATTATACTTGGGTGGTAATGTGCTTATAAATTATAAAATTATTCAAATATATATTGTTGTTGTTGTAAAAATATCTTCTTACACCGCTTATATGGTGTGTGTTAATTTTAGACATGAAGTTTAAAGTCGACTCAGAACGATAGATTTTTCAGAAACTTTTCATGGGAGTTATTATTTACTTTCAGAGAGTAGAAATCATATTTGGTTTGTTGTAATAAACCAAAGCACTACCTACCAGGCTATGCACTGTCAAAGTCATTACACGGTCTTCTTATTATGAAAGTTTAATTGCACATTTTACGTCTTTTAAAACAACTGATTAAAATTTGGCACTCATTATTTTCAGTTTGTCAGCTTCTGGAAACTTACAGTTGTTTTGTTATTGTTATTCTTTTCCATATTTTGTTTTATTATTGTTTTCTATTGTATTTATTATTATGAAAGTCGCCGTGGTCTAGTAGGTAGTATGCTGCCTTATTAGACGTAAAGCCAGGGTTCGAGTCCCAGGCCAGACATGAAAACAAAATACAAAACGCATTTCTTCGGCGATTTCTTCTCCGCAGATTTCTGGTAAAAACTCTGAGAGTAAACAAAATAGCCATGAAATCTTCTCAAAAATCTGTCGTTCGGAGTCGACTTTAAACTGTAGGTCCCGTCACTTATGTATAAAATTAACACACACAACATAAGTAGTGTGAGAAACTAGTTCAATAATCCTGACTGAAGGGTTGTAATGACCAATTATGTATGTATTGTAATTTATTTGTTTTCTAAACATTATTTTTGTTTTGTCTTGTTCATTTTAAATGATAGAGAGGAATAGATTTCTCTATATAAAGTATTACTATGTGTTTAACCCTTTGAGTACGGAGTGTGGTAACTTAAGTCTGCCGACCTTAGTTTTTCTTCGATAACTTCGCAAATATAATTTTTTTCTGTCTTAAATTAAAACTGAAAACTAATAAAATAATAATGTTTTAGATTCAAAGTAATATTTTTAGTTCATTTATGCTAACATAAAGACATAAAAATTCCCACTTTCCTTTTGGGGACCTCAATGACCCCACTCCGTACTTTATGTCAAAAATCGGGCTTTGTACTCAAAGGTCTAATGATGTATGATTTTTTTCTTTCTAAAACATTCTACTTTTTGCTTAATTTATTTATTTTATTACACTACATCGACTTGTAAAATAATTCCCGATTTTATTATAATTTTTTATTATGCCGTCAGTATTTTTAATTAATATTTAACGTAGACACTTAAATTTATAGTTTAAAATATAAAATTCTTAACTACGTTTTAGGCAGCTTAATTTAGCAGTAAACCTATATCCTACCTATCAAAAATTTATCACAAGAACTTTCAGGCGTTCAAATAGATACGTACATAAAATGCGTAAATTTCAATTTGCCTGGGAGAAAGGCAAGCGTTAAGCCACATGTCTTTGTTTTAAAATCTTTGTAATATTTTCCTAAAGCAGTAGAAAAAATTTTATCTTGAATAGGTTATTGGTGAAAACTATAGAAAATTGGAGAGAGAGGGAGAGAGAGACAGAGAGCAAATAAGGAAAACCGCCATTAAACCGAAGAGCGCGGCTAAAGATATTAATTAAAATCACAATCAAACCATAAAACCAACTACTGCGTACAAAAAAATTCAAAAAGAAAGTGGCAAATGTGCCTATTTTATAACGATTTCATCCTAGAAAATCTCTTTCCTTTTGCTCTCCACCTTTCTTTTGTTTTTTCATGGATTGATTTATTAAAAAGGGTTACACAAGCACGCTCTAACATACATATGCATGCCTGAGTATAAATGTGTACACTAGAGAAGATTTTAATAAGGATAATAAAATTAACGCACATCTCACATCACCGACAACAACAACACCTTTTCGTAAGGATTTTGAAAATTAAAGAGAAGACTTTTTATAAAGATCCTGCAATTGTACGTACGTATGTACACTTAGGAAATTAGGAAAATTATGTTCTGTTGATAATGACTGTATATGTATGTATGTATGTCTGTCTGTCTGTCTGTGTATGTGTCTATGGTGGTTGGAAGACTTCTGACTATTCAGAAAAAATTATTTCCATTTCCATACATTTCTGTGTGTGTTACGATTCATAGAAACACAAATTCCTTGTGAAGGAGGCATGTATGGATGGCGGTTTTAATGTTCTGAGTTTTTTTTTTGTTCGAAATTAACAAAAGTATGCCAAGTAATTAATAAACTTCACCAAAAAATAATTTGATTAAAGGCTTTAAATCAACTTGGCTGTCATTGTAGTGGCATAACAACACAATTCTATTTCTCTATACAAACACAATATATTTACGTTTATTTGCTTAAGAAAAAAAAAAAACGAAAGTTGTTGGCATTTCTTAAATCGTATTTGGTTTTACAAAACAAAAAAAATTTAAACAAATGTTGAAATATTTTCACTTGAGCAATCATTTCTGGCGTTAAGGAATGTTTTCACCCCGTTTTTTTAATTTGTAGATCTCCAAAGGAACTCCTTTTTTATCCTTTCCATGTATTGTCTTAAAATTGTGTTGGTTTAGGTTAAGCCATTTGCAGAAATGTTTTTCAAATTAATAAAGTCTAGTTGAGTTAACCATACCCTAGAAATTTAAAAAATATTCCTCTTATCACATAATATGTTGAATTTATTTGAAAAAAAGCATTTCAATACATCGAATATAAGGAGTGCGCACGAAAAAAAAAAATGGGCCTACTTTTAAGCTTATAACTTTTATCACAATTGAATAAAATGATTACCGTTACATTGTTTTTGTTAGTCATCTGTTTCAAAGTCCATGGACTAAATTTCATTGCAATAGCAAAATTAGTTTTTTGAAAATGGGCAAACAAGAAGAATTTCGTAAAAAAATAATTGAAATTTTCAATGAAAAATCGCTTCACTTACAAAATACGATTGCTAGGCTCTTAGGTGTTAACAAAAAACAGTTTCTAAGGTAAGAATAAGACAACGAGTCTTTGAGTATAATACGTATTTTTCTAAAACACCCTAACATGTCTGGAAGAAAAGTGGCTTAAAAATTTGGATGCTCTGAGATCTTTGTCGGAAAAAATTTTATACACAAAAGAATTCAAATATTATTTACTTTAACTGAAATATAAAACGAAAAAAATCCCCCACATAATTCTATTTCTATAACAAAAAGTGTAAGGCCAGTTTTTTTTTTGTGCGCACTCCTTATTTAACAGAAAAAACACGATTTATACTCCAGTGTTTGAAAAAGTTTCTATATCGGTAAATGGCTTGTTTGATAGGCAATAGGATATCTTGTACTGTAAAAATTTGTCACTACAACCCTTCCGTTCGGATTAGAACCTAACTTTTCACATCAATTAGTGTGTTGTGTCGAGTACGTTAATTTTATACATTACTGGCGGGACCTACAGTTTAAGTCTAAACAGATTTTGAGAAGCGTTTCATGGGAATTTTATTTACTCTCACAGTTCTTCCCAGAAATCTGCTGAGAGTAAGTTGGCGAAGAAATATTTTTCTTATTTCGTTCTGATGTCTGAGCTGGAGTTTGAACCGTGGCCTTACGTCTAATAAGCTAAATACACGCTTCGTACTAGACTACAGTGACCTTTACGTCTTTGCAATATAGAAAGAAAAAATAGAAATGGCTTTGAGGAAATGCTTGGATCATAAAATATTATAACAATTTCTGATTCAGGCGGCTGTCAAAGTTCTGGGAAACAATGAACTATAAGACGCAATAATGATGTCGCCAACATCATGACTACCGATATTCTTAGATAATTCCAAAGCAAATGAATTAATAGAATACGGCACAAGCTTCGAACTCTGCTGTATACCCTCTTCTTTAGGAGTCGATTTGAAGACCTACGGCCTCTTAATTGACAATACATTTATTGTCTCTGTCAATGGCAGTTGGAGGGTATCGAATGTGACTAGAATGATGCAAAAATTTTGTTAAGGCTAGACTAGAGAGTGCACGAAGTCTCTGCTTAAGTCATAAATGACCACACTCAGTGTGGTTATAGAAGTTATTACTAAGCACCGTTTAATGGGCATTCATAGGAGATCAAGCGATTTCGAACACATGGTAAATGATAGTTCAGAGTTTTAATAAAAATATGAAATTGTGGTATCAAAAGGGGTCTTATGTGTGTGTATCTAAAGCTTTCTATACCCGCTGATATAAATATTAAGGATTCATAAGTTCAATAAGTTCATCAGTTGAGAAAGACGTTGCTAGACAACTAAGCCTTCGACACTAGTTAGAACGTGTTATCCGGATTCAATTTGCATCTACTCTCTTCGATAGCCATTATTGTTATTTACACATTTTTAATTGGATGCCCATTTCTGTTTTACATCACGTTCGTATAAAACATTCTTCTACGACAAAGATCTCTTCATAAATACGTTTAATGCTTGCAAACCTTTAGCTGAGGTATTCGACTTTTTGTGGTCATATAATAAGACATACATAATGAACATTGTAGGAAACAAACATTCTATCATAATTCGATGCCCCATAATTTGAATATCAATTTTAATCAAGAGTATATTTCACTGTATTGTATATGTCTGATCTTCTTGCAATCTCTGTAAGTGTCTTCGCTGGAAAATTTTCTTGTTCTTTTAGCTAAATGAACTTAAACAAGTTGGCTAAGAGAATTTTATAAGCATCAATCAGACGACATATAATGTGATGAAATGACTGGTGTATCAGAAGGCTCCTGGTAGTTGCATTTAATTTTTAGAGTATAATCAAAAATTTCTTTGCAATAGTCCAACGAGTAGTGTGTATGCCTACTAGGAATAGCTTCGGCATCAAACTCCAGTCAGTCAAAACTTATCATGAAAATTTTTATGTTCGATAATTCGAGTCAAACTTTCACAATAGAAACTACTAGATATTAGAATATAACTCTTTTAAAGTCCTAATGAGCTTTCCATTAAGCCGCTCAACAACACCTCTTTATTCTAAACCGGGAAAAAAAATATTTCCTATAGAAAATCTTGAAGTCGCCGTGGTCTAGTGGGTAGTGTGTTGGCTTATTAGACGAAAGGCCCGGGTTCGTATCCCAGGTCAGACATCAAAACGAAAAATATTTCTTCGGCGACTTCCTCTCAGCAGATTTCTGGCAAAGACTCTGAGAGTAAAAATTGCCATGAAAAGCTTCTCAAAAATCTGTCGTTCGGAGTCGACTTTAAACTGTAGGTCCCGACACTCATGTATAAAATTAACGCACACAACATAAGTGGTGTGAGAAGCTAGGTCGTAATCCTGACAGAAGGGTTGTAATGGCCAATTATGTATTATGTATGTATGTATAGAAAATCTTTACATTTGCGAGCTCGGTCGAGGATATAAGTAAGCAAGAGTTAGAAATCTTTCAAATTTTCATAACCTTTTCCTTGTGCTGACAAATGAGATGAAAGACAGCCCCTCCCTGCTGTTCAGGCGCGTAGCCTCTCTGTAAGATTGAATAATATTCAAACTAACTGTAGTGAATATCTATGCCCTGTTACTTCTCCGAAGTAATACCACCGGTGTTCCGGAGTGATCACAATAGTCCGCGAGACAAGAAGGGGGATTTAATCGCTGAAGGCCCCACACACGGAGGATGTAACAATTTCCTCTACGGTGCGGTTAGGTACACCTACCTCTTCTAGGCGAAAAAAAAATTGCCCTGTAGCTTGTTTAATAGTTGAAATGTTGTTGACGAACGTTGAAACTACGTTGGGATATATTGGCATAATCTGTCAAGTTACTGATAAAAAGAAACAATTATAGGAACCAATATTTGGAAAATAATTTGTTGTAAAAACCTAAGAATATTCCATGGAACCATACCTGCCAGATAAATGAATCATCAAATCTTCAAATATTTGAGAAAAAATCGTCAAAATCATCAAAGACGTTTTAAAGGTTTTAAAAGGTTTTAAAATTTATTTATTAATTTTTTCTGATGATTTTTGACGCTTTCAATGAACGTCTTTGATGATTTTGACGATTCAAACACATAAAATCAATGTTAATCAACGATAAAAATGCATCATCTATACTCATGTGTTGTGTAAAAATTGGAAAGTTGAAGTCGCCGTGGTCTAGTAGGTAGTGTGCTGGCTTATTAGACGTAAAGCTAGGGTTCGAGTCCAAGCCTAGACATTAAAACAAAATACAGAAAGTATTTTTTCGGCGATTTCTTCTCAGCAGATTTCTGACAAAAACTCTGAGGATAAATAAAATTACTATGAAAAGTTTTTCAAAAATCTATCGTTCGGAGTCGATTTAACCTGTAGGTCCCGCCACTTATATATAAAATTAACACAACATAAATAGTATAAGAAGCTGGGTCAACAATCCTGACTGATGGGTTGTAATGGCCTATTATGTATGTATGCAGAATATCTTAACTTTATGGGCATGAAAATTCACACACATTGACACATTTTTCAGTGCCTTGGTTTCTTAAGGCGTCGCAATAAATACTTGACTTCATCTGATCTACTTACCAATTACACCATTTATAACCGACCGAAAATGGAATACAACTCTCATGGGTTGAACCTTAAAATTTATTTTCAGGCTTCTTGACCATGTACAGCATAGGCGGTTGTAGCTCATTAAACAAGATAGTGTTTCAGCTCCATTGATTCATTGTAGCTACGCTGCGATGTGGCTTACGTTTCCCTGTTCTTTTTCGCTCGAGCGAAATAAGGGGATTTGTTAATAAAAATCAACTATTTCTATTTAAAATAAATAAATTCAAATTTCATATTTCTATGTAACACTCGTCTTTCTCGGCCAGCATATCCGTAGTTTTAGTTGATTGACCAGTGTATCACACAGTTCGTTTGTTAGACGGACTATTCGAATGTGCAACTCCCTTCCTGTAGAGATCTTTTCTGTTGTTACTTATGGTATACAAATATTCAAACCTAGTGTCCTAGTGTAAGGAATTAAAACGGCATAAAATACAGAAAAATCATTGCAGGTATTCAAAAATAACTTTAAAATATAATACTTTACACATTGTTATTACTAACGTAAATTTCCAATAGTAATAATTGCAAATTAAATACAAAGTTTAAGGAGGCTTTTAATGTACTAAAGTAAAGAAAATTATGAAAATTTTTAATTGCTAAAAATCGTCAAAATAAGGGCATAAATCGTCATGTCGTCAAAATGACATTTTTGGAGCTCAAAATTTTGAATAAATGACGATAAATTTGGCAGCTATGCATGGAACCCATAAATCAAAAACTGCAGCTTTGCAGTTATAAAATATTTCTATTTGAATTATAAACAAATTACTTTTCCGATGATAGACTGATTTGAAATGAAAATCGGCATCTGCTTGTTTGCTTTATTCATTCAATGTAAAACCTTCTGTTGACGGTACTTTCAATTATAAGTACTCCTTTGGCAAAACTTTAAAAATTGAAAAACGTATCTATTCTAAACGTAGGCTGACTGACGCTGCTACAAATGTTAGCAAATAAATATTCATAAAGTCTATCTAAATATAATATGCAAAAAGTGTTGAGTTTTTTCTATTATTTTCAGTTTCCGTTGTCGTTACATTTTTTTACTCTACCGCCTACTCTTAATTTTTAAAGTTCAATTGAGCCGAGTATGGTGGTATGGCTGATGAATATATTTTTGCATTGTGTTGTATTTGTTAAATTTTGCAACTCTGTGTGTATTTAAAAACACACGCATATTTTACCTTTACATGTATGCATGCAAGTGTATGACTGTGTAATGGTGTGTAATAGTATTTTGGTTGCTGCTGTTGCTGTTGCTGCTTTCTTCGTATGCGTCGGTTTTCCTTTCAAACAAGCAAGTGCACGAGTATTGTGTGATTTTAATATTCCCCATGCAATACGTCTGGGATCTGTCATGTCAATTTTATTCAGATTTTCCATAAAGTAAAATTGTACGTTTTCCATTTCTTCGCTTGTTTCTCCCCTTTTACATCCGTTTTCGGTTTTTTTTTTTTGTATTTTCAATGTACCAATGGTCGTGATATTGTTGTTACTCTATTATTTACCTTAAAAAAATTGAAAAAATTGAAAAAAAAATGCAAGAAAATAAAAAAGAAAAATAACAATCAAAACGATCTGAAGAAAACTAACGACTTTAACAAAAGGTTCGTTGACAAAATAAGACACAAAATGAAAAACACCAACGAAAATAAAGAAGGAAAAAAATTAAAAGCGTAGCATGAGACATTATTTTTTATGACACTCTTCGTTTTTACTTCCTGTTAAAAGTCTTCCTTTTTTCTTTCTTCTGTTCTGCACTTTTTTTTCCTTCAACGTGTGCGTGTGTGTGGCTGCGTGTGTATAAGAATTATAATAAAAGTATCCGTTTTTCATTCTTTCCTCTTCCTTCTTCATTCTATCTCTTTGGTAGCTGCATTTAAATAAACTTCTTTTGGCTTTATTCGTATGTATGTATGCATGTATGTGTGTATGTGTATGTGTATGCTGTGTGTGTGTTTGTGCAAGTCCTTGCCATATGTTTATATGATTGTTTGTTATTACCAATACTCTGCATTTTTATTAGTATTTCTGTTCGATTTTTTTCTTCTTATTTTGTTCTGTTTTAAGTATGTGTATATGTATATCTATATATGTGTGTGTGAGAGTATGTAAATGCACATACCATCATACCATACCATACGTATGTATGTACATGCATATTTAACTTAATACAAACTCATGCATGCATGTATTTGTAAGTACATTACGTTTTCCTTGAATAAATTTGTTATCGAACTACATACACATACAAACATACATGCCTATACATACACAATGTAAGTAGATGTTTGTGTTTCTTTATATGTATTTACGTTTCATATTCGCATCAATTCAATACATTGAATATGAATCTCTCTTTTTGACTCTGAACACTTTAACTGAATTCCCAATGGGAGTCATTTGGAAGGCTTATAACTTGTACAATATTAGATTATGGAAATTCAGTATTTTTTTTTTTTATTCCTTTTGCTCCTTCCACTCTATACTTCTGCTTCCTCTGTGTTTTTTTTTTTTCATTTTTCATTTTATTGGCAATTTTTATACGTAAAAATCATTGTAGCATAAGGTGTTGTACATGGTAAAAATATTTATTCAAATACACTTAGACAAAACTGAACTCTAAAATATTTAAGATTAACTAGGGTGAGCTAAGCTTGGACATAAGTTTTTTTTCTGAGACCATTGTTTCAAATTTAGGCGGTGAAATGACAAGAAAGACGACCACTTCATGAAGTGACACCTTATGATCACTCTTGCTCTAAATGAACGTTTATTCAAATCTAATTATAAATGTGTATAAGGAATTACGCCAAGTGACTGATAGTTAAGAGAATGCTTCTGGTTATGTGGAAATTTTAAGCTAAAGTAACAAAGCAATCAAGTGAAGTTGTCATAGCCTAGTAGGTATTGTGTTGGCATATTAAACGTAAAGCCGGGCTTCGCCTCCCAGGCCAGACATCAAAACAGAATGTAAAAAGTAATTCTTCGACGATTTCCTCTTAGCAGATTTCTGGCAAAAACTCTGAGAGCAAATAAAATTGCAATGAAAAGTTTCTCAAAAATCTGTCGACTTTAAACTGTACGTTCCGCCAGACAAGTGTGAGAAACTACCCTGTAATTCTGACTGAAAAGTTGTAGTGGCCAATCAAGTATGTACAGCGAGTGGACAGAAAAAGTCTTAGTATTCACACACATACGAGTTCGTTAGCATAGCTGCCAAATTTGACAATTTATTGACATTTTGACGATTTTGTGCTCTAAAAATATAATATTGACGATGTGGCGATTTATGCCCTTTTTTAACGATTTTTAAAAATTAAAGATTTGCATAATTTTCTTTACTTCGTTACATTGAAAGCCACTTTAAGCTTCGTATTTACCTTTGCAGTTATTACTATTACCAAATTTTTCTCTATCTTATATCCTTAAGAGCCAAAAAACTACAATTTCTGCGCGAAGGGAGTTCCACATACGAATAGTCCGACTAAAGAACGAATTTTTTCTGTAATGCAGTAAGCGATTTACTGGCCCATCAACCACATACATACGTATGTGCCCGCCGAGAATGGCGAGTGTTGCGTAGGAATACATGATTCTTGGGGACAAGTAACTTAGTTTGTTTGGCCAAAATCCGTTAAAATTTCGATACAACAGTGAAACTAGTTCACATTGGAATGATGCTTCAATGAATCAATGGAGTTCGATACTCTACCTTCATTAATGGGCAACTTCACCCTTTTTTCTAAGCGGTCGAAAAGTCTCAAAATAGTCGTTGAGGCGGGGCCCTGTACATGAGAGTTGTATTCCATTATCTTTCGGATGTAGTAAGTGGTGTAAATAGTAAGAAGATCAGATGAAGGGAACCATTTCTTACACTCTCTTAAGAAACTAAGACACTGAAAAATGTGTTGGTTCTAGTTCACACGGTTCACACTGAATTTTCATGCCGACTTTGTGACGATTAGTTTGACAATTTGATGATTTATGTGTCTGGCAGCTATGTTCGTAAGTTAAATAGTCAGTACAATAGACCGTATGATCACAGTGCTATGATCACTATTATAATGAACGAAACAGAAAACAGCGCTTAAGGAATAAATTCGTAACCGAATTTATGGATTTTTAACTTTTAAACATTATGCATATGTGTGCACTGTTTTCCAAAGGCAAACACAATTTTTTGCAGAACCAGACAACCAGATGTCCTCAGCTGTTTTAGATTCTATTTAATCTTTATCGTGTGTTGGATATATCCGGCGCAAAACCATTCAGAATAAATAACCTCAAACACTCCTATGAAATCGTCATATGATTTCATTCGTTATTTAAGGAAAGTTTTCGCATATGCAAGTGATCATTCAATATGTTAACGGTCAACGTCTTATCACAAAATTGTTTTAATGGGTTCCAGAGCTTTAAGTCACGTTCCTGAATATTTGAAAAACTTCATGCTTGTACGAATGTATTTTACAGAGTTCTTTATTCATTGAGTTTTTCATTTTAAGTAATTACTGCTTGAACATTGAAAGTTTTGTAATGATGGTAGTGATTCGGAATCAAAGTCTATCCTTTCCAGAAGATTTCATTGCCGAAGATACTCACTTAGGGATGTATAACGCATTTTCATGGTTTTGATGACTGATTAATTCTATTGTTATAATATTAAACACAACAAATTTTTATTTCAATTCATGTAATTATTATCGAAAGTGGCCATATGCTGCTGCTACGTCATTATATCCGTTGGACACACTAAAACTTTAATTTTTTTGGGTACATACCCTGCCCTGACCAGTACAGGATATCAGTACAGGGACTGCACTTGGCTGTGGCAATACAACAAACCGCTATACATGCTCAAGTCAGCTTTGGTATTAAAGCGACCACTCCAACTTACCTTCCTTTTGTGAACTTTTCATGAAACCCATTCTAGGATAGACACAATTGAAGAGGAAAGTATGTGTCCTTGACTGCGGGTTTATAGCCTGACAAAAATCACTCGTAACGGCTGTTAATATAACCTTAGGATAATTAAGTACATACATACATAATTGGTCATTAGAACCCGTCAGTCAGGATTATTGACCTAGTTTCTTACACTGCTTATGTTGTGTGTGTTAATTTTATACATAAGTGGCGGGACCTACAGTTTAAAGTCGACTCCGAATGACAGATTTTTGAGAAACTTTTCATGGCAATTTTATTTACTCTCAGAGTTTTTGCCAGAAATCTGCTGAGAGGAAATCACTGAAAAAATATTTCTTTGTATTTTTATTTTGATGTCTGTCCTAGGTTAATTAAGTATTGTCCTAAATTAGCTGCCAAGAATCTTATTGAACAAAACTATTGTTTAAGTAACACGCTTGAATCAATTACATGCACAAGTTTTTTAAAGGAGACTCTTGGCACGTTTTTTGATGTGTTTCCATTACAATCGAAGTCATGGTAGTCCGTTGTATTGTGACCCAGCCTCATACCTACAACATGTTGCGACAGATTTGAAAATGTTTTTGAAGCAACTGCTGGGGAAATTTCATCGAAAGAAATTTTTGTCCATATTTATTTGCCAGGATGTCAAAAGTTGAGGTTCAGTTCTCAGCTGTTGCCTAGCAAGCTGAAACACTATATTTGGCTAATTACTATGATTATAATGGCATAAGAAAACAATGACTTATTTACTATACAGGTATTCCTCTTATAACGCGATACTTCTACAAGGCGTTTTCGATATAACGCGATAAAAAAAACAGTTTCATTACTACGCGAAAATTTCTATAACGCGAATAACATAACGCGGAATTTTGCTGCAACGTAACCACCGCATTATACGAGGGATTCCTGTATTTACTATTACAATAAACTTCGAATTAAAACATACATACTCACAAGTTATGCTTTCATATCTAATTACTGGAGTACTCATAAGTATACGAGTATTTAACAAACGAATTATAATTAAAATGTTATATCACTATTGTCAAAAATATATCACCAGGACTTAACAATCAATACCTACCCATCCATACAGTCTCTCATTTATAAAAATTTCATATTGATTACTAGACTCTGATAACAACTATACCATTGGTGATGGCATAACATTTCAATTAATTGACAGAATTTTTCTGCATGTAACTGACAATTGTTCAACAAATCTCGATGCTGTTTTTCCAGTTCACCCTTCACTTCACTATCTCTAAGAGTCTAATTGCAATATTTGAAAAGAAAAAATAACAAAAATAAAAATAAAAAACTGAAAAACAATATTAAATTATAACAAGATTTGTTGAAATTATGTTTCGTTTAGATCCATGGCAACCACCCTGATATTTAGATTTTGCCAGATCCTATACCACCAGCGATAATCATACGCATAAAGACTATGTGTAACCAATCCAATAGAGATGGAGAAACACAGAGAATATGGGACTAAATTGTATAAGTTTAAGCCAAATATGGTATTATTAAGTTGTATGTTGTATGAGCATAGTTATTACATTGGCTGCCATATCAGCCACCTTGAAAGAAACAGCCGATGACAGTGACTGAAAATAAGTTTTTTCGCCCCCAATCAAAAAACGTCTTACGTATCTTATAAGATATTTTTTCATTTTTTTGTTTTCTGTCATGGATTGTTGTCTACATGGTAAATACACGTAAAAATCTAGACAGACAACTCTATCAAGACACTATTGTTGCTAGAGTAAAATAAAGAACGGCAGCGACGCAGTTCAAACAAATAAAAGACACACTGAAGTCGCAACAAATGGCTCTAAATTGAATGACAAAACAAATGTTACACGCTGTTGATTCCATAGCCAAAAATGATAAAAAAAAATAGCAGGAAAAACTCCTTTACAATAATATTTATGTGTCATTTCATTATTGTTTTTGTTGTTGTTGTTGTTGTAGTTATCTTTGATACAACTGATACACGAAATGTTTGTTATTATTGGTGTTCTATTGATTCTTATTATATTAACCCACTAGATATGAAGGGGATGATAGACATGAAAAAAAAAAATTGTGGAAAAAAAGATTTTCTTAGGTGAGCTTTTATCTAGTGAGGGGTTAATTTGTACAGAAATTTGATTAAGGGTTTGCTTTTACTATGCGATGTTATTAGAGCTTAACACGGCTTTCTGTTACCCTATGAAGGAACAGACTAACCATAGGTAAACTAGTGTAGATTTTATGTTAGGTTAGGTTAACGGCCAGCTCGCCATCCACAGGCAATTTTATTCCGTGGCTTATTGTGTTTACAGTATTAGTTAAGCCTGGAGGGCTGGATTTAAACAATTCCAGGGTCCGGATGAAACCGACCAGTTCACTCAAAGGCATGTTCACCAACACGACTACACATCGGACTACCGGTACATGATTGCGACAATCGTGTATTTTTACGTAATGTTTGTTGAACACATCCCTTCTGGGTAGCAAAGCTTCGCGGCATTATAAAGGAACTCATTTTTAGCTTTTCGTATGTGGTGTTCTCTTTCTGTAAAAGTCTTTTATATCTCTAAAAAGTAAACGTATTCAAATGTAATGTTTAAAGATTTGTCTCCTTTTAAACCGTTGTGGTCATTTCTTTTATTTAATTGTCATTAAGTTTAATTGGAAGTCGCCATAGGCTAGTAGGTAGTGTTGGATATTTTTAGAAGGGAGCGCGTGGTTTAGCACCTGAGTAAAACATCTCAAGCATAACTAAATTTAAATAGTTTATTTCCTTCGTCTGCTTTCTCCAGAAGTCTTTTGGGCAAGCATTCTCAAAGTAAATAAAATAGCCATAAAAAGTTTCTCAAAAATCTAATATTTATTGTCGATTTTATATTGTAGATTCCGACACTCAAAAAATTTAACACTCACACTGTGTGAGCAGCTAAGTTATAATCCTGACTAAAGGGACCTATGGTAAGTAAGTAAGCTTTCACATGGCAATCACATTGAGTTTGAAGAAAGCATGTGTATATTAATCGTGTCAGTATAGCAGCCATAATTGCCCCTAACTCACTTCAAGCCATATTTTTATATGGCCCCGGTCTATTACCCAAAAACCGATAACATCTGTTTCGAAGTGGAGGACAATCATCTAAAATATGTTGCTCCGATTCCCTTTCTTCCACAGCCTCTCAATTTCTGCAGTAATCCTGCTGAGGCACACCGAGCTTATCAGCGCAACTGCCAACAGCGCAGTGTCTCGTTAGAATTTCTGTAATAGCGGGAACTCAAGTAGTAACCCTGCTATTCACTGCTAAGCACAGCAGTTTTGAAATTCAGGTATGTGGGGAATACCTTTGGTTTGTTGAATCACATGCTCGGTATGCCTAAGAGCTTATTACCGAAATTGGTAACACCACAGTGTCCCGTTAGAATTTCTGTAAGAGCGTGAATTCAAGTATTCACCGCAGTTGTGGAATTCGGCAACCAGGTATGTTGGAATGCCTTTAGTTTGTTGAATTCCATTCTGTTTTTTCCAATATGAAAAAGTACCCTTGCAGGCCGCATACATCTCCTTTACCGAGTCTTTGTCAGACACCTTCAACCGCGCCTGTGCCAGTTCATTTGCTTTTTCGTTCTTCTATATGCCATAGTGTCTCGAAAACCCGTAGAGGCGGATAGCGTGTAGAAATATACAGTGTAGGGTGTCCATCGGAGATCAGTAACGAGTATTCAAAATGATTAGTAGATTTGAGTCATACTTATAATTTCTGATACTTATACGCATTCATACTCATACCACTCATATTCAAAGTTGGAAGTATTCGTCGTATTCATACTTAATAATACGCATGATGTTATTGACTTCGACTCGTCTCTACTTAACAGTTGCACGAAGTACAAAATAAGTATGATTCGCGTACGAACACTACTATACTCACGAGAAGATTGTGTGTATGCTTTGCTCTTGTTGTCTTTGCCTTTCCTTTCTTCTTTGTTTGTATATGCAACAACAATAAAGACTGTAAATTTTGATAAACGATTGGAGCCACTCGAATGACTTATAAGTATTATAAGTATTTTTCTAAATTTATGAATCAGAATGAGTAGGCATATGAATCAAACACATTTCGAATATTGTGAGTTTAATGTCAACGTTGTACTCATACTCATTGTAACCTATACTTATAAACCAATGTTGTAGGGAGTACGAATGAATCAGAGTAGTTGAATTTCAATTCTGTTGATTCACTAATACTCAAAATTGCATGAATGCTTATGAGTAGCGGAAAAACGATCTCTGGTGTCCATGCAACTCATGATACCCTTTGATTCGGTGAGGTGAGATAATCAAGTTCGAAGGAGGTAGTTTGCCGGTTTTAATCATACGTTCAGCTTGTTCAATAGCAAAAATTTTTAGCTGAAATTTTCTGGTCCAGTAAGATACATATGTCCCGTTCTGTGTCAGCTTAGTGGAATAGACCGCAGGTTCAGTTTCACATTCAATTTTTGATTCATCGGTGAAGATCGCACATCTGTTGGTGTTTAATTCGCCAATGAACAGTCGCCCTGTATGAACTTTGTTGAGATCAGCTTTGGGATTCTAGAGACACATGCATTATGCGAATATCTAGCGTTGGATAAGAAGAAGTTCAGTTTGCTTCCAGCATATTAAAAACCTCGTAGTCAATAAATTGGAGAAAAGCATTTGCCTTCTGAACGTATCAGGTTGGTCTCAGAAGCTTCCGACAAATTAAAAGTAAAAAGTTGGTATTAAGCTTGGACACTAAAATCCAAGTGTACTTCTCAATTGCGAGAGCTATAAAACATCAAATAGAGAGAGAGAGCAGTTTGTGATTTGCTTACATGCTATACAGGACTCCATTATCAGTGGAAATCGTTATGGTACACTTATTGTTATTTAATGCTCTCTCCATCAGAAATAAGTTTCTAATTGGATTAAGAGATTGAATGTAAATCAAGGCTGGCAAAATAAAATGAGAAGTTTCCCTAACCTTCAAAAATTGTACTCATGCAACATCATCAATGTAAAATAAAGTTCCTTTTTAATGTAATTATTTTCAAATAAAAATATTTTACTTTACTTTTCCTGTTTTGTTGTTTTGTATTCTCAAAATATAATTTCATTTGTGATTTGAATTACAAAAAAATATGGTTGCAGCAACACCTTTTTACCTTGAAATTCTTATTAAATTTACACTTCATGCACCGTAAAACTTTTGTGCGTATAACGTCTGGGTGGTTGTTTCTTCTTTTTCGTTTCGTTAGTTTTCAGGGTTGTTATCAAAGGATGAAAAGATGTTAAAGAGATTTTGTTTCAAATTTCTTGGGGTAATTTGATATCATTGAACTCCCAACCGTTGATGTAAATCTGCCTTTAAATGATGGTTATATTCACGTAATAACCAAGTAAATGAATACGAATACGAATCTCTTTTATTTTGTCTCTATTTGATTTGAGTTTTTATGGTAAAACTTTTTTTGTGGCCTTTTTTCTCTGCAGCTTGCTACTCTTTATGCATAATTTTATGTTCTTTCAGCGTGTTATTTTATACTTTTCAAGTTAAAAAAAAGAAAGAAAAGTAGTGAGAAAAAAAAACACAAACAAAAAAGTATTGAAAAAAAGAACAAAAACAAAATTGTAATAAAATGTCAAACATCGTTTATAAAACGTCCCTTAGGAAATCATAATTGTATTATAACACCATCATTTATTCATAAAAAAAACAGCAGACAAAAAGTATTAAAAAGTCAGACGAAAACTACTACGCATAACCAACACTCGCTATGGTTATTGTGTTCATACTCTTGCGGATTTTGTTTTTTTCTCTTTTCAGTTCATCTCTCATAGTCCCTAAGGATATGATCGTATTTTTTTTGTGGATCCTAATGCTGCTTGCAACTTAAATGTCATTATTGTTGTTAAATTTTTAACCAATAGTGCCATAAAATTGTCAAATTAACAGTTTTTTTTATTTTAAGTTTTATTTTTTTTTTTTTGTACACTAATACCCCGGTTTGCGACACAAACCGAAACGATGCAAAACGAAGCACGATTTTCCATACATTTGCATTGATTTTCATTTAATTGGTTCCGAGATTCATAATTTTAGCTGAAAAAATAGATTTTTCAATAAAAAATATTTAATTTACTAACGACCTTCAATTTGCAACCATCAGACAACATAAATACATATGTATGCAGGTATGTATTTACATTAGACTTAAACGGGAAATCCCCTTATTCTGTTTTAGCTTTGTACAAACATTTTCATATTAACGACGCAACCTAAAACAAAAATGACACAACTTCGAAATCACAGAAACTTTAAAAAGACGCAACTTCGAATTTAGATTTCTAGATTTAAATGGGAAATCCCCTTTTTCTGTTTTAACTTTGTGTGAACATTTTCGTATTAACGACGCAAATCAATGCACTAACGACACAACTTCGAAACATGCGACGGAAACTGAAACAAAAACGACACAACTTCCAAATCACAGAAATTTTAAAAAGACGCAACTTCAAAGCAGACGCAGTACGAGGCGACGCAAACATACCCCGGTTAATGTACTTATATGTATGTTTAACAAACGAATTATAATTAAAATATTATATCACTATTGTCAAAAATATATCATCAGGAGTCAACAATCAATACCTATCCATCCATACAGGCTCCCATTTATATAAATTTCATAATGATTACTTGACTCTGATAACAACTATACCATTGGTGATGGCATAATATTTCAATTAATTGACAGAATTTTTCTGCAGGCGCAAACCGGGGTATTAGTGTATTTGCTTTTGCGATAAAAAAAAATATTCCGTTTTTTATGAAAATTTTTAAAAATCTAAACTTTATATTCAACATTGAACCGAACAAATACTAGGATGTATTAAAATAATCAGGCAACAACTCTTTCTTTCCACATATTTTTTATTCATCTAGTGTAGTTGGCTGTTGTCGTAGGTTAGTAGATAGTGTGTTATCCTATTATATACCTAAACGTAAGGGCTCATTCAAACATAGCTGCCAGATAGATAAAGCATCAAATCGTCAAACATTAGAATGAAAATCGTCAAAATTTTCAAATATGCTTTTTGGAAATCGTAAAAATATCCTCGGAAAAAATAAATACTACGATGTTTACAATTACAGAAATTTTGAGAAGGTAAAATGAACATGAACATACGCTTTCATGAACATTCATCACACTGTTTATGCTTGTAAAGGGCAAATTAAAGGAAACGAGTGTGTTAGTGAAGTTCAGTCAGTCTTGTGTAAAGACGCTGTATGTTTTGCAAAGAGTAATCATGGTTTACAGATCACCGTTCAAAAGATCTGTTGAATACTTGTCTCGTAATTGTTATTGTTTATACAAAGGGTATAAACAGAGTAATAACAAAAGAGGCAATTGTTGTTGCTTACATAAAGTTGTGAACAGTGACATACAGAATTGTGCGAATAATACAAAATTTTAATTAAAACTGAACACAAATTTATTTTCATTTTATTTCCATTCTACAAATTCATATTTTTAACGTTTTTAAAAGGTAAAAACGTAACAATACTTTACTGATTGTTATACAAATAGTAAGGAGGCTTTTAATGTAAAAAAGTATAGAATTTAATGTAAATTTTTAATTTCTAAAAATCGTCAAAATAAGGGTATAAATCGTCAATATGATATTTTTACAGCACAAAATCGTCAAAATGTCGATAAATCGTCAAATCTGGCAGCTATGCGTTCAAACTCTAGGTCTCTAACAAAAACGAAATATTTCTTCGTCTACTTCCTCTCTCAGTCGTCTTCGGGCTAATGCCCGGAGAGTAAATGAAAAACTGCAATGAGAAGATTCTCATAAATCTGTCGCTCGGTTGTAACGACCAACTATATGTGTGTACAATGGACAGCAAAAGCCTTATTACTCCAATATATTTTGACAAAAAAGTCCCCACAGTTCCAATGTGACTTCAAGAGAGTATTTAGGAGATCATTTCAAAGAACGGTTACGTAATCGCTAAACCTTAAACAAAACTCAACCGAAAAACCATTGTTTGGTGCCGCTAGAAATCAGTAAACAAAACTTGTACATTCAATTCCAAAAAGCGCTTAACCTTAAGGGATATTTTACAAAATACAAGAGAAAACGTTTTCTTATATTAGGTCTTTGAATTCAAAATTTACTCAGGGTTCTCCTTGGGAGTACCTATGGAGTCATCTGAAACTTATTCTTATATTTCTCTTGTTAGGTAAAAAATATAATGAAAATAATGCTTAAAGGCGAAAAAAATTTTAAAGCATGTACCCAGGTACGTTAGAACAACAATTTGTGGGTTGAGCTTAGAGAAGACTTTAGACTAAGTTTTTCACACCCTACCACGTTTTACAGCAAATGGCAGTAGGTAGTGCGATTGAATAGAATGTAGGTTTAGTTAGAAGGAGGAGAGGCTACGGAAAAAATTCTACACCTTTCAGAGAATATCATCAAGTATTGATGGGTATATGATGGGTCCAGATTCTGCAACAAAGTCGGGGTTGCAATGTTTTTTATAACTTTTCTTTAATCTTTACTTGTTTCGTAGACCATCCTATGGCTGTAATGACTATAGACTATGAGGTCCGCCATCTTACTCATACAGTATCACAGTACATTACGTTATTGCTACGTATGTTTCACTATACATACATATATAATTGGTCATTACAATCCTTTAGTTAGGATTATTGACCTAGTTTCCCACACTGCTTATGTTGTGTGTGTCAATTTTATACATAAGCGGCGGGGCCTACAGTTTAAAGCCGACTCTGAACAACAGGTTCTTGAGAAACTTTTCATGGCAATTTTTACTTCCAAGTGTTTGCCAGAAATTTGCTGAGAGGAAGTCGGCGAAAAAATATTTTCATATTTTCATTTTGTTGTCTGACTTGAGATTCGAACTTCGTCTACTTTCGTCTATAGACCACGACGACTACCGACATACGGTTTAGAAAAATAAACAGACTTGTTTTAGAAAAGCTGATTTATAAGTCGCTGTAGGCTAGTGTGTAGGCTTCTTAGATATGAGGCCATGGTTTAAAACCTCAGGTCAAACATCTTACAAAACGGAATTATAAAAAAAATTTTTCTTTGGCGACTTACTCTAAGAGTAATAAAAATGAAAAATTTCGCAAAAAATCTGCCTTTTGGAGTCGACGTTAAACTGTAGGTTCTGCCAGTTATGCATAAAATTAATACAGAGAACATAAGTGCTGTGAGAGGCTGAGTCATAACCCTGACTGAAGGGCTATTATAACCAATTATGTATGTATGCATGTATGTAGTATATAATCCTTGAATATTGTTTCCATTAAAGTTTAATACTTAACTTAAACATTTTGAAAATCATTTAAAAATAACTCAAATTAATGAATACTTAATTGTGAATAAGAAAAATAGATTTTGTATTTCTTAATCTCCATGGAGTCTTCTAAGTATTACAATTTATACAAAATATTTAAAAATGCAATGAAAATACTTAAAAATTAATACAATTCACAGTCAGCAATATGCGTTTAAATGCATTGAAATAAAAATTATTTTCAAATTAAAAAAATTACTGTTTCTCAACATAGGCTTCTTATCATTGTATTTAAACACACGCAACTAAGGTACAGTCAACCCTCTTATAACGTGGTACTCTCAGAACGCGGTTTCCATATAACGCAGGGCAGAAATTGCGACAGCCATCCCATAACGCGGTTTGCGTTCAACTTCATCCCATAAGTTCCTTCCGCATAGTAACTAGATATTGTAAGAGAGTTTAATATAAGTTTTTTTTTTCAACACAAAAGCTCAGCCGAGATACAGTACCGTGCAAAACAATAGCAGTTGGATATTCAATTTAAAAAAATGAATTGAATAGAGATGAACCAAGTGAGGATAAATATTAAAAAATTACATTATTTTACAAGTCTTTCTTAATTTTGTTGGAAAACAGTCTTTTAAATTAGTTTTTATTTAATTTTTTTTTATCAATCCTTATTTGAACTCTTGAATTCAATAAAAATAATTTATAGTTTATCTTGCCTTTTATAATTTCTTGGTCTCCACATAACGCGTTGCGTATTAGCCGGTTGTATCTGAAATCCGAGTTTCTTATAGCGCGGTTTCCATACAACGCGGTAAACGGTTTCAATAGAACGGCTACGGCGATTAGCCCAGTTTGTACCTGAAATCCGAGTTTCTTATAGCGCGGTTTCCATATAATGTGATACGCACTCACCGCGTTATAGGAGGGTTGACTGTATTTATATTCCAGTAAAAATAGAAATAAATCTCTGCATTTGAACATAATTTTGTTACTATTATTCAAATTATTATTATTTTTAATAAATTTTAATTTAAAAATAATGAAAATAAGATTCAACCACAAATCAAGTTATTACAAAAGACCAAATAAATATTCACATAAAGTACAAAACATAATCAATAAAACATGCATCAATAATTAATGACATCAACTGGTAGGTAAATTGATTTCGAAGATTTGTTGCTGGCCTGGATGGTCTACAAGTGCATGTACAAGTTTGTTGAGAATTACAAAAATTGTAAAGAAGTGAATACAGTTGAGTACTCCTACGTATGCATGCATATGTATTACATGCATTTGGGACAGATTTATATTTGTGGTTGTTGTTTAATGGACAAAAAAAACGACATAAAAGTACTTATAATTGTTAAACATGAAACCATTAATTAAATGGAAATCACAGTAATTGCAACAAGTGCCTACGTGGACAATTTCATATGAAGCTGCTGTGTAAAGAACAAAATTTTTTTTATTTCTCTAGTTGTTTAATGAAATTTGTTTTTTGCAAAAATCAATTACTGAAATAGATACAGGATATGGTTTTAAAGACTTAAATGGGGGAATCAGTTATAGTGTTTAAAAATTTCGCTTGCCAAACATGCATGGGAAGGGATCTTTCCCTCGTTCAATGTTCCTTTTGCCAATATTTCCCTAAATTTTTTGAATAAATACCACCTTCGGAAAGGTAAACGTCTGTGATAGTGCTTCAATGTTAGTTGATGTATGTTTCTCGCTATTCTCAGATCACTTCAAGTGTTTGTGCTAACACTAATTCTATTTACAAGCAAATCGTGTTTACCAAATCATTACGAGAGGATTTTGATTAAAAATTATTTCATTTTTAGGTGTTCCTTTAAATTTACAAGGAAATATTTGTTTGGAAAAATGAAAGCACAGATTTGAAGTCAAATTTCTGCTTCCAGAGACATTTTTTAGGTTAAGAAATACGAAATATTCACTTGGGTTTAAATAGATAGATTAGAGCGTAGCTTGTAGCCTCTGTCATCAAGTTTTTGTTTGGAAACGTATTATGCACTCACAAAAGACCTTATATTTGTAAAATTCGATAATTTATTTTTTTATCTTAAAAACTCCTTCATGTTAAACCCAATAGTCGCCCGTGATCTAGTAGGGTAGTGTGCTGGGCTTATAGACTAAAGCCCAGGTTGTCGAGGTCCCAGGCAGACATCAAAATGTAAATACAAAAAGTATTTTTCGGCGATTTTTCTCAGCAGATTTCTGATAGAAACTCTGAGAGTAAGTAAATTGCCATGGGAAGGTTTCTCAAAAATCTGTACGACTTTAAACTGAAGGTCCTGCCACTCACGTATAAATTACACACACAACATAAGTAGTATGAGAAACTAGGTCAATATCCTGGTCTGAAGGGTTTGTGTAATGACGCAATTATGTATGTGTGTTAACCCAATAAATTGGTATGATATTCGTCCTTGAATGATTTAGACACTTGAAAGCAAAAAATATGAATTATTCAGGGTTTGATTTGCATCTTTTAATACTTATTCGGACCAATAAACAAACTATTTTAAATGTGGTTTGGTCCTGAGTTTATTATGGCGAATATATTCTATTCACGATTACGAATTGGCTATATTCCGGTTGATCAACCGTAAGAAAACTTGTGATGTTGCCCTGCTATTTACCTTAATTATTGCGGCTACAGATGCCTAAACTGACCTTTTCGGAAATTTTTCTTTCTTCGTGTTTGTACGAGTAAAAGCAAATACAGTAAGTGCCCTTTTTTAAATGGAATTGGTGTTGCACAATTTCCAGAACGCCTATCGATCGAAAATAGACTTGGTTTGAGTAGCGATTTCCTCTCACCGAAAGTAACACGTAATGACCACAAGATATTCATTTATTTATTCCTTATATAGCGGTGTCCACTTCGTTGTTGTATGCTCAGCGAAAGACATAGATAGGCTAAATACCCCTCTCAAACCAAGTATAGTAGGTATGGGACAATCAAAACTTATGTTGGGAAATTCAATTGAAATTAAACTGTATTAACCGCCACTCAGGGGTAAAATAAACACACACATTCCGGGTGTTCTGGTAAACTCCTGCTGACTAAAGGAATATGATCAACATTGAATGAGTATATAAGATGCCGTGGCCTTTGTGATTCATTCTTCAGCCCAGACATCTTAAACAAAAAGGAAATATAGACAACAGATTTCTATAGGCCACTTCTCCTCAGCAGTTTGCTGGCAAACCCTAAAGAGTTAATAAAATTTTCTGAAATCTGTTGTCAGGAGTCGATGTGGAACAGTAGCTGCCTCCACTCATGGATAAAATTATCACGCCACATATGGGATGGTCTGATATAATGGATCGTTAAGCAAAGATCAGCAAGGAATCGTTTTTCCGCTACTCATAAGCACTCATGTAATTTTCAATATGAAGGCTAGAGGACGTGTACTTGTCGGTAAAGACAATTACAGTACCCGGAGATCGAAATTGACCCATTGTACTTGAGTATGCGTAAATTAACAGAATTGAAATTCAACTACTCTGATTCATTCGTACTCGCTTCAACATTGATTTATAAGTACAAGTGGCAATGAGTATGAGTACAACGTTGACATCAAACTCACAACATACGAAATGTGTTTGATTCATACAACTACTCATTCTGATTCACAAATTTCGAAAAATACTTAAAATACTTACATGTTATTCGAGTGGTTCGAATCATTCATCAAAATTTACTGCCTTTGTTGTTGTTGCATATACAAACAAAGAAGAAAGTAAAGACAAAGTTAACAAGCAGAGCATACACACAATCTTCTTGTGAGTATGGTGTTCGTACACGAATCATACTTATTTTGTGCTTCGTGTAAATGTTAAGTAGAGACGAGTCAAAGTCAATAATATCGTGCGTATTGCTAAATATGAATACGACGAGTACTTCCAACTTTGAGTATGAGTGGTATGAGTATGATATTAAAATAAGTATGAATGTGTATAAGTATCTGAAATTATAAGTATGACTCGAATCTACTCATCGTTTTGAATACTTATTGCTGATCTCTGGTCTTAATACGGACTGACCACCCCTAATACTAACAATACTTACTGAATTCCTGACTATAGGTAGGAATGTATGCATGAGTGAGTCTTTAGCACGGCCACAGTCTGTTACGTTATAGTTTAAGAGTACTAGCAACTAAGGTATTTGGCTGTACATATTAAGATATTTCTTACTCTATATTTCGCACGAATATCTCACATTGAAACGGTAAAGTTCTCAAAGTTACCCCAACGAAATAAATACAGGGAAAGGTAGTGTTGTTAGTGGCTAATCCAGTAGTGGCAGCAAAAATCGCCAGGAATAGTGTTTGTTATATTAAGGACTGGGAATTTTGATCATATACTCGATATCTTTAATTTTAAATATTAAAATAATTTTCTTTTTTTATATTCATTTTAAATATTACCAATCAAATATCCTTCGCATTGAAGGACATTATTATGGGTAATCCAAGCGTTTTGTTAAGTACCAAAAATTATAAATTATAACAAATCACTTTCTCACTTGCGTAAGGAATTTTTCTAAATCTTATTTTAAAACTTTTATCACGGTAAAAATATTTTAAAAGAAATAAAAAAAAAAACGAAAGGAAAAACATTAAAACTTTTGCCAAAGCCAAGATTTGTTCATGATAATTATGGCAAGTAGAGCAACAGGATAATAAAGGCCAAACAGAAACAAAAACAAAAAAAAGTCAAATAAACTGATGCTTTTGGCCTCATAAAACAAAAATTATTATACACATGCATACTGTAAATATGTAAGCGTATATGCCAAGAGTAATATAGTCCATAAGACAATTATATTGGTTGGGAGCAATAGCTATAGTCTGTTAAGAGTTGTAAAAACTTCTTGCATTTGAATTACTAAAATTACAAAATTGAAAATAATTACGAATAAATGTTATTCTCTTCTTTATAGTTTGTATAAGGATGTTAAGAATTTACTTTTTACCATACCCAATGATAATATAATGAAAAGCCAAGGACATCTTAAGATATATGAAGGAGTGTAGAATATTTACGAGTTAGAAAAAAAAAATCTTAAAGGAACAAAGTTAACGAAACGCACGTATTTAGCATTTAAAGGCTATATTTTCTTAACAGTCAGTCCTCAAACAAACCAACCATTACCCTCAGCATTAAGCCCCCAACCCCATAAAACCTTCAAGACTAAAATTTAATAGAAAAATAAGTAAGTAGTTGGAAAGACAAAATCAAATAGAAGGTAAAAGAAAAATACAAAAGGAAAAACGAACGGAACGAAGTGATATAATGAGCCTAAAACTGCGTGCATTGTAATTTAAGAAGCCTCGTTTTCTTTTTACCAACATCCTGTGCCTGTTCATACATATTTTAGTTTCTGCTAAAATTGACTTTGCATGGGTGTGTAAAGCGTATGTTTATATAAGGATATGTTTGTAAGCCACTCATACACACACGCACACACATCACATACATACTGAAAACCATTCAAATTTGTACTGTTGCTTTTGTTTGTGTTTGTGTTTGTATGTGTCACAAGCATTTAATGCCTGTCTGGTGTATTTCCGTTATGTTTGCCAAGTAGAGCACACAATATAGCGACAGCAACAACTATAATAATAACAACAACAACAATACAAAAGAGAACGAACAACAGAGAAAATAAAAAAGAAAAAATACCAAAGGACCGGTGGTTTACTGTTTAAATTTATGAGCAGTCACACTGTACGTCTACCGTCCACCAAGAAGACAAGCCAACGTTGTTGCTGCATGCGATTCTATCGATTCTAGAAAAACGTTTGAAATTTTTGGTGGCATAAACCATTATTTTATGCCATATTTCAAATATATTCTTGTTGTTCTTGTATGTGTATGTGTATGTGTCGCTTTTGTACAGAGCTGTCGCCATATAGGGATGGTTTAGGCAACTCGTATGATGATGCCAAATATTGCAGGACCATGTCCATTCAAGAGGAGGATAATTTCAGCGGTAGAACGTCGCTTGCCCCATATGATCGAAGGCACTCTCCGTGGGGACGACAAGGAGAATACAGTCCTCGGTGCATTGTCTAAGCGTGATTAGACGGATAAGTGGCTTCAGGACAGTGTCTGATGAAGCGGCTTTTGCCTATACCAATAGACATATTGGCGGACGCGATGAGGCGGATATACTTTCGCCGTCTCGAGTATCCAGGATGGACAGCGGATATAAAAGCGGAGGAAAGAAGAACTTCCATGCACAAATGCTAGTCACGATGGGAGAGCAGTTTAAAGGGAAGATGGACATTTCAGCTTGTCCCTTCTATAACTCTTTGGATGTAGTACAAACATTACGTTACCCAGTTTCATGGATGTTTTTAGAAAGTACCTGCACAGATTTGGACATGCCCAAACTGTGTAGATGAAGACGAATATGCGGAGCATATTCTAACATGCTGCCCCAGATTTAAATGGCCTGGAGACACTAGATTACTGGCTCATGGAGGAGCTGTTGAATTCTAGGACGATTTGGAACCAATACAGCCAGAAAATGGCCAAAGTAATGATTGTACTCCGAAGGTTGGAGGAACGAAGGCGAAATTTGAGATAACGAGATAAAGCTTTCGAGCTTACTAGCCCTCCGCGAAAGAATACCTTACGGCAGTCCCGCGGAACACGGGTAGAGGGTGGGTTTAGTACGTAGGCACCAGTAATAGTGAATCATGCATGCTCTGCGGAACAAAAGTATCTTTCGAAGATTTACCACCTCTATTGTACGATTACCATAATCGTCATACCGAGAACTACTAAAAATATCACCGCTGTTCGTAAGAGTGTGCAGGAGAATGTGAATTATTCGTATTCGCATCGCTTTTGTATAAGAACGCAGTTTTTTGCAAATCACGACTTGGAACTGCATCTGTTCAAAATTCAACTGATCCATGGACTGATAGTAAATGACCATAGACAAGGATGTGTGTACACTGACTGGGCTATGGAGGAGCTGGCATATGACCCTGATTTTCACTGAAAAATCGTTTTTTGCATTAAGGTCCATATCTCGACAGGAATTTTCGACGACACCTATTTGAAGTGGTTTTTGGGGCAAACCCCACTCTCAAACTAATTCATTAGAGAATAATGTTGTCTAGGCCAGCACTGTCAATTGCGAGCATCATAAGTCGGTGATTACTAACTTCTTTTGTTCTGAATTGGATTGGCCTGGACACTAATGGCACAAGAGATCAAAACACATGGAATTTTCTGTACAAGCAATTTAAGAGCATGCTTACGAGGTGGTGATGTGTACTTCGGAGGTCCGATCAAGTGATTTGACCATTTCTGCAGGTGTATGTAAAGAAGGGAGAAACCAGACCATATTTTAAGCCAATATAATTAAACAAATCAACTGTATTCTATGCTTCATTGCGCTCCACACAGAATGCTCATGAACGATGTTTTATTTCGGACATAAATTCAAGCTAATAGAAAATTTCGATAATATCTGACACATAATACGTACATAATTGATCATTACAATCCTTCAGTCAGGATTACGACCAGGCTTCTCACACCAGTTAATGTCGACTCTGAAAGACAGATTTTTGAGAAGCTTTTAATGGCAATTTTATTTAACGTCAGAATTTTTACCAGAAATATTTGTACATATTTCATGTTGATGTCTAACCTGGGACACGAACCCAGGCTTTACGTCTAATAAACCAACACACTACCTACTAGATTACAGCGACTACACACAATTTGTTTTATTTAAACTTAGATAGAGGAAACACTTAGGAAGATACCATTATTATCGCAAATTATGTTGGCAACTGTATGACGGCAAAAAATTTACGCATATTTGTTACAAGTTGAAGTCGCCGTGGTCTAGTAGATAGTGTGTTGGCTTATTATACGAAATGCCCGAGTTCGAATTCGAGGTCAGACATAAAAACGAAAATATGGAAATACTTTTTCGGCAACTTCCTCTCAGCAGATTTCTGGGAAAAACTCTGAGAGTAAAAATTGCCATGAAATGCTTCTTAAAAAATCTGTTGTTCGGTGTCGACTTTAAACTGTAGGTCCCGCCACTCCTGTATAACAGCGCACACAACATAAGTGTTGTGAGAAGCTAGGACGTTGTAAAATGGGTCAATTCGACCACCGGGTACTGTACTTGTCAGAATTTGACAAGTACACGTCCTCTAACCTTGGTTATTCGTAGGCAGGTATGTTGGGATTTTATGCACTATAATGCATTCCTCAGAGGCAAGCCGCGCAGTGCACATGCGTGAATTTTTCGCCAACAGTAAAAAAAAAAGTTTTTCTGCTATAGCCAACACTTTAGCGTGTAAAAGTGCAACCCCATGGATTACCAAATGAGCTGTCATGCAGAAAATAGCCATCACTAGATAAAATGGATGAATTCACCGTGGTCTAGCAGGTAACGTGCTGGCCAGGGTTCGAGTTCCAGGCCAGACATCAAAACAAAATACAAAAAGTATTTCTTCGCCTATTTCCTCTCAGCAGATTTCTAGCAAAAACTCTGAGAGTAAATAAAATTGCCATGAAAAGTTTCTCAAACTTATCTTTAAAATTAACACACACAAGTGGTGTGAGAAACTGGGTCAATAATCCTGACTGAAGGGTTGTAATGACCAATTATGTATGTGGATAAAATGGATGCTACTATCAAGATGGAATAAATTTCAACAATTTTTATTAGAAAATATCGTCTAGTGAGCCCTCTGTCTTCTGTCGCGATAAGTCTTGACATAGACTAAGAATTCAATCAGCAAACAACATGATAACAACGATACCAAGTACATTTATATAAAGGCCAAAACAAATGGAAATCTTATCATTTATGGAGTTACTATAGTACATCGATGACTTGTTTCATTTGGAAATCTTGGTGAGTGAATCTGAAAAAGAGTAAAAAAGACCATTGATAGGAAAGTATAGTGCCAAGTAGAATATACAGCCTTAAACGATTCTCTAAAGTGAACTTTCATTTGTAACGCTTTGTCATTTACTAGGGCTTTGACCTTCTTGGGAGAATTCCTACATTCCCCAATGCAGTAGATCCTTTCTTCGATTAAAATTTTTCCTTAAATTACAAGGAAAAAAGGCATCAAATGCTATAAACTAAGTCAAAAAATAAAAGAAAAAAATTCAATTAATTTTTTTTTTAACTACGAATGGAATGAGAATATTTTGCCTTGAACTCATGAAATTCTTAATTAGTAGACAAGACGCTCATGGCTCCGTTCCATATTGCCTTCGTCGTTTGTTTATCATCAATAGATGGATTTTATTTCGTTTTTCGTTTACTTTGAAGACAATGGCAGAGTGTTATTTATGTATATGCAGTGGTAGTAGGTAGTAGTAGTAGTAGTATTAGTAGCTGTAGTAGTCGGTTGACGTCGGGTGTTGTTTAGTCAACAAATAACAGGCAACAACAATAGTAATGGAAATAATGACTAAAACAGCTACAACAACAGCTAGGCAGCGACAACAACAGCAACAGCAACAAAAAATCCTCTACATTATGAATATCAAGTAAATGGTAAAATAAACGGTTTGTTTTCAAAAAAAGCAACAGAAAAACAACAATTCAAAGAAATAGAAATGGAAAGAAAGAAAAATAACAACAGAAAACAAAACAAAACAAAATAATAGAAGAAAATTAAGGATGAGAAAGAGAAGGACTTACGTAAATATCAACATTGATGTAAGATAATCTCCTTGAAGCATACTTTAAGGCGTAACTAATGGTCTTTTTAGTATTTTAAAATACCAGACCTACTTTTTTGTTGTCATTGTTCCAAGCAGGAAGTCTCTACATGGTTTTTCCTTTTATTTTGGTCTCTCTCTCTCTCTCTTACGCTCTGTAAAAGTATTTCGCTATATTTGTATATGTATGTGTATGTGTATGTGTACATGTACATGTATTTGTTAAATTATAGTGGCCGTATTTTATTTCCATATTTTTCGTTTTTCGTTTTTCATTTCTTATTATTTTCATTGTTTGTCATTTTTGTATTGTTTTTTCTTTTCTTTTCTATTTTTATTATTGTTATTGTGGTTCTTGTTGTTGTTGTTGTTCGGTTATTATTTGTTTATTTTAATATTGTATTTCATTTGTTTAAGCAGAAAACAGTTGAAGTATTACAACAAAAACCAAAGTATGTTTTTCATTTTAATATTTTTTATCGCCTTCAAACCATATTTCCTTTCATTTCTATGAATTTATAATTTTTAGGTCTTCCAAGTTACGACGAAACAATTTCGTTGCTGTCATTTTGTTTCTATAATTTTCCTTGATTTTGTTTTTGTGCTGTAATGAATTGTTGGATTAATGTTTTATTTTAATTGTTATTTTTGAAGGCTAGAAGAGGTTGATTTTTAGGAAATTCAACTACGATTTGAATAATATGCATGGATTCTCGTTTTCTTTTTTATGAAGAGAAATTTTCCTTACTACTACATAAGGTCGGTGGAGTTGGCTGTCCACCCAAGGAACTTGGATGGCAAAGCTTAGACCACATAGGGTCAATAAAGTTTCATAGAAGTTCGTAATCAAAGTTTAGTAAGTTCGTAAATTTGTTGTGGTGTCACGCCCACATACCGAATAAGTATTTAATATCGCATATCTCATAAAATGCAACAGCTAAAGTCCTCAAATTTGTATGGATAGCTTTGACGTGTATATGAACAAAATGGGCAGATTGCCTATAGTGGGCGTGTCACTTCACATAATCTACATATTGTTACGAAAGTGGAAATGGTGTTGTTAAAATAATAAACAAAAGCTCCAAGAACAACACAATATACTGGATCATGAATAAAATGATAAACAAAAGCTCCAAAAACAAAACAGCGCACTGTTCACGTAATCAATGAATGAGTAGAAAAATATAGCAACAAAAATAAAGCGCTTGTTTACAAGATCGATGAATAAACAAGAATGAAGGTAAAAGACGTAAATAACCAACAACAAAATGAAGGGAACCAAGAAGTAAACAAGAAACAACAATGTGCAGTATAAAATAGGATAGACAAATAAACCAACAACAACTAATCTACCTGCTCAAATGTAAACAAGAAACAACAAAAATAAGAATAGGTTGTTTACATTTTTAGAATATTCCCGAAGGACGTATCATCCTTCAAGGGCATTCATCACACTAAAGATCCAGTGATATAAAAGGCAAGCCAAAGCGAGCAAAGAGCATTCAGAGTTCAGAGTTTGAGTTGAATCAGTCGTGTGTGCAGACGGCACGTTGTATTCGGAGTGTGAATTAAGCTTGTCGTGTATAACAACATTACGTTGGTTGAAGTGATAAATCTTTCGGTTGTGTGCAGACAAGTTGCGTCTGAAGGAAGCATTTGTTAGTGTAGTGCTTACAAAAGGGTTGTAAGCAGAGAATTATCACGAAGAAGCACATATTGCGAAATTTATCATTGTATACGTAGAATAAGCTGGAACAGTGGCACAAAAGTTGTGCAGATAATAAAGAATTCATCAAAACTAAACACAAATTTAATTTTACTTTATTTGCAATCTACGAACTCATATTTTAACGTTTTTAAAAGGTAAAAACGTAACAATATATAAAAATGAATGTTTGTTTGTATGGACCTTATAGAATCGTTAACTATGCATTTGATCATGTTATGATCTTTAGAAAAGTTGTTGCGCATAAGCCGGGGAAGGTTTCTAAGTTGATATGACTAATTTCCGGCAAGTGGCGCCACTGAAAGTTACTTAAAATCAATTAAATCGTAAACTGTGCATTCTTTAACAAAGTTGTTACGTACGAGTCGACGGAGGTTGGTGCGATTAATTTCCGATGGATGGCGTCACGGAAAATTATTCAAAATGCAAGCAATTGGTCGACCTACACCTTAAGCACAGAAGAAAAGAGCATTACGAGCCTCAGAATCAGACGGGCACTGTGACTGGAAAATCTTCGAGTATGTGCCGCTGAGACCCGTTCGCATGAACCAATTGAACAACGAGAAGTGAGATTAGAAACTGATCGAATGCGTACTACTTAAGCCCGTTCATCTGAATCATCAGGGCAACGGGAAACAAAATGATTCAAAATTAATTGGACATTTGTGTAATGCCTTTCCTTCAAATTTATTTTAGTTGGGAGCGCAACAACACGTGCGGGGTACAGCTAGTAATATCTATAAAATGATAAATCATGGTGGCTTTGAAAATGTAGCACAGTCTCATAATTTTCTTTGCTTTGTAAACAGCACTTACAGAAGCCAGTTTTTTTGAATTAGCAGTACTACATACAGTCAGGATTACGACCTAGCTGCTCACACCCCTTTTGTTATGTGTGTTAATATTATAAATGAATGGCAGGATTTACAGTTTTCATGGACATTTTATTTCTACTCAGAATTTTTGCTAGAAATTAAACCAAGGCCTCACCTCTAATAAGTTACGGCCACCAGACTACAGCCGCATAAATACTGGCTCTCAATTCGAATTTCTTCTTATTTTATTGTGAAAAATCCAAACTTGGTTATTGTTTTTATCAGAACGTAGTAGTCCCCTTGAAGTCGCCATGGTCTAGTATGTAGTACATACATACATAATTGGTCATTACAACCCTTCCGTCAGGATTATTGACATAGTTTCTCAAACACTTTATGTTGTGTGTGTTAATTTTATACATAAGTGCCGGGATCTACAATTTAAAGTCGACTCCGAACGACAGATTTTTTGAGAAGCTTTTCATGGCAATTTTTATTTATTCTCAGAGTTTTTGCCAGATACTCTACTGAGAGGAAATGGCCCGAAGAAATACTTTTCGTATTTTATTTTGATGTCCGTCCTGAGACTCGAACCCTGGTTTTACGCCTAATAAGCCAACACACTACCTACTAGAGATCGGTAGTGGGGTCGCCGTGGTCTAGCAGGTAGTGTGCTGACTTATTTAACGAAAGGTCAGAGTTCGAATCCCATGTCAGACATCAAAACGAAAATATGAAAATACTTTTTCGGCGACTTCCTCTCAGCAGATTTCTGGCAAAAACTCTGAGAGTAAAAATTGCCTTGAAATGCTTCTCAAAAATCTGTCGTTCGGAGTCGACTTTAAACTGAGAAGCTAGGACGTTGTACAATGGGTCAATTCGACCAGCGGGTATTGTACTTGTCAGAATTGACAAGTACACGGCCTCTGACCTAACCTAACCTAGTAGTCCCCTTACACTGTACTATGCAGTACACACAAATACAACCTCAAAGAGGTATTGTAGTACAAAAATTACTTCCAACATTTTTGTAAGACATTAAAAGTAAAAGTAATCTCTCAACTGTATCAAATGGTCAGAACATTTGTGTGCCAGTACATGGCTATATAAATGAATTCAAATAATGTTGAAAATAAAGACTTTTATGAGTCAATATATTTTATTAAGCGTCTCAACGAAAATCCAACACACATGCATTTTGTTGTTTACTTTTTCACAAATCATATAGAAAAGATGAAGAACGAAAAGAAAAAAACAAAAACAAAAAATCAGAAAATAAAATGAAAAAGAAAAATAGAAATAAAAAATGATAAATTCTAAAATTATTTACCCACAAACACATGCACGCACATGCACGCACATACACGCACATTGACATTTTGCTCTAATACGTAGACAAACATATTACGATAGAGACCGCCATCTTTATGGATTAAATGTGCCGTTAAAAAACCATTTAGGATTATTTTAATGTGATAAGAAGATAACGTTGCCTGAATACGCAAACAATACTTAAAGAAGAACGTACGATAGAATGAAATAGAAAGGCAAAGCGAACGAGAGAGAGAGAGAGAGTGCAAGAGCGTATGGCAAATCCCAACGACTTACAGGCTAAAGATGAAGGAGCAACAGCATCGATAGATACAGCAAAAAGAACATAAAAACAACAACAACAGCAACAACAACACCAAAACAATAACAAAGATTTACGTAACAACTTATTTTTTTATCTTGTTTTTTTGTTCATTTTTCATTTTTTCTTTCTTCAAATTTTCTTATTTAATTTTTCCTTCTTTTCTATGGCATATTAAAATCATTTAAAGGATCCGTAACTGCTACAAATACTGGCTGGCATGTGCCTAAGTATGTATGTGTGTGTGCGTGTGTATGTAAGTTTATTAATGCTCTTCATATATTGTATTTATTTTTTAGGTAAATATTTATGTTTATGTACTTAAAAAATGACAAATTTGTCTAAATTTGTACATTTTTTTTCTAATTTCTTTTTCTTTTGTACTTACGTACAGTAACGAGCACAAAAAATGCAACGTTGGGTAAAATTATCTTTAGATACACTATTATCACAACATGAGTAAATATTTTTAATAATGAGATATTATTTTGTCAATTATTAAAAAGATGTGCCGAATTTAATTGAGCATAAAAATGCAACACCGCATAAATTTTAAGTGTTTATTTAAATTAAATAGTAATTCTTACAAAAAAAATATCTAAAATTAATATTTAGTGGCGAGCCCTTATTTTTTATGGACATTCTTGCAACCTAGAAGGCATAGAGTGACTAAAGCTATTAATGTGTTAATGGATATTTTCTCCCATTCAAATTTTCAAAATTTCTTCTAATTTGCCTCTATTTGACGGATATTTCCTCTTAACTTCCCGATCTAATAGCTCCCATAGATTTTCTATGGGTTTTTAGATCGGGAGACTGTGTGGCCAATCCAAAACATTGAATCATTGTCGTTTAAAAAGTTTCGAGCTAAGCAACTTGAGTGCTTTGGATCGTTATCCTGTTGGAATATGCTACGAGGAGGCATTTTTTCCCGCAGATGAGGAAGCATGTGTTCTCCAGGATTTCACAGTACTTATTGGCGTCCATTTTTCCTTCGATTTGAGTTAAGGGAACTACCCCCCATCACGGGGAAAACGCACCTGTAAATACGTGACGTAAAATCAATAATTTTTTTTAATCATATCATTCCTTACCCCACACCATTATTGATCCACCGCCATGTTTTACGGTTGGAAGTTGATATCTTGCAGAATATCTCTGTCCAGGCGGTCTTCGAACAAAATTTATCCCATCGGAGCCAAACAAATTAAATTTGCTTTCATTGCTCCACAAGACTTTAGCCCATTGTTCATTTGACCAATCCTTGTAACGTTTTGCAAATTCCAGGCGCTTCTTTTTATTGATTGCACTGATGAGAGGTTTCTTTGCGGGTCGTCTCGCATGCAAATTAGCCTCTTTCAACCTACGTCGAACAGTGTGAACGCCTATAGAGACTCCCATTTGCTCATTTGCGAAATTAGCAACGTCCACTGTGGTCTTTCGTGGATCTTTTTTTACCAGTGCAATCATCTGGCGGTCTTGGCGAGAGGTAGTTTTTCGAGGATTACCACTACCTGGTTTCCTTTCCACACTGTTTCTCAAGGAAAATCGAGATTTAATCCGACATACGGTTAATTGATTTACACCAAAGAGGTGTCCAACTTCACGCATGGATTTTCCTTCTTCTAAGGCTTTAATGATTGCAGTTTTGCTGTCAGCTGAGAGCTGCTTCTATTACAAAACACATGTTGTATAACTTATTTAAGAAATTTTCAATTATAATTAAATAAATAACTTACTTTAACTATTTTTTTATTATGTTGCATTTTTTTTGCTCGCTAAAAATTGCACTTTTTTCACTAATTCAATAATATTTAACTTTTTAAAGCAGAATTTGGAATAAACTGTGGTTACTTTGAAAACTTATAATTGAAAGAATTAACAGCAAAAGAAAATAGATAAATTAGTTACCGTTATTTTGAAACAGATCTTATTAAAGATCATATGGCACAGTGTTGCATTTTTTGTGCTCGCTACTGTACATTCCTGTAATAATAAATAACAAACAAACCCAGTCAAGAAGTTAGTCAGTCAGCTTCATTATTATTTTGGTTTTTTTGTTTTGTTTTGTTGTCTTTTTGTTCCTTTATTCCCTATAATAAATAGAAAAAAATAATTTGAAGATGATAAGAGAAGTAAAGATTAAATTATGAACGATTTATAAAGATTTGAAATTTTTAACTGGTATGGGGGTTCGTATATATTTGCCAGAGGAAAGAGTATAACAAACTAAGAAAAGTCTGTAAAAAATGATTTGAAACATAATTTAAGCATTCAAGATATGTTTGGTTTGATTGACTCAAGTTTGTAATCTTGCATTTAAAGGGGACAAATTGTTTTGTTAGGCAAAATTGTAATTTGAATACTATTTTAGGCTTTTACAAGGTTTACGAAAATTTAAACTTGAATAAAATGCATGCCTCATAGTCTAATGGTGCCACATCCATGGATGAAATTTATTTTCTGTTCATGGGATTGGGTTCCTGCAAAGTCCCAATCCAGAAGTCCCTCTACTAACCTAGGTTCATAGGTAGGAGTAATTTTAGTTTAGCAAACAATCTTATTCGAGTCAAGGTATAAGCAATTCCTTGTTTTTTATAATATTCAATGTAACATTATCAGGGTGATGGTAATAAGAGTCTTTAACACGGCTGGTCAAGTGCCTGATAATTTTGGGGTCACCGTGGCCTAGTAGCTAGTGTGCTGACTTATTAGACGTAAAGCCAGGGATCGAGTCCCAGACATCAGATAAAAAAGTACAAAAAATATTTTTTCAGTGATTTCCTCTCAGCAGATTTCTGGCAAAAACTCTGAGAGTAAATAAAATTGCCATGAAAAGTTTCTCAAAAAGTTTGTCCTTCGGAGTCGACTTTAAACTGTAAACTGTAAAATAAACACACACAACATAAGTAGTGTGAAAAACTGCGGGCTTCTTAGGGACGATTGCTGTAGACTGTCTAATGGTGAAGGTATGTCACTGGCCATTTTATAGTCACCTAGTAGCAACTCGTTTCCTTGCCGTTCGCATCTTCCCTCTTTTCAACTTTCCTAAAAACCTGCACAATACACTGCATGAGTAGGGGCCATCCCCTGAGTGCTGACTTTATAAAAAAAAGTACACGATAATTACTCTTACTGTAAAGGTAGACACCATAGCTGAGTACATAATCACCGCAATAAATAAACTAGCTTAGAATAAGACTTTTTAGCGACTATGACATCTGGAACAAAACGAAAAATGAAAACTTGGCAATTTAATTATTTTACCGTGGGATCTGTGGAAAAAATCTGCACTCAAACCAAGACTAAGACGGATTTTACTTACGGATTACTGCGGTAAAACTTTAGTTTTAGTAGTAACACAGAAGGCAACAACGGTCGTTCTATGTTCGCCATTATTTTGCCTGAGGTAGTGCGGCAAATTGCTGGTCAAAGACTGGAACTCCTATTGGGAAATATGGAAGAAACAACAGCTAGTCTTAATAAGCAAGGGAAAGGGCACATGCTGGATACTTCAGGAAAGCTGTTCGAGAGGCTTTTGAAGCCACGGCTTGCTGCGACTATTAGGAATAGTGGCGGATTGTCTGCCAGACAATATGGTTTCCGATCCGGTCGGTCTACAATTGACGTCTTAAGAGAGGTGACTGAAGCGGCCATAGTCACACAGCGTGGGAATCGTTCCACGAGGCCCGTGCTACTGCTTGCAACTTTGGACATTAAAAACCCGTTTCAGAGTCTTAGATAGAGCGATGTGGAGTGCAATTTCTCGGTATCATTATAAGTAGTTATCTGAGTAAACACAAGCTCGAAATCAAGGGTGAAACATGTAACATCAGGAGCGGCACAAGGATCTATCCTTGGTCTCGATCTATGGAACGTTAATTACGATGGAATTCTAAGAGAGGGTATGCCAGATGGAACTTTTTTGACATTGCAGCCGTTATCATGGCCAGGCGAAAACTGTTATACCGCATCATAACTTACAAACGTAAACTTACAATTTCAGCACTATTTCTTTGTATCTCGTAGTTTCAGCATTAAAAACTGGTTTCTTAATTCTTAATTCTTCTTATTTCAATAAATTCTCTCTTTAAATCGTATATGCAATAAAACCTGAAAAGAAAAAGAAATTTGAATAGAAACTGATTTCAAAAACATTTAAAACTTGATTTGCAACAATTTAAATAGCAATTTTGATTTTTTTTTTCTTTTCCCTGCTCTACTCACTCCATGACTTGCAGACGAATCGTATTTTCTGCTTCTGTTTATGTTTTTGTTATTGTATTACATTTCATTCGAAACTCAAACCGTCAAATTCAATTTCAATGAAAACATTGTGTAGGTTTTTTTCCAGTGTTTTTCTTTAGTTTCTCTCGTTTCTCTTCGAGCTTTTGTTTTTAGTCGAAAATATTCCAAGAGTCGTAAGTAAATAAAAATGTTTTGAATTTCCGTTAGTGACCACACATGCTTCTAAAAATACACACACAAATACTAACGCAATATATATTCACACTACGTTCATACTCTAAACATATACGAGTAGATAATATAGGTACTCGCACGCACGAAAAAAGGGAAAAGGATGTAACAAATGGGATTTCAAAAAGTAAATAAATATGGGACAAGGGGATGCTCTACAGTTTTTAAAGAGTTTGAGAATTATTTCTCCGGTGATTTCCTTTGTCTGTCGTTGGGAATCAACTTTCAACTGTAGGTTCCACCATTCATGTATGAAAATAACACCCACAACGTAAAACACGTGCGAAGCTAGGGTGTAATCCTGATTGGAGGGTCGTAATGACCAATTAAATATGTACGCAATATAGGTTATATAACTTTCCCCAAGAGTTTTCTACAGAAATAATTTTTTGTTTTGTTTTACCTGGAGTTTGAAACGTGGTCTCACTTCTAATAAGCCTACAAACAACATACTAGACTTAGGAGACTTCCCATTTTTTTTTTATAAAAACCAACTCTCAGGGGATGGCCCCTACTCATGCAGTGTATCGTGCAGGTTTAGGAAAATAGGTAATAGGAAAGTGGAAAGAGGGAGTACTGTTTGTGGACATTTGATTTTAATTTATCAATATCGTAACGGACGGGAAAAACTTCCACAGGAAAATCATTCCACAAGCGAGCAGTGCGGGCAAAAAATGAATTTCCCCTGTAATGCATTGTGCCGTTCACTGGACAATCAACCACAAAAGGATATGCTCTGCGAGAAGTACAAAGTGCCAGAGCGATGGAAAATTTAACATTTCTGAATGTACTCCGGAAAAATATTCTCTCTCTTGGCTATATTATTCTATGCAAATCTTGTCTGGCGAGTAATTCACTGAGATTTCGTTTTTAGTCTCTAATTTGATAGTCGCATAGGATTCAATGGTTAGTCTCCAGCTTAATGTCTCATTTACTGCACAATGATCTTCGATGAGTCTGTTGTATTCAAAGCTTAAATCGTCCGCTATTTCAAGTTTCAAGCTTATCCGGTCAGTAGGGATACGTAGGTTTATCATCTGCAGATATTGCCAAAAGTACCAATAACTTGGCATTAACTTTGTTAAGTACTAGTAAACTGAAGCAAAATAATTAAAATAGTTCTCTACACTATAAACGTTTAGACAAGTGGTCATACAGACAGTCGCTATGGGAATCCGGTATTATAGCGTATAGGAAGGAGATTTGTCCTTATTTACAAAGCGTACATTTCAGTCCCAGAGAATGTGTTCAAGAATGCTGATTTCGTCTGTAGAAGATAGCGTTACGTTCGACTGGTACGCTTAGACTTAAGCTTGATCCGAAGGATCTTAAATGTAACAAAAAAAGGCTGACATACTTGCAGAGGCTGGTGTAACCGAAAATTTAAATGAATTCATACGTAAGCAGAGCTGCCAGATAAATGAAGCAACAAATCGTCAAATCTTTGGGAAAAAATCGTCAAAATCGTCAAAGATTGAAATCGTAAAAAAATTGTCAGAAAAAATAAAAAAAATAAATTAAAAGGTTTAAAAACAAAACAGAAAAAGTCAATGTTAAACTGCAATAATTTTGCATCATCTATACCCATGTGTGGTGTCAATATTATGGAGTCAGAAGATTTTGACATTATGGGCCTGAAAATAAGAAGCCAATTAGTAGGCTACAAAGAGTATGTAAGGATTCACATTCTAAGGAACTTGAATAGTTCAAAGATCAGTACAGAAGCAGGGGTATTCGGGAATCAATTTGGCCTGAAGTAGTACTGCTTAGTTTCTATGAGTTTCATTTAAAATTATTATGGCTCCACCGTCTTCTTAATTTGTAATCATGGAAGAATTCAGACAGATGAATAAGGAAATCAGGAATGTAGCATTAATGCCGCTATTAGAGCAGTGTACAAACGTAGAAAGCCGACGGGGAGTTTGTCAAGTTATGTTCCGCTAAACAAAAGATAGGGAGAGAAAATGCTCTTCGCAAGCTATGCGGGCTTGGGAGATTCTAAACCTTTGCAAGGCAGCCCTAATAAGAACTGATTTTGCATCAGAGTATGTAGAATCACTTTAAAATAGTATCAGGCATTGTAGGCATAGCTGCCAGATAAATGAGGCATCAAATCGTCAAATATTTGAAATCGCAAAAAAAATCGTTAGAAAAAATAAAAAGAATAAAGTGAAAAGGTTTTTAAAAACAAAAACATGTAAACTCAATAGATTAATAATATTGCATCATCTATACCCAGGTGTGGTGGAAATATTAGGGAGTCAGAAGGATCTTGAAACGTTACTGGGCATAGAAAATTCAGTTTATTGTTCGCTCGAAGTGATACATTTTCAGTTCCTTGGTTTCTTAAGACCGCACAATAAATACTTCACTTCATCTGATCTATTTACCACTTATACCATCTATAACCGATCGATATTGGAACACAACTCTCATGTACGTGTTGGCCCTTAACTACTACTTTGAGCTTCTCGTCCGCATACAGAAGAGGCCGCAGTAGCACATTTAACAGGACAGTGTGTCCAACTTCATTGATTCATTGGAGCATCGTTGCAATATGGCTTGTGTTACACTGTTCTGTCGCTACTTCAACGGATACTGCTCGAGCGAATAAGGGGACTTGTTTATGAAAATTATGTATTCCTACGTAACACTCGTCTTTCTCGGCCAGCACATCTCTATGTGGTCGATTGGTTAGTGTATCGCACCCTACATTACGGACAAAGTTCGTTTTTTAGACGGACTATTCGTATGTGGAAATGCCTTCCTGCAGCGATCTTTCCTGTTGCTTATGTTATGAAAATATTCAAACCTAGTGTAAATAAACACTACTCCCTCTTTTCCTCGTTTCTAATTCAAAAAATAAATTTTTAATTGCTAAAAATCGTCAAAATCAGGGCATAAATCGTCAAATCTGACAGCTATCCACGTGTGATAGGCATTGCTGTACAAAAGCTCAGACAAAGTTTTCTCATTTGTAAAAAAAGGGGAAATACAAAAAAAGGGGAGACATTGAATAGATCTGGACCAATATGGATATCCATATGCAGAACAAAATTTCTAACAAAATCGCACAAAATCCGTATTATGGATTTAATAGCTGTTATAACGAAACACTGACCTCTAAATGCACTTTCCCAGAGGCTGTGAATATCTCAGAGTAACTTGTATGTACTAACCATAAAGTAGGGTGTATACAGAAAAGGAATCACAAACAATTTTCCCAAAACGCCTTTTTCCACAAAAAAAACCGAAATTCAAACCAGAAAATCAAAAAAAGAAAGAAAGAAACACTAAAACAATTCATCGATTTAAACGGCAGAACTTTTGGGATTTTTAAATGTGGTTGAGCAGTATTCGCCTATACAGGGGTCCATAAATACATCTGCGTTATAAGGCTAAGAGAATAGTTTAAACAGACAAATTTTTTTTGATTTTTTTTTACAAAATTTTTGTTGTTCCTCTGGCTTGTGGTGCTATTGGCATTATTTTTATTGTTTTAACCGATGCGAGATCAATGAATGTTTCTTGCGAAAAGGTGGCCGGCACCATATAAACAAACGCACAAAACAGTTTTCCTTCTTACCATAACGTTGCCATGGCCATCGTAGTCCATGATGATGATGATGATTTTCGTAGAATTGAAAAATTTTTATTTCAATGTTTTAGTTCTATTGTTATTGTCGTTGTTGTTTTAGCCCTTTCTGGTTTACATTGGTTTTTCTATTTTTGGCGAGCCTTTCGTATGTTTTCATTTCAACAAAAATAAGCAGACGTAAAAATGTTATTGTTTCACGAAAAAGCTTCGAAGGCCAAAAAGAGCTGTTGACTGCCAAATTTTTAATTAAAAGGAAATAAAAAAAAAACACCATAGGAATGGTGCAAATGGGGCCGGGTTTGCAAGCGCCCATACACTAATAACGATGATCGATGTCCCCAAAAGTAGACGACTTTAATAAAATTTGTACAGAGAAATAATCAATTTTAAAATGCTCCCTTTAGGTTTTATGTATGCATTGTTATAGGGCGGACAACAACAACAAAAAAAAAACTTAAAAAAAAGTAAAAAATTTATACGAATTACAATGAAAAATTGGTGAATAAAAAAGAGAGAAGAAAACACGTATAGCCTGAATTAATTAAAGTGTAGGACTTTTGTACGTTTTCTTTTTATTTTTTATAACCTACGGTCAGGTCCATTGAGACAATTTTTAAATTTGTTTAAAGGAAATTATTGGTTAAAAAGTCTCGTCTGATATATGATAGGGAAAAACAAAATACACGGAGACTAATTTTTTATGGCTATTTTGGGGGAGAAATGTTTGACGCTTAGTTTTTTAGAATTTTTTAGGAATTCTTGTACAAATTTTTACTGCTAGTATAATAGGAAAGTGAATACTAGGGATAGCCGAAGCTGGAGTAAATCATTGCATACAGAAATCCATGAAATTGTGGTAGGATATGACAGGCAAAACAAGTATTAAAGGCATGGTCCTCTATAAGGACACATTGAGTACAGACCGAATTAAATCTGTTATAAGAATATTAATTCTGCGGATCTTTTGCACAATTTGTAGTATAAAGTATTGAAATCAGGACCATGCTTTAAAGATGATCAATACTGTTAAACTGTTTCCTAGCCTGATTAGCCCCGTTTTCGCTTTATGAGCAGGAGAATTCTGGCTTGTTTTGAAACATTGAACAGTTAATTGGTTTTTCCAATAGCTCTCTGTAAACTTTTATCTATGTTTTCATATATCTGTTCTGTGAGTCAAGAAAATCGTAAAGGACACCACAGCAAACTAAGTTTAGGGCTGGTAATGATCATTTTCATTCCAGGTAATCAGTTCAGTCCAAATCAGTGCATCCACCCTATGATTTTAGTTGTTAAACATTGCCTGCATGGTAAGACATTTCCGAGTCCGTTTTTAGTGTACCTCAACAATAAACTTTACATTTTTCCATTCCAATATATTGTGTCTCAAAGCACCAAATCAATGACTTTTTAAAAATTCAACTCCTGGATTTTTGTGGGAATTCTCCAGAGACACACTTTTTAAGAAGCGGATTTCACTGAATTCTTGATTAAACAGCTTTGATAAATTCCGACGCTCAAACTAAGCATACCCGGACCGACCAGTAGCAATTTTTAAACTCTCCTACCTCCTTAGTTCTCCTTTCTCTTATCATACTTATATTACGCTACTAAAGCGAGTCGCTTTAGTCTACTAGATAGTGTGTTGCCTCTAACTAAGCATACCCGGACTGACCAGTAGCAGTCTTTAAACTCCCCTCCCTCCTTAGTTCTCCTTTCTCTTACATACATACATAATTGGCCATTACAACCCTTCTGTCACGATTACGACCTAGCTTCTCACACCACTTATGTTGTGTGCGTTAATTTTATACATGAGTGGCGGGATCTACAGTTTAAAATCGACTCTGAACGACAGATTTTTGAGAAGCTTTTCATGGCAATTTTTACTCTCAGAGTTTTTGTCCAAAAATCTGCTGAGAAGAAGTCGCCGAAGAAATATTTTTCGTTTTGATGTCTGACCTGGGATACGAACCCGGGCTTTTCGTCTAATAAGCCAACACACTACCCACTAGACCACGGCGACTTCCTCTCCTTTCTCTTATCATACTTATATTACGCTACTAAAGCGAGTCGCTTTAGTCTACTAGATAGTGTGTTGCCTTATCAGACAATAGTTTGTGGTTCAACCTCTGGACCTTCAACATAACGAAATAGGGAAAAATATTTCCTTCGTCTGCTTTCTCTTAACAGTCGTCTGGGGGGAAAAAACCGTTTAAAATAAAATAAAATTTAAAGAAAAATTAAAAATCTCAAATCCGTGGTTCGGAGACAACATTAAACAGTAAGTCCTTCCACTCTTGGATTAATTTAACACACATGGCATGAGTGGTGTGAAAAGCTATTGCAGGAATTATTTTTCCCTATTTCGTTGTGTTGGAGCTCAAGAGCCTAACTGTCTGTAAACCTAATTAAAACGTTGTAATGACCACTCACCACTCTATAGGGAATAAATAAAGAATTCTTTAAAGATTATATTTCATAACCGATGCGTTATTAAATTAGATTCTAGAAGGCTGCTATTAGAGTGAGAAATATATTGGAAAAACTTCTCCTTGCCCTGCATCCTGTTGTTTCTGAATAATCTTTAGAATAATGAAATAAATATAAACGTTTCGCTAAAATCTATTTTCATATGGTTATCGAAAATATATTTTTAAATACAAATTAAGCATATAATTTCTCTTAATCTCCTTTCCTTTACTTTCTCCCACTCTCAGCAACTCTCATTCATAATTCCTTTAAGTTTTAGTTGAAATCAAAATTTCTCTTCATTTCATAGTGATTGACAGCATAGAGAACGGTTATTTGCATTTAATTACTGACGCCTTTGAAGCGTTTATTTATCGCCCGGTTCCAAAGTGATCGGCATACAGTTTAATTTAATTTGTGATTGAAAATTGGCGTCAACATAAGTAAACATTATTAAACGAATGAACTGTGGGTGAATGCCTCCTTTATCTTAACATAGCATAAGATGTTTTAGTATGTAAAGTATAGCATTAGGCGTTAACCCAACACATAAAAGCAAAGTAAGTATGCACAAATACTTGTACAGTTATGTACCACAACAGCTCTTTTACACACACACACACACACCACACAATAGAAATGCCAAGTGAAAGGTTCATTAAAAAATTATTACGACACTTTTTTTCTTATATGCTTAGCTTGTTACGTATGTATGTATGTATAAACGCATACACTCACAAATAAGTACAAATATTTACAATTCATTGATGTTATTATAGCCAGAGTAAAGGACATTTAAACACACACATCCATACATACACATAGAGTCCCATTCTAAACATGCATAGAGACCAACCAACCAACCAACCAACACAAATTTATGGTCTGTCTTAGAAGTATTGTATGCGAACATATTTGTTCGTCATTCATCAAACATAGACTGTTTGTCTTTCAATACTTATGTATGTGCGTATGCGTCAATGTGTGTTGTGTGTGAGTTTATTGGGCTTGGTTCCTTTGTAACTTAAGGCTCCTATGTCCTTTCGTTTACTTTTTCTAGAGTTTTTCTTGTATTTTTTTTTATTACTTTTTTATGTGTTTATGTGTTGTTTTAATTCTTTTTTTTTTTGTTTTGTTTTTTATTTCTCTTTGTCTTTGCTGTTCTTTGCCTCCAAATTAAGTTATTCACTTCCCATCATTGAAAGTTCCTTTTTCGTTATGCGGTTCTTGTTGGATTTTTTTTTTTGTTGATGAAATTCTGTTATCGATAAATTGATTTCTCATTGAGATCTAAAAGAAAAGAAAAAACAATTTTAATTATACGTAAGAGCGGTACATGGCTTTCCCCCAATAAACTGGAAGGACTGAAAAATATGTTTCAAACATCCCCGTGGTCTAGTGGATAGTGTGTTGTCTTATTAGACAAAAGGCCCGGGTTCGTATCCCAGGTCAGACATCAAAACGAGAAATATTTCTTCGGCGACTTCCTCTCAGCAGATTTCTGGCAAAGACTCTGAGAGTAAAAATTGCCATAAAAAGCTTCTCAAATATCTGTCGTTCGGAGTCGACTTTAAACTGTAGGTCCTGCCACTCATGTATAAAATTAACGCACATAACATAAGTGGTGTGAGAAGCTAGGTCGTAATCCTGACTGACGGGTTGTAATGGCCAATTATGTATGTATGTATGTATGTTTCAAACATCAATGAATCAGATTCTTGGTGAAGAGGTGCCATTGGAACCAAATAATGTTTTCCTATAATGTCTCTCCATGCTTCGTTCCAATGTTAAACCTCAAAATGCTAGTATGTGCCAATCTAACTAATAATTGACAAATCCTTTGCGAATATTTTCTTAGCCTACAATCATAGCTGCCAGATTTGACGATTTATCATCATTTTGACGATTTTGGGATCCAAAAATATCATATTGACGATATGACGATTTATGCCCTTATTTTGACGATTTTTAGCAATTAAAATTTAATTACATTCTTAAGTTATTTTCGATTACTTTTGAATAAGGAAAGAAGAAAGACGGAGCAGTGTTTATTGACACTAGTTTTGAATATTTTTATATCATAAGTAACAGGAAAGATCTCTGCAAGAAGGCAGTTCCACATATGAATAGTCCATCTAACAAACGAATTTAGTCTGTAATGCAGTGTGCGATACTACTAACCTACTTTATGGTTAGTACATACAAGTCACTCTGAGATATTCACTGCCTCTGGGAAAGTGCATTTAGAGGTCAGTGTCTCGTTATAACAGCTATGAAATCCATAATACCGATTTTGTGCGATTTTGTTAGAAATTTTGTTCTGCATATGGATATCCATATTGGTCCAGATCTATTCAATGTCTCCCCTTTTTTGTGTTACCCCTTTTTTTTACAAATGAGAAAACTTTGTCTGAGCTTTTGTACAGCACTGCCTACCACACGTGGATAGCTGTCAGATTTGACGATTTATGCCCTGATTTTGACGATTTTTAGCAATTAAAAATTTATTTTTTGAATTAGAAAGGAGGAAAGAGGGAGTAGAGGGAGGGAAAGACACTAAGTTTGAATATTTTCATACCATAAGCAACAGGAAAGATCGCTGCGGGAAGGCATTACCACATACGAATAGTCCGTCTACCAAACGCACTTTGTCTGTAATGCAGTGTGCGATACACTAACCAACCGACCACATACGGATGTGCAGGCCGAGAAAGACGAGTGTTACGTAGGAATACATAATTTTCATAAACAAGTCCCCTTATTTCGCTCGAGCAGTAGCAATAAAACAGTGAAACCCAAGCCACATTTCAAGGCGATGTTCCAATGAATCAATAGAGTTGAACACACAATAGCGATTAACTAGCTACTATGGCCTCTCCTGCACACGGTCGAAAAGTCTCAAAGTAGACTTTAACGGACATGAGAGTTGTATTCCATTTTCGGTGTAAATGGTAAATAGATCAGATGAAGTGAAGTAATTTATTGCATGGTCTTAAGAAAGCAAGGCAATGAAAAATGTATCACTTCTAGCGAACATTAACTGAATTTTCAAGCTCGTAACGTCAAGATCTTCTGACTCCCTAATATTTCCACCACACATGGGTATAGATGATGCAATATTATTAATCTATTGAGTTTACATGTTTTTGTTTTTAAAAACCTTTCAATTTATTTTTTTTTATTTTTTCTGACGATTTTTTTACGATTTCAATGAAAGACAAAGACATTGACGATTTTGACGATTTTTTCTCAAATATTTGACAATTTGATGCTTTATTTATCTGGCAGCTATGCCTACAATGCCTGATACTATTTTAAAGTGATTCTACATACTCTGATGCAAAATCAGTTCCTATTAGGGCTGCCTAGCAAAGGTTTAGGGTGTCTCCAGGCCGCATATCTTGGAAAGAGTATTTTCTCTCTCTATCTTTTGTTTAGCGGAACATAACTTACCAAACTCCCTGTACCATTTCTCTTTTAGTCAACGGCTCTAACAGCGGCATAAAAGCCACCCTCCTGATCAGTTTATTCACTTGTTCATCTGTCTGAATTCTTCCATGATCACAAATTAAGGAGATGGTGAGCCATAATAATTTTAAATGAAACTCATCGAAACTAAGCAGTACCAAACCAAATCGAATTAACCACTTCTTTCGACGATGATTTCCCTTAGATTCACGATTACCGCTGCTTCTGTACTGATCTTTGAACTATTCAAGTTCCTTAGTATGTAAATCCTTACATACTCTTTGGAGCTCACTAAGTGAGTTTTTATTGTAAAGTTTTTTGGTTTTCTTGTCTAAGGGTTAATTAAGAAGGAGGTAGTTGGCAGCCACTCGGTCAGTTAAGTTATGTTCTGTTTTTATAAAAATCTTATGCTGGATCTGTTTCCTATTGTTCTAACCTTAATCTTACCTTATAGTGGGTAATACAATGGAACATATGGACCACCGTGTGAACTTACTTGTGGCTCAAGTTCTCAATATCGTTATTTTGCCAATGCTAGTCATCCATCTTGTCCAAATCTACGCAATCTGTGTTTAAGAGCGTTCTACTTGGCGTACTGTGGCCTCGTAGGTTAGATGAATAAAGCATTTTCTTTTTCTAGTTAAAACCTCAATATTTCTCCTCAAGCCTTCTGCAGGAATATTTTGTCTGCTTCTTAAATTGGTTAGTCAGGAATATAATCTAGCTCACTTCACTTTATGTTAGGTTAGAGGACGTGAACTTGTCAAATCTTACAAGTACAGTGCTTACTTATTGTAGAATTTACTTATTGTAGAATGTTCTAGCTTCTAACACCACTTATGTTGTGTTACTTTTATACATTAGTGGCGGGACCCACAGTTTAAAGTCTAGAAAGACAGATTTTTTGAGAAGCATTTCATGGCAATTTTTACTCTCAGAGTTTTTGCCAGAAATCTGCTGAGCGGAAGTCGCTGAAAAAGTGTTTTCATATTTTCGTTTCTATGTCTGACCTGGGATTAGAACTCGGGCCTTTCGTCTAATGAGCCAACACACTACCTACTAAATCACGGAGAGTTCAACTTTACTTCATTCAGTACCACCACCATGAGTGATGGAACATACTTTTTTATGATGATTCTGGAAATTTATTTTCCTCTCAGAATTATTGTTAAAAGACGATGGAGAGAAAGTCGTGAAAGAAATTTTTTTTTCATATTTTGTTTCGTTCGGATGTCTGATCCACATCTTATCTAATAAGCCAATACTCTACCGGCTAGGCTGTAGTGTTTACAATTTGTTTACCACACTTCATAGCTTGATTCATATTTCTTTAGCAGTAGAATTTCTTATTTTATATTTCTGTTCTGTGGCATCACTTTCGAAGTTTATACAATTTTGGGCGTTGTTTTCTTTGAATTTCTATCAACCATGGGTTCTAGGACGTAGTCCTGTAATCAGGGTTATTTTCAGATGTTTTAATTAGGATATCTTTGATGCGTAGGCAATTCTCATTTGATCCGTTGTACATTATCACTGACATACGCTGGCACAAGAATATTTTATTCGAACAGGATGACTTTAAACAACTGTTTGATTTATACCCTCAATTCGAAGGCTTTATATTTCCAATGGAAATATAAATTCGTTTCTTGCTTTAAAAGACTCTTACTCCTACCCAAAATGTACTCTTTTACAATAACTTTGAAAAAAAAATTTTTTTCAACTGCTGAAAACAAAAAAACCGTCTCTGAAAAAATAAAATACATTTGCGCTGCTACTTGAAATATGCGTTTAGAGTAAAAGCAAAGCAATTGATATTAAATATTTAAAAGCAATCTTAGAAAACCAATAATATTGTTCGAGTTTCTTCTGCATCTTTTTTTTTGTTTTTTCTTTTTTTCTAAATAAAAATTCAATTAACTAACAAAGAGCTGAGTGCCTTAAAAATGAAATTAGAACACAACAAATACATACAACAACACCAATAACAACATACAGTGAAATAAAAGAAAATATTTGATTCATTAGAACTTTGTTTCCACTCCACAAGAACGTTCTATTTGTTGTAAACACAGCGCTGCCGCCCTTCCAATGCAAACAACTGTTGTGTAACTCATACCCAATTATCCACAAGCCACTGGCGGAGGAGAGGAGAAAGAGTAAAGAAAAGAAAAAAAAAAACATGAAAAATAAATATCATAGTTCTTCATGACTGGTCATAAAAAAATATTCTTTAATTGTAAAATGTGGCGACACCACAAAAATACTGCTAAAAGACGATAATGGGCGACACATGCAACAGAGCATCAGTCGGCATTAAAAACAAATAAAAATAAAGAACACAAACAACGACATCAACAGCAACAACAGTGAAAGTAATATTATAACAGGCCCAACAACCAGAACCATTTACGAATGTCAACAGCACTGGTAAAACAGAACCCGATCAAATCAAACCATAACAAACAACCACATCAGCACGTTACTACCTAACACCCTCTCAACAATATCAAACACACAAACACCATGAGCTCCATTGTTACCCAACACAGTTCCCCAAACCACAATTATCATCAACACCATCACCATACTACCACCACCACCACCATCACCATTGCCATTATCAACACATTGAAACTGTTGCCACACAGTGAGCTATGGAGGCACTTTCAATAGCGAAAAAGTGTTGTGCGTGCTGCTGCAAATGTTTGCAAAGCTTAACTCAAGTGTTAAATCCAACAACACTAACAACTATAACATAGCAGCAGCAGCAGCAGCATCAGCATCAGTAGAAACGTCTGCTCTTTACGAGTAAGTGAATTTGTGTCTCTATACTAATAGAGAGGAGTATGGGCGTGTATGTATGTATGTATGTGGGTTCTTTTGCTGCATTTATAGCCACAAGGATATAAACATTGTACGAGTATGTTACTATTACTGTTCAGATATCTGGCAACAGTTTTACAATTTTTCTTATTTATTTGGAGTTTCTTTTTTGTTCAAAGCTTTAAAACGGAGGCCTTGGTCGTGAGATTTCAAGGGGTCCGTTACAATTAATAGAGATGGCATACAAACATTGTCGCTCTGTTCAACTTCATTACGATATTTGTGGTCACAGAAAACGTAATCAGTTTCGGGAGAATTCTAAACCAGTCCATGCAATGGCGATTCACACAACGGTCCCCATTCTAGTAATTCCATCAAAACTCTAAAATCTGTTGAATCCATAACAACCGATTTATCTCACAAAAATAATGTTCTTCTGATAAATATATGTCTTCCGATAAATAGAATCTATGGAGGAGAATCAACGAGGAGTGGGAGATAATAGATGATGCAGAACACTATCTTCGAATGTGCACGCTGGCAGAGCTATCGCTCTGCACTGACGTCGATGATCGGAACGATAACGGCCGCTAACATTTTCGGGGTTATGATTGCGAGCAGGGAGAATTGGGCCTCAGTGGCGAATTACTTGGAGCGCATTCTGAGACTGAAGAAGAGAGATCTGGAGGCTGCGGAGCAGGTAGGCACGCCGGCATAGATGACACTCACGTGTCATGATGAGCTCACGTGTCAAACGAAGTCCCAGTTGGGAGCTTGGACAAAAGGAATAGTGGAGACACTTAGAAGTCTCCTTAACCTTCAATATGCAATCCGGACGCGGATGTGAGCAAGAAGGCGGCCAAAGGGCCAAAAGGACTCCACTCCGAAGTAATACCACCGGAGTGGGTACACGGTCGACGGCACGAGAGGGGATTTAGTGGGTGAGGGCCCCACACACGGAGGACATGACGACTTCCTCTATGGTGCGGTTAGGTACATTTGCGCCTCCTCGACGTAAAAAAAAAATGGAGGTTGTGATCATTTCATATTTGATGTCAAGCTGTGGCTTCAGGTTTGAAATCAAGATTTAATTACCAACTTACGCTGAAATCAGGTGAGTAGCGTGGATGAGAGAGAGATTTGATGTATTAATTAATTTTATCCTCAAATCAAAGGGTAGTCTCTAGAGCTAGACAATGACTGCCAGTGCTTTAGAAGCCCGCTGACAGAAGTCGTATTTCCGTTTACGTTAAGAGGCGGATAATTAAAGAAATCTTGGACTTATTGACCCAGCCTCTTGTGTCCATTGCATTGCAATATTGTTTAAGTTATATTGATGAGAATTTTGAAATAAGATTGGTCTGCTGAAGGAGATTCTTGTATCACACTCTTACTACCTATAGTTAGCAAAAAACTTATGACCTCCTTGAACATGGACTATTGGACTACCTCTTTCTTCGTAATCTTAGTGTTATACTCTAGATATACATGCTATTAAAAAGCAAGTAAGTGTTAGTTTCGGCTGCCGCCTATAAAAATTATGGGACGTTTGTCGCTTATTATAGTTTAGATGAACGATATATAACTCAAGAAGTATTAATTTGCACAAGAAGTTTCGGTTGAAAGGCCATATGGCTTATTATGTTAGTTTCCAAGACGGGATTTGCAATTTATGTCCTCTTCGTGAGAGCTATACAATTTACCAGATTTTTAAATAACATATCCTTGAGACTGTCCAAAACGTAGAAGAAAAATTTAACTTGGTGTCTAAGTCCAAGATGTCTAAGAGAGAAACAAATTCAAAAAACTTTTGCACCGATTAGAGTAGCCTAACTCTAGCAAGAAGTGTATTGGTTTATTAGACGTGAGGCCACAGTTCAAACCTCAGCTTAGACATTTCGAACGAAATAGAATATAAAAAAGGAAAAATTTCTTCGGCAACTTCCTCTTATTAGACTTCTGACAAAAACTCTGAGAGTAAATAGAATTATCAGGAAAAGTTTCTGTCGTTCAGAGTGGACTTTAAACCGTAGGTTCCACCTCTCATGTATAAAATGAACATACCAAAAACAAGTGGCGCAAGAAGTTTGGTCGTAATTTTGACTGAAGGATTGGACAATTATGTATGCACCGATTCCATTTTTTACTTATTCTAACAATTTCTACAAACTCATTCGTTCCTACAAACAAACAATCGTACAACCTCCAGTTAATAAGCTCTTTCTACTCCTATTTACTCGATCTGTTTTTTAAAGTAATGCAACATTACCCGCCAAGATATCGATAACAGATGCTTCAAAGTTTCACTCTAGAATACATACCGCGTAATGGCGTAAATGTCTATCGGAAGAAGGGTGTAAAGAGTCAAGTTAATCAGATCAAGGCCAAGTTTATCATCGGTATATTATTTTATCCATCAAATATGAACGAAATACCATCGTTTCGAAGGATGGTCACTGTACCAGTGTTGAAAAATTGAAATTCATACGGTATCGGGACAGAAAAACTAACGACATAACATAAACTGCTGATTCTGAACGTAACAAAACGTTCCTTGTAGTCAAACGTCGACGGAACGTTATGGAATATGCTTTCGTTTGTAGCTTATGATGATGCTTACCGAAATCATTTTACGGTTCGGACAGCGTTCTCATTGTTTATCGTATTCTAAAAACAAACGTATGTTCTGTGGACGTTTGGCTAACCGGCACTAAAGACTAATTCTAGCGTAAGCGCAAGACGTAAAATATGTGATAAAAAAAAAGTACTAAAAGCCTCGCGGGGTTACTTCGGAATTTTTGAAGTGGAAATGTACAGAAAAAAGTACTAAAGTACGGAATTTTCTAATCCAGGTATGTTCAATACAAGTTCAAAGAAAAGTCCTTATAATCATGCAGAATTCTTTTAAAAGTACATCCGACTTCCTAAGTTCGCCAAAGTCAAAGATGTCCAATTGGGTATGGGCATGAGGAAACTGAACTAAAAATGTTAAAGAAGAACAATGCGTTATAAGGCCTCAAAGAGAAGCCTTTTTAAGTAGATTCTATATTATTTGCATCTTCACACTATAGCATACACACATACATAATTGGTCATTACAATCCTTCAGTCAGTATTACGACCTAGTTTCTAACATCACTTATGTTGTGTGCGTTAGTTTTTATACATAAGTGGTGGGACCTACAGCTTAAAGTCGACTCCGAACGATAGGTTTTTCTTTTTGAAAAATTTTTCATAGCAATTTTATTTACTCTCAGAGTTTTTGCCAGAAATTTGCTGAGAGGAAATCGCCGAAGAAATCCTTTTTATATTTTGTTTTAAAGTCTGGCGACTTCCTCTCAGCAGATTTCTGGCAAAGACTCTGAGAGTAAAAATTGCCATGAAAAGCTTCTCAAAAATCTGTCGTTCGGAGTCGACTGTAAACTACTTACTAGGCTACGGCGACTTCACTATAAAGGTAACCCAAATTGGAAAGTTTTACTGCATATTTTTCAAACAACATTGATGTCTGTAAGATAATAAATCTCGTTGGATAGTGGGTCATTTTCTCTGCACATATTTTTTTCGACCAATAGCAGTAACATTTAAGCTTGTAATTTGTAAAAATAAAAATGTCGTACAATACTTTAATAAAACAATACTTGTCTAAACACAAGTAGGTGTTTAAATACGTAAGTCGTAATGTCATGGCGTGCGTGCGTGCCTTATAAAACCATGGTTAAGTTTACTTTAAAAGCAATTTAAGTTATTGAGTCTTGGTCATGTTTTTGTGGATTTTTATTTTTCTTTTGCAATATCCAATGTTATTTTTAGAATCTATTGTTTTAATATAGAAAAAGAACACATTTTCCCTTACCATTTTGGTTAAAATAAATTTCGAAGGGTTCGAAAGGATTTGTGTTTTTCATTTTGGTCAAAGGACACAAATATTTATGATTTATTTAAGCTTTATTTAAAAGCGTACGGTATCGAAATAACTTCTGGTTATAACAGATCTTGAAAATATTTTTGATTCCTTTTTAAAATTGAAATTATTATGTTATTTCCTCTTCAACAGCTGCTTTAATACGAATGATAGATTTTGTGGTTGCAATAAACTATGTAAGTATTTGAAAATAATTTCTACGAAACTTATTTAAAACACATGCATTTTGTATTTTTGTATACATTTGAAGAACTTTTAAACTAATAACCAAGCAATGGTAGGAAGCAACATTTGTTGGTGGCATTAGTTTCGCAAGAAACCTCAAAATATTTTCCAAATTACAAAATTCAAGTAAAATGTTAAGCCACAAAATCAAAGATATTTTAAAATATTATCATTGTTGCATATTAATTTATGCTATAACCCATTGCTAACACCAATAACAACAACAACAGTACGGACAACAAGTCCTTGGCTACCATATAAATGCAAGAAAATTCAAGACAACATGACTTCAACGGCATGCAGACAAATGCAATTTTGCATTTGTAATTTTAAATTATTTACAATGGCAATGGCAACTTCAATTGCAATTGCAATAGCAATAGCAATAGACATCAACAGCAACAACAACAACAACATGTGTACAGGTATTAACAAGAACAAGAAAACCATCTTCTCTAGTGAGTTATAAGACCAAAAATTATCAGGAAGTCAGTTTACCAACCCAAAATTTACTCACAAAGTATCTGTTAAATGAGTCATACCAGGATACTTAATCAATACATATGCATTTCTAAGAATTTCCAAATAATTGGGTGTACATGTGTGTGTATATGTAAGAATATGTTTGTATTGCTAAATGTTTTCAATAGGGTTGCAGCTATCTGTAGTAAACTACTTTGTATATAGAGGCCAGAGGAAACCATAAGCATTTTCTCATCATTGTTTTGAAACAATTTTTAATCTGTGAGGTCAACCACAATAAGCTTGATGAAACACTTAATTATACCGTTTGTATACGTACCAGAGATCAGCAATGAATCGTTTCTCCGCTACTCATAAGCACTCATGCAATTTTGAGTATGCGTGATTCTGATTTATTCGTACTCGCTACAACATTGATTTATAAGTACAAGTAGCAATGATTATAAGTACTACGTTGACATTAAACTCATAACATTCGAAATATGTTTGATTCATACGCCTACTTATTAGGATTCATAAATTTAGAAAAGTACTTATAATACTTATAAGTGGTTCGAGTGGCTCGAATCATTAATCAAAATTTACAGTCTTTGTTGTTGTTGCATATACAAACAATGAAGAAAGGAAAGACAAAGACAACAAGCAAAGCATACACACAATCTTCTTGTGAGTATTGCAGTGTTCGTACGCGAATCATACTTATTTTGTACTTCGTGTATATGTTAAGTAGATACGAGTTGAAGTCAATAACATCATGAGTATTGTTAAGTATGAATACGACGAGTATTTTAAACTTTGAGTATGAGTATTATCATAAATTTAGAAAAATACTTATAAGTGATTAGAGTGACTCGAATCATTCATCAAAATATACAACCTTGTTGTTGTTGCATATACAAACAAAGAAGAAAGGAGAGAAAAAGACAACAAGCAAAGCATACACACAATCTTCTTGTGAGTATTGCAGTATTCGTACAGGAATTTTACTTATTTTGTGCTTCGTGTAAATGTAAAGTAGAGACTAGTCGATGTCAATAACATCGTGCGTATTATTAAGTATGAATACGACGAGTACTCTGAGTATGAGTGGTAAGAGTATAATATCAAAATACGTATGAATGCGTATAAGTATCAGAAATTATATTCATGACTCGAATCTACTCATCGTTTTGAATACTTATTGCTGATATTTGATACGCACTCTGCAGTGCGTTACTGTCTCTAAAGTTTAAAGAATGTGTTTCGACGATTCATTATCATACTGACAGAATATACACGCTGGTTTCAAGACAACTCTCATTCTGAATAAGAGTACTCTGAACAACTTTGAATATGAGTAGTATGAGTATAATATCAAAATTCGTATAAATGCGTATAAGTATCAGAAATTATAAGTATGATTTGAATCTGCTCATCGTTTTGAATACTAGTTGCTATCTCTGATACTTATCTTCGATTTTCTCTACTGCTTCTATCTTGTTATTCCGATCTAACAAACTAGATGTTCTGGACATTGCCTTTGGTGTCTATACGATGGCTGCATAAATGCAGGGAAAAGCAAGGTACTTATTAAATATCCTGCCATTAGAAATTTGTATTGGTTGGTTAAATACAGAGGTGTATGACAGACGTATGTTGTCTTCGTAACAACTGCACAATGCTTGTTGGGTGAGAGAATCCTTTCGGACACAGGAATATAGTTGGTACGGAGTTATCGGGTATAGCTATTCCGATTTACTTTGTTAAACCTGATATTTTTCTGTCGTTGTGCAAAGGGACTTAACTTCGTTGACATGAATGACAGTATGTGTACGGTTCGGTTGCCATAGGCCAATGACATGACTTTTGGAAGAATTATTAATCTGTTCTTGCATGTGGGGAGACTGTGGTGCTTGGCATCTTATTTTCTAACATTTAAGATAGTTTGGCTGGCTTGTGATGTGGCACGAAACCTATCTGAGGCTTTCAAGAAGCGCCTGCTAATAACCACCATTCGATATTGTATTCAAACTATGAATTCAAGTGCTATGTCTCCTAAATACTTATTTTAATCATCCCCCTAATGTAAAGTATTTGTAAATAGAAATTTCTGTATGAGTGTTTATCTGTCTGTCTATTTAGTAAAGAAAATATCCTTTTAATTTATTTAAGTACCTTTTATATCTGATTTGAGAATCAGTGAAGAATCTCTAATTCCATTACCAATTACCCCCCCTTATCTATTACAAAATGTTCTAAAGTTTAGGGGACAGAGATCGTATGCAAGTGATATTCTATGGTATTGCATAATTTTCCAAAAAAACGAATGTACGTATTTTAAAGAATATTTGTTGAGTATTGGCATTTAGGGAAAAAAGACTTATTTTCTTAAAAAATTATATTCAAAAGTTTTTTTTTTTTAATAAAGTCTCCTTAAACGATTGGATGACATACTGTCTTTAAATAAATGCCTCGGAAACTGTCTTTAGGACATAGCTATTAAATTCTTTTCGGATTCTTGCAAAGCAATATTTGCTTAATAAATTGGGGACTATTTAGAAAGGTACTACTATTTCACTAAAGTACATTAACTTGTATCAAATAAGGAGTGCGCACAAAAAAAAAAAAAATCTGGACTTACACTTTTCGTTATAGAAATAAAACTAAGTGGCGGATTTTTTTCGTTAAAAGTTATAAGTTTAAGAGTAAGCCCATTTTTTTTTTTTTTGTGCGCACTCCTTATGTATGAATAAAAGTTTGGCATAGGTTTTGAAGAGACTAAAATTATTTGTTAACATAATACATATCTTACTGCTACTAAACCGCATGGAAATTTTGATTGCGAGATATAGTTCGATAGTTCAATGGAGTTGTAGTGTGTTGTCTCTATAGACTTGATCACAGTTCAAACTGCAGATCAGACGTCTTCAACAAAACGAAATATAAAATAATATTGAGTTTTCCATTTTGTGGTTTCAAAAGTAAACGTAAATAAAACACACATAAAATCTTTTTTTCCTGATATTTCTTATTTATTGAAATTTTTGAACGTGAATGACCTCCACGCGAACTATTGTTTCTTTTGAGGTAATTTTCGACCACTTCTTGACACATATTGGGCGTTATCTCAACCATAACTTGACGAATGTTCGTTTTTAAGTACTGAAGAATTGAGTGTTCCTTGCAATAAAGACATATTCGTTCGAGTTGTATGGCATGTAGCACCGCCTTGTTGAAACCACATATTCTCAAAGTCGTATTCTTTAATTGCAGGTAAAAAAAGAAGCCGGTTATCATATGACCATTACGCTCCGAATTGACGGTGACAGTCGTTTAATCATCGTTTTCGCAAATGTAAGGTCCAATCACACATTGGGAGCGCACCAAGCAGTGAGTTTTTCTGAATGTAATGGCCTCTCTTCAATTACTTGAGGACTCTCAGAACCCCAAATACGACAATTTTTTTTTTCATCGCTGAAGAAAATTTTTTTCGATTCGGCAGAATTACCATTTTTGTAGTAGGTTTTGATAATTTTCATGCCGAGTGTGATAGTTAAGCGATTAATTTTCGTCAATATCAGACTTTCGACTGAAAAGCAAAAAAATTGGTTTCCCAACTTAGCTTGACAGATGTTCGACATCATTCCAGAAACTCTAAGAGTAAATAATATTAGCAAGAAAGGGTTTCTCAAAAATCAACCGTACGAAATAGACGTTAGATTGTAGTTCCAACAATTCGTGTATATAATTAACTCATCCAAGATAAATGGTGCGAGAAGCTAAGTCCTAATCCTGACTTAAGGGTTACAAATACAATGATGTATGTATTCACGTTGGCCATCCTACTTTTAATTTTAGATTTGAGTTTTGTAAAAGTGTATAAACCCCTCCCCCCCCTGTAATTGGGTCTATAAAATTGTGAATTATAAAGAATATCAACGAAAAGATCGAATCCCCCAAACGAGAAGGTACGTTTGAGGAATTTGAGAAACCAAAAATGATTATAAATATTCGCTGAATCTGAAATAAGAGATTGTTTTGACTGGCTCATTAGACGTGAGTCTGTATGGAAAATACCAGACTAAACTTCTCGAAGAAACCAACATATAGAAAAATATATCTTTGGCGACTTGCTATCAGAAGTTTTCTGGCAAGAACATTGAGAAGTCAATAAAATTGTCAAAAATCTGTCGTTCGTAGTCGACTTTAAACTGTAGGTCCTGCCATTTATGAATAAAATTATAGCACGCAATATGAATGTTACGAGAAACTAGGTCATGATACTATAAAGTAATTGAGGGTTAAAGGGCCTGGCAAATCAGGAACTATTGGCCCAATATTATTGTCGAAGTTTCCTGTCTTTGAGTTTATTGAAAATGACAAACTATATTACAATTTTCTTAGTAAGCAAACTTATGCCATTATTTACGTAAACGAGAAATTCTTAAACTCTTTATATTTCCTAAGGTATTCAGTTTTATTTATTACCAACAGACACTTCGTATGGATATATTTATTAATCGAATTTTATTGTTATTTAAGACATAACATACCATACCATACCATACCATACTATACCATACTATACCTTACCCAAATAAAGGAATAAAATGGAAATTATTGAAATATTTTAATCTCTTTGAAATTGCTTATATTGTGTATACGATACATAATGTTTCTTGATATGCAAGCACTTTAAATCAAACATTTTTAATTAAATGCCATAAATAAAATAAAATTCTTCAAATGGAAATTATCTAAACGTTTTAAGTATCTAGTAAGAGATTTAAGTGTTCATTTCACTAAAGGACATCTCAAGGTTTGGCTTAAAAGCAATTGTACATACATACTTGCATTGTATATAGGCTATTAATATTACAACAACAACAACAACAACATTAAAAAAATACATTGTATTTTAATATTAAAAGATTATTAAAAAAAAAAAAAAAATGAAAGCCTAAGGCAACACTTTCCATTAATTTAAGCGTATAAAGTTAAATGTGACACTCTCATTAGATACAATAATTTGCTGTGAATTGTGAAAATGAAAATTTTAATTAAACTTTGATTTCATTTCAATTTTACAAACTCAAAACAAAAAAAACAAAAAAAAAATATGTTGCATGTTGTCAAAATAGGTTCATTTTTTGCTGGTGTGAAAAAATCAAAATTTTTTTCCAACAAAATTAATGCATGTAAACGCCCTAAGCGGTAATTGTATGTCTCTGTTCAAGTTTTTGTTTTTAATTTTTTTTTTTAATTCTTCTCGTTTTTAATTCTTCTTCTCGTCCTCAATTTAATGAATGCAAGCATTTCTGTGTGATAATGGCCATCATCTTTACCTAAGGAGTGCGCACAAAAAAAAAAAAAAAATGGGTCTACTTTTAAGCTTATAACTTTGTTATCATAATTGGAAAAATTAGTACCCTTATATTGTTTTTGTTTGTTATCTGTTTCAAAATCCACGTGCTAAATTTCATTGCATTAGCAAAAATAGTTTTTTGAAAATGGGCACCCAACAAGAATGTCGTAAAAAAATAATTAAAATTTTCAATGAAAAATCGTGCCACTTACAGGTTCGCAGACGTTAACCAAAAATCAGTTTTTAAGATAAGAATAGGAGTCTTTGAGTATTGAGAGAAAGCGTGGAAGTGGAAGAAAAAAAAAGATTTGCCGACCAAAACAAAGCAAGTAAAATAATACATAATTTTCTAAAACACCCTAAAATGTCTGGAAGAAAAGTGCCTCAAAAAGTTGGATGCTCTGAGTCCTTTGTCAGAAAAAAATTTTATACACAAAAAGAATTCAAATATTACACACATACATACATAATTGGCCATTACAACCCTTCAGTCAGGATTACGACCTAGCTTCTCACACCACTTATGTTGTGTGCGTCAATTTTATACATGAGTGGCGGGACCTACAGTTTAAAGCCGACACCGAACGACAGCTTTTTGAGAAACTTTTCATGGCAATTTTTATTCTCAGAGTCTTTGCCAGAAATCTGCTGAGAGGAAGTCGCTGAAGAAATATTTTTTTGTTTTGATGTCTGACCTGGGATACGAACCCCGACCTTTTGTCTAATAAGCCAACACACTACCTACTAGACCACGGCAAATATTGTTTACTTTAATTGAAATACAAAAAAAAAAAAAATCAGCCACTTAGTTCTATTTCTATAACAAAAAGTGTAAGTCCAGTTTTTTTTTGTGCGCAGTCCTTATGTTTTTCAATTTTTTTTTCTCTTTCGTTTTTTATTAGCTTTTCATTTTGTTTTAAAGGCAACTGGAAAATGCATTTCAAATTAACTTTTATCTTGATGATGTAAATAAACATTTGGGCCAAAACAAAACTATTGTAAATATATGTACCTCTTGTTATTCCTATTGTTGTTGTTTTTACTTTTTGACATACACAATAAACAACAACAAATAGCAACTAAAATACTCATTTATGAAAATGAGGTGAGAGTAACAATTTTGAAAATGTCTGAAACATTATTTCCGCTACAATAGTTCTCTGTACGTAAAGTAATCGGTTCGTGGTGCCAGAGGGAAAGAGAGAGAGTGAGCGGTATGTAGGAAGGACAATCTAAAAATAACAATGTTTTATAAACTCCAACAATTGTTGGAATTGTCCAAAAACGAAGAACTTATTAATGTGGAAATGAGTAACTCTTTACATTACGTTGCCACTTTTACTTGTTATAAACCCACGAGCCATTTTCATTCACTACAACGGCACGTCAAGTTAAAAGTTGTCAAGTTAGCAAAGGAATTAAAACTTTAAATATGACTCTTAAGATCTATAATTTTATAAGCACGTGTGTGGTCTTTGAAAAGATTCAAAATTTATTTTATCCTTTACATCACCTTTAGCTCTCTGAAAGCGTCGGAACTTTCATAAAACGCTTCCTAATTTAAAATTTGAGTGAAACAAAGATTGCGTGCAATATCATTGACCTATGGATGGTAGTATGTGCAGAAAATATCATCCTTAAAATGTATGCTGCAGCTACTTTGTGCGAAGCGCATTCGAAACATTAAATCTTCTATGGCTCTTGCGCATAAATTAGACTGAATTTGACCGCTGTGTAATATGGTTTATTCATATGTAAATACGACTTAAAAAAAATAAAGTTCACAATAGTTCCACGTAGGATCATCATCCCCTCAAATGGCTTCTGCAACATGACCTGTGTGGTACTGGATCAATCGTGTTAATACCACATGATGTCGTTGGTGTCCACACCATCCCATTTAATCCAAAAGTATTGGACCAACAGTTCTCACCGTTAACTGTGATAACATGACCAATGTTATTCTACTGAAGCCCCTAGCCTTAATTGGTATTGGGATACATTTTTTTTTTTTTTGGCATGTGAGTTAGGATTAAAAATGGCTTCGCACTTATAGTAACCGTCGTCAACTGCGTCGAGTGGTGCTTCCACGAAAATAATCCCTCCTCCTCGTCTTGGGATACTCCCTTCCCGGGACGGCTATCTGCATTACTTCGAGAAGGACTCAAAACGACGGCCCGTTAAGGGCCATTGTCTACTAATCATATTTGAAGCCAGATTCATACTATTGGCCTTATTCCTGTGGAGTGCACATTCAACGTATCTTACAACAGCGCTCCATTTCGTCTCGTTTTCAAACATTAAATTTGTTGTCGGGTGTAAATTCACCAATTTGCTCTACCAACATGTTCTTTTAGTCTAGCCATTTGATGCAATGGAAAAATGTGTGTTCACTGTCGGCGCTGAATAAATGACAACTAATTTGGTAGATTTAACTACAATCAGGCATTTATCCATTTTCAAAGCCCACAACTCTCATGTAAGTCTTCTGTTCATGCTAATCGAACAATACATTACAGAGAGAATTTTTTATTTAGCCGAACAGTTCCTATGTTACTCTGTCTTGGTGCAGAGAGGTATAAGCACATACACGACAGCGAGCAGCTTGGCAGCTAGGCGGAAAATTATACCAACTGTTTTTTCTGCCGCATGCCGACTGTTTAAATTCTTTAAAGACAGAGCGGGAAAAAAACAGCTGATAAAAAACCAAAACAATAAACAATAATTTAAATTATGAAAAATTTCAGTGGTGTTACTGAAAATATAAAAAAACCGCATACTTAACTCATATGTATGTATGTATATGACAGAGATCCTCAATGAATCGTTTTTCTCTACTCATAAGCACTCATGAAATTTTGAATATAAGTGAGTAAACAATATTGAAATTTACTCTGATTCATTTGTACTCTTACACCATTGATTTGTAATTACAGCTTGTAAATGAGTTTCTACGCATACTCATACTCGAAATATGTTTGATTCATAAGTCTTCTAATTCAGATTAATAAGTTTAGAAAAATACTTATAAATGAGGTTTGGGGGACTCAAATCACTTATTAAAATTTACAGTCTTAGTTGTTGTTGCATTTAAAAAGACACAGACAGATGGAGCGGCATACCCATTTAGTGGATATGCGAATTATACTTTTCACATCCCGAGAAACTTGCTCTTTTACAAATTGATTATTGTTTTCATAAAAAATATTTCTGATTTACGGCCTTATCAAACGAATTCGCTTACAAAATTGGATTAATATGGCCTTTATAATTAAATTTTACTTTTTATAAATACATGAATTGTTTTTTTATTTTTTAATTGTACGTTTCTATTCAATAAGTACTTTAAGCTGTGATTTGATTAATATTTTATGTTGCATTGGTATCACTAATTTGCTTTTAGCAGCTCACAAAAATAGAAAATATTTCAATTTGGACAGGAGTTGCTTAGGTTGTTGTCTTGGCTTTTTCTGTGCTGCCTTCAAAATAATCGTTTTCACATAAACGTGTGAATTCTAAACTTGACAGCTTTCTGTTGTCTGTCGTCTGCCGTCTATGTGTTTATACCTGAAGTCGTTCCTGTTACTAGTAATACAAACAGATTCTAATTTTATATCTATAAATACTACACCCTCTTTTCTTTCTCTAATAGGCTATTTTTACAGTTTCAACAAAATGTATACCCTAAGTATTGTTTGTCAATTGAAAAATAAGAAGAAAGACAAAAATGTTTAGGCAAACTATTAGCTACTCGAGCAAACTTATTACAAATTGATGCTAAGGAGACCAAATATATCCGAAAACCAAACCAAAGATCATACTGTATATTGATGGAATAAAAGGGGTGAATACAATTATCTTCACTGCACAGTGTTTTAAATTTAGGTACAATTCTATACTGCTATGACTTGATTGCCATTCTCCTGGAACACAACATTCCTATTTTCGAAGTCTAACGATTATGAATGTCATTTTGAAATATTCGTATAGATTAGTACTCCCCATAAAAGGTTTGTTGGGTTCATAACCTTTTGGTGTAATTTTGTGTAGTAGTCGTTATAGATGGTAGTGATAATAGTGGTCAGGTGAAATATTTTTGTAGTTTATAACGATGTACGTACATGGTAAACAAAGGGGTAACTATTGTTTATATTTGCATAATAAATGAGAGAAAGACTACTCTGAAATCCTTTAGTAAAAGTTTAAACCATACCAATATGATATGTACAAATACACACACGCACACCCATACAGAAACACATCTATACACGTATAATAAAACTCACACTTAAAAATAAATACAGAAAAAGTAACCAAAAAAAAAAACATTAAAAATACTGTGAAATACAATTCAAAGAACATATTTGGAGAATAATGAAAATGAGTATAACCCTGCAACAGCATACATGTTAATTTTAATTCATTGTTTATGTAGGTATGTGTGTGTGTGTGGCTGTGTGGCCTGTGTGTGTATGGGGGTAAGTATTAAAGCAATTGTTATTTTTGATACAACAACATAATAATTTTGCATTTATATTTTTAGTGTCACGTAATGCATTTACAAATACTAATACTGAACGTACACATACACATAGTCATATGTGCACATACTTATATAAATAAAGAGAACGAATACACACACATATATTTACAAACACTTATGTACTTATATACAGGCACATGCATATTTTTCAAGTTTTACAATGTTCGTAATAATTGGACACAATTGCACTCAAACACTTGCATACACACTTTCATTTTATTTACAGTAAAACAGATCGAAAGATAGAGGGAGGGAATATAAACATTTTATTGCATACATTTAGGTTTTGCTTTCATATGACACAAATACACACACACACACACTGATAAATGAATATGTGTATTGCATAAAGATTATAACGTTTTATGGCTGTGTGCACTTTCTCTTTGAATAAGAGCTCCGCTCATATGCATGTATATGCGTTAGGGTTCAATAAGTATGAGTGCCTTCATTCATATAAATATGACCGGATGTTGTCGGACATACCGGATATCCGTATGAATCATTGATGAGCTATTAACTCAACTGTGTGTTGCCATTTTATTTCTGTTGTTGCCTTTACTGTTGCTCTTGTCATTACTTTTACTCTTTTTGTATAACTCATCTGTATGGACAACTTTCTTGTATTTTTTTTTTTTGTTGTAAATGATTTTCATTTAAATTTGAATGCGAATGACAACCATCCCTAGTAAATCAACTGCAATTATGACGTATGCCATGTAACATGTAAATGTAAAAGTTTTTTTTTTTTGTTTTTATCAACCCCTCTTTTATTTCTTATGTCAATTTACCTGAATTGTATTTAAAGTAAAAAACTTTTAAAGAATTAACAACAAGGATTTCAATTAATTGGTAATTAAATCAATCAAAAAGGACTAGAGTAATTTCACGTTTAATATGTATTTTTATTGAAGAATTTGAAAAAAAAAACTCTGTCACTAAAGTGTCACATTATCGTCGGGTATATAGACTGCCACAAGGTGGATATGATTAATATATACGAATATTCCACAGAGAGTTGTGTACATAATAATATATTTTCTGCAGCCTTTGCACTGACCAACTTCTTCCCCAGTTTGGTGGAACTTGGCCAGTATAGGCACTACATTCACCTGCGTAGTCACAACGGACCGATATGCATGCTCAAATGGGTTTGTTACATTAAAGCTAAGATCGTTCAAAAAACATAATGTCCAGACCATTAATTCCTGAACACGGGGACATGAAATGAAGCTGAAGCACATGATAAGACTGGCACTATAGACAATTCAATTGATGCATACATCAAGTTGGCAACCTCATGTAGAGCAACACACAAGGGGTTTAACACAAACTTTACTTAATTGCAAGAGATAATTAACCTAGCCTGATTTAGTTATCAGTAGAACAAGATATAATAACACATTGGTTTCATTATGCACATTCCTGGAGTTTCCCAACGTCTCCCGCAGAATCAGAAGCAATGATAAGGAATAAGAATAGATTAAAAGCACTGATATACATGAAGCGAATGCTACTTGAAACCCCCGTATTTTTTTAAAGATCGTGTTAAGTCGCAGATTATTTGGATAGGATCATAATCACTGAAATAAAAGGATGTAAACTGCAGAAGGAACAAAAAACAAGGCGAAAAGTTCGATGGAAGATAACAAATAATTAAATTCAATAAGCTTATTTAAACCCTATGCTTAATGGACCCATATATACACACATGTATACCAAAGATCAGCAATGAACCATTTTTCCGCTACTCATAAGCACTCATGCAATTTTGAATACGAATGAATCAAAAGATTTGAAATTTAACTACTCTGATTCATTCGTACTCGCTACTACATTGATTTATAAGTAGCAATGAGTACGAGTACAACGTTGACATTAAACTCACAACATTCGAAATATGTTTGGTTCATACACCTACTCATTCTGATTCATAAATTTAGAAAAAATACTTATAATACTTATAAGTGATTCGAGTGGCTCGAATCATTCATTAAAATTTACAGTCTTTGTTGTTGTTGCATATACAAACAAAGAAGAAAGGAAAAATAAAGACAACAAGCATATCATGCACACAATCTTCTTGTGAGTATATAGTAGTGTTCGTACGCGAATCATACTAATTTGTGCTTGGTGTAAATGTTAACTAGAGACGAGTCGAAATCAACAACATCATACGTATTGTTAAGTATGAGTACGATGAGTATTTTAAACTATAAATGTGAGTAGTATGAGTATGATATTAAAGTAAGTATGAATACGTATATGCATCTGAAATTATAAGTATGAGTCGAACCTACTCATCGTTTTGAATAATTATTGCTGATCTCTGATGTATACTGACACCAGAAGTCATATGTTCGCGAAAGTTTCTGCAGTGAATACTACAATTTCTTTGTGTAGTATGATCCTACGATCCTTCATTATGTCAACTTTCATCAGAGAAGGTGAGAAACTGATTATGTTATCGATATTCAAAAAATCTATTGGCAGTTTAAGTACCCAATATCCGACTAATATTTCATTGTCAATTAAATGATCATGCAACTACGCAAATAGCATTTCTTGACCTGCCTGAACAAGACCTGCCAAGACAAGATCAATATAGGTTTCACAAGAACCCAAGAATTCCTTTCATATAGACAATACTACTTTATTTAAATTATGGCGTCCAATTTAACAGTACAATTTAAAGGACAATCATTCCTCGTCCCGTTGTGCAAGGATACAAAATTATTTTGATCGCTTTTGTCCAAAATTGAGAACAATCTCACAATATCAAGAGTTTAAATGTGGCAACAATTTAAAATTAAAATAATTCCCCAAAATGTAGCAGGTATGGCATAGTCGGTCTTTTTAAGTTTTTTTTCATATTTATTTCATCTCAAAAAAAAAAAAGAAAAAAACACAAATTTTCTTTTGCAAAAAGTTCAAATATAATGTTCCAAATTTAAATATTCTAAAAATACTTTTACTGCCTACAACAATTCATTGTACCTTTTGACGCATAAAGTAATTTGAGCCAGTTTCACTGAAATCCTCTATTGTGGCCATTTTATTGTTAAACTGCTTTTCAATTGGAAATTAATTTCAGCATTTGTATGGACAGTTTAAAAGTTTTTTCAGTCAACAGTAAATGTTTTTTTGGGTTTTTTAGGCATAATAGCATCGTCCTAAGATACGTTACACTTTGGTCAAATATATCCAAAATAACTAGGTAGTAACCTTTATATTTTAAAAAGTGATTATAATCGATATCGGTTGGTACGTTAACAGTTAAAATTTAAAAATTATTTTTCAAAAATTGTCTCTATTTACTTAGGTTTGATAATTTTTAAATTCTATATCTTTGTAAGAAAAAAGTAGGGCGGGTTCAAATTAGAGATCAGTAATTAGTATTAAAACAGCGGCATAGCAAAAACCCCTTTCGCAGGGAATTGTTTTCGTGTCATTCGGAATGGCATAGTTGGATCCGAAGGGGTAAGTTGATTCGGTGTTGAGTACAGTTTTATCGGTATAAATAATTTTTGCTGATATGATGTGCTCTCCCAAGTTTGTTACGATTAGCCTGTACCATTTATTAACCCGTATTACTATACTTCATAAACCAACAATGTCATGACAATAATCACATTACCATAATGGCTATTACAACTTTATATATTATTATGTGGAATAGCATTACAATTAAGCGACCCTGTTTATCGCACTGATCTGACAACTACTGCAAAGTATTGACAAAACCTCTTTTTACAACTTACTATGTATATTATATATAACTGACTTAGTAATAAACGGCATTATAGTAAATAGCGGTATTGCCAGAATGGATTTTAATACATATCATATTATTGTAGAAACTGCATTACTATTAAGCGATCCTGTATAACCACACTTGAACAAAAACATCTGAGTAGAATACTTATATGCATTCATACTTATTTTAATATCATGGAACCACTACTCATATTCAAAGTTTATAGTACTCATCATATTCATATTTAACAATACGTATGATGTTGATTACGAATGTCCAATACTCAACATATACAAGAATCACAAAATATGTATGATTTGCATAGGAACACTAAATTACTCACTAGATTGTGTGTTAGCTCTATTTGAATTTTTTCTTTTTTTTTTTGTAAATTCAATAACAACTAAGACTGTCAATTTGGATTAATGATTCGAGTCGCTCAATAAATATACAACATTGTAGGGAGTACGTATTAATCAAAATATTTAAATTTCAATATTGTTGCACTCACTTATAATCAAAAGTTCATGAGTGCTTATGAGTAGCGAAAAAACGATTCATTCCTGATCTTTCAGTTAAAAATATATGAACACTTCAATGATATTCAATACTTATCTGATAGACAGGAATTAGTGAAAAGAGTTTAGTAAGAATGATTCATTTACAACTTGTCTACAGGCATTTCTAACTAGCTAGTATATAGTGAATGGGTGGATTGATTCAAAAGCTTAGGATTAATTCGTATAATAGTTAGTACAATGGAAGGTCACAGAAACCAATCTCTTCCTCTGAATGATGTATTTAAGTTCAAGAGATACTAAAAAAGTTGCAAGAAATACTTTCCTTTATAGAGGAACTCCCACTGCCTACAGCATATATATATGCTATCAACATACATAATTGGTCCTTACAACCCTTCAATCAGGATTACGACCTAGCTAACACATCCCTTATGTTGTGTGTGTTCATTTTACACATGAGTGACCTACAGTTTACAGATTTTTGAGGAATAGTTGAATTGCACCAGAATATTGAATACACAATTCCTAAGATCTGAAAGTTTCTATTGTCTAAATAGTACATTATTTAAGTACCATAATGAATCCAGAAGTTACCGTAGTCTAGTAGATAGTAGTGTTGGCCACGTTTCAAAACTCAGGCTATCCATCTCCAATAAAATGAATTATGAAAAAATATTTCTTTGACAACTCGCTCAAAACAGCTTTCTGACAAAGTGACAAAGGAGTCGCCTTTCAAAACTGTGGCACCCGTCACTCATGCACAAAGTATTAAACTCTCCGATTTAGAGTCCATACCATAAGATTTGCTGACACTTAAGGGGCCATTACACTACTAGAGAGTGTGGACCAATCAGCTAACATTGCAGACATTTGATGAGTTATTGTTGAGCTATGCTTTAGAGCGTTTGAAATGGAATTTGCTATCTTGACCAGCAGTAGAACCGGTTCTCTAAAGTCGTATATTTTATTTACGACGAACTCGTTTATTTTTGGGCAATTAATTGTTCGGAGAGTCGTATTATGCTTTATAAGGAAACCCTTACATACATACATAATTGGCCATTACAACCCTTCAGTCAGGATTACGACCTAGCTTCTCATACCTAGCTTTTCACACCACTTATGTTGTGTGTGTTAATTTTAAACATGAGTGGCGGGACCTACAGTTTAAAGTCGACTCCGAACGACAGATTTTTGAGAAGCTTTTCATGGCAATGTTTACTCTCAGGGTCTTTGCCAGAAATCTGCTGAGAGGAAGTCGCCGAAGAAATATTTTTCGTTTTGATGTCTGACCTGGGATACGAACCCGGGCCTTTCGTCTAATAAGCCAACACACTACCTACTAGACCCCTTTCCTTTGGTATATCTTGTACAACTGAATGAAAACAAATTCAATTTTATATCCAAAACTAAGCATTGGCTAAGCATTAAGTTGATATGGCAACTGAATTTAAGAAACAAAGTTACGAAATATATGAATTGCGTTGTTGGTTTTCGTATTGTTTATAGCGCCAATAGTCAGCCAATTTGTTGTGTATAAATTTTTGGGTCCAGAATTAATCAAACTGGCGCTTGTTAAATTTTTAGTGAATATTCTACAGCAGTATGTAGTTAGACAAACGTAAATTGTTCTTATTATTGCATTTTGTTCCCATTTCTCTTATTATTCTTTTTGTCATTTGGCGGACAATAGCACTAGTTACTGCTGCCTATCTAACTGTCTGTCTGTCTGTCTGTGCTGTGCTGTGCTGTGATGTCGTTCTAACTTTATGCAACTCCCATATTGTGTTTTAACAAAATGCTGGTGGATTTTCTAGTTTGTAATTGTTATTGTTCTCCTACGCGTACAATCTAAAAATTTTTGCCGTAGAATTTTATTGTTGTTGGTGTTTTGATGGTGCATTGTTAGTTTTGGATAGTTTTTGGGATTGCATTTAGTCACTATTTTGTTGGTAATTTTGGCAGCCAGATACTACTGCCACATTATATGTTTTATTCATGGCAACTGACAAGCCAGGCAACCAACCTATGCAGTATTTGAATTTACATTAAAATGCCACTTGATGTCATACAACAGCCTTTGTATGGGGATGCTTGAATGTATGTATGAATATGAGACTGATTGTATGGTATGGTATGTCTCAGCCTATAACTCTCTCTAGCCCTAGATGTGTGTGTGTGTATGAAGCGTGTGTTTACATATATTTAAGCAGTTGTATGGTAATTTTGCATAAGTATATCGTAAATACCACATTCATATCTCTCTGACAGTTTTCGGATGCATGATGCGGGAATTATATTGTTTGCAAGTTTTTAACATTTCTTGTCAGAAATGTCCTCATTTGTTTTTGTTTTTCATTTTTTTTTATTTCATTTTGTTTTGTTTCTTTCATTTTATTGCTCTATACTCGGCTCTTTCAGTCATTTTTTGATTGTTTGTTTAAAACACAAACCCAAATGACTGATATTTTTATGGAATACATACGTTTTATGACGATGATAGTATAGCATTGTGTGTATGAAGCGTATTTATGGCAGAAGATTAATGAACTATGGTTTGATAAGTTTAAATGACATCAAATTCAGTTGTCTTAAATTTATCATGCAAATGTCTATAAAATTCATTACAAGATGCAACAAAGCAAAAAAAACTATAAAAAACCGATAAAATGCACAAATTTATTGTATGCATTTTATCAATGCTTTTATATGAGAAGCATATTTTACACTTTTTAATTTCTGATTATTACATCAGCACGAAAGAGCAAAAAAATATAAAAAATATAAAACAATTGCCAACAAATTACTATTGAGATTTTATTTTTTATTATTGCTGGCTTTTTGTAGTTTTTTATACATACAATAAAATGCCATTATAAAGTTATTCAATTTCTGTTTTTTTCGTTTGTCAATTTCATTTTTTTTTTTTGTTTTTGCCAATTTTAACCAAAAACTTCGCTGATGTATAAAATTCTGTAACAATTAAAATTAATTAAAGTGATAATTACGAAATAAATTTTTTTTTTCATTTTGTTTTTATTTTCTGCCTTATTTGCCATTTTTTTGCCATTTTAAAAGTTTTTTTTTTGTTTTTTTGTTGAATTTCCATACAACCTGCATAAAATGCTGTTTCAAACAATATTTTTGCATTATTATGCGTGAATACGCATATTGTAATTAACAGATAATAAAATTAAAATTAATGCAAACATGCACTTGCACACATACATACATACACTCGCTCTTTTACATCTTTACACTCAGCGTAATTAATCAATTAACAGCAACAGCAACAGAAGAAAGGCATACATATGCCTTTATGCAGGCATATCATCTGCCTGCTTTAAAATTGTTTAAAGGTTTAAACATCCAGCCACTACAAAGATATAGTCGAACGGACACCATTTTGTTTGCCTTACGCTGTGAAATAATAAGCGCCCAAGAATGATAAACTTAAGACTACGCCATGCGCATGATTTCCCGTTAGATGACGTAGTTGGACTATGTTAAAGGTTTCCAAGTCTTTTTCATATGTGAAAATGAACATTTCTTATGAAAAATGTATGCACTACGTGAAAGTAGTTGGCAGCCGTGCAATATAACTTACATTATCATTAGCCAATAGGAACACAATTTGCGTGACGTCATTGATTCAACATGCGCAGAAAGTTTTAATTTTTTGTGCGTAATGGCGTAATCTTTAGTTCATCATTCTTAATAAGCGCCTATATTATCGACAAGTGAGATGTTCGAAAAAGTTCATTTTCAAATTTGAAACGAACTTTATTAGTATAAACATATGTCGTACTAAAAATATTTCTCTACCAATAAGGAACTACTGGATTATCTCTGAAAAACTGAATCAATTGCGTAAAGCAATTTATTTACGACTGCAGAAATTGTAAGACCTGACACTCAGGATTACATAGTAAGTCATATGAATCCAATACAGCCAATTTCGCTCAATTCCTGCTGGGTCATCAACAATATACAGGTTTTTGCATCATTATAATGGAACCCAACACCTTTTCTGTTGAAAACTTCTGGCTACAATGTCAATGATTTTTCACAATGGAAATTAGAATCAATCATTCGATCATAAACGTTGTTTGGAGCTGTGCCATAGGTGATTTGTTATGCTTTTTCCTGCTATAATCTAGTTGATGCAAGCCACATGCGTTGACATCACAATCAAAGCAATATAGGAAATAATTTGTCTTCTGAAAAAAATTTCTCAAAAACCACTGATTGGAGTAGGTCCTGACACTCATAGAAAAAAAATTATCACACACAACACGGCTGGTGTAAAAGACTAGGTGCTATAATGATCAATTAAGTAAGCAAGTAAGTATAACTTTTTGGCCTGGATCTCATTAACGGTAGTTATGCACTTATCCTCCAGTTGTTTAGTGTAGCCAAATCGCTAGATTAACATGCACAGCATATGCGTGTTGGGAGCAACTATGTCGCCATTCAGACTAAAGGGTTCTATTAACCAATTAAGTAAGTACACTAATACCCCGGTTTGCGTCGCCTCGTTCTGCGTCTGCTTCGAAGTTGCGTCTTTTTAAAATTTCTGTGATTTTGAAGTTGCATCGTTTTTGTTTCAGTTTGCGTCGCATGTTTCGAAGTTGCGTAGTTAGTGCTTCGATGTGCGTCGTTAATACTAAAATGTTTGTACAAAGCTAAAACAGAAAAAGGAGATACCCCGTTTAAATCTAATGCGAAGTTGTGTCTTTTTAAAATTTCTGTGACTTCGAAGTTGCGTCGTTTTTGTTTCAGTTTGCGTCTTTATCTATTTTTTCAGCTAAAATTATGAATCTCGGAACTCATTAAATGAAAATCAATACAAATGTATGGAAAACCGTGCTTCGTTTGGCGTCGTGTTTCCTCAGGCCCTATTATCGACGGCCACCGGCTATTTTTCCAGAATTTCAGCCTGTACCACATCGACGGGTTGACGATCCAGTAGTCTTCCGGCGTTGTCGAGTCACTCGATCTTAAGGCTAGAAGGATTGCCTGAGGTATCCTTAGCCAAAAGTGAGATATGTTGTTAAAGATAATTTTTAAATTTTCCTATTTCAAGCACATTATTCACACAGAACGGATTTGAATTATAAAATTCAAATATTGATTTGCAATCGCTGCCTTCTATTAGTCAGTTCCCTTTTAATTGGCAAACCCTACTGCTTATTTTTGATATTGCACATGTTACGAATGTTTTTTTTATACTATATACGTATAGACGTATTTAAATTGCAATTGTTGTTTATTTCTTGTTTTGTGGAAACCAATTGGACTTCTTCTTTTGAAAGGAAACTGTATCTTATTACAGCGTGGCTGATATGTATTGCAACCAACTTCAGGTTGTTATCATTTGTAAACCGCTCGTCTGACAGCTGACAGATTTATTCCAGTTACAGTTCATTTTATTATTTACAAGCTTACAAAAGCATTTTGATCTATTGCATTCAGAAGAAAAGTTATTCGTGATGGAATTCTGGTGTGATAGTGGGATTGGTTTCTATTTGGCTGGAAAACTAAGGTGGCTATCGTTAGAGCCCTCCAGCATTTAAATGTAAATAAACCTTTGGTTTCTCGTACCATTGCTCGTTACCAGGATACTGGCAGTATTGCATCGCGTCCCAAAAGTGTACGAAAAAAAACGGTAACAACACCAGAAATAATTCGAAAACTGAAGCTCAGATTTCAACGAAATCCACCAAGAATGGCTTAAAAAGGAGGTTCCTCGCTTCATTTCTCGCAATGCCCACCAAAATCTCCGTATGTCAATCCTTTGGACTTTTGCGCCAGGGACATTTTGGAGAGTAAAAAATACCAAAGTGTCGATCATCTCAAGACGGCGCTTCGCCGGAAACGGGACAAAATAACTACTTTCGTGGAACCTGCGATAACTTTGTCAGCCATTTGAAGGCCTTAATTCGTACCAAAGGCGGCCAATTCGAACAAAAAATCTAAACTGATTTTAAAATTTTATGTTATTTCCAACATTTTTTGCTTTTGAACAATAAAATTAAAAAAAGTTAATAAAATAGAGGGCTTTGCTTTGTTGCATTATATATCAGCCACCCTGTAAGTTGTAGCTGTTTGAGATATTTTGTTGCATTAAAAATCTTTATTAGTTTGATTCAAAATCGTTTACATTTGATATGATTTTCCTTTCCATATGAAACGGTTTGAGAATCTTAAATATTTTCTTATTTTTTTCAATAATTTTAATAAAACTTGATAAGAGCTTAACTTCAAGAACTAGCGTTTATGTGACATTAACACTTGCCTTTGGACGCTACGCGTATTTTAATTAGTAAATCATGATAATTGTGAAATTTGCTGAATATTAAATTTCATTTCTGGCAAGCAACGTTATGACATTTATTGATAATGTTCCATGTATAATTATACAACCGCCTAAAATCGTCTTAATAATTCAACAATTTCTTAATTAATCAATTACACTCGTTTGACGTTGTTGCGTCCGATTAATCAAAAAGTGTTCTGTGGCTGTGACTGCGGCTGTGACTGTGGCTGTGTAATTTAATATTTTCGCAATCATCATTTTTCCCAGTGCAATTGATTAATAATAATAAAACTTAAATCTATCTTTTTGGGTGATGTAATAACGCATAATATTTCATTTCAATAAATACGGCAATTTTCTGCTCATTTTTTTCTCGGTTTTTTTTTTCAAATGGTTTTTGTTTATTTCATATAATGCGGTCCATTGTAATCATTTACAAAACAGTAAATAAATAAAAATTATATAGAAAACTTAATAAATTTATTAAATATTAACAATATTAACAGCAACAACAACAACAACAACAAAACACATAATAAAAAGAATTAAGTTCTTCATAAAAAAACAGGACGTACGTACTTCATTCATAGTGTTCATAATTTATTTTTAGTTTTGTTTTCTTCTTTTTCTATCTCTTGGTTGTTAGAAAATCATAAAAATTAATCACGTACTTGGTCAAAAGATAAATAAAAAAACAAAAAGATTCGTTAAATAAGCTTTTGTTTTATAGAAATATTGTATAGGATAAATGTAGCCCCATGGCATGGTTATACAGTTAAAACCTCCTCGTACCTACCTCGTACATACGTATTAAAATAATGCCTGATGATGTTAAGCAATTTATAATCTAACATTAAAAAAGTTTTTCCATTTACCTAAAGATGTACGTACATTTCTGACATTTCGATAATGATGTACGCAAATACATAGAAACCACATTTCAATCTCCTTACCATTCAACCATAAGCCTGCATGTACAGTCAGTCACAGTAATCCTTTTCATATTCATGAAGTCCATCACAACTTCATTGGTAAGTTTGTTTTGATTTGTAGTTATTTTCATTCCTTCTGTTGTATTTTCATTCTGTTTTTATTATAAACTTTTATTTGAGTAGAACATGACTTTTTGGCATGTTTACTAATCCTAACAGATAGAGAAACAAATACGTACGCCAAAAAGTTTAATATTTTTCTACGGGTATGACCACCAGCCATCATACATACATACATACGAGTAGATGATCTGTAGGTGATATATGCAAGAATATTATTTATAAAGCACAAAATCATTTGAATGGCCACCTCTGGATTGTTTATAACAGTTTTGTATTTTGCCAATAGGAGAACAAATATTCGAATTTTCGTATATTGTCTATATCAGAGTAGACAAGATCTTGTCAGTAACTCCAATAAACGATCTAACGTTAATGTTAAATGCAATTCGATTGCTTCACTGTCACTTCTCACACAACTCAAGCTGTGGATTAATTTTATCCATAACTAGCGTGACCTACAGTTTAACGTCCTCTCCGAACGACAAATTTTTGAGAAACTTTTTCATGGCAATTCTTATTTACTCTCAGAATTTTACCCAGAAGTCTGCTGAGAGGAAGTCGCCGAAGAAATATTTTCATATTTTCATTTTGATGTCTGACGTGGGATTTAAACTCGGGCATTAAGACTACGGCGATTTCAATGTAATTAAAACTAATTAAATTAAATTTAATTATTCTTTGTGAACTGTTACATTGAAACCATATACCGATCAGCTTATAATCCCCAGTAGCAGGTCGGTTATCCTACAGATCTGAAGTAATGATAATAATTTTAATTTGATGAGATTCACATAATAATACGCATCCAAACAGTTGCTTTTTCCGGATATAGAGGGTGGCTGATATATAATGCAACAAAGAAAAGCGCTACATTTTTTTAATTTTTTTTTTTTTTAATTTTATTGTTTAAAAGCAAAAAATGTTGGAGATAACATCAAATTTTAGAATCAGTTTAGATTTGTTTGAATTTGCCACCTTTGGTACAAATTATGGCCTTCAAATGGCTAACAAAGCCATCACAGGATGCACGAAAGTGGCTCTGCGGTATTTTGGCCCATTCCCGGCGAAGCGCCGTCTTGATATTATCAACACTTTGATATTTTTTTAATTGAGAACCTTATTCTCCTAAATGCCCCAGGCGCAGAAGTCCAACGGATTAAGATCCGAAGTTTTTGGTGGCGGTGGTGCTGAGTCCTGTTGGAATGCTGCCGAAATGTTTGTCTGTCCAGGGCTTCAATACTGTCTTTAAGACATTTTCCCAAAAATATTCGGCATTTATTTTGACCCCACGGTCGATGAATACGAGAGGGAAGCAACCATCGGCCGTTACAGCAGCCCACACCATTACCATCGGCGGCGCTTTAGTTCTGGTGGCAATCGCGGTTGTACATTTTCAGCTGACCTCTTTAGCAAATAAACTGCTCAATTTGGAATGGCTTCTCATCGGGGAAAACCAAATTCGGTAACTGGCTACTTTCGGGCAAGCGATGTAACTCCTTGGCTCTTTCCAGTCTAACTTTTTTTTGGACATCGGTGAGCTTGCACTTATTAGAACTTGCATCCGTTCTCGCGATATGTTCAGCTCACGAGCAATTTTTCTACGATCAAATCTGGCCTTAACTTTTCGAAGCGTACGAGGAACAAAAGGTTTATTCACATTTAAATGCTGGAGAGCTCTAACGATAGCCACCTTAGTTTTCCAGCCAAATATAAAGCAATCCCACTATCACGCTTGAATTCCATTACGTATAACTTTTTTGCTGAATGGAGGAGATCAAAATGCTTTTGTAAGCTTGTAAAGAATAAAATGAACTCTCACTGGAATAAATCTGTCAGACGAGCGGTTTACAAAGGATAACAACCTGAAGTTGGTTGCAATACATATCAGCCACCCTGTAATAGTCCTCCACAATCCCTTTTGCGTTTTCTGAGACCGGAATATGAGTATATGTATCTGAATTGTGTTACATAGCTAAAAAAAAAAATTCGAAGCATTGAAAATTGAAAGCCTTTGTCTTTAGAACGTAATGAGCTTATCTATTTCTTTGTGTATTGTCAGCTGACTTTAAATGTTGCATGAGTAAAACTTTCTATGAATAAAGGTGATAATTCAAATGCGTCAAAGAGACTGAAGATAGGACCAACAGCTGATAACGTTTTTGGATTGACAAATTCGAAATGTCCATCACATAGGAGAACGTTTTCATAAAATAACGAAACCAGTCTGTAATATTTCCCATATTTGGCAACTTTTAAGGCCATATACAGTTATGAGGAGTTTTTTTAGTTGTAGTCCATCAGTGTTGACTGTATATCAAGTCTGATCAAAATATTTTAGGTATACACCTGAGAACAATTTTCGCCTAAATATGTTCCATGTTTTATTACCATTCTGTTGAGTTTAGGTAATGGATAGGGTGAGAAAAGCGAGCATAACGGCGTGTGTACGCGAGCTTATATCACTTATTGCTTCTATCGTATCGTAGTGCTGTCTACTTGTCTTTGTGCTTGCTTTTTGTACTGAAGCAGGAAAGTCTCCTCCTGAGACAGAAACTTCTTCTATTACAGCAATAACTTCTTCTATAAAAACTAGAATTTCTTCCAAAGAAGCAGAAACTTCTTTTACAAAATCTGGAATTTAAGCTGGTCGTAGTTAAGCTCCTGTAATTCATACAGTTCTGTCGATATGGGGCGTCTGATTTTACAATGCAGAAGTTACTGGTAATGTCCTTCAAGCTAAAAGATTACTGCAGGTGGAGATCTAGGCCATACTGAAGGCGGAAATACTCTCATTTACTCGTGCAACCAGGCTACAGTCAAGGACCTTACGAACGTCTCAATGCCTATGGGTTCTCAGAGAAATTTCGAACAAAGCGAAAGTAAGTCTTATATGGATTCCAGGGCATAGGGCTCCCATCGATGATTTCGTGTACTGATAAGCTGGACAGGACAAACTTAATACTCCGAACTTTCGAACATTCGCTTCATTCGAACTTCGTATGATCTGGACGGTAAATAATTGTACTCAACTTCGATTACGGCATTGAGTTACCTTCAGTTTTGCCTACGTTACTTACCTCGCTTATAGTCCTTATTTCATGAGAGAAAACGTATATAACAGTGGCCAGCTTTCCTCATAAGAAGCGTTGGCTTTTAATCTGTCATTTCTTAACATCTCTAAGGGAACTTTTCAAAAGGAAAATTACCGCAATAGCCAGATTTAAGTAAAGATGGTCTGTTACGGGGATTATTTGCTCTCCGGGATGAAATATTAATATTTTCATAAGGGTAAGAGAGTATTTGATGTGATGCTAATTCGTTTCGCCAATAGACATTTGTCGATCTCTATGTTGACGATATCAATTAAAATTGAAGTTCTAGGTATCTAGGTAGCATTTTTACATTATTTTACATTATAGCACACCCACTCTTGAGTGACTTACTTTATACATTTTTTACTTAGATCGAGTCTCTATTTGAATTATGAGTTTTCAGAAAAAACCTCAGGATATTTAAAAGGGACTCATCCTTTGTTTGCCCAAAATTAAAGAATGCTTTTATCTCCTTAAGGCATATACTCTGTATGTGACTGAATTTATTCTCCATAACAAAATATTTCAAATTTTTTCTTTTTTACTCCCAAAATTTAATGGCAATGCAACATTTCATTTCTAATTTGTTTTAATAACCAACAGGGCAATATGAAAAGCTCAATTACTACTAAATTTGATTTTGGCCAAAAGCATATTTTCTACATCCCTTTGCCTTCTTCTTTGGTTAAAATTATTTATTTATTAGTGTTTTTATTGTTGTTTTCCATATAATTTTCAATAGAATAAAGTTTTTGGTAATTTTTTTTGATAAATCGATGTTGTTGCTGTTGTTGCCGCTATGCTTGCTTTTACCAAACAAATAATTATAGCCGCTACCGCAAATATTTCAAAATATTTCTCATGAATTTCGGTTATTCTGCTGCTGCAGTTGGTCTGATTTTTATGATTTTTTTTTTTCATAATTTTTGGTTTATTTTGAGTTGCAGTTGGCTGCTGTTATTGCATTGCGTTTTGTTTGTCAATATAACAAATCAAATAAACAAATGAGGGTAGCAGTCGATTTATAAACAGTGCCTGTAGATACAGTGTGACAACAGAAGAGGCAGACGTCGAAGAACAATTAAAAAAAAACCAGAGCTTACGGTATCAAAAGCATCCTTTCAAATTCAAAGTACACAGAAATATATCAAAATATTTCGATGGGTTCATAAAACTTTGACTTGGTCAAGTTGTGAAATTACTTAGAATCTGAAATAATACCAGACACCGCCGCCATCAAGCGAATAATATGACTAGCAGATGTTGAACTGGTCTCTGAAATTTACTGTGAAGAAAACATCTTTAAAAGAAAAGATAAAGTTAAGCCATACCATTAGCTCATACAGATTGTTTTCCATATGAACCGGGATTCCAATGTCTAACGTCAAAATGCGGGAAACAGGCAATAATTTTTGATATCAGAATATCAATCCAGAGCATCCAAAAGCGTCCAATTCATGCTGAAAAAGTTACTGTTTGGTGTGGATTTTTGATTTATAAAAGCCGACCGAGTATAGACCGATGATTGATAATTTCTTTCAGCCTAAATTAGTTGATTTGATAATCAGTTGCGTTGGTTTCAACTGAGCAATGTTACCGTCCCTACAAGCTCATACATACATAATTGGCCCTTCTGTCAGGATTACGACCTAGCTTCTCACACAGCTTATGTTGTGTGCGTTAATTTTATACATGAGTGGCGGGACCTACAGTTTAAAGTCGACTCCGAACGACAGATTTTTGAGAAGTTTTTCATGGCAATTTTTACTCTCAGAGTCTTTACCAGAAATCTGCTGAGAGGAAGTCGCCGAAGAAATATTTTTCGTTTTGATGTCTGACCTGGGATTCGAACCCGGGCCTCTTGTCTAATAAGCCAACACACTACTCACAAGACCACGGCGACTTCATACATGCAGCTCATGCCGTATTGAATATTCTGCTCGTGCGATTTAAGAGCATGGAGTCATCATCATCGTCTTTTTAGACGATTTGCTGTCAGTTTTTCTTTTGTTGCAGATAAATGCGAACAAGCAACGAACTACAACAGTCTTAAAAGCCAACATAACCTATACAGTCGGTTCAATTTAGCATTATTTGTACACTAAAGTCATGTACATACATTCATACATAATTGGTCATTATAACACTTCAGTAAGGATTATTGACTTAGCTTCTCACACTACTTATGTTGTGTGTGATAATTATATACATAAGTGGCGGGACCTACAGGTTAAAGTCGTCTCCGAACGACAGAGGTTTGAGAAACTTTTCATGGCAATTTTATTTACTCTCAGAGTTTTTGCCAGAAATCTGCTGAAAGGAAATCGCCAAAAAATGCTTTTTGTATTTTATTTTGATGTCTGGCCTGGGGCTCGAACCCTGGTTTTACGTCTAATAAGCCAACACACTTCCTACTAGACGAAGTACATGACTAAAGTCATGTACATTTTAATATTTGCGATGCACTCATGTTATGGCAGACATTTGAACGATGTTATATTGCATATACAGTCAACCCTCCCATAACGCGGTGAGTGTGTACCGTGTTATATGGAAACCGCGCTATAAGAAACTCAGATTTCAGGTACAAACCAGGCTGATTTGTAGCGCGTTCTATGGAGACCAAGGAATACAAAAGGCAAGATAAATTAGAAATTATTTTTATTGAATCCAAGAGTTCATATAAGGATTGATAAAAAAAATTAAATAAAAACTAAACTTAAAGACTGGCTTCCAACAAAATTAAGAAAGACTTGTAAAATAATGAAATTTTTTAATATTTATCCTCACCTGGCTTATCTTCATTCATTGTTTTTTTTACATTGAAAATCCAACTGCTATTGTTTTGCATGACACTGTATTTCGGCTGAGCTCTTGCGTCAAAAATAAAACTGATATTAAACCCTCTTACAATATCTTGTTACTATTCATTCATAGGCTATGCGGAAGGAACTTATGGGACGAAATTGAACGCAAACCGCGTTATAAGAGTACCACGTTATAAGAGTACCGCGTTATAGAAGGGCTGTCGCAATTTCAGCCCCGCGTTATATGTAAATCTCGTTCTGAGAGTACCGCGCTATAGGAGGGTTGACTGTATAAAGATATCTTTCTAATGAATAAAAATATCGATGTTATCTCAAGCACAAAATTTGTTTTATTTGAATTTGAAGATAAAAAGTTCTTAATGAAAGCCTAAATATTACCAGAATTATTCCATTTCAGAGCCATCAACTGGCCGAGCTTTTTCGATCATCCGAAGATGATAGAATAGCCTGTAGCCATGCAATTTTATTAAGCAAAAATAAACTTTAATGTAATAGAAAATAACTTAAAGAAATAAAGCCAGACTGTCAGTGAAAATATATTTCCTTATAAGTTATCGTCAAACTTGTAAGACCCTGTATTAGTCAATAGAAAAATTATCCTGGATAGCCCAACAAAAATGCTATGCAGTCAGTTCTGAAAATATATTGACAATCGCCACTTATACAGGGTGGCTGATATGTATTGCAATCAACTTCAGGTTGTTATCATTTGTAAACCGCTCGTCTGACAGCTGACAGATTTATTCCAATGACAGTTCATTTTATTATTTACACAAACAACACCTTTTTGGTCTATTGCATTCAGAAGAAAAGTTATTCGTGATGGAATCTTGATGTGATAGTGTGGTTGCTTTATATTTGGTTGGGAAACTACAGGTGATTATCGTTAGAGTCCTCCAGCAGTTAAATGTGAATAAATCTTTTGTTTCTCGTTACCGTATCCAATAAGGAGACGAAAAAAAACGATAACAACACCAAAAATGATTCGAAAAGTAAAGGCCAGATTTGATCGAAATCCACACCGCAGTGGTAGAAAGATAGCTCGTGAGCTGAACATATCGCGAGAACGGATGCAACACATATTGAAAAATGAGCTTGGACTAAAGCCATTGAAGTTCCGAAGAGTGCAAGAGCTCACCGATGGAAACAGCCAAGGAGTTACTTCGCTTGCACGAAAGTGGCCAGTTACCGAATTTGGTTTTATCCGATGAGAAGCCATTCCAAATTGAGCAGTTTGTGAACAAAGAAAAAATGATCGGGCTTACTTGCCAAAGAGGTTAGCTGAAAATTCACACCTGCGATTGGTCACCAGCACTCAAGCGCTGCCGATGGTAGTGATGTGGGCCGCCGAAACCGCCGATGGTCGTTCCCCGCTCGTATTCATCGACTGTGGGGTTAAAATAAATGCCGAATATTTTCTGGAAAATGTCTTAAAGACAGTATTGAAGCCCTAGGCAGAGAAACATTTCGGCCGCAACCCTTGGACATTCCAACAGGACTCAGCACCACCGCATTCAGCACGCGTCAACTAAGAATGGCTTATAAAAGAGATTTTTCACTTCATTTCTACCGCACAATGTCCACCAAAATTTCCAGATCTCCATACGTTGGACTTTTACTCCTGGGGCATTTTGGATAGTAAGGTTCTCACTAAAAAATACCAAAGTGTCGATCATCTTAAGACGGCGTTTCGCCGGGAATGGGCCAAAATACCACAGAGCCACTTTCCTGCAGCCTGTGATGGCTTTGTCGGCCGTTTGAAGGCCATAATTCATACCAAAGGTTGCCAATTCGAACAAATCTAAACTGATTCTAAAATTTGATGTTATTTCCAACATTTTTTGCTTTTGAACAATAAAATAAAAAAAAAAATAAAAAATGTAGAGCTTTACTTTGTTGCACCCTGTATGTGTATGTCACACTGTGTGTTCATAAAGTCCATTTATAATCGGCAACATCACAGTATCTTGACAAATAAATTTTAATGCACTCGATAATAACATTAATAACTGCATGCAACTAACGAAAAAAGCGGCAATCTGACAGAATATTGGATCACATTAGGGCCATAAGAAGTAAGTGGAAGTGTAAGTGCCTGATGTGTATAGTGTTCTATAATTTTCGTCTGATTATTTAAAATGATTGTTATGAAATATGCTCTACTACAATACACATGCACACATACACACATATGCACACATTCTCATTTGTAACCATTTTGTAGGCATTAGGGATTCCCACAAAATTTGTTGGCATCCATTTTCAAAAAAAAGAAAACAAAAATCAAATAAATTTTATTTACAATAATGAAATAAATTGCAAACATTATGAAATAAAATATTCATAAAATTTACAAAACAAACAAAACAACAACAGCAGTAGTAGTACGTACGTACAACTATGTACATCAGTCTCGACTTATTGTCTACATATGTATGGATGTACACAGATATGTATGTAGATACCCTCAATAATTTTATGCAACGCAAAAATATGCTTTAATAAGTCCAACATATTTATGGTCAATATGAGTTTGTTGTATCAGCCGTAGCAACGGTTATGCAGTTATGCCGCCATATAATGCATGTATGTTGGCAACATTATGCACTTCGTTGTTTGTTTGTTTGTTTGCGTATGTTTGTATGTATTGGTTGCATTGCTAATGATAAACATTTTTCTGCTTGCATTTCTGTTGTAATAAAGTCGCTTATCAATTTAAAAATAATGGCAATAACAAAAAAATTTTTTTTTTTTATTGTTGTTGTTATTGTAACCGCTGGCAATCATTTAATTTTTGTTATTATTATTGCTATCGTTGTTATTATTTTTGTTGTTGTTGTTGTTGTTATAGATTTCATTTTTATTTATTTACTCGTATTCGTTTATTTTTTTTAAACCACATTTTTTTATGTTTTCATAAATTACGAAGGGCGGTCAGAGAAGACTGTGAAAAACAAAATTCTCCTGTGGAGTAATTATCTCAGATAAGATGGAGAAATAGGGACTATTCTTCCTCCAAAGTCTGACGACAAAGTTGGATATCATAGCCATAAGACTGCGTATGTTCCATGTTTGATTAGCGCTCTTATAAATGTATACAAGAAAACTAGCAGGCGCTCCTCATTCACCACTTTTATATTACCAATAAGGGCAAATGTAATCCCGGACAGTCTAGGGTTCAACTCCTGACTCAGACATCTTGAACATTAAAGGTATATACACATAGACGACAGAAAGCAGCTTGGCAGCTAGACATAAAATTACAACAACAGTTTATTCTGCCGTATGCCGACTGCTTAAATTCTTTGAAGACAGAGCAGGAAAAAAAAACTTTTCAACATAAACAATAATAGGTTAGGTTAGGTTATGTTAGGTTTGAGGGCGTGTACTTGTCAATTCTGACAAGTACGGTACTCGGTGGTCGAATTGACCCATTGTACTACATCCTAGCTTCTCACACCACTTATGTTGTGTGCGTTAATTTTTTACGTGAGCGGTGGGACCTACAGTTTAAAGTCGATGTTGTATTAGTATCACTAATTTGTTTTTAGCTGCTTACAAAAATAAAAAATAATTTAATTTGATCGGGAGTTTCTTAGGTTGTTGTCTTGGCTTTTTATCTGCTGCCTTCAAAATAATCGTTTTCATATAAACGTGTGAATCCTAAACTTGACAGCTTTCTGGTGTCTGTTGTCTATGTGTTTATAGTATAAACTTTATACCTTAAGATGTATTAAAAAAAATATTTACTCCAGTGACAACCTTCTAGTAATTTTCTAATAAAACCACCGAGATTAAATAAAAGTTGCCATGAAAAATTTCTCCAAAAAAAATCTGTCTATCTGAGTCGACTTCAAACCATATACAACATGGGTGGCGTAAGGCGCTAGGTTGTTATACTAATTAAAGCGCTTAATGACCAATTATGATTAACTCGCAGCTAAAATTTATATCTTAAGTCTGTTTACTATCCGTTGAATTCAACTAAGCTCCTTAGACTCACAAGATAGTATTTACTTTTTAGGTGCCAAATTATTTTGATTATTTTGGGCTTCCTTAAACCTTTCGAGTGAAAGACAACTGAAAAATAAAAAATTGTTCAACAGTTTACAACTAGATAGTCGGCTAATTGGGGTATCTTTACTAGACATGATTAAGAAAATCCACAACTGGAGAATGTATGTACGATGTAATGTTTCTTATATGTTCCCAAATGGCCACTGATCGCTTATGGTTGGAACTTCTAAATCGTTACTTTACAACTACCGCGGAGCGGTTTTGAACGCTCCGATAACTAATTACTGCACTACATGTACCATTTTCGGTACATTGCTCTGAAATTGCTCTAAACATCATTACATACATATGCATAAATAATTGGCCATTACAACCCTTCAGTCAGGATTATTGACCTAGTTTCTCACACCACTTATGTTGTGTGTGTTAATTTTATACATAAGTGGCATCACCTACAGTTTAAAGTCGTTTGCTAGAAATCTGTTGAGAGAAAATCGCCGAAGAAATACTTTTAGTATTTTATTTTGATGTCTGGCCTGGGGCTCGAACCCACAATCTACTATACTACGATGACTTAAGGTAACCTATTTGCATCTAAAGGTTAAATCATGGCATCTACTGTTGATAGATGTGTGGCATACTTTTTATTAATTATCTTTAAATAGCCAATATTCACTTAGCATTTGAGTCATGGATTTGAGGAAAAAGAGGCATTTCTAGAGAAAAACGGCCAAAAAATCAGCACTCTCCTATTTCAAGAGATTTAGCTCACACGTAATATTGTATATTTTTAAAATATAACAAAAAGGCCCAGCGAAGCGGTAGAATCCGATAGCAGTACAGAGGTTCATAACTTTTCTTGGGAGCTGAACAATTCTTACTACATATAAATAATATATTGAGTAACAGAGATCAGCAATGAATCGTTTTTTTGCTGCTCATAAGCACTCATGCAATTGAAATTCAACTACTCTGATTCATTCGTACTCGCTACAACATTGATTTATAAGTATTAGCAGCAATGAGTATGAGTACAACGTTGACATCAAACTCACAACATTCGAAATATGTTTGATTCATACGCCTACTTATTCTGATTCATAAATTTAGAAAAATACTTATAATACTTATATACTTATATATCGAGTGTCTCGAATCATTTATCAAAATTTACAGTCTTTGTTGTTGTTGCATATGCAAACAAAGAAGAAAGGAAAGACAACAAGCAAAGCGTATACACAATCTTCTTGTGAGTATGCGAATCATACTTTATTTTGTGCTTCGTATTAAGCAGAGACGAGTCGAAATCAATAACATAAGGCGAATTGTTAAGTATGAATACGACGAGCACTTCCAACTTTGAGTATGTATGAGTAGTATGAGTATCATATTAAAATAAGTATGAAAGCATATAAGTATCAGAAATTATAAGTATGACTCCAATCTACCCATCGTTTTGAATACTCGTTGCTGATCTCTGTTGAATACCACTGGATTGGGATGCTAATGGTTTTATCTACAAAGAAAACAAATCTAAATATCTTCACTGGAAAAGGCATTTTTCTGTAAGAAAAATCATATTCAGAACTAAAGAATTATTTTCCCGTAAGCTTGCACTATTTTCCTTATCTTACCACTTAATTTTGCTACCATCCTCGTATGTATAGCAAATACATATATGGAGTGCATAATTTTAAATATTATGCCATAAATTAGTTCATAATCAAAAAATAAATACGAATGATAAAATTAAAAATTAAAAAATAAATATAAATAAATAAATAAATGGGAAAAAACTGCTCTAAATACATAAATTATTAATAATAAATAAAGAAAATATTGAACTCTCGTTAAATTATTTAAATATGCCTGACAGGTGTTTCAATTCTTCTCTGTCTTCCAGGAGGGAATTTATTTTTTTCAAATTTAATTTCATAAAGAGATTATTTTTATGAATGCGGTGAGTACTTCTACTAATTCGAAAATTGACAGGAATTGTTCGTTCAGAAATTAATGGTTAACGTATGTACGTACTTGTGTACAAAGTCTATCAATTTGTCATAACAGTGAACTGAATGAGCTCCTCAATGATATAAACGTTGGGGGTCGCCGTGGTCTAGTAGGCAGTGTGCTGGCTTATTAGACGTATAGCCAGGGTTCAAGTGCCAGGCCAGCCATCAAAATAAAAAATACAAAAAGTATTTTTTCGGCAATTTCTTCCTAGCAAATTTCTGGCAAAAACTCTGAGAGTAAATACAATACAAATACATAAAAAATTTTCTCAAAAAATCTGTTGTTCGGAGTCGACTTTATGTATAAAATTAACACACACAACATAAGTAGTGTGAGAAACTGCGGCCTTTTTGGTGACTGTTGCTGTGGACTGTCTAATGGTGAAGGTAAGGCACTGGCCATTTTATAGTCAACTCGTTTCCTTGCCGTTCGCAAATTCCCTCTTTCCACCTTTCCTAAAAACCTGCACAATCCACTGCATGAGTAGGGGCCATCCCCTGAGCGCTGGTTTTATAAAAAAAATGTCGTACAGCGCATTAACATCTAATGGAATTTCTAGCGATGCCATATTGTTAGGTGCGAAAGCTTGAATCAGCAGGCATTATCACAAAAGAAGCCCCTTATCCGTTAGTAGTGAGTTTGTCAAACAGGCCAGTTTCCTTGGTAGCTCGTTCGCTACCCTGCCCAGGTCTTCAAATGTGATGTCCCCCAAAAATCGATAACTTTTGTTCTGAAGTGCAAAATTTTATTCTGATTCATTCTGGAAACTTTTGCTATTTAAAATACTTACTTAATTGGCCATAACAACCCGATTAACGGATTTCGGCCTGTCGCAACACATCCTTCCAGACGCCTCTGCTTCTTGCGCGCCTACGCCAGTTGGTCACATCAATCGATGACATCTTTTCCTCGATTTGGTCCTTCCAACAGATACAAGGTTGTCCTCTTCGCCGACTTCCGCAGATAGTGCGTGATATATGAAACTATAGCATTTGAACAGTTAAGAAATTCATTAGTGACGGCACCCCTATTATTTAATCCAAAGGCAGTGACTGAAATTCACACCGATGCAAGCATGTAGGTTTATGGAGCTGTGCTACTACAACACGATGATGAAGACTAACAGCTGCATCCAATTCATTTGCTTATGTACTCATAAGTAGAAAAACAACTCCAGCGGAGCAAAAATATCATTCATGCGAGCTAGAAGTGTAGGCTGTTATTGAAGCATTGAAGAAATGGAGAATTTATGTGCTGAAATTGAGAGTGAAGATAGTGACCGACTGTAATGCATTTGCATTAACAATGAGGAAACAGGACGTTCCACAGAGGGTCTCAAGATAGGCCTTATTCTTACAGGACTTTGAATACGTTAGCCCATTTTCTTCTACAATTTATCTGCCCGTTAAAATCCTTCCTTCAGTGTACGGCAAATTGTAATAATTTAATAGAGGAAATATTCGGTTAATTGAGAACAATATTTTAACCGTTCAGGTATACTAAATATATGCAATATTCAGTTTACTCAATATTCATTTGACAGCTGCTAAACAAAACAGCTGGATGTTTCAACAACATTGTTTTTGTTTTGTTTTTTGTTTGTCGTTGAATTTGAATTGTCAAATATCAACAGGAAGTGTTCGGTTAATATGCTCAATAAACAGTGGTGTATTTAAATTTTTAGTTAGTATTATGATAATTATCATTTAATTGAGCAATAATTAACTGAGATTTTATGCAATAAAGGTGCATATGTGAACATAGTATTAGAATCTTAAAATCTGTGTTTATTTCAATGTTTTAAAAACACAAAAAAATAAATTGCTTTCTAGCACACAAACTATATGAAGACCCTTTTTTCGAATGCAAGCAAATTAACAGACAATATCTGTTAATTCCATAATAAAAACGAAACTTAACTGATGCAAAGCAATAATTTTACTTGCATATCCCTTTAAAGCCACTCAAATAATACTCTGGCTGATGTCTGAGACTTTAATCAGTAATAAAGCATTTACTTGCACAAAAAGGAAAAACAAAAAAACTTAAATACATCAACGACAATGTCATCAACAATGTCATGATACCGGCTTAGAAAACAAAACCATAGAAAATTTCAAAGTATTTCAATGTTTTCATATCCCCTCGAATATCTTTAGTTTAAAACAAATGACACCGGCACATATACGTGCATACAAACAAAAAGATATGAGGGCCGAATTATCTTTTACATACAAAATTCGAAGTAAGAATTAGAGTTGGAACTACGCTACGAATATGTATTCGTATGTATGATGCTTCATTGTCATACAATTTCCATTGTCTGGTCTGTTTGTTCAGCATTAAAGCCAACGTTGCTGGTAGATGTTTCAAAATCCTTTATGATTTTTTTTTTGTATTTTTTTTGGTTGCCATCCTATTTTGTTCAGTTGTTGGGTTTTTTTTTGTGTTTTTTAAACTGACAACATCATGAGTACGCCAATCGGTCAAGTAGTCAACATAGACTAAATAACCTCCACTAAAATTCAACTTAAAATGGGGGGAATACAGGACAAAAAAGCACAAAGACTTGTAGTAAAGCAAACGGTGTTGTCTTTGCTTTACTAACCAGCCTGTCTGTGAGAGATTGAAGCGATTATGAATTCCAGCATAAGGCTAAAGGAACAAACATCAACTTTTATACGCTGTGAAAAAGGCTAAATTACTATAGCAAATGAAGACCACGGCCACCACTATCAAAAATAAAGAGAGAGAGAAAGTGAGAGAGAGAGAGAGAGCAGAATGACATAAAAGCCTCATACATAGACAAAGTATTAAATGAACGAAATAAAAGACAAAAACAAAAAAAAAAAATTCACTTTTTCTATTTTCTTTTTGGTTTGTTTTCTTTCTAATTTTTCTTTGTTATAGAAAAAGCACACACAATAGTCACCGCCGCTATCCGCCAAAAAAAAAAGAAAAACCAAAGGAACGTCAAATGCTAGAAGATGTAGAAAATGATTAGTCGGTCTGCACGAACGTGTGGATAACGCAATCTATTTTCCTTCTTCTTTTCTCTCTTTTTTTTCGTTTGAATTTTTTTGTTCTTTTTCTGATTTTTTTGTGAAAATGAAATGCTTCCATTGTTCCTTTTATTTCAGCCAGATTCACTTCCGTTTCCGCCACACAAAATAAAAGTAGTTAAACTTTAATAATTTTTTTTTTTTCATCTTATTTGCTTAAGTTAATGTGGAAGAATTGAAAAATTAATCACAAAAAAAGAAACAATAAAAAAACGTTTCGATTTAATTCAACTTTTATAAAGAAATTGAATTTTTATTCTCAATTGCAGTTCAAGTGGTTTTATTCTTAAAGAGTCTGCTACGCAAATGTGGTACATTCTTCCCATTTATCTCTGCTAAATTCAGAAATCCATAATTTGACCTTCGTAGTCGCCGTGGTCTAGTAGGTAGTGTCTTGGCTTATTAGACGTACAGCCAGAGTTCGCGTCCCAGGCCAGATATCAAAATAAAAAGTTCAAAAAATATTTCTTCAGCGATTTTCCTCTCAGCAGATTTCTGGCAAAAACTCTAAGAGTAAATAAAACTGCCATGAAAAGTTTCTCAAAAATCTGTCGTTCGGAGTCGACTTTAAGCTGTAGGTCCCGCCACTTATGTATAAAATTAACACACAGAACATAAGTGGTGTGAGAAACCAGGTCATTAATCCTGGCTGAAGAATTGTAATGACCAATTATGTATGCAATTTGACCGTTTCTCCCTTTTCATCATTGGCCATCGTCCTAAACAATATTTTGGAAACAGGGGATCAGTCTAGTGGAGGTATAAGTCCCTGCTCCCGTGCGCACTAGGAAGATATGTTTGCGCAGATTCGTTTACTTCTTTGTAATCTTTGTAAACCCCCCGCGGTCGGGTGAGAGTGGGTCAGTGTGAGGCCGTGGACGTTCCAAAAACATGCAGAAAATCTTAGGTATGATTGAGTCTACAGCCGCTAAGTTGGAATTGAAGACAAGCTTTGCTAAATCCAAAAAAAAAAAAAATAATAAATAATGAAGATATGATGGAAATGCTGTCTGATACCTCAGGAGCCCTGGAGGCAGTGATTTTTACCAACACTGTCGCTGCGAAAACAGGTTTTTTATGTTATCCTGAATAGAATCGAAAGGGCAAAGCTTGCGTATGGGACGCCTAATGCACTTTGGAGCTCAAGACACCAGTTTAGCGGAGCTATGATCTGAATATATAGATGCAGTTGGAAGTTTATAATAGAAGGATGCATCTAGTCCTAATTGTACTATATGTCCTTATTACTGTTGCATGGGATAGAACGGATACAGATACAGATACAGATAGAGTCTAACCCAGCCAGGAATTTCAAAAATTTTTAATCAAATTCGAGTCATTTTTGATTCTTCTGCACGATTAAAAAGCTCGAATACGTGCTCATTTTCTGATCATAAAAGACTCTATCGTCGGGAGAAAAAAGTGACTACGAGCGACTCTTCTTAAAAATTCACTTATGAGTCATTTTCTATATTATTTTAGAGTAATTTTTTCAAACCCCTGCATTATCTGTTTTTGATTAAGCGTCTGTCAATCTTCAGTATAAGTAGAATATAATAATAAATAACAGAAATAATAGTCACATTTTAAACAATTTTTTGTTGCATTTTAAATCGAACTCAATTCACTCATTGACACGAGTCATTTTTGTGTCCTTTTTTAATCGTGTAACTGACTAATAAGTTTTTGATCACCAAAAGTCCTATAAAAAGACTCATCAAGGTGATTTTTATAAAAACAATCTTCCGAATGCTAGATGGAAGTACAGACAAAAAGAATTTTGTACGTAAAGTCAAAAAAAACTGATTTTGTCAAATAAAAAAAGTTTGGAGGGTTCGAGAAATATGAAAACAAAAAATATGTTTGAGATCTACTCAACAAATCTCACAACCTGTACTATGTTAGCAGACGGGTGTATTAAATTTTTTCCATTTTGTCGCATAGTGTTATTGGATGTCTTCCAAAGGTATGAAACAATAATTTTCTTTCTAAAAGATTTAAAGACGTCACTTTATTTTTTTCTAAGATATAATATTTACTTCTCGAAATAATGTTCAGTAAACATCTTTTATAAGATTTAAAAATACTAACATACGTATAAAAATAAATTCTAATTGAATAATTTTACATTTAAATATTGACAGACATAAGCTACACATACTTGCTATTAAAGGCCACTGCATTGGTTTTGAATTTCGAAAATCGAAAATTTCAATTTCCCAAATAGGTGGACAAAGTAAGGATCTCATTATCAATACACTGTCAATCTTTTAATGGATGGTTTTTTCTTCTATACAAAATGTTACCTATTATATAAGGAAAACCATTCCTATAGTCTAATGGTGAAATTTCAAACCTCAAACATGACAATTTAATTTCTCATCTTACTCTGATATTGTCTAAGATTTTAAACACGACATTCACAAGCACTTCGCATTACGGATATCCAGACATAGATGGACAAAAGGACATTACCAATACTTATAATAGTAATGGCAGCAACAGGAAACAAGAAGAAGACGAAATAATCAAACATAACTAAGCAATTCATTCTTGTCATAATTAAATTTGATTAAATTATAACCTTAAGAAGATACATGCATGATGCCATTGTTTTGATTTTATCAAAAACTCATTATGAAACATGAATCTCTGTGTGTGTGTGAAAAATAAAAAAATACAAGAAAGCAAAAAACAAACCCAAAAACAAATAAAAACAAACACACTAACACGCACACACATACACACACAAGATTTGGAATGCAATGAAACCGAACATGACTTACGAATGTTTGAAACAATCAAATCAATTTACATGATTGAAGTAATACAGCAGTTGCTTACTATTTAGAGTGGATGCTTAAGTTGCGGTTCGAAGCTACAATATTTAATTCAGTTGTATGATGCCTTCGTTTATTATTCGGAAAATGGAATGTATCGTATACTTCACCTATTTTAGGATTAGAAATTTTTGAGTGGTCCCACTTTAATTATAGCTTACGGACATAAGAAGAAAGGTTGTGTCCTGTCATGCTTTAATTGCTACTTACTCACATGAGCATGCATTGCGGCCCGTTGTAAATACCCTGTACTGGCGGAATTTCATTAAAGTTGTGAAAAAGTTGATCAGCGCAAGGGCTGAATATTCAAAGTATGACTACCATGCGCTGGAAAACCAGCCGGATAGTTTAATAAACAAAGCTATACCCTCGACATCAGTGGATGATAGCTCCGTAAAGCTGACGAGGATTAGATATCAAAAAACATGTACTCGCAGATGGCCCTTGAAAGTAGATAAAAATCTCCTCATCTTTAATAGGACTACACTAGGGATGCCAATTGGAAAATCTCGAATCCCGAAATCCGCGGATTTTCAGGATTCAATAAATCTTGAATCTAGGGATTTTTAAAAACTTGTCCCGGGATTTTTCGAGATTGTGAATTCATATGTATTTTGACCCTACAAAAGGTCCTGAAAAAAAAATCTATATCACTTGACTTCGATAATAGCATCTCAGATGAGGAAAATCCTACTTCCATTGATAAAAAATTATTTGATGGCATCGAAAAATGCAAAAGCCCTATAAAATGAACTAATAAGGTAACTGATTTAGATACTCAACTGTCAAAATAAATAGATTTATTTACATCAGGAGATGGAAGAGGTGAATATTTATAAGCTGCATACAGCTATCTTGGAACTATTTTACCAACAAATGTTGAATGCGGGAAGTGTTTTTCATCGGCAGCGTATATTGACAACAAAATTCGTTCAGGCGTAGCAGATCCCGATCCCGGGATTTTTAAAAATCGATTCCATTTGGCATCCTTAGTCTACACCAGCGGCAGAACTCATTGGATGGCACCTGCAACCTTTCCACGTGTCTTCACATAACGGAATGACCTATAAGCATGGCCACTGTAATCAAGATGACATTACGATCCAGCCTGAGGAGCTGATTGGTGAGTCATGCAGTACCACCGTTCCTGCGCTGGAACCACGCTTCTCGATGGAAGCTCTGAATTTTATAACCATTATACCCCACCATGAAGTCGCCGTGGTCTAGTGGGTAGTGTGTTGGCTTATTAGACAAAAGGCCCGGGTTCGAATCCCAGGTCAGACATCAAAACGAAAAAATATTTCTTCGGCGACTTCCTCTCAGCAGATTTCTGCCAAAGACTCTGAGAGTAAAAATTGCCATGAAAAGCTTCTCAAAAATCTGTCGTTCGGAGTCGACTTTAAACTGTAGGTCCCGCCACTCATGTATAAAATTAACGCACACAGCATAAGTGGTGTGAGAAGCTAGGTCGTAATCTTGACTGAAGGGTTTGTAATGGCCAATTATGTATGTATGTATACCCCACCAACATCTCTTTCTTTGAAAAAAGCCCATTTAATATAAAATCTTGAGAGAAATTTTACGAAACTTAAGAAATATTTTGTTTTCCTTATTGTAACGGTTTAGTAAGCCTAACTGTTGTGAAAGCGAACACATACACACACACACACACACACTCGCACAATGAAAAGTCAGAGAATTGTAATGTAATGGTGTTCGTAATGTTATGTCCCGTAATATTCGTAGCATTTACTAAAAGTGACTGCGACTGTAACGGCTAGCATTACTGCTGCTCATACGGTTACAAATACTATACAACTATGACAACAACAATAGGAACAATTTATCACACTCTAACAACCACTTGAATGCAATTATTTTGTCATCGTACGTTTCCTAATTGAATATTCCAACACCGCATTTCGAAGATGAATACAATACACACATATCCCATACATATTGCTGTACATAAGTGGGTGTACGTATGTATGTATATCTCTGACTCTTCTTGTAACTTTACACACACTCACTCATACACTGAAATGTCTCTTTATATATGTGTGTGTATATGTATTTCATTTTCATTCATTCATTCAGTCTTCTTTCCTTTTTTCTTTTTCATTTGAACTTCTGCATAGTCATTGAGTACGGCTTGGTTGGTTGGTTAGTTGGTCGTTTATTTCTGGTTTGCAACAAATATGTCACATACCAAATATACAAATAGATGTAGTAGACCTTTACCCTTTCCCTATTTTTATGCTGCTGGACTTTGACCACGTTTGTATATACACTACCAATTGAAAAGAAAACACACACACACACAAGCATGCACGTATTTAGACATACCAAGAGACCGAGATCCATACTACGAGTACTTCAGGAAAAAAAAATTTTATCAGCGGAGTTGGGTATCAAACATTGAACAACAAACAACTGTCAGTATATACATACGGATAGACAAGATTGACCAGCGAAAAATGATGACCAACCAGGGTCACTTACGGGGTACTTCTTTTCGACTCTTTCGACTGATAAAAAGGTGCAACGTATGAAGTTGATACAAGTTCACTCTGATGCACTCAACAGCTAGTAGTCGTCCAAATTGATGCGTTGTGTTAAAGAAGAAAGATCGAATGGCACAAAGCTTTCAAACGAGTTGTAAATATTACATGGCTTGAGCTAGCGACGCTAATAGAAACTTTATATTTAGAGATTTCTGCATATTCTCACTATTTCTGCATAGAGGGAAAAGAAAAGGCTGGCGAACTAGCATGGCAGGAGTCGGAAATGTCTCAGGAGGAGGCGATACGCTCCTACAAAAATAATTGTATGGATTTAAGCAAACCGTAGATATACGTACCTGGTTGTTGAATTTCAAAACTGCTGTGTTCACTAATGGACATAAAAAAACCAGGGAATTACTTGAGTTAGACAAGAGAACGATTCGCACTCTAGCAGACATTTTAAGGGAACACTGCGCTGACAAGTTCGATCTGCTGTACCAGAAACACTACAGATATTGCCGTGATGTACAAAAACGGTGCAAGACTCAGAACAGACGTCATTGGTTTTTGGTAAGGGTAAGGGCACTGGCCGGTTTCATCCGAAACTTGGACTGGTTCAAACCAGAGGTCAGCAACGAGTATTCAAAACGATCAGTAGATTCAAATCATACTTATAATGTATGTTACTTAAACGCATTCATACTTATTTTAATATCATACTCATACTACTCATACTTAAAGTCGGAACTACTCATCATATTAATACTTAACAAAACGCATGATGTTATTAACTTCGACTCGTCTCTACTTAACATTTCCACGAAGCACAAAATAAGTATGATTCGCATACTCACTAGAAGAGTGTGTGTATGCTTTTCTTGTTGTCTTTGTCTTTCCATTCTTCTTTGTTTATATATGCAACAACAACAAAGGCTGTAAATTTTAATGAATGATTCGAGTCACTCGAATTACTTATAAGTATTATAAGTATTTTTCTAAATTTATGAATCAGAATAAGTAGGCATATGAATCAAACACATTTTCAATGATGTGAGTTTAATGTCAACGTTGTACTCGTTGGTACTTATACTTATAAATCAATGTTGTAGGGAATACGAATAAATCAGAGTAGTTGAATTTCTATTCTGTTGATTCACTCATACTCAAAAGTGCATGAGTGCTTATGGTTCAAACAAACCACTAATGGAGGAGACTTATCTCACCCTGGGTAACATTAAGCGCCGTGTGGTTACCGCATGAACCTGCCCGTGGAGAGGAAGCTACTCGCTACTTTAACCTAACCTGATGATATTTTAATCCAGACAAATTAGTTGGATTACTTAAACACTCTCCAGATGATCTATCTAGAAAGGTTCCTAGCCAGTGACACCCCAAAGAAAAGGATTAACTGGCATATTACTACACCCAATATTATAATGCAATAAATCTTTATAGAGTGACATTTTTCTAGCCATTCCTGTAGGATATTGAAAAATAAAAATTTTGCCAACTGAGCTTAATTTAAAATCATATTTAGTTGGTCCCGTTATTATCATACATTCAAAATGATGTGAAATTCATACACGTTTCACTATGTTGACACAAAATCCACAAATGTCGCATACAAAACGCCATGTGCCCTGCACTTGATCCGCTTCACTTACAACGCTTCTGTATCGTTCTTAGAACAGGGTCTCCATGCCATAACTCCCTGATAAAGGAAAGAAACAACAACAAAAAAAAGGGAAAACATATCTTTGTTTGTTACAATAGATTCGAAATAGAAATTGTATGTGGAAAAATGTTATCAGACAGACAGACAGACAAATAGCAAAACGCACAAGCCTATGTTCGTATCAACCGTGAGACAGATGGACAACAATAACACAAGTCGTACAGATATTTAAAAACATACAAACGTACATGCATTATGTGTAAATATAAATGTTGTATGTCGGTGTGTGTGTCTGTGTGTGTTTAAATGCGAAGATAGATGTGTACGTTTATGTGTCCAGTGTATGACAATAGATCATCAAATTCGTTTCGTTTACATTTTCCATGTTTCATTGCGTTCGACCCATTCATATCATCATTATCGTCTTCAATAGCAATAGCAATAGCAACAATAACATGGACATCGTAATCATGTCAGAGTCCTCACATAGCCCTACATAGGCTTGTTTAAGAAATATGGTATTGGGCATTTGTGTGTTCCTTTTTTAAACTCCACCACCCTTTTAATAGCCATTGTAGTTGTAGACTGCATATATTAAAATTTGGTTATTAAGTTAGAGGATTTAGTTCAGAATAGAAAAAACTGTAATTACCTTTGAGCCTGTAGTCATAATACACAGCCGGCCAATAGTAAACCGTCATCTAATCATCGTGACTAAGTATTTCCGAGTGATTGATATTTTTTTCAGAAAATAGTTTAGAGCCGGTAAAGCTGTACCAAATCCTTGGCAATGTTTCAAGGCCCTAAAGTCAAATTATTGCATAAAGTTTTGAAGAGTCAAAGCTAAATGAAAGCAACAGTAAAACTAGATTGGGAACGAATTACAGACAACATCGTCACGGCGTTTGTTTTAAAACTTATGCGTGGGCTAACTTTTTATCTTTGTACCATTACAGAGGGCATAGCCCCTACATATTCAGTGCACTGTGTTGGAACTAGAAAAAATTGGGGGAAAGCAGAAAAACGAAGGAGTGCTTATGGACATTAGATTTAAATCTAGTTGTGTGATAAGTAATACACTTAGGGATTATTTTAAGGAACAAGTCCCTTTAGACTGACCTTTGCTGTGGCCCTTGAATAGTGAAATAAAATCCAACACCATCCAGAGGCAACTGGATTATTAAGAAATCATTTGGAATGCGCCGATCTGAGTTCTTAAAGACTAAGACTTTATTCTAAAAATGTGAATTAGATCCGAATGCCCAATAAGCATAAATTTACGCCCTTGATACAACGTTTTGTGGTACAATCGAAATGCCTTCTGAATAATGAATGATATTTCTGATGAATGGGCTACTAAACTGTAATACCTTAGTATGGCTGAGACACATAAACATCTTTCTAAATTAATCAAACTTTCAAAACTTTTTGAACATTAAAATATTTCAGTTAGGCTTCATAATTACTGGCCACTGTCAGGTTTTACAGTTGTCATGTTGAAACCTATAAGCATCCCACATTATGGCTATTGTTGCAGCTGTCAGGATGAAATAACAGAATCAGGAATTAGAGTAACAGCTTCTTTATGTCTGATCGGGATTGGAATCTGGTAAATTTGTTAGAGGTCACGCTAGAATATCTTTAGTCCTTTCAGACTTAGAGCTTATTAAGGTCATTAAATGCGGAAAATGCTGACTTATTTCTGATTTTGGTATTCCAGAAAATTTACAGTGTGACTATATTCCATCCAAGAATAAAATATTACTAAGTCAACGAAGTGAAAAAACACTTTAACGGTCCATTTCTAAGTCTTCATTCTGATCTTATTGTACTCCGCCATTTGGTCGCACAAATCTACATTTCCCGTAAAAGCATCGTAATTATGCGTGACTGCTGGGACTTTTACAGGAGAATGGCGATTCAAGTTTTTATTCCAACTGTCAACTTCACTTACAGGATCTTTACTACAATTAGTTGACCCAACTATCACTAGCTTCGTGTCCTTCCACTTTACACAGTCTCTTTGTCCAAGGGAAATTTCACAGTTTTGAGAATTCTGTTTGCCATAATTGCGCCAGTGGTTAAGTAGTTCATTTCGTCTAATGCTTCTAACAATGGTATTGTTGGAATATTTTTTATTAGTCTATGTGACTATAGAACGCCCGTGGCCAAGACCACAATCTTTAAATGTACCAGCACATTGATAATTTTCAAAGACCACAACCACGCCATTGGAAGTTGCACAAACAAGATTTTTCAATCCTACTGATCATGTTTTTGATTGAATTACCTGATGAGCGGGGCATCTACTCGTAGTAGGTATCATTTGTTCATTAATTGATAACTTCGCGATATCTGTGGCTAAATCATTGCATCGCTTTCTTTCAATGTCTATAACTGATTGAACTCTCCAAAACTTATTGCGTGACATGGAGTTATAAATAACAGGAATTTTGGATTTCCTTGCCCAATGCATTCTTATAGTAAGATAATTGAGGTAACCCATTATTATAGCACATCTAAAAAATCTTTTTCTATATGCTGTCACGTATCACACTTCCTGACCATAAATTTTCGTAAATTTTACAATGTCTTCGTAGTGAGTTTTTAGGAAGTAATGTGTTATAGGAAGCGTCTGAAAGTGACTACCTGACTAATATATTTCTGTAAAGAGAAGCTATTATTGGATTTCTCGGGTGTTTTTTGAAATAGATATTTTAAGTGTAAAACCATAGGCTGAAGGGTATCCATGTAGAATTGCTAATCGCGGCTTGAGGGTATTAACTAATCGAAATAATTAAACCCTATTAGAATTATGTACACATTTACAAGAAGGCATATTGTAAAGTTTGAATGACAATAAAAGATTTTAAAGTAAAGCATTGAAGTCGCCGTGGTCTAGAAGGTAGTATGCTGACTTATTAGACGTAAAACCAGGATTCGAGTCCCAGGCCAGACGTCAAAATAAAATACAAAAAGTATTTTTCGGTGATTTCCTCTCAACAGATTTCTGGGAAAAACTCTGAGAGTAAATAACAATGCCATGTAAAGTTTCTCAAAAATCTGTCGTTCGGAGTCGACTTTGAATTGTAGGTCCCGCCACTTATGTATAAAGTTAACACACACAAATAAGTAGTGTGAGAAACTAGGTCAGTAATCCTGACTGAGGGGTTGTAATGGCCAATTATGTATGTGTAAAGTAAATCATTCTAAAGCTTACTTCCGAAGTTAATAATGTCTAAGGATTATGTGTACTGAATGCACAGTTCCGAATTATAAAACAAGCGTTGTGGAATACCTCATAGTTAGTTATCCCTAATTAGTGCCAGCAAACACATGGCAATTTTAATTTATGCCTTCAAAATATGAAATGGAAGTTGTCCTCCATTCTCTTATTTAAAGATTTTACAATGGGTAAATTATTTTTAACAATAAAATTACGATGACGGAATATTTATTTAGGAAGAGGCCTTGCTACTCGTAAAAGACAAGTACGGTGAATATAATTTTATAACTTTTTCAATCTTTTAAAAAAGCATAGAAGTGCAAGAGAAGATCTTCGAAAATCTTATTTTAATTTCATTAAACAAAACTCTCTTTAAACAAAAAATTTCATATTGGTCAGGTGACTGATTAGCATATTGGATTGCAGTCTATCATTGTCATTAATACAATACCATCTTTGCACTGCTTTGGATGTTGACATCAGTTTCTTTCGAGAGAACGATCTAATTGATCTTTCTATGATATTCGCCTGCAGTACATATTATCCTCTATGGATGGCTCCACAATTATGATAAAAACTTGCTGCTGTTCTGCTAAGTTTATGGTCAAGCACTTTAATCGTTACACTGGTTGCAATTAAACCTACGTTAGTGGAGGCGATTGAAAAAGTAGAATTCTTGAAATTGAATTCTAAATTTATATCTTAAATTCTAGGCCTTATTGCAAAATATAGTTTCGTTGCATTATATTTTTCCGATATATTTAACGATTACCATCACAGGAAAAAAGTGTCCAGTTGCTTGCGTACGGTGACGATATCGACATCATAGGGCGTACCAAACGAGATGTCACTGCTGCCTTTAGTGCTATTGAACGGGAGTCTAAGAAGATGGGTTTGGCAGTAAATGAGGGCAAAACGAAGTATATGTTGTCGACAAGTAGAACCATGCGGCGTATTGATTCACAAATTACGGCCGATAACTATACTTTTGATACAGTCAAGGAATTCATTTACCTTGGCTCCGCCGTTACCACCGAAAATGATGTCAGTCTGGAGATCAAGCGCAGGATTACTCTTGCCAACAGGTGCTATTATGGTCTCAATAGGCAATTGAGTAGCAGAGACCTCTCTCGCAAGACGACACTAATACTCTACAAGACTCTCATCCTACCCGTGCTTCTCTATGGCGCAGAAGCATGGACTCTGTTAAGAACTGATGCAGCTGCCTTGAGAGTATTCGAGAGAAAAGTCCTACGTAAGATCTTTGGTCCAGTGCGAGTTGGCGATGTTTGTCGCATCCGATTTAACAGTGAACTGTATGAGCTCCTCAACGACATGGACGTTGTACAGCGTATTAATATCCAGCGGCTGCGCTGGCTCGGCCATGTTGTTCGAATGGAGGAGGATGCTCCGGCGAGACGAGTGTTTGATGCGGTGATCTGCGGAAGTCAGCGAAGAGGACGACCTTGTATCCGTTGGAAGGACCAAATCGAAGAAGCCCTGTCATCGATTGGTGTGACCAATTGGCGTAGGCGCGCAATAAGCAGAGGCGCGTGGAAGGATGTGTTACGGCAGGCCGAAATCCGTTAATCGGGTTGTTATGGCCAATTAAGTAAGTAATCACAGGAAAAACAAATATCTTTACGATCGAATTAATAATAATGTTTTCAGCAACAAAAATGCATTCCTTAGATCTGTACTGGTAGCCATGGCTGAAGCAATATCAAAATGCTTTTGGTCTTCATTTATGGTTTTACTTAGAGAAACCGTCTTATAACAGCCTCACGTACACCATGAAAAAAGAAACAAATTGAAGAAAAAACATAAAAAAACATAAAAACACATACATTTCTACCATTGTAAACCAAAGCAAATAAATCTGGTCATCATATGATGCGTACGATGCAATGCTTGGTAGGTCTATACTAAAGCTTTAAAAGATTCAATTCTTCTTCAATTCTTCTTCATTTTGTTTTGTTTTTTTTCGTGATAACCAAAATCCTGATATTCTTTTAACTTTCATAGACAGACAGTAGTAAATCGCTGTAACGTACATTCGTCTTTGCTGGTGTGTCCATAGATACGACCGAAAAGTAACATGTTTGTGTGGACACAGGAAAAAAACACTCAAACCTCAATAAATGCCCCTTTTCAAAAAAGTACTTTGTTGCTAATGTCCAATGGATGGAGATAGAGAGAGAGGGCAGAAAGAGAAAAAGTCGAGATGAATTGAGTTGACGACAAATACATTGAATGAACAAATGTATGATTACGTGAGTGGTTAATTTAGCAAGTGCGTGCGAGTGTGTCAACGGACAACGTACGATAACGTTGTACAACGTTGTACAACGTTTCACTGTGGTTACATGACATGAACAATGCCTTTGGTCAAGCGTTACGAGTTAAACCCATTCCACCGAGCGCCATTTTGTTAGCTTTATATTACAGCAAGTTAATTGCAATTCTCGTTTTTTTTTCTTTTTGTTGTTGTTTCTATTGGGCTCTAGCATATACAAACCATTACGTCAGTCTCACTTAAGATCCCTTCCTTTGCTAACCAAGCATCCCGAAAGCCATACAGCCGACCACCTCTTGAAATTATTTTCCTTCGATACATTCATCTCAAGTGGCATTTTGTATGCTACTGTATACATGTATACATGCATGTGTATGTGTGTGTGTGTGTATGTCTGTATGCGGATTTTCTCTGGCCGAATTGAACTCTGTTTCCTCTACAGTTCAATTTAATGTCAAGAGAATATTCACCGGATGTCATTTGATGTTGTGCGTTACACACACACACACAATGTATGTATGTATGTACATGCACATCATGTCATTTATCGTCTTCATTGTCAAAACGTAAATATCTCACGCACTACTCTGAAGTATCATACAAAGCTTAACTGTTAGTAATCGATTTGTTGCAGTATTAGTGCAGGAAAGGATACACACACAGGAAGCAGTTGACTTAAAGGAATTGTGAGAAGGGGTCGGCCAATGGTATTTTCTTTACAACATAATTGCGATTACATTTGATATTATGATTGTCGTCATGTCGTCTGGCAATTCAAATATTTAAGATAGAAATTAACGAATTACTTGCTGCAGTGAAATGTGTAGAAATGAATTAATTTTAATACCCATGTTTAAATGCATAATTAGTTTGTATGTATTTAGAAAACCATAGAGATCAATAGAATATTTAAAATAAATTGTATGATGCACAGAGTTCTCTCAAATGCAAGAATTCTTTAGTGAATTACCAGATAATATATGTAAGTTTTCTATAGATAAATACATAATATTACCTATCCGAAGCTATTATATTGTATTGTATCAATCTATTGTATGTCCCTTAACCTTATGTCTTTATGACAGACCTCAGGATGCAATGCGGTGGTTGAAGTTTACCCAAATAGTTCATAAACTCTCAAGTCAACATCATAGAAAGAAAGTGGCACTACATATGTAGTGTGTACTACTATTATGCATGAGTGTAGGGAGCAGAGATCAGCAACGAGTATTCAAAATGATGAGTAGATTCGAGTCATACTTATAATTTCTGATACTTATACACATTCATACTCATATTACTCATACTCAAAGTTAATAATACTCGTCGTATTCATACTTAACAATACGCATGATGTTATTGACTTCGACTCATCTCTACTTAACATTTACACGAAGCACAAAATAAGTACGATTCGCGTATGAACACTACTATATACTCACAAGAAGATTGTGTGTATGCTTCGCTTGTTGTCTTTGTCTCTCCTTTCTTCTTTGTTTGTATATGCAGCAACAACAAAGGCTGTAAATTTTGATGAATGATTCGAGTCACTCGAATCACTTTTAAGTATTTATAAATATATTTCTAAATTTATGAATCAGAATGAGTAGGCGTAAGAATCAAACATATTTCGAAAGTTGTGAGTTTGATGTCAACTTTGTACTCATACTCATTGCTACTTACACTTATAAATCAATGTTGTAGTGAATAGGAATGAATCAGAGTAGTTGAATTTTTATTCTGTTGATTCACTCATACTCTAAATTGCATGAGTGCTTATGCATACATACATAATTGATCATTACAACCCTTCAGTCAGGATTATTGACCTAGTTTCTCACACTACTTATGTTATGGGTGTTAATTTTATACATAAGTTGCGGGGCCTGCAGTTGAAAGTGGACTCTGAACGACAGATTTATGATAAACTTTTCATGGGAATTTTATTTACTCTTAAAGTTTTTGCCAGAAATCTGCTGAGAGGAAAATCGCCGTAAAAATACTTTTTGTATTTTATTTTGCTGTCTGGGCTGGGACTCGAAGCTAGGCCTTACGTCTAATAAGCCAATGCACTACCTACTATACCACGGCTTATGAGTACTTATGTGTAGCGGAAAAACGATTCATTGCTGATCTCTGGTAGGAACCTACAGTTTAAAGTCGATTCAGAACGACAGATTTTTTTGAGAAAATCTTCTTTCATCATCTAAAAAAATTAGATACGAGGATAGTGCTAGAAAATTTTCAAATACAGCAGCTGTAAGTACACCAAAATTGTTTTACAGAACGGAAAAGCTGTAAAAAATTTAAGAATGCTTCCAAGAATCTGATACTATGGCTCATACAAACATACATAATTTGGTCTGTACAACCCTTCAGTCAGGATTATTGACCTAGTTTCTCACACTACATATGTCGTGTGTGTTAATTATATACATAAGTGGCGGGACCTACAATTCAAAGTCGACTCCGAAAGTTAGATTCTAAGGAAACTTTTCATGGCAATTTTATCTACTCTCAGAGTTTTTGCCAGAAATCTGCTGAGAGGAAATCACCAAAAAAATACTTTTTTTGTATTTTATTTTGATGTCTGGCCTGGGACTCGAACTCTGGCTTTACGTCTAATAAGCCAGCACACTACCTACTAGACTACGGCGATTTCATATAACATGGCTCATGCAATTTAAAAATTAAATTTGAATTGAATTTCGAATGAATCCCTTTACTAGGTGGGATTGAATCATTATAAACCTTGAAGTGTTTGAATAAAACAACACTTTAATTGAAACTATTTGAACGATTTATTTCTCAAATATGTTAATATAACATTGAATATGGCAGTGATGCTTAATAAGCTATAATTTCGATAACAAATTTAAGATTTAACAAGACAAACAATCATTTGAGAAAATTGCATGTTTTTGACATGGAAAACTTTTTTTTCCATTATACCCACTATTTGCCATTTTACTACCCTTTCTTCTTTTTCGTGGTAAAAGGAAATTTATCTCAAAAAAAAAAAAAAAGACGAATAGAAAATTTTCAATTTTCAAAATAATATTTGACAAGTTCAAAAACCACTAAAGTTAATTGCACTTTCACGTATAACCGCCATACGAAGAAAACTTTTGTGCACTGAACTCTGAATTTGTTTCAACATACATGCAAACGTAACTAAACGTATGCAGTATTCATGTACATATACTGGGTTGTACTACTCTATTCGTACTGTAAAGACAAACTTCCTAACATAATAAGCTGTGATATTGCAATTATTACCAATACTACAACGGAAACTACAATCACACATACATACATATGTGTGTGTGTGTGTGTGTGTATGTAATTATTGCTGGGAAAGACCTTGAAAACTTTCAATATCAAACCAAAAAAAAAAAATTTTCTACGAAATAAATTTCTTTACTTTTCATAGACTAATATGTGTGCACACACACACTTTATATATACGAGCAAATGAAAGTATGAGAAAGTATTGGTGAAAATATAAAAACAATTTCAATTCATCTTAAAATTTTCTTTTTTTTTCGGTTTATTTTTGAATTTAGAATGTTAGAACAGTTTCAACATGGAAAAATAAGGCAAAAACTATCAACCAAAAGTACCAGAAAATAAAATCAAAAAAAGAGAAGAAGAGGGAAAAATAACTGAAAAATTCTAAGTACAACATGAACATTTTTTGATGGCTTTAAACCATAACACGTACAGATGTCAGTAACATACATGGCAACAATGAAAATCAAACTTTTCCTCAAGCCCCCATATATAGTACATCAGTGTACGGTTGGTTGTTGCTTGATTTTTTGACAAAGAAAATTGGGGAAAAACTAAAAATGAAACTGAAAAACGTGCAATGACACTTTCACTGTGATACAAAACATTTCAGTTTCTTTTCCACACAAAAATTTTTGGCTTATAAAGTAAGGAGGGTAAAAATCTAAACTCAATAGCCATTCGCAAGAAGAAGGCGAAAAACTTTACAAGGCTAAATCAAAATGGAAAAACTTTAGATTTCTCTATAAAATATCAAAATAATTCGTATATTTTTCGTGTTTTTCTTTTTTTTTATTTTTGTTTGTTTGATGAAGAGAATAGAAAAGTTAATTCTATTTGAGAAGCAGCATATTTTTGTATTTTTTTTTTCTTTAGTTTCTTTACTTCAAAGCAATAAATCGAATCAAAAAATATATACGGCATGTGAATACCGTAAATAAGTTGGGGCCATATATAGAGGTCATGGACATCTACACTTAGGAAGAGTAGTTCAATTGACAAGTGAATTAGATGTGGATTCAAGATAAAGATAAAACGGAATATTCTCCACAATCATAATGCGAAATGTATTCTGTATTAGATATCATACTTAGATATATAGATAGATGTTAGGCCATGGTTCTAATCCTAACTTAGATATCAGCAAAATGATGACGGCTTCTCAGTCTTCTGGCAAAAACTCTCAGAGTAAATAAAAGTTTCCTCAAGAAATTTTATTTGGTGACGACATTAACTTAAGGACATTTTGACGTAGTCCTAACTAGGGGATTGTAATGACCAATTAAGTAAGTAAGAAGAAATCACACTTACAACATATACACAGGATGGCTAATATATAATGCAAGAAAGTGAAGCGCTATATTATTTTTAACTTTTTTTAATTTTATTGTTCAAAAGCAAATAATGTTGGAAATAATATCAAATTTTAGAATCACTGTAGATTTGTTCGAATTGGCCACCTTTGGTACGAATTATGGCCTTCTAACGGCTGACAAAGTCATCAAAGGCTACACGAAAGTGGCTCTGCGGTATTTAGGCCCATTCCCGACGAAGTAACGTCTTGAGATGATCGACACTTTGGTATTTATTAGTGAAAACCTTACTCTCCAGAATGGCACAGGCGTAAATTTCCAACGGATTGAGATCCGGAGACTTTGGTGTGCATTCTGCGGTAGAAATGAAGCGAGGAACCTCCTTTGAAACCATTCTTGGTTGACGCGTGTTGAGTGCGGTGGTGTCCATGGTCTGCGCCCGAAATATTTGTCTGCCCATGGCTTCAATACTGTCTTTAAAACATTTTCCCGATAATATTCGGCATTTATTTTGACCCCAAGGTCGATGAATATGAGCGGGGATCGACCATCGGCCATTACGGCGGTCCACATCATTACCATCGGCGGCGCTTGAGTTCTAGTGGCCATTTCGGTGGTGGAAATTTTCAGCTGACCACTTTGGCAAGTAAACCCGATCATATACAAACTGCTCAATTTGGAATGGCTTCTCATCGGAAAAAATCAAATTCGGTAAGTGGCCACTATCCTGCGAAGTAACCCCTGGACTCTTTCCAGTCTAACTTTTTTTGTCCATCGGTGAGCTCTTGCACTTTTTGGAACTTCAATGACTTTGGTCCAAGCTCATTTTTCAATATGTGTTTCATCCGTTCTCGCGATATGTTCAATTCACAAGCAATTTTTCTACCACTGCGGCGTGGATTTCTATCAAATCTGTCCTTTACTTTTCCGATCATTTCTAGTGTTGGTAGCGTTTTTTTTCCTCCATTTTTTGGACGCGATCACGGTAACGAGCAATGGTACGGGCAACAAAAGATTTCTTCACATTTAAATGCTGGAGGGCTCTAACGATAGCCACCTGTGGTTTTCCAGCCAAATATAAAGCAATCACACTATCACGCCTGAATTCCATCACGAATAACTTTTTTCCTATAGATCAAAATGCTTTTGTAAGCTTGTAAATAATAAAATGAACTGTCACTGGAAAAAATCTGTTATTTGTCAGACAAGCGGTTTACAAGTGATAACAATCTGAAGCGGTTTACAGTATTCCCTCGATTTAGTTCATAGAATGTTCCGAAAAAGGCGTCATAAATCGGAAGACGTAAATCGAATTTCAAAGAACTCATACTTTCAGAAGCATTTATTTGTATACATTTTACAAAGAAAAAACTGAAATAATTAAATTTTTATTCCATATACAGTAGAACTTCTATAAATTGAATCACCATTACCTAGAAAAAAACTTCAACTTATAAAAACTTCAAGTTAAAGAAGTAAAACCTAATAGAATTTCTCTCCAAGGTGCTGTTACTTATAGAAAATTCAATTAATAGAAGCTCAAATTATAGAAATTCGACTGTATTGAATTTCTTATAAAGAGGGAAGTCCCCTGATTTTGTTTATAAACAACAGAGACGACGTAAATCGAATAACGACGGAAATCGAAATTGAAGGGAACAAAATTTTTGACATTGTTAATCGAAATAATGTAAATCGAGGGAATACTGTAATCATCTCAAAAAATTCTAATGCCAACCAAAACCAGATGGTGGCTAACAACACGTTTTTGGGATTCAACATATTGTCAGTGACCGATAGCCTGCACAGTTCTGTGGTGACCATTTGACGGACATCTTATTTATTATGAAGTATGTTGTGCCAAAAAAAAAAAAAATATCGAAAAAGGTAGTGCATTCTATGGAAATATCCTTCATTTTAATAATAATTTCTAGTCAAATGAGATCTTCAAGCGACGATTTCACTCTTTAAAAATACCGAGTCTTTACACGAAACTGGCTGAACTAACTCAGTTGCCTGCTTTGCCTTGCCTTTTATATGGAAACGTTAACAGTCTGAATTTGAAGTCGAATGTCATTATGATTTTTTGTGTATTCTTCTTTATTTATTATGGTATTATAGTGATTGTTGTTCCATTTTTGTTTGCTTGTATGTAATTTTTTTTATACAAGTGTTTTGTTGGTATATTTTTGTTTACTTGTTTTTGTAGCTTTTGTTTATTATTATAATGTTCAACGATGTAAAAGCAAAATACCAGTATCTAGATTTTCCCACCAGGAAAGAAGTACCTTATCAATTTAGCCACGTATAATCTGTTCATTGAGTATAGTTTTTCTAACAAATACTTGAAAATATCCATGTACGTACATATGTACGTATACATACATAGTATAACATTTCACAAGTCTTTTCTAATACCCATACGTTTAACAACATTTCCAACAGACTACACATGTCGATAAATTTGCTGCTTCTGGAGCACTATTTGTGGAATATTGTTAAACAGTTACAAATAAATTTACCATGAATGGTACAACAAATTGCAAAATATAAGTGATTTCTTTCATTCTTTTTTTTCTTCTAGATTCTCTTTCTCTTTTTTATGTTATTTTCCTTTCATTTTTTCTTTCAGTTTTTTGTGTTCAAGAACATGAATCAAAACATTTTCATATGAATAATTTTTGTTATATCATACCTTTAAAAGAGTCGAATCATTAAGCAAGTCTAAATTAATTCTTGGCATCCAGCTTATGCTTCATTTATAGAAGAATCTTTTCACAAATTTTTGAGTTGTTTGATGTGATGATTTGAGTTTCTCTTACAATTTCTTCATTAGATTATTAAAAGAAAAATGGAAGTTGTAGTTGTTGTTGTATATCAAAAATATATTGTATTACAATAATAAGAAAAGCAAAAATACTTACACATAAACATAAAGAAAAACTTCTTTTTCTTTTCAACATTTTCATTGTAATGAATTCTGTCTGCGTATCATCAAAAAGTCAGCTGACGTGCTGTGATTTTTTTCTCATCAGTTTTTTTTCCCTTCTTTATTTTTTATCTTTTTTTCCCCCCTTTTCGTATTGTATTATAAGTTAATTTTCTATATTTTGCTTTAGTTTGTTTCCCTTCTTTATTTCAATTTGATGATGTTTTTCTTTACTTTTTATTTTGTACTGCTAAAGAATTTGTCTTAAAGAAAATAAATTGCTAATCAGGCGAGTATGTATGTAACGAAAGGAGAAACGAAGCATTTAAGATCTCGAAACATGTTCAATTGGTTAGCTCATATCCGTTATGTCTGCTAAGGTAGGTGCAAAATTTATCCTGAATTTTGATACACACCAGAGCTCAGCAATAAGTATTCAAAAGCAATGAGTAGTTTTCGAGTCATACTTATAATTTCAGATACTTATTCGCATTCATACTTATTTTGATATCATACTCGTACTACTCATACTCAAAGTTGGAAGTACTCGTCGTGTTTATACTTAACAATACGCATTTTGTTATTGATATCGACTCGTCTCTAATTAACATTTACACGAAGCACAAAATAAGTACGATTTGCGTACGAATACTCACAAGAAGATTGTGTGTATGCTTTGCTTGTCGTCTTTGTCTTTCCTTCCGTCTTTATCTGTATATGCAACAACAACAAAGGCTGTAAATTTTGATGAATGATTCGAGCCACTCGAATCACTTATAAGTATTATAAGTATTTTTATAAATTTATGAATCAAAGTGAGTAGGCGTATGAATCACATATTTTTCGAACATTGTGAGTTTGATGTCAACGTTGTACTCATACTCATTGCTATATGTAGCAACTTATAAATCAATATTTTAGCGAGTACGAATGAATCAAAGTAGTTGAATTTAAATTCTGTTGATTCACTCATACTCAAAATTGCATGAGTGCTTATAAGTAGCAGAAAAACGATTCATTGCTGATCTCTGATACACACTCTCCCTTATGGCATGATTACCCCCATCCATGCTAATATTATACTGCAACACTGAACAGAGAAGCTGTGTGTGTGGAACCTTGGAGGCCAATTATTATTTCTATCATCATGCCTTATCAGCAAAAATGTCTAAAATCTTCTTGAGTCATCAGGCTTCTTTCTTACCTTAAGTGCTATTGCCTACTTGAGTTCATTGGATATTCGGTACGAAACTTAAGTTTACATCCATAATTGATAATTACAACTCTAGAGTCAGGAGTACGACCCAGCTTCTCACACCACTAAAGGTGCATATGATAATTTTATATATGAGGGGCGGGGCCTACAGTCGATTCCCAACGACAGATTTTTTTTGAGAAACTTTTCATAGCAATTTTATTTGCTCTCAGAGTTTTTGCCAGAAATCTGCTGAAAGGAAATCGCCGCAGAAATACTATTTATATTTTATATTTTGATGTATGGCTTTACGTCTAATAAGCCAGCACACTACCTACTAGACCAAGGCGACCCCAAAACGTAGTGCTAATTTTCCAGTTCCTCAACGATATTAGGGAATCTTATCCGTCATTGAATTACGCTTATGCTGAAACTTTAAGACAAAAATTATGGTATTAAGGACTGATTGTTGATCGCCTCCTTTTCAAAGAAAGAAACAAATGCTGCTAATATGTATACGAAAAAGCTCAACCTATCTACCTTATTTCAATCTGTCATGCGATATGCAGCCCTTTTAATATAAAAATATCTAGAAAAAAGGCAGCCTTCTTCATATTTCATTGTCTTTTGTCTTAACCTATCCTCAGACCAAATCATTCACAAAATTCTTAAAATTATTCTTGAATGGGAAAGAAGAAACTTGTCTTGATTCGAGTGTTTTGTTCTATGATATCAAAAAAAGAAGGAAAACTTTTCCTTTTTCCTCTTCGTCTCTATTCAAGTACAATTTTTCTTCTTCTTTTTTACATTTCTCCTATTTTCCATCATCTTTTATTTTTTGAAAAGTCAAAAATAAAATAAAAAAGGGATAAAAGAAAAAGTCTAAAAAGAAAGTAAAAAAAGAAAAAAAGTCAGGCTGCATTTAAGCTCATTGTTTGACTGTTAATTTATTTAGTTTTTTAACTTTTTTTCACTAATAGTGCACTATGGGTTAAAAACAGTTCTGCTTAATATTAATTAATAAAAAATAATATTTGATAAGGTCCATGATCTTCTCGCGATCTGTAATATCTGACGAGGTGCGAAGGAGGTTTGAATTTTGTGTGTGACACAAACTAATGTCCCCGACCATAGTGTTACAAATTCTTCGACGGTTAGCTTGTAAATGTCCCACGGACGTTGCTTTTCACAAAGCAATAATTTCATCTGTCACTGATAGTGATAAGCATGTGAAGGCAGACCAAGGCTAACTGTAATGATTTTTTTGAATTATCGCAAAAGTACCGATTAAATCCCTTTTCAATTGACTGGATTGATGATGCACTTTTGCACAAGCTAAGGTACTCCTAGAGAAGTCGCCGTGGTCTAGTATGTAGTGTGTTGACTTATTAGACGAAAGGCCCAGGTTCGAGTTCCAGGTCAGATATCAAAACGAAAATATGAAAATATTTCTTCGTCGACTTCCTCTCAGCAGATTTCTCGCAAAAACTCTGAGAGTAAATAAAATTGCCATGGAAAAGCTTCTCAAAAAATCTGTCGCTCGGAGTCGACTTTAAACTGTAGGTCCCGCCACTCATATATAACAGTAACGTACACAACACGGGTGGCGTGCGAAGCTAGGACGTTGTACAATGGGTCAATTCGACCTCCGGGTACTGTACTTATCACAGTTGACAAGTACACGTCCTCTAACCTAACCTAACCAAAGGTACTCCTAGCTCCGAAGAATCTGGCATTAGCAGAACTTCGGATTTTTTAGTAGCTTGTTCTGAAACATTTATTTTTATTTCCGCTGTTAACTCTTCCAAGTATCTTAGTAATCTTATGGCCATTATAATTTCACCCAATCAACTTCTGTACGTTGATCGGATGGAATATCGTTTAATTCTGAAAGCATCCGGGGTGTATATCGCTTCGCAGCTTTAAGTTTGGCCGAAGATGGAGAACTGGTCTGGTAAGTTCACCGTTCTGAGAAATTGAGAATTTATGCCCTCTTATGCGGCAAAGATTTTAGTAGAAATTGTTGTTGCTCTTCCTTTCATAGATTATCCCCTTAGAGGGATGGGGATTTTATTAGCTAAAGGTTGCTCCCTTTAGGTGTTGGGAAATGGTTTGGAGACAGAAAGCTCTTTTCCCCACCCAATTTAAATTTCGATATTTTTGTTGTTGTTTATAGAATTCATAAGATTCTCACTAGCTCATGGGAGAATAAGTTCCACCAGCTTATAGCCACAGCTATGACAAAGGTTAGCGAGTTATTGGTGAAGCTTCATTCGCTACTAGACTATTTTTGAAGGGGACCTCCCAGACTGCTACAGGCTTACTTTTACCGTTCGCCGGTCAGTAACTGGGTATGAATTATGTTCTTTCACTTTAGATAATGTCAGGTGATGTAGCACCAACGTAATTCTAAGGAATCATATTATACCAAATGCTCCCCGTGTGGTGGCGGGAAGAGAATACTACCACAGTGGTCACCATACTTGTCGTAAAAGGCGACTAAGGGTGGTGCTACCAGTCAGGAACTGTTTAGGGTTCAACTGGCAGCAGTCTCGTCTTGCTTGGCTGCGAAGCCTGACCAGAGAAAGGAATTAATCTGAAACCACGGGTGCTGGGAGTCCCAGGGACTTATCCCTGCCCAGCAATGGTAAGGTCCCCTCGGGCAGCACGTGGTGGCTGTGGTTTAGACCCAATTCGCGGGGAGTGCGCGAGTGCGTTGTGGCGGTACATTCTTAACGCATTGGAAGGAGTTTAGATAGTCTCCGACCACTAAACAAGAGGGGAGTCATGAACAAATAGCATGGCTCATCAAAGTAGGGGCGTTGTTCTACGCATTATTTTCACCCAGTGCGAAGAGCACTATGGGAGTAGGTCCCCTGGACACGTACCCATGTAAAACACAGACATCGTATACCACATGCAACCGGCAGAGGCTATTTGAAGGCAATAAGTCTTCTTATACAGTTCACACGTCCACACGTATTCGACATTGTTGACGATGTATATTTTTCAATTTGAAGAATTAAAAAGAAAAACATTTCATCCGATTCCAAAAACTATTTCCGAGCACAACCCATAGTGCAAGTACTGAAAAACAGTGAATAAAAAAAGGAGAGAATTGGGGAAATGGTATATGGAATGGAAAGAAATAAATTTCGTTGTTCACAAAATTTAATAAAAGATTCATTGAGTTTATTAATATTCTTTGTTTGTCTTCGGCATACTCGTGGTGTTTATTAATAACAAGAGTTCTTTAAAAACTGCTCGAAAAACATAAAACTTTTCTATTCTGAAAGGAACAGTAAAAGAAACAAAAAAAAAAAAACAAAACGAAATAATTTTTAAACTTCAACTTTTCGACTGAAGAGAATTTCAATGCCTTCAATGCCTTCAAATATAATTTACATTCAAACTGAAATGATGGATCTCTTGGCTGTAATGAAATTTATTAAATCTGATGTATGCTAGCCGGCCTATAATAAAAAAAACAGAAAAGTAGAAATGATGGCTAAGATAAAAACACAAAACTAAAGTTTTTTTGAAGAAAGAATGTTGAAGCGAAGGGAAAATGATGGAAAGTCTAAAGAAAAGTTTTTGGTTTTTTTGATATTCTGATTTTGGCACAGGATAACTTCGGTAGTCTTTGGTTTTCGTTTCATTTGTCTGGATATTCTTAATATCAAGAAAGTTTGTTAAAAAATCTAGCACAGTAAGTCTTATGATAGTTTTAGAATACCGACGATAGTGTTGAAAAGATATTCGATTTATTTCCATTGAACATTTGTTTTCCTATTCGTTTCAGGATAACAGGAATAATTTTTATTGCTTGCCAAACCACAATGAATGGATATGGATTTCATTAACGAACACGTGGTTTTTTTTTTTATCAAAATGAGTATACTGTTCGACCAGCTACAGGCACTTCCCGCACCATCAGAGATCACCAATGAATCGTTTTTTCGCTACTCAAATGAATGAATCAACAGAATTGAAATTCAACTACTGTAATTCATTCGTACTCGCTACAACATTTATTTATAAGTATAAGTAACAATGAGTACTACGTTGACATTAAACTCACAACTTTCGAAACGTTTTTGATTCATATGCCTACTCATTCTGATTCATAAATTTAGAAAAATACTTATAATACATATAAGTAATTCGAGTGACTCGAACCATTCATCAAAATTTACAGCCTTTTGTGTTCTTGTATATAAAAACAAAGAAGCAAGGAAAGACAAAGACAACAAGCAAGGAAAGACAAAGACAACAAGCAAGGCATACACGCAATCTTCTTGTGAATATAGTAGTGTACGTACGCGAATCATACTTATTTTGTGCTGCGTGTAAATGTTAATTAGAGACGAGTCGAAGTCAATACGACGAGTACCAGACCATTACCGTTAACGGCAAGCAATAGAGTTCGATGATTTGGTCGGAATAGAACGATATGGGCACCAATGACATGGAACCACATATCGAAAGGAAGGAATTTGTAGAACAGAATTGACACAATAATGTTTTTTTTTTTTCTCAGACGTGGTCTAGTGGGTAGTGTGTTGGCTTATTAGACGAAAGGTCCGAAAGCTTCTCAAAAATCTGTCGGTCGGAGTCGACTTTAAACTGTAGCTCCCGCCACTCATGTATAAAATTAACGCACACAACATAAGTGGTGTGAGAAGCTAGGCCGTAATCCTGACTGAAGGATTGCAATGGCCAATTATGTATGTATGCTTTAAACATAACCATCAACGCCGGCGAGAGGCAAAATTGGTAAATGTGAAGAAGCAAAATTTTATTTTCATGTGAAGCCTGCCAAATATTTTTACTTTTGCTTACATCATTATACATTAGACTGCTGTTGCACATTTAATTATGCGAGCATTTTCGTACCATTTAATAACCATTCGAAATCATAAACATTGCTGGCTCATATGCCAAGTATATCTTCAATATTCCTACTAATAACCTCAAACAAATTTACAAGAATTCCATTTTTTTTTTTGTTTGTTTTCGATGAATGCACTTTAGATTTTAGTTGTACATGTCAAAATATGTCTTTTAAATCGATTTCCAGATCATATTTTGTCGTAAAATTTGTGATTTTTGGCTTAAAAGGCCAAACACTTGGCCAGAGGTTACATGTTTTCCTATTAAGGAGTGCGCACAAAAAAAACTGGACTTACACTTTTCGTTATAGAAATAAAACTCAGTAGTAGTAAAACTCGTTTTATATTTCAATTAAAGTAAATAATATTTGAATTCCTTTTGTGTATAAATTTTTTTCTGACAAAGGTCTCAGAGCATCCAACTATTTGAGCCACTTTCCTGCCAGACATTTTAGGCTGTTTTAGAAAAATACGAATTATTTTACTTGATTTGTTTTGGTCGGCAAATACTTTTTTTCCTTCCACTTCCACGCTTTCTCTCAATACCCAAAGACTCCTTATATTCTTACCTTAGAATAGTTTTTTTGTAAGCGGCGCGGTTTTTCATTGAAAATTTCAATTAATTTTTTACGACATTCTTGTTGGGTGCCCATTTTCAAAAAACTTATTTTGGTATTGCAATGAAATTTAGCTCGTGGATTTTTAAACAAATGACTAACAAAAAGAATGTAACGGTATTAATTTGTTACAATTATGATAAAAGTTATAAGCTTAAAAGTAAGCTTAAAAGTTTTTTCGTGCGCACTCCTTACATACAATTATTGTCAAATATCACGTATACGAGATGTGTATGGATTTGTTGCCTGTATTGTATTGTAGCCTAATAACATACGTAAGCAAGTCACTCATATAAATAATGTTTGTAAGAAATTGCATTTCTTAAGTGCAAATGTATCTCTGTGTCCAGTTTTATGACACTTACAAATAATGTTGCAGGGGAAGTCCCTTTTACAAAAGGGTTGTATTTCTGTTAGGACGAAAACATTTGTTAGCTTTTGAGCTTTGGGGGAAAGACATTTTCATTTGATAATGAATAATAATAAATACGCAGGGGTTAATAATAATAACTGTGAATATTGTTACGAAAATGGAAATGGAAATCGTTTAACCCTTCTGCACTCCTTGGGTCACATCGTGTTTTCACTGATGTGTTCAAATTAAATGAAGCTGTTAGCGGTGTAGTGTTGGCTTATTAGACAAAAGGCCCGGGTTCGAATCTCAGGTCAGACATCAAAACGAAAAATATTTCTTCGGCGACTTGCTCTCAGCAGATTTCTGGCAAAGAGTAAAAATTGCCATGAAAAGCTTCCCAAAAATCTGTCGTTCGGAGTCGACTTTAAACTGTAGGTCCCGCTACTTATGTATAAAATTAACGCACACAACATAAGTGGTGTGAGAAGCTAGGTCGTAATCCTGACGGAAGCGTTTGTAATGGCCAATTATGTATGTATGTATGTTAGCGGTGTCATATTCTTAAAATCGGAAGGCGTAGCTAGATTCGTAAGGCTACCAGAACACTGTAGCAAAATATATACTTTCTGATTGGGCAGATATGGTACAATATCCGATAAATTTTCTACTTTAGGAATACCTTTGAAGACCTGAAGTCGCCGTGATCTAGTAGGTAGTGTGCTGGCTTATTAGACGTAAAGCCAGGGTTCGAGTCCCAGGCAAGACATCAAAATAAAATACAGAAAGTATTTTTTTCGACGATCTCTTCTCATCAGATTTCTGGCAAAAACTCTGAGAGTAAATAAAAATTGCATTGAAAAGTTTCTCAATAAATCTATCGTTCGGAGTCGACTTTAAACTGTAGGTCCCGCCACTTATGTATAAAAAATAACACACACAACATAAGTAGTGTGTGAAACTAGGTTTACAATACTGACTGAAGGGTTGTAATGACCAATGTTGAATACCTACAAGCTCATAATCGGTGATTCAAGTATAGATTCTGTAAACCCTACATAGGAGCGTCGGATACGTGCAGAACGGCACAGAAAATCATATGCTAAAAATTTTATAATTTACTTGCGGATTGAAACTCTACATAATTTAAAGAAAATATCTAAAGCGTTACCAATTTTCCATTTTTATCAATTTACAAGCTGTCTGACTGCATTGGAATGGGAAATCGTTATAAATCTCATAAAATGTTTAAATAATTAAAAGTTCTTATGCTACAGGTAACGTCATAACTGTCTAGAAAACACAACCAGCACACGGCTCTCAGCAAAGAGGCACGTGTACCCCTGCCTGTAGACAAGTTCTAAAACCGTCTACGGAAAATTAGTGTTGAAAGCTTCAGCTAATGGTTGTTTCGCTTGTTCAAAAGTACTTAAGAAAATGAAGTTTTTTGTTTTTTGTTTTACTTCTTGAAAATTTTTTCTTTCAATTTGCGTTCAATAATAGCAAAGCGTTTATAAATTAAATGAAATGGAAAAGCCAAAGGGAAATGTGCCAGAGCCATAGTAATTTTTGATATCTTATTATTTGGTCTACGACGACAAAATATTTTCATTTCGTATTATAATTACTTGCTTTTTTTTATTTGATATGTACATGGATGGAATGGATAACTTGAAAAAATAACTGAAAATACAATAGAATTAAAAGGAATAGAGAGAAAGAGCAAGAGAAAAAAAATTCAAATTCTAATTTACTTAATTAAATCTAATAGGCAAAAGCCATTAGTTAAGGACCAATACACTTATCCAAACACACATTTAAACACATACATACACATAATCACATACCATTTGTAGTACCACAGTAACCGTCATTTCAAAATTGACGATTGTCTCCTGATAATTATTTTCAACGATAATGCACTACTCACTTTGCTAGCTACAAGCTGGGTGTTCATTGTGGGCAGGTGTTCGATGTCGTCACAAGTTCAAACCTCATTTCTGACATGTTGAGAAAACAGAAATTAGAAAAAAACCTTTTTTTCTTTAGAAAACCATACATTAGCAGTACCTTTACTTTGAGAGTATATTTTTGCCACGAAAAATCTTCACAAATTCGTTATTCCTCGAGTCAACGAGAAACTCAAGTTTTTGGACAATTCTTTCAGGCTCAATTTCGCGATAATTTCTTTAGTAGACATTCGAATGAAGTTACATAGTCTGAGCTATCACCGGATGTCTCAGCTATGCATCCGGTTCTTCATAAGGGAAACTAAAAATTTCAAGTCTTTGGAAATCAATATTTTCATATAAATTGAGTATTTCTCAGCTTGAGAGGAAATGGATGGTCAGACCAGTAATTGGGGCAATTGCCTGGCAGACAGAATAAGTCTGAAAACAGGTTAGTATGAATTAGACAAAATACAGACACTTGCCTGTATTAACAGCAACTCTGCATACTCTCCTAAAAAAGTGACGATTTAGTGATATACAGATGGGTTAAATACGAGTACTGGCATAGAAGTGAGAGTTTTTGATCCCAAAATGAAATATTTCGAAACATGGGGAAAGTCGTGGATATCTTCCTGTTGAACGTTTATTTTATTCAAGGACAAGCTTATTTCAGCGCGGATAGGAGGTACACAGGACAGGATTTAGCAATACTATCTAACAAGCCTCCACACGGTCACATAGCTCTTATGACTTGGGACTGACCAAGGAAGCTGGCTTATCCTTAAAGACCTATCCTTTAAGAGACTTGTCAGTCTCTGATAACATTTACGTATTCATTACCCAGTGAGCATTAGTATGGGCGACTATAGATTCGTAGTCTTAGAAAAACAAATCTAACCGCCAATATTTTTTTAATAGATGAAACAAAATTCACAATCTTTTCGACTTTGAACCTATCATAACATTGATTGACAGAGGAATAAATTTTTTCACCTATCAACTTATATCGCCGTGGTCTAGTAGGTAGTGTGCTGGCTTATTAGACGTAAAGCCAGGGTTCGAGTTCTAGGCCAGACATCAAAATAAAATACAAAAAGTATTTTCAGCGATTTCTTCTTAGCAGATTTCTGGCAAAAACTCTGAGAGTAAATAAAAATGCCATGCAAAGTTTCTCTAAAATCCATTGTTCGGAGTCGACTTTAAACTGTAGGTCCCGCCATTTATGTATAAAATTAATACACACAACATAAGTAGTGTGAGAAACTAGGTCAATAATCCTGACTGCATTCATGCTATACCATCCGCATTGTAATTCATTTAACAACAACCGAGTCGAAACCCAAATTCACAGGAATCTTTAAAATATTTATTGTCATTATATCGCTGAATAACAGAGAAACGTATTAAACCGTTTCTTATGGAGTTCCCATAACCCAGACTCCGTCAGTCACAGAGAGTCTGGAGGAATTGTGCACCGTTTATAGTATATTCTGTGATCTGGTAACCTTTGCAACGGAATCCATTATTCTGCACCAAAATACAATACCAATATAATACCAAAATACCAGCAGTTTTATAACCCGCGAACTGCAATAATGGTGATCTAACCTACTACACTTAATTACCCTGTCAGGAAGTTAAATTTCCCATTACGGAATCTGTCCCTCAAAACTGCAGTATACTTAGACACACAAATACAAAAATATTCTCTTAAAAAAAAAAAACATAGAAAAAAAGAAGAAACCCAACTACTAAACACGCGTTCAAGCATAATTGATAAAATAACGAGCAAACAATGGAATTATAACAGGGCTGGGAATGCTGTTTACTTTGGTAAACTACAAAAACGTAAGTTTGTAATTGTCTAAGAGCGTACAGTAAGCAGGAAAACGAAACAGTAAAAAGTATTGTTTTTATAAAATAAATTGAAAAATGGCAAAAATAAAGAACAAAACAAAACAAAACTGAAAATAAACTTTTGAAAATTTTATATTAAAAATACAAAAATCACGTAAAATATGCAAAAATTCAAATATATTTTAAGGAAGGTTTTCTACTACCATCCATACCCTACTATTTTTTACCACCACCACACACAAACGCACGCACACAGTTATGAATGTTAGAAAACCCAACAAATGGACTACATGGAATATACATAGACAGACTAAACAAAAATCGAATTAAATGCAACGACACGTATTTGAAAATAAAACGAAATGACACAAAGTAAAATGCGAGTATGTAGAGAGAGAGAGAGAGAGAGAGAGCGGCTAACAGTTGCTAGCAGTTGTTGCATGGCATTGCTGCCATTGTTGCAACTGCAGTAAGCCACAAATTTCAAAAAATGCCGCTAAACTTTGTGTATGACAATCAAAACTACATGCCATTCGTTGTTTTAAACACCCACTACTATTTGCATTTGAGTTACTAAAATTTAAATTTTGTATAGGTCGGCAGAGGTCATTAAATAAATCAAGATGATGTTTGCCTATTGAAAATGTAAACACTTTAATACGATTTAGTCAATTGTTGGGTGTTGCGTGTATCAGGTGGACCCAAAGCTGCCAGATTTGACGATTTATCGTCATTTTGACGATTTTGAGCTCCAAAATTGCATTTTGACGATTTTTAGCAATAAAAAATTTGCAACATTTTTTTAATTTTACTTTAGTAAGTACATTAAAGACTTTCTTAAGCTTTGTATAAGAAGGTGTAAAGTATTATATTTTTAAGTTATTTTCGAATACCTGTGGTGATTTTTCTGCATTTTATACCGTTTTAATCCCTTAAAAGCCAAAAAATTTCAACTCGTAAATAACATCGTAACTGATAATAAATTATAATACGCCGTTCCAGACAATTTTAAAAATTCGATCATTGATTCTAATATTACCACCGGAAGAACAAAGGCTAGTTCCATTGTTTTTGGAACTAGAAAAATATATCTTAGGAATGAGAAAAGAGGGAGCTGTATGTATGGAAACTAGGTTTGAATATTTTTATACCGTAAGTAACACTTAACATCTCTGCAGAAAGGCTGTCTAACAAACGAACTTTGTCTGTAATGCAGTGTGTGATACACTAGCCAATCGACCACATACGGATGTGCTGGCCGAGAAAGACGAGTGTTACGTAGGAATACATGATTTTCATAACCAAATCCGCTTATTTCGCTGGAGCAGTATCCATTGTAATAGCGATAGAACAATGACACCAGCCACATTGCAACGATGCTCCAAGGAATCAAAGGAATTGGAACACTACTCGAACGAAAAGCCTCAAAATAGACTTTAAGGGTCTATCCACAAGTAAGAATTGTATACCATTTTCGTGCGGTTATAAATGGTGCATTTCGGAAGTAGATCAGGTGAAGTGAAGTATTTATTGCAACGTTTTAAGAAACCAAGATACTGAAAAATGTGTCAGCATCACACTGAATTTTCATGTCCATAAATTCAAGATCTTCAGACTTCCTAATATTTACAACACACAATATGTTGCAATATTAATGTGCTTAACGATGACATTATTCGTTTTTATTTTTAAAACCATTTCAATTTATATTTTTTATTTTTTCTAACGATTTTTTTACGATTTCAATGAACGTCTTTGACGATTTTTTCTCAAATATTTGACGGTTTGATGCTTCATTCATCTGGCTGCTATGGGTGGGCCATCTATTGGTTTAAACTTGAACCATCGGTTATTTCTTATCTAACAATACTTATGTCATTCTATTCTCACGTACTGAATGAATCGGTTTACGCTTGAACGTTAGGATTTATTAAAAATTTTGATCCACGAGAAACTACATGAAAAACTTCGGATGGAGCTCATTTTCACGTCGGTGGTTATGTTAATAAACAAAATTGCTTCATTTGGCGTTCAGAAGACTCACACAAGGCCTTGTAGAGCAGAGCCATTAGTTCCGAATATGTCTTTGAAAATGAAGTCGGTTAATGGAGATATCTATGGCATCCTGATAACCGATATTTTTTGTACCTGCTCTTCATGATATTGATGTAAACCACGTTTGGTTTCCTCAGGATAGTGCAACTTGCCACACAACTCATGCCACAGTTGATTTATTGTGTCAAACGTTTTACATAAATACATAATTGGTCATTAAAACCCTTCAGTCAGGATTATTGACCTAGTTTCTCATACTACTTATATTGTGTGTGTTAATTTTTTACATAAGTGGCGAGACCTAGAGTTTAAAGTCGACTCTGGACGACAAATTTTTGAGAAACTTTTCATGGCAATTTTATTTTTACTCTCAGAGTTTTTGCCAGAAATCTGCTGAGAGGAAATTGCCGAAGAAATACTTTCTGTATTTTATTTTGATGTCTTGCCTGGGGCTCGAACCCTGGCTATACGTCTAATAAGCCAGCACACTACCTACTAAATCACGGCGATTTCACAAAGCATCTCTCTCACGTTAAAATTGGTGAAACGTACTTAAGTTCAGCTATCGCTCTGATCTAACTAAAACAACTTCTTACCAGTAGATGATACAATGGGTCATAGGGGCCGATAAGCTTCCTACCTACCTGTTTCACCAGTGATGCCTTGTTGCCACAAAATTCTAAAATTTCTTTTGTAAAAACTCTTTTACTCGTGGTAGATTTCGTTCAATAAACAAACGAGTAGCAGTAGCATATGATTTGCTTCCTTAAATTTGTTTAAATTGTTTGTGATTACCTTGCAAATCCAATTATAAACTCGACTTCAAAGGATATGCTTGTCAAAAAACCTGCCCTTACTTGATAACAGTGTCTTCAAAATATTATTCATAGCTAAACACTAATGAAGACACATCCTTATACTCGTATTCCCCATCAATTTTCATGTCATTAATTCATTCGTATTATTGATGGTTTTAGTCTTCTTTTGTGGATGCCTGTTTTTTATTAATGAAATTTCATACAATTTTGACTTTTGATCATTTTTTATCGTGTGATTATTATTGACCTTTTGAATTGATTCTCAAATATTTGATTAGCCGGTCTTCTTTTTTTCTTTCTTTTCCATTTTTTCAGATTTACTTTACGCGCTTCATTTGCTGAGTACTCTAAGGGAGGGTGGAATTTTCTTAAGGCAGTTTTTTATTTTATTATTCCATTGAAAAGGCATGAAAATTGCAAATTAACTGAATTATGATGCTGACTTATAATCATAATTGAATAAAAATTGCAGATTATTAGAGACAGTGTGTGTATGTGTGTGTGTGTATTTAAATTATCGTGTGATTATTCGGGGTGTTTATTTATCTCACAAGGGAAACTTGAGTCTTTTTGAGCGTCCCGTTTATTCGTTAAATTTTAGTTTGATTGATTCCCTGAGAATTTGGATTTCTGTCGTTTTAGTACGGGTTCGTTCAGTTGTGTGCTGCCCGCAAGTGTATTAGAAATGATTTATGATTATGGCATTGATTGCGAAACATATTCAATAATTGTCTTCGTCCAATCCACTCAAAAACGAAAAAGTTTTCAATTTTCAATCTCCTATATTTGTATGTCGTTTGTCATTCAAATAACAGAAGCTGCCATAAATGCTGTCTCCATTGCTTATATTTTCTGTTTTTTTTTTCTAAAGATTTTAAATAATTTTCTTTGTATCGTTTGAGATTAATTTTCCTGTTGTTTTAGGCAGGATTTGAAAATAAATACAATTAAATTGAAATTTCATAGAAAATATGCCCAGCATGATAATCTCTAAATTGTATGCATCAAGTGATAAAACAAACACTTCTGATGATGAATTAATTTTTCTCTTTTTAATGTTTTAAAAGGAAATATGATTAAAGACAACAAATGGACAAGTTGTGTCAATTATGAAATCTTACAATAAAAAGAAATTTTAATTGAGCATTTACGTCAACAATTTTTATTTCCGTTCTTTTGCAACCTAACTTCATTCCAATACTATAGTTTCCCCACATAAGTAAAATCCAAATTGATTAAATGAAGTCTGATTAAATGACTATACATATACTCGTATACATGCATTAATTGGTCATAAAAATGTTTCAGTTAGGATTAGGACCTAGTTTCTCACACTACTTGTGTTGTGGGTGTTAATTTCATAGATGAGTGGCGGAGCATACTGTATAAAGTCGACTGCAAACGACAGATATTTAAAAAGCTTTTCATGACAATTTTATTTAGCCGGAGAAATATTTTTCATACTTCGTATTATTGGAGATGTTTGACCTATTGCTACGGTTCAAGCCGAAAGCTAGAAGGTAGTGTATTGTCAATCACCTCGAACAGACCGTGATATGAAAAAATATTTCTACAGCGACTTCCTGTCAGCAGTTTTCTAGAACAAACCTTAAAGAGTAGAAAAAATTGTCATGAAAATTTTCTTAAAATCTATGCTTTAACAACACAGGTGATGTGGCACCTGTCTCCGAATTGTATGATCAATTCAAGTGCTTCTGGTATTTAGTGAAAGATTCACAAACTCACAAACAATACAATTCAATCATAATACTGCCTAGTTTTTTTTACTTAATTAATTGAACAATAAGAACCCAATTAACGGATTTTTATCTACCTAAACACGTTCTATCAGGCGCCTCAGATGGTTACACCAATCGAATGATAGGGCATCCTAGACTTGTTCCTTCTAACGCAAAAATTCAATTCGAAAAATTTGACCAGGGCAGCGTAGCCGCTTGATATTAATACGCTGCATAATGTCAATGTCAGTAAGGAGCTCATATACCTCATTGTTGAATCGGATGCGGAATTCATTGCCAACTCACACTGGATCGCTGGATGAGTGCTTCAGCGCCATAAAGAAGCATAGGGTGGATAACCATCTTGTAGAATATTAGTTTTGTCGGAAGAAAGTGAGGCCTCTGCTACTCAATTGTCTATTGAGACCATAAAAGCATCTGCTGGCAAGAGTGAGCCTAGGCTGACATCATTTTTGATGGTAACGACGGAGCTGAGTTATATACATTCATTGACTATATCGAAAGTGTAATTATCCAATAGGTATTCGTAATATGTTATCCAATAAGCCGCATACCCTTACTTACAGTCAACATATACTTCGTTTGCCTAGTTTCCATAAATGATAAATTGAAGCAGGCATTAGGTATGCTTCCAATCATAGCTAACTCTATCCAACCACCGGACATGTAAATGCCGGAAGATCTTAAGTCTGTGTTATCCTAAATATACAACACACAAGTATATGTTCAAGTAATTGGTTTTTATTGTCACAGGATTTACATGTTGGCCTCGAAACAATCTTCTTTTCCATTTCCAAGTGTTCTCTGAGTTTATAGTGTCCTCTCAAAATGCTGATTATCTGGTCATTTCGTGATAGTCTTATGCGTGACTCAGATCTTCTGTTATTTTAATTTCCCAACAAAAGTTTTGATTGCCTGCACTTCCACTTCATTTGTCTTACTTTCTATCGCAGAGAAAATGAATCTATTCTAGATAAAATTCCGGTGTTTGTGCAAAAGATTGCCCTAGTCTAGCAGATAGTGTGTTGGAGTATTGAACATGAGTTCTCTGTTCAAATCTCTAACCAAACGAAATAAAAAAAATATTTCTTCGGTGATTACCTCTCAGCAGATTTCTGACAAAAACTCTGAGAGTAAGTACTATTGCCATGAAAAAGTTCCTGAAAACAATGTGTCGTTCGTTGTCGACTTTAAACAGTAGGTCCCACCACACATAAATAAAATTGACATACACAGCGGTATGTGATGCTAAGTCCTAATCCTGACTGAAGAGTTGTAATGACTAATTATATACGTACTAGTGTAAAAGGCGTTTAAAAGGGTTTAAAGTATGCAGTTCGAGTAAAAAACATAAGGTCAAAGGGCGTAATAACATAGGACATAATTATAAAAGATAATATCAGTGTATTCTGTATTTCAAACCCCAACGTAAAAACATATATGGGATGAAGTCGCCATGGTCTAGTTAGGTAGTGAGTTGGCTTATTAGGCGAAATGCCCGAGTTCGAATCCCAGCCCAGACATCAAAACGAAAATATGAAAATATTTCTTCGGCGACTTCCTCGCAGCAGATTTTATGCAAAAACTCTGAGAGTAAAAATTGCCATGAAAAAGCTTCTAAACCAATCTGTTGTTCGGAGACGACTTTAAACTGTTGGTTCCGCTACTCATTTATAAAAATTATCGCACACAACACGAGTTGTGTAAGAAGCTAGGACGTTGTACAATGAGTCAATTCGACCACCGGGTACTGTACTTGTCACAGTTGACAAGTACACGTCCTCTAACCTAATCTAATCTAACCTAACATACATGGATGCAAAATAAAAAAATTCTTTTAAACTTTCATGATACATTTCATATCTGTTATAATAATGAACGCTTTAGGAAAAATATATTTCAAGCTTTTAATTTTTGCAACTTTAATTTGAATTTTCGGCTGTCAATAAATGTTTAAATAACGCCACTTTGACGTGTAAATTTAATTTCTAAAATACATTTGTAAAGCCTCTCAAAACAACAACTGCAAAGGCTCATTTAACAATAATTGATTATTGACTCGCTCTCTTTTGTTAAAGGCGAATTATGCAAATACAACAACCTAAAGAGGACGACAATTTATTTGAATTAAAATTAAACAATAGACACACACATTGATAGATAGACAGCCAAACAGACAGACAGATAGACAGACAAATAGATAGACAAATAGTTGAATAGACAAAAAGCCAGACATTTTGGAATGTCATAATAAAGACAATGGCTATCCAGACGTGCAAATATTACGACGTTATTGAGTCAATATTGAAATTGAACCGAAAAATTTAACTTTAAAAACACATGGCCTTTTGTGATAGCCATTAAAACAAAGCTAAACGAGAAGCATGGTAAAGAAAAACTTTTAATTTCGATTGCATACACATATAAATTTAGAAATCCTTTTACTCTTTCCAATTTCCTGAAGAAAAGTTTTTCCTTTAAACGAATTTCTATTTCCTGTTCCAACGATGATGATGATGTCAGCGTAAAAGATGATACGGAATTTGGAGAAAGGGCAGCAAAAGGGCACTAAAAACAACTTGGCCATATGTCCGAAGTAAACTATTTAAAGTAATTTATGCACCCTTTTAATGTTTAATAATTTCATTATGGCATACGACAATTCAACGACGTTTAGTAGTAACCCAGAAAGTTACTCAACCACCACCTTAAGCAAAAAAAATTTTTTTTTGGTAATTTTTAGTGTTTTTCTTGAAAGCTCTTATACTGGTAATAACGCAACGAGGTACAATTAAATTCAAGAGTTTTAAAAACATAACTTCCTTGCTGCCTTTAATTTTTTTTTACCAAACAACCCTCGCATATAACTTGAACGCCCAGCGTTTAAGTAGAAAAACATTTTTTTTATCGATTTCCTATTGCCATGTAAAAGAGAGAAAAGAAATGCCTTGAAATGAAGCACAAACGTATTCAGGAAAACATCATCAGACTCCCTCCCCATAACCAGCTATTCAATCGCTCACATTATTCATTCGTATACAATAATAAAATCACTTTACTAGACTTAGTTTTTTTTTTATTTTTCCTCTTTTTACTTTCAGATATTTTGTTGGTGTTTTTCTTTTTTTGTTTTTCTACTGCCTACAAATCGAGTTGAAGATCCATTTATTTTTTGACACGATTATGATTAAATATCCTGAAGCCAACAATTTCATGATTTATGACTTTTAATGCAACGTTTTGAATATGGCAAATGGCAATAGAGCATATAATGTCGACTATTTTTTTTGCTCCACCTCTCTCTCCCTCTTTCTCTTTTAATATATCAGAATTGATTCTATTAAATGCTATAATAAAGTGTATGTTGGGTGTATCTTAGGGATGCCAAATGGGATCGAGTTTTAAAAATCCCGGGATTCGGATTTTTGTAAATTTGGATAATTCGGGATCCAAAAATCCCGAAAAATCACGGGAAAAATCGCAATTATCTCTAATAATAAAAATATTTTTTTAACAAAATCATTTGTATTCCAATTATGTATATCAGAATTATATATCATTAAAAATATAAAAACAGCAATACAAAACTAAAAATTTTTCATACATATGCAAATGCATTACTTTTAAGAAAATTATTTGGATTCCAACAAAAAAAAATTAAATCATCTAACATGTGATCTGATAGGCTTGAACGAATTTTGTTGTCAACATACCCTGCCGTTGAAAAACACTTCTCGCAACCAACAATTGTTGGTAAAATAGTTCCAAGATAGCTGTATTCAGCTTGTAAATATTCACCTCTACTACCTCCTGATGTAAATAAATCTATTCCTTTGGACAGTTGAGTATCTAAATCAGTTACCCTATTAATTCGTTTTATAGGATTGTTTTTGCATACCTCGATGACATCAAATAAATTTTTAGCAATGGAAGTAGGGTTTCTCTTATTTGAGATGCTATTATCGAAGTTGAGTGCTATAGAATTTTTATCACGGCCTTCTGCAGGGTCAAAATACATATGAATTCACAGTCCCGAAAAACTCGTAAAATCCCGGGACGAGTTTTTAAAAATCCCGGGATTTGGGATTTTGTGAATCCCAGGATTTCGTTATTCGATATTTTCCGTTTGGCATCCCTAGTGTACATGTATGAATGAATATGTGTTATAAAATATTGTTAATATAATGGTGTATATAAGGTATGTTTGATAATTATTTCTCAATTGTACCACTTTTTAAAACCGAAAGTTGTTTTTTTTTAAACAAAAATTAAGGTATTAACCTTAACTTTAAGCCATTACCGTAGTACAGTGTTGCGATTCAATAGAGAGCTTAGAAAATGCTATGAGATGTCCGATTTGAAGTCAAACTTTTTTGTTAAGATATAAAATTAATTTTTAATTGAAATTTGAAAACGATTTTATTGCAAGTATTGTCCATTGTTCTATACATTTTCCCCATCTAGCACGCAATTTGTGGATTCCACACCAATACAACCGTTTGTCTTCTCAAGGAAACTAAGTTTTGACTTTCTCGTAGGAATCGAAGAATTGTGTCTTTCACATCTATGAAACCAAAGAGTAACGGGAAGGAGGAATGTCTGATAAATAAGGCACCCATCCTAACCTAGATATGCCCATTGCTTGATCACGTATTTTTATATTATTTTGGAAGCAAATGATAAACAAAAACCGTGCATTTATTTATTTTTAAAAACTTTTGGAAAAAAAAGTGGTTTTTGAAGGACATTCGGCATTTTCATTTTCATTCATTTTCATTTTCGACATCTAGATAAGATTTTTTGACGGTAGACTCCACATCTTGTTTGCTTTTCCTGTGAAATTACTTACTTCTAAATGTACAAAATTTTACTTATCGTACAAACGTGGCCCCATATTCAGTCATTATGAGAATATCACTATCACTGTATATAATGCTACAATGATTCATTAACTAAATAAAGCGATCACATAATCTCCCATGAGGTATTGATGAGTACTGAGTAAGTCAACAAAAAAAAAACGGTACATTGATAAACGTAGTGCATCAAGTAAACAAGAATGTACTGGTGTACTATATATAAGTCATTGGGCATATCTGGGCTAATAGCTAATCGTATTCTGTACCGATTTTGTTTAAATGCATTGTCATGTCATCGTCATTTCATGATTGAAATAGATCATTTGAAGCATTGTATTGTATTGATGGCTATAAATAGCACACTACACGTCTTTGATCCCATCAGACAAATGGCATTGCCTTCTTATCAATTCGATTTGGCTCTAAAGTCACTTTATAGTTGTATGAGATTAACCCATGATCGTTTATGATTCTGAAAATTAATCCATTTTTTAACATAAAATATTTTTTGATCGTAAATTAAAAAAAAAAAAATAACAGCATCCGCTAACATGTATGCTTATCGCAGTCTGATCGACGTCTAAATAAAAGAGCATAAACAGTGTGTTGAATTCTCTCGACATAATTGTGCTATGAAATGGCAATCCCTGCTTTAAATAGAATTTGATTATTATATGCCTTAAAAAGCATTCGTTGCGACTCGACTGAAAACAAAACAATTAAATTTCTTATAAACAATTTCCTGCTATACATACTTATGTCCTCACATTAACACTGATGTTGTCTTTTTTAATTTCATCTATGAGTGACGGGTTACCAACAGTTTAAAGTCGACTCTGAACAATAGATTTCTTTGAGAAACTTTTCCAGATAATTTCATTTGCTGAGAGGAAGTTGCCAGACCGATGGCGACTAGATTTTTCATATCAAAATCGTTATTTCGGCATCATCGAAAATGTCAAGAAAATAATTTGTTTTAATAAATCATCAAATAAAAGGACCGGTGGCGGGCCATTCGAAGAAAAAATTCTATCTCAGGTAGAGGAACAGGATAGTGGCTGCTGTAAGTTTAGAAGCCTATTTTGATGGTTTAACAAATGTTAAAAGCTTTGGATTCCAAAGTAAAACCGTTATTGCAAGTGCAACAACACAAGAAAACGAAGACGAAGATGGCGAAAAGATGCAAGAAAATATTTCGTTCTTGAAAAAGCTGTGACTGAAAAAGCTCCACCAAGAGAATCTAAAACCATTTTGTTAAAAAAAAAATATGTTGACCACCGAATTGTGTCAGAAGGAGCTGTTGAAAAGATTAGATAAAATTATAGAAATAGAAAATAAAAACCTTGATTTACAAGAAAAAGAGGTCGATATAAGTTCTCAATTACTCGATTTAGAAATGAAGAACTATAGAATGAAGGAAAGAGTGGAAAATTTAAGCACACAAATAAACGAAATGGAACTACAAATAGATAAAAGGAATAGGAAAAACTGAAAATGGATATCTAATGGATTAATTAATTAATTGATGAATATAGAAAAAAAAATTGGTTCCATTTTTACATTTTTCTTTATTTTTGTTTGTTTTTTTTTTAATTTTTGTTTTAATTCTTTTGATTTTGAACAAACATATGACATTTCGTTCAGTGTTGTAAAACATATCACGAAAGTTTGTACAACACTGAAACAACTATTCGGTTCGTAACATCATTACCATCATTACTATCGAAATTTACTTCGAATCGAATTTTATTTCGATTACGACTACGAGAATCACCCCCCTGAATACGTACGACGTCATTGCCAGAACAAAAAATTAAAAACAGACATTAAGATTCGTCCACGATTAATATTCCATACGGCGACATTTGTATCATTTTAAAATCAGGCTCAATTCGAATCTCATTCACAGTATTGTTGGAACACAAGATTATGGTGTTAGAAACAAAAATGAAGAGACCGTAGTAACAGTTGCTGACTAAAGAAATATGTGGATGGTACGGTGTCTTAATAACTAAAAAGCAATCGCTAATCGCGGCAGGGCTTTTATCACAAATAAAAATAATGCATTGACACAAACGGTGAAACTGCGGACCCTGTCTACAGAATACTTCCGATATGGCCCATCCTTTTTCTAAAAACTTATTTCCTGATACGTTGTTAGTCTATACATCGTCTTAATGATTCATTAGTTATTACCTTTCAGTGTGCTGGTATGCATGAATTTACAGTATACATATTTTTTCCATCTATCATGCAATTTGTGGATTCCACACCAATACAACCGTTTGTCTTTTCAAGGAAACAAAGTTGGAAGGAGGAATGTCCTATAAATATGCCACCCATCCTAATGATTGATCGTATTCTGATCCGATTTTGTTTTGTGTTCAGGTGCATTGTCATTTCATGGTCATTTCTCGATCAATATATGTTTCAAATTGATCATTTGATGTTGGTAGTTACCTGCATTGATGGCACTACCAGGTGTTAAGTACACTACACGTCTGTGATCCCATCAGACACATGGCATTATCTTCCAACCAAATCGATTTGGCTTTAATGTCACTATATAGTTGTTCGAAATGAATGATTTGATCAGCTTATGATTCCGATTTTTCACTGCCACTTACAATTCAATGCAACAATGACTTTCTATCGTATCTTTTACGCAAAATTTCTGAAGTGATTTTCGGTTTGTTCCTATAGCTTTTAAGCGGTTAGATATCGATTGTTGTTCAATATTTACAATTTTTCTAATTTTTTTAAACTCAAATTGATGTCTTCATCTAATATTATTTGGTTATCCACTCCCTACATGCCTCATAACAAAATCGTTATCTCGGCATCATCGAATTTGATTACCATATGCGTTAATAAGCATTCGTTGCGACTCGACTGCACTTTTCTTCAAATGAAAATAAAAGAATTAAATTTCTAACAAACAATTTTCTACTATACATACTTATGTCCTCACATTAACACTGATGTTGTCTTTTTTAATTTCATCTATGAGTGACGCGACCAACAGTTTAAAGTCAACTCTGAACAATAGATTTCTTTGAGAAACTTTTCCAGATAATTTTATTTGCTGAGAGGAAGTTGCCGAAGATATATGTCTTTGAACCGTGGCTTCACGACTAATAAGCCAGACCGACGGCGACTAGATTTTTCATATCATCGACAGGCTTCTGTTGCAATTCTGCAGCACTTTTTTTCAAATGAAAAAAACTGCTTTCAACAAATTATCATTTTCTAGTAAAAAATTTATCCTTTTTAATATGATGAAAAAATGGTTTGTTTATTCATTGATATGATATATGTATACTGAATACATTTGACAAATATCATTGTCAAAACAAAAAATCAAAAACAGGCATTAAGACTCGTCCACAATAAATATTCCATAAGGCGACATTTGTATCTTAACACTGAATTCTATGCACAACTTAAAACCAGGCTCAATTCGAATCTCATTCTCAGTATTGTTGGAACACACGATTATGGTGTTAGAAACAACAATGAAGAAACGGTAGTAACAGTTGCTGACTAAAGAAATATGTGAATGGTACGGGGTCTTAATAACTAAAAAGCAATCGTTAATCACAGAAGGACTTCGGTCACAAATAAAAATGATGTATTGACACAAACGGTGCAACTGCGGACTCTGTCTACAGAATACTTCCGATATGGCCCATCCTTTTGCTAAAGACTTATTTCCTGATACGTTGCTAGTCTATACATACATACATACATAATTGGCCATTACAACCCTTCAGTCAGGATTACGGCCTAGCTTCTCACACCACTTATGTTGTGTGCGTTAATGAGTGGCGGGACCTACAGTTTAAAGTCGACTCCGAATGACAGATTTTTTAGAAGCTTTTCATGGAAATTTTTACTCTCAGAGTCTTTGCTAGAAATCTGCTGAGAGGAAGTCGCCGAAGAAATATTTTTCGTTTTGATGTCTGACCTGGGATTCGAACCCTGGCCTTTCGTCTAATAAGCCAACACACTACCCACTAGACCACGGCGACTTCATTCGTAGTCTATACATCGACTTGCTAGTCTATACATCGACTTAATGATTCAGTGTGCTGGTATGCATGAATTTACAGTCCTGATCTTGGCTCAGCATAATTCTTGCAAAAACTCAGGGAGTAAATGATTCGACTATAAACTGTAAAGTTCCAAACACTCGTGAATAAAAAATAACGCACACAACATACGTACCTTTACTCAGGAATACAAACCAGGTTCTCACACAACTTACAGTGGTGGCCTTATAATTAGAAACGACTTGGCAACATATATGTTTGCTAATTTATTTTCAAAACTTTGTAACTCAAGTTAAAAGGAGTTAATGAGTAAAATGTACAGTGGTGGCCTTATAATTAGAAACGACTTGGCATCATATATGTTTGCTAATTTATTTTCAAAACTTTGTAACTCAAGTTTAAAAGAGTTAAAGAGTAAAAAAGTTTTGAAAAGAAATTAACGAACATACATGATGCTAATTTGTTTCTAATTATAAGGCCACCACTGTAAGTAGTGTGAGAACCTGGTTTGTATTCCTGAGTAAATGTTGTAACTTATTCGAGGGTTCTTTTGTTAAAACATATCCCTGTTTCGCATAAGAAGGGATTAAACAACTCGGATACACTCTAGGCTTTAAATGTCATTTTTATACACTTTTTCTGTCCTGTGACTGTAAAAATTGTGAAAATTTAAAATCGTATCCCTTCTTGTGCTCAAGCATTCGTGTGCTAATAATACCTTTTAATTCTATTAGCAGCGTATGTGTTTAAAAATTATTAAAACAATGACGAGTAAAGTAAAGAAGGAGAACAAGATAGGGGAAAAAAAATTAATTTCGAACGAGTAAAATTCTAAACATGTAGAGAAGTCATCAAAATAATTAAACTCATCAAGTGAGGAATTATTTTTTCACTTCGTTTGTTTGAAGATGTTTTTCTTGTTTTTTTTTTTTTTGTCTCTAGGATGGGAATGTTAAATGATTTTCACAGATGACAATTGGAAAAAAGAAAATATGGAAAAACTTTTATATTGTCTCGCAGCAGACATTGACACGCGCTTAACTGAAGTTATACCACGAACGACAACCGCCAACAGCCACTCTTTCCGACTGCCTAATACACCCTCCCCTCCTTCAAGAAAAATTAAGTGTAGACAAGGTAGGAAGGATAAAAAGGTTAACCACAACCACTGAACATACATACATACATACACACATACATCTATATGACGTAGTGTAATTGTAAGTATGTGTGACCATACGTATGTAAGAATGATGGGAGTTACATACATACATACGTTAGGGTGTGGGAATACAAAGGGAACATCTTTCTTTTATTTCTTGATAATTTAATATTCTATCCTTTTGCTATTGTTGTTGTTGTTGTTGGACTTTTTTTCTCCTCTTTTTTTTTTAATAAAAACCTTAATCTTTTGATGATTATTTGCTTAGTTATTAATTAAAGAATTTTTGCTCGAAAATATGTGAATGCGTGCGACGAGATGAATGGGAATGTTGTGGCAGGGAAAGGGCAAGCAGGGAGTAAAAGAGTGAAATAAAAGAAAGACAACAAGCTTGCATATGTGAGTGTTTGTAAACGAATTTATAGAAAGTTTTCTTTTTTGCTTTTTGCTTTTTGTTTGTGCTGTATTTGCCTTTTATACCACCAGTGCCACCACCATGTCAGCAAACCCAAAGTATAAATGTTAAGAACAATAAATAAAATGACAAAAGATGAAAGTTTATTGTCAGTTGATATCCTGAGGTTATTTTAGAAAATATTCTCTTAACATTCTAGACATTTCATTTTCTTTTACTTCGAAGCTGCACAGAAAAAAAAACAGAAGAAGACATTTAAGGCTTTCCAAATACTAAAACAACCGTGGGATGGACTTTTGTTTTGTAACAGATTGCATGGACATTAATGTCAAATAATTATGATTTTATGTTACATTTTGTTATTGCAAAAAATTTTTTTTATTAAAATTTATTAATTTTAAGCGGTTGCCATTAAAGGGAAATAAATTATTCCACTTTTTGCTATCAAACTTTTTGTAGACAGCAAACAGAGCACGGTTTGATCAAATACTTCATACTTACATACATAATTGGTCATTATAATCCTTCAGTCTGGATTACGAACTAGCCGGTCGCACTACTTATGTTGTGTATGTCAAATTTAATGTTTAATGTCGAACAGATTTTGGAGAAACTTTTCCTGTGACAGATTTATTTACTTTCAGAGTTTTTGCCTGAAATCTGCTGAGAGAAAGTGGCCGAAGAAATATTTTTTTCATATTTCCCTATGATGCAGATGTCTGATCTGAACAGGGATTTGAACCATTGTCTAAGGCGACTGACTACACTTACTTACTAATTTAATACTTAATTGGCCTATGCAACCATTTAGTCAGAATTACCACCTACACCTACGATCTTTAAGCTTACGACTATTCTCACTTACGATAATTTTTTCCAAATTCAAATTTTTGTGTTATTATTTTAAATAAAGTTTGAATTACAGTCAACCCTCCAATAATGCGGTACTCTCAGAACTGTAAGACCCTGCTAACCAATTTATACGTGGAAAAGCAGTACGATTTGGTTTTAAGAACTGGATAGCAACTAGTTCCACAGGATATTGCTACACTTTCGATTTTTATTGTGGAAAATCGGAGGAAATTTCAACTGATCCCCTAGGGTCAAGAGTAGTAAAGAAATTGCTTGTAAAAATGGAGACTAACTCAGCATCGTACGAAATATTTTTTGATAACTTTTTTACCAGCTATAATCTCTTCGTGGATCTCAAAGAGAAATAATTTCGTACGACTGGAGGAATTAAAGAGAATCGAACAAAAAATGTCCATTACGAAGTTCGAAAGAAATGAAAAAAGAAGAGCGGGTCTCATATGACTATAGGTTTGACAAGCAAAATGAAATTCTTTTGGTGAAATGGAAAGAGAATAGCGTCTGTACAATGGCAACCAACTATGACACAATAGAACCATTGGGAGCAGTAAAACGTTGGTCTTCTACACAACGACAAAATATTGATGCCAATATACCAAAAGTGTTTCATATAACAAACCAGGGATGGAAAAGTTGGTACAATTGTACTTTTTTTAGCACTATTTGGAAGTCAAAAATACCATAGCACCTCAATGACTTATTTAGCACTATTGAAAAATGTTCTCTACTTTATTACATCACTCAAATATTCTATCTCATCACTGAACAATTTTTTCTTTTCGTTTCATTTGCAAATGGCAACTCGTTGCTAACTTGACATATTAAGAGTTATAAAAGGCATATTATCCGTTCCACATTCATCTGCAAAATTTAAGAAAACTCAAAGGGACAAATGGACTGTTTCCTTTGACTGTCTCTAATTTAATCCAAACCAGGGATTTATTGAAGTCATTTAATAAGTGTTGCTACAATTTTTAAATGACAAATAGTTTGCTGTTACAAAATTTATCACAAATAGTGATTTAAAATTTCGATCTCATAAACTTTTTTATTCCTTTATAGTTAAGTATTAAAGTTAGTTGTTAAGTTTACCTATTATAAAGTGCTTTTCATAGTTATAGCACCACCAGCATTTCAATAATAACAAACAATGAATTGTCTTCAGGTCATATTCTCTGATAAAAAAAAATGGACCTTAGATAGACCAGGTGGCTAGCGATACTACTGTCGTGACCTTAGAAATTCAAATTTTGGGGATATAGTCTATTGCTGGGGGGTTATTTCTTTAAGTGGTTGCCTCAAATTTCAATTTCCATCTACGCGAATGTATAGTACAGAGTACATTACTGTTCTTAGCTGTAGTTTGCTCCTCTTCTTGATAGAAAATAATTTAAAAATATATTTTACAACAGGACAATGCCAGAATTCATGTCAGCAGACAGATGATGGAATGGTTCCGTAAACAATCTATTGAAGTTTTATCGTGGCAAGCTTGCTCTACTGATATGAATATTATTGAAAACGTTTTCCCAAACGAATTGCCCATTCTTGTTCTAAAATTGTATTCAAAATAACAGACAATTTACCAGTGCTGAAAATTTGAAATTAAAAATGATCAAAGAGTGGGTGAAAATAGACGGAAAAATATTAAATAAACTTTATAAGAATATCAAAGACCGAATATTTACTTTAATAAGGAGGGATTTCTAAGTTTTAAGTATAAATATTTTTGAACAAAAATGAGACTGGTGCTATAATTTTGCAGATACTAAAAACCTTATTTTTTAATACTGAAGTCTAAACTGTGCTAACAATTTGAAAAATTTACTTTTATTTCTGTTCTTTTACCTTAATACTAAACACAATGAAATGAATTGTCATTTATATTTTTATTAATTTATAATAAAAAAGTGAATTTAGTACAATCGGTCTGAAAAAATTACAATTTTCTGTGAACGTTAGTTCAATTTGTTAAGACCAATATTCCATCCCTGTAACAAACATATGAGAGGAGTAGATGAGCTGGACCAGTCTATTGCACTCTACAGATTTGCCATTCGTGGTAAGAAATGGTGGTGGGCATTGTTTACCTTGGTGGTAATGAGTCATAGCGATAGCATGGATCAACTTTTATACCGACGTTCAATTGCAACGTACTATTTACGTTAAAACGTCCAAACTAAAGTTCGACTTTCATCATCATTGGTCGTAGGGTTACCCCAAGATGGTATACTACAAGCTACACCAAAAAGTTGGAAAAGCAATTAAGATGTGCTTTATGACATGCAAGAGTTCGCTGGCAATGCAAGAAATGCATTATGCATTTAAAAACAGTGTTTTAAAATTTTTCACCTATAATCCGCAGCTGTATTCAGTTGAGTACACCCTCCCTACTCCACCCCTTTATTAATTTTTTTTTTAAATTTTTTCATACTTTTATATTAATTTTGTATACAATAAATTAAAGAATAAACTTTTTTTTGTTAATTATCGCTTCTGGATTTATTTTGGCGGTTAATGGGTTAATATGTTATGAATATTTGAAGTCGTCATAGTTTAGTAGGATATGGTTCAAACTAGGGATGCCAAACGGGATCGATTTTTAAAAATCCCGGGATTCGGGATTTTGTAAATCCCGATCCCGAAATCCCGGGATTTTTCGGGATAATTCGGGATCCAAAAATCTCGAAGAATCATGGGAAAAATCGCGATTTTCTCTAAATAAAAAAAAATATTTTGTTAAAAAAAATCGTTTATATTCCAATTATATCAGAATTATATGTCATGAAAAATAAAATATAAAAAAGCAATACAAAAAGTAACAAAAAAGGGATAAATGGATTAATTTTAAGAAAACTATTTGGATTCCAATAAAAAGATTAAAGCATATAACATGTGATCAGATAGTCTTGAACGAATTTTTTTGTAAACATATGGTGCCGTTGAAAGTCACTACTCGCAATCAACATTTGTTGGTAAAATAGTTCCAAGATAGCTGTATGCAGCTTGTAAATATTCACCTCTTCCATCTCCTGATGTAAATAAATCTATTACTTTGGATATTTGAGTATCTAAATCGGTTACCCTATTAATTCGTTTCATAGGGCTTTTTGCATTCTTCGATGGCATCAAATAACTTTTTATCAATGGAAATATGGTTTTCCTCATCTGAGAAGCTATTATCGAAGTCAAGTGTATTCTTCGATGGCATCAAATAACTTTTTATCAATGGAAATATGGTTTTCCTCATCTGAGAAGCTATTATCGAAGTCAAGTGATATAGAATTTTTTTCAGGATCTTTTGTAGGGTCAAAATACATATGAATTCACAATTCCGAAATCTCGAAAAATCCCGGGACAACATTTTAAAAATCCCTGAATTCGGGATTTTATGAATCCCGAAAATCCCGGGATTTCGAGTTTCGGGATTTCCCGATTGGCACAAACACAGGACATACAAAAAAAATTAAATTTTCAGAAAAAGTTTCTCGAAAAAAAAGCAAAAATCTATCCTTGGAAGTTGACTTTAAGCTGTAGGTCTGGTCACTTTATTTCCGTTGGATATTACAAATTACTGGTGTGAGAAGCTAGATCATGAACCTACCTAAATAAGGCAATTCACTCAATAACTTCACTTCCTTATTATAACTTTGAATATCGATTTTTTCTTTTTTTGTTTTTTGCCCCACTGTACCTTAGAAAAGGAGTAAATTTCATATAAATACACATAATTTTTTGTAAGAATTTCTTTCTTTAGAAATTTTTTTTTCATAACCGATTTTTTTCTTTTTTTGTTTTTATTTTTCTTTGCTATTCTTTGTTGTATTCTTATATTTTATAATGGTTTTGTCATATCATTCATTGTTTTAATGTATACGCACAACGTATACATATGTACATACCATAAATATGTATTTAAAATGTAGTTATTATTGTTGTTGCTGTTGTTGCTGTTGCTGATATATTGTGTATACGTTTCTGTATATTTTGGTGACTTGAAAGTAATTTTTAAACAATTTTCTTCATTCTTCTCCTACTATTTCAACATCTTGGTATTTTACTTCCATGGCACTTTCAAAAGCAATCCTTTGGTCTTCTCGAAAGATTTTTCCTTTTGACAAACAACTTTAAATTTTAAATATTTACGGGTGCACACAGATTCGCATATGTGTGTGTGTGTGTATTTAAAACATATACATACATATGGTATGCTAATATGTGTATGTGTATAGAAGTGTAGTGTAGTGTATGTCTTAAAGTTGTTCCCTGTTATTTCGTTAAAATTAGCATATTTTAGATTACGGCAAATGTCACATGTATGGAGATGATGATGAGTTTTTGTGGCAACTAAACACTGTACAACTAAACTAAAACTATGACTGTAACTACAACTAGAAGCAACAACAGCAGCAGCAAAAGATCTATTTAACTTTTGACACATGTTCCTCTGGTTATATGCATACTATGTATGTATGTATGTATTGTACAAGAATTCTATGAAAATATAATAAAAGGACTTCATTTGACATACATATGCATATACCATGCTCTACAACCATTTCATGCATCTTTTGGTGTCAGTTTTTCTAGTTTTAAGTTTACAAAGTTTTAGCCAGAAATTGTTTTACAAGATATTTTCTTAATTATATTACCTGCTTTTGTCGAATAGTTCCCAAAACAAAGAGAGAACGGCTTAAAAAAAGAAAATGAAAAATTTTTATTGTAAACGTAGCATCTTTTGACAAATAGTTTTGCAAGATTATATGCTAGAAACCCAACAAAAAAAATAAGGGAAACAAAAGATGAAAAGTGATGTTTTTCTTTTCTTCTTTTGTTGCATATAATTTAAATGAAATTTTTAACATTTTGAAATTACAAACAAATGCTCAAAGAACTTTATACATACAAACTTAGAAAGTGGCCGCCTTATTTAAGCTGCAGCTGTCAAATTAGTTGTCATTTATTCAGTTCGGTTTGCAGTTAGATTATGACACGTGTTTGCTGAATGGGGCTCTGGTTGATATTTGACCCTAATTTCCATCGAAGCATCATCTTCTGCGATGAGGCTCATTTCTGGATAAATGGGCAGGCACGTGAACGAACAAATTAATAAATTCGAGTTTTAATTTCCACATGAAATCCAAGAGCATCCAAAGCATTGCGATAGAATAACTGATTGGTACGGCTTTTAGGCTGAAAACGTCGAAAGACCAATTTGCTTCAGAAAGATTTCAGCCAGGCCAGTTCTGCCGTTGGTCATTACAACCCTTCAGTCAGGATTACGACCTAGCTTCTCCCGCCACTTATGCCGTGTGTGTTAATTTTATACATGAGTGGCTGGACCTACAGTTAAAAGTTGGCTACAAATTTTTGGGAAACTTTCCACTGCAATTTAATTTACTCTCAGAGTTTTTCCTAGAAATCTGCTGAGAGGCAATTGCCTAAGAAATAATTTTTTTTATTTCGTTTTGTTTTTAATGTCTGGTCTTGACTACAGTCTACGGCTTGATTAAACCACGAATGTTTTCCACAAAAGTTGTAGGTTAGAGGGCGTGCACCTGTCGGTCAAGACAAGCACTGTACCCAGAGGTCGAAATTGACCCATTGTGCTTGCTTCTGCAGAACATATACTAAAATTGGAACAAAAGTTGTATCAAATAAACATTTTCTTTTATCACCAGTAATTTTCCGATCAAAAAGTGTGTCAATTTTGTTATGAATTAGAACAAATGCGCAGTATCACGTTATAACATAAAAGTTTCTGACGACAATAAAGAGATATTGAAAGTGTATGCCAGAGATCAGCAATAAGTATTCAAAACAATGAGTAGGTTCCAGTCATACTTCTAATTTCTGATACTTATACGCATTCATACTTATTTTAATATCATACTCATACTCAAAGTCGGAACTTCTCATCGTATTCATACTTAATACGCATGATGTTATTGACTTCGACTCGTCTCTACTTAACATTTCCACGAAGCACAAAATAAGTATGATTCGCGTACGAACACTACTATACTCACAAGAAGATTGTGTGTATGCTTTGCTTGTTGTCTTTGCCTTTGTCTTTCCTTTCTTCTTTGTTTGTATATGCAACAACAACACAGGCTGTAAATTTTGGTGAATGATTCGAGTTACTCGAATGACTTGTAAGCATTTTTCTAAATTTATGAATCAGAACGTATGAATCAAACACATTTCGAATGTTGTGAGTTCGATGGCAATGTACTCATACTTATTGCTACTGATACTTATACATCGAATGAATCAGAGTAGTTGAATTTCAATTCTGTTGATGCACTCATACTCAAAATTGCATTAGTGTTTATGAATAGCAGAAAAACGATTCATTGCTGATCTCTGGTGTACACATACATCAAGATTGTACATGATTTACTATGCTTATGTGGCTTTCCTCGGTGACTTCCCCTCAGCAGATTTCTGGCAAAAATCTGAGAGTAAATAAAAATGCAATGAAAAGTTTCTCAAAATTCTGTCATTCGGAGTCGATTTTAAACAGTAGCTCTCGCCACTTATGTATTAAATTAATACACACAACATAAGTGGTGTAAGAAACTAGGTCAATACTCCAGACTGAAGGGTTGTAATGACTAATTATGTATTCTGTGTATATAACTACTACTATTAGCACATTCCGATTCATCAGCCCTTCACAATTAAATGAAAGACCGAGATCTCCTTTGATCTTCAAGAGGGAATCAATTATATTGTACTTCTTATGGCTAATAATTACATGGCATTGTGAACTAAAACATATGCATGTTGAAACATAGGGCTGCTGTAGAAGATGTCGATATTAGAAAGAGGATAAATTGGTAAAAAATGTGTTTTTGTAGTTGTCACTGGTCTATGGAAGCTAAAGCTTAGGTAAAATGTATACAAAGTTTGTTAGGAAGTGAAATTTAAAACTTAAAATCATTTTATTGCATTGCATGACTTTGACTATCATGTGAAAACAGATTCTTTATGTATATTCCTATCTGCCGATTTGTAATTTATTGTATACAGTCAACCCACCTAAAACGCGTTACTCTCAGAATGCGGTTTCCATATAACGCGAAGCTGAAATTGCGACAGCCCTCCTATAATGCGGTATTCTTATAGAGCGGTTTGTTTTCAACTTTATCCTTCCGCACAGAATAGTAACAAGATATAGATAGTGAATAGTAAGGGGGTTTAATATAAATTTTATTTCCGACGCAAAAGCTTAGCCGGGATACAATACCGTTCAAGACAATATCAGTTGATTTTTTTATTAAAAAAAAAAAAACAATGAATGAAGATGAACCAAGTGAGGATAAATATTAAAAAATTACATTATTTTTCAAGTCTTTCTTAATTTTGTTGGAAACCAGTCTTTTAGTTTCGTTTTTATTTCATTTTTTTTATCAATCCTTATGAGAACTCTTGAATTCAATAAAAATAATTTATAATTTATCTTGCCTTTTGCATTTCTTGGTCTCCATATAACGCGGTACAAATGATGAGATTTCTACTAATTCTGTGTTTCTTATAGGGCGGTTTCCATACAACGCGGTAGACGCCATGAATTAGCCTGGTTTGTACCTGAAATCTGAGTTTCTTATAGCGCGGTTTCCATATAACTTGGTACTTACTCACCGCATTATAGGAGGGTTGACTGTATATTAATTTAATAAACTTCCAAGTAAACTAAATGTATTAGCAATAAATTATTTCTAAAGAAAAACTTTTTGAGTTTTGCAAACATATTGAAAACGTGCTGCAAACCTTACTTGCAAACACAAAACTTATTGGTTTTTAATAAGACAAACTAAACTTTGCCGTATGGAACTTTCACTTACGCCACAGAGACAATTGTTTACAATCCTTTATTTAGTCTTTACCTATGCATACCAGGGTATTTATTATGACTGTTGGCACTACATTTAAATGGTGGGGGGGAGGGCAGGTGAATGTTTTTTGCTTCTTACGTTTTACGTTTAACTTAACAACAAGTGCAATCAGATAAACATACATAACTGAAGTCTTTTTTCTGGTAAGAAATGGTTAAACTTATGCTGTCGTCAAAATATTTCTCAAATTTATGACAAAACAAAAAAATTTAAAAAAAAAATTTAGCAAAAGCTAGAAGAAAACATTGCAACGTTGAAATGGAATTTCCAACAAAAGATACAAAGATAAAATGCCAAGTATTTTGTATTCGTATACAAACAGGAAAAACTAAAAAAAATGGTTTCAAGGAACAATAAAAAATAAAATTATTTTCATACAAACAAAAGTCCACTTGGCAGGGCTCTATAATGAAGAGAGAACGTGTACTTAAAAAGATGGTTGACGATTTTGTTTGCATGTCTATAAAGGCTTTAAGTTTACTTACTTCAATTATTCTATTTAATATAACAAATATTGAGAAATATATAGTCCAGTTGGTAGTGTGTTGCTATAAACCCTAAGATAGACATCAAAACGAAATTATTAAAAAGAAAAAAATTTCTTCGGCAACCGCTTGCAAACTCTTTGAGATTAACTAAAAAATTTCACAAAAAATTTCTCAAAAATCTATCGTTCAGAGACGACTTTAAACTTTTGGTCCGCCTATAACACACATAACATATGTGGTGTAGGTTAGAGGACGTTTAAGACAAGTACAGTACCCGGATGTCGAAATTGACCCATTGTACTATGTGGTGTAAGAAACTAGATCGTATTCCTGACCAAACGGTTGTAATGGCCAAATATGTAAAACAAAATTATGTACGTATGTAATTAGAAGTTAACTTAGTAGAGTATTTTAATGTCGTTGTTATTATTGGTCATTACTTTCTCTTCTTCCCTCTTTTTTTTCTTGTAGTTATTAGACTGGAAATATGTAACGACCAAAAAACATGTTGAAATAGTCCAAAGAAAGACAAGTTCCTTGTAAATGTCATTTGTATTGTAGAAATGTAGACGATTTTTTTTTTTTGTTTTCTTTACTTTATAGCAACAAAAACATTTTTATTTTCTTTTTTCCAATTGTATACAATATTTGTGTTTTTTATTTGAGATTTTCTTAGAAAAGTTTTTATGAAAGTGACCATATGTTGCGTATGGGTAACAAGTAATTGCCTCCTAATAACACTCATACGTTTAGGTGGTTAGCTTTCAAAATGTTGTCTATTCCGTCATATAATTATAACTTCTAGCAAGAATGATAAACTAAAGAATACGCCTTGCGCATGATTTCCCGTTAGATGACGTATTTGGGCTATTTTAAAGGTTTTTAAAGCCTTTTTCATATGTGAAAATGAACATTTCTTCTGAAAAGTGTATGCACTACGTGAAAGTAGTTGACAGCCCTGCAATATAACTTACATTATCATTAGCCAATAGGAACACAACTAGCCTGACGTCATTGGTTCAACATGCGCTAAAAGTTTAAATTTTGTGTGCGTAATGGCGTAATCTTTAGTTCATCATTCTTGGCTTCTGGTTTGTCTTGTGCAGATGTGAATTTTTCTCAAATCGTCTATGGCTGTACCTAGTTTGTCACCAAATTTAAGAATTTTTTTCTAAGTTTCACAAGTTCTTATTTCCCGCAGTTGCAGCTTCAGTAGAAGTCGTTGTAAGATATTTCTACTCTCCTTGCGTGAGCACCATTTCATTACTATGCGATTCCTTTAATAAATGTTCTTGTGTTCTTGTCGAGTCAGATCTATCTGGAGTCCTACCTTTGGCAATGAAATGATTTTTTGTGACGCCATTTCTTTGATTCTCTGCAGAAGAACAGCAGTCTAATGTAGAAACGGTGCCAATTTTATCAAGAGCGCCGGCCTGGTTGGTACATTCGATATTATTACATGTCAACACATGCACGCAAGTGAGGCGAACCGCCGAATGTGTTGCGATCTACTCCAGAGACTCGCGACATTCTTGGATAATTTTAGATATGATATACATATTCTCCATGAATCTTATGGCCGATTCACTGTCGGTAAATATGCGTATCGGAACATGCTATATATATATACTTCGATATCGAATTAGTACGGCAGCTATTAACAATACTTGACACTGAAAAAAGGCAGCCTGTGAGAACTATAGTTTCCTAATGGGAACAATAGAGAGGTATACACAAAATTTGTACGTATATAAAAAATTAGAAACGATTTTTATGATTTCGTCTATCTAGTCCTAATATATCACTCTAGGTAGAAATAAGTTTATTTGTTTGTATAAACTTTATTACAAGGCGGCTGATATGTATTGCAACCAGCTACAGGTTGTTATAATTTGTAAACCGCTCAACTGGCAACTGACAGATTTATTCCAGTGAAAGTTGATTTTATCATTTACAAACTTACAAAAGAATTTCGATCTACTGCGTTCAGAAAGAAAGTTATTCGTGATAGAATTCAAGCGTGATAGTGTGGTTGCTTTATATTTGGTTGGAAAACCACAGGTGGCTATCGTTAAAGCCCTCCAGCATTTAAAGGTGAATAAATCTTTTGTTTCTTGTTCCATTGGTCGTTACCGTGATACTGGCAGTGATACATTGCGTCCAAAAACTGGAGAAAAAAAAACGATAACAACACTAGAAATGATCCGAAAAGTGAAGGCCAGATTTAATCGAAAACTATGCCGTAGTGGTAGAAAAATCCATTTGGTTTGGAAAAACTTTTCTTTGCCATTCCATCCATCCATTAAAGTTTCATGATCATATCTAATAATTAAAGGGAAAAATTTTGAGTTTGAAAATTAAAATTTGGTCAAATTGACTCAATGAGTGCAGAGGGGTTAATATGAATATTGAATTTAAAATTGTAGTACCTATTACCTATTTCAAATACCATTCGAATTTGTGGTACTTGGTATATGGGGATTATAGCATCTGATCAAATATGACTGTAAATCTTGAATCAATTCGATTATCAATTATAATCGCATTAATTTTTATTTTGTAAGTACATTAATAAGATTAAATTACTGAAAACACTCGACAATTTTTAAAGTAAAACAATTTAATATAAAATGATTGCAATTCGTTTGTTAAGTTTTCTGTACGAATCATAAATTTCAAAAATAAAAGAAAACAAAAAACTGTTTTATTTTATTTCAAAATCATAAATTTATTACAGAACACAAATATTTATTTAAACTGCCCATTTTATTATTATTATTACATACACTATGAAATAATAAGAAACCCCACAATGGTAATCACCCACTTCAGTGACATTACATTTAGGTTTATATCAGCATATAAAAATTCATAACGCCATCGAAGAGGTCTTGTTGCTGCAGCTGCTCAATTTGCAAAAAGAGAGTCAATTGTGTGTAACCAAATTAAGTTCAGAAGCAGACACTACTGAATTGCACCCAACTACCGGCTGGTAATGCAGATAAACTAAAGAAATGTTTAGTCAGCCAGGCAGCCAGCCATCCAGCCACAGCCAACCAACTAAGCAACCAAATGCTGAGTAGAGGCAGCCGGTTTCTTTCATTGTTTTTGTATTGTGTGTCAAATGAAGCACTTATAAAACCTGGTCTAAACACATGGTTATGTCTTCTACATACATTCCTCCAACCATAAAAATTTGGTCCTGGCAGGACTGGGCATACGGGCACACACACAGAGTATTCTTTCATTCATTCAAAAAAAAAAACAGGGAAACCATTTAAAATAAAATGCAACCTTAGCAACATAAAATCACTCGTTTGAGTGCAATTGTTTTGAATACAATTCATATACATACGTTAGGATTTCAACAACTATTGTTGTATTATGGTAGATGGAGTCAATATGGTTTGTACGTATGTACTAATGCTACTCCTCCAGCACTGGAGTTTCTAATGTTGTTACTACTAAGGCAGTTGCTGTTTGGTTTGGTTATTGCCCCTGCAACTAATCCTACAACTCAAGTTCAAGGTATAAGTGTGTGTACGGTATGGTATGGTATGGTATGGTATGTGTTTGCTTTTAAAATACAAAACCAAATGAGTGAAAGGCATTAAAGGAAAAGGAAAGAAAATAAAAGCAAAATAAAACAGTCACAGAATTGTAGGTTGTTGGCAACTATTGTAAAATTACAAAGAAATGTAAAATATTAAGTTCATTACATTTGAGTAAAAATTATAAAAAAATTATTGTCGTCTACTCCTGGCTGTTGCTGTTGCTGCTTAAATATTGTACCAGTCTATAGACGACGTCCTATATGTGTGTGGGTATGTAAGAATGCATCTTTGGTCCTGCCATTGTTTTGAACTGGCAAATAAAAAATAAAAAAAAACGAAACCTTTATTCCTGACTTTGCTTTCTGTTTTTTTTGTTGGAAATTTTTCTTTTGTCTTTTAGCCCTTGAATGGTAATAGAGGTTTATTGTTAATTGTGGTTAGACGGGTATGAATAATAAAGAGCATAAAACTAGCATAAAACGGTATGAGAAATAAAGAAAAGTTAGGAAAAAAAAACACCAGAACCCCGACCAGAAATGAATTAAAAACATTTCTTTTATTTATTGTAAGAGAGCAAGCGAATTGTAAATTTAAACTTGCTTTTTTCGTTTTTTTTTTTTGCATTTTGTCGCCTACATCCTTTACTTGAATGGAGTTGAAGTAAAAAGTCATTTCCTTTTAAAACGAATACATGCAAGCAATTTAACAGAATTAAGAATATTAATGAACTTCATGGGTAATTATAAATGCAAAATGGTAATTGTAACATTCATAAGCTTTATTTATATGTATGAAAGCGAATAACTTACTTTTCAAACATAGAATTCTTTTAAATTCTCCTACAAATAGTTTTTTTTTATATACTAGACGGATTATATCAAATCGTAAATAAATTAATACATTAAACCAGAAATAAAAATAATTTAAAACAGCCAAACCCTCAGTCAAACGCTAGTCTACACCACTTAGTTGACGTTAATTTAACATAAGTGCGTAAACTTAACAAAAAATAAGAAATTATCCACTTATGCAATTGCATTTTGTCTTAAGAAAATTATTATGGCTTACAACAAAAGATTAAAGCATCTAACATCTGATCGATAGGCTTGAATAAGATTTTGTTGTCACATACGCTCGTCGAAAAACCTTCTTGCAAACAACATTTTTTGGTACATAGTTCAAGATAGCTGTATGCAGCTAACTAAATCTATTTCTTTGAGATTATCTAAAACAATTACCTTGATTAAGCGTTGTTATAGAGCTTTTGCATTCTTCGATGGCATCAATTACTTTTTATCATGAAAGTATGGTTTACTCATCTGAGATTCTATTATTGAAGTCGAGTGAATATAGATTTTTTTTCAGGATCTTTTGGTAGGTCAAAATACATATGAATTCACAATCCCAAAAATTTCGGGACAAGCTTTTAAAAATCCCGGGATTTCGGTATTCAGGATTTCCCGATTGGCATCCCTAGTGCCTAGTCGAACGTTTCCGTTTCCTAGTCGTACGATTGTTTTTACTTAAAGCCTATATTTCATTTGTATACAACACAGAAAGAAATGAAATCGTAGGTTAGGTTAGGTTAGAGAACGTGTACTTGTCGGTAAAGACAAATACAGTAACCGAAGGTCGAAATTAATCCATTGTACAATGTCCTTAGAGAAGGAAGGAAATAGAGGATGTCGGATGAAAGGACGGAATATAGGTAAAGGGGGAAATCAAAAACATTGTCATCGTTTGAAAAATCTTCAATACTCTTCGTCAAAACTTCCAATATTTCCTTTTCGCTTAACTTTCGTTTGGACATTTTAGGTATTTACAAGTTCTACAAATGAAAAATTATTGCAAACTAAAAAAGAAACTTAAAAAAAATTGATAAAAAACAGAAGAAAATCCTCGCACGTTTTTGTACGACAGCGACTTTTAAAGATGCATATCCACCATGCCGCGTCATACAGAAATGTACGACAACAAAAAGCCTTTATAAAATTAAAAGCAAGAGCCAGAATGGACTAGGAATATCTCAGAAATCGGTTTTTATCACTAATACACATTCTCTGGGGAAGGTTTTCGTCGAAACCGCTTGATATTCAATGTTTTATGGATTCAGTATTTATTTAAAGCAACAAAATTTCAAAACGATATGCAGGGTGGCTGATATGTGTTGCAACCAACTTCAGGTTGTTATCATTTGTAAATCGATCGTCTAACAGTTGGCAGATTTATTTCAGTGACAGTTCATTTTATTATTTACAAGCTTACAAAAGCATTTTGATCTATTGCATTCAGAAAAAAAGTTATTCGTGATTGAATTCAAGCATGATAATGTGATCACTTTATATTTGGCTGGAATACCACAGGTGGCTATCGTTAGAGCCTTCCAGCATTTAAATATGAATAAATCTTTTGTTTCTCGTACCATTGATCGTTACTGTGACACTGGCAGAGTTGTATCACGTCCAAAAAGTGGAGGAAAAAAAATCGGTTTTATTCGATGAGAAGCCATTGCAAATTGAGCAGTTTGTAAACAAACAAAATGATCGGGTTTACTTGCCAAAGAGGTCATCTGAAAATCTACACTTGCGATTGATCACCAGAACTCAAGCGCCGTCGATGGTAATGGTGTGGGCCGTTGTAACGGCCGATGGTAGCTCCTCGCTCGTATTCATCGAACATGGGTTCAAAATAAATGCCGAATATTATCAGGAAAAGGTCTTAAAGACAGTATTGAAAACCTGGGCCGACAAACATTTCGGACGCAGACCAACAAGACTCAGCACCACCGCAGTCAGCACGCATCAACCCAGAATGGCTTAAAAAGGAGGTTCCTCGCTTCATTTCTACCGCACAATGGTCGCCAAGGTCTCCGGATCTCTATCCGTTGGACTTTTGCGCCTGGAGCATTTTGGAGAGTAAGGTTCGCACTAAAATCATTTCAAGACGGCGCTTCCCCTGGAATGGGCCAAAATACCGCAGAGCCATTTTCGTACAGCCTGTGATGGCTTTGTCGGCCGTTTAAAGGCCATAATTTGTACCAAAGGTGGCCAATTCAAACAAATCTAAACTGATTCTAAGATTTGATGTTATTTCCAAAATTTTCTGCTTTTGAACAATAAAATTAAAAAAAAAATATAAAAAAACATTGTGCTTTGCTTTATTGCATTATATATCTGCCACCCTGTAATTGGCAATGTATCGTCCATATTTCACATTCGATAATCAATTTTCTTAGTACTTGAATAAATACTGGTGTATCTAAAATACTTATAAGACATGTTTGGAGTATTACTTTAGGTTTATGAGATGAATGATAAATTTTAAAATATTTTCTAAGGAGAACAAAAATCAACAAACTTCTGCAAACTTCCTTATGTCATAATGTTTTCTTTCATTTTCTCAAATAAATATTAAACAATAATTATTACGTTATTACATTAATTTAATTTACCACACTACGTGTGTTTTTTGATCTTTTTTTTCATTTATTTATTACCTCAATAAAGAAAAATTATGATATTGAATAAGACAATAAAATATCGTGTTACTGAAATCCCAGTCTTTCCGTTTACAGAAATACAAAATGAAATAAATTTAAATTATGGGTGTTTAAGCAGTAATTTTAAATTATTACATTCAACACTAATTAATTAAAGACACTGCATTAAATTATAATTTTTTTTATCACTTATAAAAATGAAAACAACAACAACAACAAAAAAGGACGACGCCAAAAACCTCTTTCTAAGAATTGTTGACCATTTTTGGTTCAGTGAAATAATATGCCGCCACGTATTTTTGTAAATAATAAGCCACCAACCTAGTGTTTTCTTTAAGACAACACCCTAATAAACTCTTTAAAATGATATAAAAATTTGAGGGCTACTCTTAAACAATAAAAAAGGCAAAATCCTTGAAGGTGGTTGCTTGCGAAACCATGAGGGTCCATGGCTAAGTTAACAAAAATTCTAAACACATTCAAATATTTTGCCAAATTCTCTTTACTTTTATCTTTTCTTTGTTTTGTTGTTGTTGTTTTTGTTGTTGTTGTTATTTTAATTCTAAATGAATAGAATAGAAACTTTTCACTAAGAAATGCGTCTGATTGTGAATTACTTTAGCCCTGGAATTCCTTAAGCAGACATTCTCATTCATCCATTCATTCGTTCACTTTTTCAAAACATACCTGCGTAGGAAACAGGAGAGAACGAGAAACAAAGAATTAAAAAGTAAATGAAATAAAGTTAAGAAAATGTAGAAATGAATTGAAAATAAAAGAAAAAAGAGAATGTAAAACCCAAGACCAATGGCATACCTAAAGTAGAAATTAAATTATGTGACACAAGGCGCAACGAAATAACTTCATTCATTATTCTAAAGACAATAGACCAAAAGCAAAAAAAAAAACAAAAAAAGAAGCAAAAAATAAGGGAAGAAATATAATAAAAAAGAAAAGAAAAAAACTTTACTTAACTGAACCAGGAATATGAGGTTGTATAGGAAATTAAGAGCTATTGAGCCACAATGACATCAGTGGTATACTATCTCTGACAGACATTGGAGGTAATGAAGCATTGGAGGTACTCAAGCACATGGAAACATTAATAATTTCTGTAACTGATCAATGAAAAGCACAGAAAATTTTAGAGTTTTATTGATAACAAGTTTTACTTGCATTCAAAATTACAGGCGTCACTTCAATGTTCAGTAATGTTTAAAATACCTTCTCTAAAATAGGGCTCTACCTTCAGCAATTAGATTTGATATTGTTCTTAGGAAATTCTAAAAGGAAAATGTTCATACGACTCGAAAACTTTATGCCTAGATAACAGCATTAACACACAGCCATTCAATAACAGGAAGACATTACACTAAGTCCTCAATATACGTAGCTAATTATGTAAGACTAACCAATTACTTAAACTTAAGATGTTGGACGTAGTAGTCGCTGTAGTCCAAGAGGTAGTGTGTTGGCATTTCAGATATGACGATTCACGGTTCAAACACCAGCTCAGAAGTCTACTACAAAACGACTTTCACACAGCAGATTTCTGGCAAAAATTCAGAGACTAAACAAAATTCCCAAGAAAATTTTGTCGAAACATTTGTCGTTCAGAATCGACTTTAAACTGGTCCCGCCACTCGTGTGAAAATTATCACACATAACAAAAGTAGTGTGAGAGAGTGCTAGGTCGCAATCCCGACCGAAGGGTTGCAATGAATAATTTTGAGATTTCACATGTGCGATTTCGAGTATCTGATATGTAGGTGGAATGTGTTAAAAAGTTGGTTCTTATAAACTTAAATCGAAGATAGTATGAGTGTGGAAGCATCTGCTCTACCTGGAAAGGCATGTCCAAAGAAAAGAAAAACAAAGAGAGACAAAAACTCTTCTCAAATAAAGTCAGTCAGACAGGCAATCGAAACTATTGTTTCTTTTTTCGGAATCTACAGTAGTGGCAGATCTAAGTTATGCATCTGAGATTGGTAATCGATTTTTTGACAGGGAACTGTAAACACTGTAAAGAGTACATACACATTATTGGTCATTGGAACCATTAAGTCAGCATTACGACCTAGCTCCCGGCGCCAGTTATGTTGTGTGCGGTCGCTTTATACATGAGTGGCTGGACCTACAATTTAAATTCGACTCCGAACGACAGATTTTTTGAGCAACTTTACATGGCAATATTATTTGCTCATAAAATTTCTGCTAGAAATCTGCTAATTCTAACTGCTATCATTTTTAAACCGCCTGTCTGACGACTGACAGATTTATTCCAGTGACAGTTCATTTTACTATTTATAAGCTTACAAAAGCATTTTGATCTATTGCTTTCAGAAAAAAGCTATTCGTGATGGAATTTAAGCGTAATAGTGATTGCGTAATAGATTGCTTTATATTTGGCTGGAAATTCACAGGCAGCTATCGTTAGAGCCCTCCAGCATTTAAATGTGAATAATAATACTGGCAGTGTTGCATCACGTCCAAAAAGTGAACGAAAAAACAGTAACAACGCCAGAAATGATCCGAAAAGTGAAGGCCAAAGTTGATTGAAATCCTCACCGCAGTGTTAGAAAAATTGCTCGTGAGTTGAACATATCTTTTTGAACGGATGCAATACATATTGAAAAATGAGCTTGGACTAAAGCCATTGAAGTTCCAAAAAGTGCGAAAGCTCACCGATGAACAAAAAAAGTAAGACTGGAAAGAGCCAAGGAGTTACTTTGCTTGCTCGAAAGCGGCCAGTTAACGAATTTGGTTTTCTCCGATGAGAAGCCATTCCAAATCGGGACAAAATGATCGGGTTTACCTACCAAAGAGGTCAGCTGAAATTTACACCTGCGATTAGGCACCAGAACTCAAGCGCCGCCGATGGTAATGGTGTGGGCTGCCGTAACGGCCGATAGTCGCTCAACGCTCTTATTAATCGACCGCGGGGTCAAAATAAATGCCGAATATTACCGGGGAAATGTCTTATTACCTGGGCAGACAAACATTTCGACCGCAGATCATGGACATTACAACAGGACTCAGCACCACCGCACTCAGCACGCGTCAACCAAGAATGGCATAAAAACGAGGTTCCTCGCTTCATTTTTACCTTACAATGGCCACCAAAATCTCCGGATCTCAATCCGTTGGACTTTTACGCCTGGGGCATTTTGGAGAGTAAGGTTCTCACTAAAAAAAAACCAAAGTGTCGATCATCGCAAGACTGCTCTTCGCCGGGAATGGGCCAAAATACCGCAGAGCCACTTAGGTGCAGCCTGTGGTGGCGTTGTCGGCCGTTTGAAGGCCATAATTCGTACCAAATATGGCCAATTTGAACAAATCTATACTGATTCTAAAATTTTATATTATTTCCAACATTTTTTGCTTTTGAAAAATAAAATTCAAAAAATACAGCCGTTTACTTTGTTGCATTATGTATCAGCCACCCTGTACATCTAACAAATGAAAACACTATCTACTACACTACGGCGACTATAACACAGAGTTTACCTAGTCAAAATGAGGGTTATTTCGAGCCAGCATGTGAATTCTGCGACGATCTTAATGAGTAGTCAGACCACTTTCTTGGAACCTATGAGATATTAATACATTCTAGAAGGAATTCTTGAATGCATACCAAATGTCAGGCAGGTTATTATTGACATCGAGCAAAGTCCTGGAGTGTTATAGGGCGACAGGCTTTCGCAGTAATACCCCATATTGTTGGAGTTTAATACAATAGACCGTTTAACACTAATAACAATAATTAGTCCGATTACGAGAAATTCAAAAGTCAAACTCTTTCAAGTTGTTATATAAATTTTAAATTTGCTTGTCTTTGACAAAATCTGAGGATACCTTTTATACAACAACACCATATTTATATTTTACCTTCTGGTAAGAAGAACGTAATATCGAGCAGAGATCAGTAATGAATTGTTTTTCCGCTACTCCTAAGCACTCATGCAATTTTCCAATTTTGAGTATGAGTGAATCAACAGAACTGAAATTCAACTACTCTGATTCATTCGTACTCGCTATGTAGCAATGAGTATGAGTACAATGTTGACTTCAAACTCACAACATTCGAAATGTGTTTGATTCATACGTCTACTCATTCTGATTCATAAATTTAGAAAAATACTTATAATACTTATAATTCATTCAAGTGGCTCAAATCATTCAACAAAATTTACAGCCTTTGTTGTTGTTGCATATACAAACAAAGAAGAAAGGAAAGACAGAGACAACAAGCAAAGCATACACACAATCTTCTTGTGAGCATAGTAGTGTTTGTACGCGAATCACACTTATTTTGTGCTTCGTGTAAATGTTAAGTAGAGACGAGTCGAAATCAATAACATCATGTGTTTTGTTAAGTATGAATATGACGAGTACTTCCAACTTTGAGTATGAGTAGTATGATTATCATATTAAAATAAGTATCAGAAATTATAAATATGACTCGAACCTACTCATCGTTTTGAATACTTATTGCTGATCTCTGATATCGAGATATCCTAAGACAGCCAGTAGATTTTAGATCCTCTAAATATTTCCTTTTCCATTAAAGTTGTTCTTCATTTCGAAATAAAAGAGGACCTAGTGCATTTTAGTGTTTGTTTGTGTACGTTTAAGTTTGGCATAGTTAAGACACTAATACAAGCACAGTAAAATTAAAGACAAACAAAGTGTTTCAAGAGAAAATGAGAGAAAAGAGGCTCTACAGAAAAAGAAGGACCTTTCAAGTAATTTGAAATGAAGTAGAATGAAGAAAGGAAAATATTGTAATAAAATTTTAACAGTTTGCCACTGCTCCTGATGCTATTGCTGGTTAATAAACGTACATGCCTTCTTACATTACCCAGACATACAATGTGAACGCATTTATTTGCCTTTAAATGTGTTTGTAAAAAAGCAAAGCTTTAAATGTACTCGTAACTGTAGCAGAACCTGACTGAAGGCTTTTAGTTCATAAATAAAATTAAGGCTTTACATTTAATGTAACGGCAACGGCACGAGTAAGTTAAGACCAAAAATGAGGGTAATAGTAATAGAAAATAATAAAAAAAAGAGGAAAAAAATAAAATTAAAAAAAAAAAACGCCGGCAAAAAGAAATACACATAGGAAACGGTTTAAAACAATTATCCAAAATGTTAAATAAAATATTGTCTTTTACAAAAAAAGAACGACAAAACAAAATAAAAAACAAAAAAGAAAAAAACAGGAAATCTAAAACAAAAAAGAAGGCAAACTGTTGCGTTTTAGGCCAAATAGAAAATAAAACGCACACATAAAATGTTAAGTGAAATAAATGACTTCTTTCCATAAGAGACTAATGAAGTTATTTATATGTGATGGCATTTTATAGCACAGCTGAGTTTCCACCTGCTGATATTTTTCTTTCTCTTTTATACACTTTTATTCATTTTTTTTTAACATTAGCCAGCTTTTCATTTCGAATACATATTGAAAAAAAAAAGGAAAAACAAAAGTATTGTAGGTCAATCTTACAAAACTTAGGCCATTTGAAAAATTTTGTTTAAGGAAATTGTAGAAAATATTCTACAATAAGTCCCTAGATATGTCAAATGAAGGTCGGGTAACTAACTAATCCTGTCAGTTTAAAGTCAATAGTTTCACTATTGAAAATTGATTATGGCGGCGACGAACTCGATATTGCTATACGGAAGCGAGATATGGGGAGATGCTCTGGAGATTAAATTTAAGTGGAAAATATTAGCAGCGGTGCAGCGAACAGCGGCATTAAGAGTTGCCTCGGCCTACCGCACAGTATCGGGCGCCGCAGTTCTAGTGATCGCCGGTGAGATACCTATTGAACTGCAGGCATTTGAGCGAAGAAAATCTTGGAGAATGAAGAGGGAAAATCTTCCCATTAGTAGCGCAGACCTCAGATCTCAAACACTACGGCGATGGCAAAGCAGGTGGACCCAGGAAACATGCGGAAGATGGACTTATAAACTTATCCCATCTATAGAGGCATGGATACGTAGAACCTTTGGGGAAACTAACTATTTTCTGACCAAGTTTCTCTCTGGTCATGGTTATTTCCGAAAATACCTATACCGTATGGGCAAGGTGACTGATCCTAGCTGCATTTATTGCGAGGAAATGAGTGACGACGTTGAACATACATCCTTCCATTGCATTAAATGGCAAGACGAGAAGAACATGTTGATGGAACAAATTGTTGAATTTACACCCGACACCATTGTGAACGCAATGCTCGAAAGTGAGATGAAATGGAACGCTGTGAGAAGATACTTTGAATATATACTCCGCAGAAAGAAGTTCGACCTTGATACAATACAACGGAATGATACATGAGAAGACGAGCCAATAGCATGAAGCTGGCTTCAAATATTGCGTACCCAGACTTGGGAGAGTAGACAACGGTCCTTAACTGGACGTCGTTCTGGGTCCTTCCCGAAGTAATGCAGATAGCCGTCCCGGGAAGGGAGTATCCCCAGAAGGAGAGGGATTGTTTTAGTGGAAGCACCACTCGACGCAGCTGATGACGATCACTCCAAGTGCGAAGGCATTTTGAAGCCTACCTCATACGCCAAAAAAAAAAAAAATTATAGTTTCACTATGATTTATAGATGAAACGTAGATACTTCTAAAAGAAAATTTTACGGGGCTATTCACTAAATCAAATTACAATTTTAATGTATTTCTAATAAATTCACTAATACCCCGGCGCTAATAAAGCCTTAAGAAACCAGACGCATACCGAAACGACGCAAAATGTTATGTACTTCACATTAAAATTTTCCCCCTTTAACTTAATCATGCTTTTTCTTACCACCATTTTCATCCAGAACTTTAACTAGGACTGCCAGAACAGCAGTAGAACAGATTTTCAATGCTATTGTTAGTCAATGCTAGTTAGTAAATTTTATAAAACTCAAATTGAATTGTTTTCAAATTTATTGTGTATGCCTACTCATTTGCTTTGAGATATTATTTTTATGGCTTAACAAAGACAGAGAGTTTATACTGATTTCAGTAAAGCTTTTGGTAGGGTTGATCATAGAATTTTGCTCCTTAAGCTTTCACTAATCGGTATTCCTGATGTTATTCATCGTTGGCTAGACTCTTACCTCTCCCTTAGGACTCAGAGGGTATTGTTTAGGAATGTATTGTCTAAGACTGTATAGGATACTTCTGGTGTTCCGCAGGGCAGCCATTTGGGTCCTTTACTGTTTTTATTGTTTCTGAATGATCTTCCTTTTGCTCTTCCTGATTGTAATATTCTGATGTATGCTGATGACGTTAAATTATTTTATACTTTTGACGATGATCATGGCCAGGCTGTTCTTCAGCGAAATATTGATTTGTTTGTTATTTGGTGCAGGATTAATTTAATGGATCTTAACTTGAGAAAATGTTAATGCATGATTTTCTCTCGCCTTGGTGTAATCTCGTCCACTTATTTGATTAATTCTTGCCCTTTGGAAACTGTGCCATCATATCTTGTGTATTATTGGATATTAAATTGTCTTTTATTGATCATATTAGTTTGATGATTGGCAAGGCTCGAGCTGTTCTTGGTTTTGTGAAAAGATGGGCTAGGGAATTCATTGATCCTTATATAACAAAACTACTGTACATTTCACTTGTTAGGCCTATTTTGGAGTATGCGTCTGTTATTTGGCAACCATACTATCGTTGTCATAGTGATTCAATCGAGTCTGTGCAGAGATAGTTTTTATTATTCTGTTTACGACGATTATACCAATGGGCTTCAGCCGTATGAGGATAGATTAGCTTTGGTGAAACTTCCAACTTTGGAACGTAGAAGGTCTGTTTTAGGTGTTTGTTTTATTTTTAATCTGGTTAAAAGGTGATATCGATTCTGAGTTTTTGCTTTCTAACCTGAATTTCAGCATTCCTGTAAGATTTACACGGCACTATCGTTCTCTTTCCTTAGATTTCTATAGATCGAATTATGCATGTAATTTTCCTTTTCATAGATTATGTAATGATTTTAATTCGCATTATGACTTTATAGATTTCAATTGTAATGTTTGTAATATAAAACGTAGCTTGTATTCTGGCATTAATTTATAAATTATTATAAAAAACGTATTTTTGTTCTTGTCTTAGATAGTTCCGTTTTGTTTTGTTACCTTGTTCAGCTTGTGATTAAGTTCTGTAGTTGTTTTATGTTCTCATTGCCATAGCTTTTCCCTTTCCCGCTACACTCCGGACTGTGGTGTGTACGTGTCCCTGCGTAATGGGGACGAGCCCTCTGCGGTCGGGTGAGGGTGGGTTAGTGTGAGTTAAAGTCCTTCTCTTTAACTCCTTTAATTATTACGGCATATTTTTTTAAAAAAATTTTTTTTTTGTCAAAGGACCACCAGCTATATCTTAAGTGATTTTACTAAGTTTTAAAACTAGAACCATACACACCACCCATACAATATTAGAACGTGCAATGCATTTTCCAAACATGTGTTGTGTGTCCTGTTTTTTCTACATGGACGACCTAGAAATAAATATTTTTTGTATACAAAAACAATCGAACAATAACTCCCTTAACGTTTACGAAATTATTGTATTTAATTTCGCACAAATATTTGATATTTTCTATCAAATCTAATGTAAATGCCACATAATTTTCTATTAATGTTGATGAGTTTTATTTCGGATTTCTATTTGGATTTAAATATTAAATATTCTAGTTCAGCCTGGATATTTTATTATCTTTTATAAAATAATCAAACACACACACAGAAATAATAAATAAAACAAAAAAAATATTTTAAATGAAAATAAACCAAAGATGGAAAAAAACAACACAGAAATTTACCAAAAAAAATTATGTAAAACTGTAAATGACAATAATTTACATAAAATACACACGCATTTACGCATGCAAACACTTGTATGGAGTGTGGTATTTGTATGCGAAAGCGTGTATGCGGTTGATTGGGTGCACAACTGAGTGGGTGTACAAGGACACTTATGGTACGTACGTATGGTTATTTGAATACATTTTATTTCCACTTCTTTTTTAGTTCTTTTTTTTGTGTTTATTTTTTGAGCAGATAGAAAATCACAAAAATTTATTTTTGCATTAATTATCTATGTAAACCGCATAAACAAGAGAACACACTAATGTAAACTTAATGCATTTTGAACATTGTATGCAACACTACCACTATTACTAATACCATCAACAACAATACTATCAACATCACCATCCGCATCACCGCCACCAACAACAGCAATAATAATAATAATGAATGAAAAATCTAATACAATACAATACATACATATGTATGTACCCTGAAGGAAATATGTCGACAAGTGTCTACAAGTCACCAGTTTTTACGTCTATATTGGTGACTTTTTGGCGACGTTGTGATTGGATCGTCAATAATTATTTAATTTGTTTTTGATGAGAAGAAAATTGTCACTTGTCAAGAAATTATGAACTTTTAATAAAAAAAAAGCAATCAATGTTATATAAAAATAGAAGCAGTGAACATGAAACAATTTTAAGTCCAAGTATGAATTGTAAAAATTTTGTGAAGCCTGAATGTTCTGTGTTTGTATATTGGACACAAAATTTAAACAAAATTTAAATTTCTTCAAATCTTATGGAATTTTTCCCAATCGACTCTGAAGAAAAACAGAGAGAATTTGATGCTATTCATTCAGACCCATACGTAAGTATTTAGTTTTATTGGGGAACTACGTCTTTTTTTTTTTTTTTTTCGAACGTCCCCGTTACGCAGGGACACGTCCACACCACAGTCCGGACTGTAGCGGAAAAGGGAAGAGCTATGGCAACTAGAACATAAAACAGCTACAGAACTTAATCACAAGCTGAACAAGGTAACAAAAAAAAAAAACAGAACTATCTAAGACAAGAACAAAAATACGTTTTTATACGATAATTTATAAATTACTGCCAGAATACAAGCTACGTTTTATATTACAAACACTACAATTAAAATCTATAAAGTCATAATGCGAATTAAAATCAATACATAATCTACGAAAAGGAAAATTACATGCATAATTCGATCTATAGAAATCTAAGGAAAGAGGACGATAGTCCCGTGTAAATCTTGCCGGAATGATGAAATTCAGGTTAGAAAGCAAAAACTCAGAGTCGATATCACCTTTAACCAAATTAAAAATAAAACAAACACCTAAAACAGACCTTCTACGTTCCAAAGTTGGAAATTTTACCAAAGCTAATCTATCCTCATACGACGGAAGCCCATTGGTATAATCCCATCCTAAGCCACATAAACAGAATAATAAAAACTGTCTCTGCACAGACTCGATTGAATCACTATGACAACGATAGTATGGATTCCAAATAACAGACGCATACTCCAAAATAGGCCTAACAAGTGAAATGTACAGTAGTTTTGTTATATAAGGATCAATGAATTCCCTAGCCCATCTTTTCACAAAACCAAGAACAGTTCGAGCCTTGCCAATCATCAAACTAATATGATCAATAAAAGACAATTTAATATCCAATAATACTCCTAAATCAAGATATGAAGGCACAGTTTCCAAAGGGCAAGAATTAATCATATAAGTGGACGAGATTACACCAAGGCGAGAGAAAACCATGCATTTACATTTTCTCAAATTAAGATCCATTAAATTTATCCTGCACCAAGTAACAAACAAATCAATATTTCGCTGAAGAACAGCCTGGCCATGATCATCATCAAAAGTATAAAATATTTTAAGGTCATCAGCATACATCAGAATATTACAATCAGAAAGAGCAGAAGGAAGATCATTCAGAAACAATAAAAACAGTAAAGGACCCAAATGGCTACCCTGCGGAACACCAGAAGTAACATATACAGTCTTAGACAATACATTCCTAAACAATACCCTCTGAGTCCTAAGGGAGAGGTAAGAGTCTAGCCAACGAAGAATAATATCAGGAATACCGATTAGTGAAAGTTTAAGAAGCAAAATACTATGATCAACCCTATCAAAAGCTTTACTGAAATCAGTATAAATTACATCAGTCCGAGCACCGATAAGAAAGCCCCTGGAAACATGTGTAGTAAATTCAAGAAGATTTGTGACAGTCGACCTGCCTTTCAAAAAACCATGCTGGAAAGGAGATATTAAAGATCTTGTATTAAAAAAGAGATAATCCGTCACTAGTTTCTCCATCAACTTGGGAATAGCACTTAGCTTGGCAATACCCCTGTAATTGGAAATATTAGATCTATTACCCGACTTGTGCAAAGGAATTATGAACGAACTCTTCCAAATAGATGGAAAATGACCAACCCTCAGAAGCCTATTGAATATAAAGGTCAAAGGACCACTCAAGACAACAGCACATTTTCTGGTGACTGTGTCAATAGTAAGTCAGTAGAGTTTCACTATTGGCATTTCCTGCAGGGTATGTTAAATGAATTTTTAGATACAATAAACACAATAATATTATGCACACACAGCGACCTACACATCCACAGATGAATAAAATCACACTTAATCACACAAATCTCTGTTTAAACACACGCATACATACACTCACACACACACGTTTTTATTATATTATTTTATATTGTATTGGAATTTTTAATAACACTGGCCACATGATCATCACTTGTTGATCACATAAGATGATAAATCGCGTAAATCTTAAAATTTAATCTATACCCTTTAGCCAATTGATTCCATGGTATGCATAGTTTATAAACAATTCAGTTAATCGCTTAGGAAGTATGGATACATAATTAGTCATTCCAACATTTTTGTCAGAAATACGATCTACTTTTTCACACCATTTATGTGGTGTGTATTAATTTTATACAGTTTAAAACCTATTTCCAATGGCAGAATTTTTCGAAAATTTTCATTGCAATTTTTTATTTTCCCTCAGAATTTCTGCCAGAAATCTGGTGAAAGCAACTTGCCAAAGAAATATTTTTGAATATTTCGTATTGTTCAAGATCTCTGATTTGGGATTTGACCCATCTCCATAGCTACCAGATTTGTCATTTTGACGATTTTGGACCCTCAAAATTTTCATATTGACGATTTGACGATTAAGCTTTAATTTTGACGATTTTTGAAAATAAAAAAGTTACATTAGATTCTTTACTTTATTACAGTAAAAGTCTCCTTAAGCTTTGTATTTGCTTTGCAAATTTAAATTAGTAATAACAAAGAATAAAGAATTGAATTTTAAGTCTTTTTCAAAAATTTCAACCTTTGCCCGAAGCACGTTCCACATTCGAATAGTCCGACTAAAGAACAAATTATGCCGACCACATACAGAAATTGTAGTAGCGGTAGAATGATGCTCCAATGAACTAATGGAATTCTATATCCTATCATCATTAACGAGCAACATCGCCCTCTCCAGCAAGCTGTCGATAAGTCGTAATATATACATTGAGTCACCGGGCTATATATGATAATTTTATTCCATTTTTTTTCGGATAAAAGAGGTGTAAATGGTAAGTTCAGATGAAGTGAAGTATTTCTTGCAAGGCAGTTCCAGCGGACATCACATTGAATTCCCATGCTGAGAATTTCAAGTGTTTCTGAGTACCTAATATTTACATCACCCCTAGATTTAGATTATCCAATGTTATCATTGCGCTTAAGTGCTGAACGTTAAACAATTTTTTCCTTAAAATGATGTAAAAATCCTCGATTATTATTAATTCCACAGATATATTTTACTGAAATTTTTTAAACTTTCCATTTAATTATTTATTTTATGATGATTTTTTCTTTTTTTTTTTGACGATTTCCATGAACATCTTTGACGATTTTGACGATTTTTTTTAATATTTGACGATTTGATCCTTCATCCATTTGGCAACTATGCCATTCTCTCATGTCTAATAAGCCAATACACTACCTACTAGGATAACAAACAATAACTTGAAGAAAACAAAAAAAGGAAGATATCGATCAAGTGTAATCTTTGGCAAAAATAGCACTCTCGTAAACGAATGAGCATGTTTCTAATGTAATAATCCATCCAGAAAGTCTCCTGATATGGCAAAGAGGATAACAGAAGCAATAAACACGCACACGTATAATGAACTTATATACAGTACAGGTTGAATTTAGCTGAGATGCTTATAAATACTATCCTATAGTACGACATTGCTAGAGTTCTTACTCTACGATTTAAGTCTTTTGCTTAGAGATTAAATATTTCCTTCTTATACTTAAAATTCGAAACAGAAATTAAAAAAATTGTTTTCCTTTAGCCATATACATATATAGAGTGGGTAATTTAAAAGTTTAAATTTAAGTTTTAAATTTTAAAAATTTTCATTTTTTTTCAAATTTAATTCCACATTAATCGTATACTTTCTATTCAATTGAATTTACAAGATATTGCTCATACGCACTGTGTTACATGTACTGGAATAGTTACCCTGAAAAGTATGCAATATGAAAATGCAATATGAAACTAATAGTATTAAATATTACTCATACGCCACATATGTACTATACTTGTCATTATAGATTTGCGATGAAAAGTTTAAATTTAAAATTGAAATAAAACAAAAACGGTCTGAAATTTTGCAAAATTCTTATTTTTATTGTTGAGTACAATTGTTGCGCTTAGAAGTGGAATATTACTTTATTCATATTGATGTCACGGCTGACCTCATAGGATTTCATTTGATTGGAACAATTTTCGTGAAATTATCGAGGATATGGCATCACGAATGTTTGTCTTCAAATCCTCAATTATCTCTAGTTTCTCGGCATAATACTTTGCTTTAAAGGCCCTCTACAGAAAAGAATCAACGGTTTCAAATCGCAACTTCTTGGCGACCAATTGACATTACCATTTCACCTAATTGAACGGCCATCAAAAGTTAGGCGCAAAAAATAGATTGTACAATAAGATGTTGAAGCCAAACATCAATCACATCAATAACATGAAGGCATAGATACATAATTGGTTATTACTACCCTTCAGTCAGGATTATTGACCTAGTTTCTCACACCACTTATGTTGTGTATGTTAATTTTTATACATAAATGATGGGACCTACAGTTTAAAGTCAACTCTGAACGATAGATTTGTGAGAAGCTTTTCATGGCAACATTTTGTTTACTCTCTGAGTTTTTGCCAGAAATCTGCTGAGAAGAAATCGCCGAAGAAATACTTTTTTTTTATATTTCGATTTGATTGTCTGGCCTGAGGCCCGAACCCTGGCTTTTACGTCTAATAAGCCAACACACTACCTACTAGACCATGGCGACTTCGATAATGTCCCATGAAAATCGCTTATCATGGTACAAGCGGTGTCTTCATTGATCGTTATGGTTGAGCCGCCCTTATTTTCAATGAAATATGAACCAATAATGCCTCCGCTCCAAAAGCTGCACCAAACAGTCATTCATAACGGGTGCATTGGCTCCTGTAAGACAGGCATAGGTTTTCTGAGACTCAAGTATGACAATTTTGGTTATTAACGTACCCACCAAGATTAAAATGAGCTTCATTCGAAAAAATGATTTTTCTATTTGTTTTTTGGCAAAATCGCCGTCATCGTGCAGTTCTCGATGGCAACTTAGCTCTAGCCTAAATCGATTCATTTGCGATAATACACTGAATTTTGTGACAAAACAGAGTGACATAATATTGACAGATTCAAAATAATCTATGGTTCAAATTTAAATCGATGGATAGCCCAAACGATATATCCTACAGCATGTTTCATATGTTTACGTCCATATGTTTCATCTTTTGACTTCTTATATAACGATAGTTCAACAAAGTTATCGTTTCCTAACAGATTCTTGAACTTTTTAGGCTGATTTTAATTTACTTAGGCGAAACCAATATGCTGATTATTGAGACCACATAATCTGAACTTACATAATATATTTGAAAAACTTTATGTTTACAAAGCTTTCTTTCAGTTTAACCACTAAGCCAACTCTTCAAAACTGTACAATGGACAGAGTTTAGGTTTCAGCTCTCAACTGTCAAGGCTCTTATTTAATTTTGAAATTTTCTGTTCAACAGTGTAATTTAAAGTGCAGCAATTTTGTATTTTAGTATGATTGTAATACTAACCAAACTCATTTACATTTTAACCATATTTGCACGACAAATCAACAAAAATTCTCCTACTTTCCTTTAGTCAATGTTTACATGCACAGATATTTTGATGGTATGTTGATGGGTAACCTCATTATAGAAAAAGCAAAAGGAAAGAAAAAAAATTACAAAAAAATTAAAAAAATTATCAAATGATTTTAGTGTAGAAGCAATAATAATAATAAAAACATAATGCGTGAATAAAATAAAATGGAAGCAGCCATAAAGTTAAAATAGAAATTAAAAAAAAAATGCACAATAACCATCAAGTGTTACAAAAAAATCACCTGCCAACATAGGTATTGTCCTGGTCACAACTACATTTGCAATACTCGTATAAAGGTATTACCAGGTAGTACAAAAAAAGGCAAATAATGCAAAAAAAAAAAAATAATTTTTAATTAAATTAAAACCACGTAAACCAAACCACATAAATCCACACAAAATGTTATGTTATAATCACGAATTATGCTGACTCTATTATTTACATTAATTTTTACTCATGCTATTGCCGTTGTAAGAGTTTTAATACCAAAACAAATTAAAATGCATATGTAAACATAATGGAATTTTATTTTAAGCCTTGAATTTCCAAAGGACATCTTACCGAAGACCACGATTACGTGAAAGGTTTTATAAACGATCCTAGACTAGCAAAAGGTGTTTGTTGTGGTACAACTACTAATCACTGCACAGAATTCTGTTGAAACACACTGAAACAAAGATTTTCATCTTCAAGGAATACCTATACAACTGCATGCTCCATAAAATATCCAAAACACTTTAGGACTCTGATTGAGGTCCCCTACCTCAAAGAAAACTGACAATATAAAATGAATACTATGGCCACGTAAAGTTAATTAGGAAACCAGCCACTATTTCTTCTGAAAGAGTCTCAGTGCAATTTTATTTACTCTCTGTGTTTTTGTCTGAAATCTGCTGGGAGACAGTCGCCAAAGAAATATTTACTCACGTTGATCGAGACGTCTGACTCAGGCTTCACATGTAATACGTAGACAAACCATCTACTAGAACACAACGACTTTACCACTCCTATAGCCTGCGTTGATTTAAGCACTGAGTACTGAAACGTATTTGCTTCTGAAGTTTCAGAGCTGAGTTTCGAACTTGTTTGAACGCAACTCAGTACCGTTTAAGCTACAACTACTTCTACTCATTCTTATCTACATAATTTTTGGGACAACAGCTAAATTAGTTGAGGCATACGTAAGTAATTTTGCTATGAACTGCTTGTAAATCTTAATCTCTATAACCTTAAAAGTATGTCCTAACTATTCGTATGCATCATAATCCATATGAAATAACAAGTCTTCTTAGCTTTTTAGCCATCATGAATATACCATTTTCCTACAGTGATTACGTCTTCTACAAGATCCTCCATTACTTTTAAACGACTCCACTGTTATCTGTTTGGTTTTTCCTTGGCAACACATTTAGCTTCTTAACACTATAAGATTTTTTTTTCCAGTCAGTACTACAATCTAGTTTTCTATGCCACTTTATGATTGTGTAAAGTTGATACCAAATGACAGATATCTGAGAAACTTTTTACGGCGATATTGTTTACTCCCAGAGTTTTTGTCAGGAATCTGTTTAAAGGAAAACTCCAGAGAAATATTTTTTCATATTTCGTTTTAATGGCGAACTCTGACATAGGACTTGAACCATTTGGCCTTATGCCTGCATACTACCCACTAGATAGCGACAACTATCAGTTTTCTTTTATTTGTTTCAAATTCTAAGGAAATTTGCCAATCGTTGATGGGACAAAAGTTAGTGTTTAATGTAGTATCTCGCCACAAAGCTACGCATGAGTTTTTATTCTTCGTTACAAATTCAAAGAACTTTACCACAATGCAACTGCAACAGTATTGCAGCACAATGGTGCAATTTTTTTATTAGAAAACATTGTGTTCTATTGAACGGTGTTCGCCATTGTCATGGAATATGAAATAAAATTACGTAGAGACTCAACCTTCTATTGTTAGAACCATACTACTAAGGTGATACAGACTCCTTCTCCTGAGAGTCATAGTGCTCTTCTACAAAAGGTAAAAACGCTGTTTTAAGCTTCGCAAACTGAAGGTTTGAAAAAATCATGAGAACTCTCTAAACTAAAACAATTTCTAATTGAATTCAATGTTATATTGGGAAAGAAATTAAATTCGAAGAATGAACTGAAGGTATTTGGAAAGTTAAAAAAAAAATGTGAAGACTTTAACGAAGTCGTTTTTGTACATGTAGACGTCACGAATGTTTATAATTGTCCCTAGACGGGTTGTTATACACTAGGGATGTCAATCGGGAATTCATAAAATACCAAATACCGGGATTTTTAAAAACTTGTCCCGGGATTTTTAAAAACTTGTCCCGGGATTTTTAAAAACTTGTCCCGGGATTTTTAAAAACTTGTCCCGGGATTTTTTGAGTAACTGTACTATTTGCTTTCAGAATTTTTTCTAGAAATCTGCTGATTTCTCGTATTTCGTTTTTTGATATCTGACCTGACCTTTATGTACATCTAATAAGATAAAACACTACCTACTAGGGATGCCAATCGGGAAATTTCGAATCCCGGGATTTTTAAAAACTTGTTCTTGGATTTTTCGAGATTTTCGGGATTGTGAATTCATAAGTACTTTGACCCTACAAAAGGTCCTGAAAAAAAAAATTCTATATCACTTGACTTCAATAATAGCATCTCAGATGAGGATAAACCTACTTCCATTGATAAGAAATTATTTGATGGCATCGAAGAATGCAAAAGCCCTATAAAACGAATTAAAAGGGTAACTGATTTAGACACTCAACTGTCAAAAGAAATAGATTTAGTTAGAGGTGAATATTTACAAGCTGCATACAGCTAGCTTTTACCAACAAATGTTGATTCCAAGAAGTGTTTTTCAATAGCAGGCAATGTTGACAACAAAATTCGTTCAAGCCTATCAGGTCATATGTTAGATGCTTTAATCTTTTAGTTGGAATCCAAATAATTCTCTTAAAACTAATGCATTTGCATATGTATGTGTGAATAATTTTTATTTTTGTTAATTTACGCTTCTTTGTTACATTTTGTCCTGTTTTTATATTTTATTTTTAATGATCTATAATTCTGATACACATAATTGGAATACAAATGATTTTGTTCACAAAATATTTTTATTATTAAGAGAAAATCGAGATTTTTCCCGTGGTTTTTCAGGATTTTTGGATCCCGAATTATACCGAAATATCCCGGGATATTGGGTTCGGGATTTACAAAATCCCGGGATTCGGTATCCTTATTATATACTAACGAAAACTCAGCTTAGCTATAATTTGTTTAAGATCTGCAATTGAAATTTGTTTCCAACTATTCCGTTTCCCCTTATAATTAAGGTTTTAAGAATATAAGGACATACGAATTAATCTACAACAACTAATTAAAAAACTCTAACACAACTACAGACGCACACAAGTGAACACATAAATGTTCTAATTAAAACATAAACATTTTTCGATTGTGCAGGCACAACGTGTTCAAATTAATTTCATTCGACTCATGAAAAATTGCATTGTGCACACACACTTTGTTTTAATCGGGTATACCAAGCGTTCGCTGAGGAGAAAAACTATGGAATTTCTTTGCATCGAGCAAAACGAACCATTTGCAGACATAAATAAACCAAAAACAAAAAAAAAAACTTCGATACACAATTCCTCCTGGACAATATTCGTGTCTTTAATTTTTTTTTTTATTATTTCGTTGCTTTTACCTTTTGTGAATTTCTCATTTTCAATTTGAAACAATTTTTCATATACACACACAGAACGAGAGCGAGAGAGAGAGAGAGAAATTCAATTCAATGTGCTGCAGCTGTGTAAGTAAAGTAAAGTAAAGTGAAATGGATCGATGGCAGAGCATAAAGTGTAGGGTGTATTGGAGGAGTATAAAGTACAGAGTCAATGCTATGATGATGCTTAATTTGATTTCAGTTTTAATTTTGAACATTTTCGCTTGATTGGTTAAATGTGCACGAAGTTTTAATGAAAATGTTACTCAATAAATGGCTTTTAGGCAAATTGAATTAGTAACAATAGTGTAGTAAAAACGTTTTAATGTTTGTCCCCGGTGACTGAGTGTTTTTATATCCGGCATACCTTTTTTCTCTTTTGGGTGACCATCAGAGCAATTGATATACAATTTTTTTTAGGAAAAATTCAAATTCAAAAATTACCGAATTTAATAAATTTATTGCCTCGTTATGTTTGCTTGAAAATTATTTTTTTTCTGTAATTTTTTCATTGCAATATGTGTGCGTGTGTATGGCCACTTTAATTCCAACGATCAGCTACAAAAGAACGGCATTTTTAAATAAAATTCACTTTGGATTGTGTATCGTCGTCCACTATGAATGAATTAAATGAATCAGTGAATGAACGGAAAGTAATAAACGTTTGCACGATATTGACAACTTTGGTTAATGCATCTCTATGCCAGGAGTTTAACAGCGTAAATTGTAACAAACTTATACTATAGGCAGCTGGAAAACACACATATAAAAATAAGTTTTTAACTACAAACGCAATAAAAAAAAATAATTATTTGAAATATTTTCACTGGCAATACAGTGAGTAAGAAAAATATCACACAGATTTAATTCTAAAGGCAAATTGTAATTACCGTTTTTAAAATCACATACAGGATACTGACACCCATAACTTCAAATTACAATGGAGAACAAACACTGAGGATAACAGATAGATTTTCGGTTAAATAAAATCTGAAGAGGACAGGTCAGTTCTCTATGTTTTGTAATAAGGAATCCATGGAATGGAGTTTTTCGTAGGTTAATGTAGTTTGATTAAATGAAAAGAGTGCAGGAGTAACGATATAGTACTTAAAAAAAAATTCGTATCATCAAGGCTATGTAGCAGTATCAAGAATGCTTCTCATCCCCCCACTAATGACTGAGATGCTACAAGTCATAATTCCAAAACACATGAAATCTCACTTATGATTTGACCTGTTGCTCAAGAGGAAATCAAATGAAAAATCCTAAAAGAAAAATCAAAATAATTTTAAAAAACTCAACACTAGGAGCTACTTGGAAGTTATAACAAGAGAAGATAAATAACGCAACACGCCAACGTTAATATTTAGAAGGTGAGGTTACATTTAGGCCACCTTTTTAATCCATTGTGATACCACATGAGGTCGCCATGGTCTAGTAGGTAGTGCGCTGGCTTATTAGACTTAAAGCCAGGGTTCGAGTCCCCGGCCAGACATCAAAATAAAAAAAAATAGTATTTTTTCGACGATTTCTTCTCAGCAGATTTCTGGCAAAAACTCTGAGAGTAAAAATAAAATTGCCATGAAAAGTTTCTCAAAAGTCTGTCGTTCGGAGTCGATTTAAACTGTAGGTCCCGCTACTCATGTATAAAATTAACACACACAACATAAGTAATGTGAGAAACTAGGCTAATAATCCTGACTGAAGGGTTGTAATGACCAAATTATGTTATGTGATACCACATATAATATTCAACCGAAAATATTTCCTAGAAAATCCAATCCAAATCGGGAAGCTTCGTCAAGGATATCAGAAAGGTAGATGTCAGAAACTGTCACTACTGCAAAAGCCTCTTGTGCGATGAATGGTCGTAGAATTTAATGCTGTTCATCAATGCCTAAAAATATTGCAAGTACCCCTTGCTACCTACGAATTCCAGAATGCTTGTAAAAGTATTCAATATTCAACTAATCTACGACAAAAATACATGAGCTCTCTACCGGCTGTGGCCAGTTCTCCAGTAATTCATTTTCCAATATACACACGTACAGAGATTAACATTCGTTAGAGACTTAATCACAGCCTGGCAGTTCGAGTAAATCAAAAGTTTTTCAGAGAGTTCCTGTGCCGACATTAAAAATTTTCCATGATGTCTGCTTGGGAAACACAATCTTGTGGTGTGCCTAATTTACTTCTCTGACCAAAGCATTAATGATTCTTGTGAAGCTCAGTAACGAAATTTTTGTGACAGGTTCGCTAGCGTTACGCTTAGTAGCAACAGCTTCCTTATATACGTTATTACAGATGCTCTCCACTTCAATGAAAGCTGACAGTGAGTAAAGTTCCGCCAGTTTTCCGCCAGTTAGACCAATACAGCCTCAATGCACTCACCACTAGTAAAGGAGCGTTAAAGAACACTCCAGAATTGTACAGAGAAGAATTTGAGGACAAATGGGATTAGACTAATAGATGTGAAATCATCCAAACTAGATAATGTAGGTGACCCAGATTTTGGAATAAACGCGAGATTCGCCTGTCTCCACTAACCAGAAATGTAAGAATACTTGAAAGAGGCATAATCACTATATAAGATATTCAGTCAAGGGATTACCATGTCAGATATTTTCGGAAGATCAAAATGTACAATGCCGTCAGTAACTGGGGATTTAAAATATTTCAAGTAGCTTATGACTAATTGATGGTTGTTTACACTCGGATTAAAGGCAGCGAATGATTCCAATTTCTCGGATAATATAAGGCGATCTGCCCTCAGGCGATACAGTTCAAGTATCATCTACAGAATTATTAGATCCTAGTCTTTGTCAGAAGTTTGAGAAATCTGCTGTATTGGATTCGAATCCTAAATTTTTTTCGCATAAGGTCATGCACCAGTTAAACTTCATCATTTTTCCTTTATTTTAAAGTCTATACTCTCATTAAAATATCCAGATTAAAACAGAAAATACATGCCTTAGCTACTTACTTTACTTAATTGGTCATTACAAACACTTCAGAGTTTTTGGCAGAAATCTGCTGAGAGGAAATCACCTGAGAAATACTTTTTTCATTTTGTTTTGATGTCTGGCCTGGGGCTCAAACCCTGCCTTTACGTCTAATAAGCCAATACACTACCTACTAGACTACGGCGACTTGCGGTCATGCCTTAAATGCATGACAAAAATATTAATTTTGCATCATTTATTGTCACCCACTGTATGTAGATTTAAATAAATAGCCAATATTTACAGGAATATAATTGATATTATACGCTGTTATTAACGTACCAAATACGGACATGTGTTTATAGTAACTCTGTGATACCATAAACATACTCCAATATAGGGAGGGAATACGTTGCTAGTAAATTAAAACAAGTGAATGCACATTTACTGTGCGATACTCAATATGGCCATTATCGTTGGAATAATTTGATTTCTGTTACAGTCACATTTTATTTTTATTTATTCCTTAATGTCTTAATTAATTCCTTTTCGTTGTTTTTTTTTCTGTTATTGTGCTTTATATTCAGACTTTTATACGAATTAATTTAATTCGTTTACGTTTCTGTATTTATTTTTATTGCACAGTCATTATATTGATGATAGACAACATTTTACGGATATTTTATTAACGTAAAGTAAGAGAAAAACAAATAAAATAAAATGGGAAATAAAAAAGGAATCCAAATGATTGTTAAAAATTGTCTTCTTCGATACTATTTTCTTGAATTTTAAAAATGAGGCCTGAAATAAAATCAGCAAATTTACTTGTACTTCTACTTGTGCCACTACTACTACTACTGCTACTGCTACCACTACTCATAGAAGACGACAATGCTTTTGGCAATCAATGGTAAATCATTTTTTAAATGTATTTTCTTTTATTTTTCTTTCATTTTTCCTGGCCTCCACTCTACCCTCTTAATGTCTTCTCCTTGCATATCTTCGATAAAATATAAAATTTTTTGGCAAAGTAACCCCATTATCATCATTGTCCATAAAAAGAAGAGAAAGAAAACAAAAAAGCAAAAAAAAAAAAATATGAAAACAAATGAGGAAAGAAATCATTTTTTTTTTCTATTTTCTTTGGAATCTTTAGCATGATGTCCTTAATGTTGCTTTTCATTTAAGATATTTTTTTTGTTTTTTGTTTGGCAAAATACAAGGATCCTGAAATAAAGTTTCTTATTGTGCTTCATTTCAATATTTATTTAATGATGATTTTTGTTTACTTGTTTATTTTACCCTTTAGTTATTGTCTTTCAATTTCAAAGTCCATTTTCCCATACACATACAATGTGGAAGGAGGAGGAGGAGAAATGTTTCGTAGGCGAACATTAGAATATAAAAATAAATATTGAGGCGTGTATGCAAAACATGATATTTAAGTAGGCAATTTGCAAAGAGTTTTAATGGCATTTGCATGCATATTAATTAATGAATACTTAATGCTGGTATATTTGAATAAAACTTTTATACAAAACGCTTTCAAATAAAATTTTTATTCTTTTTTTTCTATATTTTAAGTATTAAATACTCTTATTGAAATGAAATGATCAGGTAAATGAAATTAATGTTTCACAAATTTATTCTTTTAAGTTCTTATTTCAAAATCAATTTAATTCGAATATATTCTCAGCATTTACATACCATCTTTCAGTCTTTTTATTGCCAATTATTTTCAAATAAATTATAATAAAAAGGAGTTTTATTCTTACAAAACCTTCTAAAGACAGTAAGACCCCGCTTAACGCTGCTCTATTTAACCGTAGATACATTTCACTTTTAGAAATTAAATAACTTTAATTCAAAAAATGTTAGACACCTGATAGGAATTCCTAGGAATTGTTATCGTCATTATTTTAAACCAAATAAAAAAATAAAATTTCAAACAGGTGTGAAAAAATTCAAAAACTTCTTAATTATGGCTTATGTATCATTTTTGACACACACGAGTTTCTTAGCGATTCTTTAGTGTTGTGTTTGAAATTTTTTTAGGTTTTCAAAGATTTTGTGACAAATTTTTCAGTGCGTTGGTTTCTTAAGACGTTGCAATAAACACTTTACCTGATCTAGTTATCATTTACACCATTTATAACCGACCGAAAATGGAATATAACTTTCATGTATGGGTAGATCCTTAAAGTCTATTTTGAGGCATCCCAACCATGTACAGTTGAGGTCGTAGTAGGTTGTTAATCACTATTCTGTTCCAACTCCATTGATTCATTGGAGCATCTTGGCAATGTGGTCTGTGTCATTGTTCTATCGCTACTACAATCGATATTGCTCGAGTGAAATAAGGGGAGTTGTTTATGTTCCTACGTAACACTCGCTTTTTCGGCCAGCACATCCGTATGTGGTCGATTGGCCAGAGTACCGCACACTGCATTATCGTAAATAATACATTATTTATGGTATTTGAGAAAAAATTTAAAGTTAAGTGTTGGATGAAAGTGAAAAGGCTGAATTTTCTGTTCATGATATATTATTCATATTGACTGCCGTAGTCGTAGTCTAATATGTAGCGTGTTAGCTAATGAGATGTCAGACTACGGTTCAACCTCAGGACAGTTATTTCCAATTTACAACGTAAGGTTGTAATGCCCAATTCAATTTGTATTTATGTAATATTCCTGCTGCTGAAGACTCCAGAGAAGAAGAAAACAGAAGCTCGTCCTATAACTGTAGAAAGTATTGGCAGTCATAAACATAACAATAGGATGTTTATCGCCTAAAATGGTATTACGCTAATACCCCGGTTTGCGTCACTAATAGAGCCTGAAGAAACACGACGCAAAACAAAGCAAGATTTTCCATACATTTGTATTGATTTTTATTTAACTGGTTCCAAGATTCATAATTTTAGCTGAAAAAATAGATTTTTCATTAAAAAATATTTAATTTACTAACGACCTACAATTACAACCATCTGAAAACATCAATACATATGTTTGTATGTATTTACATTAGACTTAAACGGGAAATCCCCTTTTTCTGTATTAGCTTTGTACAAACATTTTTGTATTAAGGACTCAAATCGAAGCACTAAAGACGCACATTTCGAAACATGCGAAGCAAACTGAAACAAAAACGACGCAACTTCGAAATCACAGAAATTTTAAAAAGACGCAACTTAGAAGCAGACGCAGAACGAGGCGACGAAAAGCGGGGTATTAGTGTACTTGGAACAGAGAACAGCAACAGCATTAGCAGTTAGGAAAGAGAAAATGTTACCAATCTTGAAACATATTACAGGCAACTATTTCCCAAAGTGTTGTTGAGTCATTCTTACTGCTCTTCTCATATTTATCTCACATGACAGACAAACATTTGAAAAGTGTTTCGTCCAATGTTTTATTTCATAGATAGATATTACATACATAACATAATTGGCCATTACAACCCTTCAGTCAGGATTACGACCTAGCTTCTCACACCACTTATGTTGTGTGCGTTAATTTTATGAGTGGCGGGTCCTCCAGTTTAAAGTCGACTCTGAACGACAGATTTTTGAGAAGCTTTTTTCGTGGCAATTTTTACTCTCAGAGTCTTTGCCAGAAATCTGCTGAGAGGTAGTCGCCGAAGAAATATTTTTCGTTTTGATGTCTGACCTGGGATTCGAACCCGAGCCTTTTGTCTAATAAGCCAACACACTGCCTACTAGACCACGGCGACTGATGATAATATTTCGCTCAACTACGTATTCCCTTTGATAATATACTACTCGGAAATGATCATAATTTTACATCCATAATGGCTTTTGAAAAAATGAGCTGAAAGTCTTCCAGCTTTTAATAATCCCGATAATTTTGTCGCTCTAGATTAGCAACAAATTGAATTTGAACATCCGGTTTTAGATCCAAATACATGCTACATATGTATGTAGCAAGAACCTACAGCTATACTTGGAAAACCTGTATCAGGGAAATCGGAGAGGACTCAAATTGAGAGCATTGTTATTGACTTAATCGATGTTTTGTTGCCTCGAAAAATTTTTTTGCACCACATTACGTTGATAACAAATATTTCTAACGAAATATAGCAACGGTTTGCACCATGAGGTTTCAATAAGCTCTCAATTGAGAGTGTTACTGATTTAAGTGTCAATAAGCCGTCTTATCTAAACAATTGGAAATTTATAAAATGGTGATAGATTTTAAATTATTACCATTTAGAAAAATATAATACCAAGCTGAAAAGAAGTAGTTGATTTTTATACAAAATTTAAAGTTGCAATGTACATCAAGACAAAAATTTTGGCGTAAATTTTTTACAAATGATAATAAAATGTAATTAAAATTTATTAAAATGAATTAAAATAAATCAAAATATTAAAATTTTTTAACAAAACCTATCAATAATTATTAGAATGCTGTTATGAAGTTTTTTTAAGGCTCGATCTACGGTTAACGCTGTTTCAGTATTACGCGTTTGCAAATGAAATGGCCATACATCAACCAAAACTCGTGCACTATATAGTGATGGTGTATACTATGTATTTTTTCAATGATCTTCTGTTAGTCTTTCCAGAATAAAGATTCCAAATGTACTTTCCGAAGTTGCAATCACAGTACGAACGCATCTTTCCAGAGTCACAACAGTAACAAGTGTATACAGTATTCCCTCAATTTATGTCGTAGAATGTTCCGGAAAAAGCCGACGTAAATCGGCTAACAGATGCATTTGTTTATGTACATTCTATAAAAAAAAAAACTATGATAAACCTTTCCCTGTCCTCTACATCACATGTGATGCACAGCAATTTGGTTTCATACACTTGTGCAGCACATGGACAGGGAGAGGGATAACTAAATTTTTATTCTATGTATTAAACAGAGGCGGCGTAAATCGAATAACGACGTAAATCGAAGTTGGGGGGAACAAAAGTTTTAACGACGTTAATCGAAACAACGTAAATCGAGATGACGTAAATCGAGGGAATACTGTACATATGGACGTGTTAAGTTGCCTCGTTTAACGCTGTTTCGTTTAACGCTAGAACTTATAAGAGCGGGGTCTTACTGTATTGTATGTGTGTATGTATGTATGAACGTTAAGAACATGCCACAATTATAGTCATAAATGGTACAAGCTCGATAGTTAGTTCACATCATCTTCATTCATTATCCTGCCCTCGAATCGTTCCTGAGAAATATCGTTCACCATCCTGTTGAAATAAAGAGTCCTTGCTGTTTAAATGGTTTAATTCTGGCCAGAAGAAGTTGGTATTCATTGACATTAATAGTGATGTTGTTCCCAACATCGTTCTCAAACAAATAGAACTGTTGAGTCTGTTAAATAGTGAATTTTTGAGAAAGCACTTGACTCGCTTGGATTACGTGCCTAATTGGACAATTTTTTTTGTTTGTCCACTTACCCCATTACTTTTAAAAAGGGCCTCGTTACTGAAGAAGATTTTTAGAGGAAAATTAAGTCTCTCACTTTTACATCCATGGACAATAATTGAATACGTTTCTATATATTATCTTCGTTTCCCAAGCATCGAGAAGTGGAAATACTGACGTAGAAATAAAACTGAGACAATTCATAAAATAGGGGAAAGAAATAGAAGATACTTTGCCTTTGCCCCATGCTCTATAAAGGTATTCAAGTAGTAATAATTTTAATTTGTATGCAATTATTCCATTTTACTTCTTTGAAATATAAAATTATTAGGGTGATGCGTTCCCTATCTCTAGTAAAAGATTATTTTTAGAAATGCTCAAAGACCCCATCAACCTAATTTTATCATCGAAAGCAAGAAACAAAAAAAGAAAAAATTATTAAAATCCTTTCAAATAGATTTTAATACCGCCTCGTTATGTTAATCAAACACGCGTAATTAAAAGGATAATTAAAAACGAATGTTAATTTATAATTCAAACAAAATGTTCAATAACAAAAAATAAAAAAAACAAATCAAACAAGAACGCCTAATTAATTTACTAAATTACATAAGCAAATATAATTTTAATTTCTCTCTTTGTTTTTTTTTTTTTTTTGTAATTACTTTTTTAACCTCGATTCAATATAAACTAATATTAATGGCATCAACTCTATTTACTCTTCATTTAAAATCCATTATTTTAATCACCCCGATGATGATAATTTGCTTGTTTACTGGCAAACAAGGCTAATTGTCGCCGAAAACTTATGAATAAATTTTAACGAAATTTCAAATGATAATAAATTCAATGTTGCTCTGCTGCTGCAGCTGCTGCTGCTGCTGCTTCTATCAATTTAAAATAAATTTCCATGGAAAAAGGAAAATTAAATAAAAAAAAAAAAATAAAACCAAAACCAAAAACAACACACCCATCCACCCATTTACACATTTAAAGGGAAATAGTTTTGCAAAACTACAAAAAAAAAGCAAAAAACTTTTCTCTCTTGAAAGTTTTTTGAGGCAACACATAAACTGGTAGGGGTGTTGTGTCGAAACGATTAGAAAAACTTTGTGATTTTCTTTCCCATTCCCGATTTCCATTTCTCTCCCCCGCGATATGTGTAAGGAATTAGAACCACACTTTCGTTGGCATTAAGCGGTGCGCTGTTGCTAAACTGTGAATCCATCCGCCATTAGGACAATGACACGTTCGATAGAAAAAGCAACAGTTTTTGTCCACGAATTTTACAACAACTTGCATTAGGGCATACGCAGACATTATGCCACTTAAAGTTTTATTTCTTATGCAATTGGGAATACGCAACATACAGCGCCAAATATATGCACGAAAACTTCCAAAAAAAAAGAAACACAAGCTTTGGTTTACGGTAAATGCACTGAAGCAGATTTAAATTAAAATGTTGTGAACAAAAAAAGTATACGCGAATATGGAAATTGAAATTATTCTGTGTGTGGCAAAATAAAAAATAGAAAACTTGCTGAAATTGCTTATTTTAGTTTAATGTGTGTTCACAAGTTCTGTCTTAAAGGCAACTAAACAGGAGATGGTATTTTCATCTTTCAGGATGAATTGTTAGCTCTTGATATTATTGCTGTTCCACTAAGTCATCATGGAAGACTATGGTCAATAATGTGTTCGCTAAATGAGCTTTGAAACAGTTGTGAATTGATCTTAATTTTCATCGAAAAATCATTTTCAGTAATGAGGTCTCTTTTAAAAATTAAGTGGTACATATTAGGGATGCCAAACGGGATCGATTTTTGAAAATCCCGGGATTCGGAATTTTGTAAATCGTGATACCGAAATCCCGGCATATTTCGGGATAATTCGGAATCCAAACATCCCAAAAAATCCCGGAAAAAATCTCAATATTCTCTTAATAATAAAAAATATTTCGTTAACAAAATCATTTGTATTCCAACTATGTATATCAGAATTATATGCCATTAAAAATAAAATATAAAAACAGCAAGACAAAATGTAACAAAGAAGCGTAAATTAACAAAAATAAAAATTATTATTATTATTATGCAATTTCATTGGTTTTAAGAAAATTATTTGTATTCCAACGAAAAAATTAAATCATCTAACATGTGATCTGATAGGCTTGAACGAATTTTATTGTCAACATACCCTGCCGTTGAAAAACACTTCTCGCAACCAACATTTGTTACCAACAAATACTTCCAAGATAGCTCTATCCAGCTTGTAAATATTCATCTCTACCAACTCCTGATGTAAATAAATCTATTTCTTTGGAGTTTGAGTTGAGTCTCTAAAACAGTTCCCTTTTTAATTCGTTTTATAGGGATTTCGCAGTGCTCGATGCCATCAAATGGTTTTCCTCATCTAAGATGCTATTATTGAAGTCAAGTGATATAGAATTTTTTTTCTCAGAATCTTTTTTATGGTCAAAATGCATATGAACTCACAATCCCAAAAATCCCGGGACAACTTTTTAAAAATCCGGGATTTCGGGATTCGGGATTTCCCGATTGGCATCCCTAGTATATATCCAAAAAATTTGTCGAACTTGACAATAAAGCAACGTATTTTTGAATTTTGGCTTGCAGTCTCATCAGGTAGTGTAACTCAGGACTCATTAGGTTGTGTGTTGACTTATTAGACAGTACAAGCCCCAGGTCAGACATCGAAAGAACATATGAAAAAAAAAATATTTCTTTGGCGAATTTCTCTCACCAAAACTTTCGTCAAGAATTCTGAGTTTTTTATAAAAATTTGTCATTCGAAGTCCGTTCCTCCACTTATGTATAAAACTAGCAGATTGAACCCGGCGGTGCGCGGGTTATAAAAATAACAATAAATAAAAATCCGGTTTCGAAACCGGCTTCTTCAAAAAATGCAATTTTTCAAATTATTCGGAAACCGGTTTATCAAACAACACAGTTTTTTGAATACTCTAAGTCCTAAATATAAATGCATGCAATTTGCCCGTTTTTCACCCCTTTTGCCCCTTTTTGGACCCCTTTTGGTTCAACTTTATAAACGGAACACCTCCAATAGCTATTGGGGAAACTTAACCAAGCTAACTCGTAAAAAAATACCTTTAAAACCCATAATATACAGCATTTATGCATAAAGTACTAATTTTTGCCCTTTTTTTCTCCCTTTATCTCATTTTTTATAGCCTATAAATTTATAGCCTATAAACTGCACCGGCAAAAGCACGATCAATATCCCAAATTTCAAGAAAATCGGTTCCAGCGTTCAAGCGTGATTCGGTATGCACTAAATTTGCCCGTTTTTGGCCCCTTTCCCCCTTTTTGAACCCCTTTGGTTCAACTTTAGAAACGGAACACCTCCAATAGCTATTTGGGAAACTTGACCAAGCTAAATCGTAAAAAAGCACCTATTACCATTTTTCCCCATTTTAAAAAGATTTATAGCCTATAACCTCCACGGACAATAGCCTGATCTATATCCCAAATTTCAAGAAAATCGGTCCAGGCGTTCAGGCGTGATTGGCTAACAAACAAACAAACAAACAAAAAAACAGACTTACAGGAAAATTTATAATATATATTAGGATAATTATTAACACATAAGCAGTGTAAGAAGCTAGTTTGTAATCCTAACTGAAGGATTGTAATAACCAATTATGGCTGCATGAGTCATCGTTTCTCTTTTGTTTGAGAACGATGTTGGGAACGGAATCGCTCTCAAGAACGATGACTGTAAATTGATGATTATGAACTTCTTTTGCCCTGACAAGGATTTGAACATCAACGACAGCTTGTTTCAACAGGACAGTTAATGGCACATTGGTTATTGTGAACGAGCGATTTAAGAAATCGTACGGTTTAAGACTTTACTTCCATAATTCCAGCTTTTCACATATCTTATGTTGTGTATGTTATTTTTATATACATGAGCGGCGGTGCTTCCAGTTTAAAGTCAATTTCAAAGGACAGATTTTTATGAGAAACTTTTCTTGGCAAATTTATTTAGTTTTAGAGTTTTTGCCAGAAATTTGCTGAGAAAGGAGGTCGCCAAAGGCGAAATTGTATTTGAAATATTTAAAATATTGTTTACAAATTCTATTAAACAATGCTACTGAGTGATAGTATAAGCATACCCCGAGTTCTTATTTGATGGATTACAATAGAATGTTCTGTCTGGAGACGATCACACATAATTTGCATGAGAGAAATTGTTGAAGACACGGTTAGTAATCCAATCTTGTTGAAGCTAACGATCTCTAGATCTTAATACGGCCATAAATAAACACAATTTTCAGAATAACTCTTTAGCAAATCATATGAGCATCTATAATATTCATCTATGTATATATGTGTGTGTGTATACATACATGTAGGAAGAGACAAAGATTCATTGTACTATGTTAACATTAAGGTAATCCGAAAAATACATACTTAAAGTTTTGTCTACAGAAGAAATATATGGTTTTAGCCGTTCTACTAAACAATTTCCACAAACACAAAGCCATTGTCATCATCAGCAACAACAATAACAGCAACAACAACAGCAAATACTCTATTTATTTTACTCTACTTTAGTTATTACCCTCAAGTAAAAGCAATTTATAGAAAAAGAGATTTTATTTTTGGCAACAATAAAACTAAACAAAATGCAAACGACAAAAAAAAACGGGAAAAAGGATCACAAAAAACGATTGTGAATCTCTTTTCTCGAATATTTAGCCTGCGTCTCTGTATTTTCATGTTTATGCGGATATTCACGTACTTCATTTTTTTACTATAGTATTCGTTGTTTAGTTATATTTGTGTGTGTGTGTGTGTGTGTGTGTATGTGTTTGTCGGAAAAGTTTTAAATTAAATTGTTTTACTACATAAAAGTTGTACTTATTTTTCGATTACCTTCCTTTTTTTAGGATCTCCTTTTTTCTATTATTATTGTTGTTATTGCCTGTAGTCAACAACTTTTTTTTCCCCGTAAATAACATGAAGAAAATATTGTGTTTTTTGTAATTGCACACAGATAAGAGATTGAGATATAGAATCTGAAACTATGATTTTATATTTCTTTGAATAATAAAAAGAAAATCCTTTTTCTGTATTAAAAGCAAATCAAAAAATTATGGAAAATAAAATGGCAGTCTGGAAGACACTTGCAAATAGTTATACGATAAACGTAGTCTCCATAGTTTAGTGAAATATGAAAAAATAATTCTTCGGTTATTCTTCTTCTCAGCAAATTAAATTGCCATTAAAAGTTGCCTATAGAAATCTATCACTCGGAATCGACTTAAACTGTAGGTCCCGATACTTGTGGATAAACTTAACACACACAATATATGTAAGTGGTGTGATCATTCATAACAAAATTGACACACTTATTGAGCGGAAGATTACTGGTGATAAAAGAAAAACAGTTTATTTGCTACATCTTTTGTGGAAAATATTCGTGGGTTAATCAAGCCGTGGACTGTAGTCAAGACCTAGAGATCAGCAATGAATCGTTTTTCCGCTACTCATAAACACTCATGCAAGTCATGCAAGTCGTTCGAGTGGGTCGCATCATTCATTAAAATTTACAGTCTTTGTTGTTGTTGCATATACAAAAAAGACGAAAGGAAAGACAAAGACAACAAGCAAAGCATACACACAATCTTCTTGTGAGCATAGTAGTGTTCGTACACGAATCATACTCATTTTGTGATTCGTGTAAATGTTAATTAGAGATGAGTCGAGTAGTATGAGATGGTATTAAAATAAATATGAATGCGTATAATTATCTGAAATAATAAGTATGACTCGAACGTACTCATCGTTTTGAATACTTATTGCTGATCTCTGGTCAAGACCAGACAAAACGAAATATAAAAAATTATTTCTTCAGCCTCTCAGCAGATTTGTAGCAAAAACTCTAAAAGTCGTGCAGAGTCGACTTTTAGCTGTAGCTGTAGCTCTAGCCATTCATGTGGCGGGAGAAGCTTGTCGTAACTCTGACTGAAGGTTTTAATGACCAATTATGTATGTATGTATGCACACGATAAACGCTACACGGAGTCAGACAAGGGACTTCTATAATGACAGTGAGAATGCGAGATTTAGACGAATTGAAGCTATCATAGTCATTAAATTTTTCGGAACTACCGTACATTAGTAATTCAAAAGATCGGGATCCTCCAGACTCTTCTTAGAGAATTTATCTGTGTCAGCATCTGTCACAATATTTGTATACAAATATTAAAAGAATAGCTAAAAACTTGGTGGAACTTATTCACTAAATATTGCTAAACTGCCATTAGTACATAATAACCTCCTTGAGAATGAATATTGGTGACCGTACATTAAAAAATTTTAGGGAGCAAGTCGTTTTAAGAAGAGTCTTGAAAAAATCTTTGTAAAAAAAAAGAAAATAAATGATGTTTCATCAATGATAGTTTCCTTGTAATCCTGCATACAGTATCGCAATAAATTATGTCCAGAAATGTTAATACAACAGAAACTGAATTAAGTGCTTGACAAATAAAAATCTTTTACTAATGTCATACATTTCGGTAATGAATTGTCTCTTGTCTCTGTTAAGTCAAATTGATCGAACATGATCATACCTAGTCAGATTATTATCCTGTGATAGTTGACTGTGTTTACGTACAGACTGCTGTTGTTACACAAAATCTCAAAAAATCTGTCGATCGGTGTCGACACATCTGTATAAAATTAACACACACGACATAAGTAGTGTGAGAAACTGCGGGCTTCTTGGGAACGATGGCTGTAGACTGTAGAAGGTATAGCACTGGCCATTTTATAGTCACCAGCAGCAACTCGTTTCCTTAGCGTTCGCATCTTCCCTCTCTCTTTCCTCACCTTTCCTAAAAACCTGCACAATACACTGCATGAGTAGGGGTCATCCCCTGAGTGCTGGTTTTATAAAAAAAAAAACAACAAGTGCGTGCTCTAGAAAGTACCGAAGATCGAATTCTTCGAAATATTCGAATTCGAAAAATTGTGTTCAGTGACGAAGCTCATTTTTGACTCAATGCATACGGTAAATAAGCAGAAGTATCGATTTTGGAGTGAAGATCAGCCAGAAGCATTGCAAAAGCTACCAATGTATCCAAAAAAATCACAGTTTGGTGTGGTTTATGTCTGCGGTCATTGAACCATACTTCTTCAAAGATGCTGCGAATCGTAACGTAACTCTGAATGTTGAGGGCTACAGTGAGACTGATATTCAACTTTTTTTTTGCCCAAAATGCAAGAGCATGACTTGCATGACATGTGATTTCAACAAGACGGTGCCACATGCCATACAGCACGCGTAACAATGAACTTATTGAGAGGCGAGTTCGTTGAACATTTTATTTCAGATTCGGGACCGGTCAATTGGTCGCTTAGATCGTGCGATTTAACGCCTTTAGGCTATTTTTTGTGGGGCTATGTTAAGGCTCATGTCTTTACTGACAAGCCCGCTTCAATTGACGCATTGGAGGACAACATTGAAGCATTTATTAGTGAGATACCGGCCGAAATGTTGGAAAGACTATACTAAAATTGGACTAAGCGGATGGAGCATTTGAGAAGCAGTCGCGTTCAACATTTGCATGAAATAATCTTCAAGTATTAAATTATATGGACCGTACTATCTTTTCAAATAAAGATTTCATGAATTTTCTTGAATTTTATGTTTTTTTTTTTTTTTTGAAAAATTTTCCTATAGTTCTTAAAAAATTACCCGTTAAATTTTATTAAATAAATTCCAAGTTATAATTTTCCCAACCATCATCAACATCTACAAACAAAGGCAGCCAAAGCGCTTGTCAAAATTGAAAGATTTGATAAGGCAACGGCTTTATGTATTGCAGATAAAAATCGTGTTTTGTTGTAATAATACTCTATGCGATAATGTGGCAACTTTGACATTTAAGGCTCTGCCCTTAAGGTTTTGAATGCTACACCATCAAATAAAAGTCTCACTCACGGTGACATCAATTGCTATTTATTGCTTGCTTTTGCAAATATTATTAACGGATAATGACACTATGGCAACACGATGCGTTATTAAAGACTAGCCCTCTCTTTCTCTCTCTCGCTTGTAGTTCGTAGGAAATATGGCCAAAACTGAAATTGTTTGTGGGAAAATGTCACATCACAAACAACAATATAAAGTTGACTTTATTACGGCAAAACAACATTTGTTATGTTAGTTATGAAGGAAATATTTGTATTATTCTAACAGCAGCAATAACATTGAACAATATTGAGCTACTTTTCCATGGCAAATAAAGAAAAAACAAAGTTTTTTTTCAAAAAACTAAAACAATATGTTGGCTTTGATTTTAAGTGTGGCTTTAAAAACATGCCGATAAAAGGAAAACTGCACACACCTATGTTTAGATACTCAAATCGTAAAATTTTGTTAAAATCAATAGAGGCATTAATGCTAAAACCTTGACATCGTATAGGTAAGTGGGTTTATTATTGACGGGGCTCTATGTATGCAACTAAAACAACATCATCACTATAACCATCACATCATCACCATCTATGTACCTTAAACAATAGTCTGACAGTCTCTCTGTGTTCAACGTAATTTTTTTTTTTGAAGATTTTGTCAAACAGTCAGCCAGTCTGTGAGTTAGTCAGTTTGACAGTCATTTCAATAATAATTTTCATTTCATTTTTTTTTTTCATTTAGCCGTGGCGTATGTACACAGCATAGTATAGACAATAATAGTAAAAATGTATCATTATGGCCATCAGCGCCATCAGCGTAAAGTGTACATTGTTGGTCGCTAGCGGCTGGAATTAATCTGTTCACATACAATATATATAGAGCGAGAGAGAGAGAGAGAGTGAAAGAGATTCGTGAAAAAAATATGGGCGTAATATGTTGAAAATGAGTTGAAAAATTTGCATTTAAATTAAAACGTGAAAAAAATTATAAAACACAACAACACTGATGAAAAACTAATACCGGGAAATATGTGTATACGTAAATGTATGCAAACATATGAACACATACACATACACATACATGTCATGGTGTATAGAAAATAAAGTAGAGAGAATGATAGACACTCATATCAAAAACTTATATGAATATGATTATGTACGAGGGTACATTAAACTATTGCAGAAACATTTTGTTGCAGGAAAATGTTATTTAACATGGGAAAACTTTGTCATGATGGAATAATACGAACGTTTTGGGTAGCCTTCCATGTGCTCTTATCGTGTATGAGTCGACTGTGATAGATTAGTTTAGGTTACCGGGTAACGATTGATGTTCACAGGCAAGTTCATTCGGTAGCCCATATAGCACATTGTTACGTTTTCAACTTTTTAAAAACTTTTGAAATATTAGTTCGTAGATTGCAATAAAAATAAAAATAAATCTATGTTCAGTTTTAATAAATTTCTTTATTGTTCGTACAATTCTGTGTGCTACACATACATACATAATTGGCCATTACAACCCTTCTGTCGGGATTACGACCTAGCTTCTCGCACCACTTATGTTGTGTGCGTTAATTTTATACATGAGTGGTGGGACCTACAGTTTAAAGTCGACTCCGAATGACAGATTGTTGAGAAGCTTTTCATGGCAATTTTTTACTCTCAGAGTCTTTGCCAGAAATCATGCTGAGTGGAAGTCGCCGAAGAAATATTTTTCGTTTTGATGTCTGACCTGGGATACGAACCCGGACCTTTCGTCTAATAAGCCAACACACTACCCACTAGACCACGGCGACTTCAAATTCTGTGGGCTACTGTTCATAAATTGATGTAACAGCAACAATTGTTTTATTGGCTATTTTTAGTACTCTTTGAATAAATCTTTATAATGGAAATCGGCAAACCAAGTTTATTCCATTCACACGTAACGTGTCTTCTCACATGACTGACTGAATTTTTTTTCCACTCGTTGTGGGCTTTGTCTTACCTTTTATATCGCTGGGTAAACAGACTGACAAATGCTCCCTTAGTGATCCCTTAGTGGTGATTTGAAACTACACCGAGTTCTAGATAAAAACCGACCAGTTTCACATTCACCACCATGCCGAGATCTTTAAACATTCTATCACTTAAAAACCGACAATGTCTGTTCGACCGACACATTAAAGGTTTTGTTCTGATTCTGTTTTCTCCACATCATGGCAGCAAAGACGACCTACGGAGACTGTCAATGGAACTGTCCATAGAGTAGTGTCCCGTTAGAAGTCAACTGTACCCAACCTCAGCTATTCAAAATATATTGAAACCCTTTGGTACTATCATATAAGATTGTGCTCAACATATTCAGTTTTACAATTGATTTGTCTGTTTGCTCGTAACGAATCTATTGTTCAGCCCTAAGCAGTATATGTATTTTGACCTTCAAGCTTCAATTTGTAGAATTATAAAAACTTTAACTGGTTTACTGTTAAAAACGCTTAAAAGTTATTACTAAGATGTCCTAATAATTTCTCGTTAGTTTTTTTTATAAAAGTTTTCAAACAGCAATACGTTCAACTTAACATATTTTCAGTTTGACATCATCTTCTTCACACTTCACTTTGTTCGAGATGTCTGGACTGGGGTTTAAATCACTGACTCACGTCAAACAAGTCAACATGCTATCTACTAAGCTAACGCGATTTCAAAGGATAAAATTACAGAAACAAAACTACATTGCAAGTTCACAAAAGATATATTAGAATAGCAGATCAACAATAAGGTTCTAGAAGTCGCCAAACCAAATATTAAAAGACAAAAGCTAACGTAAGATTCCAGAAGTTGACAAATATTAAGTAAATGAAATACAGAAAGAGGGAAAACAAATGTTACCATCTGTTTTGTAACTAGAACTTGCAAGATTACGGACGTTTATAACAAGCGGTTTATAACAAATCGGTTCATATTGAATATTGTTACAAAAATGGAAACATAAACAAAAGCTTTAAAGATGAAAACAATGGATCTGTTTACGTGATCAATGAATCAACAAAAATATAACAAACAATATCAGTATAAAAAAGGAATACACAGGTAAACAAACAGGCAACAATAACACTACAAGGACAAACGTAAACAAAATACACAAACAACAATAACATGTAACACGTAAAAACATGTTTATATTTATAGAAGGTAAAGTCATCTTTCTTCAAGAATATTCATCAGACTATTTATCCAGCGATATAAAAGGTAAGACAAAGCAGGCAATGAGTGGAGAAAAAATTCAGTCAGTCTTGTGGGAAGACACGTTGCGTGTGAAGTGAATTGACGATCTCTGTTATAAAGATCTATTGAACAATTGTTATTGCTTAAGCGAAAGAGTGAAAAGAAGAATAGCCAATAAAATAATTGTTGTTCTTACATCAAGTTATGAACAGTAGCACACAAAATTATACGAACAATAAAGAAATTTATTAAAACTGAACATAGATTTATTTTTATTTTTATTGCAATCTATGAACTCATATTTCAAAAGTGTGTATATTTTATTAAATTTCAAAACAACCCTCGCATGTAGCATACATTTATGTATATTGTATGAGGTCGTATGAGTGGAATGAGTATTAAATAGGCTCAATACATTAATTCTCTCCCTATCGCTCTTTCCCTATATTTAATACATTTTATGCTTCAATGCACGCATCAACATTCATACAAATATACAAATACGCACATACTATACACACACACACGCACACTTTGCATAGATAAATATAGAGAGAGAGAGAGAGAAAAAAAACTGTTTAACGATTAGTTGTGTTAGTGTAAAATGGCGTAGAGCCTGGCGTTTTATTTCTAAATAATTTCCTTTTTGTTTTCCCCTTTTTTGCATAAAGTTGTTGCTTCCCTTGGCAGCTGATGTTGGTGTTGTTGTTGTTGTTGATATTGTTGATAATGTTGATGATGATGATTATGTTGATGTGATGTGATGGTATTAGAATCGATGTTGGTCTTAGTGATGATACTGACAGCCACCAATTTTAGCGTTACCGTAGCCGCCACCAATACCCCGATTGTGATGTGCTGCGATGCATACCATCACGGAAGTGGTTCTTTTTGCATATCAAAGTTTGCGGTTTCATATATGAAATCATGCAGGGAATAAAAACTTTTTACTCTCTTCTTCAAAATTTTATTTCTATTATTTTCTGTACAATTCAGTTTTTCTCTTTTTTTTCCTTTTTTCATCTACATTTTCATTACGTTTTGATTTTATTTGTTAGCGATTCGCGCATACATTATGAGAAATCATTGAATTTGTAATTATTTATGTGTTGAAATGCTGTGGTGCTTGCTGACTGCTGAAAAGCCAACACCAACCAATAATAACAGTAAAAATGCCTTTTTGCTGTTGCCGTTTTCTAAGTGGAAATAACCGCATCAGGTAGAATCCCTATAAAATGTTGAGGTTTTATTTTGCCAAAGTAATAAGCGAACTGCCATTTTTGTAAAGGGCTCCGCCTGAAAATATTTCAAGCCCCAAAGGATGCTGCAATTAATAAAAGGGAACAGCGGTTTTATGTTTTGAATGCTGAATGAAATGGAAGTTGCAAATTTGTTCCTAATAAAAGTATTCGATGTAAACTTGAAAGGAATTTATTAGTGTTTAGGCAGAAATTTTCTCTTTTTGTTATGGTATTCGATAATACATAAGGGATGGATGAGTTTAAGTTTAAGGTCTATGTCATGCGAATGATTTTGTTATGCTCATAAGTTTTAATATAAAAACAAATAAGGCGCTACTTAGACTATTAAACCACAATGTAGAGTGAAAATTGGTAAGGGGAACCCCATAAGAAATCTTCTTGTGCAATAGGAAACTGAACGTTATGTAGTAGCTGAGGAGTTTTCCCACTGGTTGAATACGAATTAAAAACTAGTACTTCACAACCTTTAGAATTGTACTTTCTTAATGTAAAAGACGTGAGTAATTAGACGTGAGCCCTCGGTTCTAACCCAAGCCAGGCATCTTCAACTCAACGAAATATGACAAAGTAAACAATCGTTTACTCCATCGGTGGCGTGGTAGGCGTCTCATACATATATAATTGGTCATTACAACCCTTCAGTCAGGGTTATTGACCTAGTTTCTCACACCACTTATATTGTATGTGTTTCATACATAAGTGGCGGGACCTACAGTTTAAAGTCGACTCCGAACGACAGATTTTTTGAGAAACTTTTCATGGGATTTTATTTACTCTGAGAGTTTTTGCCAGAAATCTGCTGAGAAGAAATCGCCGAAGAAAAACTTTTTGTATTTTATTTTGATGTCTGGCCTGGGACTCGAACCCTGGCTTTTACGTCTAATAAGCCAGCACACTACCTACTAGACCACTACCTACTAGACCATGGTAGGCGTCTCTATATTGTTAAACCCAATGACTTTCGAATAGTCCATGTTTTCCAGTTCTGGCTGTAATATTCCAGTAGCGAATGCTGTTCACGACAAACTCAATCAAAAGCATTTGTTTTTTTTTTTTGATTTCATGAGGATCTTCTAATTCCTAATTTGACAATTTGTGCATCCATTAAGTCTTACTTAGTTGATCATTACAACCCTTTAGTCAGGATTACAACATACCTTCACTCGCCAACAAAGCTGCATATGTTAATTTTTATACTTGCGTGATGAAACGTAAAGTTTAAAGTCTACACCGAAGACAGATCTTTTGAAAAACTTTTTATGTCAATTTAATTTTTTCTCAAAGTTTTTGTCAGAAGACTGCTGAGAGAAATTCCCCAAAGAAATACTTTCTCATATTGCATTTTGTTTGAGATATCTGGCCTGGGATTTAAGCCTCACACTCATGGCTTATAAGTCAACACACCACCTATGAGGCTCAGGCGACTTCTATCTACAGATGAAAATGGGCTTTATCCCAGAAGATAAAATTATCGAAATATTTGCGCTACCTTTACTTTGGTTCATATAGTATTCGCCGTTTTTTTCCATGATTGAACCACATGTTTATAAAATTCCACTCACTTCTGCTTAACGGACAACGACAAGCAATTGTTGATCCAGGAACATCTTCAAGTTCTTTATAAAAAATTTTTCTTTACCGCGCGGATTAATACTCAGTCGTGTACTGCAAGATTTGACGATTTCTCGTCATTTTGACGATTTTTAACTCCAAAAATGTCATTTTGACGATATGACGATTTATGCCCTTATTTTGACGATTTTTACCAATTAAAAATTTAAAAATTAAAAATTCTTTAAGTTGTTTTCGAATATCTGTTTTAATTCCTTAAAATCCAAAAAATTTCAACTCGTAAAAACAATTTTAAAAATTCGATTATAACTTCTAATATTACCATCGGAAGAACAAAGTGCCATTATTTTACGTACGACCAACAGTCAGGGGTTGGAACTAGAATAATATATTATTGGCATGAGGAAAGTGTTTATGGAGACTAGATGTGAACTAGAAAAATATATTATTGGCATGAGGAAAGAGGGAGCAGTGTTATGGAGACTAGATGTGAATATTTTTAAACCATAAGTAACAGGAAAGATCTCTGCAGGAAGGCAGTTTCACATACGAATAGTCCGTCTAACAAACGTATTTTGGTCTGTAATGCAGTGTGCGATGCACTGGCAAATTGACCAAATACGGATGTGCTGTCCGAGAAAGACGAGCGTTGCGTAGGAATATGTATATGATTTTCATAAACAAGTCCCCTTATTCCACTCGAGCAATATCCTTTGTAGTAGCGATAGAATAGGCACATTGCTACGATACTCCAATGAATCAATGAAGTTGGAACACTATAGTGATCACTACGGCCTCATCTGTACACGGTCGAGAAACCTCAAAATAGACTTTAAGGGCCAACCCCTACATGAGAGTTGTATTCCATTTTCGGTTGGTTATAAATGGTTCAATTCGTAAGGAGATCAGTTGAAGTGCAGTATTTATTGCAACGTCTTAAGAAACCAAGGCCCAGAAAAATGTGTCAGTTTTAGCAAGCATCAATACTGAATTTTCATGCCCCTAAAGTCAAGATCTTCTGACTCCCTAATATTTATACCACACATTTAGATATAGATGACGCAATATTATTGATGTTTAATGTAGACTTTTTTGACTGTTTTTGTTTTTAAAACCTTTCAAATTATTTATTAATTTTTTTGGACGATTTTTTTTACGATTTCATGAACGTATTTAACGATTTTGATGATTTTGACGATTTTGACGATTTTTTCTTAAATATTTTACGATTTTATGCTTCATTTATCTGGCAGCTATGGTTGTGTAGCATTTTGTCTACGCAATATCTTGTCATTGATCTAGTAAGTAGTGTAGTGGGTTCAAACCCCATTTCAGATATTTCAAACAAAATGAAATATGAAAAAACATAGTTGTTAAAAACCCTTAGAGTAAATAAAATTGCCTTGAAAAGCTTTTTAAAAATTTTGTTGTTTGGAGTTGGTTTTAAACTGTATGTCCCGCATTTTATGAATAAAATGAATACACACAACATAAGTGATATGAGAACCTCGATCGTAAGGATTCCACTGTAAGAACGACTTCTCTGGATCCGTACCGGCCAGAGGACATCTCTTGTTGTCCAGTTGATGTTGAAGGACTGGGAATCTTTGTTTGAATTCACGCTTCACTACCATACCATCACCGACGATTACACGAAAAATGCCTGAGAATTATTACGCATTATCAAGGAGGAAAATCTTTTATTCTCGTGTAAATGATATGAATGCAGATCACAAATCTTAAACTAGAATTTGCACTTATCTCCATCTTTACGGCTATTATAGGATCTTTCAACAGGGTCGTGACTAGTCACAGGAAGCATTAAAGCGCTTTCTTCACTAAAAATCAGATCCAAAATATTTCCTGGAGTATTATTACCTATCTTAGAGTAGAAATACCTTTTCTAATAATAAGAAACCATACATGTATACTTTTTCTATGACCCAATCTATCTGTTTAGTGTTTTTGCGACGTATCAATAATTTTAATTTTATTTTTCAAACATTAAAATTGTCTCCTTTTTATTGACCTCTCTCTCACCCTACACTCCATGGTGCAGTCAACTACTTAGTCAACAACAATATTGTTATTATTGTTGTTAATGTTGGCGTTATAACTGTTGTTCTTGTTATTTCCAATGACTCAGCTACTGGTGTTGATGCTGTTATTGCTACTGCTGTTAAGCTCTTGTTAGTTGTTAATTACTTTCATTAAATACTGCTCAACTGCAGTTGAAATTGAATTTAATTTTAATTAAAAATTCACAAAAAGATGTTTTTCTTGGCAGTAACATCAGTTTCAACAAAACAAATACACCAGCACATAACCATTCACATACACATACACTAGCACATTAAATCTCTCTCTCTCTCTCGCTCTCATGCTATGACAACTACTAAATGTATGTGTGTGTGTATAAAAGAGTAAGTGTATTAGTAATTTAACAATGTGTGTGTGAGTGTGCATGTGTATTGATATGTAAGTAAAGTCTGGCATAGAAAACTGGCAAATTCTTAAACTTTTCCTTCTGTTTTTTTTTTTGAATTCGCTTTTTCGTTTTTTCCTCTGCCAGCAATTGCAACAATAGCAGTGTAAGCTGTGGCACGTTAATTTCTTTAAATTATGGCACAGCACATACAACAACTCTACGTAGTGTTATAGCAAATGATTGTAAATGTTAATGCTTCAATGAATGTGTGTGTGTGTCTGTGTATGTGTGTGTGTGTGTGTATATGTAATTGTATTTAAGAGCTTTAGTGTATTTGTAAGATAGTGTCTGGCGATATTTCTTTCATTTTGACGCTTTTAATATATGGACTACAAAATTGCGTGGCAATGGCATTGGCAATTAGACAATAGTTTCACTACTATTTCATATTCTGCCATGTTTTTTTTTCCTTCTTCTTCTTTTCTTTCTTTTCTTCTTTAATTTGCCTTTTTGCCATTTTATTTGTCTTCTTTCTCTTGATAGGAATATAGAAGCAACAAAAATGTTCACCACTGGACAAATAAAAAAAACTTTCTTAGGCAAGAAATTTTCAAGTTTTTTCCTCAAGGGATCAGGTTTAGCAGCAAGAGTTTAAGTTAAGGCAGTAGGTTTTTTATTTTGTAATTGTGGTTTCATTAAACCAGCAATTCGATATGAAGAATATGATCATAATACATACATACATAAATGGTCATAAATGGTTCAGTTAAGATTATTGACTTAGTTTATCATATCACTTATGTTGTGTAGCGATTAATATAGTTTTAAGTCGACTCCAAGCGACAGATTTTTGAGAAACTTTTCATGGCAGATTTTTTTTACTCTCAGAGTTTTGCCGGAAATCTGCTGAGAGGGAATTGACGAGGAAATACTTTTTGTACTTTGTTTTGTTGTCTGGCCTGGGGCTCGAACCCTGGCTTTACGTCTAATAAGCCAGCATGCTACCTATTAGACCACAGCGACTTCAATAATGTGATTATAAATTACGGTTCCACGCTCTTCTATAAGGTCTTTTCAGTTTTGACAGTTGTTTACAGCCCTTCTGTTGAAGCTACTTCTCCCAAATACTTAACTCAGTCGACTTAATTTTCCAGAATTCCTTCTGTTGTTCAGTTGACAATTTTCTTACCATTTTTATCATTTCTGGATAAATAAGTAAATCAGCCAACAAACTACATGCAAATTTCAATCCATCTTGCGATTTAAAAGCGTGCAAGAGCTTCTGTTTCATGTGGATTTTAAGTTTAAGGCATCATCGGTTCAAATTTATTTAAAAACAGCACTGGTCAGGTCATCACTGTCACCGGTGAGTATTAATCATCTTCTTTTGATCTGAATTTCAAGATCTGATCAGCAACACTATGTTGTAGTTTTTACAGGATAGCTCTTAAATCACTTTTTACATTCTGCACAAACAAATCCATCAGATGGTCATATCATGTTGAAGCTGATGTGAACTAGCAACCGAGATTATGCATATTGAATTCGTTAGAGCTTTTCATATGGTGTTTTCTTAAGACTTACAGTGGCGAGCAGAAGTGAGTGCATATTCACAATACTAAGTTTCGTCAACCACAAAAACAAAACCATACAAGCAAATACAAAAAAAAAAATATTAATTTTAATCCTTTATTTTATTTTTAACAAATAGCAGTAAAAAACAATAATTAATGAAATGAATTCAATGAGTTTGAATGAAAAAACAAAAATAACCCATATAAACTCAATTTTGCACCTTTCAAGAAAATTCAAGAAACTAACCCAATTTCAATATTTGGTCCATAGACCCTTATAAGATATAGCTTGATTTACGCGGTTTGAGATGCATTTCGCATTTATACGATCCCAAATTTGACCATGTTTGTTGGGGCTGTTTCGAACTGCTCGAGCCGGATTTTCATGTGAATGGCCAAAGATTTTCAATCGAATTAAGGTCGGGATTTTGTGCTGGCCATTTCATCAATTGAAAATTTTGTTTCCCTTTCCATATCTTTAGAATTTTTGCTGTGTGCTTCGGATCACCATCCAGTTGGAAAACAATTTCTTATTCGGGATAATCACATTTGTCCATAAAATTCGGGAGATGGGTTTGGAGAATCTTTAGATAGTCTTTTTTCGCATGATATCATCTACTAAATATAGAGGACCAACATGCCACCATATGAAGCATCCACAAACCATTATATTTTCACCGCTAAGTTTAAGAGTTTGCTTCACATGGTACCTTTAAGCACGTTCCCCGGGTCTGCGCCAGCAGTACTGCTATAAAGCTATAAACCAAAGGGGTTCAGAGATCAATATAACTTATGTCATTGATTAAATTCGGCTGTATTTAAACGCCAGAGCCATGGAAATGTGAACATTTCGGATATGCTTCATTCAGAGAATGAATGCCCATACGTCTTTCAAAGGAATTAATAAGTTCGGCGATATCTCACACACACTCTGTTTTATTTAAATCTAATTGTAGGAAGTATTTATTAAGTCATCGTAGTCTAGTAGGTAGCGTGTTGGCCTATTGGCTTGGTTAAATCTCTGGCTCAGACATCCGAAGCAAATGACATATGAAAAAGTATTTCGACATCCTATCATCAATTTTCTGGAAAATCTCTGGATTCTCAAGAATCTGTCGTACGGCATCGACATTTAGCAGCTGGTACCGCCACTCTGGTGTGAAATTAACACAGACGACATTAGGGGCCTGAGAAGCTAGGTAGATAAGTACGTAAACAAGATAGGAAGCGCTCGAAAAAGAAATTGTGCCCAGAAATCGTTTAGAATCACCCGTGAAGCCAAAAACAACAGTTTATTATACTTAATACTCTGGTTTGGTGGTTTCCAAAAGGCATTTCCATCTTACGGTTGTTATTTTAACCGCTTCTGAAGTTCAATTACTAAGAGTATTAAGAGTGAGATTTTATTTGAACACTCCATTTTACAGCTATCATTCGCCACTAGGGAGCACCTTATATTATGACCATGGTACTCAGCATAATAGCGACAAATTGTATTAATTAAGGACAGTTGATTCATGCTCTTCTCACAACTCATGGATAGGGACAGACCCCTCTTCAAAAGGATATAAATCCAGGTTTGTGTCTCTGTAGGTGGAACTGTTCGTAAACTTTACAACTGTGTACTGAATGTAGAGTTAAGGCTAGTGAAGGATGTTTATTTGTACCTTAAATCCTTCAAAACATCCGAATTACTTAAACCACTAACTTGCAATACTGCCTTCGATTTTTAAGACTATCAATGTTGGCATCCGGAAGCGGGTGTTCCGTATTGTTTGTTGCATTCATTGTCTTTGTAAAAAATCCCATTTCCAGTTGTAGTTACGATTGTTGTTGTTGTTGTTGTCCGTATTTTGTTTTGCCACTCATTTATTCATTTCCATCGTTTGGTAAAATTGTTGTCGCACTGATTGGTGCCGCATTGGCGGCAAAGTTTTTCTAGTTTTCTCAAGTACTTCGATGAGCATCCTTTTTTCATACTCTCCTTATTCTACTTCTTTCTTTTCCTTTATTTTTATCTTCACTTTAGTGTGTTTTACGTTGATGACTTCTACATCAACAAAACAAAACTCTGGTCTACCTACTGAAGTCAATCGCACACACACACAAAAGTACTCAAATAATACCGCGATATGGCTCCTATACTCCAACTCCATGGTAAAACACAACGAACAGAAATTGTCATTTTAAAGGAGTTTTTCTCATTCTCAAGTGTATTTACAATTAAAATGAAACAAAAAAAGCAAAACGTTGATTTGTTTTCTCCTTCGCATTGCTTTTGCTGCTTTTGTTTTAAATTTTTTGCATTAAGTGTAGTAGTATTGCACTGCCAAAGTATTGGTGTATTGGCAGTGTATTGGTGAAATTTTTGTAAATTCAATAGCATAAGTAAGTTGTCCGCTTTTAACAGGTTTGTGTGAGTGAATGAATGAAAATCTCCAAATTCATGAGACTTATTTTCTGCTTTAATGTCGCCATGAATTGCTTGCAGTATTGAGTAGTCGCATACAAATAATCAGACAGAGAGACAGACAGACAGACAGATGGTAAGTGAAATAGACAAACAGATGAATGCGTTTGAAAACGGAAAACAATAACAAATACAAACAAGCAAACAAAGAAAAAAAATTGAATACCGGAGATTTGCTTGTGTTTGTCGGTTTACTTTTCTTTTTTTCTGTAAAATGTTTTGGGTGTTGTTTTGTAGGCGGATTTAAGTGTGTTTGTAATTAGTTTTCTGTTGCTGTAGCTGTTGTTGATGCTGATGTAAATGTTAATATTGCTGTTGTTGTTTTCAATTTTAATCATTCAGTCGGATTTTATAATTATATATGCTCGTTAACAGTAGAGGGCAGAAAATTGTGAGATTTTAAAATTGCTTGTCGTGTTGTCTTTAGTCAAGTTTGGTTTTCCCTAAATTGAATTCCCTGATTATTGTAACGTTTGAACAGATAAAGACTGCATCGTTATACATGCATCCCTCGTATAACTCGGTACTTCCACAACGCATTTTCGACATAACGCGATTTACAAAAAAGAAAAAGTTTTATTACGACGCGAATATTCGAATTGTATAATGCTCCTTATTAGTTGCGCTTCTTTACGAAACCGAAAAACAGTTAGAAAAATAATCAAACAAAGGCTGATACCTATTTCACAATCGTACAATCACTGGAAGAACGTCCAACAAAATGTTTTATCAAATGGCGAAAACTTTTTCTATGAAATTTCTTCTGATGAAGTTATACGCTCACTCAAGTGACACAAACTAGTGAATATTTATGTTTTCCGATTGTTTTAGTATCGATTTTATTTTGGAGAAAGTTTATTGGAACGTAACCCTTTAATTTATATAAAAGCTAAATTTTCTATAACGCGAATTACATAACGCGAACTTTTCCTAGTGCGTAACCACCGCGTTATACGAGGGACACATGTACTTAAAATGGCTTTCATCAGTTCTTGGAAAAAAATCAGAAATCAGATTCAGAAAAAAATCTTCATTTATTAACTTTTTAAAGAGTAGTAAGCCAAAAAAATGTAAGTGTCCTTTTGTCCCATATTTTTGCATGTTTTGTTTGCAGTTTTCAAAATACAATTTTAATGTCTGACCTTTGCGGTATTGTAATGTAATAATTCAGGCAAATTAATTACAAACCCAAGAATTTCAACGGAAATTATTTTCCAAATTATTTATTCAGAGAGTTCCCAGACAACTGACATTTTAGAAACCTGCAACAACAAAAGCAATCTTTTGGTTAAGAATCTAGTTCAATATAGTCGCCGTAGTCAAGTAGTTGATGTATTAACTTATTAGATGGAAGGCCACATTTCAAACCCCAGGCCAGATATTTCCAACAAAACGAAATATAAAAAAAAATTCTCTAGAGACTTACACTCCGCAGATTCTGCAAAAAAGCTTACTGAATAAATAAAATTCCCATGAATAGTTTCTCAATAACCTGTTGTCCTCAATCGACTTAATATTTTAGGTACCAATAAATAAAATTAACACAAGGAAATAAGCTGTGTAAGAAATTAGGTCGTGCCTGAGGGGTTGTAATGACCCGGACGAGTTGTTTCTAAATAGTGAATGGAATAGCATGCCATTCATCCTAAAAATTGACTTCTATTTTGCTGAAGAACCGTTATCATTGAAACTGAAACGAACTAAAGAATTATTGTTTTAAGAAAGTGTCTGGCCAGAATTGATTTTGCACGATATCAGCCAATTTATTATACATCACAGTGTCTGTCATATGTAGTCGCCATAGTAAAGTAAAGTAGGGGTTCGTAGCCCAGATTAAGGGTCAAAACGAAATATGAAAAAAATATTTTTTCGATGATTAGATCTAAGCAGATTTTTTTTCAAAAACTTTAACAACAAATAAACCCAACTTGAAAAAGTTTTTCGAAAATCTGTCGTTCGGAGTCGTTGTTAAACTGGATATCCCGCCAGTTACGTACAAAATTAACGCACATAACATGAGTGGTGTGAGAAGCTAGGCCGTAATTCTGACTGAATGGTTGTAATGAGCAATTACGTATGTATGTCAACCACAGTCTTGAGCTAACATAATCGGAACATTTTCTTTAAAGGAACTTTGTTGTACTTTGTATCCCAGTTTCGTTTCCGACACCAGAACCTGCTGGTACTGGTGCCTGATATTTTCATCCTGTAATACTGTAGAGACAGTTCATTGACGATATACTGATCTATAAAAGTCCATGAACGCATACTTCAATTGGACATATTCAGACTATGAGTTTAGTGCGTTTTTGCAGAGTCGAAGCTGAAACAATTTTTTTCAAATGCCCGACGCATAGCTGCCAGATTTGACAATTTATCGTTATTTTGACGATTTTGAGCTCCAAAAATGTCATTTTGATGACGTAACGATTTATGCTCTTATTTTACCGATTTTTAGCTTCTAATATTACCATCGGAAGAACAAAGGCAAGTGCCATTATTTTTTTCATATGGCCAACACTCAGCGGTTGGCATTGTTTTTGGAACTAGGAAAATATATTAGAGGAAAGAGGGTGCAGTGTTTATGGAGACCAGGTTTGAATATTTTTATATCATAAGTAACAGGAAAGATCTCTGAAGTCTAACAAATGAACTTTGTCTGTTATGCAGTGTGCTATACACTAGCCAATCGACCACATACGGCTGTGTTGACCGATAAAGACGAGTGTGTATTAGGATTTTCATAAACAACACCCCCTTTATTTCGCTAGAGCAATATCCATTGTAGTATTGATAGTACAGTGACACATTGCAACGATGCTCTAATGAATCAATGAAGTTGGAACAATATCGGGATTAATAACCTACTACGGCCTCACCTGTACGCGGTCGAGAAGTCTCAACATTGACTTTTAGGACCTACCCAAAATAGATCAGATGAAGTGAAGTATTTATTCCAACGTCTTAAAAAACTAAAGCGCTAAAATTGTGTCAGTTCTAGCGAGCATCACATTGAATATTGATGACCACAACGTCAAGATCTTCTGATTCCCTAATATTTACACCACACATGGGTACAGATTATACAATATTCTTGCTGCTTAACATTGATTTTATATGTTTTTGTTTTTAAAACCTTAGGTTAGGTTAGGTTAGAGGACGTGTACTTGTCAATTCCGACAAGTACAGTACTCGGTGGTCGAATTGACCCATTGTACTACGTCCTAGCTTCTCACACCACTTATGTTGTGTGCGTTAATTTTATACATCAGTGGCGGGACCTACAGTTTAAAGTCGACTCCGAACGACACATTTTTTGAGAAGCATTACATGGCAATTTTTTAATCTCAGAGTTTTTGCCAGAAATCTGCTGAGAGGAAGTCACCGAAAAATTATTTTCAAATTTTTGTTTTGATGTCTGACCGGGATTCGAACTCGGGTCTTTCGTCTAATAAGCCAACACACTACCTACTAGACCACGGGGACCTCAAAAACCTTTTAATTTATTTTTTCTGACGAATTTACGAGTTTAATGAACGTCTTTGACGATTTTGACGATTCGTTCTCAAATATTTGACGATTTTATGCTCCGTTTATCTAGCAGCTATGGGCTCTAGAACCATTTGTCATCTGAATTCAAAGAAATCCAGTTTTGAGAGATTGATTAATAAAGGTGTTGAATTTTCTCCATTAAAAACTTATTTTTTATTTTTTATTTTTAGCAAGACTACTGAGCTCTTACCTCCCAGATATGTTATTATGCATGGAATTTTGGTTCTAAGTGGGTATACATTTTTGAGATCATCGTATCCCTACGTTCCGTAAAGAATCAAGATCGAAAATAAAAAACATTCTTCCTTTAAAATTCTATCTAAAAGATTTCCAATCTCTTGTTAAATATCTCGTTAACAAAATAATCTGCTGCGAAACTAATCAATTTTTATTTTATTTTTCTTAATTCGTTCAAATATTAGCAACGAACGGCTACAATTTTAAAGGGATGAAGCATTATTAAGAGGGTAAACTAAGGCTATCTCAGATGCAAGCTTTAATATTGACTATTAACGTGCCACTTTTGTCCATCACTGTTTTAAAAACTTGTTAATACACCACCCTACTGTTTAAAGCTTTTCCCTTTCTTTTTGAATTTAATTTTTTTTTTCTTCTCCTCACTTTTTTAAGTGACTGTCTGTAACAACTATTTCATGTTTTTGTTGTTTTTTTTTTTTGTTAAAAGAATTTTATTTGTTGTATTAATTTGTAATAGTGGCAATGTAAGTTTGTATATATCATCCAGTAACAACAATAACAATAACAACAACAACATTAACATCGTGTCTCTACTATTAAAATTGTCTAATTTTTGTTAAGTTCCAAACAATTTGCATAATTAGTATTTTGTTCAAGAATGTCACTACGCTAAAGCACTTCTTTTTTTTTAGATGTTTTCGCTTCTTTTAAGGGGGTAGAGAGTACTTAAAAATCTTGGCATGAATTGTACTTAAAAAATTTATTCAACACTTATTTACCGTGTCGTAGTAGTGTATTGTATCGTAGACATGCGAATATAATTCAAATGAAATCAAATGCAAATCGCTATTGTTGCCATTGCTTTAAATGGATTAATTTACACAAAAAGTAAATGACTTTAAAAAATATTTTTTTTTATTTTTAATTTGAAAGAAATCCCTTTTAATATAAAGAATACTAAATTAAATATTTCAAATTGTAAGTTTTTAAATATAAGTTTGAAAAAAAAGAAAAATTGTGAGAGAAATTAACGTATTTGTATCAGCAAATTGTTTTAACCCTTATACTATGTTCAGACGTGCACTTATATTTAGAAAATCGTAATAAACGGCATTATTGATCTCAATATTTCATATAAAATTTCAATTAATTATTGGTTAATAAATTCATAAATTGTTATAATATTGATTAAAACTTTAAATACAACACTGTCATAAGTACGTTCAGTGTGTATATTACATTTGTCCGAACACTTTCTAAGGATATTAGATAACTCCAATGTAAACAACGATAGTACCATAAACAAAAGCTTTCTTTTCTGCAAGCTACCCAAAATGATAAAATTTTTATTTCTCATCCTTCTGAGGAAAACCACTTTGGAGTCACATGTAGTCCCTATTAACCCCAATAGCTCGGTGTTTCGGTTAATCATTAGCAACACCTTTTCCAATGTTAAATTGCTTTCCATTTTTTCTAAAAAATATTTTTGGCACTAATTTTAGCGATTAAATTAAAAGAAATTTTGTTAAAGCAATCTGCTGTTTTGTTTACCAGCTGTCAAGTAAATTTTCGTATATTATATGTCTGAATGATAAAAATATTGTTCTCAATAAACCGAATATTGATTTAATAAAAGTGCATGTCGAAACATAGTATTAGAGTATGAAGCTCGATTTCTGGCATAAAGGACGGTGTGGGGTAACTAAGATCTCCCAAAGAAAAATGGGATTATTATGTCTTTATGTTAGCATAAAAGAACTAAAAATATTATTTTGAAAGTAAAGCACTAGTATCTTATTAATTTTCAGTTTTTGTTTTTAATTATCACATCAAAACACATTATTTAAGACAAAAAAAAATTATGTATTTTCGAAGTTATTGAAAAAAACGAAGATTGGGGGACCTAAGTTACCCCACTCCTTACTCAAAGGGTTAAACTGAAGCATTTCCCCATAAGTAGAATGTACTTTTACTCCTAGCTGGAGTACTTGCTCGTAACAACAAATTTCCAAAGTTAGAATTCACACATACCTACAAAAATAACATAGTTGATCATTACAATCCCTTCAGTGTCTGGATTACAACCTAGCTTCTCACACCACCTATGTTGTGTGTTAATTTGATTAATTGAGTGGCATGACCTATAGCTTAAAATCAATCCCGAACGACTGATTTTCGAAAACTTTTTAATCTCAGAGTTGTTAACAGAAACCTGCTGAGCGAAAGTCATCTTCATCCGTCAAATAATCCTACACACCACCTATTCTACTAAAGTGACTTCCCAAGTTAGAGTACACGATTGGCGACCTTAAATTGTCACAACAGCTTCAGTCTTTATATGACATTTACATGTGTTTAACGAATGTTTTCTCCGTTTTGGTAAGAGCCTTTGAATTCCCTCTTTCGGTTTGAAATTTCGATTTGATTGGTTGCTGGAATTCCTTCGCTTACTAGAAAAAGACGTCAAAAAATTTAACTTATTTCGCTACTCACTCATACATAGTATAGGCGACAAGTAAGGAGATTTGAAAAATTACGGCTTGAGCTGTAAGCATTAAGGTCTACATGTATACGTTCAGCTCTACCAGCAGTGATGTTGTCGAGCCGGAATGCTCTGGAACTTCGTTCCGGTACTTCCTTTTCGGACTGGAATGCGTTCTGGAGCTAAAGATGATTTCTGATAATGAGGATTGTGGGTTAAAAAAAAAATTAAAAAGAATTTCTAAGTTTTTTCTAATTTTTGACGAATTTTTATAAACATGGGTTTGAAGCGAACCCGAACCGGAACAAAAACCGGAACACGCCCATCATCAAATTTGGGACATGAGATCTAAAAAAAATGCCGCCGCTAGGATTATCATGGAAAATCAACCCCGTCGTTAACTTTGCAAGATGAGACCGCACAGAGCGGCCACCTACCCGGGATCGGCCCTATCTATATAGTTATATATACGCGTTCCGGTAAAAAAAAAATTAGAACGACACCACTGTCTACCAGTATATAGGTCAGATTTTTTTGTTGTACTTTTTATTACGATTCTTAATCTTTTTACTCAGAAATTACTCAATACGATGAACCGCGTTTAATTAAATTCAGAAAACTAAGCCTAGGTAAATAAGCCTTACACACGTATGTATATAAATATAAATAGTAGCAGCCAATATTTTTTAAGAACAAATTGTCTGATATTAATTAAAAGCTCTTCAACAAGCACTTTTTCAGGATAAATTTCTATGGATTTCAATGAAATTTTTGGTTTTTCTTATGGAAATTTGTCAGACTAATTCATCACTAAAGATTTATGCCCAAAATTGAAAGACAATAACTTTTATGGGCACTTTAATGTTCAGCTGAAATGGGGAAAACTTAAAGATAACAAAAAATTTTAAGATTTTATATGAGAACTTCCGTCATACCATACTTGCTATACTAGAGAGATTCTATGGAAGTTTTGCTTTCAACAATTTTCTTGTAGTTTGTCTTTCAATCTTTTCTCTAAGTAAATGCTGTTCAATAAATATTAAGAACTCATGTTACTACAAAAGACGACGTTACAGTGGTGTGGGTGAAAGGGTGTGTGCTGGTGGGATCTGAGCGTTTGTGTGAATGTCCTTTTAAGAGAACTATTTTCTTCAACACAGTACTTTTTAGAGAGAGGTGTGGTGTTGTTGAAAAACGAGTCTATATGTTGTTGTTGCTGTTGCTGCTGTTGTTGTTGTTGTTTCATGTTTTTCTCTCCATCTAAACATGTGCCTTTCAATTTGTAATACAATCGCTTTGTGTACAAAAAAAAAAAAGAAAACAAAAGTGGCATGAAAAAAAGGAAACATGATTGAAGTAAAAATGTGTAAGACCGTTTGTTTATACATACATATGTATATGTTTGTATATGTATTGTAGGTATGTATGTATATGTGTTGTCAAATAAAACGAAACTTGTTTGTCGATAATTACAGGGCACTTGACTATACAAAAGATCGAGTAAGAGTTGCGTGTGCTGTATATGACTTGCCATATTTGCCTGTACACCTTCATATCCTTCAATATAGTTTCACACACTCACACACCCATACACACACACACTCTCCGACTCACTTGAATTGTTTATATTATGCATGTGTGTTCATTCTGATAACGTATCAACCTTTAATTTGCCTGAATTTTTTGAGTAAAAATGTTCGATACTTTTAGTTTGCAACTCCCTCTCAATATGTATGTATGCCTTTCCATACCGTATGGCATACTGTACAATTCTTTTGTTATAAACTTTTCAACAGTAAAGGCAATGAATCAAGTGTCCTTTTTGCACACATTGCACTTTAATTACATTGACAACACCTACGGTAGAAAGAAAAGAGAAAAAAGTGAGAGTAAATTCTAGCAAATAAAAAAAAGAAATACAAAAACACAACAAAAAATGACAAGAAAATAAATTGAAATAAAACAAAATGTTGAGACAACAAGTTAAGGTTCGTTGTTCGGTGAAGTTGTCTTGTCACATGCTCTACATTTTCTTGGTCTAGATAGCTTTGCTTGCAGGAAAAAAGGAAAATACACTAATACCCCGATTTGCATCGCTAATAGAGCCTAAGAAACGACGACGCAAACCGAACGACGCAAAACAAGAGCACGATTTCCATACATTTTTATTGATTTTCATTTAATTGGTTCCGAGATTCATGATTTTAGCTGAAAAAATAGATTTTTCAATAAAAAATATTTAGTTACTAACGACCTACAATTTGCAACCATCAGACAACATAAATACATAAGTAGGAGCACCAAAATCAACTGATCTACATAATTTTTGTCTCAAAATATTTCTTGATACTACAGTTATAGATACCTATTATCAATAACATTATGTAAATATTTTTAATTAATGATATTTTATTTTGTCATTTATTAAAAAGAGTGCGAATTTCATGGAAGCAATAAAAATGCAACAGCATAAATTTTAATGTGTTTATTTAAATTAAATAGTAATTCTTAAAAAAAAGAAATCTTAAAATTAATATTTAGTGGCGTAGCCCTTATTTTTTATGACTTCTTGCAACCTAGAAGGCATAGAGTCGACTAAAGCTATTAATGTGTTAATGAATATTTTCTCCCATTCACTTTTCAAAATTTCTTCTAATTGCCTCTTATTTGACGGATGTTTCCTCTTAACTTCCCGATCTAATAGCTCCCATAGATTTTTTCTCCCATAGATTTTCGGGAGACTGTGATGGCCAATCCAAAACATTGACATCATTGTCGCTTAAAAAGTTTCGAGCTAAGCGACTTGAGTGCTTTGGATCGTTATCCTGTTGGAATATGCTACCAGGAGGCATTTTTTCCCGCAGATGAGGAAGCATGTGTTCTCCAAGGATTTCACAGTACTTCTTGGCGTCCATTTTTCCTTCGATTTGAGTTAAGGGACCTACCCTATCACGGTAAAACGCACCTGTAAATACGTGACGTAAAATCAATAATTTTTTTTAAACATATCGTTCCTTACCCCACACAATTATTGATCCACCGCCACGTTTTACGGTTGGAAGATGATATCTTGGAGAATATCTCTGTCCAGGCGGTCTTCGAACAAAATTTATCCCATCGGAGCCAAACAAATTAAATTCGCTTTCATCGCTCCACAAGACTTTAGCCCATTGTTCATTTGACCAATTCTTGTAACGTTTTGCAAATTCCAGGCGCTTCTTTTTATTGATTACACTGATAAGAGGTTTCTTTGCGGGTCGTCTCGCATGCAAATTAGCCTCTTTCAACCTACGGCGAACAGTGTGAACGCCTATAGAGACTCCCATTTGCTCATTTGCGAAATTAGCAACGTCCACTGCGGTCTTTCGTGGATCTTTTTTAACCAGTGCAATCATCTGGCGGTCTTGGCGAGAAGTGGTTTTTCGAGGATTACCACTACCTGGTTTCCTTTCCACACTGTTTCTCAAGGAAAATCGAGATTTAATCCGACATACGGTTGATTGATTTACACCAAAGAGGTGTCCAACTTCACGCATGGATTTTCCTTCTTCTAAGGCTTTAATGATTGCAGTTTTGCTGTCAGCTGAGAGCTGCTTCTATTACAAAACACATGTTGTATAACTTATTTAAGAAATTTTCAATTATAATTAAATAAATAACATACTTTAACTATTTTTTTTATTATGTTGCATTTTTTTTGCTCGCTAAAAATTTGCACTTTTTTCACTAATTCAAAGATATTTAACTTTTTAAAGCAGAATTTAGAATAAATTGTGGTTACTTTGAAAACTTATAATTGAAAGAATTAACAGCAAAAGAAAATAGATAAATTAGTTACCGTTATTTTGAAACAGATCTTATTAAAGATCATATGACACAGTGTTGCATTTTTTGTGCTCGCTACTGTATGTATGTATGCAGGTATTTACATTAGATTTAAACGGGAAATCCCCTTTTTCTGTTTTAGCTTTGTACAAACATTTTCATATTAACGACGCAAATGGAAGCACTAACGATGCAACTTCGAAATCACCGAAATTTTAGAAAGACGCAACTTCGAAGCAGACACAGAACGAGGCGGCGTAAACCGGGGTATTAGTTTAAATGAAATTTGTTATTTGTTATTTGGTTTCATAAATTAATTAAAAGGCAGAAAATCATTCAACACCCGCCAATTGTGCAAAAAATTGCCTTTAATCTAAATGTCTAAATTTCATCCAATTAAATGCACTTTTCAGATGAACTCAGAAATAAAAAGTGATTCAAGAAACTCAAAAGAAAACGAATTTTATATCGTTTTCGCTCATTGTCAGGACGATCACGATTGACATCGGAGTTTCTTTCGAATGATCGTGTTTTCTAATGTTACTTGCCATTAGGACTTTTTTGTTAAGACTCTTTCAAAATACTTGCAGGATTATTGCTCCACATTCATTCTTAATATCTAGTTTAGGTGAGGTTAGAGGACGTGTACCTGTTAAACAAGACAAGTACAGTATCCAGAGGTCGAACTAACTCATTGTACAACGTCCTAAAGGAGGGAAGGAAAGAATGTAAGGAAGGTATGGAGGAGAAAGGATAGAGTGCGAAGCGGAGGAATCACATAGACCAGACACAACAAAAAGAGTGGGAGAGCACAACGACACCGATAAAGTTCTAGCATCTCTCTACCAACCTAAGCCACTTAATGAATCGGTAGAGAGCCTTGATGTCGCCTCTCGACACTGAATTCATGCTCTCAAAGAAGGCCCTGCTGAGGGTCTTCAATCTCAGTCTACCAAGGTCTGGGCAGTTACAGAGGAGGTGCTCAATGGTCTCCAACTTCTCCTCATCGCAACATGCCCTGTAATAGCCCGGCTGGGATTTGTTCCAGATAACCCTCAGCGACATAATCTCGCAGTGCCCCGTGATAAAACCGACAAACAATCTAAAGCTGACCATATTCGAGCCCAGCAGGCCCACCTAGAGACAAAACAACCCATCCATGACCCTTTTATTGATGAGGCCATAGATGTGGCATGTGACTGGGGGTCAGGACCAACTATCAACTCTCCCCCTGAAAGCGAACCTAGCCCAGCGAGGGCATCCGCCGTCTCATTGCCCAGTATTCTGCTATGACCCGGAACCAAGCATATCCCATATTTAATATCTAGATCCAGCCTACATTTTGAAATTTTTTTCTCATCAATTCAATTTGGTAGACGTAAATAACTCTATATGTTCATCAGTTATGTCATGCTTATTTCTGTGCTGAACAAGTTCAATATTCTTATAAGTCGGTGATGAACTAAAAACTAACGTAATACCAACAAAATTTGTGTGTACAAAGTCAGATTCCAGCAGGCAGTTTTTTTGCTTATTAGATAATGAGTCCACGGTTCAAACCCTCGATCAGACATCTTCAACAAAACGAAATACAAAAAAAATATTTCTTTGGCCACTTACATTCAGCAGAAACACTGAGAGTAAATAAAAATTGCTATGAAAAGTTTCACTTAAAACCTGTCATTGGAAGCCAACTTTAACCCGTAGGTCCTGCTATTTATATATAAAACTCACACACATATTATAAGTAGTGTAAGAAGCTAGGTAGTAAAATTGTGTAATTCTTATAAAGTAAAGAGACAATGAATGTAACGAAATTTTAATCATCGTGGGTAGCATTAAAAGAATGATAGATGGCAATTGTTGAATGGAATTGGGATCAAATAAAATTAACAACCCGTCAACAACAACCAGCGTCTAGCTCATTATTCCGACATTTTTTCAAAAAGAGACAAACAAACTAAAATGTGACATGTTACACTCAATATTGAATACAATATCCTTTAAATATTCACCGCAGCTTCTTTGATTGAAGCGCATGCGCAATGTGTCATTTTCCATGAATCGTGCACATTCATTAGCCGGTGTGTTATGTTGACTTTGACGACCGATCTACAACCGAGGCACAAGAAAAAGTCAAACTAAGTCGAATCAGATGATCTCGTTGGCCATATGACATTGCCTCCATAAGAGATAACCATGCCCTCAAATCGCTCGTATTGTATACATACACACAATGTACCATGAGCTGTGCGACACATAGCGCTACTTAGCTGAAGTCATATGTGTTGAGATCGTTCAATTTAGGCCAAAGAAATTAGATCTCTTGAACCTAAAGTGCTTGGCGCTGATAGTGATGCCTTATCTAACGTTGTTTTTAAAAAATTTTTAACGATGACTCCGCGATCCCAAAATAGTACATCAAACGATGACTTGTTCGTTATTCATTGGATTCTCTTGAATTTCATGTGACGTGTTATCATCACAAATTCCACAATTTTTTTTTCCTCATCACTGAAGATGATCACAATAATTTCAATACTTTGTTTTCAAGAGACCAATCAGGACATCTTAACAGAGAGTGGCCTATAAAATACCATAACTAAGCTTTGCTTCAAAACCTTTATAGACAATGCACTGCCCCTTGTAGCATGCTTAACAAACATAAACTTAAAACATCTGAATGCTTACCTACTACATACATTTTATTACACTATCCCGTCCCCAATGAATTTTCATTCCTCAAAATGTTTTTCTTTAAATTTTTTTTTTTTCATTTGTTTTCTGGAGTTTCTTTTGCAATTTTACTGTTCGATTTTCTGCAATATTGATGGTGATGATGTTGTGAAGAAATGTTTTCATTTCATGCGGATCTGTTATGGGCTTTTGTATGCATTTGCAGTTGTTTCGTTATCAATAATGTTGTCTTTTGCCATCGCCCGGACCAAACCAACTGTGGCGACTGTAATTAAGCATATGGGATGGACTGTAATACCAACAATATGCTTTTAATACGTTTTTCTTGACAATTTTATCAAGAATGTACCTGCACATACACATACCTGCTGCATACATTTGCTTGATAATTTTTTTCTTTTTATTTCCCTTACAGCATAAATAAGGTAATTTTTGACTTTTTTACTTCTTCCTACAATATTCAGAATGTAATTTCCAAGTTTTTTGTCTTTTTTAATTCTTTCTGTTGATCCTCTACCTTTCTTTCTATCCCTCTGTTTCCGTTGTTATCTGTTTCAGGTGCCATTTGCTTCTGGATAGTAAAATGGCTTAAGAAAATGTATTTGAATATTCTTTTACGTCCAACAAAAAAACAAAAAAAAAGAAAAATTGGAAATAAAAATTTAAATGAACACAAACCAATGCAGTAAAGCAAAAGAATTTTATAGGGTGCAATGACATCAAGGAAACGTGAGATAAGAAAACATATAAAATTAAATTGACTTGATAACGAATAATTGGAGAATTTTGAAGAGTGCATACGTATTTAAGGAGGTTTTAATTTAGCCTACAATGGCTATTACTTAAATATGAATATAAAAAAAAGATTTCAAAATAGCAAAACAAAGGGCCGCTCTCCCTATCTCTACTACGGTGTGTTGGTTTCAATAAATAAATAAAAAAAAACTTATTTTTGCATGAAAATAGGGTCGTAAACCCCTCACAATGTATAAAATATATTAAAAAGCCTTTCAGGCTCAGAAGTTCTGTTGTCCTCAAAGATTTTTTAAGCTATCCACCTTCATGGCTTAGTTTACTTCCTAAGTTTTGGAGCTTCAGAATTGAGGCATACGTCTTCAAGCTTTAGTCGAATTAGCTAACATACTTCTGACTTAACTACGGTGTTCAATAAATAACGTATTAATATGGGTGGCCATAAGTATTTTACTTTCTCTATTGCGATTCCATCAGCTTAGCAATAAGACTAACATGCCTTGCCGTATACAGGGTGGCTGATATATAATGCAACAAAGAAAAGCTCTATTTTTTTAATTTTATTGTTCAAAAGTAAAAAATGTTGGCAATAACATCAAATTTTAAAAGCAGTTTAGATTTGTTCGAATTGGTCATCTTTGGTACGAATTATGGCCTTCAAACGGCCATCACAGACTGCACGAAAGTGGTTCTGCTGTATTTTGGCGCATTTCCGGCGAAGCGCCGTCTTGAGGTGATCGACATTTTAGTATTTTTTTGTGAGAACCTTACTCTCCAAAATGCCCCAGGCGCAAGAGAGATTGAGATCCTGAGGTTTTGGTGGCCACTGTGCGGTAGAAATGAAGCGAGGAACCACCTTTTTAAGCCATTCTTGGTTGACGCGTGCTGAGTGCGGTAGTGCTGAGTCCTGTTTAAAATTTCATGGTCTGCGGCCGAAATGTTTGTCTGCCCAGGGCTTTAATACTGTCTTTAAGACATAATATTCGCCATTTATTTTGACCCCACGGTCGATGAATACGAGCCATCGGCCGTTACGGCGACCCACACCATTATCATCAGCGGCGCTTAAGTTCTGGTGTCCAATCGTAGGTGTAAGTTTTCAGCTGACCTCTTTGGCAAGTAAACCCGATCATTTTGTTTGTTCACAAACTCCTTAATTTGGAATGCCTTCTCATCGGAGAAAACCAAACTGGCCACTTTCGTGCAAGCGAAGTAACTCTTTGGCTCTTTCCAGTTTAACTTTTTCTGTCCATCGGTGGGCTCTTGCATTTTTTGGAATTACAAAAGCTTTAGTCCAAGCTCATTTTTCAATATGTGTTGCATCCGTTCTCGCGATATGTTCAGCTCACGAGCAATTTTTCTACCACTGCGGCGTAGATTTCGATCAAATCTGGCCTTCACTTTTCGGATCATTTTTGGTGTAGTTACAGTTTTTTTGTCCCTTTTTCGGACGCGATGCAACACTGCCAGTATCACGGTAACGAGCAATGGTACGAGAAACAAAATATTTATTCACATTCAAACCCTGGAGGGCTCTAACGATAGCCACCTGTGGTTTTCCAGCCAAATATAAAGCAATCTTACTATCATGCTTGAATTCCATCACGAATAACTTTTTTTTATGAGTGCAATAGATCAAAATGCTTTTGTAAGCTTGTAAATAATAAAATGAACTGTCACTGGAATAAATCTATTAGCTCTCAGACGAGCGGTTTACAAATGATAACAACCTGAAGTTGGTTGCAATACATATCAGCCATCCTGTAAAGTGTAAAACAAATTAAACTTTAATTCCTTTTTCCTTTTTTCTTCCCTATAAGATCCCTATACTTTTTACCTTCCATATTAGCTCCCTAAATAAATATTTAAAGAGACATGATTTTTAATGCATATTCAGATTTTGGCAACGTTTACTGTTCGTTTATAAATTTAAAAGTTTAGAATCGAAAAAGAAAACAAAACCACCAACACATCCCATGCCACCCCTTAACTTAAGAACTCTTATGAAATATTGATTAACTCATCAATCTTCGGCAATACCTTTTAGCAGCTTTAAGCTTTTCATAATGAAATCACAAAACAATTTACACACTTTTACACTTTCGCCCCATTTACACTTATTCAAATATTTATTAATTTTTCTTCTTCTTTTTTTTCCTCGCATTACCATTCGCTTTAAGGAATCGTATGTAAAATGGGAAAGCCAAAATGGGTAAAAGATGGGAAAATGAAATAAAATTCGTACCTCCATATATCATTTTGACACAATTGCGTTTTCGTTTGATTTCTTTCTACTGCTCCAGCTTCAGCTTCTGGCGGCTTTCCCTATTCTTTCATTCATTTCCATGCAAAATAAGTGTTTTGAAACATTTTGATTAAAAAAAAAACGTGAAATGAAATGAAATTTGCCAAGGATTAGGGTGCAAAAGGTGTTGAGAGCGCTATTGATTGGTGTTAGTGTGGGGAGATAATATTGTTTGATTCTTCTTTTTTTTGTTTTTTGTTCTTTATTTGAAGAAGGAAAGTAAAAGAAAAAAAATTTTATTAATTTTCTGAATAAAATAAATATTTAATAATTTGCAATGATTTTGCACTTCAGACTGAAAAGTCTATCTATTAAATTTCATGTGTGTATGTAATACATTTATGGCCTTACACATGCAAACATATACACACTCACACACACACACCCATACACATGTGTTGGGAGTTTACTTTACTATAGAATATCAATTGTACAGACATTTAGTTGTTTGACTGGTGGGTCAAACATTTTGTAAATGATGTTGAAAATTTTGTTTACGTAGACACTAGGGATGCCAAGCGGGAAATCCCGAAATCCCAGGATTTTCGAGATTTATAAAATTCCGAATCCCGGGATTATTTAAAACTTGTCCCGGGATTTTTCGGAATTTTCGGGATTGTGAATTCATATGTATTTTGACCCTACAAAAGGTCCTGAAAAAAATTCTATATCACTTGACTTCGATAATAGCATCTCAGATGAGGAAAAGCCTACTTCCATTGATAGAAAATTATTTGATGGCATCGAAGAATGCAAAAGCCCTATAAAACGAATTAAAAGGTTAACTGATTTAGATACTCAACTGTCCAAAGAAATAGATTTGTTTACATCAGGAGTTGGTGGAGGAGAATATTTACAAGCTGCATTCAGCTATCTTGGAATTATTTTACCAACAAATGTTGATTACGAGAAGTGTTTTTCAACGGCAACAAAATTCATTCAAGCCTTTCAGATCACATGTTAGAGGCTTTAAATTGTTGTTGAAATCAAAATAATTTTCTTAAAACTAATGCATTTGCATACGTATGAATAATTTTTATTTTTGTTAATTTACGTTTTTTTGTTACTTTTTGTCTTGTTGTTTTTATATTTTATTTTTAATGATATAGAATTCTGATATATAAAATTGGAATACAAATGTTAACAAAATATTTTTATTATTAAGAGAAAATCGCAATTTTTCCCGTGATTTTGCGGGATTTGTGGATCCCGAATTATACCGAAATATTCCGAGATTTCGGGACCGGAATTTACAAAATCCCGAATCCCGGGATTTTTAAAAATCGATCCCGTTTGGCATCCCTAGTAGACATCGTAGTCTAGTAGATAGTGTATTGGTTTATTAGAGGATTCAGCTATGGTTCAAATCTCACGTCTGACATCTTCAGTAAAACGAAATTTGAAAAAGATATTTCATCGACAACTTCCTTTCAGCAGATTTCCAGCCAAAATTTTAAGAGTAAATAAAATTGTCATAAAAATGTTTCTAAAAAAAATCTATCATTCGGAGTCGATTTTACATTGTAAGCCCCAACACTCATGTATTAAATTAACACACACAACATAAGTGAACTTAACTGAAGATTTATAATGACTACACTGACCCTTCAACATGATATTTTTTACAGTGGGGGTCCATATTTTCCCAAACTTCAGTTATTTCACACAATGTTGCATTCTACCTAATAAGAATCGAGAAATCAGATGACGGCTTGGCTAGCAAAGAGCATTGCAATATTCTGTCTTTGTCTAAGTTGAATTGAATGCTTATTTTGATGGGCAAGTCTTTAACTTCAAGGATACTCGAGTGTTTTTCTATAAATTCAATCAATAATGCCTACGCATGTTCCAATAGCCAGTGGACAGAGCAAAAACTATTTTTATCCATCTTGTCTAGGGCTTATTTTGTTCCTCTGAATCATCATTAGATTAATGAAACCCAGTAATCGTAATATTCACTCTCTATTTATTTTAAACAAATTTTTGTCTAAACTTTATCAGTTAGACCTATCAATATACAGCATTTTGTTGTAGAGAGATGTATGAACGCCCACTTCAGTTGCATTATACCAGGCATCAGATGACTGGCAAGGATTTAATCTTTCTCCGCTAAAATATCTGCATTGCAGAGCATTCTCAAGCACCCAACCAATATGGAACATATTAAAGACTTGTTTTCCATCGATAATAGTGCGTTTCATTTCATGAAGGGAAGCCATATACAAGTCTAATAAGCCAGCACACTACTTACTAGACCACGGCGACTTCGAGACAGGTTCATGTTATTTTAGCTTTATGAGCAGACGCGCAATCAGCTGGAAAAGTTTTGAACTCATAACAATTAAGTGGTTTTAAAAAAGATGCCCAAATGGCAACGTTATAATGCTTTTTAGAAAATTTCGATCATCATCAAGCACAAGTTCTTATGCCACCTAAGGTGGCGTTTATTGGGAAGAAGTGGACTATATTTGAAAAAAAAATTTGAAGCTGTCAGCAATTGACGCTTATTTGCACCAAAAAACTTACATTTCAGGCACGAGACCCAAATCTGATTGAATGCGAACATAGACAAACAAAATTGTCGAATTTGGGAGGATATCAATCCATATGAGACCTAGAACGGCTCATACATCTCAAAAAAGTCATTGTTTGGTGTAGATTTTGAGATCTCGATAGTATTGATCCTTTGAAAACGACGTTAGGCATTTGTGACCATCACAGTCAGTAATGAGCACTATAAACTGATGATTGTTAATTGTTTTTGGCCTCAACCATTTCTGGTTTTAATAGAACGGCACTATAGGCCCAACATTTTATGTGTATATGAGGGATTTGAAGTCATGGTCACCTCGCATGACGATGATGTGCAGTAACCCCTGTTAGACATTTTCTAGTGATGTCCAAAGATGCTCCAAAGTCATGGGAAAATTGGATATTTCGAATGTGCTTCACCCAGAGAACAAACATATAATGGCATCGACAAGTCTTCTAAACGAATAAAAACTTGCGATCATATCTTGGACGCAATTTTTTAGCTTAAGAAGCAACCAAATTCAGAATAGCACCAAATAGCCAAATATCTTCCTTAAATTTTCTGTAATCATTTTGAATTTTTAGAGTTTAAAGCCAGAAAAATTCATAATATTTGATTATCATACATACATAATTGATCATTACAACCCTTCAGTCAGGATTTCGACCTAGCTTCTCACACCACTTATGTTGTGTACGTTAATTTTTTACATAAGTGGCGGGACCTACAGTTTTTAAGTCGACTCCAAACGACAGATTTTTTGAGAAGCTCTTCATGGCAATTTTGTTTACTCCTAGAGTTTTTGCCAGATATCTGCTGAGAGGCTGTCGCGAAGAAATACTTGTTTATCTCACCTGGGATACGAACCCGGGTTTTTCGTTTAAGAAACCAACACATTATCTACTACACAACGGCGACTACCAAAATATTAAATTCATGCGAGTTCACAGTGCACAGACAGAGTAGTCACACCCTTCAAAATAGAAGTTCAAAGTTTTATTTACCTTGACAGTCAAATCATTCGAAATGGATATGGAGGTTAGGCTGGCAAAGGCATAAGGCGAATAAAATATATACGACGTCAATATGAAATTTAAGCTTCATTACGGAGTCGAAACATAGTTCATGTCCGAGTAAAGCCTTGACTTTCACCAACCGTTGATAAAAAATATTATCTGCCTATGGAACACAGAGCTTTACAGAAAATCCATACAAACCACTTTGCTCTGGAGCTGAATTACTGAAAATGGTGCTAGATGGGAGTGCTGACATGCAATGTAACAAAAATGGACCTTTACTGGAATCCGCAAATAACCCGAAGCAATAGTGGTTGATACGATCGAGATGAAAAAGTATTTTCATGAAGACCTAAGCTGGACGCAGGTCAAAAGTTCCGCTCAAAACCCTAGTGACTTTAAAATTTCGTATACTACACTATACATTACCTCAAGGACCATAGTTAGTACAACTCATCATAATGTGTACATTAACAAACACACATAGAGATAACAACCAAACAACATACTGCATATATTAATATATAGACACAAATACACAGTCACTATACACGCATACATACACAACAAAACACTCAATAACAAATACGATGCATGAAGTTATGCTAGATATGATGATTGCGCCTGTTGTTATACTACAATACAATACATAAATAAATATGTATGTATGAGTGTGTCAAGTGTGTGTGTAGATGTGTTGGCAAAAATAATGAAGTTAAAAAAAGTCATCAATCTTTTGAGCTGTCAATTTAATTCTATTAAAAGCAATATGTATAGGAGAGCAAAAAGAACAAAAAAAAAAGAAAAAAAAAGAAATTAAAATAATAAAAGCAATAAAAAGGAACAGAAGAAAAACCAACAACAGCAATAACAACAAATTTGCACACATATGAATTTTTAAAAAAACACAAAATTGAAAAATATTCATTCATGCAGGACCCTCTTCCCATGTACGTCTACCATACAACAATATGTTCCTTTATTTTATCAGTACAATATTTCTCTCTCTTTCTCTCTATCTCTCTCTCTCTCAATCTTTGGCTTATAGTTGTATAGAAGAAATAAACAACAGAAATTAAATGTTTGCTGTAATAAAAACTATGCACGTGTGTATGTGTATCTATGAATGATGGAGTAGATCTTTGTAATTCTAAACGTGTAAAAATAACTTCATTTTTATATATAAGGAGTGCGCACGAAAAAAATGGGCCTACTTTCAAGCTTCTAACTTTTATCATAATTGAAAAAAATGAATACCTTTACATTGTTTTTGTTAGTCATCTGTTTCAAAATCTACGTGCTAAACTACATTGCAATAGCAAAATTAGTTTTTTGAAAAATGGCCACCCAACAAGAATGTCGTAAAAAAATAATTGAAATTTTCAATGAAAAACTGCGTCGCTAACAAAAAACGATTGCTATTCTAAGGTAAGAATAAAACAATATAAGGAATCTTTGAGTATTGAAAGAAAGCGTGGAAGTGGAAGAAAAAAAGGATTTACCGACCAAAAGAAAGCAAGTAAAATAATACGTATTTTTCTAAAACACCCGAAATTGTCTGGCAGAAAAGTGACTCAAAAAGTTGGATGCTCTGAAATTTTTGTCAGAAAAAAATTTTATACACAAAATAATTTAAATATTATTTACTTTAATTAAAATATAAAATGAAAAAATCCGCCACTTAGTTTTATTTCTATAACGAAAAGTGTAAGTCCAGTTTTTTTCGTGCGCACTCCTTAATCAGACATGAATCGACAACAATCTGCCAAAGTAGTTACGCATGTGAACAAGAGTGCAAGTTATTTTGTTTAATGTTTACTTCTTATTAGTTAGTTTTATTTCTATAACGAAAAGTGTAAGTCCAGTTTTTTTCGTGCGCACTCCTTATAACGTATGTATAAACATAACTTTACATACCTATGAGACATGTAGAGTTTCTTGTTAACCTGTTTTCATACTACTACAGCTATTGATTATCTCTGATTCTGATTTCAGGCACCTTTAAGGTACAAAAAAAGAATAGTCACCTCGCCCCTTGCATCTTTGCCCTAAAATGGTGCATATTGTGCAATAACTAATACGTTTTGTTAGTTATTAAACAAAAACAAAAAAAAAAAATTGAAAATAAAAATGAAAGAAATTAAAAATGTAAAAAAACTTTTCTTTACATCCTTTTGAGCTTTTATATAAACAGGCACTTAGAAATATTGTATATTCTAACGCACATACATATGTACGTACCACACATACCCATCCACATGCATGCATGCATGTGTAAATATATGCGTAATACTCTATTTTGTATGCATTAAAATGAATTAATGTTGACATAAACTATGTTTTTTCTTCCACTCATTTTCTCTTTCTCTCTCTCTCTATTTTATCATTATATATTCACCAACACATGCTTACATGTATGCATACCAATGCAATTGTCCTTCAATGTGTAAAGCAACAAATTAATACACACACACACACACTCATATTCGGTCCCATAGAAATAATGTGTTTGTTAACATATTCAAACATGCACGCCTTAAACAAAAACTCTCTCTTTCTCTCTTAGTTTTTTCTTTTTTAATGAGATGTTAAGTAAGATGCAAAGTCAATCTTGTTTACAGTTTTTTTTTTGTTTTTTTTATATACTCATCTTATTCTCACTATAAAGAATAACACCCAACAAAAGGTAAGAAAAACAGAAATGAGAGAAAAAAGAAACCAACAAGTAAATCGCCAACAGCATTTGAATAATTTTTACTACCTTGCCTCTACCACATCAACATCAACATCACAATATGCCACGTTAAGAAGATTCAATCATAAGATCAGTGTTGCTAACTCTTGCAAGAAAAACGTTCGAATATTTAAAAAGGCTAGGTGAGCAGGTCTGAGCACATTATACAGATTAAATGCAGAATTTTAATTAAAATGTCGTCACCTAAGCCTTCCTTAACACCGAAGATATTTTCAAAAAAGAATTTGTCCTCCTAAAGGCTGACTTTCATGATTATGACGTCCCTTAGCTAAGATTAGTTTAAATTTGAAGTTTTCTTAAAGCTGAACTCAGTTAACCAGACTACAATACAATTCTTGATTGACATTTTTCAAACCATCCTGACAGTTTCATGAAATTTTGAATGATCCAAAAGTCTGGAAAATGGGTGGAAAATGGTCCGGAAAATTATTGACACTCAGATTGCATACCGAAAAATAGCTTTTGAAATTCTGCTTCATAGGTACATACATAATTGGTCTTTACAACCCTTCAGTCAGGATTATTTACTTAGTTTCTCACACTACTTATGTTGTGTGTGTTAATTTAATACAAAAGTGGCGGGATCTACAATTTAAAGTCGACTCCGAACGACAGATTTTTGAGAAACTTTTCATGACAATTTTATTTTACTCTCAGAGTTTTTACCAGAAATCTGCTATAGAAGAAATCGCCGAAAAAATACTTTTTGTATTTTATTTTTTGATGTCTGGCCTGGGACTCGAACCCTGGCTTTACTTCTAACAAACCAGCACACTAGCTACTAGACTACGGCGACCTCAGACCTTCATAGATTTGACAGAAAAACAATATCGCATCGAATTGTTACTGGCGAGTAGCATTGGATTAAAAAGCCGCCGTAGTTTAGTAGCTAGGGTGTTGACTTATTAGACTTGTGGCTGCAGTTCAAATCCCAAGCCTCACATCTCCATTAAAACGAAATATGAAAAAAATATTTCTTCGACGACTTCATTTTAGCAGATTCCTGACAAAATCTCTGGGAGTAACTGAAGTATTTTTAGAAGCATTTTCAGATTATCTACAGAATTTTTTGAAGTCGCCGTGATCTAGTAGGTAGTGTGTTGGCTTATTAGACGAAGGCCCGAGTTCGAATCCTGAGAGTAAATATTGCCATGAAAATCTTCTCCAAAGTCTGTCGTTCGGAGTCGACTTTAAACTGTAGGTCCCGCCACTCATGTATAAAATTAGCGCACACAACACGATTTGTATGAGAAGCAAGGACGTTGTACAATGGGTCCATTTGACCTCCGGTTAATGTACTTGTCTCAACTGACAAGTACATGTCCTCTAACCTAATTTAACCTACAGAATTTTACACAGAAAAAATCATGAGTTTATCCTGGACAATCATCACAATTTCGTCTGTAGGTGGATAATGTTTTGTATCTGGTGGGAACAAAAAAGTTGAGGTGTACCACAAGCTCCCAAAACCTGATGAAACCGTTAATACTGGTGGCTACACTTCAACAAATACGATTAGAATGAGCCACAGAACACGGCTATGAAATTGTATCGTATTCGTCAGACTGGGTTCTTTCGATGGGCCACGCATTCGTTGAGCAGTACTTCGATGTCTAAGAAGAAATCGAAAACTGGGTGATTAATTGGTTTGCTTCAAAATACGAGCAGTTTTATTGCCGTGAAATGCAAAAATTGGCTGAAAGAGCAAAGAAAAATGAAAGCTTCACATCAACTTATATGTCGTCTGACATCGATTTGTCAATGAATGGTAGTTAGTTGTCAAGATTAGATCTTTCCGGCTGTTGCATTATAAAACTGGATTCAGTTTATATTTTCTTCTGTGCAGTATCAATGGATATGGCCATACCATAAAGCAATCAGCGAATAGACAATAATAGCTGCCAACGCAGTTTGTGGCTGGCGATAATATATTGAAATGAAAACATTGATTGTAAATCAAGGTTAAAATGATGTTAAAATATGTACAAAGAAAAGAAGAAATTAATAATATTTTTATTATTATTATTGATCGCCAAACAAAACTAACAAAAACCGCAAAAGTTGACAACACTGCTGAACAAATTTCATACTTTTTGAGTTTCTACATGCTGCGTAGGTAGGTAGAGACGGAGAAAGTGTTTAAAAACTTCACGTTAAAAATAACAACTAAAATAAAAACAACACAAACACACACACACATATCCACCCAATTCGCTCACACATACATATATCTATTGCACTATACAAATGAATTTATATGAGTTTGTTTATTTTGTTAGTGTCCACATGCGAGTATGCATTATAAGCATGTATACACACACACATACATGTATAAATATGTTAATATGCATGCATTTGTATACATGTGCTTATTGTTGGTGGCATTGTTGTTATGGTTGTTTTTGTTGTTGTCGGTGGGGCTTGAAGATAACATTAAAGGTTGACTTATACACTACCAACTAGTATTGCTACTGCTTATGAATTAAACATTTTCATTATGTAAAACTGCACTTAGCCTTTAGTATGCTTTGCATGTGTTTTTTCCTAACAGCACACACTTATACGTAAAGCACATACACATTCAAACACATGCATACATATGTATGAATGTATGTATGCATAAACAACCTAATACATTACACAATAAAAAAGTAGCAGTCAGTGGAAGTCTATTTTCAAAATTTATACTCATTATTTATAAGAAAAATCTAATTTAATGAGAGAAATCCATGTTTAAATACTAACCGTACTAAACATATAAGAAGTTTGCTTGTTTAAGATTGGTTTGTTTTAAAATTTACAAAAGAAACATTTGGTGCAACAGAAAGTTGAATATGCGAACCGAAGACTGCACCCAATTACTGGAACGAAACCTTAGTCTTGTTCTGAGTAGTCACATTCATCACACAAGTTGACAAATACGTCAATATTAGCTGTCGTCTAGTACGTAGTGCATTGGCTTTTTAGATGTAAGCTTACGGTTCTTTTTTTTTTTTTTTGCCGAACGTCTCTGGCCTCACACTAACCCATCCTCATCCGACCGCGGAGGGCTCATGCCCACCACAGTCCGGCCTGTACCAAATAAGGGAAAAGTAATGACAACGAGAACATAAAACAGTTACAGAACTTAATCACAAGCTGAATAAGGTAACAACATACCGGAACTACCTAAGACAAGAACGAAAATACATTTTTATATAATAATTTATAGATTAAAGACAGCATATAAGCTACGTTTTATATTACAAATACTACAATTAAAATCAATAAAATCATAATGTAAGTCAAAATCATTGCATAATCTACGAAAAGGAAAATTACATCCATAGTTCGTTCTAAAGAAAGAGAACGATAGTGCCGCGAAAATCTTGCTAGGATGCTGAAAATCAAGTTACAAAGCAAAAACTCTGAATCGATATCACCTTTAACCAGATTAAAAACAAAACAAAACAGCCCTTCTCAAGAATTAATCACATAAGTAGACGAAATTACACCCCCGCGAGAGACAATCATGCATTTACATTTTCCCAAGTTAAGATCCATTAAATTTATCCTGCACCAGGATACAAACAAATCAATATTTCGCTGAAGATCAGCCTGACCATGATCATCATCAAATCTATAAAATAATTTAACGTCGTCAGCATACATCAGAATATTAAAATCAGAAACAGCACAAGGAAGATCATTCAGAAACAATAAAAACAGTAAAGGACTCAAATGGCTACCTTGCGGAACATTAGAAGTAACATATACAGCCTTAGACAGTACATTCCTAAACAATACCCTCTGAGTCCTAAGGGAGGTATGTAGGATTCTAGCCAACCATGAATAATATCAGGAATACCGATAAATGAAACCACAGCCTCCCCAAAAAAACCGGATATGGGAAAATATTTCTTTGGCGAGTTCCTCTCAGCATTCTTCTGAGAATAAGTAAATTTGCGATGAAAATTTTCACAAAAATCTGTTGTTCAGTGTCGTAAGTCATGGAAAAAGTAAATACACATAGTTTGGGTGCTGCGAGAAGCTAAGTCGTAATCCTTACTAATGTTTTGTGTTAATCAATTAAGTAAGAAAGCTGGATATGTTCACTTCCAGTTCGCATTTAAGTTTGCCTTAAGGCGTATTATTTAAATACGAACAGGACGTATAGTAAGATGAGTTCAAATAGTAGGCTACTCAGCTTTTTCTGTCAATGAAATGGCTTATAAATGTGCTAAAGTGGATCTGCATATTACCGTATAAACAGATCCTCTTTAACATTGAAAACTGTCCCCAATTCAAGCTGGATAGCAGGTACAAAATACAGGCTATGGGAAAACTATTTGCCAATCAGGAAGATGAAGAGAGGCAAACACTCTCCTCAAACAAAATATTTTTAACGCAATCTAAATTTTTGCTGAAAGGTTGCAATAAAAGTAGATATGAGTCATGCATCAGATCGGTAACAAGAATTGTACTTACTCAGAAAGGAGGTTGTCTCAAACCGAACATATTGATTCTGTGGCTATGAGAATGTCTTAATCCTGTGGGTCATTAATGCATTGGATGAAAAGAAAAATCTGAATACTTAGAACACTTAGTTCAAGACTGGGAATTATTATTTTTGATTCCAAGCAGCATTTTGAAATTTGTCAAGGAAATAGGCTTGGAGGAGATATTATGATATTATTGACACGACAGTAATAACAATAACTGGCCTAATTATGAGAAATTCAAATGTTAAACTGTGTCAAGCTTTTATATAAATTCGAGGAGAGTACAAATATTGGATAACCGCTAACTCACCCTTCTCACCACCACAATAATAATAAATACCGGATATAAGATCCGGGACTTGAGTAAAAATCCATATTCACATAGAGATAGTGAAGGAAGGAAATATACTGGCTGAGCTTAGCTGCACTGAAATCCAATAAATGACGAGTAATGAAGATGCGTACTGTAAGAATGTAGGTGCTATTATTCTGCACAGTAATGTATTTACGTACTGGTAGTGTGGAAAGCATAGAACTTTGTTTTATAATCATTTTCGTTTTTTTTTATTTTATTTTTTGTTTATCATACAAAGCAGAGTTGTACAATAATTCAAATAAATAAAATTAATTACGAAAATTTTAAATACGTTGAATCACATGAAACCATAGCGAGTTTTTAACTTGAACATAAATCCCAAAAAAAAAATTCAAGAGAATAAATGAAATTTTTTTCAGAATGTAAGCCACCGCTTTGTTTAGTTGGCTAAATAGCCAGTCGTATTTGAAAAAGAGAAGAATAATTAATAACATTTTTATTTTAGATCATTTACTTTAAAAAATTTTTCAAATCTAAAAACTCAATTAAATATTAGCATATGGCATCCCTGGCTGTTGTATATGAAAATGCACATGACTATGACAAGATATTTGTTCTTGAAGATTTGAAGATTAAAATATTTTCTTCTATAATAACAGGCAACAGAAAATAAAGTAAAGAAACCAATTCTGGAGAAAATTAGAAAATAAAAACAAAAATGTCTACGAATTTTGTAATGCGCAATCAATTGAAAATGTTTCAATAAACAAATGAAAAACCATCACCGTAATTAAGCAGTGGACTACCGATTAACTAATCAGGAATTTTCAGTTAGATCTGTGCTATCGGTTTTTATATTAAGCCTTAAGAGGGCGATTAGTAGTATGATGAATTTAACATAACACAGCAAGCCCTGTAAAAAAAGGTGAAATAGTACCAAGACTGTTGTAAACAGTAGAGCCTTGGTTGCGTTAATTGCTACCCGTTAAATAATAAGATGTTAAGCGTTCTTGCAAACTCAATATTTAAATTTGATTATTTATTTTGCAATTTTTTAAGCTTTAATTCATTCCGAATAAAAAAATGTTCCTAAATTTCAACTGACGTTCGCATACCAGTGTTGAAAAATTGAAATTTTGAAAATTGAACTATCACTGAAAGAATAAAAATGGTACTTTTGTAAAGAAAAAAAAATACTTACATTTATTACAACTCTTCAGTCAGGATTATGACCTATCTTCTCACACAACTTATGTTGTCCGCGTTAATTTTATACATGAGTGGCGGGACTCATGATAGAGTTTTGAAAAACTTTTTCATGGCAATTATATTTACTCTCGGAATTTTTGACAGAATGATGTCGCCGAAGGAATATTTTTCTATTTTTCGTTATATTGGAGATGCCTGACATGGGGTATGAACCGCGGATTGACATCAAGGAAGTCAGCACACTACCTGTTAGACTATTTATGTATAATTAATAAACGTGCGTTGTTTTATTTTTTTTTTTTTTTTATAAAACCAGCACTCAGGGGATGGCCTTTACTCATGCAGTGCATTGTGCAGGTTTTTTGTAAGAAATGTAGCAAGAGGATGCGAAAATGGCCAGTGCCATACCTTCGCCATTAGACAATCTACAGCAACCGTGCCCAAGAAGCCCGTAGTTTCTCACACTACTTATGTTGTGTGTGTTAATTTCATACATAAGTGGTGGGACCTACAGTTTAAAGTCGACTAGGAACGACAGACTTTTTGAGAAACTTTTCATGGCAATTTTATTTACTGTTAGAGTTTTTGCCAGAAATCTGTTGAGAAGAAATCGCCGAAGAAATAATTTTTGTATTTTATTTTGATGTCTGGCCTGGGACTCGAATCATGGCTTTACGTCTAATAAGCCAGCACATAAACGGCTGAAGTTCCATGTAGTCAAACGTAGATGGAACGTTATGGAATATATTTTCGTTTGTAGCATATCGCTCCTTTATTGCAACATAGTCATATCTCAAAAAAACTTGAACTTGGCAAAATGCTATTTAAGTTTTCAAGACATAAGTCCTATGATCTAATTGCCGCAAACACTTTTTGCTATAACGTCGGTTCAGCTAGGGATATGAAACTGATTTTTTTTCAACATGTACAGAAGTAACTACAAATTTTTAATTTTTTAAGATATGACTATGTTGTAATAAAGGAGCGATATGATGATGCTTACCGAAATCACATCATTACGGTTCGAACAGCGTTCTCATTGTTTATCGTATTCTAAAAACGAACTTATGTTCCGTGGACGTTTGGCTAACCGGGGCTTATTCTACCTTTCGCATTACGTTGCTAATGCATTAATAACTAAAAAAAAAGCGCAAGACTTTAAATATGTGATAATAAGAAAATACTGAAAGGGTCGCGGGTATTTTTTTAAAAGTGGAAAAGTACTGAATTTTTCAACACTGTTAATGAATATTAATTTGAAGAGAAATGTAATAAAAATTCTGAAGAGTGACAAAACTTCCCTGTATATGATTTTATCTTGAACGCACATTTTAAGGTGCCTTATGTCTTAATTTTTTGGAAACTTGATTATTCTGATAAAATTTTAAATTTAAAAAAATTCTACTTAAAAATTTTAAACCTTAATTTCCTCTTGAGTTTTCCTAATTATATTTTAATACAATGAAATTAACGATCAAAAAAAAATTTATTATAAGACTTTAAAAATAACTTTCTCGCCCATGAAGAAAGTCTTTCCCTGCTAACCGTCATATAACTTTGGCCTTTGGCAACTATAAAAATCTAATATCCTTTTAATTCATTTATTCGGAGACGAATGTACGAAATAATACAAAATAATAATAATTTTCTCTCTTGTTCGCTTATATATCTTGCAATTCTCGTATTCTCTCTCTCTCTCTCTCTCTCTATCTCTGTCCCTCTTTTCATTTTGCTGTAATGTTTTCTTTACGATGTCTTAGTAAATCTTATGAAATCTCTAGAATTTTGCTTTTATTTTTTTAATGACCATCAAAAAACATAAACAATTTTCAGTTTTAATATCACTCAGTCACTCATTCACTTACTATGGCATATAACCCGGATAACATTGTAAAGACCACTGCACTACCCTTCCCCAATCTTCCACCCTTGGCGATTTCACATAAATAGAACGTAAAAAGCAATAAAAATTCATAACAATATCATTATGAATAACGTAACGTTGTTGTTATTGTTGTTGTTGTTGTTTTTATTAATGTTGTGTTTATAAACGATGAATATGACGATGGCAATGGCGACAGTTGTAGCAACAGCAGCAACAGCCATAGCTACAATAATTATAATAACAACAACAACATTAAAAGAGTAACGGTATTAAATGTAACAACATGAACTAATACTAATACCATAACAATATGTTTATTATGTACATAATAATTCTTAATACATATTGTATTTATTTTTAATGTCGCATCTCCTATGCTAGTATGAGAGTGTGTGTGTGTGTTTGTGTGTGAGCAAGCAAACGAAGACTAAGAGTGAAAGAAAGATTTCAATGTCTATGTATTGTTTGCATTTGATTATTATTGTATACAAGACGTATATGAAATGATGCTAGGATTGTTGGTTGCTCGAATGAATTTTATGCACAAACACAAACACAAACCCATACACACATACATACCCAAAAGTTATAAAAATGTCAAAAGGACACTGTTGTGTCGTCATATTATATTTCATCTTCGTTATGTTGGTGCTAAAATAATCATAAAACTGTGTTACTTGTTACATAAATTAAATGGCCAAAAACCAAACCCATACACACGCGCTACATACAAATATAAACTTGGTAACAGTAAAATATATAAAGTTTAAATAATAAAATAAAATATAATTATTTTAAGAAATTATGGCACAATAACATTTAATTTAATCTCAAGCAATAATTAAATATGAAATGTTGCATGAAATTATATCCAATGGAATATGCCGAAAGCTGTTGCCAGCATTTGGAATTCTCAATTGGGATTTACAAATGTGTTGACGATTTTCTTTTGTTTTTACAATTAGCAGAGTGAGTTGACATATTGAAGTTGAAGATAAGACTAGATTCCAATCTTGTCTACTCGGAAACTTTTTGTAAGCATTCGAAGAAACGCAATACAGAACTGAGAAGAGAACAGTTTAGTTGGTAATGAAAATCACATTTTCTAACGCGCACAGGAAAGAGCAGCGACTGTGAGCTATTTAAATCTATTGGCACACTGCTTATGTGAGGTAATATTATCTATAAATGGCTAGACCTACAGTTCAAAGTCTATATATATTTTTTTTTGAGCAATTTTCATAGAAATTTTTGTTTACTTTCAGAGTTTTTCCAAGAAACTTCCGAAGAATTATTTTTTTATTCTTCATTTTTTAATCGAGATCTTTAATTTGAAGTTTCCGCTCGAGTCCTGGTTATTCCGCGGCGTTTAGTGGTTACATAAATAAAGGACATCTCCTTGATCATTCTAAACTATTTATTTAGAATGATTAAAATAGCTTACGTACTACACTAGGATTACACAAATCGAGTAATTAAGCTTAATACTACTCAATAAACCCTAGGCCGGTCAAAAATGGTACGTCAAGTGAAAAGCGTCAGTCACTGTCAACCAAAGGGGAATGTCAATGCAACAATCAAACAGCATATGCTCTAGGATGATTATCGCCCTGAAAGTTCTGGTATCTATCCAGTCTTAGTGCCGAAAGCGTCAGGGTGATTAGAACAAGCGTCAGGGTGATCAGACAATCAAACGGTCTGTATTGTCTACTGTTCCTTGTTAATACCCCGGCACAGTCAGTCAAGTCAACCAAAGCGTAATGTCAGAGCAATAAATCAAACGACATACGCTCTGAATGATTGCGGCTCTGCAACCTCTGGTGTTCTTCCAATATCATTGGCGAAAGCGTCAAGGGGGTTAAGTTAGAACATAATTCAAACGGCTTACGTCCTGGATGACTATAGCTTCTACTGTTCCTTGCTAATGCCCCAGCACAGTCAGTCAAGTCAATCACAGGGAGATGTCAGAGCAACAATCAAACGGCATACGCTCTGAATGATTGCCGCTCTGAATGATTGCCGCTCTGAATGATTGCCGCCCTGAAACCTCTGGTATTTGTCTAGTCACAGTTGCCAACGTTTTACAGGCTGTAAACAATACACTAGTGTGGAGAACCGCACCACTTGTGATTTGCTTATGTTATTAGCGCAGTCGATGTCTCAAGATCGACCTGCCTTACCAGCAACTCATCACCAAATGTCTCATTTGACCGCTGAAGACATGCTTGCTTTTGTACACAAAAGAAACGAGCAACGGATCGAACATGATCGATCCTCAAACAAATTGTATCCTACATTACAACTCACCAATGTGAGAGCAAGCAACAATTGAATTCAGCAGAGAGGTCTTATAGGTCAAATGAGAGTCGTACGACAACCGTTATCACTAAGAAGAATATTTCTGAAAATAGAAAATACAACCTTAACAATATTAATAAATATTTGTGGCACAATGGGCTTGTTATGAAATTATTCTAAACTAATTATGAATATTCTTGTTTATGAGAAATTTTACAGCAAGAACGAAAAGAAAATGAAAATTCTATTGCATAATACTTATCATTCATTGATATGGTGTGGACAAAAACGAGGTCCCAGACTTATGTCGTCACAACCGTGACTTTACGTCAAATCACCCAGCACACTACCGAATAGACTCCGGATGTTTCTCTTTGCGTTAAAAGATTTCTTAAAAATGATTTCTTAATCCCTGGACAAGAAGAGAAGCAGAAAAATAGTCATTCGCGAAAGATGAAGAGACCTGCATGGAGGTTGTCATGCATGGAGATTGCTGTAGTACTAGACATTAATTTTAAAGTACTTGTTAATCATTTAATTATATCTGAATACATAAAGAATAGAAAATTTTGGGTGCTGCCAATCAACGATGGAAGTTCAATATGTAAAAAATTTTCATTTCCGATTTACTGATATAACGATACGAAATCGAACCATTTCTAAAATGGCAATAATGCTTAAAAAAAATCATAGAGGGACAAAAGTCAAGCTTGGGTAGGACTTGATTGTCACCAAGAAAAGATAGTGGTCGTGTGGAAGCTGAGATTGAAGTGATAGCAGTAATTACCAAAACATATTTGAGCATGCATAGTTGTGAAGCCACAGGTAGGCACAACCCCTATACTGACCGAATTCCATCGCAGGAATTGAGCAGTGAAGATTGAAAGTTGAATAAAAAAAGCAATATCCTTGAGACCAATGGATGATAATTCTGTTAAGATGATAAGGAATGAAGAGTAAAAATAAACTAAATCTAGACCTCGTAATAGAAGTTTTCTCCTCTTCAGTTAACTCACAATCTAGTCAGTTTGATGACAGCTGTATTCTTTCCGTGTGTCTTGCCTTTAGAATGACCATTGTGATCGGGTTAATATGGCGATTAAGTTTGAGTTGGTTGGTATGCATTCTAGAGGTCACCGTTGTCTAGTAGGTAGTGTGCTGGCTTATTAGACGTAAAGCCAGGGTTCGAGTCCCAGGCTAGACATTAAACACAAATACAAAATCTGAGAATAAATAAAATTGCCATAAAAAGTTTCTCAAAAATCTGTCGTTCAGAGTCGACTTTTAACTGTAGGTCCCGCTACTTATGTATGAAATTAACACACACAATATAAGTAGTGTGAGAAACTAGATCAATAATCCTGACTGATGGGTTCTAATGATCAATTATGTATGTATGGTATGTGCAGTCCTTGCGCTGATCAACTTCTTCCTTTTCCTGATTTGGCGGAACTTGGTTAGTACAGGGACTGCGTTTCACCTGTGGCTCAAGGGAGCTTTGTGATATCAGAGCTACCACTACGACCTAACCTAACCTATGTATGGTATGTGTTCTACCCATCGTGGGGCGTGGAGGAAGATTTCCCATTATCTCCATGTGACCACGTGTATGTGGTATCAGGATAAAAATACTGGGCAGTAGTAGTCAACAAATATTTTAAAATTTCATATAAATGCTTGGGCAATAATAAATCTTTTTATATCCCTACTTTAAATATATGCTAAGCTACTGGATTTATAACACAAAATTATATAATCTGTATTTTTATTAAGATTTCTTTTCACTTGTTTTTTTTTTTGTATTCAACCCTTCACTTAAATCCATCATTATGTAGTACAAAATGTAAAATTACTGCTGATATGCTTTCGTTTAAATACGGATTTTTCAAATAACTTTATTGACATGTATTTCCACTCCAATAATTTTCACAACATAAATATGATTTTGTTACATTAAGTTGAGGGCTATACAACAATAACAACAACAACAACAAAAACAGAAAATAACATATTGGAAAAAATATTTGAATACTTTGCATTAAACAAGCGTTTTTTTCCATTTTTTCCGTTTTTTTTTCAAATAAAAACCACATTGACAACTAAACTTTTAATCAGTTACACTGTTTCCACAAAGAGTAAGTTTAGTTGTTCTATACTCAAGGTTTCTACAATTTAAGCAATTACAAAAACAAAAAAAAATTGAATGTAGGGAAACGGTATTGGTTTTTTTTTATGATTATTTGGGCAATATTTTTATGATTGTAACACATTTTTATAGAAACATTTAAACACCCTTTTTCAAATAAAAAAAAAAATAAAAATCATAATGAAAAATAAAAAAAAAGATTTAAATGGAAAACCATATGCTTATAAATGTATGAAAAAGTCATTTTCTTGTATGTAGATGTATGGATACGTATGTATATGTGTACTGTTTAGGTATGTATTTGTGTTGGTTTTTTAACAAAACAATTTGTGGATTAAACGAGTTGAAAATCTGTTAAAAAATATTGTACATCAACACAAGACGCAACAACAATAACAATAACAACAACAACAAAAAATTTATAAATAAACAACCCATAAAAATACTCAATTTCTTTCTCTTTATTTTTCTTTATTTAATTTAATTTGTTTTTATTTTCTTATATTTTTCTGTTGTTTTTTTTTCTGTCTTTCTTTTCGTGAAATATTAGCAATATTTCTGCTTGATGAAGTTGGAAAATTGTCATAAAAATAGGTTTTATTCTCTATAGGAAATTCAATAACCATAACCAAAAAAAGCAAAATTTTAGGCAACATTTTAAACAAGAATTTGTGACATAAAATATGTAGAATATTAAGAAAGATGCTCCAAAGAGCTTAAATTGAAATTCGGGTAACATTGAATGAATTTGCCTATAACAATCGATGTCTTATATGACTTAAATGCTCTTTAGAAATTTTTATTTACTTACTCCTTTACTTAATTGGTTATTACAAAACCTACAGTTAGGATGACGATATAAAGGGTCTGCTAATTAACTTTTTTTTTTGAAAATGCTTTAAAAAAAAAACTCAAATTTCTTTTTTTATTTAAAAGTACAATCCTTCCGGAAAATAATTTCATTCAAATGGCTGCCTCGGCTGGCCGTGCAGTAGCCTACATGATCGGTCCTATTTTTAAGCACATTATCGATTGGGTGCTGCTGATTGTGTGAGGGTATGTAAACAAGCAAAATTGGCGCATTTGGATTGAAAAGCCGCCTGTTTGGTGAGGATTTTATTCCAGAGGCATAATAGGGCAATTTTTCTTTGATAAAGAGCAAGGAGTAGCCGTTACAGTCAATGGCGATCGTTATCAGGCCATGTCGAATGAATTTTTGTTCACAAAAATTGAAGAGGATAATATTGGCAATATTTGGTTTCAACAGGACGGCTCTACGTGGCACACAGCCGAAGCTATACTCGTTGTTTTACATCCTGTTTTTGAAGATTGCATTATCAGCCGCAGAGCTGATGTCCTTTGGCCACCTCGGAGCTGCGATTTGACACCGTTGGACTATTATTTGTCAAAGATAAATGTTACGCCAACAAGCCAGAGATATTTGATGCTTTCAAGGACAATTTAATCAATGTACAATGAGTCAATTTGGACCTCCGGGTACTGTACTTGTCTTGACCGCCAGGTGCACGTCCTCTAACCTAAGGACAATATTCTTGAAGTCATTGGTGAAATACAACTGCATACAATCGATATTGTGCTTAAAAATTTAATTGAATTGAAAGTATTCAAAAGTTTTTTCAAAGCATTTTTAAAAGAAAAAAAGTTTTTTTTCAGACCAGTTCAGTTCTTACAGTATAAGTGACGTAATTCGTTCGATTTCAAGTTTTTTAGAAAATTATGATTGCGATTTTTTTGCTAGAAAACAGTGAGTGCTTCTGAATGAAAGTTGCTAAAAAATATTCTTTCATATTTTGTTTTAAGATGTCTGATCTAAGAACTCAAAACACTATCTACTAGCCGACGGTGACAGTTGATTATCAAAAGGATGAAAAGCAAAAAGGCTGAAGATATTTGTTCCGATCATCTGAATATTCGTATCAGAGATCAGCAATGAATCGTTTTTCCGCTACTCATAAGCACTCAAGCAATTTTGCGTATTCAACAGAATTGAAATTCATCTACTCTGATTCATTCGTACTCGCTACAACATTGATTTATAAGTATAAGTTGCAATGAGTATGAGTACAACGTTGACATCAAACTCACAGCATTCGAAAAATGTTTGATTCATACGCCTACTCATTCTGATTCATACATTTATAGAAATACTTATAAGACATTCGAGTGACTCAAATCATTCATCAAAATTTACAGCTTTTGTTGTTGTTGCATATACAAACAAAGAAGAAAGGAAAAACAAACCCAAAGGCAACAAGCAAATCTTCTTGTGAGTATATACTAGTGTTCGTACTCGAATCATCCTTATTTTGTGATTCGTGTAAATGTTAAGTAGCGACGAATGGAATTCAATAACATCATGCTTAGACGACGAGTACTTCCAACTTTGAAGATGAGTAGTATGAGTATGATATTAAAATAAGTACGAATGCGTATAAGTATCAGAAATTATAAGCATGACTTGAATCTACTCATCGTTTTGAATACTTTTTGCTGATCTCTGATTCGTTTCATATTTAAAAGATAAAAGAATACCCGAAATATATCGGGCCTTTCATTGAGCGTCCTATTTGTAAATTTAAATTAAACAAAGTGTGGGGAAAATATCCTTGGAATATTTTATTTGTTTAAAGGACCAATTAATGTTATTATCATGACTTTCCTGAACGGGGCGTGTGCAAAAATCCCACTTTAAATAACTTTGATGCACAAGTCATACGGTGTTTCACCGTTGACAAGAGTCTTATCGGCTATGTTTTATTTCTTATTAGCATACACCTAAGAGCTAAGACCTGAGATCCAAAAGGCAGTTTACATAAAATGTAAATTGACAATGCCGTAAAACTGTCGTGCAGTGTATTCAATGTTGCATGAACTGTGTGTTATTATTGAAATCACAAGTCATCAAAATCAAGCTAAAATAAGTTGGTAATCACTGACCATTAACAGTAATAGCCAACGTCATTCTCAAATAAATACGTATCCCGATTAAGACGCCAGCTCACAATCCTCACCAAACAATCATGTTTTTTGGATGGTTTGGAGACTGTTATGACCCATGTGAATGTTCAAAATTTTACAATTTGTTTGTTACCATTACCATTCATTCAGAATGGCCCTCATTGCTGAAGATGATTGGTCTGATTAAAATTGCAATCAATTGTCTACTTGTAAAGCGCCTGTTCAGACAACTCCAGGCGTTTTCTTTAGTGAAACAAGCATGGCGGTTTGGAAAAATAGTCTAAATAAATAACAATAATTTCAGCAGATTTAGCTTCAACAAGTTACCTGTTATCAACTGTTAAAATTCAAAAGATCTCATTGAAAGACTAAATATGTTTTAAAAACTTTAGGGTCCTATTACACACCAAAATATAAGATCGTTCAATAGCTAGATGATTCAAATACCTTTAAAACTTTATAAAATTTTATTCATTAAAATTTTAGTTGTAGAACATATGCAAGTTTCCATAGGCTTGTGTTACATTATTGGTTATATCATAGTAATTGTAATTAATTTTCTATGTGGTTTAGGAAGCTCTTACTGCAACCATACCTACACAGTTGATCATTACAGTCCTTCAATCAGGATTATGACCTAACGTCTCATACTACTTATGTTGTGTGTGTTAATTTTATACATAAGTGCCGGTATTTACAGTTAAAAGTTGACACCGAACAATAGATTTTTGAGAAATTTCTCATGGCAATTTTTACATAAACTCAGAGTTTTTGCCAGAACTCATATTCATATTTCGTTTTGTTGTAGATGACCGACTTGGATCGTGGACTCATGTGTAACATGTTTATGAAGTTTACTAGACAACGATGATTAATTGCTGCAAACATTAGGCTCAAATTTATGTTTTTAGCACCTATACATAACGAAATAAAATAAAGGATTAACGATAGGAATTTAAGCATTATATCGCAATGTTCCCAACCACGATTAGGAAAGTATTCATACTTTCATACATATTCATTCACCCCTATTATGAATATTATGGGAATAAGTTATTTGGGAATAAGTTATTTGGGAGTAAACTTTTATTTCCATCCCAAAAAATCGGTACTGCAAATATATTGGAAGTAAAAGTTTTTATTGTGAATTAATGGTAAATGCTGTATAAACAAAACCTTTTTTTTATTGTGAATTACCTCACAACAATTTTTCAAAGAAAAATACAAATATTAAAAAATGAGTAGAGTATATCTGCGTTTTTTGGCGCTGGAAGAGGAGAAACAATCCATAGCTCAAAGGCAGATAAGAGCTATTCGAAATGAATCGAAACCACTATCACTCCCTGCGCTAAAGGGAGCTTAGTATACATACTAAAATATTTATGTTGGATGGTAAATCCCTTACAGATTCCTGGAATATTACAGGGTGAACAAAGAAGGGTTCAAATACATCTGAATGCGTCGCTGGAAAATTTGTTTCCCAGCAGTAGGATATTTACCATACCTCCATAGTGAAACTCGGCGGCACTTTGAGATTTTTGGCGCAATTAATATACCAAAAGGGAGTAGTTAGGCAAATTGATGTCGGTTTGGCGCAGTCTTCATACAGCGCAGTGTTTTCAGAAGAATTAACAACATTTGAATGAGTTTTATGCTCCCAATGGGTTGTGTGGCCGTCTTCTGAGGAATAGAAAGAGACTGTAAAATGGTTTTACTTACTTACTTACTTAATTGGTCATAACAACCCGATTAACGGATTTCAGCCTGCCGCAACACATCCTTCCATGCGCCTATGCTTCTTGCGCGTCTACGCCAATCGATGACAGGGCTTCTTCGATTTGGTCCTTCCAACGGATACAAGGTCGTCTTTTTCGCCGACTTCCGCAGATCCCCGCATTAAATACTCGTCTCGCCGGAGCATCCTCCTCCAGTCGAACGACATGGCCGAGCCAGCGCAGCCGCTGGATATTAATACGCTGTCCATGTCGTTGAGGAGCTCATAGAGCTCACTGTTAAATCGGATGCGAAAATCATCGCCAACTCGCACTGGACCGAAGATCATACGTAGGACTTTTCTTTCGAATACTCTCAAGGCAGCTGCATCAGTTCTTAATAGGGTCCATGCTTCTGCGCCATAGAGAAGCACGGGTAGGATGAGCGTCTTGTAGAGTATTAGTTTCGTCTTGCGAGAGAAGTCTCTGCTACTCAATTGCCTATTGAGACCATAATAGCACCTGTTGGCAAGAGTAATCCTGAGCTTGATCTCCAGACTGACATCATTTTCGGTGTTAGCAGCGGAGCCAAGGTAAATGAATTCCTTGACTGTATCAAAAGAAAAAATGGTTTTACAGAAAATACAAAAATTCAGTTATTGTAGGTTGTATAGAGGGCACGCATGTACTAATCATCGCATGTCAAAGAGCCTACATGTTTAATATCTCCCATACAATTAATCTGCTCCTAATTTACATTTGCGTTCTTTAAAATAAAACACACAACGTAAGTGGTGTGAGAAACTGCGGGCTTTTTGGGGACGATTGCTGTAGACTGTCTAATGGTGAAGGTAAAGCACTGGCCATTCAATAGTCACCAGCAGCAATTCGTTTCCTTACCGTTCGCATCATCCCTCTTTCCACGATTCCTAAACCAGCACCCATTCCCATTGGCAGGTTTTGGGAACTAATTTTACAAAATAATTCTTGGGAATACCAAATTTTTTATGTTTGTGAAACTTCTTTGGGAATGATTCACAATAGAAAATCAGGAAATTTTGGGAATTTTGGTTTGGGAACAGTTGTTTACGATAGGGGTGATTAATTCAATTCATTTTCTTAAAAAGGAAAAATAAAAATAAAAAACGATTTTTAATTGAAAAATATAGTCAAGGATTTATGGCATTATGAAAATCTGGCACAAATTATACAAAAACAAATACTTAACTATGTATGGGATTTGAGAAGCTTTAGTTTTTTCTTAAAAATTTTCTAATTGCTTAAACTGCAAAAAGAAGAGAAAAAAAATAGGAAAAATTGTAGAAAAAACATTAGAAATTACAATAATGCCAATAATGGCATATTAAAAAATATTTACATTTTCCATTTCCATTTTTTCTTCTTCAGCTATGTATGTATGTTATCTAAAAGCATTTTCAATATGAAAATAAAAATAAAAAGAAATATCATGTGTATGTGACATGTGTTTCTTGTGTGACTTAAGCTACTTAAGGATAAAATTATTTCTCTTCTTTTATCCTGCGACTAGAAAAAAAAAACTCTTAGCAAAGGTATTAGATTGTTCATGTTTTTTTTCCTATTTTTCTTTCTTTCTCCTGTACATTTTGCGTCTTAATTTTCTCACTTGAATTCCTTAACAAAATATTTTTACAAATCCAACATTATCGCCTTAGGGACACAACATCTTGTCTCATACGACCAAAAAAAAAAAACTCTCACACTCACACTGAGATTGAAAATATTTAAGCAAATTGAAAGGAAAAAAAAATAGTAAAGGTAAGTAAATCTATTCGTATGTTTTATTATCAACGAATTTAGATCACAAATATTATTTTAAAGTAAAAGAATCTCCATAAATAGATGGACGTAAGAAGATTTACAATTGGCAGCAAAGTGTTACAAAGAGCGTTATTATATAGACATGGGAATGCTTACATTTTTGAAAAGAAAAAAAACAGAATGCATTCGATAGAAAATGTGGTTACAAAACAACGCCACAGGCGTTGACCAAGCAGTCTCTTTAGACTCAAAATTAATTTTATGTAAAGTTCTTTTCTGAAATGTACAAAAATGATGATCGATTTTTGAATTCAAAAAAATTACTCTTGACAAGTGAACTTGCTTTGTTGAACCAAGACTGGAATTTATTAATTACATCTCGAACCCTCCAAACTTGTTGAATTTGACAAAAACATTTTTTCATTTTGATCTTTTCACACAAAATTATTGATAATCCAAATATCATTGAACCTATTTTAATAATCCAAAGCTGTTAGGAAGAGAAGAACTGTACCCTGCACGTCTTGCTGTGCCTCCAACTAAAATAAATTTGAAGGAAAGGCATTACACAAATTTCCAATTAATTTTTAATCATTTTATTGATTTTGCTTCCCGTTGTCCTAATGATTCAGATGAACGGGCCTGAGTAGTACGCATTCGATCAGTTTCTAATCTCACTTCTCGTTGTTCAAGTGGTTCATGCGAACTGGATCTCAGTGGCACATACTCGAAGATTTTCCACAGTCACAGTGTTCGTCTGATTCTGAGGCTCGTAATCCTCTTTTCTTCCGTGCTTGGGGTCGACCAATTGCTTGTCATTCATTTTGAATAATTTTCAGTGACACCATTCATTGGAAATTAATCGCACCAACCACAGTTTAAGATTTAATTTTCAGTCTCACCACCTATTGGAAATTGGTCATACCAACATAGAAATCATCGTTGGCTCATGCGCAACAACTTTGCTGAAGATCATAGCATAATCAAATGCACAGATTAAGGATTTAATTCTAGGTAATTTTCAGTGGCGCCATCTATCGAATATTGATCATACATACATTACATACATTATTGGCCATTACTACCCTTCAGTCAGGACTACGACCTAGCTTTTCACACCCCTTATGTGGTGGTGGGACCTACAGTTTTAAAATCGACTCCGAACGACAGATTTTTGAGAAGCTTTTCATGGCAATTTTTACTCTCAGAGTCTTTGCCAGAAATCTGCTGAGAGGAAGTCGGCGAAGAAATATTTTTCGTTTTGATGTCTGACCTGGGATTCGAACCCGGGCCTTTCGTCTAATAAGCCAACACACTACCCACTAGACCACGGCGAATTCAATATTGATATTGGATATTGATCATACTCACTTAGAAATCTGCATCGGCTCATGCGCAACAACTTTGGTATAGATCATAACATAATCAAATGCACAGTTTACGATTTAATTGATTTCAAGTCATTTTCAGTGGCGCCACTTGTCGGAAATTAGTCATATCAACTTAGAAACCTACCCCGGCTCATGCGCAAAAACGTTTCTAAAGATTATAAAATTATCATATCGCATAGTTTACGATTCTATAAGGTGCATACAAACAAACATTCATTTTTATATATATAGACTATGGGAGGTGACACGCCCACTATAGCCAATCCGCCCATTTTTGTCATATATACGCCAAAGTCATCCATACAAAATTTGAGGCACTTTAGCTGTTGCAGTTAATGAGATATGCGATATTAATACTTATTGGGTATGAGGGCGTGGCACCACGCCTACTTGAAATTTTAAAATAAAATATAGCCTATAGTTCCTTCCAGACATATGTACAGGAAGGTACAGGTAAAATTTCAAGAAAATCGGTCCAGCCGTTAGACGTCTATAGACTTCAAACGAATCCCACAAAGCATGTTCTACATACTATTGGATACCGTTAGACATTTTGCTATGAGGTTTTCTTATATTGTAGATGTATGCGAATAAGCCACAAACTACAGATTGGCTGATATGTATTGCAACCAACTTCAGGCTGTTATCATTTGTAAATCGCTCGTCTGACAGCTGACAGATTTATTCCAGCTGCAGTTCATGTTATTATTTACAAGCTTACAAAAGCATTTTGATCTATTACATTCAGAAAAAAAATTATTCGTGATGGAATTCAAGCGTGATAGTGTGATTGCTTTATATTTGGCTGGAACGGCTTTTTGCCAGAAATCTGCTGAGAAGAAATCGCCGAAGAAATACTTTTTGTATATTATTTTGATGTCTGGCCTGGGACTCGTATTCTGGCTTTACGTCTAATAAGCCAGCACGCTATCTATTAGACCACGGCGACCTCCGCATTGTTAAAAAATAATTAAAAAATGCACAAGGATGACACCCAAAATCGTGAAGCGTTCCACATTTTTGAAGTCGCCGTAGTCTAGTAGGTAGTGTGCTGGCTTTTTAGACGTAAGGCCCGAGTTCAAATCCCAGTGCAGACATCAAAACGAAAATATGAAAATATTTCTTCGCTACTTTCTCTCAGCAGATTTCTGGCAAAAACTCTGTGAGTACAAAAAATTGTCATGAAAAGCTTCTCAAAAATCTGTCGATTCGGAGTAGGTCCCGCTGCTCATGTATAAAATTAATGCACACAATGTAAGTGGTGTAAGAGGCTTGGTCGTAATCCTGACTGAAGAGTTGTAATGACCAATTACGTATGTATGTACGTAATTAAAGAAGAATAACAGTGTATAACAGTAGCAGTTATACTTCAAAATCTTAAAATTTTAAATGAAAATACAAATGTAAAGGGGGAAATGTAACAGAAGTTATGCTTATCATGTCTGCTTCACCCAATTTTCATATTAATGTCATCAATACTGTTTCATTTCCATTGCAAGTAATTGATATCCTTTCTTTCCTGCAAATCATTTACACTCATCGGGAGTATGAATTTCCACAGACATGTCCCAACAAATGACACAAATAGAAAGGTAAACTGCACCGCATATCACAATTAACCCATTTCAAAAGTCAATTTCATTCGCCTTTACCTTTTATTATATTTTTTCCTTTTTCTTTCTTAATTTTCTTGTCTTTTTTAGACGAACAAAAAAGGATAAAAAAGAAGCCTGAAAATAAAACAATAAAAAGCCAGCCAGAGTTTAAGTGTGAACATAAAAGCGACACGTTTATTAGGCAAAAAGTGATGCCTAATGTTTTTATTTTTCTCTCACGATCTATTTGCTGCGTTTTAAAATGTCAGACACAAAGAAAACATGTTTTCAAAATATATCAACGAGTGACATAAAAAAACTGGCAAAATGAAATGAAAAAAAGAGACAAATTTTTAAAACCTTTAGACCCACTTCATCACGCATTCTAGACACTGACGAATGTTTAAAAATAAATTGAAAAACAAAAAGAAAACGAAAGAAAAACTTGAAAAAATTTTATTTAAAATTTCCCAATTGTATTGGAGGCACGTAAAGATATTTTCAAATAGGACACAAACAAAATTAAAATAAGAAAAAAAAAACGATAAAAAGGGTTAACCCATCGAAATTAAACCCTCGTTGGCAAACAACAGAAGTGTTTTTTAAGGTGTTTGAGTTTCTAACCCCTAATTTTTCTTTTTGACAATTTTTCAGTTTTAACTCTTGAATTAAGTGCTGATGAGTGATGTTTAATTTGAAGTGCTTAATTCTCTTTTCTTTTTTTTTCTGGGCATAAGGGCACAAGGTTTGGTTGGTAGTTTTATATTGTCCTCTACAAAAGGATAAATTATAATAATAAGAAGAAGAAAACGTTGTTCAATGAAAACCATCAGCTGTGCGTGAATATTGATTACAACAAATGGATTTTTAATTGTAAAGGCGATATCCTTCATTTATCCTTCTTTCAGTTTAGGCTTATAAAAGGGAGACGACTTTGAATATGAATTTCTCATTATAGTCTTAACGGCATACCTTTTTAAACAAAAAATTCAATTGATGTTGTTCTGCTACTGCAGAATTAATTTTCAATAAATTGATAAATAAAAACATCCTAGAAATCTGATTAAAGATGGAAAAAGTGAGCTTATTTTCAAAAATTACTAGAACTGCTGACTCTTTACTCTTCGCAGTTCACTTACTCAAATCCATGATCTTTCAAAATTATGGTTTGAGCGGCATCACTGTAACAAACAAAATGACTAAAAAGCGATCCCCTGAAGTAGATTTTTTATCAAGGTTATCTCACAGACCATTTGGTCGATTGGAATTCGTATTCTTATTAAATATTTATAAACAGATATGGTAGTAACATACATAATTGGCCATAGCAACTCTTTAATCAGGATTAGCACTTATCACTTCTCACACCACTTATGTTGTGTGTGTTAATTTTATACATGAGTAGGCGGGATCTACAGTTTAAAGTCGACTTCCGTAAGACAGATTTTTTGAAAAACTTCTCATGGCAATTTTTATTTCCTCTCACAGTTTCTGCCAGAAATCTGCTGAGAGGAAGCCATCTAAGAAATATTTTTTCATATCACTTTTTTCAAAAGGTCTGACCCAGTGTTTGAACTGTGGCTTGCATAATAAGCCAACAGACTAACTACTAGACGACGGCGACCTAACTTTATATTTGAATGAAATAAATTGTCCGTGAGATATCATCGATGTTATTATGCGTGTAATATATTCAAATATCCGCCACGGCTTTTCTGGAAAATTTAAAATTTTTTATGATTCTGACGCATATTTCAGGCCGAATTTGACTGATAGAATGGATTGTCTTGGCTTTGAGAACAGCTGTAGTTTTTGGCTTATTCGTTTAGTGTTTTTGTTGTCTGGCCTGGGATTTTTACCGATGCTTCACGTCCAAGCATCCAATCCAAATTTGGGTATAGTTCTGATACTTGGATGATAAATTTTTCCATAAACTATCTTACGCAAGACCGTATGGACATTTTTCCAGCATTCAACGACTAATCGGAATGTACGGATAAAATGTGGAGACGATTAGAAACAAAAGAGGTCTAGAAACACACAGACGACACCATTTAGTGTCATAGAGAGTATGCAGAAACGTAGCGAAAAGAGTATTCTAAAGAAATCCAGGAAAATAATAGTAGATGGGATGAACGCTTAAATACAAAAGAATTCAAATTAACGAACCTCAAAATGGCGAGTTCATGCGAACTCAGATGGATTGTTGCCTTGTGTAAAAAAACAAATACCCATATCTATGCATACAGTTTTCCCCGACTTACGACTGAAATAGGTTCCTGGTAATCGGTCGTAAGTCGATTAATTCTTAAGTCGAATTTCATTTAAAAAAAAACGTTAAACGATGCAAGATGCGTTCGTACTGTAATTGCGACTTCGGAAAATACAGTTGGAGTCTTTTTTCTGGACAGACTAACAGCAGAACGTTGTAAAGGATACTTGGAATACATGTCCGCTATATAGTTTATCACTTTTGGTTGGTGCATTGCCGTTTCATGGAACCCCAATACTACCGCGTAATACTGAAATAGCGCTAAGCGAATCAGTGTTAATCGGGGTCTTACTGTAATTCAAACTTTATTTAAAATAATAATATATTTTGGGGATTCCCCGCAACTACATATTTGTCTTCTTTTAGTATTTTCTACGAAAAAATTTAAAAAAAAAATTGTCGTAAGTCGGAGACTACCTGTAGTTGCTCACATCACGTTTAACAATTACTGGAATAGTACGTCACTTTTCTTAACTAAAACTACCACACAGTGATGATGTTCACTGCTCAAGCAATGCATTATGTAATAATACCGGAAAGTATGTCATTGAAGTAAGGGAATAAGGGAAGAAAGTTTAATTGCGAAGGTATAACTCCACGGTCTGACACTATTTCAAGCGTTATTTTATCTCCTAACAGATATCTGCTTTATATCTAATATGGTTAAATTTCCGAGTACCTTTCAAGCGGAGCTCTATGCCATCGAAAGTTCTGTTCAATTTACCTTAAGTTGGAGGTACAAAAACCAGTGCATAAAACTACTATCTAACTGCCAGGTTGTCATTCGAGCACTCGTTCCAGTCAGTTGATGTGGATAATATGTTGGGGAATCACAAACAATGAACAAAAACATGAGGGAAGCTATTACTTTATTGAGGAAGCTTCTAGCTTCCCTTCCCTTCTGGGAACTACATACATAATTGGTCATTACAACCCTTCAGTATGGATTATTGACCTGGTTTCTCACACTACTTATGTTGTGTACGTTAATTTTATGCATAAGTGGCGGGACCTTACAGTTTCTTTTTTTTTTGTGAAATTTTTCATGATAGGTTTTTGCCAGAAATTTGCTGAGAGGAAATCGCCGAAGAAATAATTTTTGTATTTTGTTTTGATGTCTAGCCTGGGGCTCGAACCCTGGCTTTACCTCTAATAAGCCAACACACTTCCCACTAGACTACTGTCAACTGGCAGCAGACATTTGGAAGGGTATGCACTACCAAAGAGAAGATAAAGAAAAGCAACTTAGGCAAGCAGATTTGAGAAAATCGAAACTTTTGTTAAGAAATTAAAACGAGAAATCTGGGTCATGTATCATACGGTCTATTAATAACCTGTAGTTTGTAATCCGTCTTATAACAGTACACTGTAGACTCCGAGTGCACTTATCCAAGCCCAACATGTAGACTGAATGATGCTGAGAATGCATTATCGGAACATATTCTTTTAACCTGTGTTACATTAATTTGGTACATTTCTCAGACAATAATATTGAAGAAAACATCCTATGAATTAATGAACATTGAAAGGAGAACGATAGTTCTTATGTTAGCAGTAATAAGACATATGATTACGTCAATATTACGTTAACAAGAAAAATTGTCTCATATGGGGCTTTGAGAACCCAGAAATGGTTGCCTGCATAAAGTGATTGCATTATAGTTTGAAGGTGCCATTGGACTGTATTTTTACGAAAATGATTCTGAAAGGATCACTCCCGTCATTTTGAAATGCTAAAGACGGATTAGAACCGACTTTTTTTTGACCTGCAGTATGTGAAGTATCCTGAAGGAAGAATTTTACGTTTTTGTCTAAGCCAAGAGCATTTGACTTGATGTATCTAATTGGATAATCTCCCAACATTTAATGTTTAAAAAACAACAAGTTTGCTCAAAATAAAAGTAAAAGTAAGTAGTCCAAAATATTTTGAATGAAAACGTCTTACAGGAAACAAGCCATTGGTGTACAATATGGCAAAGTCCAAGCAATATTATGAGATAAAAGTTTCCTCGAAGTTGGCGAAGTTCAAGTCGCCGTGGTCTAGTGGGTAGTGTGTTGGCTTATTAGACAAAAGGCCCGGGTTCGTATCCCAGGTCAGACATCAAAACGAAAAATATTTCTTCGGCGACTTCCTCTCAGCAGATTTCTGGCAAAGACTCTGAGAGTAAAAATTGCCATGAAAAGCTTCTCAAAAATCTGTCGTTCGGAGTCAACTTTAAACTGTAGGTCCCGCCACTCGTGTATAAAAGTAACGCACACAACATAAGTGCTGTGAGAAGCTAGGTCATAATTCTGACTGAAGGGTTGTAATGGCCAATTATGTATGTATGTAAAAGTTTCCTCGAAATGATAGATTCATCTGTGTTAACTTTTAAGCCTAACTCAGTTCAGAAACCCTAACTAATGGGCCAAACGAATTGTTACTCCACAATTTACACAAAGTTACTGTGTAAAATGTTTAATCTAGTAAGGTTTCAAAATCACTGTCTTGTAATTATGTGTGTTTTTACCACACTTGCCACCATTTCAGAAATGAACATACATAGTAATAACTGGGAAATCCCAATAACCATAAGTTCAACTTTCTGTAAAAGATTTAATAAAAAGTCGACTGCGCAAGATCTTTCAAAACTCTATTATCGGACAAAAGTTACCATTGGATAATTTGTTGGATATCTTCAGTGATGATACCAGCTTTAGTCCAGTTAGTCGCAAACAATTGCGCTTATTATCAAGTAGCGATGTAGCTATGAAAATATTTTTCTTTATTTCTATTCTAATTTTTCTGTCCTTAATTCTGGATTGACAGATTTCTTTTGTTTTTTGCTTGCTCCACCAATTTATCACCTATATGAATTATATATTTAAAATTTTAAATGCTCAATAAAATGCCATATTAACATACAATTTGTATGCACGATTTTCGAAGTAAAAATAAGGAGTGCACAAGAAAAAAAATGGCCCTACTTTTAAGCTTATAACTTTTATCATAATTAAAAAAAATTAATACCGTTTCATTGTTTTTGTTAGTCATCTGTTTCAAAATCCACGTGCTAAATTTCATTGCAATAGCAAAATTAGTTCTTAGAAAATGGGCACCCAACAAGAATGTGGTAAAAAAAATAATTGAAATTTTCAATGAACACCCGCGGCGTTACGTTGCTATGTTCGCAGGTGTTAACACAAAAACAGTTTTTTAAGGTAAGAATACAACAAATAAGTAGTCTTTGGTATTGAGGAAAAGCTTGAAGTGGAAAAAAAAGGATTGCGACCAAAAACAAAGCTAAGTTAAATAATACGTATTTTCTAAAACACCCGAAAATGTCTGGAAGGAAAAGTGACTAAAAAAAGTTGAGATCTCGGTCAGAAAAAATTTTTTCCCCAAAAGAATTCAAATATTATTTACTTTAATTGAAATATAAAACGAATATAATTCCGCCACTTAGTTTTATTTTCTAGAAGTGTACGTCCAGTTTTTTTGTACGCACTCCTTATGTAGGATAGCTGGACATGTTCCAGTTCGAAATTTAAGTTTGCCTTAAGGCAAACATCTCTAAACATGAACAGGAGGTATAGTAAGATGAGTTCAAATAGTAGATTACTCAGCTTTTTCTGTCTATGAAATGGGTTATAAATGTGCTAAGGTGGATCTGTATATTAACGCATAAACAGATCGTCTTTAACATTGAAAAATGTCCTCAACTCAATCTGGATAGAAGGTATAAAATACAGGCTATGGGAAAACTATTTGACAGTCAGGAAGATGAAGAGAAGCAAACACATTTCTCAAACGAAGAATTTTTAAAGTAATCTAAACTTTTGTTGAAAGGTTGCAATAAAAGCAGATCTGAGTCGCGCATCAGACCTGGTAACCAGACTTGTAACATATCACCATCGACCCAAGGTGTACTTACTCAAAATGGAGGTTGTATCAAACCGAACATATTGATTCTGTGACGATAAGAATGTCTTGAATTCTGTGGGCCATTAATGCATTGTATGAAAAGAAAAACCTGAACACTTAGTACACTTAGTTCAAGACTGGGAATTACTTATTTTTGATTCCAAGCAGCATTCAGAAATTTGTCAAGGAAATAGGCTTGGAGGAGATATTATGATATTATTGACACGACAGTAATAAAATAACTGGCCTACTGTGTCAAACTTTTATATAAATTCGAGGGGAGTACAAACATTGGATAACTGCTAACTCACCCTTCTCACCACAATAATAATAATAATAATAACCGGATATAAGATCCGGGACTTGAGTAAAAATCCATATTCACATGGAGATAGTGAAGGAAGGAAATAGACTGGCTGAGCTTAGCTGCACTGAAATCCATAAAAATGACGACTGATGAAGATGCGTAATGTAAGCGTACTGTAAGAATGTAGGTGCTATTATTCTGCACAGTAATGTATTTACGTATTGGTAGTGTGGAAAGCATTGAACTTTGTTTTATAATCACTTTCGTTTTTTTTTATTTTTATTTTTTGTTTATCATACAAAATCCGCCACTTAGTTTTATTTCTATAACGTAAAGTTAGTTACTAGTTCTTTACTTCATCTTACACGGTTTTATTCTAGTATAGGAAACGCCTCTTTTATTACACCGTTTTTTTACACGGATTTCTGAGAAACGTATCTGCCTTTTTATGTACAATGGGTCAATTTCGACCTCCGGGTACTGTGCTTGTCTTGATCAATAGGTGCACGTCTCTAACCTAACCATCTGCCTCAGTGATGCCAACTTAAGCCCTTTTCGGGCTAGATTTAGCCCTTTTTGGAATGTCTTTAACGCGAAAAAAATTTTTTAGCCCTAAACTAAAAAACGCGCAATTTCAGCGCTTTTCAGTATATTTGTTTAGCCCTTTTAGCCCGTTTTTCCTTTAAGTCTGTATGGTAATATTATCTTACGTTTCTCTGGCAATGACGAATTGTAAACCAATGTGGCAGAACTTTTTTCTTCTATTTCTTGTTTTCTTCCTTGTTATTTACATAGAATTACCAAAAGTACCGGGAAACACAAGCTTTGCTGAAAGTTTAAAATTGTGTTTACCTTATAATTAGGTGGAAAAGAAATGCCAGGCTGCGCTATCGTTATATACTGCAATTCATTCACCATTTGCTTCCACAGACCACTTGACAGAGCCAAGTTTCAATACCATATAGAAAGCGATTTAATATTGAAGAAGAGGATAACCAAGAAGTACAAATCGTATTTAACAATGACCAACTTTGAAAGATTGTAATGTAAATTCTATTTGAAACTAATCTAGTGCCTTAATTCTATTGAAAATAAAATGATCTCAAAAGCAATAATATCTGTTAATAAATTGTTTTGATTAAAAATTGTGGTGGTTTTATCTGAAAAGACTTTTTTAATTTTAGCCCCCTTTATGCGCTTTTTTGAAAAAATGAAATTGTATTGTACTAAAAACGTAATTTTTTCAATTTAGCCCTTTTTAGCCCGTTTTTCATTTTTTTTTTCACGCGTTTGGTGTTCGAAGAGTTGGCATCACTGATCTGCCTTGTAACAAAAGAGTTGGGTGTACTATACACTATACCTATCACAGCACTTACCATAGTTAACGTAACATAATTAACGATGAATTCTCTTCCTTTATCCTTTCGAATTAAAATACAGTGGCAATATCATTTATATTTCAATATTTATTTTTTTATTTATTCATTTATTGGTTTTTTTCAGTTTTTTTTTTTATTATTTTAATTTTATTTTTTATAAGACCCTTGATATCCTCAGATGCTTTTATTTCTTTGTTTTTTTTTTCTTTAGTTTATTTTTTTTTATAAATATTTTCCAATCATTATTAGAGTGTGTTACAATTATTTATTTTTTTTGTTTTTTGTGATTTTTTATATAATTTTTGGATTTTTTTTTTTTTTTTTTTGTTGGTTTGTTTGTTGTGTAAGTAGAATTACTATTTATATAGTTTTGTTGTGGTGATAGTTATTGTTGTAAACAATACAACAAAAAGTCAACCACTAGACTTATAAGAAACATTTATCTTCTGTAATCCATTTTTATTTGCTTGCTTTACTTTACTTATTTTTATTATTATGAGTTTTGTGTTGTCTGTGTAACTGTCTATGTGTAAGTTAATTGTGTAAGTGTATATATATATATGTGTTTGTATGTGTATTTGAAAAAAAAGAGGGATTTCAAAATGAAAGGAATTTATGGGCATTTTCATTTAATTTCTTTCATTTTATTTGTTGTTGAAGGTTTCTGCATTTAGTTGTATTTCTATTTGCTTCATATAATTTGATAATGTTGTTTTGGTTTTTGTTGTTGTTGTAGTTTTGTTTTTAATATATAATTAATAATTTATTATTTTGTTGTTGTTTGTTTTTGTTGTATTAAGACATTAAATTGTACATTATTGAACTACAATAGACTAATAGAGTTTTTGTTTTCTTGTTATTTTTTTTTATTTATATTTTGGATTTTATTTCAATTATTTTGTTTTTATTTTAATAATTTTTTTTTTGTTTTTTGCTTTTGCTAATAAATATATTTTATTTTTAATTTTTATATTTTTAATTTTCTTGTTTTATTTTATTGTATTTATTTTGTAATTTATGTGGTAATTTTTCTCATATAAATTCTTGTGGTTTTTCTTGTTTTCTTTTTTTTTAATTTAATTTTTATAGTTTTAGTGTAAGATATTTATTTTTATTTCATTTTTTTTTTTGTATTTTTTTTAATTTTTATTAATTCTTCCCTGTTTTTTAATGTTTGTGTGGTTTTTTTTCTTAATTCCTAGAATTGTTATTGTATTTACATGTTTTTTTTTTATTTTTTTTTTTAATTTTAATTTTTCTATATTAAGTTTCTTAATAATAATCTTTATTTTTATATTTTATTTTTTGTTTTATTCATTTCAAGCAGTAACTTTAATCCTTTTTCTTTTTTGACAGATTATTTTTAAAATTTTTTTTCTTTTGATTTGCTTTCAAAGCAAATTCTTTCATTCTCTTACTAATTTTTGTTCTTTGTTTTAGTTTTTAATTTAATTTTAGATTTTATTTTGCCTTATTTAATTTTGTTTTTATATTCATTACTAATAGGTAACTGACTCCTGCTCTTTTTTTGTTTTGTTTTTTATTTTTTGTTTGGATTTGTGTTGTTTTTTTTTATTATTATTATTTAATAATTATTTTTAGCCAATTTATAAATATAATCTTTAGTTTTAACCAATTATTACTGCTAGAAACTTAATACAGGATATTTATTTGCCTTTTATGTCCTCTTATTATGTCATTCTTATTTATTTATTTATTTTTGTTTGTTTTTTTTTACATTAAATTACATTTATTATGCTTATGTTTTTTGTTTAATTTTTAAACAATTTAATTTATTTACATGGTCAATTGGAAATTCATATTGTTTTCAATTCATATTGGTCAGTTCATATTTACAAAAAACGTCTTCCATTGTAAGACTTCATTTTTGACACAATTTTTCTTCTTTAATTAGGGGGGGATTTGCTTTGGAATGTTTTATGTATGTTTCAAGTTTTCTTAATATGTGTGATTAATTACAAAAACTTGAAAAAAAATAATGTTGAACATAAAAAAAAAAGAAAATCTTAAGTATGCTATTATCAAAAGAAAAAATTAAAACAAATGAATTAATTTCGAAAGATTAAGTGGGTTTACGCGAAGGCCATAAAATTAATATGTATCCTTAATTTATTACATTTTATTCTATATTGTTCACAATCAAGCTTACTTCCCACTAGAGTTTTGCAATTAATTACAGACACAAAGTAAAATTGAATTCTCATTCAATTGATAAATTTGGAAATATTTCATCGACATAGAAAAACAAATGGTTCCTATACTTTACTGAATAATCAAAAGCTTTTTTGGGGTCTTTATGGGAATATCGAAATCTTCAGCAACTTTCCTCTTTCTAAAGCAGTCCGTCCATATAGCTAAGCAATCAGTGTTTTGGGATGATATTCTTGGGCCTGTAAAGATTTTAAAGATTTTTTTAATCAGGATTTCGGTAAGCCTTCTCTGATCATTATATTATTTTATATTATTATATAATGACAGTAGGATATCCAACTCTATTGATTCGTTGGAGCATCGTCGCAATGTGGCGTGTGTTTCATTGTTCTATCGGTACTATAATGGGAGGTGTTCTCGGGGGATAACCACATATTTTTACGTGGTACTCGAGCTTCTCACAGAGCACATCCTTTTGTGGTTGATTGTCCAGTGAACCGCACAATGCATTACAGGGAGAATTCATTTTTTGCCCGCATTGCTCGCTTGTGAAATGATCTTCCTGTGAGGGTTTTTCCCGTCAATTACGATATTGGTGAGTTTAAATCGAATGTCCACAAATACTACACCCTCTTTCCACCTTCCTATAAACAATTTTCCTAAACCTGCACAATGCACTGCATGAATAGGGCCCATCCCCTGAGTGTTGGTTTTTATTACAAAAAAACCACATGAACGGTTTGATTGACAGATTTTATATATTTTTCATTGCAATTTTATTACTCTCAGGACATTTGCTCAAAGATTCAGGATGAAAGCCTTCGAATGAAAGATTTTTTGATAATTTATTTTCTTTCACGCCAAAGTTAAGATTTGCTCTCTAGAATTTTGGTCTATTAATTGCAATAATCACTTTATACTTTTATTAGCATGCGTATAAGTGTAGATTCCAAATTATCTTATGATAAAGAGTTGATTCGTATTTAGCTTCACATACTCTTATAAATTTATTGTAAAATTTTGTGAAAAGTGTAAGGGAAAATTAACACTAAACCTACAATAGACGGGTCAAATGACCCATTTTGAACTTTTGTCAGAGTTTCTTGAAAATAAGATTATCACATGTACACATGGGTCAATTTCGACCTCCGGGTACTGTACTTGTCTTAACCGACAAGTAAACGTGTTCTAACCTAACATTATTACATAGCCATTTGCCTTCACGACTTTTTTTCCAAAATACATCGAATGTGTTTTCCAAGATTTACTCCTCTCTTGTTACTTTTGTTTACAAGAAATATATGTTATCTAGCTTAAATACCGCAAGTGGCCATTTAATCGCCTTTGGTAGGAATGGGAATACATGAAGTATCGGTAGGTTTAGTGATAAAGATATAAGCGAATCTTCATTAGATAATGCCACATCCATAATATGGTAAGAGTGATGGTTTTTATGATCAGATATAGGATTATTGAAACGCAAATTGTACTAGATGCTTGGGCTTGGTAATGGCATATGTAGTCTCTCCTACATTACAGGCCATTCTCTTACTCGTTGATAATTTTATAATATATTTAAATAGCAGGCTTTGAGACCGGCATAGTCTGAAACGTACCGTAAGGCTTCGGTTCAAATCTTCAACTATACGAAATACGAAATATTTTTTTCCGTCGATTTCCTCTCTTATCATATGTTTGGCAAAAACTCTTTACCATTCAAACTTTCTCAAAAATCTGTCGTTCATAAGTGGTGAGTGGAGCCAAGTTGTTATACTGACTGTAGGATTTTTATGGCCAATTATGTCTGTATGTATAAATATAGGAGCCGCCCTTGTTTAGTAGGTAGTGTTTTGGCTTGTTAGACATAAAGCCAGGGTTCAAGTCTCAGACCAGACATCAAAATAGAAAACAAAAAGTATTTCTTCGGCGATTTCCTATCAGCAGATTTCTGGCAAAAACTCTGAGAGTAAATAACATCGCCATGAAAAATTTCTCAAAAATCTGTCGTTCCCGCCACTTATGTTTAAAATTAACACACATAACATAAGTAGTGTGAGAAATTAGGTCAATAATCCTGACTGAAGGGTTGTAATGACCCATTATGTATGTATGTATGTATGTGTATAAATGTAGATAAGTATGTTGACCTTTTTCCTAATCTATTGGTGAAATATCATCCGTCAAAACCAGCCAAATTCATGCCTGGAATATATGGTTGACTTTTAGCAGAGTTTCTGAATACAATTGTTGTGAATAAAGTGTCTTATTGTAATTGAAACATTTCAAAAAAAATTCAGAAATTTCTGTAATTAACCATCATCATATTGTGTAGAACTTATTTTTTGTCATTACAATTAAACAGTAATTGAAGTAATAAATTCAAAATGTCCATAGACTATACACAAAAACTTGTAATGACTTCTAATATATATTTGTATATTAGAGTACAGTAGTATTATTAATAAATTAATTATTAATTAGTATTTACAGTTAATAAATTATGGTATTACATGTCATAGGAAATACAAATTTACAGACTGCCATTACAGGAAAAGGATACAAAAGTAAATTGATCTTATACTACATCATATTAGCATATGTATGTGTGTGTTGCAGTAGAGTTTGAACATTAATTGTTTAAATATTTTTATTTCTTTTTATTTTTAAGATCTTTAAGAGTGTTTGAAATTTGAATATATTTTTCTATTTTTAAAGTTGTATACTTTACCACCTGAGTTCAAAAACTTTCGAAATATTTTTTCCATCATTTTTTATTTTGTTTTCTAGTTTGCTTTATTTTTTATATGGCGTATAAGACTAATTTACTTTTGTGAATTTTTTTTTTTGTTAATTTGTTCCATTATATACATTTATTTACATAAATAGGTTTTTATAACTTAAATTTTGTTTGGCCTACTTTATTTCTTTCAGTGTAATAAAATATATGCTTATCATTTGTATGTATTCCTTATTAATATTACAATAACTATGTATTTATTTAATTAAAAAAAAAAAAAAGATGCCGCTTAAAGCCAATATTTATATTTTAATTATAAATTTTTATTTTTAAATTTATTTTTTCAAACTAATTCAGCAATTTTAATTTAATTTTGTTTTTTTTTATTATTTTATTCAAATTGTTTTTAATTTTTTTCATACTTTTCCTATAGCTATAAAATTATGCATTAAAAAACCAGATTTTAATTTTTAAAAGAAATAAAAAATAATTTTTATGAAAGATAAGTTTTAATTATAAAAACAAAAAAAAAAAAACAAAACATATGACTTATTTACTTATAATGAACTTGTGATTCATAGGAATCTTTCCACGAATAATTAATTCAAATAAGTTCTGAAATCTCATTAAATGAAAATCTAAGAATTTAGGAACCTGTTTTTTAAAGTGTTTGCCTCCTAATAACTTTTTTACATTTTTTTTAATATCTATATATATATACAGTGAGCGTCAAAAGAAAGTGTACATAAAAAAGTATATGCATTAATAAAATATCGTTTGCTTTATTTTAAAATTATTTCATGACCAGTTTTTGAAATTGAAACAAAAAAAAATTTCAAAAAGATTTCGAAATATTGCCAATTTTTTTCGGGCACTCTCCTTAAGTGTTAGAATTTTAGTTTGATGATTGTTAGAATTTTATTCATGGTGTAGACTTTCTTTTGATGCTCACTGTATTTATTTTTTATGTAAAATTAAAAGCTGCGCATGTACTTGGCAATGATTTTCGCTTATCGAAGGTCTTTAATGCTGTTCACAGTAAATGCGTCACAGTCAAATCGTTTTTCTTCGGTTCATCTCAGCAGTCTTGTGCGAAAGGTCCGAGAGTAACTAGTTGCCACGAATTAGCTTCTCAAGCCTGGCTTTTGTAGTCAACATTAAACTTTGGATTCTTCATTCACAAAAAGATTTACACACTTAACATGGTAGGTAGTCTAGCTTCTACTAGGCTGTAGTCTTGATTGAAACTGTAATGGACAATAACGTCCGTATTGCATGTCGGACGTAGCATTGATAATTGGAAATTGATTTAAATTTTATTTTCTGATTCCGGTACACTGCTAGATATACGGGAATGTATAGTGATGGTTTGTTTCCTAAATTTCTTGTATAATCAAATTGTTTCTTTGAAAATGTTTATGAGTCTCATGGCAGATAACACAATTTACTGCAAAAAAAAACTTAAAATAATGGTTTAGCCGTAAAGCAAATAAAAACTTAGAAATAATAAAAACTAAATTTTTGAAAAACTAATTACTGAGTAAGGTATGTCATTCTCAACAAACTTTATCTCGGTGCACAGTACGTAAGTTTACCTCAAGAGAGCATGAGTTTGTTATTGAGATGATACAAGTGAACGAACTTGGGCACAGTCGTTCATGTCTTTGGAAAACAGAAGTCAAACATGGTACAGTCTTTTTTATTTTTTTTATTAACAACCAAAAATATGTGTCAATTTTTTTTACCTATCAGCTGATTAAAGATACTGAGTTACAATTTCATGCTGCCATATTAAATAAAAGTAAAGACTATTGCCACACTTCAAAGTTATTTCTGAGGGATCGTTATAAAAATGGTAAAATTTATGAAATTTAATTACTGGGACCATTTAAAGTAGTTCCTTTTAACCGAGAATTCGTTATAAACGAGTTCGTAATAAATGAAGTTTTTTGTATGAAAACTGATTTTAAAATGTTGGGACTTGAAAATATGTACGTAATAGCCAACAATTCGTTATAACCGAGTTCGTTATAAAAGAGTTTGACTTGACTGTATAAAGAAAACAATCATAATAATATGAAGCTATGCATTCTTTTCATTGCAACCCTTCGGTCAAGAAGAGAAGCTAGGTCTCACACCGCTTATGTTGTGTGTGTTAATTGTATGTATTAGTGGCAGTCTTCTACGAATGGTAGAGTTTTGAGAAGCATTTCATGGCAATTTTACTTACTCTAAGAGTTTTTGCCAGAAGATTGATTAGGGGGAGTCTCCGTACAAATAATTTCTACAAATTTCGTTTTGTGCCGAGATGTCTGACAAGGGATTGACTAGGTGCCTTGCGTCTAATAAGTGAACTCACCACCTATTAGGCTATGGTGAAAGTATTTTTCAATTCATAATCTCACAAATGATTTTAAAAGTCTAAATCATTTGTGAGTTAGAATAACTGAATTAATAAAACTGAAATAAACCAATGGAAATAATAAAATGATGAATAATCCTTGTTACTTAAAGAAACTAAAGGGAAGATAGTGTTACAAATGACAGCAGCATACCAATATTAATACTTTAAAAAGAAAAGCAAAACGAAGTAGAGTATGAAAACACAATATTCATAAAAATATTCAAAAAAATTTATGCTGTAACTTTGATGGTTCTACAGGAAATGAAATCAAATTTGCTAAAGTACGTCTCTATTTGGAAGGGTTTTCAGTTACTTTTGCATAATGGAAGGCGTTAATAATTATTTTATTATAAAGTAACCCTAGAATCTGCAATTCTATTAGAATTTCAAGTAGAAAAAATTTAAGCAACTAACAATATCACCAAAAGTATTATTTCCCTTTAAATTAAAATAAAATTAAGAGTTTTTCTGATGCCAAATTATAAGGCAACAGATTTTCGGCAATTCTAACAAAATCTGTCTTAGTTAAATTATTAAAGAAATTTTTAATTTTGTTTATTTGAAATAAATAAAATGCAAATATTTGTCTTTTCTTTCTATTCAAGGCTTGTCCTGGCGAGCCAGTTATTAATTTAAAAGCTAAACTTAGAAGCAATAAAATTATGTAAAAATAACTTGACAAGCCATAGAAATTAGAAACAATAACCCTATGTGGACGGCAATCTGTCAAGTAGTTTTAATTAAAATTTAAGAAATTAATTTTTGTTTTTTTTTTTTTCTTTTTTAAAAAAAACCTGTGTTTAGAAATGAGAAAAACTAAAAAAAAAATAGAAATAATTTTTAAATGAAAAGAGTTTTATAAGTTTTTGTTTCATGTATTTTTTTTTTTTTATAATACTGTTGCCATATTTATTTTAAATTTCGTTTTTATTTATTTTTATTTTTTTGTCGTACTTATAAATTAAAAACAATTAGGAGCTTAAAATTGTAATGATATTTAATAAGAATAATTAAAAATAAATGCTTAAATGAAGAAAGAGCGAAGAAAACACAAAATAAAGATTTTTTAAAAACTTAAAAATATTAAATTAAAGGCTAACTAAATGCAAATGTTATATTTCTATTAAATTTATTAATTTTTATAAGCTACATAATTATTTAAAATGAAATTTGCTTATGTTTTTTTTTTTTATGTTATTTGAAATATATATTACAATAGTTTACTTTCATACAAGTAAGTATTAATTTATTATTTTGGGTATTTTTTTTTCTTCTCAGGGAGGGGTAAGGTTTTGTTGGTCTGTTTTTTATTAATTTTTTTTATTTTTTTGTATTTACTTTATAATTAATATATATTTTGTTTTGTTTTTTTATATACGATATATAAAAAATGATAAATTTACATGCTTAGTTTTATATTTTCAGATATATTTTCTTTTTTATTTCTTTTCTATATATACGTATAGTGTTTTTGTTTTTGTTGATTTCTTTTATTTTATATTCTATTTTTTTTTTTTTAATTTAATTTCATATGTTTAGAAGGAATATTTATTTCTTTTGTTTTGTTTTAATTTTATAATATATTTTTTATATATAAAAAGACATTTATCTAATCTGAGGATAAATGTATTTTATTTAGTTTTAAATTGTTTTTTTCTTTAAATATATTTATTAATTACATTTATATAAGCATCTACTTATAAATTTTAGTTGTTTCTTTGTTTTTTTATTTATTTATTTTTAATCTCTTTTAATTAATAAATTGTGTTTTTTAAAAACTACGCCAGTCTCAAAAAGCTCGAGTACCACAAATAAAATAACGTTCTGCTTTCGAAACGTCTTTTTAATCATCATATCAGATATCTTATTTATTAAAAATTAAAATTAAAAAAAAAAAATGATTTTAATTTTAATTTTTTTTTAAACAAAATTGTATCAAATACAAGAATGGCAGTAATTATTAGTATAGAAACTATGTTAAAAAACTGAAAAAAATATGCAGTATTCTTAACTTATTTTATTTTACTAAATACTTTTTTTTTGAAAAATCTCAAAAATTTTTATATTAAAAATTTGAGTTAGAAAATGTTTATAAAATTCATTAAATTTTAATTTTAAATTAACAAAAAATTATTTCGAATTTAGAATTTTAAGTAAAATAAATTTTTAAAAATTTTTATATAAAAAACTTGCTTTTAAAAATGGCAAAAAAATTTTATTAAATTTAAATTTTTAATTAAAAAAAATTTTTTAAAATTGGAAGAATTTTATCACATTTCTTGAAATACCTGGTTTGTCAACATGACAATATTCACAAAACTTTTAATTTTGTAACATTTTTAAATAAAAATATTATACATGCTGAGTTTGATGGAATATAGATAACAGTTTGTAGTGGAAATCTAACCTAGTTTAACATAAGAAGCTCGAATTGTTTTTTATTCTATGTCTTGTGCTATATTTCTTTATGGTTAGGTATTTTACGTAGCTACAATTGAGACCAGTGTATCACTTAGAAATGACACGTGATAAGTCACTCAAATAAAGATAATAATACAAAATTTAAGACACCCTTAGTTATTCCTAAATTGTAGAGTCAAGGGACGCTATCCCTCTACTTTATATCAAACTAACACACGAAAGTATACCGGGTTATGGAGGCTATATATTCAGAGAAGGAAAAATTGTCTTCTTCTCTAAAATGCCCCTGCAGTGGTGATTGAAGGAAAGTTTAGTGCCAAGTGCACTGTTAAGTCTCTATATCGAGACTCTTTCATACTATAAGCCATAGGGCTCTATTATTCTGTTTATTTAATAATCTGTTATACATTTTTGATTTAGCATAGAACAATAAAATTTATTCATCTTACATTATGTAATTGATGTCAAAATAAAGAAAACTCAAGTGCTTTTAAAGATGAAGTTCGAGAAGAATATCTTGAGACCATGAAATATGCATACCTGAAATATGCTGTACTTTAAACTACTTAAGCACTTTTGCAATGGCAATTACAAAAAGAAACGGCAGGTTAAGAAATCTATTAATGGGTTATATTTTCAACTAAGTGGTCTTAATATATAATTTTATATTTTCCAATTACTAAAAATCACTATTTAAGTAATATTGCATACTTTTAGGCGTTAGATAATTCAAATTTTTCGTAAATAGCTAGCCTGCATAGTAATGTAAATACTTTACCTAAAATTAAACGCCAAAAAAGTATTTACTTTGAATTTCTACATTGTTTAATTCTTGTTTAATTTATTGAAAATATTTAGCTTTTTCACTTTAATCAAAATACATTTTTTACAAAGCATTGAGGAATTTTAAAATTAATTTTCTTTAAATTTAAGACTTCTTTTTTTTGTTTTGGTTGCTGAGCAAGGTAAATGACTTTGTTTCAAACTTTTTATTTTCATTTTTAAAATTTCAATTTGGAAACAAACTTTGTATAAAATTATATGTAAAAATCCTAAAAGTAGACTTCATATATTTCAATATAGTATTTTGAAATCATGATAACTATGAAAATTCTCAACCAGCAAGACTGTGTTATTGATGGGGATCATATTGAATTTAGTAATAGATGTCTTTAAAATAGAAACAATTTATTGGAGTGCTTTACTATCGTTGTATTAGAAATATTTGTGTGCATATGTAAAACAAATTATGCTGCCTGCATTCAGGGTATTATAATTCAAATTTACGATTTTTTTTAATTTTTTAAAATCTTCCAAAAACTTTTAAACCTTAAAACCCTTTCTAGACTGTTTCTCTAGCCATTTAAAGTTAATAAATAAAAACATTTTTTGTTTAGAAATTTCATTTTGGAAAAGAGGTCTTTTTAATTGTATAACAATAATAGATCAGTTTTTAAATACACATACAAAGAAGATAAGAAAAATTCTTATAATCTATTCGTTTATACTAATAATCACTGCTATTTTATATTTTCATTAATAAATTCTTAAATTTTTCTTTGTTTCGTTTAAAGAAAAATAAGACGGACAAAAATGTAAAATTTAATTTTTAAACAAGATAAGGGGGATAAGGATCATCTTCATTCATTTTCGGCTTTATATTATATATCTAAAAATTTTGTGTTTTTTTTTTGTTTCCTTTCATTATTACAATAATTTATTTTATTTTAATTAATTTTTTTCATCTTTTTCTTCTTATTGAATATAATAACCTAAGTTTACTTAATCACTAAATTCTTGTTTTGTTTAAAGGGTAAATAAATATTGTTTTTTGTTCTTGTTTTGTTTGTTTTTTATTTTGTTTTTTTTTTTTTTGTTTCCTTTCATTATTACAATAATTTATTTTATTTTAATTAATTTTTTTCATCTTTTTCTTCTTATTGAATATAATAACCTAAGTTTACTTAATCACTAAATTCTTGTTTTGTTTAAAGGGTAAATAAATATTGTTTTTTGTTCTTGTTTTGTTTGTTTTTTTATTTTGTTTTTTTTTTTAATTTAATTTATATATTTATATTTTGTATTTGTTTTTATAATTAATTAATTAATTAATAATATTTTTTTAATTATTTAATTTATTATTTATTATTCACTACTATACACAGATACAAAATTAAAACTTAATTTAAATTAATTAAAACATAATTAATAATATTTATATATTTTGTTTTATTTTTATTTTTTTTTTTATTACTTAAGGATATCATTCATACATCATACATCATTATCATTATTATAATCATATTCATAATCATATTCTCTTATTTTGGAATTTTTAATTTCAGCTGTTTTTGCCTTTAGGAAATCATATTTTTTTTGTTTTAATTTCTATTTTTTTTCTGTTTTCCCCTTTCATAATACAATATAAGGGTGGCTGTTTTGAATATTTTTTTTTTGTTTTTTTTTTAATTTAATTTATATATTTATATTTTGTATTTGTTTTTATAATTAATTAATTAATTAATAATATTTTTTTAATTATTTAATTTATTATTTATTATTCACTACTATACACAGATACAAAATTAAAACTTAATTTAAATTAATTAAAACATAATTAATAATATTTATATATTTTGTTTTATTTTTATTTTTTTTTTTTATTACTTAAGGATATCATTCATACATCATACATCATTATCATTATTATAATCATATTCATAATCATAATCATGTTCCCCTTTCATAATACAATATAAGGGTGGCTGTTTTGAATATTTTTTTTTTTTTTGTTTTTGCTTTTCATTTCTTTTGGAAAACTTAACTAATTTTCTTAAAGGGGTTTTGCATTTAGTTTAATAATATTTTTAACAAAATTATTAATTTTTTTTTTTATTTATTTTTTTTTAATTATTTTTCTTTTTATTCTTGTATTTTTGTTGTATTAGAATATAAAGTTTGTTTGTTTCATTAAATTTAAGCTAACATTTATGGTGTTTTAAGCACTCAACTGTTGGGTTTGAAGATGCCTTCTTCACACCTTTACTAGTATTTTTCTGTAGGGTTTCCTTGTCTGCCTCACTTGTTTTATGTAAATCTAATTGTTTGATTAATTCTGTTGCTGCTGTTGCTGCTGCTTCTGCTGCTCCTGTAGATCTTCTGCATGGATTATACTGATTTCATCTTCATCCTTAAGTATACTTCTTCTTCGCCGTTTGCGTGCATTGGGTACACCAGCTGCACCACCCGTAGCACCTTTTCTCTTTACAAATTTAATATTGTATGGATCTTCGGCCAGTTCGGGATACAGTGTTACATCGTGTATGTATTCACCTTCATAGTTGTTGGCATAATTTTGTTTCAATATTTCATCGATTTCCTGTTGATTCCATTCAATTTCCGTATTCAGACCAGAGCGTAAGGCTTCCTTCTCTCTGTGCCAAGCCTTACGCACTGCTGTTAGTTTGGCATGATGCATTAAACGTTGCTTTTCCTTTTCCACAGTAGTGCCATAACGTAAATTAATAATAGCATGCAGGCCATGTATTTTCACATCCAGATAATTCGTGCCACTACCATTTTCCCGCGTAATTTCATGGAAAGTTGTATTAACCTGGCCTTGTAAACGCTTCAGTTGCTGGCGATCTTCACTGGCCCGCCATAATTCTTCCTTTACAAAGAAGAATGAATCCTGCTGGGCATTATGCACCACAAAAGTGAATGGCAACAGTTTGGACCTATTAAATACTGAAGTATAAACATCTCTATAAATGGCATTGGCTGCCGGTACACTAGACACTATCGCTTGGCCATCTGCAGTACGTGACACCACTATTCCCTTGCCGAATGGTGGTTCAGTATCAGACCCAATATTTCTAGGACCCGGTGTCATAACATCGTACTTCAACGCTGATTTAGGTGGCGAATTCAAATCTTCAAAGTTGGACATGCGTCGTATGTTTAAATGTGCCAAGAAACCACTTTCCACTGCCATAGTAGGCACATTATACATGGGTTTTTTCAAATCTAACGCTATGGGATTATATGGCGCTCTACCCCACAAAGAAGGCTGTTCCCACAAGTTACGACTTAACTGTGGCACTAAATTCTCAACATTAAATCCAATTGTCTTCATCCAGTCTTTAAATGTTGCCGGATAATTACGATCATGACCCACATTAATCGGATCGTTGCCATTAAATCGATACAAATGCATTTTGGTGGGTGTTGTTATGCGTTCTTTAACATTCTCCCAATTGGGTGTCATCCACTGGCCTATTAACGGATCATAAACTCTGCCATCGGCCATATGTACCAGTGTCGTTACCTGATCTAATATGCCACCACAGAAATCTATTGGCAAATACAGATACGGATTGGAGTCATAGACTATATGGCCAAATGGTGAGCGCATTATTTCTCTTATGCCTTCGCCATATTGATTAAAGATCATTATCGGAGTGCCGCTTTGATCAGTTGCAACGTAGTATTTATGGCGATAAACTTGGGCATAAATCAAATGACCCACATCATCATACGTTAAGGACATTAGTTTGCCATCTCTGGGTGAATAGATCTGTGACACTTCATACGGCCTTTGTTGGTTGTTGTAGAAGAATTGGGTTACATTACCAAAGTTATCTTTGCGTGTAGTCATACGTTTCAAATGATCATAATAGTAGCGGCACATCGAAACGGCCACGCTTAGTGGCTCTCACTAGCAGGCCTTGGGTATTGTAGTAAAATCTTTCCTCCCGGGCATTTTGCGCTACCAATCCTCTGGTATCATATTTATATTGCCCCTCACCAAATTTGACAATACGATCTTGGTTATTATACTCCATGGGTATGGTATTGCCTCTGTACGTTAAAGACAGCAGGTTGCCATTGTCATCGTAACGGAAGCCCCAAGGTTCTTGGGCCTCCACACCTATTAACTGGCCATCACAATCCCAGGTATAGTTTTTCACATTTGTATACGTGTTGACAGCCATATTCCTGGTATAAGTTCTAGTTTGGGATATACGTCCATGCACGCCAAAGGAATACTCCATGCGGAAAACCTCGAGTCCTATGTATAGCCAAAGTAACTTTTTGTGTCATAAAACGGCCATCTACCGTACGGGTAAAACTGGCTGTACCATCGTAAACTTGTGTTTGATTTAATAGGGGATGCATTATCTTAAATTGACCAACCATGCTGGGTTGACCAGTACGCATGTTGTAGGCAAAGTTCTGGGCTGGTAAATTTTGGCCCCCAATACGTCCTTGTATAGAAATAACACGAAAATCGGTATCGTATTCATACGTAAATTTGGCATTACTCAAGCCAGTCTTGGCTATGAAATCTATCCGTTCTTCGCTTAGTAAGCCGCCCGTATATTCAAAGTCCCAGCGATACTCCAGTTCGCGTTCAGTATGCGAAACTGTAGAAGGCATAGCAGTGGCCTCATTGTAAATAAATTCACTTTTACCATCACCATGCACAATCTCAGTCAATTGGCCAGCGGCATTATAGCGATAAACTATGCGGGCACCATCCCCAGGGAATATAGTCTGCAATAAAGCACCCGAATGGCTATAATGTTGCAGGTAAGGCTTAGTACTGCCGGGTGGCGTGTAAGTATTTCTAATGAAGCCTATGGAAGTCTGCATGCTAAAGGAATGCTTTGTGCCTGAGGGTAAAGTAACATGTCTTATGCCTCCTGATTCATCATACTGCAGAACAAATTTGCGTTGTGAGGCCAAACCGATTTCGGACACCAGATTCCAATCATTATAGACGAATGAAATAATGCCGTCTTGCTGGGAAGTTATCTCGGACAGCAGACCATGTCTATCATAAGAATATTTCAATTCCGCTGGACCCCATGCCCAGCCATCAATGCGATTAAAGCGGTCATAGGTTAGGTTAACAGGATAACCATTGGTGGGATAGTAGGATTTAGGCAAGCCGGATTGATCATAAGCCACTATCAATATGGGTGTGCGGTTCATATCATAAAAGGTCTCCCTGTTTGTGAATTGATCAAATTCCACTCCGATAACACGAGACTGGTTAACCCATATTTCACGATTTAAAGTTTGCTGAGGATTGCGCACATCACCTACCAAGTTGTAAACAGAATACATGTTATTGGTTAGACCTTCACCCATCGTAACACTTTGATGAGACCACATGGCCAACATTTCTGCTTCTACCGGCAAAGCTGCCTCCAACAATGGATGGCGGGCCACAGCTGATGATTCCACGACAACGCCATTAGAACTATGTATGATCAAGGTGTTGTTGGGCTTTATTTCGGCATCAGCATTCTCTTGACCTTTCTTCATGAATGTAGATCTCACACCACCCAAGACCAAAAGCTCATTGGTGTCACCTTTTTCGCGTGAGAATAACGATTCAACGGAAGCGTGTACATATACCGTCAGACCCTTGTTATCAGCCAATTGTGAGGTTATTCGAACTATTTCACCACTTGGCAATATCATGCCGGTAACACGGCCAAATTCATCGTACTGGTAAATGTATGTCTCGCCACCCGACGAACGTGAATTCAAAAGGCCAGTGTTGCTATCGTAATCCAGTTCAATTTCTTGCCTACCCTTCTCTGTAAGCTTGGTCATTATGCCTATGCCGTTTATTTGTATGTCCGATTTATGGTCCTGGGTATTCTCAATGGAGCTCACCACATTGCTGTAGTCCCTTAAGAACTGTATCTTATTACCCGAAGCATCGGTAACAGTAGACAAACGGCCAAAGGAAGTATTTTTGGAATACAAGAAACTGTAGCGTGTTTTGCCTGAAGCCAAATCTTTAGTGGCCACATGTTGACCATAACGATTGAACACATACACCTCACTGGTAGGCGGATAGGGTATATGAAATTCACCATTTTCATCATGTGAAGGTAGATAATGTTCCAAGGCCAAAACGTGTAAGGAACCTGCAAATATAAATTATGAAACAAATGTTATAATCGGCTTCCATAAATCACTATTGTTAACCTAATTATGTGTGCTTTGTGACATATTTATGCATGACTTTTAATTATCAATCAACCGTTTAATTTATTAGAAACATTCATTATAAAATACGATTATTTCGACACATAGACATACACATACACACAGATTGTCATTGACACTTATGTATGTAAAATCAAATCATTATTGTTACGGTGATTTGCATGAATGCGAAGATAAGTTAGCCATCTGATAGCAGCGGGCAGTATTAATTTCATTGTATTTGTGATTAATGATTTTGTCATTGTATACGTGTTCGTATGAAATGCATGGTGTTGTGTGTTGATTAGTTTAAATCCTTTATATTGCACATAAGAAAGAAATTGAGGTGAAAATTTTTTTGTAGCATACTTTTAGGTTTCTAAACAGCATAAATGTTATTTGATATTTTGATAACTGAAAACTTTCCAAGCATACTTTAACGCAATTAAATGGGTAATATAATACAAAACTTCTTCCTTGTGAGCCTAAGGAAGAGTCTCATTTGTATATCTCAATTTTATTGAATGGTTTTTGAAATACAAATCATATGAGATCATTTTTAGGCGCTAATATAAAATACATAGAATTTATTACATGTTATCAATAAATAATAACAACGAAACTGAAAAACAAAAGCAAGTTTTGGGCTCTAATTTTAAAATATTAAAAATAGTTGCATCCTTTTTGTTGCAAGAAAAAGAGAAATATAGTATAAGGTTTATAAAATTATAAACTGGATTCCATTCTGTAGCCGTTTAAATTGTAACATAGCTAAAGGCGTCTAAGTGCCACAAATGCACGTCATTGTTTTTGTTTATGCTGGTCACCCTAATTTTATGCTATTAGAATTAAGTTGTGTAATTACGCTTAAGATGTGGATTGTAACGAAGTAAAGAAAAGAGAAGATAACAAATAAAAGAATTGATATAAATTATTAATTAATTATTAAATATTTTAAAAATAGCCTTTAGTTTGTCTTTCCCAACATGAATTAAAATATTTTGTTTAACTACCTCAATTCCCCCTTGAAACGATTTTCATTGATCAATACTTATCTCTAATTGGTAAATTTATACTAACTTAAAAAATAGAAGCATAATTTTAGGTAATTAATAGATAACTAGATTGTTATATATAGTGGAGATGAAGTTGTTTATTTATTTGTTACATATTTTCTCCATAGTTGTTGCTGGCAAACGTTTCTTGTAAAGCTTACATTATGGTGCTAACTTCGTTAGTAATTCAGCGATTAGATTATTTAGAAAAGGATTGATGTCTTTTAAAACCAACAAATAATAACAAAAATTACTTCGTTTGAAGGGGTTTTTGACCATAAAATTATGCCAAGCTGTGCCATAGAATATAATCATTAAAAATATGATCCTATTCGGATTATACACCTAATGCCATCACACCAACTACTTCATTCTAATTATCTTCGTTTATTTTGAATCTAAAGGAAACCAAAATTACTTTACTTATTATCAAGAGTAACGTAGCGAATATCACACGTTCAAGTTTTATACATTCACACCAGTAGGCAAAAATCTAAAAGCAAAATTATATTATTTATACGGTATTTTTTTCTTTTTTCTTTTAACCCCTTTTTTAAATTCATCTGTTAATTACTATTCTTAAACCCCCATAAGTAGGCAACATTTTTCTAATAATTAATGATATTACCTCTAAAATGTTTTACATAAATTTCTCGCCGACATTACTTGATGTTCTGGGTTTTAAATTTTTTTTTTTTGTGTTTTTCATTCTCCTTTGGTTTTAAGCTACTTTTTTTATTTCTTCTTAATTTTCTTGGTTTATATCCCTTTTTAATTACATTAAATATCTCGTTAAATGACCTTTACAATATTATCAACACATCTTGTTATCCTCCACTAACTGACCCTTTTTTCTTACTCTTACTCTTACTGTTACTAGGTTTTCAGTTTGTTTTCTAAACTGACCATAAACCCATACTCTTCGCCTCATCCTTATTGCCTTTCTACTACTTTATTTCATAGTGTTATGACCACTAACTAAACCATGGTTGATAAATACATAATATTGTTATAGTTGTCGTTGTCGTTGTAGTCGTCCGTTTATATGTAGTTGTAGTTGTAGGTGTAGTTAACAGTCATCGTTGCCGTTTTGTTGCTCTGTGTATCCTTATAAAATGTGTAGAGAAGAATTTTGTATCGAAAAATAAATGAAGTGAAAAGCGATTATTACCGAGTAACATTGAGCTCATGGTACACATCATTAATTCGATGAAATTGATGAACAGCAAAGAACTTTGTTTTAATGATAACGACAAGAGTTTGTCATTTTGTTGCTGTTGTGTTGTTGTTGTTATTTTTGTTATTAGTGTTATTGTTATTATTTTTAGTTGTCATACCAGCATCTCAGAGCCCACAAGGATTATTTTGCTTCAGTTAGTGTTTATAATATAAACTGGGTTAAATTATTGGGTGAAACAGTTAATAATACTGATGGTGTTGAATAATTGTGTAGGATTGATTGCATGAGTATGAACAGCCTTAAAGCAATTAAAGGAAACAAGTTTTAAATTACCCCCAAAAGTAGGCTAAATTAATTGAAATTGATTTCATAATAATTATTGTTTTATTCATTTTGAAATTTCGATTGATTGTATGTTCAACGATTGTTTATAATTATAATTCAGAAAATTTTTTTAAATTTTGTGGCACAATTACAAAATACCGGAAATCCTTTATTACAAAGTTCCGAAGTATCATCAAGAGTCAATGTACGAACAATAGGGGCCTGTGCTCCTTTACAAGTGCAACTAATACAGCCACCAACAACCAACCACCAACCGTTAACAAAACAAAGGCATTGTTAAAAAAGAAAACAACAACAGCAACAACAGCATAAAAAAATCTCATCAACAACATTAACAACAACAATGAATAGAACATAGAACAATTGCTGCTAAAAAGAACACAATTTTATAACAATTTCGTTCAGTTTTTCTTTTTCTTCTTTCTTTCTTTTCTCATTGCATTCTACTGATTTGCTCTTGTTTCTAAAGCAACAACTATAACAACAATATATTAAAAAAAAAACACAATATTTTTTAGCCACATTTTTTTTTATTATTAACAACAACAACAATAGGCATTCAAAAAAAAAAAAAAAACAAGGAGAAACAAGTAGAGATAATAATAGTAAACAGTCAACATAAATTATGGTAAGAATGGAAGAAAGAACGAAAAAAAAACAAAATTTCCAGTGTACTTGTATTAAACAATAGCGACCACAAGTACAGTAACAACAACAAGTACAACAACGGTGTTGGTAACAAATCGGCAAACAACAGCACTAACAATAACAACAATAACTATAACATAAAAATGGCAACGGAAAATGTTTTAAGATGAAAACTAAAAGAAAAAACAACAGAAAATTGAGAAACAAAAAATTGAAGTAATAAACAAGGGGGGATATGGAATTTTTTGTTTTTTTTTTTTTTGTTTTGTTGGTCTAGATTTTTTTTTAGAAACAGGAAACAAAAAATAGTTGTAAAATAAAAATACAGTTTTTTGTTTAATTAAGATTTTGAAATGATTTTTATTTATTTTTTTGTTTTTTATCAAAATTCATGTCAAATTGCTTTATAATATTTTTTAAACGCCTTAAGATAGGCAATATTTATTTTTTACTTAACTTACTTCAATGCATATGCTTAGGCAAAAGCTGTGCCACAGAATAGCTATGCAGCCAGCAATTGAACAAGACATCATATTCCTTACATAAGTAATGGGAAAACTTATTAATTTTTATATATTCTTTTAAGGAACACAGTTCATTTCGGGTTTTTACCGCTTCCATGCTGCAACTGCATTATTTTATTTATCATATCGGGAAGTTCGTTTGCTGCCCTGTTCAGAAGTGCTGTCACTTTTTGGAAGTGTCATAGTGGACGTTTTAGGTACAGTCGAACTTCTATAATTTGAATTTTCTATAAGTTGAAGCACAGCAACAGCATCTTGGAGAGAAATTCTATTAGGTTTTGCTTCTTTAACTTAAAGTTTTCAGTAAATTGAAGATTTTTCCTGGATAATGGTGATTCAATTTATAGAAGTTCGAGTGTAATTCTCTAAAAGAGAAACCAACTATTTTCTTTCTACTTTAAAAAAAAAATAAATGTCAGCACATTCTCCAGACATGGTGAAATGGCTATTCTTAGATAAATTATTCGAAATAAATTCACATTTCCTAGTAAGCAATCAACCAATGTCTGTACTTGAAGGGGTATCAACATAAACATGTCTTTTCGCCCGAATGATATTTAAGTACGTCGTAGTCATGAAACTTTGCCCATCAAAGCTTGTTTATGCAATACTGTGCCAGTATTTCTTCATTCTGCTGACAACTTGCTTATGTAATGCCAAATCCTGAAGAATATATGTGGTAATTACCTTGTAAACTACCTAGCAACAGCAATTTGTTCCATATTAAACCACATTTAAGGCAAAACTGTTAAATGTGAACGACTCAGTGGTTTAAATTGCGCGACAACAATTTTACTACAAATATTGTGAACTCCAAGGCTAGTAATATTCTGGGAATGAAAATAAAAATGATTTTTGCTGAAAGTCGCTGATGTCAATCATTAAACAGGGTCTCGTGGTACAAACTCCAACTCAGACATCTAGAATAAAATGCGACGGCTTTCTCTCAGCAGTCTTCTAGCAAAATCTCTGAGCAGTAATTGAATTTTAATGAAAGTTGCTTAAATCGGTTGCTCGAAATTAGCATTAAACTGTAGATCATTCAAATGCTTTGGGTTCTTAAGGTATTGCAATTAAATACTGCACTACGTTTCAGACATTGACAGAAAACGAAATACAATTCTCATGTATTGATCGGTACAGAAAAGTCAAAGATAATGAGATATTTGAGGTGGTTTCTGCTCCGCTATTCAATGGATTATGCTGTAACGTAATAAAGGAACGTATTTGAGATTACTTTACATACTAAATTGACCATTACAACACGTTAGTTAGGATTACAACCTAGTTTCTCACATTTATTAATCAATCTTTCAGAACAGCCACAGAATGAGATGACAAACAGCTGTATAGGCGAAGACCATTTGATAAAATTGGCCTCTGTAACTGCAGAGATACTGCTGACAATTATAAATCAGTATATCGGTAATAAACTGACTCTACAGCAGATTCAGCTGTGAAGAATGAAATTGCAACTTAAAAAATACAAGTCCATTCAAAACCAAAAAAAAGGTTCCGAATAATGACGACTAATGACTGTGATGATACAGGAATGCATAATAAATTAACAGTAATCGTTACTTAAAATTCGACTTTGACCAAACTATCTTCTTAATAAAATATTTCTTTGGTTAGTTTCAAGTTTCATTGATAATACCTTTTCAGCAAAATAGGTCAACTACTGTAATAAGTTCTAGGATGAATGACACAGCGATACCATCCATTGTCTCGTAACAACTTGTCTGCGAAATTTTACTCAATCCTATATGCACACCTATTTGGTAATTACAACACCTCAATCAGGATTACGACCTAGTTTCTCATACCACCTAATTTCTCATATCACCTAAGGACTGCGCACGAAAAAAAATGGGTTTACTTTTAAGCTTATAACTTTTATCATTATTGAAATTGACGTTATTTTTGTTAGTCATCTGTTTCAAAATCCACATGCTAAATGTCATTGCAATAGCAAAAAATAGTTTTTTGAAAATGGGCACCCAACAAAAATGTAAAAAATAATTGAAATTTTCAATGGAAAACTGCTTCACTTACAAAATACGATTGCTAGGCTCTTTCGTGTTAACCAAAAAACAGTTTCTAAGGTAAGAATAAAAAAATATAAGGGGTCTTTGAGTATTGAGAGAAAGCGTGGAAGTAGATGAAAAAAGGATTTGCCAATCAAAAGAAAGCAAGTAAAATAATACGTATTTTTCTAAAACACCCTAAAATGTCTGGCAGAAAAATGGCTCAAAAAGTTGGATGCTCTAAGATCTAGGTCAGAAATAAATTTTATACACAAAAGAATTCAAATATTATTTACTTTAATTGAAATATAAAGCGAAAAAAATCCGCCATTTAGTTTTATTTCTATAACGAAAAGTGTAAGTACAGTTTTTTTCGTGCGCACTCCTTAGTTTCTCCAACCACCTATGCTGTGTGCGTTAATTTTAAACTTGACTCCGAACGACAGATTTTTGAGAATTTGCCAGAAATCTGTTGAGAGGAAGACGTCGAAGTGAATTTTTCATATTTCGTTTAGTTGGAAATGGCTGATCTGGGGTTTGAACCGAGGCCTCACGTCTAATAAGCCACCCTACTATCTACTACACAACGGCGAGTGTAACTAAATCATATATTTCTACGATGTACTCATCTTTCCAATAGAGGACATGTGTTTTCAGTCGATTATCGCTAAAATTTGTTCTTCAGCTGAACTACACACATATATAGAGTATGTCCCATATTCGTCGTAATGTGGCGTGTGTTTCATTGTTTTATCGGTACTATAATGGGAGGTGTTCTCGGGGGATAAGGGGCTTGGTTCCCGATAATCACATATCTTTACGTGGTACTCGAGCTTCTCGCAGAACACATCCTTTTGTGGTTGATTGCCCAGTGAACCGCACAATGCATTACAGGGAGAATTCATTTTTTGCCCGCACTGATCGCTTGTGGAATGATCTTCCTGCGAAGGTTTTTCCCATCAATTACGATATTGGTAAGTTTAAGTCAAATGTGCACAAACACAACTCCCGCTTTCCACCTTCCTATAACCTATTGTCCTAACCTGCGCAATGCACTGCATGAGTAGGGGCCATCTCATGAGTGTTGGTTTTTATCAAAAACCTACCTAGTGTTAGTTGTCCAATAAACAAAAAATACTGATTCTTACATGTGAATACCAATTCTTGCTTATCTGTGCTTCATAATTAATGTAGAACCCAAGTCTACTTAATATTAAGTGCATAAATACTAAATTTAAAATTAAAATTTTCTGAATTTTTCGTAAGTCTTTCATCCGCTTTGGACTTTTTTATTTTTCCTGGAAAACGTTGTCTAAAAATAAATTGGAAATTTTCTATGCCTCTGAATATAATAAATTATTGCCTATAATGATGGCATTGTAGCAAACGTTGGACCTGGTCTTCAAATAATTTCCAACACAAACTTTTGTTTTAAACTTCTTAAGCTAAAAATGAGGTTTTTTTTTTAAATTCAAATTCAAAATTTTCTTTTCTATATAACAAACTTTCGTTTCAAGAATTCAAAAATCATCTTCTTTTAATCTTTTTGTAGGAAGTTTCCTCGTTTTCCTTCTTACTATTTTCAATTTCCCTTAACAACAATGAAACTAACATTTTGAGCAAAAACAACAAATTGTTATTAAACAAATCTGGCAAAACGATTTTCTCGAAATGAAATGCAAAAAGCACAAAAAAAAAAACACATTTACGCAGAATGAAAAAGTTTTTCTTTTATTTTATGCAAAAACCGTTTCGGCTTTAATCCGTACATTTAACGTTTTAGTTTGGTGTATGGACCACCAACAAAATCTAGCCGCAACATTCTTAAGTATGACTGGCTTAATGAGTTAAAACGCAAAGAAGCAGTCAGTTAGCTGGGAAGTCTGTCAGAGTATGATGCCTTTCAACAACACAACGCACTACTGAGTATAAAAATCTTCTCTGCCACACGAAAGCTTAGCATTTTGCTATTCATAGAATTTTAGCCACTAAAACAAAAAAAAAAGACAGAAAGATAAGTAGCTACTTAACAAAACCTTGGGCTATACCAAGCCAATCGTTGGCCGGACAAACCACATAATCTCTGGCAGAAAAAGGAATTACAGATAAATAGAGAGAGAGAGAGAGAGAGGGAGATGCAAACGAATATTTTCACCCATTTGAAGTTAAATCGCTAAGCCTACTTAAAATAAAAGGCTGTTCTACGTCGAGTATTGACGTTGCTTCTCAGCCGTTTAAAGTTAAGAAGACAAAAAACAAAAACGTTTAGGAAACCAAACAACTATTTAAAGGAAATACTTTTTCTTTTTTGTATATTTTTGTTGCTGTTTATTTAACTTTTGCCATCGTTATTATTTTCGCTAAACATAAAGAGTTTTCCATTTAGCCACAGGATCGAAAAAAGAAAATTAGAATTACGGAAATAAAGGCCCCCCAAAGGAAATCTTTATTGAGAACAGCAAATAAATTATATTGTAATAAAAAAAAAAAATCCTTAATTTTTAAAAAGAATTTAGAAATATGATAAAAAAAAAAGCATAGCAAAGGAAACCTCAACTGTAGTTTTAGGCTTAAAAATTATTAATAAAAACCAAAGCATACTTTTTGGGGTGCTTGTTAAATATTTCGTTTAAAGGTATTTTAGGCTGTGGTTTATAACATACAAATTTATATTTCAACATTTGAAAGCATATTTCAGGGATGTAGCTATGAAAAAATTAAATTTCGATGTTAAAATGTTGAAAAGGTAAAAATTATAATTTTTTATTTTTGATACGGCGTAGTATTGTTCACATATTGATAAGGGGAAAAATTAATACGAATAAAGAAAGTTTGCGATAGTGAAGAATGAAACTAGATAGAGAGACTATTCTGTATGCTTGAATAACTGTAACATTTTTGTCATAATAATAGATTACTACTTGCTACACCCTGTATAGAAATAATTTACAAAATTTTTTTAAAAAAGCTATGCTTCTTTATGGCGCAGAAGCATGAATACCTATTAAGCACTGACTCAGTAGTCATGAGGGTATGCAAGAGAAAAGTCCTACGTAAGATCTTTGGTCAATGCGAGTTGACGATGATTTCTGCATCCGATTCAACAATGAGCTGTATGAGCTCCTCAACCTCACAGATGATGTGCAACGTATTGCGCTGTTTCAGGCGTCAAAGAGGACGACCTTTTTCGTGTTGGAAGGACTCCTGTCAACGATTGGTGTAACTAACTGGTGAAGGCGCACAAAAAGTAGAGGCTAAAAATCTACATAGGAATCATATTATAATTAAAAAATATTGCATAATTTAAGGCATAACTATTTATAGATCATAAAAATTAAGAGGTTATAAAAGCAGTGTTTAGTTTGTTAAATAATGCTTTCACAAAAAAAAAATTGCATACTTTTAGGTTAATTTAATAAAAATGCCTTAAATTTTTCTCAAATATTTGCGTTTTCTTAGATTCCAAAAATACTGCCTCATATATTTTCAACTTAAAGCCCACATCTACAGCTAATTACCTGTTTAACATAGGGTCAACTAGAAGTTAATTTTTTTCTAAATCCAGTAATCTATAGAAAACATTAATATTGTATATAATGTAGTCCTATTTTTTTTTAACTTTGCCTTAAAATATGCTACAATTTGTTGTAATTAGCTTAATAATCTTAACAATACAGACTAATTTTTGGCTATAAAGTCAAATACCTTAGAAAAAAAATATGTTGCACCCATAATGTTTTGCTTTATTAGCTAGAAACTGATTTTTTTTTTTTTTGTTTTCTTTCTTGTTATCCGATGAAAATCTCTTTTCACCACCTTTGGCAATATTTTTAACATGGGCTAAACACATGCTTTAGCAAAAGAAAGAAGTGAAAAAAAACAAAAAAAATAAGAAAATCGTTACCATCAAAGGTGATTAATAACTCTGCCAACAACTTTTAGCTAATAAGATTGATTTGAACATTCTTCGTTATTTTTCAACAAACGATATCTTTGCTGCTGTTACTCTTTTTACCAAGCATACTTTTAGGTGTTGTTTATTACCCAAACAGCCAGAAAAAAAGAGAGAATAAGAGGGGGAATGCGAGTGAAAATGAGATGAAACTTAAACACAGTTCGGGCTGCTAAGTAACTTGATTAATTACTTAATATTGATTTTTTTTTTTGTTGCCTCTCCCCTATACCATATCCATCGTAGCAACCGAAGAATCTATTTTCCTTTTTGGAGTATATACCTTTCAAGTACAGCTTTAGTTGCCATGGCCTGACTGACTATGAAATATAAGCATATTTGTTAGTGAAGACAAAATGAAAAAAAAAATAGAAAAATGGGAATAAAAAATACAGTTTTATAGCCAGACATTTATTAATTACATTGAGTCGCTTATCTAATTAGAAAAGCTGGGATAATAAGCACAAATTTAGACCTTCGGTAATATAGTATAGACAGAGCTTTCTTTCTTTTCTTTTTTTTTTTTTGTAAGAGATTTTTTATTTCAATTTTTTTTTTTTTTTTTTTGTCTTTCGAGTAGATATTGGTTTTATTACTCCAAGGTAGATAAACAACAAATAGCGAGTTGTTAAGGAAAATCAACAGCAGCAGCGTCAGCATTAGGCAACAATAATAAATATTTATAAGTACAACAAAAACAAAAAAAAAAAGAAGAATACAAGAAAATTTGTTAAGCAATTTATCAACGTTTGATATGGGGGAAAATGGAAAATGAAAAATGAAGTTTAAGAAAATAGTTGGAAATAAATTATTTAAATTCCTCGAATATTAAAATTCGAAGGAAAATATATTTGCCAACCGAAATGTCTTGGAATTTAAATTTTAAACTGAAAATTGCCTTAAACTATGCTACAATTATGTAATTTACATTATAATGTCTGTAAAAAGTATTTATCAAGCCTTAAGTTTTAAACAGATTACCAGGTGATTAATCACTTTATGGTTAGGCATAAAAAGGCATTAAAAAATTTAAAAAAAGAAAAATATAATATCTCTACTAATTGTTAAAGACGAAAATGTAATTTGATTTAACCTCTAGAAGTATACAACAATTATTCAAAAATGATGTTCCTGAAAAGTTGCTTCAAATAATAAGTTAAAAATCTGTACAGACCTCATTGTAAACATGAATTTTTTAGATATCTGGTAAATATTTCATCCTCTTTGACTGGCCCATAATCATACCTAAAGGCATGATATAAAAATATGGATTGTGTTCGACTTAAAGGCCGCTGTGGTTTATGGTTTATCCACATACACTTAAGAAAACCTCATCAAGAAGTGTAATAGTGTCAAGTCGTATGATATTGATGTCCAGTTTACATCAGCATAACGTAAGAGGACTATACCCTCAAATTACTCGTGGAGCACGTACAATGCTGGAAGAGCTGTATAGCAAGTCCTGTGCTTAGTGTCAGTCCAAAAAAATATGCTAAAATTTGACCTATTACGCTTGCTGGTATCTCATGATATATTGCAATTGTCAAAACTATGCAAAGCAAATATATAAATACAGCATCCTCAATGTATTCTACATTTTTTTTTTTAAGAAAATGTATACAAATATTAAAATCATGCAAAATTTAAGTTTTAAGTCATTTAAACACTATTGCTTTACACCGCAAGAATTTTTGAAATTACTTTTCCTTGTTTTTGTTTAAAAAATTTATATCTCCCTTAAAGTAGGCAATGTATAAAAAAGAAAACGTAAGTACTGTTTAAGAGTTTATATTTTTTTAAAGTATGACACAGGCTTAGTTCAATTTTTATTGTTTAATTTGTTTAGTCAATTTTTATTACCTAGTTTTTATAATAAATAAACGGAAGTAAAAATTTGGTTTAAATACCTTTTTTTTAAATACGCAACATTTTTAGTTATACAAAGTTGGATTAGATCCCAAGCCAGACATCAAAACAAACTACAAAAAAGGTTTTCTGTCAGCAGATTTCTGACAAAATAAATAAAATTGCCATGAAAAGTTTCTCAAAAATCTGTCGTTCGGAGTCGAGTTTAAACTGTAGGTCCCGCATTCGTGTATAAAATTAAAGCACACAACAAAGGTGGTGTGAGAAACTAGGTCAATAATTCTGACCAATTATGTATGTATATAAGTTAGATTGGTGCTTTTACTACACTCTGAATTTTATATATGGGCCCTATTATAAATTTTCTTGAATTTTTCCTAAAACATGGCAATAATTTTACGAATAAAAAAAACGCCTAAATATATGCCTTGTGTTTTATTTTATTTTGTGAATTAGTTGCAAACCTAATATCAATTTTTATTACCTATTTCTAATAATCTTTGTCCTTGAAATTTCAATAGCTTACTATAGATATTATTTTATTATTTTTTTTTTTTGTTTCTGTCGGTCTTTAGTTTATGGCCTTCATTAGGTCTATTTTCCAACGACTCGGTAATAATTTTACAACATAACAATGGCTGTTACAGAACACAATATTATTTTATATACCACAGAGGCGGAATTTGTTGTATTCAGCAGTTTTTCAATAGAAATGTCTATACTATGGCTGCTGTTATGGTTGTTACAAAGTCTCTACAGCAGTAGATGGGAGATACTTTCAAAAGGCCTCAGCTTTTAAAGGAAAAGAAAAGAGAAAAAGGTAATAGAATTTGCTGTCAAATTTAAAAAAGGAAAATATGTAGTGTGTGTGTGGGTTCTTTTCTTCTTTCTTTGTATGTCGGAAGTTCGTATTTGACTTCCGTTAGCATTTTGTCAGTATAAAAACACAGTAAATTGGCACTTTGTATGAAAAGAAAGAACGCAAAAAAAAAGAAAAATTCTGAAAAGCTAATGATTGTCTGTAAAAGTCTTTCTTTCTTTTTTTTCTAACTTCAAATCAGTTAAACAAGAATGAAAGCAGGAAAATTGTTAATATATGCGCACGTTTTTTGCCAAGCAAAATGGTCACATGGACAGATGGAGCAGAAAGTAACAAATTTGTTAACAATATATTGAAAGTTGTTTTGTTGTTAACCTAACAATCAGGCTTTTAGTTAAATAACAATATGTTGGGAAACATTTTTTTTTTTTGCATTAACGGAAGTATAGGTGGACGCACATATGTTGTGCTCTTATGCCCCTAAATTTATGTAGTAAAAAACTTTACTTTTTTTTTTGTTTATTTTATTATACAATATACATATTTTAAGGGAAAATAAGATATTCTTATAACTTTTTATTAAACACAAAACAAAATACAATAAATTATTACATTTTTTCAGGAAAAAATATAAGAAAAAAAGAAAAGACAATAAAGGTTGCCATTCATATGCTATAACTTCCACTCAATTGATTTGTCATATCAAATATGTGCTCAAGTGTACGAGACTGTGCATAGAAATAATAGCTTTCAACAGCCATTATAATCACAATTGTCACAATTACATTCAATATTTCAAATTAGAGAGAAAGAAACATTATTTTTATTTTTTGCTTTTGTTTGTATTGATTTGTATTTAATGTGTTATAAAGGAATATTATTTTCCAAGTCATTGTGTTTTTCTATTTATTTATAACACTTGAGGCTCAAACAATGCCATTTTCATATGCATACTTATAAAGAAATAATATCCTGCTTTAAGACATTCAATAATCATATAAACTTACTCACCCTTAAAGACAAATGAAAGAAATTGAAAGAAAACCTATTTTTGGTTTCTACAATGTCTACAGGACAATTATGAAAATGTTTGTCAACTGAATACCCTTGTTCCGTTTCATATTCCATTGTATACAAAAAAATAATCACAAATGACATGCCTAAGGTTAGTTTTAATATAAAAAAATATCTTTATACTTTGGCTATCCCCTATTTAGTTCTCTTATTACAATTTTAATCGAAATTTTGTTTTCTAAAGAAAGTAATTATTAGAATATCTCTCTTATTTGTCTGCCTGATATTTTCAATTATTATTAAAAATAAAAATAAAATAAAAATAAAGAAAATAATGAAAAACAGAAAAATAAAAGTATTAATTTCAACAGCAAACAATATTGCATACTTTTAGGAAAAAATAAATATAATCTATAACCTATTTTTAGGCTACAACGGAAGCTGAATAAAATTAAATTCAACTACTCTTCCGCTTTATGCTATTTAAATATAAATAAATTTAAACAAAGTAATTAATTTATAAAAATATAGTTTGCCATGGTGCATTTATGTTTTTCAGTTTTAATACAACAACTTACCTAAAAAGGATTTCTAGGCCACACATTTATTTCGTTTATTTTTTTATCCCACTTTTCCACATTTTCTACATTATTTTAATGTTATTTTTAGTGTATACTTTCAGGGTTTTAAACACCTAATACCAGCTTTATTACAAATTAAAGCATACCTTATGGAGTTGCATGCCTTATCGCAACCATTAGGAATAAAAGGTGTCTGTTCAACCATTCTATTTTATATTTACATAACATAATTGGTCATTACAACCCTTCAGTCAGGAGTATTGACCTAGTTCCTCACACCACTTATGTTGTGTATGTTAAATTTACCCATAAGTGGCGGGACCTACAGTTTAAAGTCGACAGTGAATGACAGATTTTTGGGAAACTTTTCATGGCAATTTTATTTACTTTCAGAGTTTTTGCCAGAATACTGTTAAGAGGAAATCGCCAAAGAAATACTTTTTGTATTTTTTTTTGATGTCTCGAACCCTGGTTTTACGTCTAATAAGCCAACACACAACCTACTAGACTACGTCTACTTCCATTGTTTACCATGATTATTGTAATGTTGCAAGTTCTGGATGGAATAAAAACGAGACCAAATGTCTTTTTTAACAACTACTCCCATTATGAAGATCTATTGGGTGCCTTTTTTGCTTCAATAATGGTTAAATGTTTAGGTTAAATGTTTTAGAAAAAATTTATTATACAAGGAATGTACAAGGTTTGGCATACACAAAGGTTTCCACGTATTTATATGAAAATTGCAGTATACTTTAAGGAGAACTAAAAATTTAAAAATAAATAGTATCATTTTAAAAATTAAGCTTAAGAAAGAACCATTAGTTAATATATACCATATTAAGTGTTCTGTTCAAGAGGGTAAGCAAACTCTTGCTTTAAGTTATTTCATTAGGAAATCCTTAAACTACAGATGCTCATGAGTTCAAAATTGCTACTTTAAAATATTTTTTTACTACTCATATAAAATTGCACACTCCCAAAAATATGCTACAGTTTTTTTTTCCGAACAAAATCCAGCATTTCTTAAAATTCAAATAATGTTTTATGCTCCTAACATTTTTTAAGATTGAAGGAAAACCATAAAACTGTAATGCCTAGTAGGACCGTTTTGCATTAACGCTTTGCAAAATTAACAATTTTCTATTTGTTTTATTTTTCAACAGTCAGTCTTAAAGTATGCCATGAAAAGTAAATTTTTTTGCATTTATTCCGAAGGTTACACAAACAAAGTCTACATTAAGGATACTATAAAATTGTATTGTGTAGCCATTTTTAATTTTATCCACTTGCTGCTGACACATTAACTCAATACAGGTCCTTTATAAACAACTCATTAAAATCGAAAAGAAAAAAAAAAATTCTGTGTGTATGGGTTGTGCTTACGTACAAAGGAAATAAATTCTGTTGAAATGTAACAAATGCTCTCAAAAAAAAAGAGACGTAAAACAGACAGAAAGAATCTGTTACAGTAGAAAGCAATACAACTTACCTTGATCAGCCACATTAATAACGCCATCCTGGGCAACCGCAATTGCTGAAATTGCCTGAAAACGTGCATTTGATGACAATAGGGTTTCGGCATTGCTTAGTGTACCATCATCATTCAGTGTGCTAGCCGAACCCAAAGTAGAGCCTAAACCACCAGCTGTTGTTGTTTTTAGCGCCCAACAAAACGGTTGTTGTTGTCGTAGGTCCCGTCGACATAAGATTACCCGATACAATGCCAGCTAATCCAGAGGAGGAGGCGGGTGCACAAATACAGCCACCATTGTTAGCGGCTGCAGCAGACGACGACGATGATGACAATGAGGATGACGACGCACTGTTGCCATTGAAACCGCCATTTCCGTTTCCGCTGAATGCATTACTACCCGACGGAGTTGTGGGCGTTGTGCCACCATTATTACGTGTAGGATTCGTTGTTGTTGAATAGGCACCAACCCACGCCACCACCACCACCACCACCAATGCCACTGCCACTACCCAGCGATGAACCCAAGCCGGATGTTGAAGCATTGAGGCCAGCACCATTTGTGCAGTCACATGTTAAGGCTCTGTGTGGATGTGCATAGAAAACAAAGTTTTTTGCTTTAGTATTAGTACGTATAAATAAATTCAAACATTCCAACAATGAAAATCGTTGTTGTTGCTAACAACAACAACAACAATATAGCAATGATAGCAACAAAATACTTAGTGAACAAGATGAGTTTGAGATTAAAATAAATTGAATTTTAAATTGTAAATGTTATATATCCGTTTTAACTAAAAACAACAACAACAACAAAAATAAAAAATAAATAAATAAATGCTAAAAATAAAGCAAAAGACAACAAAAAAAAAAAGAGTTTCAAACAAAAACAACAAAAACAAGAAAAAATAATAATAATATAACTTTCTATCTAAACGGATATATTGTAATGGTATACTATATCCTAAAACAACAACAATAAATAACAACAAAAAAAAAACACTATTTTTATAACAATTTTATAAAATTGTTTTTAAAGCGAAAATCATAAAAAAAAACAAGTTAATGGCTGCAGCGTTTTTGTTTTATCGCAACAAAACAGAAAAAAAAAAAACGGACGAGAAACAATGATAACCTTTGTGGTTTTAGACAAACAGTTTTTTTTTGGCTTTTTTTTGCATTTTTTGAAAGCGTTTTTGTCTAACGTTAAACTAAAAAAAAAACAATTCTTCCCTTTTTTTTTTTTGGGAAAAAGTAAAATGTTTTCGAGATAATTTTTGTGTTCTTTTTTCTTTTGTATTTTGCTACGGAAATCGTTGTATTTTAGACCACAACAAACAAAAAGAAGAGAATCGAAACAAAACAAAACAAAACAAAAGTCTGTAAAAAGAATGTAGCAGAGCTACATAAAAACAAGCTAGGAAAGGAAAGAAAAAAATTTTTTTATTCGCTTTTTTGCGAACATTTTTTTGGCCAACAGAAAACATCGCTGTAAAGCTGTGAAAAAGGTTGTTAATGACAACAACAAACCTAGAAATCTATACAAGACCAGCCAAAAAAAATACTCTTAACACTCTCAGCAGTGTGATCATCATACATATGTACATATAGTACTTACATACATACATACTTATATACTGCTGGCAGAAAAACACTTTTACAGCAAAACATGAACAAGTTATTTTAGTAACAAAGTAAAGTGATGCTCCAAAAAAAAAATGAATTAAATTTGTTTTATTTTCTGCAAAAAAATCAAGGACTAAAACTACAAAAAAAAGGTTTTTAAAGACTTTAAAACAGCCCTTACAAGAAATATATTTTATCAGATTAAGTTTCCAAATCATTCTGGACCACATGCTTAAACATTTTTTTCAAAAGTTATTTAACCACAGCGAGCTTATTTATTTTTTCTATGTCCATACCAGGGTAATTCAAGTTTAACTAGAGCCATAACTTAAGGTTTGCTTTGTTGGTGGACTTCTGGATTGGGCTACCGGAAGGTTCTTCTGAAATGTGCGCAATATATGCAACTTAAAATGTGTTTTCGAAGTTAAGCAGTTACTTTCGCTGCTAGGTGCTGGTAGGTAGTTAGGAACCAGAGATCAGCAATAAGTATTCAAAACCATGAGTAGGTTCGAGTCATACTTATAATTTCAGCTAATTTATTTATCTTATTTTGATATCATACTCATACTACTCATACTCAATGTTGGAAATACTCGTAGTATTCATACTTAACAGTACTCATGATGTTATTGACTTCGACTGGTCTCTACTTAATATTTACATGAAGCACAAAATAAGTATGATTCGCGTGCGAACACTACTATACTCACAAGAAGATTGTGTGTATGCTTTGCTTGTTGTTTTTGTCTTTCCTATCTTCTTTGTTTGTATATGCAACAACACCAAAGGCTGTAAATTAGGATGAATATTTCGAGCCACTCGAATGACTTATAAGTATTTTTCTAAATTTATGAATCAGAATAAGTAGGCGTATGAATCAAACATATTTCAACGATGTACTCATACTCATTGCTACTTATACTTATAAATCAATGTTGTAGTGAGTACGAATAAATCAGAGTAGTTGAATTTCAATTCTATTGATTCGCTCATACTTAAAATTAAATGAGTGCTTATGAGTAGCGGAAAAACGATTCATTGCTAATTTCTGGTGGGAACTTCTTAAGGCTTTTGTTGATGAAAACCTAAGTCGACGGTAAGTAGTTCGGTACAGTATCTCATATCTTTCTATTATGTACTGTAAAATGGTTTTCATTTATACATAATTGATCACCAAAACCCTTCAGCCAGGATTACGTCTTAACTTCTCACAGCACTTATGTTGTTAGAGTTAATTTCAAATTTTTTTATGTCTAGCGTATACGAGGACTTAAAGGAGAGTAAGTGGATCTGATGGCAATGCTATGTCCTTAAGTTAGCCTTATAGACCCCAAATAAAAACTTAGCATCATTGGTCATGAAGTCGCCGTAGGTAGTGTGTTGGTTTATTATACGTAAAAGTCAGGGTTCGAGTCCCAAGCCAGACATCAAAACAAAAAACAAAAATATTTTTTTGGGATTTCCTTTCAGCAACTCTGAGAGTAAATAAAATAGCCATGAAAAGTTTCTCTTAAATCTGTCGTTCGGAGTCGACTTTAAACTGTAGGCCCGCCACTCATGTGAGAAATAATCAATAAAACTGACTGAAGGATTGTAATGACCAATTATGTATATAAGTATCATTGGTTATGTACATGTTAATCAACTGATACATACATAATTGGACATTACAACCCTTCAGTCAGCATTACGACCTAGCTTCTCACACCACTTATGTTGTGTGCGCTAATTTTATACATGAGTGGCGGGACCTACAGTTTAAAGTCGACTCCGAACGACAGATTTTTTTTTTTTTGAGAAGCTTTTCATGGCAATTTTTACTCTCAGAGTCTTTGCCAGAAATCTGCTGAGAGGAAGTCGCCGAAGAAATATTTTTCGTTTTGATGTCTGACCTGGGATTCGAACCCGGGCCTTTTGTCTAATAAGCCAACTCATTACCCACTTGGCCACGGCGACTTCCAAATCACCTGATAGGCTAGAGAAAATTTGATTAAGGATTAGCAGGGTTAATCAGAAGATGGTGGAAATGTTCTATTTCTTAACAGAACGACAAGAAACAAAATGAATAAAAAAGAACTCGCAATTTTTCTAATCTTATCTGGGATTTTATTTCAAGGAATCTAAAAATTTTCATCGATTCAAAATTAAGTCCTCTTAACATCTACTTAATTTCATTGCATTTAAATTATGTAGAAATAATTAAAATTTCTGCAATCCAACCCAGTTTTAATGGTGTTGCTACACCCGATAGCTAAGCAGCGAGGACTTTTGGTGAGGCAGCAAAGAGAATTAAAAAAAAAAAAGAAATGCTTAACAACTTGGCAAACAGCAAGCGACAGATTAAAAAACTTCATCATACTTTTCAGTCATTTTCTTTGTGCCATAGCCCACTGCTTTTCGAGCCCTTAAGTGTGCATAAAAAGGGGACATCACGTAGACATTTTCGCCACATAGCCGTAAGAGTAACACACGTAATAAAAAGGCAAGTAAATGAAAATGTCTGTTCTATATGAAACAATCTCCATACAAGATACGACTGAACACACCAACCAGTATGAACAGAAGAACTGAGAAAAAAAAAATGAATGCAAAATATAGCAGCGAAAACGAGGAAAACAAAAAATGACAACGAAAAGAAAATTCGAGTCGAAAATCGTTTGTCTAGAACACAAACAGACGTTGCAGAGAAAAATTTTTAGTTGAGACAAACAAAAAATGGCAACGAAATGAAATTTTTTTTTTTTGTTTTTCCTCAGCGATACAACCAAATGTCATGCTTACTACTAGAAATGCAAAAAAAAAAACGAGGCAAAAAGAGAGAAAACAAAGCATGACAATGTTGCCAACTGATAATACAGATGATGCAAAATGACTTTTCCTTTTTTTGCAAAAAAGAAAAAAAAACACTTTTTTTTTTAATAATTTTTGTCTCAGTTTTTGAAGACAGCTTCGTTATGAGCATGAAAGGTATACGTTTGTATAAGGATATATGTATGTATACGTATGTGTGTGTATGTGTGTACAGGCTTATTCATAAATAGGCATTTGTTGCACACAATACACCAGTATCCAGTATGATGATGCACTCACTGATAGTTTGTTTGCATCTGCATTTTTAGTATTTGCCTGGCATAGTAGTACATGGAGCACAGCTTCAATTTGAGCCAGTGACTGTTACATATTGGTGCCTCTGTGTGACTAGATTTTCCGAAAAATAAAACAAAAAAAAAAACGATGCAAAAAGAGTTGACGTTTTTTGTTTTGATGATTATGATATTGTCTCTTCGTCCCTAACTTTTTCTTTTTTTTTGTTTTTTGCTTCTGCATTTGCTGTTATTGTCACAAGCCGTATTTGCAACAACGTTAGCGCTGTGGCAATAGCAACAAAATTGCCTGGTTTATATTACAATTTTTAGTAATACGGTTTTGTTGCTGTTGCTGTTGCTGTTTGCCACTGCTGAACAAACAGAAAATGTTGCTGATAAAAACACTGTCATTTACGCGAAATTTTTTTCCATATTTTTGTCCTTCTGGATTTTATTGTTGTTTTAGATTTTCTCATGTCTGTTTCTCTTTCCTTTTTTTTTCGTTGGTGGTTGCGGAATAATGTGCACAAAATTATGTTGTAGCAAGAGTTGTTAACTTTAAAAGGACGTTGACATGCTTCGAAAAAAAAAAATAGACCACTAGTCATCGTTTTTTATAACTATTCCAGCAATTGATGAAGAAAACTGAAGAAGTTGTAAGGGGATGTGGTTGTAAGTGGTTGTGATTTTAATTAAAGTAAAATTACAGACAACAACTGCAGCAATATTTATGTTTTGTTACTTCGGCAGTAGCAATAGAAAAGGTGAATAGCCGGCATGTTATTGTCTTCATAAAAATTTTCTTGGAATTTTAAAAAAATATTTGTAATATTATTGAATATTATTGAAGGTGCTAAAGAAGAAATGAGAGCCTATAGTATAGTTATCAAGAATGGATAGAAAGAAATGGTGTTTTATAGACCATGGAAGTTTAAAAAACTATAAGAATGAAAAATATGTTTACATACATACATAATTGGCCATTACAACCCTTCAGTCAGGATTACGACCTAGCTTCTCACCCCACTTAGGTTGTGTGCGTTAATTTTTATACATAAATGGCGGGACCTACAGTTTAAAGTCGACTCCGAACGACAGATTTTTAAGAAGCATTTCATGGCAATTTTTACTCTCAGAGTCTTTGACAGAAATCTGCTGAGAGGAAGTCGCCGAAGAAATATTTTTCGTTTTGATGTCTGACCTGGGATACGAACTCGGGCGTTTTGTCTAATAAGCCAACACACTACCCACTAGACCACGGCGACTTTAATATGTTTTAAAGATTTTAATTAATTACATTCTGCGGACAAAATAAAGAAAATTAAATACACCCGGCTAATGACATAGTGTAGGTTGTGAGGTTTGTTGAGTAGATTCAAAAAAAAAAAAATATTTTTTTATATTTCTCGAATTCTCCAAACTTTTTTAATGAACAAAATCTGTTTTTTTTTTTTGGACTTCACACACAAATTTCTTGAATTACTCAAACATTTCTGATTCGATTGTCAATATTTAAATCTTGTTGGAAAGGGGAGAGATGGAGCTTTAATACAGTATACATATCGCTCCTTTATTGCAACATAGTCATATCTCAAAAAAACTTGAACTTGACAAAATGCGATTTAAGTTTTCAAGACATAAGGCCTATGATCTAATTGCCGCAAACACTTTTTGCTATAATTTCGCCTTCAGCTTGGGTTATAAAACTGATTTTTTTTTTTCAACATGTAGAGAAGGTCTAAAAGAGCAGATTTGCTTAAGTAATTACAAATTTTTCATTTTTTGAGATATGACTATGTTGCAATAAAGGAGCGATATATCTATTATTTGACTTAATATGCTGAGAGATTTGATGAGGTGAACTTGGAAAACACGAAATGTTTCATATTTTTTTAAAATTATTCGTTCATAGTAGCAAACTTTACTTTGCGACCATCAGAAGTTGCTTAATGTTTACGCAAAGAGAAAAATAATATTTGCAAAAAACACAAATATTAGCCGACTTTTGGAAGCCGTACAAACATGAAATTAACACATTTTGTGATTACCAATCAAAATCCATTACAAATTCTGAAAATCTTTGAAGTAAAAGTTCATTTGATGAGATGACATATAAAAAAATATCACTCGACTGTTAGACTTTTTAAGTAATAATTACGGTAATTTTTGTCCAATTTAATCAAATGATGACTCAATCCCTTCACAAGAGAACAGACTGTAAGAATATTATCACTTATCCTATATTTTTTTTATTAAAGTTTACTCCTATGAATGAACAAACTTGAAAAAATATGAAAAGAATTCGAATTTTCCAAGTTTAACTCATCAAAACTCATAGCATATTAATATGTATACTGTTTTATAGCTCCATCTCTCCCCTTTCCAACAAGATTTAAATATTGGCATTCGGATCAGAAATGTATCAGTAATCCTGAAATTTTTGCATAAAGTAAAAAAAAAACAGTTTTCTCAAATAAAATAAGAGTGGAGTTGTTCGACTAACTGAACAACGAGGACTATGTAGTTACTCGGTTGTATTTTCACTGTCTCACCATGTTATTTAAAGGCTTTTAAAAATGTCATAACATTTCTGAATTTCTTTTGAATCTGAGTGGTGTAAAACTGGAAGAAGATATCTGTCATCCTAGGATCTAATACTGCTGAACAGTAGCCTGCACAAAATTCCTTTCCTTTTTCTTATGTTTTTCTACACTGTCACACAATTCAGTTAATTTTCATCATGTTGGGTACGTTAATAAACAAAAATTCCCTTATTTGGAGCTTAGAAAAAACGCACCTGGTTTTAATGGACCCATTATGAGTGAATGTTTGGTACGACTTGTGGAGCGGAAGCATTATTGGGCCATATTTCTTTGGAAATGATAAGGTTTTGAATATTACGCTTAATGGAGACCTTTCTCGACAATTGAATATTTGAAAACCAACATTCGTGTTGCCATTGCCAACACATACAATCGAAGAATGAATGATCGAATGATGTTCTGTGCGAGCACATGTTCGAACCAGATATCTTGAGCAGCAGTTTTCAGGCAAAAATACAGAGAAAAACTAAAACTACCATGGAATCTTTCTCAAAACTCTGTTATTCGACCGTTCCGCAACTCATGGATAAATTTGCAAAACCAAATACCGGGATGGTGTTAGAAGGTCGTAAGCCTGACTAAAGGGTGCTAATAACTTAGTAATTAAGCAGGGAAGTTGATTTTCGGTCATTATGCATTATTCGGTTCGTTATGAATTATTATTTGACGTGGAATATAAAATGGTTGTCAAAAATGGCTCTGAATTTCGAGGTGTATAGTTGCAATCCTGTAAACCACATACATAACAGTATTGGTCATTACAACATTTTAGTCAGCATTACGACTTACTTTCTCACACCACTTATGTTGTGTGTGTTAATTTTATAAATGAGTGGCGGGACCTACATTTTAAACTATGCAAAATTAAAATATACTGGAACTTTTCGATAGTTTTCATATGAATATGCCACATATTACTCTTTGTCGTATAATAGCCAAGCTAAGCATGTGTTTGACAACATTTTTCTTTTTAAAATTTTGTTTTTCAAATTTTTTCCCAATAATTTAAAAATTTAATTAAACCGTTTTTGTGGTATTTTTAAACTCTTCACTGAAGCGTTTAAAAACTTCCATTTAATTTTCGTTAAGTACCAATTTGAAAATTAATTATAATTTTGCAATTTATTGATTTAATGCCATCATGAGTTTTACTATCTCTTTTTATCCCTCTTATTTCTCTCATTCATTTGATAAAATAATATAAATGAGCATTTAAAAACAGAAAAAGATAGAATGAAAAAAAGCTGATAAATTGAATTGTTATAGCACTGACCCAATTAGTTGATTGCAATGAAGTCGAGGGAAAAAAAATAAAATTTTTTAAAAATTAAATGAACATTCTACAAAAACAAAAGGATAAAGAGAGACAGTATTAACGATAATAAACCAAATTCAAATGAAATAAGCATTACAGCCAATATATTTAAATGTGAACTGGCATGAAGAATGGGATCTTAATTAACAAAAAAGGAAAAAAAAAACTATGAACACATACAAATTTTAAATGTTGGAAAATGGATTAAATTTATAGGCATATTTATTTAAATAAATTTTAAAAATTTTTTAAATTTTTACTTACCCAGCATTCTCTTGTTTGCCAGCAAAATATCTCATATTACCCGAGGTATCCACCACTCGTATGGAATTGACACGCCTTGAATCACTGTCGGCTATATAGAGATCACCAAATGGTGAAAAGGCCATGGCCAATACTGTACCCAAAACATTATCGGCAGTCTTATTGGCCTTGTCCTGGCCACTGTTGCTACAATGTAAGGGAGTGCCAGCCACTACTCGTATCTTCATGTCCGATGTTAAACGCAAGACCAAACGATCGTCTATGAAATGTAAAGAACCATCAAGAGGACTTAAAGCTAAACCAGTAGGCCATTGCAATTGTGCCTGATTGGCCATTAAAGTGCCTGAGCAAGGAGCAGGACTCCAATGATTATGATGGCCATGATGGCCAATTAAAGTATGAATTATGCCTTTGGGATCGACAGCCCTTATATTAGTGCCATCGGCTATATACATAGTTCTATCGGCCGCAATGGCCAGGCCTTTGGGATGTGAAAGTCTCGCCTGTAAAGCAGCACCACCATCACCACAATTACCCTCATCGCCGGGTATACATCTTTGGCCTGAACCCACCACCGGTTCACTGTTAATCGATGGATCCTTTACTTTTTCCAATCTCAACAAACGCAGAATTTGATGACGTTCCGGATCGGATATATACAAATGACCATCAGCTGGCGAAACAGCCAAATAGTATTGATAGGATACCTGTGTTGTGCTAAGCTGTAGTATGGTATAGACACGGCCATCGGGTGTAATGCGACGCACTAAATTAAAGTCTCCTACATAGAGACTGCCATCTGGTCCCGATGCCAAGGCAATGGGCGTTAATAGTTTGGCATCTTTAGCTATGCCATTACAATGATCAGGACAATTTAAAGGTCTCTGCAAACCAGTACCCATAACAACCTTTACCGTGCGCGGATATTCCTTCATATGCAATGTGCTGCCATCACCTTTCTGCAGAATACCCTCATGGAAATTGTAATGATGATGTATATCCAAGCCCCAACCGCCAATATCAGAGATATCCACATCATAACCCTGTAACTTAGCGGTCTGGGTTATCCAAACGGGCGTTTCACATGTCGAATGCTGGTAACCAACAGATATACGGGCTATGGTCACGCCATAAACCTTTTGCCTATAAACATTTCGTTTATTCCAAGCAAAAGTGTGTATAAGATTGGGATCAGCCTCATAGGTTTTCACATGCAACGAGCCTTCAATTTCCACACCCACATGGACGTGCGTCAAAGTCTTGGGTATCTGTTCTGATGTTAAACGCATGCGTACTATGCTTAGGTAACCGGAAGCCTGGGATGATTGATAGGTAAGATGCAAATCTGAACCGGGTATTTGTATGGATTCTTGTACAATCTGTAAGTAAAGGTAAGTAAAACAAATTAAGAATTAAATCTTTCATGTGTAATTAAATTTTTGTTTTGTTTTTTTGTTTTCATTTATGTCATGTTATTATTCTGTAGGTCAATAGTTCCCCAGACTGTAATTTTAATTTAATGTAAGGTAAACTATAATATTTAAAATCTCATTCCCTTAGCAGCAACAATAGCAGCAGCACAAGCTTATAAAACGTTGTGAAACGGAGCTCTAACATTTAAAAGTGAGCCATAAGGTAAATAGTAATTTAATTAAAATGTTCACAAAGTTGCAGATGGTGTCAGTTAAAGGTAAAATGCTTTACAACCATACAAACATAAAGCAGCAGCAGCAGCATTTACACTAATACGTATTACAATAAGTTGAGAGGACAAAAAATTAAACCCTCCACTGGGCCACAGCAGCAGAAGGAGCAGCAGAAGGAGTAGCAGCAAGCAGTGGTAGACTGAATGACTTACAACTTTGACATAAATAATGCAAAAATATATAATGGCAGCAGCAACAAATAACAAAACAGAGAGAAAGAAATAATATGCCAAAACTAAAGCACAAGAAAGCTGAAAAAGTGTTGAAAAATTTAGTACTTTAGTACTTTTTTCAGTACTTTTTCGCTTCAAAAATACCGCAGTACCCCAACGACACTTTCAGTACTCTTTTATTATTACGTATTTTACATCCTGCGCTTTTTTCAAGTATTAATGCATTAACAACGTAATGCGAAAGGTAGAACTAGTCTTTAGTGCCGGTTAGCCAAACGTACTCGGAACAAACGTTCATTTTTAGAATACGATAAACAATGAGAACGCTGTCCGAACCGTAATGTGATTTCGGTAAGCATCATCATATGCTACAAACGAAAGTATATTCCATAACGTTCCGTTAACGTTTGACTACACGGAACTTTTACGTTTTATAACGTTTAGAATCAGCAGTTTTTGTTTTATATGTGATAAACACGTAGAAGTCGTTAGTTTTTCTGTCCCTGTACCGTATATGTATTAAATATAAATAAGCATCATCATATGCTACAAACGAAAGTATATTCCATAACGTTCCGTCGACGTTTGACTACACGGAACGTTTTATTACGTTTAAAATCAGCAGTTTTTGTTTTATATGTGAATAAAACGTATAAGTCGTTAGTTTTTCTGTCCCGGTACTGTATGTGTATTAAATATAAACAAGCATCATCATATGCTATATGCGAAAGTATATTCCATAACGTTCCGTCGACGTTTGACTAACGGAACGTTTTATTACGTTTAGAATCAGCAATTTTTGTTTTATATGTGATAAACACGTATAAGTCGTTAGTTTTTCTGTCCCGGTACTGTATGTGTATTAAATATAAATAAATAGTTTAACAAATAGTTTGCTGAAATACTAGATATGACCTCGCGGTTCATACCCGATGTCAGACATCTCCAACCTAACGAAAAATTAAATAAAAATTTTCCTTCGGCAACCTCATTCTGTCAAAAATTAAGAGAGTAAATAAAATTTGGTGTGAAAAAGTTTCTGAGAAATCTATCATGCGATATAGACTTTAAACTCTCGGTCCCGCCACTCACAACATAAATGGTGGGAAAAGATAAATCATAATAATGATTGCAGGGTTGTAACGTATGTACGCATTTTTGTTTTTTTTTTTACAAAAGTACCATTTGATGCGAAAAAGTACTTTTTCAGTGATAGTTCAGTACCTTTTCCAAATTTCAATTTTTCAACACTGAGCTGAAGCATAAAGGCAGAGAGCAGATAAAAAGGAAACAAAAGAAACGCCACCATTAAGGTGAACATAAAAGAGCAGTTTAAACTCTGGCAATAAGTGTAAGAGTATTAAAATATTACGTGAACCCAACAGAAATCCTGTATATTCATATACAAATTGTTGCTGTTGCTGTAGAAGCAACAAAACTAAACTAAAGGCCAACATGAAGATTTATTAAAAGGACCCCAAGGTACAACTAATAGCGAATGGAAAAAGTATGCTGGAACGTTACAGTATACTGTTGCCTAAGCCTCTGCTATCAGCTCATTGTTAAAGTTTATTAAATTTAGTAAAAAAACAATTGCAATGAAAAATTCCAAACGTGACCAAAATAAAGGTTAAGACAGTTGATACATATTGTACTTGAAATGTAACTAATTACATACAGTACATATTTATAGTTACACTATTAATCATACACACCTGGGTTTCAGCAAAAATAACACGTTTACCCGGCATAGCCCCAATACCATTCGGCATCCATGTACTAATTAATTGGGGTTTCAATTCTTCATGATCATGTTCCATACATATCTTATGATTATCTGTAGTTGGCTCATCATTAAAATGATACAAAATCGAGTTGAGAAAAGTTAAGGCCGGATTTAATGGTGCCACTCTAAAATAAAACGAATAAAAGGAAAATCGTTTTTAATTTCTTGTACTTGTACTGATTGCATTGACTTACTTAATATTTCTGCTGGCACTTTCGTCATCATCGCTTAACTGCATTTGCACGGGCGGCAAGACCACTATACGATTCCAGGGCACAAATACGGTACGTGTTAGGGGACGGAATGGTGAACGTTGGAATTGTAATGTAACAGCACCACCACCATTGACTAAAACATCAAACCTAAGGAATAATTTGAAAAATAGAACGCTTCGCATTAGTATTGTCGAAACAAGAAGTATACTTTCAGTGTTACAAGCACTATTTTTGTTATGTAGTTTATAAAAAGAATTAAAGTAAACATAATAATTGTTTAGAAAGCAGAAAAGTTCCCTAGCTTATGTAAATTTGGTTCACCTATCTTTAATTTCAAATAAAGCTTTAGAACAAAACATTTGTAAAAATACAGTTTAGGCCAATATCTGAGAATATTGTTAATTACTTAAAATAAATTAAAAATCGTAGCTTCATTTTTAGAAAAAGTTTAAATTAGCTCATGTGTAATAGGCCTATTTTTTTGCTGAAAGTAAAAGTTATTTGATCTCGGTACACTGTCCTTTATATCATTGATAACTAGCACCAGCTTTTTTTTTGTATTACAACATATTTGAAACATTTTTAATAATTTATTATGGAAAAATAAATTAAATGTTTAAGTATTGTAGCCTAGCTTGCGGCAGCAACAATAATAATAAAGTAAAGCATATTTCTAGGAAATTTTTCGCACTTGGCACATAACCTGAGAAAAATGTTATTTATTCTTTTTCATGTGCGACCCTAATAGTATTACGGTGATACTGAGTATACGATCTAAATCCATTCCATAGTGTGCCAATGAGAAATTAATTTTTTTTTAAAATAATGATTAAAAAATATTTTCCTTTTTATAAAAAAAAAAATTCTAGATAGTATGCTCAAGATTTATTACTGAACATTTGCTCAAAAATAAAAGGAAAAAAACATAGAAATGATTAGAAGAAAAAGCAATAGAATACCTAACATTTGTGATGTATTTTTGTAGGAGCATTCTGTACTATGCGAAACAAAACACGGCAAAAAATTTCACGTCCATAGTTTTTGGCGGCGCAGCAATTCATCGCCGAATGTTGTCGCCGTGGAAACTTAAATCGTCGATCCTGATAGCAAATTAATGGCGTTTTTCAGCCAATACTCACTTTCAACGCATTAATTATTATCTGCAAAGGGTTCCTGTGTTTGTCTGCTCTGATTTTAGCAGCTCATAATGGGTCACATCCTCCACATCCCACCAAATACGGAACATTAGCTTGAGCATATGGGTATTGAGTTAGCTTTTGCTTGCTGACATTGTTATAATGAGCCTACTTCCCGTTGCCTGTTAAAATTCGATGCAAAAATTACTTCTTCTAAGCTATCGAAGAGCATTTAAAACATGCAAAATAATCATTCACTGTCTCTCGGCTTCAGTTCATATGGTGCCCAAATTTGTTGCTTTTGAGTAAATCAGGACGCTTTAAAATGACTACTAAAGTCAAGTCTATTGATTGTGTAAGTTCCTACTGCATGTAACACGCTGCCGAAGAGCATTCAAGACATGCAAAATCATCAATCACCGTCTTTCGACTTCAGTCCGTGTTGCGCCTAAAATTTCTTGCTATTGAGTAAATCAGGCCGCTTTAAAATGACTACTAAAATCAAGCCTAATGATTGTGCAAACTCCTACTACGTTTTACACGAATATTGATCGCGAAGTGTTTTCACTGTTATCACTACTTTTAAAACATCAAAGCATACGCCGTATAATTTTACAAGCAAACAATGATTCACACGCGCTGTTTGCCTTACAATTAAATTTTAATTGTTTATAAATACAGTCAACACTCCTATAACGCGGTACTCTCAGAACGCGGTTTCCATATAACGTGGGGCTGAAATTGCGATAGATCTCCTATAACGCGGTATTTTTATAGCGCGCTTTGCTTTCAACTTCATCCCATAAGTTCCTGCCGCACAGTCTATGAATGAATAGTAACTAGATATTGTTAGAGGGTTTAATATAAGTTTTATTTTCGACGCAAAAGCTCAGCCGAGATACAGTACAGTAAAAAAAAAAAACAATGAATGCAGATGAACCAAGTGAGGATAAATATTAAAAAATTCCATTATTTTACAAGTCTTTCTTAATTTTGTTGGAAACCAGTCTTTTGGTTTAGTTTTTATTTAATTTGTTTATCAATCCTTATATGAACTCTTGAATTGAATAAAAATAATTTATAATTTATCTTGCCTTTTGTATTTCTTGGTACCCTTATAACGTGGTACGAATGATGTGATTTGTATTAATTTTGTGTTTATTATAGCGCGGTTTCCATACAACGCGGTAACGGTTTTCGTAGTACGCGCTACGAATTAGCCAGGTTTGTACCTGAAATCTGAGTTTCTTATAGCGCGGTTTTCATATAACGCAATACGCCCTGCCCGCGTTATAGAAGGGTTGACTGTAAATGCTATTATCTTGCCCCTGTCTTACAATTTTCTTTTCTAAACTTTGGGACAAAGGTAAAGGGTATTCTGTAATATGTATTTGCATTTTCTTTTTTAAGAATTTTGATTCCAAACAAATTGGCTTTGGTTGGTTTTCCTCAAAACAACAAAAACATTTTTATTACATCGACCGTGACACTTGTCAGAAAAATGGAAAGAGAAACTCATATAAAATTCGTATATACTGTGATGATGGAAATCTCATCATTTCAATTTCATATATTCTATGTATAATAAAATAACATTGCAACGTAGTATGAAAGCGAAAAGTTGCGAGAAATAAAATTTTTTTTGTATTTTTATTGCCTGTATGCATATGTATTCTTTCGTATCTACGTATGTATCTTATTCAGATATTATTTTCTGTTTTTAATAAAGTTTACTTATGTTTATAGTATGCATTACCCTTCAACTTAGAGGAAGAATATATTGAAGAATATGTATATGACAATCGATTTGGTAGAGCGTTTCAATATTTTGATTTTGTGCATTTTGCTATGCTGTTGCATACATTAATCAGTTGACCATACGTATGGCTTGCCACGTAATACAGTATAACTTCTCACGAACCGAAAAGACTAATATATCGGTCAAAATTATCAAAAATTTATAAGGAAGTCACTATACTCGACATACCATAAATTTTAATACGTGGTATTTAAAATAAATTAAAAGGTGGGTTAGGCTTTATCATATGGACCAGAGATCAGCAACGAGTATTCAAAAAGATGAGTACAATATTCACAAAAATATTGTGTATGCTTTGCTTGTTGTTTTTCCTTTCTTCTTTGTTTGTATATGCAGCAACAACAAAGGCTGTAAAGTTTGATGAATGATTCGAGCCACTCGAATGACTTATAAGTATTATAAGTATTTTTCTAAATTTATGAATTAGAATAAGTAGGCGTATGAATCAAACATATTTCAGCGCCATGAGATTTTCAATATTTGATCAGACTTTATCATGGATTGCTTAAAAAATTGGAAAAATGTTTAGGCTTATATTGTCCTGAATTACGAAATAGAACATCCATACCAGAGATCAGCAATAAGTATTCAAAACGATGAGTAAGTTCGAGTCATATTTCTGATACTTGTACGCATTTATATTTATTTTGATATCATACTCATACTACTTTTACTCAAAGTTGGAAATATTCATCGTATTCATATTTAATAATACGCATGATGTTATTGACTTCGACTCGTTTCTACTTAACATTTACACGAAGCACAAAATAAGTATGATTCGCGTACGAACTCTACTATATACTCACAAGAACATTGTGTGTATGCTTTGCTTGTTGTCTTTGGCTTTCCTTTCTTCTTTGTTTGTATTTGCAACAACAACAAAGGCTGTAAATTGTGATGAATGATTCGAGTTACTCGAATCACTTATAAGAATTATAAGTATTTTTCTAAATTTATGAATCAGAATGAGTAGGCGTATGAATCAAACATATTTCGAATGTTGTGAGTTTGATGTCAACATTGTACTCATACTCATTGCTACTTATACTTATAAATCAATGTTGTAGCGAGTACGAAAGAATCAGAGTAGTTGAATTTCAATTCTGTTGATTCACTCATACTCAATATTGCATGATAGCTTATGAGTCGCGGAAAAACGATTCATTGCTGATCTATGATATGAATCGAAATTTGGTCAAATTATCTTTCATTTATTGAATCTGTTTATCAAAATTACCATGGAATGGCATATACAACGGATTGTGTTCGTTGAGTGGAATGTAGAACTGTTAACAACTGGACCGTATTTTCATTGAAATTATGTTCAACAATTGCCTCATTTCTGGGTGAATTTGTACATGAACAAACTTAACTGTGGGATGGTAACTATCCACGCGGCAACTAAGAGCACCGATTGCACCCAAAAAAAAGTTTGGTGAGAATTATGACCTGAGAAATCATCGCTCCATATTGCTCTGTACCACACAGCTAATGCCATATTCGATATTCTACAAGAGTGAAATAAACACATGGTTATCTCATGTGGTTATCTCTTTCAACGTGGAAAAGCTTCAAAGACGGTAGTCTAAAATCCTTAGAATAATTACTCGAGCTCCATAGTACGTAGAAACCTTAATATCCACAAGGATCTCAAAATACCTTTAATACGAGAGAAAATCAAAATAGCGAGTACCGATTACCTCACTAAGATTGCAGACCATCCCAAACGTCTTGCAAGGGACTTACTTTTATTCGAGGGTCGCTCCCGTCTCAAAAGTACACAAACAAGTGATCTGATTCAGTAATTTTCTGTATGATACACACTTACAGTTGTCGGTTGCAGTGGCAATAACAACTTTTTTCTTCTTTTAGGTTAAGATTTGAGTACTTATTGTCAAGAAAAAAAAAAAATGTGGAGATAACATGTACTGAGGAGCACTGTGATCCTGTAATTTGACTTCATTAAATTTTTTTTGTGGTGATGTATGTGAATAAGCCGCAGCAGTTCTTTAAGCTAACTAACCCACAGATAAATTATATAAATACCCTTCAGTCAGCAGTACGACTTAGCTCCTTAACATACATGAGTGGAGAGTCTTACAGTTTAAAGTCGACTCCGAACAATAGGTTTTTTATAAACTTTTCATGGCAATTTTATTTTTTCTTAGAGTTTTTGCTACAAATCTATTGAGAAGAAGGCGTCAAAGAAAGATTTTGATGTCTGATCGGGGGGGTCGTTTAATAAACGAACAACCTCATACCAGACCACGGAAACACTCTATCTATTTGACTTCTGCGAAAATAACCTATACCAATACTTATTTATGCTTTAGATTCTTTGAAGACATTTCGGATGCGCTCCACCCAGAGAAGCAATGAAAGATTTTGTATTCTATACGCTATGGCCTCTCAGACGAACATAATTTTTTTTTTTTTTTGGAATACAAAAAGAGGAAGCTCTTAACAAGAGCCCTATAATAAATTTTACCCTAATTCTTTTATTATAAATTTTGATCAAAACTTTTAACTTTTAGATTTTCTGCTTGAGAATATGTGCCAACAACCAAATTATTTCAGGCAAAAGAACTTCTTTCATAATGGCTTTCTGACAAAATGTTTCACGCTCTATATCTATAGTATTACTAGCAACATTATTTCTTTGTTATTATTTGCAGTCTATTTCAATTCCCTTTTACTATCACATTAATTTCTTTTTATTTAAAATTGTTTTTAATTTTTTTGTGCACAGTTTTCTCCTCTTCTTTTTTTTTAAATTCCCAGTTTGTTTTTATAGTTGCTAAGACCGAAACAGAACAAAAAAAGAACGTAACGAAAATAAAATAAGAGATATATTGCACATGTATTCCTGGCGAGCTGTTATTATTTTTATATCCACGATGAGCCATAATTCTTCATTAGCCTAGTGCCTTAAATCCAAGCCATCCGGTAGGCACTCATACCCTGTAGTCAAATACTCTAGTTTTTTCTGATTTTTTTTTCGTTTTTTTTTTGTTTTACTAAATAGTCAGTCGTACAATATAATAAACACAAAAACATATAAATATTTTCATATAGTTGTTGTTATAAGTGTTGTTGTTGTTGTTTTTATTATTGCATGGTTTTGGTTGTGTTATGTTGGGTTGATTATAATACATGTTAACATTGCACTGTATTTGCGTGTTGTCTGTTGCTCTATATATTCTCGTACATACATACACATGCATAAACACACACAGATATAAGTCATATAATATACACAAGACTAGCTGCTGTTATTGTTGCATATTTTAAGGCGTATGCATGAGAGAGTGTGTGCAGAAGAGAGTGCAGTTTTTTGTTTATGTATTTGAGTGTATATGCGTGTTTGTATATTTACAAACGACTATATGTACAATACACAATATTATTGCATATTGTTTTGTATGAATATTTCTCTTTTCGCCAGACATTTGTATACCCACATATACATACTCATGCTTACAACCATAGTAAAGGGTGATTTTTTTTAGAGCTATAGGAAAATTTTTCAAATAAAAACACATAAAATTTAGAAAAATGCATGAAAGCTTTATTTGAATCGATAGTACGGTCCATATAATTTAATGTTTGAAGATTATTTCATGCAAATGTTGACCGCGACTGCTTCTCACATGCTCCATCCGCTTAGTCCAATTTTGGTATACTCTTTCTTACACTTCGGCCGGTATCTCACGAATAAATGCTTCAATGTTGTCTTCCATTGCGCCAATTAAAGCGGGCTTGTCTGTATAGATATCAGCTTTAACATAGCCCCACAAAAAATAGTCTAAAGGCGTTAAATCGCACAATCTAGACGGTCAGTTAACCGCTTCCAAATGTGAAATAAAATGTTCACCGAACTCGCCTCTCAATAAGTCCATTGTTACATGTGCTGTTTGGCATGTGGGACTGTCTAGTTGAAACCACATGTCATGCAAGTCAAGCTCTTGCGTTTTGGGCAAAAAAAAAAGTTGGATATCATCTCACGATAGCGCTCACCATTCATAGTTACGTTAAGATTCGCAGCATCTTTGAAGAAGTACGGTACAATGACCGCAGCCCATAATCTGAATCAAACTGTGGCTTTTTCCGGATGCATTGGGAGTTTTTGCATTATTTCTGGCTGATCTTCACTCCAAAATGGACAATGCTGCTTACTTACGTATCCATTGAGCCAAAGTGGTCTAGTAAGTAGTGTGTTGGCTTATTAGACGTAAAAGCCAGGGTTCGAGTCCCAGGCGAGACATCAAAATAACATACAAAGAAAGTATTTTTTCGGCGATTTCCTCCCAGCAAATTTCTGGCAAAAACTCTGAGAGTAAATAAAATTGCCATGAAAAGTTTGTCATAAAATTTGCCTTTCGGAGTCGACTTTAAACTGTAGGTCCCGCTACTCATGTATATAATTAACACACACAACATAAGTGGTGCGAGAAACTAGGTTAATAATCCTAACTGATGGGTTCTAATGACCAATTATGTATGTATTGAGCCAAAAATGAGCTTCGTCGCTGAGCACAATTTTTCGATAAAGAAGTGGATCTTCGGCCAACTTTCCAAGAGCCTATTCACCAAAAATTCTGCGTTGCGGCTGGTCTTTCGGCATAAATTCTTGCACAAGCTGTATTTTGAAAGGCTTCACACCTAAATCATTCCGCAAACTTTTCCACATTGTTGAGTAACAGAGATCCAATTGCAGCGAACGGCGACGAATCGATAATTGATGGTCATCATTAACACTGTAGATATATTCTTTAGTTCGCAGTCTACGTAAGCTTGTTGGTGGTTTAATGTCCAACAATGTACATTCGGTGCGAAATTTAATCACAATAGAATAGCCGCTTCAGTGGGCCGTTTAAACTGACCATAAAATGGAAGAAGCGCGCGATGAACTTTCTTAACAGAACACGCATTTTGATAATAAAATTCGGTGACTTGCAAGCGTTGTTCGTTTGTAAGACGATTCATGATTAAATTATAGACCAAACTGAATGTGTTTGATAGTGAAATAAAACACGAAACGTACGTGAGCTGTTGGAACTAGTGTTGCCAAAAAGATAATAGCTAAAAAAGCACCCTTTAGTACGGCCATAGTAGTTTACATGTTGTATTGTTGTATAGAAGTTTATAATAATTTTTTACAACAAAAATGATATGAACAGAACGATATATAAAATAAAAATAAAAATATAATGGAAAAAACAAAAACAAAAATAACAAAAAAAAAAAAAAAATTGCAACAAAAAAACGAACACACAAACCAGTAACAGAAACAAAATTGTAACAATATGGCAATTTCCTTTTTATTACCTTATATGCTGTTGTATATGTATATACAAATGTATGTCTGTATGGTATATTCTAAATGTATAAGTATGTGTTTGTAATATTATCATATGCATACACATAGCTGTGTATGAATGTGTATATGATATCTACGCCTGTATTTATGCTAGAGTCATAAACTTTTACATTTTAAGCACGATTAAAGCTTTAACACACAGAAACATATATACGCACACAATACCCGCTGTATATTTGTGTAAACCGAACACAAAATCCAACCATTTATATGGAGAGTATTTAATAATAATCATAAAAACAGAAAAATTAAAAGGAAAACACACATTCATATATTTTGTGAAACTCCAGTTTCAAAATTATAATAATTTTAAGCCGTGGTAGTGGTGGTGTTTGTAGTATTGGTGTACGTATACAATGTCCAAAAGTGTAATAAAAACTTATAATTATACATACCACTACCACTATCACTACCACTGCCACATGCCGAAATGCAAACTATTGTTTTCTGATACTTTGCGTGAGCTTTTCTCTTTTAATTTCATTTTATTTTTCTAGAAATTTATATGGCACAATAGGAGAGATATGAATTTTTATATATAAAAAGAGAGTTTTAACTATAATGAATACAATATGGACAATAGTTTATTGAACAACATGTTTCGAGCAAAAAATTCCAACACACATGCAATTTATTTTAATTGATAAATTACAGGAAAATTGGTTTGTGGGCTTGAAGTGGTCAATAAGTAAATGGAAAAAACATTTTAAGCCGTTAATTATAAATGAACATAATAAATTAATTTTTTTATTAAATCATTCGAAGCTTTAAGTTAATAAAATTGAAAAAACACATACTTCTTAACACTAAACCTTACGATACTTCAGGTATTCCTATTCCTACTATGGATGCCAAACGGGATAGATTTTTAAAAATCCCGGGATTCGGGATTTTGTAAATCCCGATCCCGAAATCCCGGCATAATTCGGGATCCAAAAATCCCAAAAAATCACGGGAAAAATCGCGAATTGCTCTTAATAATAAAAATATTTTGTTAACAAAATCATTTGTATTCCAAATATATCAAAATTATACGTCATTACAAGTATAATATAATAACAGCAAGACAGAAAAATAAGTAAAAAGCGTAATTGAACAAAAATAAAAATTATTCATTTGTTTTCAGAAAATTATTTGGATTCCCAGAAAAAGATCGGATAGGCTTGAACGAATTTTGTTGTCAATATACGCTGCCGTTGAAAAATACTTCTCGCAATCAACATTTATTGGTAAAATAGTCCCAAAATAGCTCTATGCAGCTTGTAAATATTCACCTCTACCAACTCCTGATGTTAATAAATCTATTTCTTTGGACAGTCGAGTGTCTAAATCAGTTACTCTATCAATTCATTTTATAGGGCTTTTGCATTCTTCGATGCCATCAAATAATTTTTATCACTGGAAGTAGGGTTTTCCTCATCTGAGATGCTATTATTGAAGTCAAGTGATATAGAATTTTTTTCATGACCTTTTGTATTCACAATCCCGAAGATCCCGAAAAATCCCGCTACAAGTTTTTAAAAATCCCGGGATTCGGGATTTCCCGATTGGCATCCCTAATTCCTATCCATAGCTGCCAGATAGATATCGTCAAAGATATTTTTTGATATCGTATAAAAATCATCAAAAAAAAAACAAATAAAAAATATAAAGAAGGCAAAGTCATGAACATACGCCTATAATAACATTCATTACGCTGTTTAAGCTTACAAAATACAAAGTAAAGGAGGCGACTGAGTTAGTGAAGTTCAGTCAAACTTGTGTAAAGACACTGTATTCTTGTTTGTAGAGAGTAATAGTGGTTTGAAGATCTCCGTTACAAAAATCTGTCAAATAATTGTCTCGTAATTCCTATTGTTTATACAAAGAATATAAACAAGGGAATAACAAAAAAGGCAATTGTTGTTGTTTACATAAAGTTGTGAACAGTGGCACACAGAATTGTGCAAAAAATAAAGAATTTCATTTATAACTGAACACAAATTTATTTTCATTTATTTGCAAACTACAATCTCATATTTTCAACGTTTTTAAAAGGTAAAAACGTAACAATACTTTACTTATTGTTATGCAAATATAAATATTAAGGAGGCTTTTAATGTACAAAAGTGAAGAGTTTAATGTAAATTTTTAATTTCTAAAAAATAGTCAAAATAAGGGTATAAATCGTCATATCGTCAGTATGATATTTTTGCAGTACAAAATCATCAAATCTGGGAACTATGTTCCCACCAAAGGGAGTCAAATGACCCCTTCGGTATTCAAGGTAGATTACATATATTTCTCGGTAAAAAAAATTAACAAGAGAGGAGTAAATCTTGGAAAACATATTTTGTAATAGAAGTCTTAAAGGCAAATGGCGATGTGATTATATTATTTTCAAGAAATTCTGACAAAAATTCAAAATGGATCATTTAACCCATCAATGGTAGGTTTAGTGTTAGTACTCTCAAGATTTTTGGGTTAGAATTACTTCGCAAGATTTTTCTAGTGGGTTATTACAGATTTTGTAGTGGAATATATAACAAATGCTTTAAAATGCCTATAGTTAACAAAGTATTAATTATATAGATAATATTATATAAATGTAATATATAAAGTATATAAATGACAATATACTTATTTCTCTAATGTTATGTATATTCGAAATTTAGAGGTTTAACCTTTCAGGCGGAATGACTTGCCTACCACTCCTAGTCACATAATTATCACCAGTATTCCTAACAGTGTCCAAAACTTCATTCTCACTATTATCACCCAAAGGGCCAGTTTTTATAATATGCTGTTCACTTGTTCTATATTGCACACCATTCTCATCCCTCACCATAAATGATCTTGGCTCTTCACACTCCCGCACCACCTGACCAAAAGACCAAAATGGTGCTGGGGTCCTCTTATACACAATATTGGCACCAGGCTTGATAGTTTTCCAACAACTCTTTCCATTGTCATAATTCCCCGCATATTTCAAAATGCTGTCATTCAATTTCCTCTTATAAATTTCTTCGTCTACTAGTACTGGTTTAAAATTCTCCGAAACGGATGGCAATTTAGTTCTTAAGTTCCTGGACATTAAAAGTTGAGCCGGACTAGGCATACCCCCCTTAGGCGTAGTCCTATAATGCAATAAAGCCACATATGGATCCGAAGTACCTTCACTACACTTATATAACATTTCCTTTACAGTCTGTATTGACCTTTCAGCCAAACCATTCGACGTCGGAAGATAAGTACTTGCTGTCCTATGAGTTATACCCCAATCATTTCATAATTCCGAGAAAACCCTTGAATTAAACGGGGGTCCATTATCGGAAATTAGAATGGGAACAATAATGATGTTTCTCTTCTGTAATGGCTGGTGTAAGAATCCTGGAGAATTTCATTCTTTTGATAAACGAAACCAATGAAATTGTTGTTGTTTATTTGCATTTTTTTGGAAAAGAGGAAAAAATTTTTCACAATCCAAGCAAAGCTATTAGAGTTTCAAGGTGCTTATGTTTTTGCCATAATTTAAGGATTTCATTCAGTACGAGTTTTCGAATTAAAAATTGAACTCAAGGTTTTTAAACTTTATGGCGAATACTTTTCTGGCATATGTGGTGCCTTTATGCTGCTTTTTTGCCCTTTTGCTGTTCTTTTCTGAAAATAATCCAATTTCTAAAAATGCTGCCATAAAACCCAAAAAATATGCTACATGTTTTACTCTCAATTCAATCAAAGGGTTGTAAGGGCAGCACTTTTAAAACAGCTGTTCTTGTTATTGTTTTGGAAAAAAAAAATAGGAAAAATGATTTGTTTAAAAAATATTATTTTGAGAGATTTGTTGGACTCCTCTTCATCGTCAGATGTGGAGGACATGTATCCATTATTATTAAAACGAAACTCTTGCCGTGAGTTAAAAATTTTGTTGAAAACGATATTTATCAGTATTGCTCCAGATTCTAGTAGCAAATTTAAAAACAAACAGCAGCTGATTAAAACGCTAAATTGGTATTACATACATAATTGGCCATTACAACCCTTCAGTCATGATTACGACCTAGCTTCTCACACTACTTATGTTGTGTGCGTTAATTTTATACATGAGTGGCGGAACCTACAGTTTTAAAGTCGACTCCGAATGACAGATTTTTGAGAAACTTTTCATGGCAATTTTTACTCTCAGAGTCTTTGCCAGAAATCTGCAGAGAGGAAGTCTCCGAAGAAATATTTTTCGTTTTGATGTCTGAACTGGGATTTGAACCCGGGCCTTTTGTCTACTAAGCCAACACACTACCCACTAGACACGGTATTAAACTACAAAAACAATTGCAAAAAAAGGGCAATGATTTTTGTTCTTTTATAGTCGTTAAAAATTAAACACATTATAATGCTTCGTGCAACCTTTAATAAGTGCAATCAAATCTGTAGGTAACAGTTCTTTGCCAGAAAAGAAATCACCATTAGATATCGGTTTGTTTTACAGAAAATGCAAATTTGTATTCATCTGTAAATGACATTTTCTTTTACCACATTTTACCCTTAAAGTATGCAATAGTTATTTAACTTTTGCTACCTTAAAAGATATGCTGTGGTAAATACACTTTCATTTTATGTATGAAATAATAAACTTAGATTCTTTGTTAAAATTTAAAGAAGAATTTCAATTACAGATAAAAAAAATATATTTGTTTAACATTAGTTTTCTAACTGTTAAAAGGCCAGTTTTTTAGCTGGTTTTTTTTCTCAGTGTTATTGTTGTTTTACGTACTGCCTCTACCGATGTTCGTGCGTTCTTTTTAGCTTGTGAACCGCTTTCATAATCTCTTGCCACAATTTATTTTCATTATGAAAAATTCTTTCATCTGTATTTGAATGAAAATGCTTTTCATAATTAAATACCTTTAAGCATTAATATGCTTAGAAGTTATTTTTCCTATGAACTTTTCACAGCTTGTACATGGAAATATATATTCTCTCTATAATTCTTTCATTATTTCCTTTTATAATTTCCTTTTCTTTTTCTGTTTTTTTCTCTTTTCTTTTCTACTATAAAATAGCTCTTTAATGAAATATTGTTTACGTGGTGGTTTAATTTTTTTTTAAATAAATTATAAAAAGAATTGGAAAATTGTTGAAAAAAAGAAAGGAAAAAGTTTTCATAATGGTTTTGTTGTGGTTTTTAACGTCTTGTTGCCTTAGCACAAAAAAAAAAAAATTTGCTTTTCTCGCTAACCACGATCACATGCAGGCTTTTGTTAGAGAAAAATGAAAAGCGCAAAAAACACGGAAAACTACAGCGTTCAAGGAATAAAGGCCATAAGAAAATTTTATATTTTATAATCTGTCATAAGTTAATTAAAATAATTCTTTGAAGAGGGCCATCTCTTCTAAGCGGTTTTGTAGCAATGAGAGGAACTAGCTGTAGGTTCCATCACTCGTATATAAAGCAATATCGTAAACTTAATCTATGTATGTGTTGCTGTAGTCTAGTTAGAAGTTTGTTGACTTATTGGATGTGGGGCCAAGGTTCAAAACCTAGGTTAAACATCACTCAGCGCCATCCCCTCAGCAGATTTCTAGCAAAAACTTTGAGAGTAAATAAAATGGGCATAAAAAGTTTCTCAAAAAGCTGTCGTTCGTGCCGTGGTCTAGTAGGTAGTGTGTTGGCTTATTAGACGAAAGGCCCGGGTTCGAATCCCAGGTCAGACATCAAAACGAAAAATATTTCTTCGGCGACTTCCTCTCTCTGGCAAAGACTCTGAGAGTAAACATTGCCATGAAAAGCTTCTCAAAAATCTGTCGTTCGGAGTCGACTTTAAACTGTAGGTTCCGCCACTCATGTATAAAATTAACGCACACAACATAAGTGGTGTGAGAAGCTAGGTCGTAACCCTGACTGAAGGGTTGTAAAGGCCAATTATGTATGTATGTATAAAATTTTCTTCATGGAGAGTGTTCTACGAAAGGCGGGAGTGTATCGCAATGACACTATTTTATAAAAAAGTGTCCAGTTGCTTGCGTACGCTAACGACATCGACATCATAGGGCGTACCAAACGAGATGTCACTGCTGCCTTTAGTGCTATTGAACGGGAGTCTAAGAAGATGGGTTTGGCAGTAAATAGGGGCAAAACGAAGTATATGTTATTGACAAGTAGAACCGTGCGGTGTATTGATTCACAAATTACGGCCGATAACTATACTTTTGTTACAGTGAAGGAATTCATTTATCTTGCCTCCGCCGTTACCACCGAAAATGTTGTCAGTCTGGAGATCAAGCGCTGGATTACTCTTGCCAACAGGTGCTATTTTAGTCTCAATAGGCAATTGAGTAGCAGAGACCTCTCTCGTAAAACGAAACTAATCCCACCCGTGCTTCTTTACGGCGCAGAAGCATTGACCCTATTAAGAACGTATGCAGCTGCCTTGAGAGTATTCGAAAGAAAAGTCCTACGTAAGATCTTCGATCCAGTGTGAGTTGGCGATGTTTTTCACATCCGAGTCAACAGTGAGCTATATGAGCTCCTCAACAACATGGACGTTGTAAACCGTATGGAGGACGATGCTCCGCCGAAACGAGTATTTGATGCGGGGATCTGCGGTAGTTGGTGAAGAGGACGACCTTGTATCCGTTGGAAGGACCAAATCAAGGAAGCCCTATCCTCGATTGGTATAACCAACAGGCGTAGGCGCACAAGAAGCAGAGGCGCCTGGCAGGATATGTTGCGGCAGGCCGAAATCCGATAATTGGGTTTTTATGGTCAATTAAGTAAGTAAGTATAAAATTTTCACACACAATTTACGTTGTGTGTGAAACAAGCCCGTGATTCTATTGTAATATGATTCTGTGTTGCAAAACCAATTTATTTTTATTATGTTTACCTTGAATATTATATAGGTTTTGTACATTTTGGACTTAAGTCTTTTTTGTATTTCTTTATCGCCTTCTATTGCATTATAGCAAATACACATATTCGATTTCAATTAAAAAAGTTTCATGTTCATGTACGTTATTCTATACATTGTTCAAATACAAGCTGTGTTACCCTAATAAACTGAGAAATAAAAAAAGGAAAAAAAAAATTGTTTCAACCGAGTAATGGAGAAAGAAAAAAAGTTGAATTGCTTAACCTTAAAGCTGTTTGTAATAGAAGTGTAACAATAATTTAATAATTTTTTAAAATATGACTTACCATCCACCTTGTCGTGTCAGGGTAAAACCAAATCTTGAATCTCTATCCACTGATACTCGTATACCAACGATACCCAAGCCTTGAGGTGTTATCACTTGTCCACGCATTACCGATACCCGGCTAAAGTTAATTTTTTTTTGGTTTTAAGTTTAGGGGAAGGAAAGAGTTGAAGAGAAACAATACAATATTAATTTTAGCTCATTTATTGTAATTCAATTAGCATTTCAAATTAATTTTTTCTTTTTTTTTTTAATGAAAATGATGCAATTTTAAAAAGTATAATGATGAATGCTTGTTGTTGTTTTTTTTTTTAACTAATTGATATAATATAAATATTTTATATAAAAATTGTTTATATAAAGAAAAGAACAAAACTCTAAATGAATGCAACTAATTTAATTATTACTTTTATAATTAATTTTTTTTTTTATAAAATTTATTAAAAAAAATATAACTTTTTAGATATTTTGGTGGTAGTTTTTATTTACAATTAAGAGAACGGGTGTGATTTCTTAATAAAGTGTAAAAATTAAAAAAAAATTGCACCTTAAAATATGCTAGAAATATAGAGAAATTGTTTAATGGAAATTGTTTGAAGGCAGTAGAAAAGATATTGTAAATATAAGTCTAAAATTTTACTGTCTATAGCCTAAAGTATATATTGAAGTACATATGTAAATAGTGTACTAGAAAAATATGCTGCCTACTTTGGGGATAATATATATATTTTTACAATTAATGACCGAATGTATACAAAATTGTTTCACCGGAATCCTTAAATAATGGAAATTGTTGCCATCGCAATTTTTTTGTGGCTCAAAATAATATAAAAACCAAACCCTTCAATTTTTGGAAATTGTGAGGTTGTAGCATACCTAAAGGGATAACTAATTGAAGAAAATTAGTTAAATTTGTAAATTCTTCACTACAATACAAATATGCATTGCTTTAAATAAATTTTGCACTACATTCAGGGTGTTATATAATATTGCATACTTATTGATCTATAACAATTAAAATATTTAGGTAATCAGTAGTTTTATCATTTTCAAAAAGGCTTTCTCTTAAGAAACTTTATTGGCATTCAAAATTTTAAGTAAGGCAGGTTAATTGTACTTGGGAGGATCATTTATTAGATGTATGTAATGGTTTTTAAATATTTATTCTATATTAGTCGTTTGAGGGACATAGATATACCCATTTTATACTTCACTTTGCTTGCCTTTTCGAAGATGCATTTATTAGTCTATATTTGGTACAACTGGATAATAGAGGAATAAGGAATCCGCACACGAATCCACAAACTAATGCATTGGTTTTTTTTTTATTACCAGTGTATACATTGTGCTGGTAGACCAAAACAAACAGAGATGGTGCATCTATATACATGTGATGTCTGGCTATAATGGGAACAATGAGAACCTCTCCCTCTACTGCCTTGGAACAGACAACTGCTAGTGAATTCCCAACATGGATTTAATTATGAATAGAAGTGCCATGTTCATAAAGAGTTTAAGTCGCGGAGGATATAGGATCGACACAGATCTTTTATATGGTATATTGACGTTTTTTTTTTTTTAAACCATCACTCAGAGGATGACCCCTACTCCTGCATTGTGCAGGTTTAGGAAAGGTGGAAAGAGGGAAGATGCGAACGGTAAGGAAACGAGTTGCTACTGGTGACTATAAAATGGCCAGTGTTATACCTTCACCATTAGACAGTCTACAGCAATCGTCCCCAAGGAAGCCCGCAGTTTCTCACACCACTTATGTTGTGTGTGTTAATTTTATACAGAAGTGGCGGGACCTACAGTCTAAAGTCGTCTCCGAAAGACACATTTTTGAGAAACTTTTGTAGAAGAGAAAGGGAAGAAATCGCCGAAAAAATACATTTTTTGTATATTTTTTTATTTTGATGTCTAAGCCAGCACACTACCTACTAGAATGTATAATAGATTAAGCATGGACATTTTAGAATCCAATATCAAATTGTGGGAGCGTAATCTATTTCTATTTCAACGCTCAAATAAATTTAAAAGACTATTGAAAAGTTTTATAGTTTTAGATCATTTTTTTATTTAGAATCTGAAAGCGTTCGTCTTAGGGAAACAGGTATGCTCTGGTTGCAAACGGGGCTTTAAAGGGTTATGAAGTTTTTTTTGTCCTTAGATTTCCGGTTCGAAATTTGATTGCGAATGCTGTAAATGATCGGCACGCACTACAGCGTTGAGTAGCGGTAAAAAGTAAATACACAAGTTTTGTGATTAATAAGATCTGGGCTGTGCGACAAAACCAGACTTTTAAGAATAGATCAAAACCATACTGTGGTATTAACTCAGCCATGTCCAAGGAAAAAATGGATAGGTTAAAATGCGAATACCTTTAGTTGTATTAGGAGTAACGTTTTCTTCTCAAGCAGGTAAAATGAATGAAACAATACGTGCGCAAAGTCGAGCTATGAATTAAATATTTGCTAAAGAACAAATGTTGCCTACTTTTAGGAAAGACTTTATAAAAAAAGATTACTTTATTGAACATATTCTATTATTTTCAAAAACAATTTTCATTAAACAATTTTCTTTATTTTATTAAAAACAAAAAAAATTGATCTCAACCAAACTCATGCAGAACTCTTTAAATTTTATTTATAAAAAATAGATTTATAAACTCTGGCAACCCTAAGGGTTTAATTATTAAACATAAAAATAAAATAAAAGTTAGTTAACTTAAAGATTAACAATTTTTAAATATCAATTTTTGTTTTAAACTCAGTCATTTAGATAGTGATATTTAAAATTGTGCTTATATACCTAAGAAACAAATGCATTTTAATCAAATACAAATACAAAGTAAAACTTATAATTTTATTATTTTTATTTTGGATTTTTAACAAGAAATGTGACATTTTTACAGAGGCGTATGAATAACCCACTTTAAACACGTACTATTGGCGGGTCATAAAAGTTTGAGCACGTAGAAAATTATTTTGAGAAAAAAAATAAAAAATAGAAAACTTGGTTAATAAAATGAAAAACTGAAACGAATTCAGTATAAATATTAAAAAAAAAAATATTTGCCATAAAACTTTGTATTGTAAGCTTAATTTTATGACTACAATTGTGTATTTTCTTGTTCATTTTTTTTCAAATATCTTAGCATAATTTTAGGGGTGTTAGCGTTAGCTAGATAGTTGTAGTAGTAGTTGCCTATAGGCAGACATATATTTTGTTTACAATTTATCATAATTTATTTACCAAAATTTATAGGCAATTTTATTAACGCCTCAAGAGTCTTACCATGATGGCTATACGAACAAACAATTATATTTAACGCCATTTAGGATTACATGGTATGCTATATTAGATAACCAAATTCATTTTATATTTTATTGAGTTGATTTAAGCAAGATTAGGTCACATCAAACTTTCTGTATGGAGAGTGTCTGAAGACTTATAGTTTTTTTCTCATTTGGCAGTATGTGTATATATTTATTTGTGTGTTTATAACTATTTTATGAGCCAAAGGATTACACGAGCTCTAAAACAAATACATATGATTACAATTTTATATTAGACCACTCTCCCTCTCTCTCTCTCTCTACCTATAAGTATGCTTTAGATTTTCTCTCTTATTCTGGGTTATTTTGTTAAGCAAACATCGTAATAGTTTTTTGATCGTTAGTCCAACGCCCTTTACAAACACTCGCATTCTCGCAATGGTGTAAGTAAAAGTTATTTTAATTTTATTATTTTTTCTTTCGTCCAAAATGTGTTGTAAGCTCTCTTTTGTTGGCAATAAAAATAAGAAATAATATAAGAATCCTCATCAAAGTTTCATGCTTTAATACACTCTTGTTTCATAATTTCCACAGTCTAACGCTTGACTGCATTAAATCTGAAAGTATACGTATGTATGTATGGTTTGAATAAACGTTAACATTTCTTTTATTTTTATTTCGATTCTTTTATGCGCCCAAAAAAAAAAAACATATGTAATACTCCCTAACATATGCTACATTTAATAAAAAAAAGACAACTTTGTTTAACGTCAAGAGAAACAAGGAGAAAAAGCGAGACAGCCAGCAGAGTGGAAAGAAAGAGAATTTTTTTTTATGTGTTTATATGCGGCCATATTTTGCGGCTTTGCTGGTTGACACAATTTTGTCATGTTTTATGAAAATCAAAAAGAGAAAACCGAAATGAAATGTTTTTCTTTTTTATTTTGGTATTTTTTCTTTCAGCTTCTTTATATTTATTAGTTTTTTTATTTACTTCTCTTTTGGCCGCATACACAGACGTTTTGATAGAAGAGTTTGTTTGGCAAGTCGTAAAAATATAGCCACAAAATATGCTTTATTTATGGGAAAAAATCAGTTTTTTTCTGGTTTTTCCAGAGCATACATACGAGTATGATAGTACAAATCATTTCAGAAGATAAAGAACATAAATATGTTATTGAAACTATGCCAGAATAGAATATCGCTTTTGGAAAAAGCGCAAAAGATTTCAATAAATTGAGGAATACTTACAAAAACCTTAGTATGTAATTAGGATTTAAAAAAATATAGGCTCCACTACTTTTACAAACTAAGGACGGAATATTTTAAGGAGTTCTTTTAACGCTAATATTACTTTGGTAAAAATTTCTTCTTGAAGTATTGGCTATAAAAATGCGGTATATATTTAATATATTATTTAGAAATTTTATGATGGTTTTTGTCCTTAATAACTCCGATGTATATTACATAAGGCTAAAATCAATTATTTTTACCCACTGTATGGTGTTAAACGAAAGCTTGTTCAGTCTTGAAAATGATGAATTGTGTAATAATTTGAATATGCAAGAGAAAATTTTGTGTGGTTCTCAAGAGAGTAAAGATTTTTCAGGTCAGATAATAATATTTATAGACACTATTAAGCGAGTCACTATAGCAGAAACTTTAAACCTTTGCAATCAGCAGCATACGTTTGTGGACAAGTTGATCGTGAAGAAGGTTATACAAACAGCAATAAATTATATTCAAAGCACTGTCAACCAGTCTAACGAGCCTGAAAATATTCTTTATTAATTATTACTGGTCATTAGTCAACAACCTGTCACCTCATACCGCCCAAGTTGTGTAATTCTATTCTACCTAGGAGTGATGATGCTGAGAGTTTAATATTCAATACGAACGATAGATCGAAACTCCCATACTAATCAATTAGTTTACTCGCAGTTCTTTTACCAAAAGTGTAATAAGGATGGGTCCTTGCTGAGATTTGATAACTCGAGCTTTGTTTAGTAAGCCACAGACTACTTACTAGATTACAGAGATAATGGCACCAAAGTAGTTAATTTTTTAATATCAAATCTTTGGACATAATATTTTCTGTTGTGATGCAAAGCCAGTTAAAAAATGTTTAGATAGTCAATAATCACTTGCCTTACAGTCCAGACAACACGCAGAACGCTTTTAATCAAGTGTTCTATAGATAAGAGTATGTTCGAAATTAGTTAGAATCACTCCTATCTAACGTTAGCCTCTGCCTTGAATAAATTTATACTCTATGGGCCATTATTACAACTTACTGTTAAAGTTGGCGTTAGTTAAAGGTGCCTTTAGCTAAAGTGAACGGCAAAGTTACCTTTAACTTATTTTGGTTATTACGACTTACAGATAAAATAAAATTAACCTTTTCAAAAATATGGCACTGCTGGAGCAAAGTCGATAAAACTGCTCAATTAAAGAAGTTTGCTTTTTAACACAGTGGTTGTTGTACATGCTCATTTTGTTTAAATTTGAAATTGCCATATCGAAAATAGTATATGATAGGCCAAGTTCAAACATAAAGTGACCTTTAAATGTTAAAGGTAGAATGATCTTCCTTTTAGCTTAACGCTCACTTCTATCTTATTGGGTACTCGTAATAATGAAAAACAATTCATCTCTCCGTTAAAATGCTCCCTTTAGTTAACGGTAAGTTATAATAATGGCCCCATGAATGTTTCATGAAAATGTTAAACAATATATCTTAAAGCATACTTTAAGGATACCAGTATAATTGCGGATTTTTAAGATGCTTTAAGGATCAATAGAATGATGCCCAAATAAAAACCTTAGAGTACTAAATGTTAATATTATTCTTATAGCTTACTTCTCTACTAAATTCTTGTCTTAGGCTATTTCAGTTTATTTGATTAATTTTTTATAAAGATTTGTCTTCTTTTCTGTTTCTCCGGCTGTATGAAAATATGTATATTGCTCAGTGGTACCTTCAATGCGTTCAACTAATCAGTAAATATTTTAAAAATCCTTTCAAATGTAAAATGTGCACATTGGTGCCAATACTGGAGAAAGGTGGCAAAATCTTCTTCGTAATATCATTCTTATTTATCTATTAGGAAAGTAGAATGGACTAGTAGACGCTCTTGAACACGCACAGAGGCCCGTTAAGATGCCACAAGCAATTCCTGCACTGACTGAATTCCACTAGACTTATCGTTGGAAGTGGTCAGCTTCCTGCTTACCAACTTTTTAAAGTAGAATTAACAGTTTCCGAAATTTCTGAATATTTTAGTTTCAAATATAATCTATGTCATACGGCTTCCATTACCTAAAGATAATTTGCTTTGAACAAGATTTTAACCCCGCTTTTATATCTCCAATAATTATTTTAACATCCTAAAAGAAACAGAAAAGAAAACAAAAAGCAATTACGGATTATTGTCTACTTAAATTAAATTGCAAACTTGTATTATTTCATCAGTTCGAAAGCAAAGCAGCCATAATATATTTCTGCATTATAATATAAAGAAGAAAGAAGAAGAAAAAAAAAACAGAAAGAGTAATTAAGAAAAATTATTGAATTAATGCCAGAAAATTATAGACATTAATCAAAAACCATTTTCGTAATTAGGAGGTAAAAAGCTCTAATAAGAACAACTTGCATTAAAAGAGTACACAAGCAAAGAAGTGTTGAGAAAGAGAAAAAAAAGGGAAATGTGTATGAGAAAAAAGCAAAACTTTATCCTTTTAAATTACAAAAAAGTCCATCCAACACATAAGCACTGGCTTCTATCGTATATACACTTAACATCAATCTACAATATTGCAGAAAACTAGGGCCACAGCTATAAAACGAAACAAAAGAACATTATCATGTAATTCAATAGAACAGTAGAAAGAGTGAAGGAAAGAAAAATACTTAGAAAACAGAAAGTCTTAGAAATCAAAAACTTTATTAATACCTTCACTCCATTTGCTCTAGCCCAGCAAATCATAAGAAAAAACGTCAAATGTAGACTGTACAGAGAAATATGAATCCTGTATGTGTACACTTACATACTTACACATAATCACCTTAAATTAAAGTATACTTTTCAGCTGGCAATGAAATTCAAAAGGGTCTCTCAACATGTGCTTCGTATCTTTAATTTTAAAAAATGTGTAAGACATCATCAAATTTCTGTTTTTTTTTATTTTTTTAAAAACTTCAATTGCATGCAACACAATTTTCCATGATTCTGTTGCATATAGCAGGCTGAATTTAATCGATAGCAAGAGTTAAGTTAGATTTAGGAGGCCGCTATTGTGTGTGATTTATGCCCATATACTGGCGACTTAAGATAAAACCACAAGAAAAACTCTAACATGTCCAAATCGATCGGTTTTATCGCCTCCACCTTCAAATCTCTCGTGTAGAATATCCAATTAGCCATTTGTGCTATGGCAAGTAGAAATCATATACCGTTGGTATCCAGTGTACACAATTAAGACCAAAAGTACGTGATAGTCTGGCCAAAGAATTATAACTTGGCAAAACAGCTGTTGCAAAATTTCTTTCCAGGCAGTGTAACCTTAACAACAACTGCTGGATAGTAATCCATTTAACTTTGGTACTGAGAATAAAAAGATTGGCGATTATATAGTTTCCGAGGAGTGGATTAAAGAGAATATTTTCGGCCTTTATTTGATTAACATTAACATGTATTATGACCATGCTAAGATTTTTTGATCATATTTTAATAATTACTAAATTGGCCCTTAAAAGTATGCTTCATTTCATTGCTTACATTTTAAAAATACAATTTAAAAGGTAAAAAAGATTCGGACATAAAGAGTAAAGTAAATTCTATTAAAATTTCTGTTTGGAAAAGCTCTTATGGTCCTTTTAGAAATGTTCTAAAAATTAAACATAAGAACAGCATCCTGAAAATATACTATACTTTTTGTATTTTGATATTTGAACTTTTGTGTATGCTAGTAATATAATCCAATATCCAATATATCGAATAATACTCAAGTTATTCTTTTAGTTCATTTTTGATTATCTTCATTTAATATGTAGTACGGGGGACAATCAAAGCAAATAGTGGGCCCGATTCCAAGCAGATAACAACACAAGAATAAACGAATGATTCTTATCACTACGTTCATAATTATATTTCCTTGGAATCTTTGTTTTTTTTTAGTTTTTAATGTCATATTTAAACAGGGCTTGTCCTGCTTTTAGCACAATTGTTAATTTCTTTTCGAAATTAATATTTTCTTATAATACGTTGAAATGAATTTCTGAGCGTAACCATTCGATTACTATTTTCGCAATATACCTGCGACTTACATATCGCCCTATGATCTTATATTACTTCAGCTATTGTTGAGATTATTATTGTAAAGAAAACTTTTTTTGCTCTTCTACATCGCTTTATTGCATTAGAATTGCGTTTCTGAGACTATACAGAGCTGGTTCACGCTAACAATATTTTCTTCGCAAAGAATTTTTCTTTTCAAAACTATTTCTGTATTTTTTCCTCCAACATTTCTGGCAAACAAAAGTTTGTAATTTGTTTTTCAGCAGGTAACCAACCATCCAAATACGAATACCTACAAAACAGAGTCAACAAAAGCAACACATACCAGAATCGAAAACGTAAAACGTGTTAGTGTTACAACCAGCCAAGAAAATTGTATTAAAAAAAGGCAAAAAAAAAGAAAACCGAAGTAAAAGAAAATAGAAATAAACACCGAACAAAAAAAAAAACTTTAGAATTTATGTTATGGTGTTTCATAGCTGAAAAGCATCATATTTCATACGAACAGCCGTAATAGCAACGATGTTGCGAGAGATCTGCTTTGGTTTCGCCATAAAAAATACCAGCTCAGCTGTAAGAGCATTTGGAAATTTTACCTTGAATTAGAAAAAGTGCAACATATGAGTAAAAGGAAGAACAAAAAAATACAAGGATTCCATAATAAATTGGAAATTAGTTGCACTTTTGTTTCGAGAAACACATTCGGGTTGCGCAAGTTGTTGCGTTTTTTTTTTTTGGGGTTTTTATTTCTTTCTCTTTCATGTTTGTAATGTACTTTACGCATTTAGATAATGGAAATCTATGATGCCATTTGTTTTTGTATGTTTTATAGCATGGCCAAATGGTATTAAGGATTAATATGTCTCCTTCTCCTTTGAGAATATAATGGCCATATGCCCGAAAGTTGGAAAAATCTGAGAATTTATTTGGCTGATTAAAAAATTTGTTACAAGATTAAAAATTAGAATTGATATCTGATTAGGTATACATTTTTGGTATACATTTTTTATGCCATCTAAAAGTATGCAGAGTTTTAGTATAAACTTTATAAAAGAACTCTTAATATCATGGCAGCAAGGCTTTTAAACAGTTACAAATTATTACAACTTACAGCTGTTCAGAAAAAATATGAGCATAAACTTTTGATTACCTCGTCTCAACATTGATCTGAAACTTATTCTACAAAATCCAACAGGATTAGCCCCTAAAGTATACATAACTTTTTATACGATATATACGAAGTGCTTTTCTAAACCATGGTATATTTTTAGTCGTGTAAAACACGAATATTGTACGTATTCCAAAAATTTGTATTTAAAAATAACTTCATATTCAATGGAACAGAACAATTTCCAAAAATATTTCTCCTAATTTTATACAACAATTTTTGCACAACAGTTAGGACGCCTATGTTATTTAAAATTCTTTAGTTTATTTATTACTTTTGGAACAATATCGATGGGTGCATTGTGCAAGAAACACTTATGGCCTATAGTGCATCTTTGTGCCTCTCAACAATAGAGAAAGATCGCGCATTATTACACTCACGCAAACATAACAGCGTTCTCATCGTTATATCCGTCTGGTTCAATTCTAGCGCACGTAATATCACCAATATTCAGTATACGATGGTTCTGATATTGAAAGCAAGGACGAATGTGTAATATCCTTGAACTCAGGACTATTTAAAGCGACTGATGTTGCTTCTGAAAAATACATTCTAAAGTTAGCAGTGAGATCATGCGCACTTGTACGCGTAATCGCAAACGACACACTTTTTATAAGTTTATGTCCTACATATTACTTCATATTAATCAATATTCTCCCACTGAACAATATACAAATCAATTTGGCTATCTCCGGACCAAGAAACATACAATTGAATAGACCACATAACGAATAGTTGCCAATGGTGGAAACTTTTCTGCATGTTTTAGTCGTTAGGACTAGTAGAAATTAACAAATAGATTAGTACTCGCTGCTCACTCGATTTTTAAAAATTCCTACAAGATTAACATGGCAGAGATTGATTAAAAGGGTGAAACCAATGTTACTGAAAATGACTATTCAGATCCTGTTACGAAATATCACAAAAGCTGATAAAGCCTGCTAGTACAGCTGATATAGCTGATAGAGCCTGCTAGTACAGCTAGTTTAGCTGATACAAAGCAAATCAAGATCAGATATAAAGCAGATCGGGATTAAATACAAAGCAGTTCGGGATTGAGATCAGATATAAAGCAGATTGAGACCTTTAATCAATTTAAATCACACAAAAAAAAAAATAATATAAAGAATACAGTCTTTTACAGCTATGCAGCAACTATATTTTAACCACACACACACACAGTTAAAAGGATTACCATTTACCAATACACACAACACATGTTACAAACCTATAGACTGATCGTACACAATTCTGCAATAATTTTATTCTTTTACAGATATGCATGCTCCCAAATTTGTATGAAAAAATTGGTCCAGAAACGCCATGAACATACTACTAATTTTTTATGATCACAAATTATTTTTCTGCAAGCATTTTTGTAGGCCTCTATACTGCAGTAGAAATCTAAATATGGTTGGAAATAATCACTCTACTTAAAACCTTGAAATATGCTTCGGTTACAAACAAAACATTTAATAGCAAAAGATGGTCTAAACAGTTTTTGGGTGACAAATATTTTTATATTAAGAATTTCAATAATTTTTTCTATCCAAATATTAGTATGCTTTTAGGAGTAACCTACTAAAAAATTTTGACAATACTTTTTTTTTTTAAGAGGGCCTAAAAGTATGCAAATCATTTTTAAAAAAATATGGACATTTTACAAGGTTGATGCATAGAATTGTAAACAAACATAGTATACTTTCGTGCCGTGACATAAAGAATAAAAACTAACATAACCTTTAACAATTTGTAGTTGTTTTAAGTTACCCTAATATTATATAGTATTTCTGCTTTAATCTTTATTAAATGCTCACCGTAAAATATAAAAACTAAATGAAAACTATTATAAAACTACTACAACACAAAAAAATGATATGTTATTGTATTAAGAAATATAGCAAGAAACTAAAGAATTTTTTACTGTAGCGCTGAAAAGTATGCAATGCATTTTTTATAAACATTTTTGTCTTTTTTGTTCGTATTGCATTTTATTGTTTTGTTCAACGTTACTGTTAGATATTCATTACATTTGTACTACAGTAAAAATGTAAACACTTACCACTGGTATGTGTAACTACTATATATGCGCTGCATATGCATATTATATGCGACGATATGTAAAGAAATAAACCAAAAAAAATTACAAAAAAAATGCACTCGCAGTATAGAAAGGTACATACATATGTCATTTTACATGTGTATGTAAAACAACTACATACATACTTTTATTTCGTGCGAGGTACGTATGTCTGTGTGTATGTTTGTACGCAGGTACTGATGACTGCAAGCCATATGTAAGCAAGTAATGGTTGCAACATTTATTTCATGTTGTAACATGTTGCCATGAGTAGAAAAAGTAAAAAAACGAATGTAAAACAAGAAACGTTGCTTTTTTCTCTTCGTTTTTTTTCCAATTCTATGCTTTTACATCTTGCCAGGCTGTAGGTTTTTCCTGCTTTTTTTTTTTTTAAAATTTCTTTGTTTTTTTCGTTGTAAGTTTGTTTCAGCAAATAACCTTTTATTCATACGAGTTGAGAGGCAGAGCAGAAAATATGAAAAGAAAAAATTCGTTTATAAATTGACCCACATTGTAGCCATATGCATCGTCCTATAACGTTATAATAGCTTATGTGAGTAACCGGCTACATGTTCATATTTGTAGACAATCGAAGGCAAGACAAGGCATGGTAAATAGGCTATGTGAGAGGCTTTCATTTTTGCTTTGAGGCCTGAGTGCAGTATACAATTGCATAAGATGATGATTTTGCTTCAAACTATGTTTCTAAGTTGTACTGCCTACAATAAATGAGATTTTCACTGTTTACAATTAGAAGTATTGTATGTACAAAATCTATTTTAAAGAGAGTTTCCAATAAAAATTTATTGGATACCCTATATAGTTAATTACATAGTTAGAATGGCCTTAAAAAGAGGTGAGATCTAGGAGGCTGTTATAATGGGTGATTTTATAAAAGCTATAGGAAAATTTTTGAAAAAAAAAAAAACATAAAATTCAGAAAAATGCATGAAATCTTCAGTTTGCATACTCTTTCCAACATTTCGGCCGGTATCTCATGAATAAATGCTTCAACATTGTCTTCCAAAGCCTGTCTGTATAGACATGAGCTTTAACATAGCCCCACAAAAAATAGTCTAATGGCGGTCAATTAACCGATCCCGAACGACAAATAAAATGTTCACCAAACTCGTCTCTCAATAAGTCCACTGTTACGCGTACTGTGTGGCATGTGGTACCGTCTTATTGAAACCATATGTTATGCAAGTCAGGCTCTTGCATTTTGGACAAAAAAAATTGGATATCATTTCACGGTAGCGCTCACCATTCACATTTGCGTTACGATTCGCAGCATCTTTGAAGAAGTACGGTCTAATGATGCCCCAAGCCCATAAACCGCACCAAGCTGTGAATTTTTTTGAATACGTTAGTAAGTTTTGGAATGCTTCGATCAGCCAGAAGCACTCACTCCAAAATCGAAAATTTACTTATTTACGTGTCCATTGACCCAAAAATGAGTTTTGTCGATGAACTTTCTTAACAGAGCACAAAGTTTGATAATAAAATTCAATGATTTGCAAGCATTGTTCGTTTGTAAGATGATTCTTGGTTGAATTATAGACCAAACTGATGATGTTTGACAGTGAAACAAAACACGAAACATGCCTGAGCTGTTTAAACCAGTGTTGCCAAAAGGATAATAGCTAAAAAAAATCACCCTTTAAATAACCAATTCCACCATTATTGCCGCTTCACTTTCCAATTTTATTTTCCCCAAAAAATCACGTCAAATTTTATATTGGGTCTTCCAATAGGGAATCATTCAAATTTCTTCTGTTTATTGTACAAAAATATCACGAACGATCATAGAAAACTACGTTTCTTCGCTGAAAAGGCTCTGGAGCAATTGGTAACTAAAAGTAATTTTCATCGAAAAATCATCTTAAGGGTTGAGGCTCATTTTTATGAATCAGTACGTGAAAAAACAAAATTATCGAAACTAGGTAATACAAATCCCCATGAGATTCAAGACCATCCAATACATTCTGAAAATGTCTCAATTAGATGTCGAAATCCACACTGTTTGGTAGCGCCATAAGTCGACGAGGACTATAGGTCGATGATTATCAACTCCTTTGTGCATTGATTCGATGACCTTGACACCAGCAACTTGTAGTTTGACTAGGATCGTACTACGTGACATCACAGCTTATAACATTGGCGACATGAGATTATTGTCATATCACGCTGAGGTGATGCCAGTGCTAAGATTGTGCGGTCTAATTCAAAAAAAAATTTTTTTGTGTGGCTTTCTTATTCATGTATCCACAGGGGCAGCGGTCCTAATAGTCAAATCCATCATAACGGTTGAGTTCAGCCACAGTCATAGAAAAATGAACATTTCGAATGCCCAATTTGAATATATTCCAAACAGAATTTCGATGATATCTCACAGATACCTTTTGTTATTCAAATTTAAAGATAGAAAATGTTTAATAAAACATATTTAGATGATTACGTAGGGTTGCCCCTTCCTTAACTAAAATTATTTCTTTATTGTGTGTCCTATCACTAAATCATGAAAGATCTCTGTTATCTTATAAGAAATATTATTTTTTGATTCAGTTTCATTAATCAATTTGTTTTTAGCTAAACAGATTTCTTTTAGTAAATTCTAGAATAAAAGGGTTGCCATTTATCGTTGCTTATAAAAAATGGACTTTGTTCAAACCGAAAGTGCATTGTGTATTGGATGTTGTAATGAAAAACTTTTCACAAGAAATCTTGGAGGGTTATATTTATACATTTATAATGTCTCAGATGGTGTTTAAGCCAAGCCTATTACTTTGCGAAATCTTTAATTTTAATCACTACCCGCTAGTCCAATATAAAACTAAAAGTTCTTCACATGGTTTTTGATATTCCCTTCATCATAATAATTTATAATTTTAAATTGAAAAACAAAAAAAAAAAAATATAAAAAATGGTTGTGGAAAGACCCATATGTCATATGTGCATGCATAAGCTTGCCATCTGTATGAGTTTTCATAAACAAAACCAAGCTGTCTCTCTGGTGTATGTAGTATTTCGTTACACATTTATATTGTATTACACAAACTAACACATACAACTAATACAATAACTGTACATTGCTCATGTTTTTTTTTTTTATTAAAAAAAATGTACGTTTCGTCTTTCTGGCATTTTTTTACATTCTTTTTTTTCGAATATCCTCCATACACATACAGGAACACACGTGAACATAGAATATTTGTCTCCCCTGATGTATGCAAGTATTTATTTGTACCGTGTTTTAGTGTAGTTTCGCTATACTTGCAAACATTTTATAATACGAATAACGTACACACACATAGAAGAGAATATTTTTATATGTTTATGTATGTGCTCATATACATAGATATTTGCGTTATTTTTTTTTTATTATTCGCTTTACTTGTTAGCTCCTAAATAAATATTTCACATACTTTTATGCTCGTATTTTCATTTCATTTCGTTGTATTTTTTATATTTTTTATTTTTTACTTTACAATGCATATTTGTTGTATACATTCTCTCTCTCTCTCTTTCTATACAATCTACGTACGTTTTATATTTTTCCTTAAAGATAGATACGAACAAAAAATATAAAGAAAATTTTTTCTTTCTGTAGTTATTTGTAGCTACTGACGACCGATAACAGCTGATGATATATATGATTCCCCAGTAAGTATGTATGTATGTATGTCTATGGAAAAAAAAAGTTGCTTTTGCTGGGGGATTTTGTTTCTCTGTAGCGATGGAAAAATATTTCTTTTCTTTTTATATAATTTTTGATTATTTTTCTTTAGAAATTTATTCATTTTTTTCCCTTTCCATTTCTACTTATTAAAGTCTTAAAAAAATGGAATATTTCATTTTGAATTTAACACCCTGTATAGTTTATGTACTCTTCTATTTCTTTCAAATGCATATAGAAAGCTTATTTATATTTATACAATATGTAGCTGGGTAATGCTAATATTTACTTGTTTTTGTTGCAATAAATTTCTACCATAATATTGTAAAGGCTTATCATCTCTCTCAGTTCTTGTACGCTGGAATTTTATTACAAAAGAAATTGTTCACAAGACAAGCAGAAAATAAATATTTTTAATATTGTTTAGAATATTACAGAATATTTTCTGTTTAGTACAAGACATTCTTTAAAAAGAATAAGTTTTCTGAAAATACGGGGTTTCTTTTCATTATTAAAGTCAATTTCATTAAGAAAGTATTTTTTCGGCGATTTTCTCTCACCAGATTTCTGGCAAAAACTCTGAGAGTAAATAAAATTGCCATGAAAATCTGTCGTTTGGAGTCGACTTTAAAATGTAGGGCCCCGCCACTTATGTATAAAATTAACACATTCAACGTAAGTAGTATGAGAAACTAGGTCAATAATCCTGACTGAAGGGTTGTAGTGACCAGTTATGTATGTATGATAATCAAACATTAAGAATTTTTCTGGCTTTAAACTTAAAAATCAAATAACTACAGAAAATTTAAAGCTTGTACCATTCTGAATTTCGTTAGTTTTTCAGGCAAGAAGTTGCGTCCAAGATATGGTCGGAATTTTTTATTCCTTTAGAAGACTTATCGATGCCATTAATCGTTTTTTCTCTAGGTGAAGCACATTCGAAATATCAAATTTTCCATGACTTTGGCTCATAAATCAGGTTGAATTTGATCGATGGCTTGGGTTACGTTAGCTTTAAGGGCCACTATAATTTGTGTGTTTTTCACATACATTTGTGACATCACTAGAAATGGCTTAAGGGGGGTTACTGCACATCACCGTAACGTGAGGTGATCATGCCTTCAAATCCCTCATTTAGAGTATACATATAAAATAGGTGTTGGACTATCCCGTCTTTAAAACCAGAAGTGGTTGACCACCATATTACCTAATTAAGGCCAAAAACAGTTAACAATCATCAGCTTATACTGCTTATTGCTCACGGTAATGGTCTGCCTAACGTCGTTTTCAAAGGATCAATACTGTCAAAATCTAAAAATCTACACCAAACAACGAATTTTTTTGAAATTTATTAGCCGTTTAGGTCTCATGTGGATTGATAGCTCCCAAATTCGACAATTCTGTTTGTCTATGTTCGCATTCAATCAGATTTGGGCCTCATACCTGAAATGTAATTTTTTTGGTGTAAATTAGGTTCAATTGCTGACTGCTTCAGTTTTTTTTTTTTTAAATATACTCCACTTCTCCCTAAACGCTTAGGTGCATAAGAACTGTGCTTATCATTAATGATGCGAAATTTCTAAAAACATTATAATGTTGCCATTGGGCATCTGTTTTAAAACCACTTAATCGTTATGACTTCAAAACTTTTCCAGCATATTAAGCGTCTGCTCATAAAGCTAAAAAAAAACATGAACCTGTCTCGGAACAATTGGCCCCTGCACTACAAATTATTAGCAGTTTTAGAGCAAATTATTTGTCATAAAAGATATAATAGAAGTCACCGTAGTCAAGAAGATAGGGGTTGGCTTATCAACAACGCAAGGCTATGGTTCATTCCATCAGACAGCAGCAAAATGAATTATAAAAAAATATTTTTTCAATGGCATTTTCATGTCTAAAAGTCTAAGCAATAATCTGCCATGGTCGAAAGTTTTCTGAAAAAGATTTGGTCTTTCGGAGTCGACATTTAAAAAGTACCCCAGATTGTACTTTTAAGTGCATAAAATGCATGAGTGGTGTGATGAGAAGCAGGTAATCCTTTTAGCAATTTTGAAACAAACAAAACAAAAAAATTTAAAGTTGATAACCATGTCGATAACCATCTTATTGTCCTACAAATGTATACAAAACAAAATTCTGTAGTAACTTGTACTTTCGCATTTCCTATCACCTACTGTCAGCAGCGTTCCACATACCCCCAGCTGGCATATGTACATTATTACCTAAAAACTTTTACTAGTTTATGACAAAATAACAAAAATCTTTGAAAAAACTAAACAAAACTGTGCATGAAAATTTTTGAATTTCAAATAAATTGTACTTGAGATGAGATTGTTTTTCTTTTCTGGCAAAAAATAGGGGAAAAAAATCTTTATAAAGCGAAATAACATATAAAGAATGCAAATACAATATTAGCTTCATACCCAGAGTGTATAATAATTGCATTTCTTTAAAGATGCGTGACAGGAATTCTATGACTATGTGTTACTTGAAAGAAAACAATTGGAATTGTACAGGACAATAAAGGCATGATCGAAGGAAACAATAGAAATAAAAAAAAAATAATTGGAATTTAGGAAAATGTCGTAAGTACTTACGGGAAAACGTTTCAATTTCTAAAAGACCTAAAACTAAGGCTCAATGTTTTGTTTCTCGAAATTTGGTTCAAAGAAATAAAAAAAAAAAAAACACGGAGAAACCCAGACTATATTTTGGTTTCTCCTTAAGGAAAGTTTCAATATTTCTGATGACATTTTAAAAAGTATCGTTGCATGTGTTGTTTCTTCATGCCACATAAATTTGTTTTAAAATTTTGTATGTATTTTGTTCTTTTTTCCTCTAAACAAAAAATTCTTTTTTCTTGCTTTTTATGCATTTAATTGCATCGTACTCGTATATAGTTTAGCTTGTGTAGTCTTTATTCTACTCGTTTTCTTTTCTTTTTTGTACATTTTTGTACCACAAAAGAAACACCACTTTGAATATAAAATGATGCATTTTATTTAAAAATTTTTGCATTTTTTACTCCTCCCACCCCTGTACCGCCCTTTGGCACTTGTTCTTCTGAGATCTTTTGTTTAAAACAAAAGCATGCCCCATTATACGATCATAGTATTGCATTAGAACTAAGACAGATGGATAGAGAGTTGGATGGATAGATAGATGGGTGGGTGGTTGGTTGGTTGGTTCGTTGAGTGGCTGGAATAATGTCAACAACTTAATTTAAAAGCCATTATAACTGTGTTTAAGCAAAAATAATACAGTCAACCCAAAAAACAAAAACGACAAAAACAAAACAAAAAAAAAAGTAAATAAAAATGAAAATCGTTTAAAAAATAAAAAGTAAAAGAAAAATGGAATAACGAAAACACTTGGCTCTCTTTATAATAAATAGTTAAAACATTTAAGTGTTGCTTTATAAATATGAAGAGATTTTCTTTCTTTTGTTTCTCTATTTAGAAAATAAATGATAAAATTTATGATTCGTATAATTTAAAAAGTTTTTTAGAAATTTATTGTTAAACGAATATATTGTAAGATTTTTATGTTTATAAAAAAAGTACAATAAAAAGAAAAAAATTTTGTATAGATGTATAGTATAAGGAAAACGAGTAATAATAACTGATCAAAATGGGGAATTGGATCTTCTATTTCTTCACAGTGCTATTAAGCATTTGAAAAGCTTAGCGAAATAACAATTGGCCAAATGATATGGACATTGTATTGTACCCAAGCAATATATTTACAGTTAAACTCGGTTATAACGAACTTCGTGGGACCAGAAAAAATAGTTCGTTATAGACAAAGTTCGTAATAAATGGGGTGAAGTCATAGAAGTAAGTATAACATCCAAAGAATTTTTTCATTTGTTAAAAACCAAAAATATGTTTTAATTCTTTTTATCTATCAGCTGATTAAAGATGTTAAGTTATAATTTAAAGCTGCCATATTAAATAAAAGTAAAGACTATTACCACACTTCAAATTTTTTTCTGAGGATTCGATATATAAAAGGTAAAATGTATGAACTTTAATTACTGGGGCCATTTGAAGTAGTTCTTTTTAACCGAGAATTCGTTATAAACGAGTTCGTAATAAACGAAATTTTTTGTATGAGAATGGTTATTAAAACGTTGGGACTTGAAAATATGTATGTAATAACCGAGAATTCGTTATAAACGAGTTCGTAATAAATGAGTTTGACTTTATAAGAGAAACTTCATTGCTGCCGTTATAAAAAAAAAATTTGACAACAATCCTTCGTATAAATACTAAAAATTAAATTCAATCTCAATTTCTGTATAAATTTGCTACCTAGAAAAAATTAAATGAAACATTGCTGATCTGACCAATGCAAAATTGATATTGATCCTTTTAATTCCAGGTCAGTTTAAACACAAAACACAGTAGTTGTTGTTTTTGAGATAATTTCCGAACATTTTCTTGCACATTTCAACAGGTATTTCGACGAAATGTGGTTTTCAAATACTTTAACGTTGAAGATTTTTGCTCATGGATTTCTTATTTAAAGTAGCACCACAAAGAAAATCTAAGGCGTCAAATGAGATTATCAAACAGGGAATTACTTATTTAATTGGTCATTAAAACTCTTTATTAAGGGCTAAAAACTAATTTCTCTCAGCACTTACGTTGCGTGTGTTAATTTTAATGAGTGATAGGGTCTCCTGTTTAACGTCATGTTCGAATGGCGGATTTAAGAATCTTTTTATTCCTTGAGGAAAGAACTAAGAACAGTAGTTCTTTCGTTTTGCTCAAAATGTCCTGAGCCAGATTGTTGGCTTACAGCCTTGTTAATCGCCAACTTACTTGTTACTAGACTACGGCGACCACAATGTGAAAACTTATTTTGAAAACATATAACAATAAAATTAATCAATTGTTATATTAGCTCAACAAATCATTAGATGCATTTCGATCACTGATATTCAATTGCAACCAGACAGCTTAATGTCTTAGTTATTTTCAAAAAATACGGCCTATTGACATCTATAAACGACAATGACCCATGACTACTACTTATACTGTGTGAGCTAATTATACTCCCAAGTTTTGGTTGAAATATTTTTTGTATTTGTTTTGTTGGAGAAAGACCGACATTACAGACATTTGGTCTACCGTCCTTCAGTTAGGATGTTTGACCTAGTTTCTTCACACTACTTATGTTGTGTGGTTATTTTATACTATGATGGCGGAACATAATGTTGTAAGTTCCGACTCCAAACTACAATTTTTGTAAAACTTTTAATGGCAATTTTATTTACTCTCAGAGTTTTTGCCAGAAATCTGCTGAGAGGAAATCACCGAAGAAATACTGTTTGTATTTCGTTTTCATATCTGGAATGGGTCTCGAACCCTGGTTTTACGTCTAATAAACCAACACACTAGTTATTAGACTATGGCGACTTGAAGTTACTAGAATACTGCGATTTTTCTGAAATTTTTGATCTCCATTTAAGACATTATAGACTGAGTAAGACATAAGCTGCATTGCTAAGGAGCATTTTGTTGCTCTAGCATCAAGTTCGCAGTTGTAAATGGTAAGCCACATTTATATTGCTATATGAGTTGTACTTTATATATGTGGAGACACAATTCCAAATGCAAAATACGATATAATAAGCAGTAAGATAGGCCCAATTGCTGAGAAAGATGTGGAATTCAGAATTTTTTTTTTCTAACAGAAGCAATATTGTGGGTAGTGCAGTGGTACATGGTACAATGGTGCACAGATCTGACCATATCAGTAACGAAAACTTCATCAAATTTCTTTATAGTATTGTGAATTTCTTACAAAGTAATTCGATTATGATGATGCTGAATGACAATTCAAAAAAATATTTATATTAGCCAACAGGGAGGGAGATTACTCTTTGCTCAATTTAATCTTGAACCTTTACTACGATTTTTAGCAATAAATTTACTCGCAAATAACAGTCAAGACCGTATTGTATTGGGTGATTTTCAATATGAAAATTTGTTATTCACCGTAAACAGCGTGTGTGTGTGGGCTAATTACAACAGATTACGTAGTTCAATGCTTAACGCCGACATCTCCAACTAGAGGTGTGCACAAGACATATAAAATTGCATTTTTCTCCAGACCGAATATTGATTGTAGCTGCAAATATAAATAAATGTAAAGCAAAGGTAGAGTACAAAAAAACAACTGCACTCGTAAGCCATTGTACAACAGTATAAAAGAGACTTGTGTGAAGTAGTGAAACAAAAATATTGTACTCTTCATAGAGTCACAACATGAATTTCTTTTTTGCTCTCGTCAGCCGAGCATCTTCGTCGACGCCAGCATTGCCAGTAACTTTTTTAAACTTTTTATTTCTGGGGAAAACCTTTTTTTACAGTACTGATATTCATATGGCAATACTGAAAATGTAGCTTCAGTAGTAAAATATGCTCTTAGAACACAAAGCATAGTTCCTTTACTTCACAGGCAAACGAGTGCTGTTGTATACATTGAATAAATGAGAAATACACATTTCAGTGCACTCGTACAATCTAGAGCAACAGAAAAGAGTACACTACAGTATTGCATTCGGTGAAGTGTAAGCTAGCAGAATGTCTAGTGCACACCTCTATCTCCAACAAAACGAAATATAAAAAACGTTAACTCTGATAGGATACAAAATTTGCATGGAAAATTCTTATCTATCTATTCTATCGTTGAGAGTTGACTTTAAACTGTAGGTCCCGAAATTCATGTGTAAAATTTACACACACAACATGGGTGGTGTGAGAAGCTATTACGACCTACCTGGCTGAGTAAAGGTTTGAAGGGCAAATTAAGGGAAGTTTTTTAAGTAAGTTTTTTATTCAAAACCATTCTAAAATATCCAATTTTATTTAAATTTTAAAAATCAAACTATTTCTGGATACAGTATTAATTTATAAATTTATAAAAAGTGTATACCTTAGAGGAAAAAAATTCCAGAGAGAAAACATTTTAATTCCCTTTTAAGTAAAGCCAATATTTCAATTATTTTTTTTTTTAAAGCAATAACACTCAGCTATTTTAAATACATTAAAAGCTAAAGAATAAAACAAAACTAATTTAAATCCCTTTTATTTATAAATAATATGACGATGAAAAAATTAAATTTTTTAACAACATTTTATGGTGGCCAATTATTTTAGATCAGCAACAAATAAAACTCCAAATCGTACGTGATATTTATTAAATTCTTTATTTGTTCTGAGTGTGACATAAAAAAGAAAAACAAATCGAATTCATTTATAAAACTCACACCCATTTACACACATACATAGAAAGAAAGTACAATTTTTGAATGTTTTCCTTGTTTTTGCTTTAATGTTAGTAGTAGTTTATGGAAAAATTGGTAACACATTTACACCCGCACGTAATTGTAATACTCACACTTAAACGTAAGTATGAACACCCATACACATACAAGTCTGCTTTTAAATAATTATGTTAGTATATGTATGTGCAGGGATTTAAATACCCTACATTTGAATGTATATGTGACTACAAAGGGAGAGAGATAAAGAGAGAGAGAGAGAGAGTGATTATTTTTTGTAGTAAAACATTTTATAAAACAAACGCAAAACAGTACAAAACAAGAACAGAAATTGTATAAAAATTTGACATACAAATGCATTCAAAATAATTGCGTGTTTAAAAAAGCAAAAGCCAACAGGAAAATATTTTCACCCGAGATTATTATTTTTCTTCATTTTTTTTTTATAATAAAAGGCACTTTGTAACAAAAGCAAAGAGAAAAAAAAATCCTTTTGTCGCCTTTATAATAGTTTTAGTATGTTTTTTTCTTTTTTTTTTATATACCTTTTTATGCCCTGCACTAACAAAGTGTGCGCCATATCGCACGTTGAGCTTCTAACGTTTACTCAAATTGGTGGAACATTTTCTCAAACTAATCGAAGTACAAATAGATTTTTCGTGGCAGAAAATTAACCGGAATATTTTACACAAGCCTAAACTCATACCCAGAATGCTTCAGTGTTTAAAAAGCCCAAGTAATATTGACACCAATGACCAACAACGAGTATTCAAAACGATGAGTAGATTCAAATCATATTTATAATTTCTAATACTTATACGCATTCCTACTTATTTTATTATGTACTCATATTCAAAGTTGGAAGTACTTGTCCTTTTTATACTGAATAATACGAATTCTGTTATTGACACCGACTCGTCTCTACTTAACATTTATACGAAGCACAAAATATGTATGATTCGCATACGAACACTACATACTCACAGTATCGCATACTATACTATACTTGTTGTCTTTATCTTTCCTTTCTTCTTTGTTTGTATATGCAACAACAAAAAAGGCAGTAAATTTTATTGAATGATTCAAGCCACTCGAATCACTTATAAGTATTAAAAGTATTTTTCTAAATTTATGAATCAGAATGAGTAGACGCTATGAATCAAACATATTTCAAATGTTGTGAGTTTGATGTCAACGTTGTACTCATACTCATTGTAACCTGTACTTATAAATCAATGTTGTAGCGAGTACGTATGAATCAGAGTAGTTGAATTTCAATTATGTTGATTCACTCATACACAAAATTGCATGAGTGCTTATAAGTAGCGGAAAAACGATTCATTGCTGATTTCTGATTGACTCCAAACTGCTGCTAGAGCAGTGCAAAGGAATCGTATCTGAGAACACATAGTTACTACTTAAAGCGATCTGACAACCGCTTGGTTGTTGGAGAAGAGGTAGATAGTAATTGTAAGCAATACAATTCAATAACAGAGGCTTTCACACTTTGACTGTTAATAACGGCCATCTTATTAAAGCTACAACTGTATAATTAGTTGCATGGACGACCGCCGACAATAATTTATATTCGCTGAATGGGCCTTCGACTAGTACTCATCATGCCCTTATTTTTATCAAAAATCATGTTCAACGATGAGCACAATTTCTAGACGAATAGGTACGTGGCCAAACAAAATCGTTGAAAGTGGAATAAGAAAATTTCACATGAGATCCGAGACCATCCAAGGAGAACGACGATAACCAGACCAGTTAGTAACAACGGCTAGTTCTTTAGGTCAACGATTGCAAATTTCTTTTGAAATGAATTGGGTGATGTGGACATAGAACGGTGCTGCATGTTATGCAGCTCATGCAATGTGGAATATTCTACTAGAGATCCGAGACTAAAGAGCGACGATAACAAGACCGTTAGTAACAACGGCTAGGTCTTTAGGTCAACGATTGCAAACTTATTTTGGAATGAATTGGATAATCTGGACACAGAACGGTCCTGCCATACAGTTTATGTAATGTAGGATATTCTACACGAAAGATTTGATAACGTTCTCACTCATTGAGACCATGAGATTAGGCTTTTTCTTGTGGGGATTGTTTAAGTCACAAGTATAGACGAATAAGCCACAAACCCATTTCATAACCCATGACATTTGATCAAATTCGACTTGATTCATGTACTAGCGTCATAGAAAATTGGGCACTGTGTTGGGCTACCATCCAAAGAACTTGAGGTGAAAATTTATTGTATTCCACTCAAGATGGAATCAAGAGACCTTTCAAACGAATGAAAAATTTCAATGATACTTCATACTCACGGTGTTTTACTTTAAATTCAAATATGGAAATCGCCTCAACAAGAGTTCTAAAAGGATTTACTTTTGAAGTAGGTTTTAATAAAATTGTTTAAATACATTGGGTATCTAGACTTATGCCAACCACTGTATGTTGTATGTATATTTATAAAGAGTTGAAAAAAGTGCAAATAATTGTTGACATTTATGGATGCATTTTGTATATAGAAATTGTTTTAAAAATACTTTTAAAATATTTTATATGCACACAATACATACATGCATGAGAGCAAATGCTGTTGTGTGTGGGTGGTTGTGTTTTTTATTGGTTGGGTTTTCATAAAATGTGCTGCAATTGTAACACACATACACACACACTCACGACATTTGTGGACATTTCCTTTCCATTTTTATTTAATTTTTCTTGCGCGTTTTTGTTTTATTGCAATAAATTTCACAATTAAATAAAATCATTGTAATAAAATATATTCGCCTTTTATTTTAAGTACTAACTATATTAATTTACAACAAGAACGAAGGAATGGCAATAGATTATGTGAAGGGATAAGAAGAGAACTAAAATTTGATTTATAATAACTAGATTTAATTTTTTTTTTCTAAATTAAGTGGAGTTAAAATTTTTTTAATGCATTGGAAATCGTAGGTTTGCATTGATTGATCCCTACACATTTTTTTTTATTAGAAATCCTTGTCGAGATGAGAGAACTCATTTGGATACCCACTGTTCTCTAAAATGATTTAAATCGACTGGAAGTGCATAGTAAATGATATAAGATTGTCTATACTTGCTCAATATACAATCTAACGAAACAGATTTCCACTCAGTTGGACCCACGCCAATCTCTAGACGTATAAACAAAACCACATCCTTAACACCTGAGAGAGAAAAAAAATTGGGATAAAATTGTGTTGACTAGCGCCAACGATCTTTATAAATAACGGGCCATTTTGTATTAAGACAGAACCTGGATCCATATTGGATTGAATCTGTAGTGAATCCTTTTACTTTCGAATATAATATACATAGATGTCATGGGTTAGCAGAAAGAGATCAGCAATGAATCGTTTTTCCGCTACTCATAAGCACTCATGCAATTTTGAGTATGAGTGAATCAAAAGGATTGAAATTCAACTACTCTGATTCTTTCGTACTTGCTACAATATTGATTTATAAGTACAAGTTGCAAGTGAGTATGAGTACAACGTTGACATCAGACTCACAACATTCGAAATATGTTTGATTCACACGCCTACTCATTCTGATTCATAAATTTAGAAAAATACTTATAATACTTATAAGTGATTCGAGTGGCTCGAATCATTCATCAAAATTTACAGCCTTTGTTGTTGTTGCATATACAAACAAAGAAGAAAGGAAAGACAAAGACAACAAGCAACGGATACACACAATCTTCTTGTGAGTATATAGTAGTGTTTATACGCGAATCATACTTATTTTGTGCTTCGTGTAAATGTTAAGTATAGATGAGTCGAAGTCATGATGCGTATTGTTAAGTATGAATACGGTGAGTACTTCTAACTTTGAGTATGAGTAGTATGAGTATCATATTAAAATAAGTATGAATGCGTATAAACATCTTAAATTATAAGTATGACTCGAATGTACTTATCGTTTTGAATACTTGTTGCTGACCACTGTTAGCAGAGGCATGAACTATCTTTACGGTTATGGAAGAGTTTTTCTAATAAAAACAAAATCCCCCAAAAACATTTAACGTAACATAACATATTGCGTAGTATTGTTAGTTTTAATACAAAACTTGTCATTAGAGTGCATAAGTCATGAGAATTAAATTGAGTGGATCACGGGTTTCATAGTGGCGTTGCAGCAAGGCGTTGCAGTAATAAAGAATGCAAAAGCTTGTATCTAAATATGTGTTTGCAAAATATCTAAGGTAAACTACACACACATTCATATATACAGAGTTGATCAATATAATCTCTCGATAAGGATTTCGATTTAGCTTCTCAAACCACTTATGTATGCGCGTTAATTTAATACGTGAGTTGCGAGACCTACAGTTTAAAGTCGATTCCGAATGACAGATGTTAGAGGAATTTTTCAGAACTTTCGCCAGAAATCTTTTGAGAGGAAGTCGTTGAAGAAATATTTTTTTTCTTCATATTTTGTTCGACTGAAGATGTCTGTACTGGCTCGATTACAATGTAAAACGAGAAAAAATATGTGAAGATTCTTTCATCATCATAAAAATACAAACTGATGAAATCACTAATCGATTTTATCAGTTCCATGGATTTTATTCCTATGTGTTTATCATAAGCAATGGAATAACGATGAATTTTGTGGATTCAGATTCTAATCGAGATCAATATCGAAGAAGAACTTCAATTTGTCGAGGTTTTATTAAAAAATATTTAAACTTATGAAGTGTAGTGAGCTATGTATTTAAGTAGTTTGGTCTTTAATTTAGGTTTTATATACGTAAAGTAAAGAAAAAGATACGAATCCCAGTGATCAGGCACTTTTCATGTGGAGGAGCTTGAGAATTCGTTCCTGAAACAGTTCAGTGCACTACTTTATAGATTGACAGATGTAAGCAAATACAATTGAAAAACTATTTGTAAATATTTCCTGTCTCTTATTACTTAACCTTTTCATAACAAATGTCCAAATATTCTTCTGTTATTGAAATATCACAACTATCCGTACCACTCTCTAATTTCCTCTATATTCCCATCTTAGTTTTGCAAAAGTAAAATGTAAAAACAACAAAAACATTTAAAAGGTTTGGCCATATCGAAAACCAAAAGGAACTGGATATTACAAAACATTCCAAAAGAAAATTCCAAGAAGACTATAAAATCATGATAAATATTAAATAAAAATGTTGGCAAAAATACTTTTGCTCTGTAAAACCATAATAAAATAAATTGTCGAGAAGAATTTAAAACACAAATTGTGTATGAAAAAGCCTGCAGCCTTTATATCATTTTTGGCTATAAAATGTTGCTGAATTTTCTTTGCTCTCTACCTCTCTATTAGTAACTATTTGCACAATGCAGACATTGAAAGTGAAATATTTTTGAGAAAGAGAAACAAAAACACCAAAATTATTTAGTTTTGCGGTTGTAAGCAAAGGATATTCAAGTAAATACTTTGAAATTGTAAAGGTATTTCATGTTTGCCTAGCATACTTTTAGGTGCTGTAATAAATTATAGATTTAAAGTTTACAATTTAGCTATCGGTCGTGTGGTTGTTTGTCTATTTGCTTGTTTGGTTGTTTTTCAAAAATACTCCCCAAATTAATAATTCCCCCAGAAGTATTAAATTTAATTGGAAAATTTTATCATACAATATTATTGTCTTTTGTAATTTATATAAATTATTTGTTGTTATTATTGTTGCTGTTGTTGTTGTTGTAGTACATATTAGTCTTTTGGTAGTGGTTGTCTACTTGTAATCTAGTTAGCAAGGTTTACTACAACATGTAATAGTAATTAATTTCCGACACATTAATTATAAAAGATTAACATGATGAGATAATATAGTTTAAGTTTAATAAACTGTAAAAGAGACACATTATTTGCTAAATGGAACAGAGTGGCAGGACGCACAAAAGGAGAGTAGAAGAGTCAGACAGAAGGAAAATATTGATTTATGAAGATATTAAAATATTATGGACTTCATACATAAATGTGTATATACATAATTGGTCATTAAAAATTTTCAGTCAGGATTACGGCCTAGCTTTTCACACCACTCATGTTTTATACATGCAACGTATACAACGTAGACTCCGAAAGAAACTTTTTCATGGCAGGTTTTTTTTACTCTAAGAATTTTTGCCAGAAATCTGTTGAGAGGAAATCGTTGAAGAGGTATTTTTGCAGTTTGTTTTATTCGAAAAGTCTGGACTTGGGTTTGGACCACGACTCAGGTCTAAAAGGTCAACACTCTACTAGACTACTGCGACTTACTACGATCGGCTTTAAAAAGCCGAAATTCATCGGAATGTAAAATAGCCAAAAGTCGTTTGGAGTCGACTTTAAACTGTAGCCCCTACATACATATTGATGTTTAGAGGCTTAAATTTAGAGCCAGGATAACAATTTTGATATTCAGTTTTAATCAGTCCATCATTTTCTTCCACCAAGGACTTATGTACTTTTGCAGTTGATAACGATTATTATGGTAAAGCTACATACATACATACACAATTGGTCATTACTACCCTACAACCTGGTAAAGGTACATCTGCAAAATTAGTTGTTAATTATTAAGTTTTTTTTTGGCAAATGACAATTGTTATCCTTAGACAAAGACTAGAGCAACTGACCCCAATGTTCATCTTAAAATAAGTTCAGCAATGAGATCCCTTCATGGGATCCTACATGGGTACGTGAATAAAATTGTTGAATTTGGACGTTACCAATCCACATGAACTATAAGGGCAACCAATACATTCAGGAAAAGTCACTCTTTGGCGCGAATTTTTCTTTGGTCGCTCTATTAGTTCAATGACGTTGACTTCTGTTGGTCTGAATTGGTTATTATTTTTTTTGTTGTTTTTCTTATTAAACCTGCACTCAGGGGATGACCCCTACTTATACAGTGCATTGTGCATGTTTAGGAAAAGTGGAAAGAGGGAAGATGCGAACGGTAAGGAAACGAGTTGCTGCTGGTGGCTATAAAATGGCCAGTGCTATACTTTCACCATTATACAGTCTACAGAAATCGCCCCAAGAAGCCCGCAGTTTCTCACACCACTTATGTTGAGTGTATTAATTTTATGCAGAAGTGGCGGGACCTATAGTTTGGAGTCGACTCGAACGACAGATTTTTGAGAAACTTTTCAGGAAGATAAAGAGAAGAAATCACCGAAAAAATACTAATTTTTTTTTTTATTTTTGATGTCTGGACCTGGGATTCAAACCCTGGCTTTACGTCTAATAAGCCAGCACACTACCTACAAGGCCACGGCGACACAAATGGCATTTTATTTCAACTAGATGCTAATACCAAGAGGTGAACTGTTCACTAAAATCGTGCTACGTGCACTGTCAGACATTTTTTGTATCGTTTTTTCATGTGGTAGGCAATTGGCGAATAAGTTACAAACCACGGCGGTCCTTAAAGCCATACCATTCAGCCAAACTGAGTTTGATGTATGCTCCAGAGTCATGGTAAACTGAAATTACTTTTTGAACCAACTCCACTAAGTGTTCACAGAAATAACTTAACTAGAGACTGTGTGCTTATCATATTTTGTCTATTACCATTTTTCCAAAACCCGGAAAGTGTGGCTAGAGTCAGAATTTCCGTACTTTAATGCACAAAATATGGTCAGTTTTATCGGAAGTCACAACTTGAGCTTTGTGGCAACGAAGTATGTGGGAATTCTTTTGATTAAATTCGCCATATATTTCATATGAGCGTATTATTCACGTCCCGTATGTCTTACATAAATTTGTCCCAAACCTTAAATATTTCCTTAAATCCAACGCAAGTTATATTTAAAAAATAAAAAAAAACATTTCTGAAAATTTTCTCTTCTGTAAGTCTTCTGCGTAATGCGAAAAGAGAAACTTTATTTCATTAACATTTTTATTATTTCCGTTGAACACAAGAATTTTTAGTTTCAACGTTTCTAAAAAAAAAAAAAACAATTTCTTTTAAATAAAACAATAATAGTTTCTCTTTTGCCATTCCATAGACAACAGCTAACGAAAAAGCAGCAAAGAAAACAATCCAAAAAACTTTAAAGAAACAATAAACTTTAGCTGGCAACATACAAAAATATTCATAAAATTTATACTTTTTCCCCAACAAATGACATTAAATAAACAAAATGCAGTTTTATTATTAAGAAAAATAGAAAGAAAAATGCTGAATAGCAAAGAAAGCTATAAAAAAAAACAACAACAACAAAAAAGGAAAACGTGTTTAAAAAAAATTATAACTCTTCTTAGCATAATGATGCCAAAAAAGTGCACTTTTGCTTAGGCTGTAGAGAAACAAGACAAAACGCTGAATTCACCGAAGAAAATGTGACGCCCATGAAGTTTTCCCATGAGAATTAAAAATAAAAAAAATTTTTTTTTGTTTTTTCTTTTAGTATAGGTTCGTAGGAGTTCTATTGTTGTTATCTATAAAGTAACTTTAGTTTTAACTTCAACAATTTTTTTTTTGTTTTATTTCGTTGAAAATTAGAACAAAAATAAATTTTCCACGATTTATTCTTTTTTCTAGTTTAGTTTAGCTTTATACAAAATTTTATTTTTCATTATTATTTAAAACTTTAAATGTTACTTTTTCAGATGTGCATAGTTCTTCAATACTTATTTAATAATAAAAAAAAAAATAAGCCAGTAAGACAAAATGATATTCATTTTTGGATAACACTACTGATTGTCATAGGTTTTCAACTGGTAAGTGTTGCAGTTATTTCAATTCTTTTATCTTTAACAGAAAATTTTTGTTGCATATAACATTCTCCAACAAGAAAATGTTGCATATTTTTAGGTGCATAACTAATTGTCATAGGTTTTCAACTAGTAAGTGTTGCAATAATTTCAATTCTTTTATCTTTAATAGAAAATTTATATTGCATATAACATTTTCCCAACAAGAAAATGTTGCATATTTTTAAGTGCATAGCTGATTGTCGTAGGGTTTTAACTAGTAATGTTGTAGTAATTTAAATTCTTTGGTCTATAATAGAAAATTTTTGTTGCATATAACATTTTCCAACAAGAAAATGTTGCATATTTTTAGGCGCATAAAATTGTACATACAACATATTCATAGAAAAAAAAAGAATTTTTTTTTAAATTTAATTACAGAAAGTAGTTTTAAATGTCTATTCTGCAACTGACCCCAATGTTCATCTTAAAATAAGTTCAGCAATGAGATCCCTTCATGGGATCCTACATGGGTACGTGAATAAAATTGTTGAATTTGGACGTTACCAATCCACATGAACTATAAGGGCAACCAATACATTCAGGAAAAGTCACTCTTTGGCGCGAATTTTTCTTTGGACGCTCTATTAGTTCAATGACGTTGACTTCTGTTGGTCTGAATTGGTTATTTTTTTTTTTGTTGTTTTTCTTATTAAACCTGCACTCAGGGGATGACCCCTACTTATACAGTGCATTGTGCATGTTTAGGAAAGGTGGAAAGAGGGAAGATGCGAACGGTAAGGAAATGAGTTACTGCTGGTGACTATAAAATGGCCAGTGCTATACTTTCACCATTATACTGTCTAGAGTAATCGCCCCCAAGAAGCCCGTAGTTTCTCACCCCACTTATGTTGCGTGTGTTAATTTTATACAGAAGTCGCGGGACCTACAGTTTAAATTTGACTTCGAACTACAGATTTTTGAGGAACTTTTCAAGAAGAAAAAGAGAAGAAATCACCGAAAAAATACTATTTTTTTTTTTATTTTTGATGTCTGGCCTGGGACTCGAACCATGGCTTTACGTCTAATAAGCCAGCACACTACCTACAAGGCCACGGCGACACAAATGGCATTTTATTTCAACTAGATGCTAATACCAGGAGGTGAACTGTTCACTAAAATCGTGCTACGTGCACTGTCAGACATTTTTTGTATCGTTTTTTCATGTGGTAGGGCAATTGGCGAATAAGTTGCAAACCACGGCGGTCCTTAAAGCCATACCATTCAGCCAAACTGAATTTGATGTATGCTCCAGAGTCATGGTAAACTGAAATTACTTTTTGAACCAACTCCACTAAGTGTTCACAGAAATAACTTAACTAGAGACTGTGTGCTTATCATATTTTGTCTATTACCATTTTCCCAAAACCCGGAAAGTGTGGCTAGAGTCAGAATTTCCGTACTTTAATGCACAAAATATGGTCAGTTTTATCGGAAGTCACAACTTGAGCTTTGTGGCAACGAAGTATGTGGGAATTCTTTTGATTAAATTCGCCATATATTTCCTATGAGCGTATTATTCACGTCTTACATAAATTTGTCCCAAACCTTAAATATTTCCTTAAATCCAACGCAAGTTATATTTAAAAAATAAAAAAAAACATTTCTGAAAATTTTCTCTTCTGTAAGTCTTCTGCGTAATGCGAAAAGAGAAACTTTATTTCATTAACATTTTTATTATTTCCGTTGAACACAAGAATTTTTAGTTTCAACGTTTCTAAAAAAAAAAACAATTTCTTTTAAATAAAACAATAATAGTTTCTCTTTTGCCATTCCATAGACAACAGCTAACGAAAAAGCAGCAAAGAAAACAATCCAAAAAACTTTAAAGAAACAATAAACTTTAGCTGGCAACATACAAAAATATTCATAAAATTTATACTTTTTCCCCAACAAATGACATTAAATAAACAAAATGCAGTTTTATTATTAAGAAAAATAGAAAGAAAAATGCTGAATAGCAAAGAAAGCTATAAAAAAAACAACAACAACAACAAAAAGGAAAACGTGTTTAAAAAAAATTATAACTCTTCTTAGCATAATGATGCCAAAAAAGTGCACTTTTGCTTAGGCTGTAGAGAAACAAGACAAAACGCTGAATTCACCGAAGAAAATGTGACGCCCATGAAGTTTTTCCATGAGAATAAAAAAAAAAATTTTTTTTTGTTTTTTCTTTTAGTATAGGTTCGTAGGAGTTCTATTGTTGTTATCTATAAAGTAACTTTAGTTTTAACTTCAAAAATTTTTTTTTTGTTTTATTTCGTTGAAAATTAGAACAAAAATAAATTTTCCCACGATTTATTTAATTTTTCTTTTTTCTAGTTTAGTTTAGCTTTATACAAAATTTTATTTTTCATTATTATTTAAAACTTTAAATGTTACTTTTTCAGATGTGCATAGTTCTTCAATACTTATTTAATAATAAAAAAAAATAAGCCAGTAAGACAAAATGATATTCATTTTTGGATAGCATTACTGATTGCCATAGTTATTCAACTAGTAATTGTTGCAGTAATTTCAATTATTTTGCCTTTAATGGAAAATTTTTCAACAATAAAATGTTGCATATATTTAGGTGCATAACTGATTGTCATAGGTTTTCAACTAGTAAGGGTTGCAGTAATTGAATTCTTTTATCTTTAATAGAAAATTTATATTGCATTTAACATTTTCCCAACAAGAAAATGTTGCATATTTTTAGGTGCATAACTGATTGTCATAGGTTTTTAACTAGTAAGTGTTGCAATAATTTCAATTCTTTTATCTTTAATAGAAAATTTATGTTGCATATAACATTTTCCAACAAAAAATGGCGCATATTTTTAGGCGCATAAAAAATTGTAAATACAACATATCTCATAGAAAAAAAAGACATTTTTTTTAAATTTAATTACAGAAAGTAGTTTTAAATGTCTATTCTGCAACTGACGCCAGTGTTGCCTATATAATCTACATTTATTACATTATATTTTATAGGAAACAGTACAACAATAAATCATTTCCCATTATTTTGGACTTAATTTATATACAAAATTAGAATATAAGTTATTTAGTCGTTTGGTCCTATGAAATATAGAAAAAACTTTGTGAAAATTATAATTTTAATTATCCATAAGAAATCTAGTACAATAGGGACATTTTTACTACGGCTAAACATGAAAAAAAAACAATTTAAAAATTTTTTTTCTACGTTAAAAGCTTCTTCTCTCTCACCCAAAAGCAATAGCATTGAATGTGTTTCCATGCTTCAATGGCCTTTCTCATATGACCTATATTTGCTGTTATACGCTGGACCTACGCAGCTCAAAAACGTATAAGAAGTTGAGTAGTCTTGTAAGTAGTGTATTGGTTAATTAGATAAGAGCATAGTTCTTTTGTCGTCTTCCTCTCAGCAGTATTCTAGCAGAAACTCTGAGGGTAAAATAAAAATTGCCACGTAGAGTTTCACCAAAATCTCTCACATGGGTGGTGAGATTAACTTGATTGTAATGCAGACTTAAAGGTTGTAATAACAAATTCAGCAGTACAGTTGAGTTTCGTCTACCCTTCGTAGAAGAATTAACTTTAACTTCTTCAAATAAGGCGTTTCAATTGACCTACATCTACTTTTCCTAGGAATTTCTTATATCTTGGCAGCTCCATGACTTTGCAGTTGACATGAACAAAAGGTATGTCAAAGCTATTTCGAAAAAAAAGAATCCTTTTTCTCCTATCAAAAACCACCTGATCCGCCAAAGGGAATGAAATGGAACCTAGAGTTTTATAGACACAATCACACATAAATCAAAACACGATATAGCTTCTCACACCACCTGCATATGTTTTGTGTGTTTTATATATGCGTGGGAAGACCTAAATTTTAAAGTCGACTCCGAACAACAGAAATTTTTTAAAAAGTTTTCATGGCATTTTTATTTGGTTTCAAAGTTGAAAAATATTTTCCTGATTTCAGTTTGTTGGAGACGTCTAACCTGGAGTTTTAACCCTGGCCTTACGTTTTAAAAGACAATACACTAGCTACTAGACTACGGCGACTTAAATATTGTGGAAGGGTTAGGCAATGCTACATCTTGGCATAGAGTAGGACTTAATTGGAAAAGTTCTACCCCTGAATATTTTGTGTAACTCTCTACATATTACTATACAATTTGCACAACGATAACGATGATAATCCCTGTCATGCTTGGCACCTTTTAAATTTAATAAAACAAGGCCAAAATATATACGAATTTGGGAGAAATTGATAATTTTGTTCATTTCTAAAGGCAGACAATACAGTTTTACTTAGAAATACAAATTTTTGAAAATGCTACGAATAATTGAAAAAAATTCTCTTTAACCGGTATTTTTCTAACGTTCACTTTTAAGTATCTCTAAAAATAAAAGTGAATGAAACAATTGATTTAAATAAAGAAAAGAGAGAACAGTTGTTCCATAATAATACGACCAATAGAACAGGAAATTTACAGGAAATATAACAGTTTGCTTCACTTATTTAACGGTTTTTCAAGCATTTTATTCCGTCTATTATTTGGCAAATTATAAAATGCACTTTTGCCACTTCTTTTGCTGTATTCAACTAAAATAGTTTTCTTTACTATTTTCAAATGAACTCTCCGAGTAAAGTGGAAAATAAGGCTGCGAACAAAAGAAAATTCTTCTAGAATAGAAAGGCATGGTGGGGAAGAATAAAAAAAATAAAAAATGGTGAAATTAAAAAGGCAAGTATTAAATGGAAGAAAAAGGAACGAATTCAATACATTGTATTCAAAAAGTGGTAGTTGATAAAGGAAGAAAATAAGTTTAAAAGAGAATAAGGAGAAAAAAGAATATAAAAATCATATTTGAATTAGATTTTGTTGCTTAACAATAGGATTTTCTAAGGTATTGTAATATACTGAACATAGGGTTAGGTCCAGGACAGTTTTAACACTAAACCTACCTATACTTCATGTATTCCTATTCCTACCAAAGGGGGCTAAATGAACCCTTGCGGTATTTAAGCTAGATTACATATATTTCTCGGTAAAAAAAATTAACGAGAGAGGAGTAAATCTTGGAAAACACATTCGATGTATTTTGTAATTAAAGTCGTAAAGGCAAATGGCGATGTGATTAATGTTATTTTCAAGAAATTCTGAGAAGATCGAAATGGGTCATTTAATCCGCCCATGGTAGGTTTAGTGTTAAGCACTGCAAACGTATATAATTTGTTCATTACAACCCTTCAGTCAAGGTTACAACCTAGCTTCTCACACCACTTAAGCTGTGAGTGATAATTTTATACATGAGTGGCGGGACCTATAAAGGCATATTTTTGATAAACTTGTCATGACAATTATATTTTCTTTTAGAGTTTTTGCCAAATATTTGATCATTTCTTCATATTTCGTTTTGTTAGAAATGTCTGAACTGATTTTGAAAGGTGATCTTACGTCTAATAAATCAACATTCAACGAAATTCATGGCACTGAAAATACTGTTGATAAAATGTGCATAACATTGTTAATTAAAGTAAAATAAATATTGAATATCTAGGATATGGCACAGTAGACTGTATTAAATTTTTATTACAAATTTTTTCTTCATTCTTTAATTTCTGTTGTACAATATTTATTGAATTTATATGCCGTAAAACCGTATTTATGTAACCTAACTAATGAAAAATTATGTTTTATTTTATTTTTAGGGAGTTTTTTTTTGTTTTTGATAAATTATGGCCTTTTCTAAAACATTTAAGCCAAATTTATGAACTCAAATGTAATTTCCCAATAATAGTTACTGCAACTAAAAGCCTTTATATACTAAACCAATATATTTATAAAGTTTATTAGTAATGAAAAGAGAAGAAAAATAAAAAAAAAATATAAAACGAAAAAATCAAAAACCATAAAATCATATTATACAGTGTGCTCTAGAAAAACAAAACAAAAAAAAAAAAATAGAAAACAAAATCACATTAATTTTTATTTTTCAATAAACTAAAATTGAACGTTTTTCGACACCATAAATCCTTTCAAAATAAATTGAGTATTGCAAACAACATCACACTTTCACTAAATACAGCCTAATGCATGGATATATACAAAGGCAACAACATGGTAGGCAATAACAACAACAACTATGGATAAAATTTAATGAAAACATATATTCTTTTACACTTATTTACAAAAGTATGTACATATATGGAAACATATGGCACAGAGTTTAACTGTGAAACTGCACTAAAAATGATTATTTATGTACAATATCACTCTCACTCTCGCTCTTACTTTATATACAAATTTATGTTTATATAGAGATACATATTCTATGATATAATGTACGTTTGTTAGTTTACACTATAAACTAAAAGTGTAAGCGAGCAAGAGAATCCAATACTTGCATGTGTATGTGCAAGTCAAGTATCTAAACATTAGTAGCCTAACAGGCTTTAAATAAAAACGAATATAAATAATGCCATAAAACTCTGTGACTGTGTGAGTGTGCGAGTGTGTGTGTATATGTGCAAGAGTATGTTTGTTTGTATATTAGTAAGTGCTTGCATATGAAACAATAACTAACACACAGAGATAAAGGCTTAAGGGTTAACATTGAGCCAGTAATACTTTGTAACAAAAGAGAAGCAAATACACACTCACATACACTAACACATACACCCATCATTACGCATATTAACTACTAACATATGCAGTTAAATATGAATTGAGACAGAAAACGAAAAAAAAAAAAAAACAAAGCAGCTGTTAACTAAATAGCGCAAATTGTTCAATATTTGTAAACAACATTTAAACTTTGCTACTCTTCAGTTAATATGCTACTACACACTCTACTATTTGCCTAGGCTAAGCATTTGTGCCTCTTGCTTATAATGTTTAATAATATTTTGTGCTAAAAACATAGAAAACTAAACCGAGTTTCAATGCAAAAATATTGTGTGTGGAAAACTAAAACCTGCATAGAAAATATTATGTTTTCTGTTATTTTTTTTCCAATTGCATCCACATCCTTAAAATCCCTTTTTCATTTATTTATACACAGTAAAACAGGGCTGACTGTACAACCAACCAGCGGCAATATTCTCTCGTCATCAGCTATTGGTGATGCAAAACAGTGTAAAAATAAAAAAAAAGAGAAAACGAAACGAGAAATTCAAGCCCAGAGTAGAAGGAGAGCAAATAAATAAACTACATTGCATTTTATTGTGTCAGTTGCTTACGATAGAAAATAAATTTCACAATTTTATTTGCATTCGTATATGTCTGTATATGGTTAGTACGTACCAATAACAACGGCAACAACAACAACAATACCAACACCAACATGAACCATAATAACAACAGCACAGTAGCAATAAGACAGTTTGTTGCAATACCGAAAAAAAAAAAAAATTATGTTGCATGCATATTCACAACTAAAAATACACCATTTCCAAAAGTAATTTATTTTATGAAAATTTTGCTACTAAAACGTAAACGATTTAAAATTCGAAATTTTAAATAAAGTTTGTTTATGAATACTAAACAAGTACTTTCGTACTTAAAACGAATTTGGAAAAACTTATAAAACACTCTTCATTTTTAATTTTCTTTATTTTTTCTCTAAGTCAACGTGGTCTAGTAGGTAGAGTGCATGGCCTTATTAGACGTAAAGACATCAAAATAAAAATACAAAAAAGTGTTTCTTTGGCGATTTCTTCTCAGAAGATTTCTGACAAAAATTCTGAGAGTAAATAAAATTGCCATGAAAAGTTTCTTAAAAAATCTGTCATTTGGAGTCGACTTTAAATTGCAGGTCCCGCCACTTATGTATAAAATTAACACACACAACATAAGTAGTGTGAGAAACTAGGTCAATAATCTTGAATGAAGAGTTGTAATGACCAATTATGTATGTAAGTAACGGGCGATATAAAGTTAATCTTGTTTACATATATTCATAATTGGCCATTACAACCCTTCAGTCAGGATTATGAACCTAGTTTCTCACACCACGTTGTGTATGTAAATTCTATACAGGAATGGTGGTACCTACAGTTTTTGTCAGAATTCCTCTGAGAGAGATGTTTGTTAGAGATGTCTGATCCGTGGTTTGAGCCATGGTCTTACGTCTAATAAATCAACACAATACCTACTAGACTATGGGACTTCCGTTGTTGTTTATCTTAATACAGTCAAATTCGTTTATAACGAACTCGGTTATAAAGAATTCCTGGATATTACGTACATATTTTAAAGACCCAACGTTTTAATATCAATTTTCATATAAAAAACTTTGTTTATTACGAACTCGTGTATAACGAATTCTCGGTTAAAAGGAACTACTTTAATATGTCCCAGTAATTAAATTTCATACATTTTACATTTTTTCTTATAACGAGCATTCAGAAAAAACTGTGAAGTGTAGCAATAGTCTTTAGTTTTATTTAATATGACAGCATTAAATTATAACTCAGCATCTTTAGTCAGCTGCTAGATAAAAAGAATTAACACATATTTTTGGTTTTTAATAAAAAAATTCTTTTTGTTTTTAATAAATGATAAAAATTATTTGTATTTTATATTTTCTTCTATGACTTCACTCCGTTTATTACGAACTTTTGCCTATAACGAACCATTTTTTCTGGCCCAACAGAGTTCCTTATATCCGGGTTTGAATATAAATAAAAAAAAATTAATTTCAGTGACAACAAACAGAATTTCCAAACTTGGTATGAAAGCAAGGTAGATCAGTTCAAGAGCCTTTAATGAAACTTGGATTGAAAGGCGGCATAATTGAAACAATGACAATTGAAAGATACCGTACGAGAATTATTGAATTTTTGCGTAGAGAAGGAATTGGCTTGGGTTAATAAGTGAACACACAAAGATCGTAATCTATACTACACGTCTTGAAGTGCTCTATTAAATGTCGAGTTATATTAATAATTGATTTCTCCGTTTTGTAGTAGTTCACATCAGCCTACTTCCAGTAAGGATATTGAACAGCACAGGAAAATTCACGGAAGGACCACCTAACCTTTCAAAACCCAAACTTTTAAAAAATCTCTCTCTGCCTATAATCCTATGTACGGTTACTTTGATTCCAGTTTATTCTACTGATTGCCACGTTTTTGATCGTATTCCTTAGACATTTTCATGCCTTTATTTGAGTTGATTTCGAAATTCGATGGCTTTCAGTTTATATTCTAGTTGAGGTTTTGACCGTATGGCTTCCAGAAGTCGTCATAGTCTAGTAAGTAGTGCATTGCAGTCGATGGGACGAAAGACGTTAGGGTCTCGAGACTGAAATAGTCATTATTAGTGTCACTAACCTCGAAACGAAAATGTTAAACAGCAGAGAAAACTGGAATGCAGTAAAGCAATTTGTGCACTATGTCCTGCGAAGGAAAAAAAAATGACCTAGACGCAATAAAATAATGGAAGAACGAGGTTGGAAGCAAGCTGACAGTGATGAAACTGGTACAGGTGCCAAAAAGCTGTCCACCTCGTAGTAATACAACCGTGGTTCCGAAGTGGAATGATACACTGATGAGGAGATAAGGCGGGTTTTTAGTCGGTATACCCAGGGGATAGTGACGACCTTCATGAATGCATAAAGCACTTTCCCTTTTTTCCGCAAAAAAAAAACAAAAAAAAGTAAGTAGTGCGCTTACTTACAACCGTTTAAACCGTGATTAGTCAACTCAAAAAAACACGAAATATGAACAACCATTTCTTCGACATTTTCCCAAAAATCTGTCTTTCAGTGGCGACCATAAACTGTAGATGAATACACACAACATTAGTGCTGTAAGAAACTAGGTCGATAATCCTGACTGAAGGATTGTAAAGAATAATTATCTGTTGATGTATGTTTTGGTCACTTAATGTTGCTGCACAATATTCCCCGTTGTTTTATATTCGTTTTGTAATGTTGTCTGGACTTTTTAAGTACGATGATCGTCTGGTTGAGTAAAATTTCAGATAGTGTTTGACACTTTATTCTTTTATGTACTATAAGGCTCGGATGTGATTAACAAACGTTTCCTACTACTAACATGGCTTTATTTATCGAATGCGATATATAATTTCCGTGCATAGAACATGATGAACGTGCAAAATTTCAAAAACACGATTATATGCAGGACATAAATTATTTTAAACTCTTTTTCAAAGTTTTTAAATGTCAAGGATAGTTCTATTGCCATACTCTACAGCAGATAACTCTAAATTTACTCTGAGATTACTACGTGCAGTATTTGCTACATTTCAAATCGCTTGGAAATGGTGTATTATTAAGCTGTGGATAGAATTATATAAGCACTCGTTCTTTCAATTTGTTTTATTTGCTTTTTTTTTCTATCTTTCTTTCGCTTTCTAAATATTTGCAAATAGCATGTGTTATTTGTAGTGTGTTTAAGTGTATGCAGTTGGATTTGTTTGCCGGTTTGGTTGATGTAGGCAAACAATAAAGAAGAAAGAAAAAAGAAAGAAAGAAAAAGAAAAAAAGTGGAACAAATCTAATGCTTGATAGAGCCTGGCACCAAAAACCATTAGATTGTATACATAAAAACACTTAAACACACACGCAGACACTTGTTAATGTACGCACATAAATACAAATAGATATGCTTACTCAAACACACACACACACACACGCTCAAACAAGGATTAACGATGTCAGGCTATAAAGTAAAATGTAAGGGAAATCGAAGAGACCTGAGAGAATTCTTTCTAATTAAAATGCATTCATACACTCTTAGAGAAACTCCTTTTAAAGTAATTTTCCCTATGTTTTGTATTTTTCCCATAAAAATATAAAAAAAATACAAACGGTTATGTGGCCTTTTGAAAAATATATGCAAGTGAACATTGTATGGTAAGTACGGGGGCATTGTATTCGAGGCAAATTTAGTTTAAAAAATAAACCAAGAGTAGAACAATGTACGAATGTGTATGGCATGGTAACAGTGTGCATAAAAGCCACTTGATTCGCTTTTAATCTAGTTTGCAATTATTTTAAAATATCATTTCTTTTTTGTTAGACAGATATATGTATCCATACACATGAATGTATGCACGTATTTTTCTAGATATGGGGTTTTTCACTTCAGCGACAATTGTTTTAGGGAAATAGAAAAAGTATACAAATAAAAATTCAAAATATTTTCCATGTTTTTGAAAATGTTTTCCTATTTTTTTTTCTATTTTTTATTTTTAACTGAGCAATAGAAAAATGTTGAAAAAATCAAGTTAAGCACGTTTTGCCAATATTCCCATACCTACGCACATACAAATGCAATTTAGACATTACTAAAGGGGTTTTTTTTTATATTTCCTTTTATATTCATATAGAAAAATATAAAATTTCTATACATACATACATATATACACATATACATTTGCATACATAAATGTGTTACACTCTACCAAAGAAACAATACAAAAAATACATATACAGGGTGGCTGATATGTATTGCAACCAACTTCAGGTTGTTATCATTTGTAGACCGCTCATCTGACAGCTGACAGATTTATTCCAGTGACAGTTTATCTTACTATTTATAAGCTTACAAAAGCATTTTGATCTATTGCATTCAGAAAAAAAGTTATACGTGATGGAATTCAAGCGTGATTGTGTAATTGCCACAGATAGCTATCGTTAGAGCCCTACAGAATTTAAATTTGAATAAATCTTTTCTTTCTAGTACCATTGCTCGATACTGTGATACTGGCAGTGTTGCATCACGTCCAAAGAGTGGACGAAAAAAAAACAGTAACAACACCAGAAATTATCCGAGAAGTGAAGACCCGATTTTATCGAAATCCACGCCGCAGTGGTAGAAAATTTGCTAGTGAGCTGAACATGTCGCGTGAACGGATGCAAAACATATTGAAAAATGAGCTTGGACTAAAGCCATTGAAGTTCCAAAAAAGACAAAAAAGCTAGACTGATAAGAGCCAAGGAGTTACTTTGCTTGCACGAAAGTGGCCAGTTACCGAATTTGGTTTTCTCCAATGAAAAGTCATTCTATATTGAGCAGTTTGTAAATAAACAAAATGGTCCGGTTTGCCAAAGAGGTCAGCTGAAAACTTACACCTGTGATTGGCCACCAGAACTCAAGCGCCGCCGATGGTAATGGTGTGGGCTGCCGTAACGGCCGATGGTCGCTTTCCGCTCGTATTCATCGACCATGGGATAAATATAAATGCTGAATATTATCGGGAAAATGTCTTAAAGACATTATTGAAGCCCTGGGCAGATAAACATTTCAGCCGCAAACCATCGACATTGCAGCAAGATTCAGCACCACCGCACTCAGCACGCGTCAACCAAGAATGGCTTAAAAAGAAGGTTCTCAATCCGTTGGACTTTTGCGCCTGGGGCATTTTGGAGAGTAAGGTCCTCACTAAAAAATACCAAAGTGTCGTTCATCTCAAGACGGCGCTTCGCCGGGAATGGCGAGCCTCTTTTGTGCAGACTGTGATGGCTTTGTTGGCCGTTTGATGGCCATAATTCATACCAAAGGTGGTCAATTCGAACAAATCTAAACTGATTCTAAAATTTAATGTTTTTTCCAACATTTTTTGCTTTTAAACAATAAAATCAAAAAAATTTTGCGCTTTTCTTTGTTGCATTATATATCAGCCACTCTGTATATATATTGGTTGAGCTATATGCCATACGCCTATGTATATGGTGGTGTATGCATTGAATTTGTTTACGTTGAGTGTTTTTCATTTTACAGGAAACGGAAATGTTTTAAAAATAAGCGCTTAAAAACACTTATGCTCAATGATGTGGCAGTTAAATTTCTATATTGCCACACACACACACATATTTTTTTTCTATCACAATATTTTTATTTTTCATTTTAACGATCTATTTCGATGTATGTTATCGTAAATAACAATAAAAATGTGGTAATAACCATTTAGAAATTCTATTTTTTTTTTACAGATTTTAACAGAATTTTCCTTTTTTTTTTTGTTTGTTTTGCGAATGATAATGGAATTGTTGTTGTAACAGTGTAAAAAAAAAGTGGATTCTATCTATGTTCCCCTTAAACAATTTGAAAAAGTTATTGGATTTTCTCGTTTCAAACTATTCAACAATTAATTGCCTATAAATTGTTTTGTAAAACAGTGTTTGGCTATTCACAAAAATAAAAGGAATTACAATTTTATTAAACATAACTGTACAATGATCCTGTTCAATAAAAAAAAAAGAATGAAAGAAAACTGACAGTGAGAGATACTGACAACTTTTTAAAGTGGCTTAAGCTGCATTGAGTTGTTTAATGGCCAGTGGTGCTAATGTTATAAACTGACAACAGAATTGCTTTAGTTTACATTGCAATTTGTAAATATATTTTCAAATATTCAGAATTAACAAAACTTGTATAGATTTTATACAAAGTGGGTCAAAAAATTAAGTAAAGGTTTTGTATTTCAAGAATTAGTCCCACAGTTTAAGGTTTTATAATTGAATCTGTGCCTTAAGATTTTTATATCTTTTCTGCATACAATGGTCCGCCACATTCCGCTCTTTTTATCTTTTATCCAATCTTTTTATCTAATCTGGCAAGATTTTGAAAATCTCTATTGTAATTTGTATTGAAATCATCGTAGTTTAGTAGATAGAGCGTTGACTTATTAGCCTGCACCAAAACGAAATTTCAAAAAAATTATTTCTTCGTTACTTTCCTCTCAGCAAATTTCTGGCATAAATTCAGAGAGTAAATAAACCTGCCATAAAAAGTTTCTCAGAAATCGATCGTTCGGAGTTGACATTAAACTGTAGGTTACGCCACTCACGTATAAAATTAAGGCACACGACATGAATGGTGTGAGAAGCTAGGTCGTAATCCTGACTTTAGTATTATAAATTTATTTCGGTAATATTTTAAAAATTTCTGATATTCGAATCTCTTCTATATTCATTTGCCTGTAGTTATTTGATTGTTGCTCCTTTCCTTTTCCTTTTTTTACTGACTCTTTGTAGCAATAAATATTTACCGCGTTATATGACAACCGCACTATAAGAAACTCAGATTACAGGTACAAACCAGGCTAATTCGTAAAGCGTTCCATGGAAACCGTCTCCCGCGTTGTATGGAAACCGCGCTATAAGAAACACAGAATTAGTACAAATCACATCATTCGTACCGCGTTATATGGAGACCAAGAAATACAAAATGGCAAGACAAATTATAAATTATTTTTATTAAATTCAAGAGATCATATAAGGATTGATAAAAAAAATGAAATAAAAACTATATTTAAAGACTGGTTCCCAACAAAATTAAAAAGACTTGTAAAATAATGTAATTTTTTTAATATTTATCCTCACTTGGTTCATCTTCATTCATTGTCTTTTTGAATTGAAATTCCAACTGCTATTGTTTTGGACGGTACTATATCTCGGCTGAGCTTTTGCGTCATATTATATTAAACCCACTTACAATATCTAATTACTAGAGTACCGCGTTATAGGATGATTGACTGTAAATGTTTTCAAATTATTTTTTTTTTCATAATCACGGTAGTTTGCTCAGAAGTATGGTGATTGGTTTGCAATAAAGTTTAAAAATAAGCTACACAGCATAAGTGGTTTCAGAAGCTAAGCCATATTCTTAGCTGAAGCTTTTAAAAGCCAATAGGGCAATCATAAACAAATTATGCAAATATTGACTAGATAGAACAATCAGGTTCCATCTGTCACTGCCTAGAAACATAGCTCAATGTGAACATTAATTAGATTGTTTCATCGGGAACAATGTTAAGAAAAAACAAAAATAGAAAACAGCACCACTCTAGAGAACTAATCATTAAAAATGTCAATGATATCACGAAAATAATTAAAAAATATCAACCCATAAAGAGCTAAGCTCCAAGCTCGGAAATATTGTCATTCAATAACATCTATCCAGTTTTTTAGGATACGTGGATACTAAACAAATCTTTATGTTTTTGGCAAACAAACAAATGAGTTTACAGCGGAATATTTAATTAACAGACTTTCCATATGCAATTCGGTGCTAAAACGGAAAGAAAAAGATAATTTTTTTAAGTTTATTCCTATAGACGATGAGAATTCGATTACTTTCGACAATAGTTTGTAAGAATATTAGGAACAAAGCCGGTAAGATGTTGGCTTTGAAGATGTTGAACCATCTCAGAATTGTTAGCAAGAGACACATAAAACACAATATTTAAACAAATCTGGATAAAAAATGAATCTTGGCTAACACATAAGTTAACAATGGACAAATAATGAACCAAACTTCATACATACATACATAATTGGTCATTACAACCCTTCAGTCAGGATTATTGGCCTAGATTATCACACTGTTTATGTTTTGTGTTTATGTTAATTTTATACATAAATAGCGGGACCTACAGTTTAAAGTCGACTCCGAACGACAGTTTTTGGAGAAACTTTTCATAGCATTTTTATTTACTCTTAGAGTTTTTGCCAGAAATCTGCTGAGAAGAAATCGCCGCAGAAATACTTTTTGTATTTTATTTTGATGCCTGGCCTGGGACTCGAACCCTGGCTTTATATCTAATAAGCCAGCACACTACTTACTAGACTACGGCGACTTAACTAAGCCCCTCAGCAACTAGAATACTGCAATTTTTCTGAAATTTTTTGCCTCCATTTAAGATATTATTGACTGAGTAAGACATAATCTGCATTGTTAAAGAGCATTTTGTTGCTCTGGCATTAATTCTGGCATTATAAATCGTAAGCCATAATTATATTGCTATATGAGTTGCACTTTATATGTGTGGAGACACAAGATAGGCAATAAGATAGGCATAATTGGTGAAAAAGATGTGGAATTTAAACATTTTTTTTTTTCACTAACAGAAGCAATATTGAGGACAGTACAGTGGTACTTGATACAATAGAGCACAGATCTGACTATATCAGTAACGAAAACTTCATCAAATTTCTTTATACTATTGATTATGACGATGAAAACGATCCTGAACACCACCACTATATAAATGTGAATTCAAAAAATATTTATATTAGCCAACAGCTTAATAAGCCAGCATACTACACACTAGACTACGGCGACTTGGACCGAATTTCATATGTAATGTTGTTCACTGTGTGTCTGGTAGCTTTGGATTGTAAAGGCTTCTATTCAGTAAATAAAATGCTTAAAATGAAAATATCATTAAAAATTTTATCATTATGAACTGAATAACTTGGACATTATGCTCGGTATAGTGCAACAGGCCAGAGTACCCGTCTGGTGTGACCCGAACCAGACCATCCACTAAAGTCTAAAGTTCATGGTTTATAACCAACGATAATAAAAAATATTACAATGATTGACAATAAACCTTTATGATATCCCAATAGAAATTGTTAGTCTTTGTCAAAGGAGATTTTGATTATCTACCATATACCTCGGACCTTATAGCTTCAGATTATGTATTATCTGTTCCAATCTGTCAGAATACTACATACAAGTTCGTTATAGAACTGCTATACTATCAGTTCAGTTAGAATTAAAAAATATGCGAAAGTAATTGAATAAATAAATTAAAAACAATTATAATTAATTGTAAAACTTATTAATTCTTAAAAAAAAATTTAGAAATTTTTTAAAATAAAATCAACTTTTAAACCAGGCGGTTTATCAATTTTAAACATAATATTTCCGATGAGGCTAATTTATTAAAAAATGTGGAATTAAGCCACACCCTAGTGATTGGTATCAATTACAAATAAATTAGAATTAGAATAAAATAGAAACAAAAACAAAAATCGTATCTCACAAATTGCACATGTGTTAATTGAATAGAACGAGATGCTATTGTATTTGCATAAATTGATATCAAAGGCCAGTCTAAACCCTAATCAAATTATCAAATTCCTAATAAATTTAGAATTCTAAATAACAAAATTCTGTTGTTTTTTTTTTGTTTTTTTGTTTGTGGTTTACGAACATTATTAAAATAGAATAACGAATCATCATCATCATCATCATCATCGCATAGATTTTGTTTGTAAAAACAGAAAAAAAAAAATTCAATAAAATCCTCCATACTTAATATTCAAATACTTATTCATTCATTCATTTATTTATTTATTTAGAAAGTTTTGTTTAATAAATATTATTTAATTAATTTTACAAATTTAAACAGTGGTAAACAACAGTTGTCCGTTGTCAGATTTTTTTTTTAGTAATGATAATAGATTATCAGAGTATTAAATTTCTTTCGGTATTGCAAATATTGTGCAGTCCTCGTGCTGAGCAAATTCTTCATTTTGCCTGATTTTAGTATAAGCACTGCGTTTACGCGGGGCATCACAACGGGCAGCTATGCGTGCTCAAGTGAGCTTTGTGATATCAGAGCTGCCACTCCGACCTAACCTAACCTATTGCAAATTTTGATTTTCGTTATTAAGATCGTGTTTTTAATTTAAACTACATTCGTACATTCACAGATACATCGTAATACTTTAGTTAGGATTTCGACTTATCTCTTCACGCCGCTTGTGCTGTGTGTGTTAATTTTATACATGAGTTGTGGGACGTACAGTGGAAACTAGACTCCGAACGACAGACTTTTGAGAAACTTTTCATGGCAATTTTTTCTTACTTCAGCGTTTTGCCAGAAATTTGCTGAGAGGAAGTCCCCACAGTAATATTTTTACATATTTTCGTTTTGGTATATGACTTTGGATTTGAAACATGCCCTTTCGTCTAGTAAGCACTCACACACTACCTGATAGATTACGACGATAATATACGATGCGAGTAGTAATAGAAATAAATGTTTAGGAAACTTTGAAAGTTTTTTTTCATTATTGAAAAGATTGGTTATCGTAATTACGATTGTTTCGCCAGTGTTCTTCTCAGAGATCAGTAATAAGTATTTAAAACGATGAGTAGGTTTGAGTCACTCTTATAATTTCAAATACTTATACGCATTCATACTTATTTTGATATCATACTCATACTACGCATACTCAAAGCTGGAAGTACTCGTCGTATTCATACTTAACCATACGCATGATGTTATTGACTTCGACTCGTCTCTGCATAACATTTACACGAAGCTCAAAATAAATATGATTCACGTAAGAACACTACTATACTCACGAGAAGATTGTGTGTATACTTTGCCTGTTGTCTTTGTCTTTCCATTCTTCTTTGTTTGTATATCCAACAACAACAAAAGCTGTAATTTTGATGAATACTTCGAATAACTTTTAAGTATTAAAAGAATTTTTCTAAATTTATGAATCAGAATGAGTAGGCGTATGAATCACCCATATTTCGAATGTGTACTCATACTCATTGCTACTTATACTTATACTTGTAGCGAGTACGAATGAATCAGAGTAGTTGAATGTCAATTCGTTATATATACATATAATACGATGTGACTTATAGTATGACGAACGAAATCGTATTGATTTTTTGATCTGTCTTACATATTACATGACGTAATTCATTTCTAAAGTCCCATGATGAACATGACCCTATTGGAAAAAACCAATAACGGTAATTTAGCATCTTTCAAATGATTGAACACTAGGCGTATGAGTGCTATCGAAATGATAATCATACATTAGCGAATATTAATCATACGCTACCATTAATGCAGCAAAATGTTGACAATTTTTGGCTTTTCTTATTTTAGCTCTATCGGTATAAAACACAAATATATAAAGAAAAAATTGTTATTGCCAATAAGTAAGACAAATTAATGTTTGTTTTCGAGCATGATTTTCGTGTATAATAACAATTAAAGGTTGTAGTAACGTCTGTATGTAGCATTTCAATTCTCTTTCCTTTCATGGTGTAACACAACAATTTTTTTTTGTTTTATTAATTAACAATAGCCATTTAACATTGAGAATTATAATACCAGGATACTACAATAAATCTTCTGAATAATTTGTAGTCTCGCCGTAGTCTGCTAGGTGGTCAGTTGGCTTATTAGATGCAATGCCACGGTCAGACATCTTCACCAAAACAAAAACCAAACAAAATATTTCTTCGGTGACTGCCTTTAATGGATCATTAGACCCTTCAGTCAGTTATTGAAGCTATCGTCCATGCATATGCATATGAAAAGAGGAGTCATCATTGCAAATATAAAACCCATACAGAAAATTCAAATGTTCATACCCATTACCGTCTAAACAGTCTATATATTTTCTGACCAAAGATGTAAGTACTTACTGGGGAGATGCATAGGTCAGCGGCCTTTGGAATGACATAAAGAGTGTCGAGGGAATACAAAATATGAAATACCTAGACTCTAAGAGAAGAAAATCGAAAAGGAAGAAATCCTCAAAGTCATTTTGTAATTACATACATAATTGGTCATTACAACCCTTCAGTCAGGATTATTTACCTAGTTTCTCAGACCACTCAGGTTGTGTGTGTTAATTTTAATTTTATACATAAGTGGCGGGACCTACAGTTTAACCACGATTCCCAACGACAGATTATTGAGATACTTTTGATGACACTATGTCCTTAGTTAAAGAAAAAAAAAGAACAGGTTCCATTAGCAAGATGGATATGTTCTGTTATTGGCCTAAAGTCCTTAAGTTAACTGAAGATATAATAATAGTGCTCTGATGGTATACATCACAGATCACTTTTCAGGACCTCTAAAGACAATTTCTTCTGGACTAAATGTGATTTTGTTATTCAATGTATGGCATCGTCAAGTAAAATCTGAATTACATTCATGAGATTTTTGTTTCTATTTTTAATATTCTATACAATTAAAATAAAATATGATCTATTCAAAATCTCTAAGGCTACCAAATGTACTGCAAATAATGCCAAAATGCACTACGAATTATAAAAATTAACATAACAGTTTTCAGAACCGAACAAAATGCTCGACTTAATGGGCATTCCCATTGGGTTTCTAAATTGCAAGTACAGAAAATATACGACATCTTCTATTCTAATGGAAAATCCAATTTAATTAATCTATTTGATCATATGTTTTTATACATATTAGTATGAAAACCACATACAAGTGGCCACTATTGCTCCCTACTGTATATATACAATATTTATGTGAGCCTAAAACACAAGCTGATTAGTACTGAAAATTTCGCATTATTTATGCAAAATTCAAATCTACTGGCTCCCAATGGAGACAGAGAGTGACAGAGAGAGAGAGAGAGAGAGAGAGAGAGAGAGAGAGAGAGATAGAGCAAAAGCGAAGAGTATAGCCTATAAAATTTATTTTCTATGCATTTATGCATAATAAGTGTATTTAATATTTCTCTCTCTATATTATTATTATTATTATTTTAGTTGATATAATTTGCTTTATATATGTATGTACATATGTGTGCATTTGTATACCCGTATTTGTATGTATTTATTTATCACATTTTTGCCATCAATATTAATTTATGTTAATTTATAATTTTTGATTTATTTTAAGGATTATAAAAACAGAGTCTTTTTTTTATCTGTTTCAACACATAAAATTTATAATAAATTTTATCGATATTTTTGGGCTATTTTATACAATATTTTCAAAAGAAAAATTAACAGAGAGAATAACGAAATATGCAAAAATAAATAATTTCTGGTCATAAATTTCCATATCGATAAGAGCCCAAGCCAAGCTGTATTAAACAATGCTAAATGCATAGGCTTTTGACCTAAAAATTTATAGATATTTGGACTGTGTTTTTAAATGCATAATTTCAGAATATTTTTTTTTTTATAAACGCAATTGAGTTATTTACGATAAATTTATTAAATTTTCAATCTTTGTTAAACGAAATTGAAAATGTTAAACGAATAGAAATTAATTAAATTGAAATTTTTTGAAAAGCACTTTGGAAAAGTAAAGTTACAATAATAAAACGATTCTAATTATTTAAGGAAACCAATAATAATAACACTTTATTGGCAGATGTTTCAGCGCCAAATATTTTCAAGTGCCCTTCTCCAATTTCAAACGATATACAGTCGAACTTCTATAATTTGAACTTATATTACTTGAATTTTCTATAAGCTGAGGCACAGTAACAATAACTTGCAGGGAAATTCTATCAGGTTTTGCTTCTTTAAATTGAAGTTTCTATAAGTTGTATTTTTTTCTTGATAATGGTGATTCAATTTATAGAAGTTCCACTGTAATTTGTTCCCGATGTAATGACAATTAGAAGTGGGCATACGACTTCTAAGAAGGAAGCTATCAAGAGATACATATAAGCAGTTTCCTAATTTTTATCCTTTGCTATTACTTCGACTTTTTTCTGGATTGTAACATAATCAACTGTATCAGCTGGTCTGAAGTCACCGTGGTCCAGTAGGTAGTGTGTTGGCTTATTAGATGTAAAGCCATTGTTCGAGTCCCAGGCCAGGCATCAAAATAAAATACAAAAAGTATTTCTTCGGCGATTTCCTCTCAGCAGATATCTGGCAAAAACTCTGAGAGTAAATATAATTGCCATGAAAAATTTCTCAAAAATCTGTCCTTCGGAGTCGACGTTAAACTGTAGATGCCGCCACTTATGTATCAAATTAATACACACAGCATAATTAGTGTGAGAAACTAGGACAATAATCCCGACTGAAGGGTTGTAATGGCTAATTATGTATGTATGTATCAGCAGGTCTATCGACTTGATGTCAATTAAAAATGTGCAGTGGAACCTGAATTTTGAAAGAACACATAGTATTTCCATTAATTTCCGTATTTTCTTTAAAACAAAACTGTTTTACAGAAATTGCTGTATAGTCTCTGCTTCACTCTTTTCTCAGAGGAGCGATCAAAAGGCTTTTGGGAAAAATATCAAACATTTGTACAAACACCCTGCAATAGCTTCTGCCAATAGTTGTGTAGCATAGTTAGTTCATAGTTTTATTCATAAGATAGAAGGAAGTCTTACTGCCATTGTATACAATTATCACTAGGTTCAGTTAGTGCGTTAATGTCTCTGATCTAATCCTAACCTTTGTGTTTCTTGATGTAATCGAACGTGAAGTTTGCTTTCCTAGTTATGGTGATTCAGTTGAATGTGAAATTACGCGAAATCAAGACAAATTTTACTTCAGTTTACAAACCCCATTGTATCCAGAGCAAGTTTGTAGATCATGTTCTCTAACGTTATGAAGATTTGGGTGTGTTAATGTTATACATGAGTGGCGTGATCTACAATTTAAATTAGACTCCGAAGGATGGATTTTTGGGAAACCTATCATAAGAATTTTTTTTTACTCTCAGAGTTCTGCCAGAAATCTATTGAGAAGAAGTTGCCGATGAGATATTCTTTCATATTTCGCTATGTTGATGATAACTAACCTGGGGTTTGAATAGTAGCCTGAATAAGCACTACCTACTAAACTATGGCGACAAGACTTATGAAGATTGTTGAAATTGGTAATTATCGATGCCTCGAATAGTAGGTAGCAGGTAGTAGATTGTTTATAAGCCAGAATTGATGAGAACTAGTTTGTGAATAGTTCCTTTAGTCTTTAAATTTTGCTGCTATTTAATTATTTCTTTGACATTCGACTTCTCGTTTTCGTTGCTACATTTTTTTATAAAAAAGTCTACCGAGATTTTTTTATTTTATTTTCTTTAACAGTTTGGATAATACGATATGAATAAGTAATTTTGTAATATTAATAACAATTTATTTACAAATTAATAAATGGCGGCGTCCCCATAAATACACATAATCTGACAGACATGCGTGTCAATAATTGTTTTTTCTTTTTATACATTTATGAAGTCAATGTAACAAATATATGAGACATTTCGCTTTCAAAAGAAAAGGCATATACAAATGGAACGCAGAAAAGATATGCGGAATTTTTGGTTTTTGCACTTAGATGAAGGTTATTCCCCAAGAATGTGGTAAAAACAGATGCGCATGTGAAAGATAAGATTTTGAATTGCAAAATCTAACGTAACACTGCATTTCATATTTTTTTTTATGAATACTCACAACTTGGTAGTACAGTACCTTGGTACAATGATTTGTCTTGCTCTGGCTAATTATTTCGCTGTAAAAGTAGATAAAACAGCAGAGAAACACTAATCCTGCACCTTATAACAGTTTGAAACAGTAAACCTCTTTTCTACTTATTAAGCGGGCCAACCAAGTTTAGGTTAGGTTGGAGTGGTAGCTCTAATACTAAAAGCTGTTTTGACAGCTCATACGGCTGCCCCAGCAAAGATCTACGAAAAATCAGTTATCATTACTTTTCATTGATACGCCATAAAACAATAATTATTTCAATCAAATGCGAAATAACCCTTTAATAAGATACTGTGTTGGTCCTGTCTGCCAGTCCAGTCTGCCATCTCTATGGCCTCATCGATGGATGGGTCAGGGAGGAAGAGCAGAGTCTTTAGGGGAACGGATCTGGTTGTTCTGTTTCTAGACGTCAATGGCCTGATGTGGCTGCTGGGCTTGGTTAAGGCTAAGCTTAAGGTTGGTTGTCGGTTTTATTACGGCATTAGGTAGCTGATGAGGCCACCAGCTGTACTATTGCAGGGTATGCTGAGGATGAGGAGGAGTTAGAGACAATCAAACATCTCCTTTGTAACTGCCCAGCCCTTGGTAGGTTGAGGACCTTTGGCAGGACCTTCTTTGAGAGCTTGAGTTCTGTGTCGAGATTCGACATTAAGGCACTCCACAGATTCATTAGCAGTTTGGGCTGGTTGAGAGATGCTAGGGCTTCATAGGTGTAGTCACGCTCTCACCCTCTTTTGTTTATGTCTGTTTCTTTCTGTGTGATTCCTCCAATTCCCATTTCCCCTCTTACCTACATGCCCCCCTTTCATTATACTTCCTCTATTGCCTTCCCTCTCTAAGGACGACCTCCGGGTACTGTACTTGTAGTGAATGATGATAGCTTTCATTCCCATGAAAATTAACCACGACATTAACATTTAAGTTAGTAAGTTTCGAATGAAAATATCCCTTAAAATCGTTCAGCTTAGAATAACGCCGGATCTTTTCGCAGTCACAAATGAAAAAACGCCAGAAATCCTGCAGTAGATTGTGTTTAAAAAAAATGCAAAAGTATGGTAGAGGTTTCATTGCAGAAGTCTTCGGTTCAAACCAAGAGTTAAAGATCTCCAACAAAATTAAATATTAAGGTGACTGCCTCCCGGAAGATTTCTTAAGAAAAACCCTTAGATTAAATAAAATTGTCATGAAAAGTTTTTCAAAAATCTGCCATTCGGAGTCGACTTTATCCTGTAAGTCCCGCCACTTGCGCATATAATTAATAAACCCAACTAAGGTAGTTGAAGAAGTTAGATCGTAATCCTGTATGCATGATTTTATGACTGCATTTTTAACGAAACAATGATTATAAGTAGACATAGCGATAATGACGGAGTTTTAAAGATGTTGCCCTAGAATGTATTGCGTGTCGCTTGGCAATAAAATTCAGTTTCAATTTCATTTCGAAATTGTGGATGTGGGACTGAACACTGATCTAGACAAGATGTTTGAGTAGTCCCGGCAAAATAATGTATAATGAAAGCAATTATAAATTTATTTGCCGCCTATTCTAACGATTACGCATGCGATAATTTCTATTGATTGCGTTCTAAAAGGATAAAAAGTAATTTCTCAAATTTTGTATGTGCTCGTCGTTACGGAATCCTCCTCGTATATTATATTTTTGTAATAAACAAATTTATTTGCATAAGTTGTTTATACATACAGTCAAACCCGGTTATAACCAACTCCATAGGGCCCGAAAAAGTAGTTTGTTATAGGTAAAGTTCGTAATAAACGGGGTGAAGTCGTAGAAGAAAATATAAAATACAAAGAATTTTTTTTCATTTATTAAAAAGAAAACGATTTTTTTTATTGAAAACCAAAAATATGTGTTAATTCTTTTTATCTATCAGCTGATTAAAGATACGTACATAATTGGCCATTAAAAAGCTTCAGTCAGGATTACGACCTAGCTTCTCACACCACTTATGTTATGTGCGTTAATTTTATACATGAGTGGCGGGACCTACAGTTTAAAGTCGACTCCGAATGACAGATTTTTGAGAAGCTTTTCATAGCAATTTTTACTCTCAGAGTCTTTGCCTGAAATCTGCTGAGAGGAAGTCGCTGAAGAAATATTTTTTCGTTTTGATGTCTGACCTGGGATTCGAATCCGGGCCTTTTGTCTAATAAGCCAACACACTACCCACTAGACCACGGCGACTTCCATTCTGATTAAAGATGCTGAGTTAGAATTTAATGCTGCTATATTAAACAAAAGTAAAGACTATTGCCACATTTCAAAGTTATTTCTGAGGGTTCGTTATAAAAGAGGTAAAATGTATGAAATTTAATTAGTGGGACTATTTATAGTAGTTCCTTTTAACCGAGAATTCGTTATAAACGAGTTCTTAATAAACGAAGTTTTTTGTATGAAAATTGTTACTAAGACGTTGGGGCTTGAAAATATGTACGTAATAATCAAAAGTTCGTTATAAACGAGTTTGACTGTATATGATACACATGCATATATGTATGTATGTTTATAAATATAAATAAATGTATATAAATATACATAGAAGTGTGTGTTTGGCAACACATGTAATGGTGTAAAAGTCATAAATTGCTGTCATTTAAATACATTAAAAATAACAACAATATTTACAATAAAAACAAAAACTAAAATACAATAAAAAAAAAAGAGAGAGGAAAATATATGAACAATCATGTATGTTAAATGAAAAACCTCAAATCAATTAAAAATTTAAAATTATGAATCATTATCATTTAAAAATATACGTTCATTTATTTATTTTTTTTTTTTTTTAAATTGTGGTGGCCATAACAAATATTTATAAAATATTTATTTATTGTAATATTCTTCTCTTATTTTATCATATTTATTTGTTATTAATTTTTGTTTTTGTTTTTGCATTTTGTTTCATTTACAATTTGTAAATTATCAATAACAGTTCATTAGTGTGTGTTTAAAAAGCGATGCAAAACTGTATTTGATTTAAACAACATTTAAAATGTTAATATCACTGTGAAGTTATTTTTTCCCATAAATTTTCTTGTTCACTTTCAGAGAAAACAATAGCAATTAAATGGTTAATTAATATTATTATTAAAATAATTTTTTTATTTTTGTTTTTTTGTTTTAATTATTAAACATTTAAAATATGTTTTTAAAAATGTTTATTAGTTAATTAGCATAAGAAATATAGGTTAAGAATGAATTTATTGATAGAAAAAAATTTATAATTGAGGGAAATTTGTTCATATTGAATGCTTTTTAATAGATGAAGTTGTTCAAAAAAACGGGATGCTAAATTTGGTTTTCAATTCCCGCCAGAGACTCTGTTCTGCTACACTACATCGAGCGAAGGGTGGGACTTACTGCGCTGCTTGCTTATTTTAAAAAGTATTTTAAAATGGTATTTTTCTTTTGTCTAGAATTTTTGTCTTATACTTTTATTAACATGTAGGTTAGGTTATGTTAAGAACGCAGTCTTTGCGCAAAGAAAATTCTACAACTCAGGGGAGAAGAAATTTCTCAGACTGCACATTCTAAAGTACGACTAACCTATGCTAGAAAACATCCCGAAAATGAAGCTATATCCTTGAAATTAATGGACGATTGTTCCGTTAAGCTGACAAGGGTTGGGGAGCCAAATAACCTAAGTATATCTGCACCTCGCAAGAGATTGGCATTGACAACAGTCTCCTCTTCTTTAGCGGTTTTGTACCCAAGACAGAAGTCGTTAAATGGGAGCTGAATTCTCCCCACTAGTCTTCCCATAACACAATGACCTGTAAGCAAAGGTGATTGAGATGATGTCACGACCAAGTCCAAGAAACAGGTTAATGCGCCTTCTATCCATCAAGGAGGAGCAGGACTCCTCATTGACCTAGAATAGGTTGGCGTCTCGAAAGAACTTCCGCGCGATTGCCAGCTTGACTGAAATAAGTCGCATCCCCAAGTCGACTGAAGAGGCACCAGTCCTAACGAGTTCGTCAGCTTTAGAGTTTCCCCGAATAAGTGAAAGTAGTTTGTCTGAAATTTTCTCAATAAAATTTTACTCATACTCTTTTATTACAGAACCGCTCTTTAAGCTCAAATAGCGCGTGATTTCAATATTAGGTTAGATTATAAGATGAGAGTTATTTTGATGCCCATTACACATATAAATTGAGTTAACAGAGGTTGTCAGATAGAGAAAAAAGTAGTTTTAAAAAAATTTTAATAAAAATTCAACTAGATTGAATTTTGAAAAACGGAAAAAATCATTTTGGTTAAATTATATAATCTTTATAATCAAGAAATTTCAACAATTTAGTTAAATAAATTCTATGAAAAAATTAAAAGAAAAACAAAAATTTTTTCCGAAATTTTCAAAATTTTTTAATTTTCTAATTTTTTTTTTAAATTTCTGATAACCTATTGAGAGCGTCTCTTAAAGACCTTTCATATGATATCAAATTTATATATAGTTTCTTTGGAAGAAATATGGACAGCTCGCCAAATATTGACACCAGAACAAAAATTTTGAGAAACGTAGTCTTAGAATGAATCAAACTTTCATTTTGGTCGGGATCAATAGCTTATTTTTTCTCCATACAAGCGGGGCCACCGTAATGTACATTAGAGCGGCTCACCAAAAAAGTGCTGGATGTACCCTCCTAAAAATGAACCTTGGTATTTTTTCTGACAACATTTAAAATATTTCGGCTCCAGCTTCGACCTCTCGTGAGCTGGACCATTTTGAAACAGGGTCTATTTTTGAATATTTTGTTAATTTGAGGATCTGTTTCCTTATCAACATATACAATATCTATATCATAAGAAAGGTTATTTTAAGACGCGTCCAATAGTGTATACAATTTGTCCGAGGACGATGGATGATCGTTTTAAAGGATATTCTGTAAAAAAAAAAATGGTTTTTGAATTTTTGTTCGGGGTTGTTTGTAATAAAAATACAAATTAACATATTTTAATTTTTAGTCGATTTAATTAAATACGGTTCTCAGCTTTTTTTGAAATTCGCGCTCATTTCAAAAGGGGTACACTTTGCACGAATTTCGCTTCCATACAACTTGAGTCGCTCTAATGTACATACATATATCGTTTTAAAGCCGCATCCCTCTCCCTTCTAATAAGGTTTAAATTTTGGACATCGGTTCAGAAATATTTGTGTAATCAATACATTAGTGCGTTAAGTCCAGAACAACAAGTTTTGTGAAAAAAAAGTTTGTAGGGTTCAAGAAATATTAAAAAAAAATATTTTTGAGTTCCGGTCAACGAAATTCACAACTTACATTACGCTATTAGGTAGGTGAATTTAAATTTTTTATTTTGTCGCAAAGTGTTTTTTTTTCGTATTATTTCTTAAAATTCATGAAAATGCTGAAAGATTTTAAGGTACCCAGACTTATGCTGTCAACTGTATATACAATAAAATTTTTAAAAGCATTAGAGAATATATAACACACTTTCAAATTCAATGTATGTTAATAGATTTTTATAAGAAATTAATAATTTAGAATTTAATTTACGTTTCTTACAATTAATTTAATAAAATTAATTGGTTTTTTTTAAATATATAGTTTCATAACCTGTAAAAATGTCACATATCTTGGAAAATTTATTAATAATTACTAAAATATTATATTTATTTTTGATTTTTATTTTTTTTTTATATAAAAAATATAGTTATTAAAACAAAAAAATTATTAAAAATTAAAACAAAAAGTGTTTGTCTATTTATAAAAAATTGTGAAAATTTTTTTTATAAAAAAAATTTAGTTTTTAATTTTTGATTTTTTTTTTTTTTGATTTTTTTTTTTTAATATATTGCGGTGGGAAGAGAGAGAGAGTACATGTAAACAAATGATTAGACGCAGACAAAAGGGAAAAGTTTTTAAGGATATGTTAGGGGGTTTAAGGTGGTTAAGGATAAAACATATAGGGATTTTGATTATTTTTTTTTCGTTTTTTTTTTTTTTGTATTATATTTTTATATTATTTTGTTGTAGTAGTAGGAAAAATAACATTTTTTTTTAAGTAAAATCGTCAACAAATTTTTTTTTTTCTGTTTCTTGTTATAACCAGAGACTTAAAACTTAAAACAGAGAGACTTAAAACATTTTGTAAAAATTCAAAGAAAATATTAAAAAAAAAATATTAAAAAAAATATTGAAAGAAAAACCAAAACTGATAATTAATCTGTTTATTTATCATCTATAAAATTCATATTTTATAAAAAGCAAAATTAAATAAATAATATTGTATATCAAAATCATAGTTAATAAATAATAAATAAATCATTTATTAATAAAGTGATTATTTATTGAGTTTTTCTTTATATTTTTTTTGTTATGTTTCTTATTGGTTTTTTTGTTTTATTTTTTAATATATATTTATGTGAACTTTTTTGTTGTTGTAATAATGTTAAGTAAATAAAATGTTATTAAAAAAAAAAATAAAAAATAAACAACGAATAGATAATAATATTTAAATAATATATAAAATTAAATTAAATTTTAAATGTTTTATAGTGTATATACGTTTTTTGTTTATTAATTAATTTATTTAAAATTGATTTTTTTTCTTTTTAGTATTTCGTGTTAGTATTTATACAAATAAATTTTTAATTTAATTGTTATTAAAACAAAAACCAAAAAAAAAATTATGAATAATTAAATGAACAAATAAAAGAAATATTAAATTTAAAAAACCAAACCAAATACACATAGACACGTACACATAAAACACATACTTTTTTTTCATATATAATAGTATATATATATATAATAGTAATTATAAACTAATGGTGTTTTTTTTTATTTATTTTTTTATGAAAAAAAAAATGTTTTTTTTTTTTTTTGTAATTTATTTATATAATGGAAAATTAATGTTTATTTTTTATGAAATTCTGGTGAAGTTTAATGTTTTTAGTTTTTCTTTTATTTATTAAAATGTGTTGTAATAGGAAAATTTTATTTTACAATAATGGAAGGAAAAAAAATCATAATAGAAATACAGACTAAATATGAAAAAGTTTTTAATTTTAGAATTTTTTTTTTTTTTTGTTTGTTTTGTAAGTAGATGCAGTATGAGATGCAAATGGTTTGATATTCATATTAAGGAAAAACATAGAATTTATTGTTAAACAATTTGAATACAGCAGATTTGAAATTAAGTCTCGAATACACATCTTATCTACAGATTAGCATAGATAGGTGATTAGGAAAACACTAGGGGCATATCAGTTGACACAGAGTAGCAATCTGAAGTTTATCTAGCAATAGGATTCGAAGAGATAATATGGGTATACGCTATAAAGTTTGATTGGAGTACTAGCGACTGTATGTATAGGACCTTCCAATCAAAAGATGGTTAAAAAAAAATCAAACTAACCTAAACTAACATAAAAAAAATATTCTAATTTTTTCAACAATTTAAATGGCCATTTGATGAGGAAAGCGCGCTAGAAGCAGCGATGCCTGGAATAATGCGTTGCAGCAGGCCAAAATCCCATAACTGAGTTACTAATGGCCAATTAGGTAGTAATTAAGTAAGTAGTAGTATTCAGTCGATTTCTTATCCTATTTATAGCCGAAATATTATTCAATAACATCACATAATTTTTAAAAATTTAGATATACTTACAGAATATCATCGGAGGGAACCAAATTACGCAAAAATGGTGCCTGATAAATTCATGACTTCGAGCATTATTTCATCGGATAACGCAATTGTGGATATAGACACGAAGGCATACAATTTTACAAAATAGTCTTCAACTTCTTAGCCTTAATATATTCATGTTCATTGTAGAAGCTCGTGGGACGATAACAGTTGCTTACACATGAAGGCTTAAGTAACGATTTTTTCGAACACAATTCCTTTAATGTAGGAAACTGTCTCGACTTTAATTCAATTCTCACAGAGGTTTCATAGTAATACAAAGTGATATCCATTCTGAGCAAAGTTTTTTTCGTCTTTTTGATTAATTTACGATGTGTAGTCCTTGCGCTGACCAGTTTCTTTCTTCACCCTGATTTTGGTGGAACTTGGTTAGAACAAGGACTGCGTTCTTATGGGGCATCACAACAGGCCGCTATGCATGCTGAAATGAGCATTGAGATATCAAAGCTACTAGTCCGACCTAACCTAATCTAACAAAGTGTAGTATCTTCAGCCAATGATCGTTCCCCACTAATTTGTGTATTTTTTTAAACCGTTTCGTCGGCCATTCACTCCCACATCTGTCTTTGGATGTTGTACGACAACTCATATTATTGTAGTCGTGAATGAAGAAAACGGAACTCGTCCAGAATAAAATTGAATAAGGCTTTTATATTATGCAGTTCCTGCGCTGGTCAACTTGGATGAGTTTGATGGAATTCTGTTAGTAGAGAAGATACTGCGCTCACCAGTTGCATCACAACGAGCCTCTATGAGTGCTCAAGTAAGCATTTGTAATCAAAACTATCACTTCAACCTACTCTAGAGATAAACTGACTACTTTCTAATAAAGGAATTTAAATTAAATTCGTTTTTTTAACGGTTGCGACTTCACTTCGGACATTTCCTCTAAGAGCTTCAAACAGACTAATTGAACCCAACTTGGCAGTTTAAATATTGAAGCATGCACTTAATTAGATTGTTGTGTTTCACTTCGGATTTTTCGTAAATGTATTTTCCGAGAATGGGAGAAAAAAATATCTTAAGTTTCGCCAGTATATACTGTGTAGCTACCTTTAGTAGGATTTTCATACCCTGTGATGCATCAATATTCTAATTTTTCTAAGCTTAAAAACCGTATATAGTTTCCTCTATGTTCAGACTTTAATCACAAATTTTAGAATGAAACTGAAACACAGAAACTGTGTTTTCCGAGAATGAGAGAAAAAAATATCTTAAGTTTCGCTAGTATGTACTGTGTAGCTGTCTTTAATAGGATTTTCATAGTCTATCTTCCGTTTGAATTTTAACTATTGTTTTAAATAATAAACTACCACTGTAAAAGCGAATAATAAACATGATATCCACAAACAAGGAACAAAGGAATAGTTTTTCTTGATATAAAAAAAGCTTTTGATTCAATTTGGCACAACGGTATTGTCTTTAAGCTGAACAAATTTGGATATGCGCATTATTTGAAAAAGATTGTAAGAAGTTTTCTATTAAAAAAATATTTTTAAATTCAAATGGACGAATACCTATTCATGCAGGTGTTCCTCAAAGTTCAATTTTATCGCCTACTTTTTTACTCAATAATTACCTCTGACTTTAGGCCACAGAGAAATCAAACGCACTGTTCTGTATGCTGATGACATCGCAATAATAATATCTGGCAAAGTATTAAATGCAATTGTGAAGAAGATGAAAGGTGCAATAATTGATTTACCAAATGAAAAATAAAAATCAATCGAGCAAAAACACAAGCCATTATATTTCCGTTCAATTAATCTCCAAAAATGATATCAAATACTGTACTTAGCATTCAAGGAACTTCAATTCAGATAAACTAAAACGTTAAATTTATTGGTATGTTTTTTGATAAACTTTTTACGTTCAGACTCTATATTACTCCAACGTGCGAAATGGCCCTAAAATGCGGCAGGGCTCTCTATCTCGACTGAATACAAAAACAAACTCTTACATTACATAGCGTATATTCGGACAATAATGACCAAGTATGGTCAAAAATATTTTCAAAAGCAAGCTTAAAGAAGCTTCAGTTTATACCAAATAAAAATTTGAAAATTATTTACAATTTATCCAGAATATATTCTACTAGTCTCTTGTATTTAAAATTCAATCAGGATATGTTAAATTCAGTCATAAATAAATTAACTACAAGATTTGAGGACAGAAACAGGTCTTCTAATTAAGAAAAATTAAAAAATTTGTAATAGTTATCCCTTCTGTGTCTTTAGAGAAATTTCTTTAAATTTTTATGAGGTTTTTATTATCATTGCCTCCAAACTGTAAATTATTATTTAACTTCTAATATTAATTTAAACTTTTTTTAATATAGTTGCAATACATTTGTAAACTTCTAAACTGTGTTAGAGAATAAAAAAAATAAAAAATAAAAAACTACCATAGTTCGGCCTACCAAATCTCGATTCAATATGCTCTATTCAGTATGATTCATGTCATAACAAATTTTGCTAAATTCTATGTTTTTCCTGTAATAATTTATTTTAATATTGAAATGAATTTGTAAAAAGAAAAATGTTCGTTAATGTGAAATCAAATTGTATTGGATGTTCTTTTTTGAATTTTTTTTTTTTTTTTGTTTTTTTCTTTAAAAAGTTTGTATTCCTTCTAACTTACCAAGGCGTAAATGAGCTCCAGAAGAGGCTTCATTTTTTGTTTTAGAAAATTAGTTTGAATTTTTTTTTTTTGGATTTTTTTTTTTGTTATTAATTAATGCAATCAAATGCACATTTAGTGATGATATAAAATATATATTTTTTTTTTTTTTGTTATTGTTATTGATTTATGATTATTCGGTTATTGTTTTAGTAGTTGAAGGTTGGACGTCACAGCATTACAAATGAAGGACAATACACATGTTAAGACAGGACAAGTACATTAAAAATAAACGTTTTTTTTTTTCGTTAATAAAAAAGAAGATAGAAACAAATACAAAAAAATGTTTTATAAAAATTGTTTTTTCTTTCGTTTTTTTTTTTTTAAGTTTTTAGTTTTTAGCAGAAAACCATTACATTTAAATTAGAAATTGAAAACCAAAAAAAAAATGTTAAGAAATAGTTAATAATAGCTTAACAGAAATTAAGAAAAATTAAAGAAAAAAAAAAACAATGAAATAAAAATCAAGAAATACAAAAATAAAAAATTAAAACAATTAACATTTGACACAATTTTTTATTCGATTATTTAACATACACACACATTCATACTTAAGTCCATAATATTAGTTTTCCCCCCTTTTAAAAAAGGGCTTCAAAACAAATGATTTCATTTTCTGTTATTAATTTCCTAAATACTGTTCATTTGCTTGTGTTAGTATTATTACCTTATAATTAATTATTATTAATTTTTTTTTTTGTTTGTTTTAATACATTTTATAATAAATATTAATAAATTAAATTGTTAAGTAAATCAACAACTAAAAAATTTTAGACACGCACAAGAAACTTAAACAAGTTTTATTCAAAATAAAGTTTTCGTTTTTTTTTTTATTTTTAAAATAACAAAAAACAATTATTTTATAATATTAAAAAAAAAATGAAATATTTTATTATTAAATTGAAATGAATTGAATAGAATAATTTCGTAAAGTATGGAATAATTTTTAATAAAAATTATATTGAAATTATATTTATGAACAAAAACAATGGAAATCATTTGTTTACGCAAAATCATATAAAGATTTGCTTTTCTAAAACGTACAAAAAAATATTTGTTTAAGCAGGTTTTATGGATATTCTGTACTACAAAATATCTTCAATTTTATCATGGTTTATATCAACGTCTCCGTTTTATATCATTCTTAGTCGAAAAAGTGTGTTTTGAGTTATAAGCTCGCAAAGTTTTCACACGACATACGTCTGTATGTACAGGGTGGTTGATATGTATTGCAACTAACTTCAGGTTGTTATCATTTGTAAACCGCTCGTCTGACAGCTGACAGTTTTATTCCAATGACAGTTCATTTCATTATTTACAAGCTTACAAAAGCATTTTGATCTATTGCATTCCGTAAAAAAGTTATTCGTGATGGAATTCAAGCGTGATAGTGTGATTGCTTTATATTTGGCTGGAAAACCACAGGTGGTGCTCGTTACCGTCTTACTGGCAGTGTTGCATCGCGTCCAAAAAGTGGACGAAAAAAAAAAGGTAACAACACCAGAAATGATCCGAAGAGTGAAGGCCAGATTTGATCGAAATCCACGCCGCAGTGATAGAAAAATTGTTCGTGAGCTGAACATATCGCGAGAACGGATGCAACACATTTAAAAAAATAAAGCGCTTTACTTGGTTGCATTATATATCAGCCACTCTGTATATTCTAAGTAGATTTTTCTCGATAACTTCAGAATGGAAGGCGCATCTTAACCAAATTTTGACAGTATTTAAGTTAAAGAACGTAGAATTTAAAAATGCAAGAACATTAAAAACGAGTACATTTAGATTGTTATAGAATGGAGGGGTCGATATAAAATGTGTTTCAGTTTCTTTAGACTATTTTTAGTACAGATTTTATGTTTGAAAGCATTCATTTCTTAGCACAGAATCAGACCGAAAGAGTGCATGAATACATATGAAATGTCTCTCACGTAGGCAATTCTAGTGATGCTATAATCCTACCGATTTTATATTTTGCAGTTCATATAGCCACATCTTCGTATGAACCTGAGAGTTTGTTCCTGGTAACTAAAGATTTCCAACTTCTTCTTTCGAAAATATTTGTTATCCACTAAATTCGTATTGCGACGTTTGTGTACCTGATTATATTGTAAACATTCTTCTAGCTTCACGGTCTTAAATTTTTAATTTTTTTTAGAGATACTAGAATAAGATTACGTCTCTGTATAGAAGAAGAAATCAGACTTTACTACTGGCGTTACGTGCGACAAGGAAAATGTGATCTAAGCATTCGTGAACATAGCATTCGCTGACATGTGTCCTCGCCGCAGTCTGATCGATGACTAAGTAAAAGGGCAGAAGCAATGTGTGTGAATTCTTTCTGCGCAATTGTGCAATGCCTGCTCTAGACTTTAAGGTTACCTTGAAAGTGGTTAAAGTGGTGGAATATTTAGTGTCCGAGAGTACTAATATCGTGGTAAAGCAATGCGAAACTAATTTTTACATTATCTGTCACCGGTGAATTACGTGCACTGAACGGCATGGCACATGTCTTGGGCAAAAGTCAAGTTCTTCTCTTCTAAACGGGTAACTGATCCTCAATTGCACGTCCGAGGTTGATAAAATAGTTATTTGTCGTTGTTTAAGTACAAGAGTAAAGTTTGTTTCTACCTATATGGTTTTGCATACAAAAATTTCCATTGTTTTCGTTAAAAATTATAAAAATTTTTTATTAGTTTTGAATATATTTTTTGTTCCTTTATTCTATTAAATTAATAATAATTAACTTAAAACAACAACAAAAAAGTTTACCAAAGAAATGATACCTACTAAATGAAACTAGCCACTGTAAGGAAAAAAAAATATGAAAAATTCCAAGAAAAAATAAAACCAAAATAAGCAAATAAAAATTAAATAAAATTTTGTTAAAATTTCAACGAAAATAAAAAAAAAAAAATCTTAAAATGATATTTTATTTAAATTTTAATTTTTTTTAATAACCTTAATAGTTTCAAATTGATATTATTTTAAAAATACTCTATTTTGTTTATTGTCATTTTGTTCAGTTAATTATTGGTTTTTTTTTGTTAATATTTGATTGGTTTTTATTAGTTTATAAATGATGAAGTTTTTTAATTATTTTTTTTAATTTTTTATATGATTCTTTTTTTTTTTTTTGTTTTGTTTTTATAGGGTAAAGACGAACACAAGGAGGTAAAACACTAGACAACACACATACTCAATGAGGTGCTATCATTATTTTCGCTTTGGACGTAAATTTAATTTTTTTTTTTGCTTTTTTTTTAGTAAGTAAAAGACAATTTTTTTTTTATAAAATTAAGGAAATAAAACTAAAATTTTAAATTAAAAAAGAAAATTAAAATATTTTAATTTAATTGTACATAATTGAAATGAAGAATAAAATTTTTTTGTTTTTTAATTAAATTTATTTTAAGAATTTTTTTTTCTTTTTTTGTTAAAAAACCCTACAAAGTTAGGCAAGAAAAGAAAAAGCTCAAACGAAAAAATTGTTTTTAATTTATAATAATTTTTTTCTTTTCTTTTTTGGTTTTTTTTTTTCTTTGGTAATTCAAATTAATTAAATAAAAACAGAAATTATAAGTAAATAAACAAATTAAATTGAGGATAGTTTAGTTTTCTTTTTTTGCATTTAAAGAAATCAAGGATTTTTGCTTTTATTTTTGTTGTTGTTTTTTTTTTTTTTTTTGTCAAAGAATTCTAAGAGAAAACGAAATTATATATTCCAACGCATAAATGATAGACTCATTGAGGGGACTTGGTTAAGGATTTAAAAAGGATTTTTGTAGGGGTTGATTTTTTAATAATTTTTTTTTTCGCTATGCTTTTTTTTTTTAATACAAGTGTTTTTGACATTCAAAATTAATTAAATTAAAAACAAAAATTAAACTTAAATGATTTATATCGAAAGCATAAAAATTTTTTTGAATGTTTTTTTTTTCGATAATTTAAATAAAATACTTATAGTTTTAAATATAAAGTTATGTTTACTTTATATAATCAATAATTGTTGTTTTTAAATACAAAAATTAATAAAAAAAAAATTTTTAATTGTTTTTAAAAAATATAAATATTTGAGCTTTTTCTCTTCATTGCACCAGTTCAACATAAATGCAGAAAACATTTGTTTGTTACTGTCATAAAAAAAAAATTATAAATAAAAAATTTATATCTTTAACAGGCCCTAAACCTAAAAATCATGTTTGTTTATATTTCAAACACTAATTTGGTGCATTCATTAAAACCAAAAGATTTTTTTTTTATTGTTTTTATATCAATAAAAAAAGGGTTTCTTAAAAAAAATATAAAAAAAAAATATTTTAAAATTAAAAAATATAATCACTAACTGAAAAGCTTAATTTTTTTTTGTATGCATGTTTACATATACATATATGTATAATATATAAATAAACTATTTTTGTAAATAATTTCTTAAATTTCTTTCGTTTAAATATTAAATTATGGCAACAAGCTTGTACTTACTTTTCACTGTATTCATCCATATGGGCATAGGATTGTACGGAATTCTCTTCAATCAAAAATTTGACACGTTGATAGAATGAGGCCGTTACAGAGGGTGGCTGTTTGCGCAATAAAACCTCCACCGGATCATTAGAGGATAAGCACATAATATGTTCAGAGCATGCCGGATGGCTACAACACTCACTGTCCGAACAATCTGTCATGCCATCTAATAAACGAAAGCAAAGCAAATATGAAAATAATTATTATCATTAATAATACATACTTAGTATTTCGATTTTATTAAATTATTATTATTTAACTTTCTATTTTGCTTTAAACTTTGCCTCTTTATTCAGATTTTTGAATGGCATATTTGCTTAAAACCTTATCATTGTCATAATCTTTTAATTTTAACCTTAAGCCGTAAAAGCTACTTTACGAAAATGTATCTTTCGGGCAAGATTTTTTTTTCACTCTTTAAAAATAGCAACCACCCAGCTTAATATGTAGGTACTCATATCGTGTAAGAGATTTTGTTTTTTTTTTTTCAACAATGCCTTCATCCTTGAGCTCTTCATCAACCCATCAGCTGTTATTGTTATTCGAAGGTGTTATTTATGGCATCACGTAACCTTTCTTTTTCGGTTTATTTTTTTGAATTTTTTCCTCTTCTTCTTATTTCGCATGTCAATTTTTAAATCCCCAAACTGTAACAATTTACTCACAACTACCCACGAACATACAATATTTACAGCAACTAAAGCAAAACGGCTGTCAATACTTTATTTACAGTACGACAAAATAATTAATGATTTTAAATAGAAATCATAAGAGATTTTTTAATTGAAACACATCCACTCCTCGATCCTAATTTTTAATTGCATTGTAAAGTTCAAAAAAAAAAAAAAATTAATTTTTTATTGCATTTTTTTTAGCTCCCACTGTACTTAGATTTTTTATTTTGTTGCTATTCAAGTACCTGATCTGTCTGTGCTTTAAAATATTAACCTTTACTGTGTTTAAAAAGAAATGAAGTATTACAACACCACAATATATTCACCACCCCCCGCCCCTTCCGCCACTTCCACTGACTAACACACCTACCTACCTATATGTGAATGTATGTTACTTATACGCACTCTGTAGTGAAACATCATTCACTGACATTTTTCACAATATGCAAGAGCACGTAAAACAGTAAAACATGCTTTAAATATTAACCCTTTGAGTATTTGTTCAATAACCGTAGAGCATAGCCAGTTATGGGAAAATAAATAGCAAAGACAGTTTTCGTGAAACTTAAGGAAACAAGGAAATCAGCATGAATTTCGATGGTAACCAAACAACAACAGGCTCAGGCCGGCAGAGATAGGATAGAGAGTCATTGATGCATCGAACTGTTACTGGCGATGAAAAGTGGATTAATTTTTAGGATACTAAACAGAATAAATCATGCAGGAATCCGTTCCATTCATCAACTTCGACTGCAGAACCTAATTAAATAAGTAGGAAGACAAGATTGTATTGCAATTAGTGTTAACAATGTGATACGACATGAAATGCTTAATTCTCCTTGATCGAAAAACGACGAAAATGAACCATAAAACACGGCAAGATCCACATGGACAGTAAAACTGGTTTAGGTTTCAATTAAAGCATTATGCTGTGAGCTTTTATATCATCCGCCGTATTCACCGTATTTGACTTCTTCCAACTACTACTGGTTTCTATCGATGGGACAGACTTTGGCAGAGCAGCAATTCGATTCTTTTCAAGAAAGTCATACATTGGGTGACCAATTGGTTTGCTTCAAATGGCGTCACTTCTATTAAATTGCATTCCACAAATTACCTGAAAGTTGGAAAAACTTCATAGCCAGCAATGGGCTCAAAATGCGAAAAGGCCAGTTCTAAGTTAGTTGTTGGGTACACCACACTCCTGCATGATTGCGAAACTGGAGGGCTATTTGAAAACAAAATATGACCGAAAAGCTTCACTCAAAAAGAAATCATAAATCTCAACAGTCATCGCGTTTAAAATAGTTATCGAACAGTAGTATAAGGATAAGGAACAGAATCCGATGTCTCATAGATCCGATAGCAAGTGGTTTGGATCAGAGATCAGCAATGAATTGTTTTTCCTCATGCAATTTTGAGTATGAATGAATCAACAGAATTGAAATTCAACTACTCTGATTCATTCGTACTCACTACAACATTGATTTATAAGTATACGTAGCAATGAGTATGAGTACAACGTACAACAATGAGTAGAAAAATACTTATAATACTTATAAGTGAATCGAGTGGCTCGAATCATTCATCAAAATTCACAGCCTTTGTTGTTGTTACACATACAAACAAAGAAGAAAGGAAAGACAAAGACAACAACCAAAGCATACACATAATCTTCTTGTGTTCATACGCGAATCATACTTATTTTGTGCTTCGTGTAAATATTAAGTAGAAATGAGTCAAAGTCAATAACATCATATGTATTATTAAGTATGAATACGATGAATATTTCCAACTTTGAGTATGAGTAGTATGAGTATGATATCAAAATAAGTATGAATGCGTACAAGTATCAGAAATTATAAGTATGACTCGAACCTACTCATTGTTTTGAATACTTATTGCTGATCTTTGGTATGGATGTCTTATTTCGTCATTCAGGACAATATAAGGCAGAAAATTTTTCCCATGATAAAGTCTGATCAAATATTGAAAATCTCATGCCGCCCTATGGGAATGTGTTTAAAAAATACTTTATTCCCCTTAAATTTCACTTCAAATTTAGTTTGTTCTCCTATTTAGCATGGAACAAGCCAACTAGATGTTCCTTGACGTGCCGTAAGACTTCTCAGGGTACAGGAAAGCAATTCTTTCTGTTCTCAGTAAACCTTTATTTTCTTAAAACGAGTTCTAAGACTGCCAATATTTTATTTACATAGACAGAGTTATCGAAAGACTCTTCAATTATGCCATTGAAAATCAGTTAAAGTCATGTAAGCGGCAGATTAACAGGTTTAGGAGGATGACCTCTGCGAATCTGTTAACCATGTACAACACAATATTTTATTAATCTAATCCTACCTTTAAATGCTGACCATCAAACCTGTAAATAGTAGTTTGTAATTTGTTTCATGCTATTATTTTACCCACTACTATATATAAGGCAAGTAAGTAAATGGTTACCGCATACGTTGTCATATGCGTACGTTACCTACCATACAATTTAAGTTGTTTATTTTTGTTTTCACTCCCCTGTTAAGGAACAACAAAAATAAAAATAAACTAAAACACTTTAGCCTTATAGTATGCTGGGGAATATTGTTATCCTTATATTCCTTTACAGGAAAGCAAAAAGATGAAACAGAAAACAACTTCAATATTGTCACAACTCTTCAATAATAAAAGAAATAAGTACTGATAAAAAAAAAAAGAATGAAATGAAACTGAAGCATAAATAATAAAATAGTATTTGAAGTACCCTACAGTAGGCATTTATCGTATACTTTGTGCAATACAATATATACGAAAGAAATATAATTGAGCATTTTTTTGTTGGAATAAAAAAATTCTTTAACAGATTTGAAATAACATTCTAACAATTTATTTCACTGCTTGAAACATATCTCAATAAAAGTCTTTGCTTTCTCACAAAGTAAACGTTTAGAAAAAAATCAGGCGATATGTTTGGCAAAGGTCTTCATGTAGTCTAATGCTAACAACACCAAAATAAGTCACATTTCTTAAATAGTTTTCAATACTGACTAATTTTGAACTTTAATCTATCCATTAGGTAAAATTATTATTTTGTTTAACCTCACCCAAAAGGTAACGCTTTTGACCTTGACTGTCATATTTAAAGAAAATATGGCGTGAATAATAAATAGCATAGAGATCAGTGGGACAGAAGCTATATGAAGTTGGAATGGTTGCTATAAGTGAAATAAAAACAGAGTAACGCAGAGTTAGGTATGAATAATAAATATCCTTACAGGGCTATAGGGTTGAAGAATATTACGAAATCGTAATCTTGTTGATACTATGTTGACTTATTAGATTTGAGACCGTGGTTTAATCTCTGAATCAAACATCTTAAAAAAAACGAAATTTGAAAATATATCTCTTCGGTGTGTTCCTCTCGACGAACTTCTGGCAAAAATTAAATTAACATGAAAAGTTTCCCAAAAAAAAAAAAAAAAACGTCCATCTTTTGGAGCCGACTCTAAACTATAGGTCCCCCCACTTATGTAAGAAAAAATAGCACAAAAAACATGGGTGGTGTGACCAATCAAGTACGTCATAATACTGAAGATAGCTGAGTCCATGAACTAGTTACTGCCGATGAAAGTAATTAATGGTAGGGCTTAATACAGCAGAAAATAAAACATAATGGATAATATATTTTGTGTCTTCAGTAATCAGACTATGCCTTAACGACTTCAATCACATTCATAGGGTCTATAAGCGTCCATGAACGACAACACGGCCAAATCCTAGATAATGTTCTTGCGTAGAATTTTTTTTTATTTTTTTACCTTTCAAAACAATTAAAGAGGTTAGAGGTAATGGGCTCATTCTTCTCCTATGTATAGTACATACATATGTACATACATAAGTGGCCAATACAACCCTTCAGTCAGGATTACGACCTAGCTTCTCTCCACTGTATAGTTTTGCCTGCAAAATTGTTTTGCAAACTATTCTGTCTTATCGCACGAGATGAATCCGATGTTTGAGAATCCACGTTATGAAGTGTATTCTAATGACGATAAAGATTCTAAATCTACCCTATTTTGGTACAAATCTAGATCGCTAGATCATCTGGTTAATACAATCTCAATCATCAATCCTATCATCTATGTTCGTAACTGACATGGCCTAGCTAGTGCTTCACTAATTGCTTACAATCGCTAGGCTTTGGTCATGCATTTCAGCAAGGCTAACAGGTAGAAGTTGCCGTAGTCTAGTAGGTAGTGTGTTGCCTTATTGGGCGTAAAGCCAGAGTTCGAGCCCTAGGCCAGTCATTAGAACAAATTACAAAAAGTGTTTTGTTTCCTCTCAACAGATTTCTGGCAAAAACTCTGAGAGTAAAAAAAAACTTGCTATGAAAAGCCTCTCAAAAAAATGTCATTCGTAGTCGACTTCAAACGGGTTCTACAATTATGTATAAAATTGACACACACAACATAAATGGTGTGAGAAACTAGGTCAATATTTCAGACTGAAGGGTTTTAATGACCAATAATGTGCGTATGTTACAGATAAATAAAACTCCATATTTGGAGATTATAACTACGATTGTCGGCAATAAGAAATAGAAGGTATATCATACAGGACTCAACAACTTTTAAATTTTTCTCCTTTATAATGCAACTTTCTCTGTGTTACATTCCATTCATTTAACTTCACCTTACTTAACCTAGCCTAGAAGCTCAATAGCGCCTCCTTACACATATGTAAGTTAGCAACACTGTGCATGAGAGCACAAAAAATGACATGTGTTTACAAAACCACTTTATATCTGAAACGTTCTCTACAGTTGATATACACTTTGACGTTTTGTTTATATTTTCAAAATATTTTCCTTTTTGTTTTTATAAAAGCAACAAAAACAACAACAACAAAAAATTGACAATCGAAAACAAAAGCAATAACACCACACAGAAGCAGGTAACAAGGAAATTTTTCGTTTTTTAAAAAAAGTTCCTGTTACATTTAAATAAAATACAACAACTTATCTTGTCCCGTGTTAGAGGTAATCTAAAAGGGAGTTCTTGTTATTATTTTTTGTTTGTTGCTTAAAAGCATTTAAGCGTTACACACTTATACGTGAATACTTCATGTATTTTGTTGCCATTTAAAATTGCTGATTTCTTTGCCAGTTTGTTTTTCCTTCTTTTTTTTTGTATTTTCTTAGTTGACTTACTCAACTTGTGTATAAAAGCAACAATCATTTTCAATCTTTTTTTTTGTAACATTTTTTTAAGTTGATTTAAATTTCCGTTGATTTCCTTTACCTTTCATTCAAGCTTCTTTTGATTTGCTTACTACTTCACAAAAAAAAAACATGAAAGAAAGCAGAAAAGCTTTTAACACCTTAAACAATTTGCTTCCAAATTGTAAAATGTATTGCCGGAAAATGTATTGTTCATATGTATGTAATAACATACATACATCCACGCACACATCTGAATTATATATGCGACAAAAGGATGATGAGCTTAAAATTCAAATAAAATGAAATCATTCTAATGCTTTGAAGGTTTATAAATATTTAAAAACATTTCATATTAAAATGTGGAGAGTTCTAAGAAATTTTAAAATGTTTTTCGTTTGTTTTAAGCACGACCATATACCATTACTGCAGTCCTCCATATCTTTTTTGTCCCACCCATTTTATAAGTTAATAAAACATTAACATAAACGTGGTCCTACCGAGGCCAATGCACCCATTACGAGTGATTGTTTGATGCAGTTTGTGGAACGAAGACGTCATTGACTCCTATTTCTTTAAATATGAGAGCAGCGCAACCATAACGGCCAACGGAGACACCTACTGCTCTATGATAACCGATTTTTTGTACCCGCATTTCATTGTATTGATGAGAAAGATGTTTGATTTGGATATTGCAACTAGTCACACATCTCATACCGCAACCGATTTATTGCATCAATCGTTTGATTGACGTTTTATTAGCCGAAATCTTGCCGGCAATTGATAGCAAAAAAGCCTTGATTTGACACCGTTGAGCTATTTTCTGTGGGGCGCTATTAACGAAAAGTGATGTGTCGACAAACCCGTTACTACTAAGCATTTGAAGGTCAACATTAGTGATGCTATTGGCGAAAAAGCGAGGCACAGTGAGCCTAGCCGCGGCAGCCATATGAATGAAATAATATTCAATTTCTAATTGGCGCTATTATACTTCACAAAAAATTAATAAATTTGGCAAAATTTCACATCGTTTTTCTATTATTTTATAAATTTATACTTTTAAATGGTTCACTCTTTATTTACTCGCCCTATCTAAAATTCATAAGAACACACATACGTGACGTATGAGTGATGTGTAATTATTTTAGTTTTGTATGCGATAAAATGTTAATATTTTTTATTGCATACTTTTCAGAGTAACTATTCCAGTATATGTAATATAGAGCGTATGAGTAATATATTTTAAATTCAATTAAATAGAAAGTATACGATTAACGTGGAACTATATTAATACGACAAAAAAGAATTTTTTTTTATTAAAATTTTTCGAAATATTAAACCCAAAACTACAGAAACTACAATTCTTCTCGAAAAAGTGCACGAAAATTAGGACGATAAAAGTCAGCAGGACGAACTTTCAGATATCAAGAGGCTATCAGGGCTCTAACATCCGACGTAATGAACTATAAGATATTGTATAGCTGTTGCAGATAACTCAATTAAATAGCAGAACAATACGATGTCCATATGGATATTGGAACACAATGATATTCCAGGTAACTGTAGAGCTAAATGAACTGGTCAGGCGGGACACAACCATGAAACTCTCCCATGAATTCTCGAATCGGGGAATAGTTATGAGAGCCTGTAGGCTCATAATTGATAATGCAATCATCGATTCCATTATCCGCCCAATGGCAAATGGGCGGCCTCGGGCAAGGGTAGAACGGCGCGTAAAAATCGGCCAAAGCTGGACATATGGCGGACGGTAAGTCTGCTCTGCAGAAGCAGCGAAGATGACGAACAGACCTTCATCTGCTGGGCACACTCCCGCCAATTTTTAAAAGGAGAAAAAAGTACTTAGGTGCTTACTAGGGATGCCAATCTTTAAAACTTGTCATGGGATTTTTCGGGATTGTGAATTCATATGTTTTTTGACCCTACAAAAGGTCCTGAAAAAAAATTCTATATCAGCTGACTTCGATAATAGCATCTCAGCTGAGGAAAACCCTACTTCCAGTTATTAAAAATTATTTGATGGCATCGAAGAATGCAAAAGCCCTAAAAACGAATTAAAACGGTAACTGATTAGATACTCAACTGTCCAAAGATATAGATTAAATTACGTCAGGAGGTGATAGAGGTAAAGTGATTTTTAAATATCAATCCCGTTTGGCATCCCTAGTGCTTACTATATGGATAATATGTCACGAATTGAAATTGGTAGTCTAAGTCGCTTCGTTTGGAGCTCCGTATGGTTTCAAGACCAAAAAATTATATTAACACATCGTTCTTTCGGCCATCTCTTTAGTATTGATTGTAGTAATAAAACTCTGAGTATCAAAACATTACTGACATAATTGTATTGGCGAATAGACCTAATTAGCAAGGGTAATGTTCGAAATTTCTACATCACTTATATTTTTATAATGAGAAATGCTTTCTATTTAAGATGTATTATTTTCTAAATAAGAAAAATTTGTTGTTTTCCACTATTCTTAAATATAAAAGCAAAACATAAAAAAATACAGCAACAAAAATGTAATAAATAAAAGGCAATACATAATTTTGATTGAAAAGTTTTTATATTTATTGAGAACTCAAAAAAGTAATAAGAAAATGTACGCACATAGCATATGAAAATATGTACCCAGAAGGAAATATGCCGACAAGTGTCTCCAAGTCACCAGTTTTGTCGTTTATATTGGTGACTTTATGGTGACGTTTTGAACGGGTCGTCAACAAAAATTTAATTTGTTTTTGATGAGAAAAAAGATTGTCAATTGTCAAGAAATTATAAGGTTAGGTTAGGTTAGATTAGAGGACGTGCACCTGTCGGTCAAGACAAGCACAGTACCCGGAGATCGAAATTGACCCATTGTACATTGTCCTTAGTGGAGGAAGGAAAATGAGGATATAAGAAAGTAGGGAAGGGGAGAAATTATAAACTTTTAATAAAAAAAAACAATCAGTGTTATATAAAAATAGAAGTTGGGAAAATGAAACATTTATAAGTCCAAGTGTGAATTGTGAAAATTTTGTGGAGCCTGAATGTTCTGTGATGATAAAAAATTTGTATATTGGACATAATTGTTAAACAAAATTAAAATTTCTTCAATACTTATGGAATCTTTCTTTTTCGACTTTGAAGAAAAACAGAGAGAATTTGATGCTATTCATTCAGACTCATACGTAAGTACTACGTCAACGAATAAAATTACATTTTTTTGTTTATATTCAATAGATTCAACAAATGATTTTTAATGTCGATGGCTCTTTTGGCAAAAAGAAATTGCACTCAAATGTGTTTAAAGCCCTAAAAGGTAATAAATGCTTGGTTGTAATCTCATAAATATTTGAAATATTTCAACAATTTGTTTCGTTTTTTTAATATCCGGATATAATATCAAGATAGAGCAGATTTTCACGACCAAAAGAAAAATATTTCAAACAAATGGGTCGCAGCAAAACCAAAAATGATTTAAATTGTGAAGAAGACGACACTCCCAAAGAGTATCAATAATTTTACTTAATTTTAATAAAACAAAAAACGTTATTTTAATGTTGCCATATAAATATGAGAGATTGAATTAATAGTAGCTTTTTAGTTTTTATATTTAAATTTCAAAGAGACTGTAACAAATAAGCTTTTCATGTCTTTTTTTTTTTTAATAAAATATCAAATATTTTCAAAAATTTAAATTTATTGTCGTCTTTTACTATAGAAAAGTGTAGACTAGGAATGCTAAATTGTACTATTGATTCACTGGTTCAAATGTCTACATATGGTCCCAAAAAGAGTACCAATTCACTATATAGTCAATAGTACTAATGTCAATAGTAGATTTTCAATGGCACGCACATGTTAAATACCTATAGTAAATAACATTGGCTGGGGTATAAAATGTCACTAGTACTGGTGACTGTGTCAATAGTAGCTCAGTAGAGTTTCTTTATTGGCATTTCCTACAGGGTACATACATAACATTTATATGTATTGAGAAAAATAAGTAAGAAAATTCTATTATAAATTCCCAAAAGTTTCATGAACATGATTAATAATTGAATTTTGTGCTTCATCAATACGATACAGACAAGGGCAAAGAAAATGACAAAAAAAAAAAACGAAACTTTTAAAAAACCAAAGAAACATTGTTAGCAAATAAAATTTTACAAAAAAAAATTGTAACTTTAGAGTTTTTAAATTTAAAACAACCGAATTTTTCACAAGGAAACCAAAGATTCGTTAAAAAAAAAATGTTTAATTTAATAAATAAATTTTTTTTTTATAACTTTTACCTTAAAATACAATAGTCAACCCATTTATTTTTATTTTTTTCTTAATAAATTGAACATTTTTTTTTTATGTTTTGTTTTTCTTTTTTTTTGGTTTTTACTTACCACCATCATTATCAATATTATCCTTGCAATTCATTTCCAATGCAATTGAGCAATCTGTGCCAGCCCAACCTTCAATGCAATCACAGCGATATTCACCATTTTCCAAAGTGCATTGACCATGACGTGAGCAACCATTTTCACAACCAGCTACAAAAAATACAAAAAAGAGAAGAGAAATGAAATTTGTTTTTTTATTTTTTTTATTTTTAAAGACCATGTTTGTAGAAAAATGCAAAAAAAATAAAAAAATATATGTATTCATAATTAATGAAAATCAAGGTTCAATGATTTAAAAGAGAACAGCACTATTTACACGTTCATATACAAAAAGAAAAAACAAAAAAAAAAACGAAAAAAAATGGAAAAATGGTAAAAAGGAAAAAACCTGCCTCAAACGTACTCACATACTCACATACAAATTTACCATATAAATGATTAAAGAGCTATGAAGCTTCAATTTACAGTAGAACTTTTATAAATTGAATCACCATTATCCAGAAAACAAACTTCAACCTATAGAAACCTCAACTTTGGGAAGTAAATTTACACTGAGATGTGTTTCAACTTTTAGAAACTTCAAATAATAGAAGTTCAACTTATAGAAGTTCCACTGTAATTTCTTTTTCCTTCTTTTTGGTCTTTTCAAAATTAAATTTATTTCTCTCATTTATCGAAAATGTTCACGTTCTGCAAAGCTTATGGGCATAATTTAAAAAAAAACAGAATCAAACAGAAATAATTTTCAATTTTTTTTTTATCTTTTTAAGCATCCTTATGCTTTTGAGCAATTTAAATGAAATGTGTTTTAAAAACAAAGGACGAAAGCTTTTCTCATTAAGTATTAATCAGTAATATTGTATGCATAAATTAATGAAACTCGTAGGAAAAATAGGCGTTAAGAGTTTAAAGTATAAAACAATGGAAAAACTTAAAAAATTTTATGCAAGTTGCTTATTTTAAGCATTTGAAAGTGGTATTAACACTACATATTCCAACTGATCATTTTGAGTTAAAAACATATTCCAATTTTGGTTCATTATACTCATGTAATAATTATAGAGAGTAAGGTGACCACATGAAGTTAAATATTTCTTGTAACGTCTGAAGCAAATTAAGAAGTTCTAGTGTGGGTTTTGATGTTCGTAAAATATGCTTGTTTCAGCGATAATTACATTGGAGTTTTATACATGGGCTAATACCCCAGATTGGACATCTCCAACCAAACGGTGGAGATCACGGTGACTTCACTATATTTCTATAAAAGTCTTTCAAGCAATTTGTTGTTCAGAGTCGACTTTAAACCGTAGATTCCGCCACTCATGTATAAAAATAACACACACAAGATAAGTGGTGTTAGACTCTAGGCCTTAACCCTGACTTGCAATGCCCAATTATGCATATAAGTATGTAAGAGACATACAGAGTGGCTGATATATAATACAACAAAGGAAAGCCCTCAAATTTTTTAATTTTTTTCTATTAATTTTATTGTTCAAAAGCAAAAACTGTTGGAAATAACATAAAATTTTAGAATCAGTTTAGATTTGTTCAAAGTGACCACCTTTGGTACGAATTATGGCCTTCCAATGGCCTACAAAACCATCACAGGCTGCACGAAAGTGGCTTTGCGGTATTTTGGCTCATTTCAGGCGAAGCGCCGTCTTGAGATCATCGACAATTTGGTATTTTTTAGTGAGAACCTTTCTCTCCAAAATGCCCCAGGCACAAAAGTCAAACGGATTGAGAACCGGAGATTTTGGTGGCCATTGTGTGGTAGAAATGAAGCGAGGAACCACCTTTTTAAACCATTCTTGGTTGACGCCTGCTGAGTGCGGTGGTGCTGAGTCCTGTTGGAATATCCAATGTTTGTCTGTTTTGTTTTCTAAGCGCTCTCTACGAATTCGGTTTGTACTTTATATTTCTGCACCTGATACAGTGACACATGTGATGTCAACTCTTTTGTTCGAAAGCATTCATATGTAAACTAATTTTTTTGTAAAAATTTTTGCGGGTTCTTACAGCAGAAATAAAAATTCTGCGCTCTCACACCAATCACGTTGTGTGTTAATTGTAACCTATAATTGGAACCTACAGATTAAATTCGACTTCAAACGACAGATCTTAAAGGAACATTTCATGGCAATTTTATTTTTCCTCAGACTTTTTGCCACAAATCTGCCGAAAGGCACACGCCGTTATTTTCGTTCGAGATGTCTAATCTGGCTTTTGGCCGTGGCCTCACGTATAATAAGCTAACAACTTACGTACTAGACTACAGTAACTGCTGGTTATAGGTTATACCCAAAATTTTATACCATTCCCTAGCATATTTTGTATGTGCTCATGTATATACAGTCAAACTCCTTTATAATGAACGCGGTTATAACGAATTCTTGGTTATTACGTACTTATTTTCAAGTTCTAACGTTTTAATAACAGTTTTCATAAAAAAACTTCGCTTATTATCAACTCGTTTATAACGAATTCTCGGTTAAAACGAACTACTTTAAATGGTCCCAGTAATTAAATTTCACCGCCGTGGTCTAGTAGTTAGTGTGCTGGCTTATTAGACGTAAAGCCAGGGTTCGAGTCTCAGGCCAGACATCAAAATAAAAAATACAAAAAGTATTTTTTCGACGATTTCAGCAGATTTCTGGCAAAAACTCTGAGAGTAAATAAAATTGCCATGAAAAGTTTCTCAAAAATCTGTCGCTCGGAGTCAATTTTAAACTGTAGATCCCGGCATTTATGTTTAAAATTTACATACATAACATAAGTAATGTGAGAAACAAGGTCAATAGTACTGACTGAAGGGTTGAAATGACCAATTGTGTGTGTGTGTAATTAAATTTCATACATTTAACCCTGTTTATAACGAACCCTCAGAAATAACTTTGAAGTCTGGCAATAGTCTTTACTTTTATTTAATATGGCAGCATTAAATTATAACTTAGCATCTTTAAACAGCTGATAGATTTTTGACTTTTAATAAACAAAAATACTTTCAGTTTTTAATAACTGAAAAAAATTCGTTGTATTTTATATTTTCTTCTATGACTTCACCCCGTTTATTACGAACTTTGTCTATAACGAACTATTTTTTCTGGTCCCACGGAGTTCGTTATAACCGGGTTTGACTGTATAATTTATTTTAGTTTTTTTTTTTTTGTGTTACTGATTTACTTATTCAATTAATCCATAGAATTTTGTCAGACTGTCAATCACATATTTATAATGGCGTTAATATTAAAAGCATTTCTCGTCAACAACATGAAAACAACTTGAAAATTTTTTTTGTTTTTGGGGAAAAAAATTTTATATTTTATGCTGCCATAAAAACAAAAATTTATCGATTAACACAAAATTGATGAAACATGTTGGTAAAAATTTTGCAGACAAAATATATGGAAAATGAAAAAATTTATTTTGTATTTCTATACAAAATATGCATTTTATGGTAAACAATACATACGAAAAAATTTGTACTTGGTATGTGTGTGTATGTATTAGGTATGTATGTTATGTTATATGTAGTAGAAGAGAAAAGAAAAAATATTTTTTTTTTATTTATTTTTTCAAAATTCAGGAAACATGTAATGTATCAAACAGATTGAATATATGCATGGCACAATCTATAATAAATAGTAAAATTTAAATTTATTTTTTTTATGTATATGTATATATACATATATGTATACTGCAGATATACATATGTGTGTACACTACATATATACATAAGTGCACTGCATACATACAGTGGACAGCAAAAGTCTTAGCACTCCAATAATTTTGACAAAATAGTTTTCACAGGATTAATACTCTTGCACAAAGTCCCGATATGACTTTAAGAGAGTATTTAGAAGATCATGTGAAAGTACGGTTACGTAATCGCTAAACCTCAAGCAAAAGTCAATGAAAAAATTACACATGGTGCCACCAGAAAACACTAAGCAAAACTTATACTTTCAATTCCAAATGGATTAAATAGAGTGCTTGACCTTAAGGGATATTCGACTAAATAAGAAGGGATAACATTTTCATATATTAGGCATTGGAATTTTAAATTCACCCAGGGTTCTCTTAGGGGGTACCTATTAGGGATGCAAAATGGGATCGAATTTTAAAAATCCCAAGATATTTTGGGATAATTCGGGATTCAAAAATCGCGAAAAATCAGGGGAAAAATCGCGATTTACTCTTAATAACAAAAATATTTTGTTAACAAAATCATTTGTATTCCAATTATCTATATCAGAATTATTTATCATTAGAAATTAAATATAAAAAAGCAAGACAAAAAGTAATAAAAAAGCGTAAATTTTTTAGGAAAATTATTTGGCTTCCAACAAAATGAGTAACGTAACTAACACGCGATCTGAAAAGCTTAAACGAATTTTGTTGTCGACATACGCTGCCGTTGAAAAACACTTCTCGCAATCAACATTTGTTGGTAAAATAGTTCCAAGATAGCTATATACATACATAATTGGCTATTACAACCCTTCAGTCAGGATTACGACCTAGCTTCTCACACCACTTATGTTGTGTGCGTTAATTTTATACATGAGTGGCGGGACCTACAGTTTAAAGTCGACTCCGAACGACAGATTTTTGAGAAACTTTTCATGGCAATTTTTACTGTCAGAGTCTTTGCCAGAAATCTGCTGAGAGGAAGTCGCCGAAGAAATATTTTTTCGTTTTTCGATGTCTGACCTGGGATTCGAACCCGGGCCTTTTGTCTAATAAGCCAACACACTACATACTAGACCACGGCGACATCAAGATAGCTATATGCAGCTTGTAAATATTCACCTCTACCACCTCCTGATGTAAATAGATCTATTTCTTTGGACCGTTGAGTATCTAAATCAGTTATCCTATTAATTCGTTTTGTAGGGTTTTCGTATTTTTCGATGGCATCAATTAAATTCTTAGCAATAAAAGTAGGGTTTTTGCTCATCTGAGATGCTATTATCGAGGTCGAGTCATATAGAATTTTTTTCAGGACCTTTTGCAGGGTCAAAATTCATATGTAATTCACAATCCAAAAAATTCCGGGATAAGTTTTTAAAAATTCGGATTCGTGATTTCCCGTTTGACATCCCTAGTACCTATGGAGAACATCTAAAACTTTTCCTTATTTTTCTCTTGTTTTATGAAAAACTTAAAAAAATTATTTTATAATTAAACCGAAATAATTTAATAAAATAAATATAAAATGCTTAATTTTTAATACAAACTGTTGGTTAAAATTCATGTCAAAATATATTGGAGTACTAAGGTTTATGGTGTCCACTGTATAGTATGTATACTGTGTACATATATATTGCGTATAATTTATTTATGAAACAAAAACAGAATTCAAAAAAAAACTATCGCTTAAACTTTATGTTGCTGTTATTATTGTTATTGTTGTTGTTTGTTTTTATATAAGTTTTGTGAAACTATTTATAGTAAAAATTTCTATAAATATTTTCAATAATGTTGACGTGTGCAAAACCAATAAAACTTCCGCTATTTTTCGTTGAATTTCTAAATTTTTTTTTCCCCCTTCTTTCTTTCCTTTTTATTTTTTTTTTTGCAATCGTAAAATAGACAAACTCTTTGCCAATTTGAAATAACAACTTAAAGACGGTGAATTTTTTCTTCTTTTTATTTGTTAAAAGTAATTTAAGCATTGAATACATGTTCAATAGTAATATTTCGTTTACATAATGTTTTTACGAGGGGTTTTCTGCCTTCTTTTTTCTTACAGGCAAACTGCAAAATGTCTACAGTGGTGTTGCATGTCTGTATACCGATGGCAATATAAAAATAATAAAAAAATAAATAAAAAAAAACGACAAAGAATTTAAGACTTCCTTGGAAATATTATCAATATAAATTCTTGTAAAAGAACACAAAAGCCTTGGACAAATATAGAAAAGGAGCGTTAGAAAGAGAGAGAATAAACAGAAATAGGGTGTTTTTGTAAGAGCTACAGTTTTTTTCTAGTTTAATTTGTCAAGGAAGCCTAAAATGCAATCGAATACAACATCATTTTATAGAATACTTAATTCAATTTATTTATTTAACGTAAGCAAACATATGTACATAATTGGTCATTGCAATCCTTTAGTTAGGATTACGACCTGATTGGTCACATCACTTACATATGTTGCATGGCGGGACCTATTGTTTAAACTCTGGTCCGAACAACAGATTTTTGAGAAACTTTTCATTGTAATTTTATTATTTTATTTTGCCAGAAATTTGCTGATAGAAAATCGACGAAAATTTTTTTTTTCATAATTTGTCTTGATGTCCGTTCCAAGGTTTAAACTATCGCTTCACGGCTAATAAGCTAACACATACATACATACATAATTGGTCATTACAACGCTTCAGTCAGAATTATTGACCTAGTTTCTCACACCATTCATGTTGTGTGCGTTAATCTTATTCGTGAATTGCGGGACCTACAGCATAAAGTCGACTCCAAATAACAGATTTTTGAGAAACTTTTCTTGGCAATTTTATTTACTCCCAGAGTTTTTGCCAGAAATTTGCTGAGAAGATATCGCCGAGAAAATACTTTTTGTATTTTGTTTTAAAGTCTGGCCTGGGACTCGAACCCTGGCTTTACGTCTAATAACCAGCACACTACCTACTAGACTAGGGCGACTTAAAAAATAGCTTAAAAAAATTGTTTGCTAAAAATTCTTCAGACAAACAGGTTAATTTCGACCAATTTCGGGTAGCCATACTCAATCTGTGATACCGCAGTCTTGAATTTTCATCTAGTCCTGAAACCGTTTAGTGTTTCTGATGACACTACTCAGACTGCTAACCGATACCTAAACCTAAATGTTCGTTTATATTATCTGTATAGTATATCCAAGGTGTCTTTACCTCTTCCAACATAGTGTTGAACATATAGCCAATAGGTGGAGAACAGTCTCCTGTTCTTCTTCGTCCCCACAGCTTCTGCAGATATCGTTTGACAAATGTCCAAGAGAAATGTACTCCGCTTCAGTACTTATGCTTTAACGTCCAGTAGTGACTCCAACAACCATACTAAGCGGATTTCTTTGGAACTTAAGGAAACTTCTTTAGTGTGCTCTTGCTACAGCTTTACCTACACGTTGCCTAATAGATCTTTGAGAAAATTTTCAAAGAAGAAACTTCATCGGACAGGATTATTGACCTAGTTCCTAACACTACTTATGTTGTGTGTGTTAATTTAATATATAAGTGGCGGCACCTTCAGTTTAAAGTCGATTCTGAACGACTGATTTTTGAGATACTTTTTATGGCAATTTTAATTACTCTCAGAGTTTTTGCCAGAAATCTGCTGAGAGAAAATCGCCGAAAAAATACTTTTTGTATTTTGTTTTAATGTATGGTCTGGGACTCAAACTCTGGGTTTACGTCTAATAAGCCAGCACACTACCTACTAGACCCCGGCGACCACGGTAATATACCCTTCAGCTAGATTTGAGTTGATAAACATTTTCGCCTGCAGCCTGTATTGGTTGCAATTTCCGTCGGGACACCACTGTTATGATTCGGCAGTCTTTTAGAGCGAGCTATTCCACTCAGAGTTCCATTCAGAGAACATTAGATCAGAGCTTCCTAAAAGGTGCGCTGCATTCCCTACATAGACTTCTTTTCTGGAATGGATGTTTGAATTTTATTGAGAAGACATATCGCGATTCCCGTATATAAACCGGTGATCTAAAAATTTATTGAGTTTTTTTATTCTTTTGTTCCAGATCCAATTCATCGAACATTTGTCGCTGTGTGTAGTCGTTTACCTGGATCAATGGATTTTTGTATGGGTGGAGGCCTAAGCCAGGAAGTAAGTTCCTGTAAGCAATGCAAAATCGACTGAGAGTCACACCTTTAGTAGTCAATCTCTTTTTCTTTTCTTACTTAATTTATATTCCCCGTATTTAATTAAATTCTAACAAAATTCCCTCGAACTATGTTTTAATCTTTTCTACAGTTCCAGTAACATTCCCATCACAGTCAAGTGACAATTGAGAAAAATTACAACCAGAAACAAGAAGGCATATTGTTGTAAAACTTAAAAGAAAGTACACCCCAAACTCCTAGTGAAAATAAAAATGAAATAAAAAAGAATACCTTAAACAGACCTTATTATGGCAGGCTCTCTCTCTCTCTCTCTAAAGACAAATAAAGTAAGCAGGGAAAAGAGAAAAAGCCCCTTAGTTCAAAGACAGGAAGTTAAAAAGATACAAATGCCTGCTCTTAAATTGCCTGTACATACACATACAGATAAACACACACAGCGGTGTATGTTTGTACATGACACATGTCACAATGACATTAAAAATGCTTGTAAAGCGCCAAATAGTATGCTACAGAAAATGTTTATCTATTTGTTTTCAGTTTATATTTGTTGTGCAAATATATTTGCAAAACATTTTGTCTACGTAACTAATTTTTCGTTTCGTTTTTACTGCAAAATAAATACAAAAAGAAAAAAAAACAGAGACACAAAATAAGAGAGAAGAGAAAAGTAAAGTAAAGAAAATAAATGATAAAAATTCTACAATAACAAATATAGGTACAAATTTTAACTACGGAAATTTTCTAGTTTAAATATTAACATCAAATTACATGGCATGTTTCTGTATACATGAGCATGAGCATGAGCATGAGAATGAGAATGAGGATGACGATGATGTTAATAACGATGCTGTTTTGTATAGTTCCTACTGATGTTCTGATGATAATAATAATGATGATGACTTCTGTTTACATATGCAACATGTACACATACGTGGATGCATACATACATACATAGTACACTTAATACATATTGTATGAGTGTGTTTAGCTTTGAGCCATACTTCCTGTCTAGTTTTTGTATACATCAACACACAGATATGTGTATTGCTGGCAAAAAGGTATTTGTAGCATACCTAAAGGCATATACTCTTTCGTATATACATATGTATGTATCTCTCAACAGAGAGATGACATTGAAGTTAAACTAATGTCTAGTATGTCTATGAAAGTTATACGTCTTATGTAAAAAGTTTTTATTTTTTTTTTTTTTAATAAATTTTTTCCGTTTTTTTCTTTTTACTTCTCCTATGCCTCATGTTTTCCCTCTTTGAATTCCTTGTAGAATGTTTTTTTTTTTTTTGGAATAACTAGCACTGCTACTTTGACTACTTCTTTTAATATTTGTACATGTCTTAACATGTCACATTATTTGCAAATATTCAAGAAAATGTTAGAAAATACAAAACATTAAGACGAAATATAATAAAGGAAGAACGTATAAAAAAACGAAATGGGAAAACAATTTACAGTATGTTCGTATGTATGTATGTATGCATGTATATGTATGAACATGACATGTTAGAAAAATCACATGCTTCTTAAAATGTCCTGAAATGAATGAAGCCTTATTATTACAATACCAAACAGGCCTTAAATAGGAGGGTGTTGAAATATTTAAATTTTTCTAGGAATATATTCAAACAACAACAAAGGGAAAGCATACTTTAAGGATTTCTACGTTTATATTAGAATTTTGTTAATTTTTTTTTTTTTTTTTTTGGCATAAAGAATTTGCCAAACTTATTAAAGGAATGGTTTTCTAAGAGGCTACAGATTTAGGAATTTTTGTATTAAAGAAGGAATTTTCTACGCCTAACAGAAATCATAAGAAATCGTCTTTAAGAGAGTAAAACTTTAGGAATTTATAAAATACAAAACAAATATTTCTGTTATTTGAGTAAAAAAAGTTTAGAAATATTTCTAAATTGAAATATAATGATGATCATTCATATTCACTAAAAAATTATTTTACTTAATTCTTGAATTCATTTTTATATGTAAAGCATACTTTAAGGTGAAAAATTTAATTAATGTAATTCGATTTAGTATCAGTGCACCTAAGTGATGAAATAATATTGTTTAAAGTAATTGGAAACACTGTCTATCTGGTGACTTGTAATGAAAATTTAAGATAACGAGTTTTTTCCCATTAGAGGTAAAGACTTATATAGTATATTTTGGTCTAAAAACATGACAAATAAATTCTTGCAACTAAACACCACGAAATCCAGAGAACTAGAAGCTAAGAGAATCAAAAAGCTGTGCAAGGAAGATTAGATTTCAATTTCCTCGTTCAAATGCTGATTATATATACGTATGTAAAGCGCCAAATAGTATGCTACAGAAAATGTTTATTTATTTGTTTCCAGTTTATATTTGTATGTATACACATTAATTGAAAATTTTGTATGTAGGTCAACAATTTATGAATGTCTGTGGGCTTCCTACGCTTACATTTATTGATTTAAGGAATGGTAGTCTGATGGCGTATGAGACCCAGTGTACATATCTCGAAGAAACTATATCTTTTGGCAGCCTTCCGGCATAAGCTCTGAAAGTAAATAATCTTGACTTTAAACAGTAAGTCCCCTCACAGTACGCACAAAATCATTGCCAACATGCCACGACATCGTACTCCCTTGACAGCAAATAAATTTACAAACAATATTGAATGGAGATGGCACAGTAGTATTACTAGACTAATAGTGCTCAACTTACAATAGTAAGATAACGGAAAGATTTTGTGTAAAGAAGCCAAGGCAAGAAAAATTTAAATTTCTTTTGAGTTATCTTTCCTGAATATGGGGTAGTCATTATTTTTTTTTTTTTTTTGTATAAAACTAGCACTCAGGGAATGGCCCCTACTCATGTATTGTGCAGGTTTTAGGAAAGGTGGAATGAGTGAAGATGCGAGGCAAGGAAATGAGTTCCTGCTAGGCGACTATAAAATGGCCAGTGCTATACCTTCACCATTAGACAGTCTACAGCAATCGTCCCAAAGAAGCCTGCAGTTTCTCACACTACTTATGTTGTGTGTGTTAATTTTATATATAAGTGGCGGGACCTACGGTTTAAAGTCGACTCCGAACAACAAATTTTTTTTTTGAGAAGTTTTTCATAGCAATTTTATTTGCTTTCAGAGTTTTTGCCAGAATTGGTTTTTACTTTTAATTGGTTGATAAACGCCCAACAGCACTCCTCCAACAACTGCTAAAGACTGTTCATATGCAATAGGAAAGGGATGTAAATTCTCTACGAAGGCATCATACCCGAAATATTGCTTCTAAAATTTTGTTTAAGAAATGGCAAGCTATAGCGGTTAGTCGTATAGCTTCTCACATGCCAAATTACCACCGAAAACAAACAATATTTAATTTTTATTTTTCAAATTTTAAAAACATGAATCCCCTTGTAAGAAGGCATTGAAAATGCTGAATATTCTTGGAAACTAGTAGAACGCTGTTAACAATATTTTACACCACAACACGCCTTAATATAAAATCTTTATTGTTTCTACACCACGACAGTTGGCAACAATATCATTCGAGAAACTAGTACAGTAGAACAATCAGCTGTTTATTGGAAAAATTAACTGAAATGGAGGAATAATAAAAAATTTAACAAATCTGGAGCCCTATAAGTTACGGAAATAAAGTCTAAAACTTCGGATATGCAACTTTGCAAGTAGAATTTGGTTAAAAAGTTGCTATAAACGATTTAATATAGATGTTAAGCCCGGTAACTACGCATTATGCTACTCACTTAAAATGAATAAAGAAATCTTTAAGGCGAAAATACTAAAACGTTTAAATACAAGTATTTTCTATTATTCTTTAAAGTATTTTAAATTAAAATTTTTTCCTCCTTTCTTTTAAAAATAGTGTCTGAAACACTTTAAACCACAATTAGATATTCCAATGGAAGTGCTTTTCTTTTGAATGCTATATTATCTGGGTTTTTTTTATTTTCATTTCTTTTTTTTTGTGCTATCGATACATTTGCAATTTTATTAAATTTCTCTTCGTATCTATCAATTTCATTATCAATTGTCTGAAAAGTTTAAATTCGATTTTGTTTATATTTTTTGAATAAAACAGCAACAACAAAAAAATGATGCTGAACTAAAAATTGCTCCCAATGTGTTGCTTTGCTGATATAGAATGTATCTCCTACTATTGATTCTTTTATTTCTTCTTGCTTTTTTTCCATTGAGCATTTTGTTTTAAAACTTCAATTTAAAAAGTTTCACTCACAACTAATGCATACTTTTAGTGATTTTTTTTTTTTTTTGTACGATAAAGTGCTGTTTCTCGTTGTTGTTGTTGTATTATTATATACTTACGCAATGTACAATGTCTGCCATTCCAGCCTTGCGAACAAACGCATGTGCCATTTTTACATTGGCCATGTTCAGAACATCTGGCATCACAAGGCAATTGATCGCATAGATTTCCAGTCCAGCCGGGATTACAGCGGCATTTGCCAGATTCACAGACACCATTTGGGCCGCAATCTAAACTGCAAACAGCTAAAAATAAAAATAAAATGTAGAAAAAGTTAGTTAAAGTAAAAGACAAACATTTTGTGGCATAATTTAAGGTGTTGTTTATTTTAAAAGATTTGTATAGTATTTAGGACATTTTAAGATTGTGTTTGCACATCTAATTTCCTTACGAAATTATTACATGCTTTAAGACAAAGCTTATTAGAAGAAGTTACAACACAAAATTTAAAAATTTCCATTTATGTGGTCTATTAGTACTCTGTTGTAATGTTTAAAGATGGTGCATACTTTGAGGAAAATCTTACAAGAAGTTTTTTATCGAACGTGATCATTGTGAGCTTATGAATCATGAAGAAAATATATTCCTGGCAAAAGGTGAAGGTATAGTTTCAGAACATTCTCAACATAATGCTCCATATCACTCAGAAATAATTGTTATTAAAAGGATGTCAGACTGGCTAAGTAAAACTATCGGTTCTATGCATTTTGCAACCAGTCATAATAACCCTCAACACTTAGGGAAAGAATTTTTTATGACAGTTGCTCGTCACTTTTACAACTGATTGGTGAACAATAAATGTCTCACAAACTTTTCTTATTTGTAAAGCACAGATAAGAAAATTTAAATCTGACCATAAGGAATTGGCTTCCATCTGTTTGCACATGAGCACTTGAACCGAACAAGTCTCGATCCCCCAAAAATTATTTTCTGAATGAATTCAAGTTAACATGGCATTCTTTTATCTCACAGTTTTACTTTAGCTTGTATTGAATATTTTCCTTTCGAGAATATATTTGATGTCTACGATACGAAAATTCTTCTTTTTAAGGGCTACAGTTTGTGTGATCAGAATTCCTACAAACTTGGACCACATAGTGGAACTGATCATCTCAGATTATAGGATTGAATAGGTTACTACTAACATAAATTAACACTGTTTGGAGACGCCATTCATTTCACTGCATACATTTAGGCGTTCGTAAATAAACAACTATTTCCGTAATAATCTGAATTCAAAGGCAGAATCAAAATGTATCCTTCCTCTCTTTTGAAATGGAAAAATAGACCTAAAGTCTAATAGATTTGCAGCCAGCATATAAGCATAAACATATATTTAATTTTCATTACATATTTGTAGGCATATGCAATAATTCCCCATATCAATGAAAGGTAAACGTAATGGCACGTGAAAAATATATATTTTTCTATTAAAACTCAAATGCCAATAAATTATTTTTTTTTTACAATTTCATTTTGCAATTTCAATAAATTCTAGTTGTGCCAAATCCCTTAAGCTTAAGACTTAACAAACGTTAGCATACTTTAAGGCTAAATGTCATTACACAACACATATTTGTATACAAGCGAGTAAAGATGAGAGAGAGAGAAACTAGAAATAAAATAATAAAAGAAATGAACAGCGGATGAATATAAATTGTAATTTCCTATACAGACATACATTACATACACATGTATGTATGGCAGAAAATACTAACTCTAAATGATGAAGAACGAAAAGGTAAATCAAGAAAGAGAAAATAAAGAAAATCTGAAGTGAAATAATATTCCAATAAAGTGTGAATGTCAGCACTTAGACACAGAGCAACAATTTTAGCAGATTATTGGTAAAATATGCCTTAAAGGCTCTTCTTAAACGCCTAAGATGAGAGAAATTTAAATGAAATATTTTTCATTTTCCACTGCTCAAAAATTATTGAGGCATTTAAAATTAAATCGAAATACAATTTATTAAAAATGACACAAGAAAAAAAAAACTTTTTTAATATTACATAAGACAGCATATTGTCTGCTCTGCATATTGTGATCTCTTTTGTGTGTGAGTGCGGGTGCGAGAATGCCTTTGTAGATGAGCATGTTTCCTACAATTTATTATAGAATTAATGAAGTCTATGTGTCTGCGTTACGGTTTGTCTGTCTATCTTTCCGCCTGTCTGCTAGTCTCTGTATGTGGAAGTATCTTCTTATATATAACCAGCCAAGATAATGTATGGCGGTTAACAAATATGATATACGAGCATATGAAATTTTATGCGAAAGAAAATCATAAAAAAAAAAACAGTGAAAAATGCAAAAATAATAAGTTGGGTAATTGCATACGACACTCAGTAACGCTTCATGATACCCTAACAATGAGAGAATAATTTCAGTGACTGACTGAAATTGAATACAATTTTTTAAGGTACTATAGTGGCTATCGAAGCGAATGTCCTTTGTAGGATCCTTTTACTCTTTATGAATGCCTTAAAAGTATATATAAAACTTGAGTTCGTTTCTTTCCTGCAAAGCTTGGAACTTTCTAACAAAAATTTCTATAAAATCTTAGAAAAACATGTTTTTTGAATTCGCTTAGCAGGAAAATAAAGTCGAATTACGAGACTAATACAGCCCCACAGGATCGGCTGTAGGCTGGTATGAATTTATAAGTACCTACATACATACATAATTGGCCATTACAACACTTCAGTCAGGGATTACGACCTAGCTTCTCACACCACTTATGTTCTGTGCGTTAATTTTATACATGAGTGGCGGGACCTACAGTTTAAAGTCGACTCCGAACGACAGATTTTTGAGAAGCTTTTCATGGCAATTTTTACTCTCAGAGTCTTTGCCAGAAATCTGCTGAGAGGAAGTCGCCGAAGAAATATTTTTGATGTCTGACCTGGGATTCGAACCCGGGCCTTTCGTCTAATAAGCCAACACACTACCCACTAGACCACGGCGACTTCAATAAGTACCTAATATCTTCAATTGTTTATCCAAATAAAAAATTAAGATCCAAGAGCCCTTTTCAAACATAAAATTCTCTGCACTGTGTACTAAGTTCAGTCACCTAGCAGCAACTCGTTTGCATCTTGAGGGCGTTTGTTTCTCAATTGTTCCTTATCCCGTCAATTACGATATCGGTAAGTTTAAATCTAATGTCCACAAACGCTTCTCTTTGCACCTTCCTATAACCAATTTTCCTAAATCTGCACAATGCACTTCATGAGTAGGGACAATCCCCTGAGTGCTGGTTTTATCAAAAAAAAAAAAAAGTTGCGTGCTAGATAAAAACAGCTTTGATTTCGAATGGCTCTATTTGATTGTGAGTGGCAGTGTGAAATTTGATAATAGACTGCGCAGTATACATATGTACACTGTCGTACAGCATTGGTAATGTACTAAGGACTACTGAGATCCTAACCCAGCAAGTAGTATTCCGATTGAATATCTCCTTAGAAAACTTTAAAAGTTTCTTTCTGCAGTGAAACCTTTCTTCTTCAAACGGCCAGCGATCAGTTTAATTACTAGCGATTCCAGAGGGAGTCGAGGTCAAGTAAAATAAAACTTCGTTTGGCGCAGTGTACTTTGCTTTGGGTACTGTAATCTCCTATCATAGAACATTGAGACAATACGCAACAATTATCTGAAATAAATATGTATCTCTCATGCCCCTCTCCCTTTTTAGAAATTTCATTTCATACTGAAATTGCTGAATTCTCAGCGTAAAATAAACATGGCCATGAAAATGGAGATACTACAAGATTCCTTCCAGTATACCGTATCTCCCTTAGATTCATACGTAAGCCACTTCAGGCCCCAAGGGTTAAAGTATGACGCTGAAATTTTCAAAGAAATTATAAGACCGAAGAGTGAGCCAGAGTTGGAATAGTATTTTTGGCTCCCAGAAAAGATTTTAAAAAATATGAAGGAATATGAAGACGATGTAGGACAGTGTTTTGGTATATTAGACTAGAGGACACATCTTGAACAAAAATAAATTAAAAATAATATTACTTTCGACGATTTCCTCTCAGCAAAAATTCTGTGAGAAAATAAAATCACCATGAAAAGTGCACCAAAAATCTGTTGTTTATCCGTGTCACTATTTATGTATAAAATTAACACTGGGGAAGCTTGACCTGGGGTTTGAATCAGGCCTTCTTGTCTACTAAGCCAATACACTACCAACTAGAGTATGGCAACTTTTAAGTTGATCGAGTCTAATTCAATTATTTTCCGCAACACATGACTTCCATGTCGCTGATCACTTAGGTAACCATAAATACTTTTTACTGATCCAGTAGACATGAAATGTGCTGACCATGTGTAGTCACTATTCATAGTTGCTAAACGGGTTATTGCGATTCCTGGTGTACAAATACTTTAACGAAATTATTGCACTCTTGATGCCAATGTAATTTAAAGGTTGTTATAGAGCGCTAGACCAGGATATGGAATTATATCGTTGTACTAGTTGTTGTGTTCGTGAAGAGCACTTCTACAGAAATATGTTCATTCAGGGTATGCTTAACATAGTTATTCACACGGTGATGATGCAGAAATTTCTTACGGACTGAATTTCAATTCAAGTGGACTTATTTGCTCTTTACTGAAGCATAAATCGTGAAATTAATTTTATCAAGCATATCCAGCTTAGGTAGGAGATTATAAGACAAGAGTTGACATAATCTTTCGAAATTATCTTTAAAACATCTACTTAGCTTTATAATTTAGCCATGGAGAGCAATTTATTTGAGGTGTTACTATCTATAGCTTGCAAAAGTAATACAGCTGTAGGGTATTTATATATACATGAAGAAAAATTAAATGCGTTGCCATGACTAAAAGTTTATGGAGTAGTTGTTGGGTACATAAACTCACGCTGAATAATGTTTTTTTTTTTAATTTAATATTAAAATAAGAAACATTTCTAAGGAATATGAAAAAGAAAAATCAAATAAAATGAAAATATTTAAAAAAAAAATAACAAAAATGTTTTAATAAATAAAGAAAATTAACTAAAAAAAAAAATTATTGTCACTGCTAGACAAGGATATCAATAGCCAGTGTCTGTGTAATAAAGCAAAGCCTTACGAAGAATATATTTTTCTCTTACAACTCCTCCTATTTCTAGTTTTAAATCGAGATACTCCTCGAAAAAAAGGAAGAAAAAAACGCGGTCCTATTAAAATCATATTATTTTGTTACTTTCAACAAAATAGCGTTTAAATTTTACCAATTGAACAAAGCCAATAACTAGGTGGCTTATACTCTACTATTCCTGGGCAAAAACAAACAAAAACAAAAACAACGTTTTGATCACTCTATACATAGCACACATTACTGGCAACGAACATATCGAGTAGCGTTCAGAGATAATAGCAGCGGTTGTGGTGGTTATATATGGTATGTAATGTTAGTGTTTGCATATAGAACCGATGATATATAGCAGAGTCATAAAATATTGAACGAAAAAAGCCACAAGGCACTTGCATGTACATGAGACTGCACAAAAACTTACAAAATGTAGTTTTCGCAGATACAACAGCAAAAAAAAGAAAAACAACAACGAAAAAAAAATAGTAAAACGACAACCACTATGACTACATTGAAATTACAAACATAGCGCCCTGCTCGAATTTGATGACTAGAAATACGTTGATAAAATTTTAGGTGCATTGGGGAAAATGCCAGAAAAAAAATAGAAATCGTTCTTAACAACGACAACAACAGCAACAACATGCATACATTTACAACAATATTTAGCTAAGGGAGTTGAAACGAGTTTTATACTTTTAAAAAGACATAAAATCGGATTTTACTGTATGGAGTTTTTCTTTTTTTTTCCCTTCTCACTGCCACCACCATATTTTGGTATCATCAGAAATGCATCATTTATCATAAAAAAGAAAAAACGCTCTCTAAACACAAACACAGCCAGCACACCTACAAACATTGAAAAACAAGCAGAGCGCTTGCAACGTAAACTAAGACACCCACTTTTCAGCGCTCTCCCACCAAACAACCGCAGCAAATGACTAGAGTAGGTGTAACTGTGTGGTGGTAATAGATTTTGTGTAAATGTATACGAGACAATTATTGCCAATACAGTGGGCTTGAAAGTAAAAACAACTCATGAATATTTTTAATTTTTTTTTCTCTAGAACTATTACTAGAACTTAAAGAAGTAATCGTACCTTCTCGTTATCTTTCTTTCTCCTCAAAATGGTTAATCACACTAAATGATAAAATAGGGAAAGGAGCATAAGGTGCATAAGATAATCGCAAACATTATCAAGGAGCCACTTTGGGAAATTTTATCGCCAATTCTGGAAAAAAAAAGAACAGACCCGATTTCAGGCTAACATTTATATGTCAAATGCTTTTTCTTGTACACTAAAGGCTGGTGTACGATCTCGAAAAAGCTTTGTAAACTTCATTCCAAAGTAATTTAAAGGCTGTTAGTTCGCAAGTACAGGTTATGAAGTTATACCGTAATTCCAGTTGTTGCGTTCCTATTGAATATCATCATTGAAGACCACTTCACCAGGCATTTATAGTCTCCCACCGTTGCTTAACAGTAATGAAAAGAGCAACGCAAATAAAATGCGGTGATGTAAAAGAGCATAATTTTATGTACAATGGCTCAATTTCGACCTACGGGTACTGTGCTTGTCTTGACCGACAGGTGTACGTCCTCTAACCTAAAGAGCATCACCACAAATCGTAGAACTTTCTTCTCTTTCTTTCTTGTCTACAATCTAGGTAATCTGCTTACTTGAACAGATTTATTCAGATGGTAAGTTCAAGTTGAGTGAAATCTTGCTCATAAATATGACGATTACCAGATAACATCTAGGTTTTTTCATAGTATTGAGACACTTATATCATTCTTACGGCTGACCCTGCTAGCCTTACTCTACCTTAATCGATCGGGCCAATTTTCGACCACTTTTTCATGCATGTGGTCGTATCTCGTCAATGGTATTACGAATGTTGGCATTTAAATGCTTAATTGTCTCTGGTTTGCAAGTATAATAGTTTTCTTTAACGTCGACCGATGTAAAATGGACCAACTGCGCCAAATCGCAGCTTCGTGGTGATCAATTGTCGTCACCATTTCGGCTAATTAAACGGCCATCAAACGTTAAATCCAATAAATCGATGGTGGGGTGAGATGTATACCATCCTGTTGAAACCAAACATCGTTCACAACAATAGAGTGTACAAACGAATTTATATCATGGTGTGAAAAGTGCCTCTAATGACCGTAATGGTTACGTCGTCTTTATTTTGTTAGATATATGCGCCAATGATGCATCCGCTCTACAGACCGCATTAACCTGTCACTCGTAATGGGCGCATTGCCATTTGTAAGACCACGTGTGGGTTTTCTAAGCCAAACTTTGCTTATTAACATACCCGCCAATATGAAAATGGGGTTCATTCGTAAAGATAATTCTTTTTTTTTAGCAAAATCGATATCATCGTGTAGTTTCGCGTTGGCACAAAATAATTCGAACGTTGTTAAATCGTAAATCGGTTCATTACTCTTAGTGGTGATAATTTACTGAATTTTGTGACAGAATTGAATGTCAAAGGTATTGACTGTTGTTCAAATTTAAACCGATGGATGGTTCACCAGATCTATACTAGGCGGTCAAGTATTTCCCTCTGGACCACATATCAGTATAAAATTAATATGAGCAAAATAATGATAATCCTTAAGAGACACAGAATCAAATGTTACTTATTTGTACATGGAAGTAATCGTAGAAATACACACATACATACATAATAGGTCATTACAACTCTTCACTGAGAATTACGACCTAACTTCTCATACTACCTGTGTTGTGTGTGTTAATTTTATACATGAGTGGCGGGACCTGCACAATCATCTTCGAACGAAAGATTTATGAGAAACTTTTATTTAATCTGTTGAAATGAAATCACCGAAGAAATATTACTTTATTTTTCTGGATATGTTTTAATTGGGGTTGGAACCGTGGGCTCACGTCTAATCAGTCAACTCACTATCTACAAGATTACAGAGTATTCAGATACAAATAAATAAAGTAACTAATTTCACGTATCCAAAGAAGCAACTTGGACCAACAAACCAACTAAAATATGTAAACATTCTCTCAAAGTTTTGCTATCCGTCATTTAACAAAATAGTCCAAGCGTACTGGGCTAGTTCGAACGTTGAACCATGCAAAAACAAATTCGTTTAATAATATCACTGAGCAAATATTAATGGATTGGTGCAAAACTTGCAAAATTGTCTGGTGATAAAAGTACAATGGCAAGGCTTTGGCATAGAATATACAAGTCGTAGACATAGACATTTATTTGTTGATGTAGAAATATATAAAAAAAAATTCTTGGAAACAGCGGCATTGCAACAAGGGCTTATGAGTGGCACAATTGAATATATTTCTCTAGGTAGGATTTATATATTACTGATGAACTAAAAACCACAGAAATATGAATATATTCTTTATACATAACAGTATTCCATACATTCCATTTGCTATTTCAATTCAGCGAATATTTTCTGTATTTTCATGGTCGTGTATACTGTAAAAACTATCATAAAATGTCAATTTTCTCTAGACTCTACTTATTTATAGCTTTTGTAAATATACAGACGCTGATAAAGCTTATATATGTACGTTTAAGCTGTAAACATAAAATAAAAACTGCAGCATACTTTTCCAGCCAATACAAAGAAATAAGAAAACTATTGCATACTTTAAGCCTTACATATTAAATTTAAGTTTCTAAGGATTTAAGCAATACATTGCTCGAAAATATTGTCTTCAAACATTATTAAAGCTTTAATTATAAAGAAAAAATTCAGTTTTTAATTTTTATTTTAAATTATAAATTCCATTTAGAAAATTATTCATTTGAAAAGGGTTCTTAAGATGATTTTTTTTCAAATTCACATGCATAAACTCTTATAATATAAGAGCTGTTGAAGGAAAATAAAACCTTTTCCTTTAGAAATCTGAAGACTGCTTTATAAGACAAAAAAAATAGCAAAACACACTTGAATAATTTATAAAGAAAAAGAAAGGAAAAGAGGAAATTAGAGATCTAGAGGAATGTTAGATATGAACTCCTTAAAGCATGCTTTAAAAATACGAGTATTTTTTATGAAAAAAAATTTTTTGATGAGATTAAAATAATAAAAAAAATTTTTTTTAAGAAATTAAAAACAAAAAATTTTTACTTTGCATGAGCTTTAGCTACAAACACCTATAAGTATACCTTAGAAAATAATTCTTTGGAGTATATGCAAAGATATTTAAAGATTATAATGCAGATATTTTTATAAGTTAATTTAAATATTTTTTTTGAACATAATTATATACTATGCGGAGCGCATACTCGTGTAATTTCGGTGCCGAGTTCTCACCACCATTTTGATCATGCCCTGAAATCGCTTATACAGAATATTCAAATATGTTTGGTACCAAATCAGGGCAAAAGATATTACTAATCGTCGACCTCAACCGTTTGCCGTTGCTAAGGAGAGTCTGGCCAAAATCATTCTCAAGAATGATAATAAGAAATATGACTTTCCGTGATTTAGCATCCCCACGTTCATTCCGAAATAGGCCATAATATTGAAGAAGATTTTTCGACGAAAATTAGTTTCAGCCACCATCAGCTCTAGAGTCCTTACTGAGCACGCAGGTTATTGCACGTGGACATAGTTAATGGTGATGTGGCAACACAGATTGTGCCACAACAAGATGGCCGTTATCAACAATCACATTTCGGAAGTCACTGTTGGAAGATGCTTTTTTGAAATGCTTAAGTTGAAATACCAGAACGATTTTTCTCCTAAAATCTCAGAGGTCTATCGAAGCTGAGCAGATGATGAAACAGAGTTTCACAGAGAGAGAGAGAGAGAGAGGAAATTGATGGTATGCCCGCAATACAAGGAAAATATTCTTTACTTAAGAATTGTCTGAATAGTTGCGATTGGAAGGATGAACACTGATAATATTACAGTAGAGTCTCTAATTTCATGCTAGGAAAAGCATTTCAGAATGTGTTATCTACATATGAATCTTCTCAATAGCACTTCAGTGTTACAAGGAAGCAATTGGAAATGCAAATCGTGGTTCTGGACAATTCTTCTGTCAGAAATAAAAGTTATCTCCACTTTCAGATTGCTCAACTCCTTTTATAATTAATATCTAGACCTTTAAAGTCAAGCACATCAGAGTTATTAACTCATCTTGTTATTATTTGATGAACAAAAGTGATTCCTTAAGGATACCAATCTATTAAAAATATATTCTTTTGAGCTTAAGAAAAAAAATAATAAAAAAGCCAACATGTATAAGACAAGTAATTGGAAGTGGCATGTTGAACAAAAGAAGCTTTCACCTCTCACTCTCCTTCTCTTTTATATACAAAATATTTAACATTTTGCTAAATGAGACAGTTGGGCTAAGTATAAAGAAAAATACAAGAAAATAAATATGAATAGTGACAAGAGAAGACAGTGGGCCATGAGAGTTAAAAGAAATTGTTTAAAAGAAAATGTAAATGGATGGATGACGTGTGGATCTATGGTAATAAATGGAGGAATAATAAAAAAAGGAGAGGTATTAGAAAAGGAAAAATGGGAACGGATACACAGGCCAAACAAAACCATAAGGGAGAGCACGAAATACTCTAATGAAGCTCTTCCAAGTTCACAGTGGTATGGACTATTCTATCCTTAAGTTTTATGGCTCCTTATAAAGCTGTAGTAAATGATTTCTGAAAATTTTTTTAATTATTGTTATTCTATCTCCTATCTTCATAATAAAAACTGGAGTCCATCAAGGATGTATGCTGTCACCACTCCTCTTTAACTGTGTCCTCGTTGTAGTGATGCAAAAGTCAACAAGTCACAGAAGAGGGATTACATGGGGTATGCAAGATAGATTAGAAGACCTAGACTATACGGATGATATATGCTTGCTAAGTCATTCTTTCTCGGACATGCAATCAAAACTGAATATAATTGGCGAAACCCCAAAATTAGCTGGACTGAAGATTAATATTCACAAAAACAATACACTCAGGTTAAATGATGCTAACATAGAACGAAAATTCCTAATATACGGCAAGGAAATCGATGATGTAGAGTCCTTTTGTTATATGGGCAGTATAATTGATAAATCCGACGGCTCGTTAGCGGATGTTGCCAGTCGCATTAATAAGGCGCGCAATGCTTTTGTCCAACTTAACCGTGTCTGAAAATTATCGAACATATCGAGGCGCACCAAAATTAAAATCTAAAATTCCAATGTTAAATCCACGAAACGTGGAATATGGTACCTGTGCAGAATCACGCATGTGTACTGGCCTTGCCAATGCCCAACTCTGGTAAGATACAGACCAGCAACCAATTGTGAAGGAAATAAGGAGATGCAAGTGTGGATGGATTAGGCACACTCTTCGAAAGCCATTAGACGATATAACAAGGAATGCCATACATTGGAACCCGCAAGGACGCAGGCTCATCGGACGACCATCGCACACTTGGAAACGCCAAGTCATAGCAGAAATAGCTAAACTACGTATACAATGGAACGAAGTGAAATATTGCGCTAATGATCTTGTTCATTGGAAGCATTTTATTGAGGCCCTATGCTCTCTCCTATACATAAATATTCTATCTTCTAAGCTGAAATAAGTGACATATTAAGGTCTGTGTGGAGTAGAAATAAATATTTTGCTGATAATCTTGCAAAGATTTTCAAATCACAATTTGCATCTGAATACGGCAGCTATATACAGGGACTGTTGTCTTTGTGGATAGTTCCGTGGAGCTTTAACACTACTAAAGTAGTCAGAACCTTTTGTTGAGTGGATTGAAAATACCTCCTCTACAAAATTTGTTTGAGATAATCTAAAGTTTGATTGGAAAATTCCAACAAGAGCAGATCATTACATTATCAAGAAATATTCTGGGTTTGGTAATCTGTGTTTTGACAGGGCTCCGTAGGCTAAGAGATAGTAGAACCACACAATACTGGTATGCCAGTTGTATGTGTTAAACGCAAATGTATGGAAAATATTTCAAATAAATTGCAAATACAACTTGGCTTAGCTTTCTTGGTTACTTTAATTGAACTTCCAAGGGCTATATTAATTTTTAAAACGGATTTTTTGTGCCCAAATTCCTATCTCACCAAACTCAGGCATACATTCTATTTAAAACTTCAATAAATTCATCGCTCTCTATAACATCTTGAGTAAGTTACACTGTCAGTTGGCAAAAGATTTTTCAATTTATGCTTTTACTTCATCATTTTTTCGTTTGTGACACAACACCAAGCTAAGCTTTTCTTGTAGTTCTTGTTTCTCTTTAGAAAATCATTTCTTTATCATGAGCAGCGATACCATATCTTAAGTATTGTTGAAGATTTTTTCTGTTTTTTTTTTGTTCACTTCTCATTTCATTTACTGGCGCTTTATTAAAACTAAATACAGGTGAATCCCTTTAAGCTGAGGATATTTTAAGAAGCATGAAAGAACACTGAATATAAACTATAGAGTATATTAGTCTATAGAAATATGAGGGCTTTTGTCTGTGTTTAATGTACATAACCTATTAAAAAAAAAAAAAGAATAAAAAGAGGAAAAAGAGAGACAAAAAAAAAAATGCTAAATACCAGCATTTTCTTTCACCTTGTGATCCTTTTGTAAGACTCTTTATATATAGTTTTCGGCATAAAAAATTATATTTCTTTTTTTCACCATCCATATGCTTAATATATCAGGCATAAAACTCAATCATTGATTTCTTCTCCTGCTATCTTTTTCTTTTAAGTATTAAAACATTTTGAACTCTTGCACATTATTTTTCTGAGCTTTAGTTATTTATCAAGGTATTGTGTGTAGAACGCATGTATGTATGCAACGAATGAGTGTAATGGAGCACCTTAAGATATGCTATAGAATTTAATTTGATCGTTGCTGGCTTACGTTATTACAAACACTATTTGCTTGGGTGTCTATGTGTTGGTGTTTTCAAAAGATAATCATATTCAGTCAGGTTGACTGGCGTCTGTGTTATGTTTTCCAACTCCACTTCCACTACCATTTCGTATCTTCCTTTTTTTATTTTGTTTTATTTGTTCCACCTTTCGTTTTTTATGCCAATAAAGAAGCATATGTTTTCACAAGGAACTTACAAAAGGGTGAACCATGCATGGCAAGCAAATAATTTCTTTGAAACATTATAAATTACATTGGAAATCATTGTTAGTCTTACCCTCTACTCATCTGATAAATTTTCTAAACTAAAATATTTACCTTCACAAACACATTTATACGTATAGACATATGTATACATACATACATGCATACCATAAGTTATAGAAGAAGGGTTAATGTACTTTCAATCTGTTCTTATACAGACGCATTTAAGATTTTATATCATTGATTACATTAGTTATTGAGTTGTGAATATCGTTATATTTTATAAGCTCATGCATAGAATACAGAGGGAATTTGTTCATTGAAAATAAGGCCAAGGAAAAACTTTATAATTTAAAAGAAAAATACAACAAAAGTCGATGATTTCAATTTTTCTTTTTAAGGAAATGCAAGTAGTAGACAAGAAGTATAAGACAAATCAACAAATTATCGACAAGGTTATGCAAATCTAGGGTGAAATTAAATTTTCAATAAAATAAATTCAATTGGAAGTCACAAATACGGCATAGTTTCTCACAATACTTAGGTTGTGTTTGTTAATGAGTTGCGGGACCTACAGTTTAAAGTCGACTCCGAACGAAATTTTATTTATTCTCAAACTTTTAGCCAGTCTCTACTGAGAAGAAGTCGCTGAAGAAATTTTTTCACAGATTTAATTTATTGTAGGAGTCTAATCTGAACCGAGGCGTCACGTCTAATAATTTAACCCACTATCTGCTAGAGTACGGTGGCTACTAGGGATGGCAAACGGGATCAATTTTCATAAATTCCGGGATTCGGGATTTTGAAAATCCCGATAAAATACACATAAATTCACAATCCCGAAAAATCTCGGGAGAAGTTTTTAAAAATTCTTTATGATTCACGAAAATCCCGGGATTTCGGGATTTCCCGATTGGCATCCCTAATATTCACCTCTACCACCTCCTGATGTAAATAAATCTATTTCTTTGGACAGTTGGGTATCTAAATCAGTTACCAAATTAATTCGTTTTATAGGGCGTTTGCATTCTTCGATGGCATCAAATAACTTTTTAGCAATAAAAGAAGGGTTTTTGCTCATCTCAGATGCTTTTATCGAAGTCGAGTGATATAGAATCACTCGACCCCGAAAATCCCGGGATTTCGGAATTCGGGATTTCCCTAGTGGCTACTGAAAATTATAAGAATGTAAAAAACGTCTGTGAAATCAAAAAAACCTAACTTTATACACTTTAAAGTAGTGAGAGAGAAAAGTAAGCTTTCGGAAAATGTGTTTACATGCTCATTGCTGACAATTTCCCTACGATCTGATACCCAACAGAAGATAAACTAATTTTCCCTACCTAGCCGATGTACATAGCTTCTCCAGGTAGTTCCAGTTTGATTTAACTTTAAAGGAGTCGAGTGATAGAATAGGTGATCAGAGAGTTTTGCTATTCCCTGTTTTTTCTTTGGCTCCTATTCAAGTTGAATTGCTCACATTGATCACGACTTTATCTATGGATTTTGAGAAATTCATCTTGTGACCAAAAACTTTTGCTTCTACCTAAAGATCCGTTCTTAAGCCATCTGTATACCACAAAATTTAACTTTTTTAAAAAGAGTATGAAGTTCTATACTGGAGTAGGGAAACTAAGTATCTAAGAACTTCATAACATCCTGGAGTCTACTGGTTCCCTCTAGGGACAACTATAATGTAATGTTAAATGGTGGATATGAATGGAGTAAGATATTTCACTATATATTGGACTGTAGCATAATATTTCACTATACATTGTGTATTTTGATGACTTTTATGTTCTACCTTAATGGTTCTTTGGCATGCAAGATCCGCTATCCAAATAATTGTCAAGGATGCAACTAATGCTGGCTTTAACAGTTCGTAAACACAAAATGTTCCCTTGGCCACATGGATATTCGACTTGGACGTTGATTTTTTTGACCCAAGGGATCTTATATTTCGAGTTATTATGCTTTTTTTATAACATTTTGTAGAAAATCATCTTTCAGTAAATGGAAAAACATACTCTTTACCAAAAAAAATTTTTTTAACTACAACCAGACTTTCCAATTAATTTTCATACAGTTTTGACATTGAATGTTAAATGTTCCATAGTATTCTACTAAAAACTCTTCACCTTGACATTGTAAATCAATAATTTAATATTAAATGTAATGTATGAATGTATGTGTGGTTATGCAAATCTCTTACCAGCTTTTCTAAGTATTTCTACAACGCCATACGAGGCGTATGAGTAATATTCATGTACTTCATATTTCATATTAATTATGCGACAGTGAATCAGAAAGTTTTGAAGCATACTTCAAAGGATATCATATATGGATGTAACACATACACATGCACATACACTGTAAAATGTGTTTTGCTTTTCTTCATTCAGCGCATGCAAGTAAGAAGATATTTTGTGTTGAATTTATTAAATTGAAGAAAATTTTTTTAATAGTTTGAAATTGTTTTTGGTTGTTATATACGGAAAGAATCTCAATTGAATCAGATTTTTACGTTATAACTACTCACGAAAATTCACAGGATAATTATATCGCGTATTTATTTCCACAATTTCTTCCATGTGCAAATAAGTAACGTCTGATTCAGTGTCTCTTAAGGATTATCATTGTTTTGCTCATATTAATTTTATATTGATATGTGGTCCAGAGTGAAATACTTGACCGGCTAGTATGTATCGGGTGGGCCATCTATCGGTTTTAATTTGAACAATACGTTATTCTGAGTCTATCAATACTTATCTCAATGAGACGACGGATGCCCTCGCTAGGTTCGCTTTCAGGGGGCGATTTGATAGTAGGTCCTGACCCCCCAGCCTGCCACCTCTATGGCCTCATCGATGGATGGGTCAGGGAGGAAGAGCAGAGCCGTTGGGGAAACGGATCTGGTTGGCATGCTGTGGACAATTGGAGAACAGATTGGCTTCTGGGCTTGGTTATGGCCAGCATAAAGTTAGTTGTCGGTTTTATCACGGGCCATTGTGAGATCAGAACGCTGAAGGGGATCTGGAACAGGCCCCAGTCGGACTATTGCAGGGTATGTTGCGCTGAAGAGGAGTTGGAGACTGTCGAACACCTCTTCTGTAACTGGCCAGCCCTTGGTAGGTTAAGTTTGAAAGCTTGAGTTCTGTGTCGAGTGCCAACATCAAGGCTCTCCACAGACTCATTAGCAGCTTGGGCTGGTTGAGAGGTGCTAGGGCTTCATAAGTGTAGTCACGCTCTCATCCTCTTTTGTTTTGTGTCTGTTTCTTTCTGTGTAATTCCTTCGATTCCCGTTCTTCCCCTACATTCTTACCCACATTCGCTCCATTCATCCTAAATCCTCTATTTTCTTCCTTCTCAAAGGACATCGTCAATATCGACCTCCGGGTACTGTAGCTATCTTAACCGATAAGTACACGTCCTCTATCTTAACCTAACCTATTCCATTCTATTCTGTCACAAAATTCAATTTATTATCACCACTAAGCGTAATGAACAGATTTATGCGTAAACAACGTTGTAATTTTTTTGTGGCCAACGAGAAACTACTGGATGGTATCGATTTGGCTAAAAAAAAATGAATTACCTTTACAAATGAACCTCATTTCCATATTGATTAGTATGTTAATAAGCAAAGTCTGGTCTTACAGACGGCAGTGGGCCCATTACGGGTGACACGTTATTGCGGTTTGTAGAGCGGATGCATCATTGGCGCATGTATCTTGGAAAGTAAAGACAGCGCAACCATTACGGTCTTTAGAGGGACTTATCACACCATGATATAAATTCTATAAATTTTGTACCCTCTTTAATGTGAACTTTGTTTGGTTTCAGCAGGATGGTGCAACTTGCCATGCATTTCACTCCACCATATATTAATTGCGTCAAACGTTTGATGACCGTTTAATTAGCCGAAATGGTGATGACAATTGATCACCATGAAGCTGCAATTTGACACGGTTGGTCCATTTTCCGTGGGTCGACGTTAAAGAAAATTGTTATGCTAACAAACCAGAGACAATTAAGCATTTAAATGCCAACATTCGTGATACCATTGTCGAGATACGACCACATACACTTGAAAAAGTGGTCAAAAATTAGCCCGATTGATTAAGGTAGGGCCAGCAGCGGCCAGCAGCGGCAGCCGAAAGAATGAAATAATATTCCATTTCTTACTGGCCTACTCTAAATATCCCCACATATTTTAATTTATTTATTGCTGATACTCTTTCTGGCGACTGCAAATATATTTCTTCGCAGACTGTACCCATTATAGGATCACTTCATATGCCTGACATCCCCCATATTCAATTTATTTTGAAACATTTAAGCGTTTTAACTTTTGATTGAAATTGATTTTTTAATATTTTTTCAAACGTTTTTTCAAAATTAAATTTTTGAATCCTTTGTGTCTGTATTAATATTTTTAAACCTTCGTTTTTTAATTGTTTGTAACAAAGAAATAATTTTTAATAACTTTAATAAACAAAAACACAAAAAACCGAGTTCCTTTGACCTAGATAACTACACATTCTAATAAACAAAATATCATTGAGAATATTTTTTTTTTTTTATTTTTTAAATTAAAAAAAAAAACGAATTCTTTAACTAAAATAAATTTAAATTCGCTTTAACCGGATTCATATAAAAATAAAATTGAAAACGGACCCCATGTTAAATTAAAAACTAAGCGAAATCCAAACAAAAAAAAAAAAAGCCCAAAAACAAAAAGAAATTAAAAATATTTTTAGCTTCACATCGAAAAGTTATTTTAAGTCCACTTAAAGCTTAAATAACTAACTCTCCATAGCATCCAATGAACATATTTTTTATTGCTCTTATTGTTGTTATTTTATTTTTATTTTATTTTTGTTTCTTTTTTGATTGTTATTATTTTCCTTTTTCTGAATTATTTGCTGAAAACTATATGTATGCAGTTGCAGAACAAATACAATAAAAAAAAAATCGTATATTTTTCCACTTAACCTGATTTTGTAACAACAATCTAAAAATAAACAACATACGGAGAGCAACAAAAAACCAACAAAAATAATATCAAAAGTGCTCGGTAACACTATAACTAACTACCCACCATATGAAAAACTGCTCAGGAAAGCAAAAAAAAAAAGAAATTGTTATTGAAAATATATAATATTGTATGCCATATACAGTGATGATCAAATGTAAGTCAACAAAAATTTATACTTACGAGGCTAATCTTTTTTTTTATATTAGAATCTCTACTTCACTTTTGTTAACAGCAACTGAAAGAGTATTGCTAAGATAAATCTACTCTAAACGAGTCAGACAATGCTGTTGTATTCAATATACCTAAGGCTATCGGATACGGCTTTAGACACGCCTCTTTCTGTTCGTAACACATATAAGTTGCTAGCGATACTGCTAGCTTCCTAGATATAATCTTGTATTCAGATTGTACATATAATTCTGCAGGTACAATCATTTAGTTCATCAATCCTGATCTAACCATTAACTCACTGCAATTAGGCAACCTATCTACCATACCCGAATGGTGATGAATAGAAAGCTTCCCTTACACTCATTCGATTTCACAGTTTTATCCAAGAGAATTGTGAATGATGTTGACCCTGACAATAACTTAAAGTTTCTCTAATTTCTTATAACCTTTAATATATGCTTTGAGTGGTTATCCTCTTGAAATAAACATAACAAAGGCATTTTGTCTATATCGAGTTCTGTAAATATTTCGCTGCAGTCGATTTTATGTAAAGGTTATGACATCCCACTACATTCCTTTCAGTTTAAACAATACATCACCAGGATTCTGAAGAAGATTTTGTTGACAACGTACTTTTATTATTTCATCTAAACTAACTTATGTAAGCACTTAGCTTATCATGGACAAATACGCACACAGTGGTCATTAAAACCCTTCAGTTAGGATGGCCTTCTTGCTATTCGCTCCACTCAGGTTGTGGTTATGTACAGTCTAAAATTGAGAAACTTTTCTTAGCAATTTGGACAACAGGTCAATTCGACCTCCGGTACTGTGCTTGTCACAGTTGACAAGTACACGTCCTCTAACCTAATCTCTTGGCAATTTCCAAGTTTTTGGCAGAGAAACTGTTGGGAGGCAGTCATGAAAGAAATATTTTTTCATATTTCATTTCGTTGAAGAAGTTTTACCTGGGCTAAGAACTGTGGCCAAACATCTAATAAGTTACTAGGCACTATATCTAGCTGTCAGTTGTCACAATACCGTGGCGTGATGGATATGATAAAATTCCCTGCTTTAGGGTTTTGTGGGTCTCTTCTACTTTTCTTGTTGGAGTATCTTCAGTCATCGTTACGACCTTAGCAAGGATAGCCCCTTTGCTGTTTAATGAGCTGGACTTAGATAGCTCCTGGTGTATTCACTAAACCTAATGTAGAAATCCTCCCCCGATCAACTTAAACATAAACTGTTATTCCAGAGAAAGTTCCCTGGCTTATAAGAGTGTATTAGAAAGTGTTAGCTCTTATTATCAATAAATAGATTGCTTTGCTTCACAACTGCCAACTTAAGACAAAAGAGGATAAGAAGAATTATTCCGTTTTCCGTTACAGCGGTACTATAATCCTTATGCACTATTTACTCAACAAAAGCTTTCTTTGTAAATTCATTGTCTCTTATGTGATTTCAACCCTGTTGACATAGCTCTTCTAGACAACGATTTTAGATAAAACTGTAGCGGACTGATGGCCAGTGATGTCTCTGATATAGCTTCATTTATTAGACTTTCAAACTATTTTCCAGCGTAGTATAGTCAGGCTTTTATTGTACAGCCATTGAGCTGGCCAACTTTCCCTTTAGTTTGATGGATTTCAGTCAGAACAGACACTTTTGGCGTTACAACGAGCCGCTATGCGTGCTCAAGAGAGTTTCAGGTAATCAAAGCTGTCACTTTGACCTCAAATAACTGATAACTTGTTCTCTGAAGGAAGTCGCCGTGGTCTAATAGGTAGTATGCTGGCTTATTAGACGTAAATCAACCCCGGCTTTATCCCAGGCCAGATATCAAAAGAAAATACAAAAAGTATTTTATCGGTGAATTATTCTCAGCTGATTTCTGGCAAAAACTCTGAGAGTAAATAAAATTGCCATGAAAAGTTTCTCAAAAATCTGTAGTTCAGAGTCGACTTTAAACTGTATGCCCCGCTACTCATACATAAAATTAACACTTATAAGATAAGTGGTGTGAGAAACTAGATCAATAATCTTGACTGAGGGGTTCTAATGGCCAATTATGTATGTATGTATGTTGCACCGGTTCTATAATAGCTAGCACAGTCCATATGTTGCCCAATTCTTGTCGACTATTAACTTAAGTGTTGTTCAACTAATTTTCACCAACATTGTTTATATAAAAAAAAGAAATACAACAATAGTAGCAACAATAACCAAAAACTTTATTATAAAAATTGCAAAATTTAATAACAACTCAACAACGTTGAGTACTTTTAACCCAAAACAAGAAGCAGCCAACAACAGTAACACTGACACCGACACAAACGTAAACACCAATACCAACACTAGGAAAAAAAAACGAGCTCAAAACTTATGAAAAAATACGGAGAAAGAGAGAAAAACATATACAGGCAACAGTGATGGCTACAAATAAATTAGAAAAATATAACGAAAAACAAAAAAAAATCACACCCATAAACACATGTGTGTCGTGTGTGTGTGTACATGTGGAACATTTAAAATAAAGCACACAAACACTTGTACTCACATTTACACTCCTACTCATTCGCATGTTTAAGTAGTAGTGGTAGTGGTATTGGTATTGGTAGTAGTGGCGGCATGATACATGTAGCAGAACTGAACAACTAGACAACATACCACAAGCCATAACAGCATGTTGAAAGTTTAGCAGCGTAAAAAAAATGGTAGCAAATGCTGCGTTATGCTACACCGAAAAATATAAAAAAAAAGAACAAAAAAAATTTTTGAAACTAAACATAACACCAATACCAACGTATACTGGTTGCCCAAGAAACAAAAAAAAAAAACAAAAACGAAAATAAAAATAAAAAATAAAACAGAAAAAGAGTAACAACAGAGGTCTAAAATATCGTACATATTTACACAGAAGGTGTTCTATATCGTATATGTTAACCAGAACAAAAACAAAAACAGAGAGAAAACAAAAAGAAGATCATTTAAGCATAACCTATACAAGCAAGTAAAGCAAAATACCCTTAAAAGACATCAAAAACAAGAAAAAAATAAAAAAATAACCCAACAACTGAAACAGTAACCTCTACAGTTTATGTTGCTAAGGGTGTATGCGAGGATGTGTTGTGTATGTATGTGAATAAGATGAAGTACCAACAATTTAATAAAACCGTATAAATTCATACGTTAATGCTATACGGAGCACATGTACCACATTTAGTTGCAACAGCTAACCATGTTAGAGACGCCGTTGAGTAGTTAGCAAAGCAAAAGCATAACATGTTACGACCATGACCAACTCTCATGTCAACGTGCAGTCATCACGGGCCACATGCCAACAACAGAATTAAATGCCATCAAATGAGTTCAGGACGACCTAAGAAGCTGAGCTACAGGCTTACATTTCATTTCAAAGTATTGGTTGTAAGAAAATCTTTACAATTGCGAAGGGGGGCTCTCATCTAAAATAAAACATAAGTATTGTTGAGTACTACTCGTCAAATTGATTCGGCAAAGCATCATGGAGAATCATTTATTTAGCCACCCTTGGTTGTATGTGAAATATTTTCCATGCAGAAATCTTTCCTACCACAATGTATAGAGACACAAATCTTGAAACTACTGCTTTTTCTTACATATTTTTCTTGTTCTACTATCAAGCACTGAATGAATAGGACCCGTGCTCTAATTATTGATCGCATATGCAAGGAAAAAAAGAGAACAAATCCACCACAAAACTTAGATCATTTGCCACTAATTTTTGAATTTCTTACATGGCATGGAAGCAGTCTAATGTAGCCAAATCTTACAATTATAATGTCTAGCTTACATCACCTCCCTATCAGATGAACATATGCGCAAATCGCTTGTGCAGAATATCTCATATGACATGAGCAGTGTGGCACGTAACGCCGTACATTTGAACTCTTCTTTGGTAATAGCTCTACACGTCACGTAACATTCATTTTCAGTTCTGTGTTGAAAAAAAAAAACTTTATGAAGGTATTGCTAAGCCACTATTCAGCGAAAAATTTTAGTCGACAATTAAGACGGTCTTATAGGAAACTAGGGGTATGACCACTATACGTATCCAGTTCATTAAAATTCATTAATTTTTTTGATTAGATTCTGCAGTATTGTAGGGCACCAGCAATTTACACCATTTCTAAACCTCTTCTCTCTTCTCAGGATGACATCAATAAGACCTATCATAGAAAGCCTATGTAGTGCTACCTCTTGAGATAGTCTGTAATACTCAATCAGCTAAAATTCCTTACTCAATACATATCCATACAGGAAATAGGGCTGTTCGGTTCCAGACCAAATAAATGAGTAGACTTTATAGTATCTTTCACTAGGCAGTGTGTCAACTTATTAGACGTGAAATCTTAGTCAAACATCTCCAACAAAACGGAAAAAAATTTTCTTCGGCGACTCCCTCTCAGCAGATTTCTGACAAAAATCTGAGAGTAAATAAAAATTCCATGATAAAGTTTCTCAAAAATCTGTCGTTCAGAGTCGGCTTTATGTTTGGAGACCCCGGCAGAAATACATACAATAAATCCATACAGCATAAGTAGTGTGAGAAGCTAGGTTGTAAGCCTCAGTGAAGGGTCATAATGACCAATTATTTAGGTGCATATTTATGTATGTAAGCATCAGAGATCAGCAACGAGTATTCAAAACGATGAGTAGGTTTAAGTGATACATATAATTTCCGATACTCATACCACTCACATTCAAAGTTGGAACTACTCGTCGTATTCATACTTAACGATACGTGTGATGTCATTGACTTCGACTCGTCTCTACTTAACATTTACACGAAGCACAAAATAAGTATGATTCGCGTATGAATACTACTATATACTCACAAGAAGATTGCGTGTATGCTTTCCTTTCTTCGTTGTTTGTATATGCAACAACAACAAGGGCTGTGAGTTTTGATGAATGATTCGAGTCACTCGAAAAACTTATAAGTATTATAAATATTTGTCTAAATTTATGAATCAGAATGAGTAGGCGTACGAATCAAACATGTTTCGAAAGTTGTAAGTTTGATGTCAACGTTGTACTCATACTCATTGCTACTTATACTTATAAATCAATGTTGTAGTGAGTACGAATGAATCAGATTAGTTGAATTTCAATTCTGTTGATTTATTCATTCTCAAAATTGCATGAGTGCTTATGGAAAGGGGAAAAACGATTCATTGCTGATCTCTGGTATGTTTCTTTCAAGTTTACAATAGTGAATTAGTTTCCTTCTACAATTCTATTCATTTTAAACTACCGAACGAACGAATCATGGCCTTTTTCGTAGAATCATGTACAAGAGTATTTTTCGTTTACTAGTGATCGAGTATTCATATGAAAATATTCAAAAAATAGTTTTAAAACTGAAAATCTTTGTCTTTTTCAAGAAAAGTTTCTATGGCTTTTGTCAGGTACAACATGGGAGCTCTCATAATACTGAAATGCAACTGAAACGGTGAAATAATCTATAGCATATAAACCTGACATTCACAACAGAATCATGTATAACGCATATACACAACTTTCATCAAAATTGTGGCTTGTATAGTGCATTAAACTATGGACATACAGGCTATACACAAGTGTTGTATTCCATAATGTCCATGTAGAATATATTTTTCCAATTTACACTGTCTTTCGGTTGAAAATTTCTCTTATTTTATTTTGTTTACATTGTATAGTTGACTTTTAGGCGCGACAAACGTTATTATTTACTAAAAGGTATAAAAGAAAACATTTGGGAATTGTTTTATAGAACCCATACATACATAAATACATGATGCCTACATACACAAATACTTTTTTTCATATGAAAAATAAATTATACAACATTTTTACTGACATTTTTTTTCATTTTCTTTTTTTTATTGTTGCAGTAACATGGTAAACAAAAATTTTAACGAAATACGATGTTATGTAGTGGTGACTCCTAGTTGTGTATATGGTATGGTGGGGGTTAATATAAAAGTATACAAAAATTAATTTAATTTTTATATGAATTATGGGAATAGAATTTTTGAAAACATTGTTTATTTTGTTATTTTTATGTATCACATGGGGATTTCAACAAAATGAAATTAAATTCAATATGATTTACAAATAATACTGGACGTTAAATCAAAAAACATGGAATATTTAAAATAACAAATATGTTGAAGTATATTTTAAGGATAAAAAGAAATGTCTAGTATATGGCAAGGGGGTTTTCAAAAATTTTTAAAAAATAGGGAAGGTTTTTGAAATTGTTATGGAGAAGTTTCTGATTATCGATGAGTATAAGCAAAATTTATAATCAATATTCTAGTGAATTCTGTAACATAAACAATTATAATCTAGTGGTCATCTTTATAAGATCGCCGTAGTCTAGTAAGTAGTGTGTTGGCTTATTAGAGGTAAAGGCTGGTTTCGAGCCCCAGGTCAGACATCAAAACAAAATACAAAAAATATTTCTTCGGCGATTTCCTCTCAAACTCTGAGAATAAGTAAATTTGCCCTGAAAAGTTTCTCTCAAAATCTGTCGCTCGGAGTCGACTTTAAACTGTAGGTCCCTCCACTCATACATACATACATAATTGGCCATTACAACCCTTGAGTCAGGATTACGACCTAGCTTCTCACACCACATATGCTGTGTGCGTTAATTTTATACATGAGTGGCGGGACCTACAGTTTAAAGTCGACTCCGAACGACAGATTTTTGAGAAGCATTTTATGGCAAATTTTTACTCTCAGAGTCTTTGCCAGAAATCTGCTGAAAGGAAGTCGCCGAAGAAATATTTTTTCGTTTCAATGTCTGACCTGGGATTCGAACCCGGGCCTTTTGTCTAATAAGCCAACACACTACCCACTAGACCACGGCGACTTCAGTTCACAACTTCAGGAGTTATAAATAAGTGGCGGAATTGTTAGGCCTTTCACCCACAAAAATGTTTGTCATGCATATTACCAGCAATTCGCAACAAGTTCAATAAAAAAATATTAACAAAATATGCAAGTACACTAATACCCCGGTTTGCGTTGCCTCTTTCTGCGGCTGCTTCGAAGTTGCGTTGTTTTTGTTTCAGTTTGCGTCGCATGTTTCGAAGTTGCGTCGTTAGTGCTTCGATTTGCGTCATTAATACGAAATGTTTGTACAAAGCTAAAACAGAATAAGGGGATTTCCCGTTTAAGTCTAATGTAAATACCTGCATACATATGTATGTCTGATGGTTGCAAGTTGTAAGTCGTTAGTAAATTAAATATTTTTTATTGAAAAATCTATTTTTTCAGCTAAAATTATGAATCTCGGAACCAATTAAATGAAAATCAATACAAATGTATGGAAAATTGTGTTTCGTTTTGCGTCGTTTCGGTTTGCGTTGCCGGGGTATTAGTGTAAATGATATGAACACTGAAAAAAAATCATTGTTTTTTCATATTTGAAATTTTGGTTGAAATATCAAAATTTATGGCAGATGGAATATTACTTTCGAAACATCTATCCAGTCACTATTTTTAGTTGAGACCCCCATAGTTTTGTCTTTTCTTTTCTTGTTCATTATCTCCATCAATATTGAGAACAAATTTTCAATGAAACCACTGGATATTACAACGACTCTTAATGGGAAATTAAAATGCTAAGGTTATTCCGGCGACTGTCAATCCACATGAACCTAACATAACTTAAACTATTTTCGAAGAACTTAAGATTGTTTTGCCATTATAGCTAACTGTATGAACATTTGCATTTGTTTGAAAATAGCTTTCATTTAAATTTAATTCAAATAAGGAAAGTACAACTACATCTACATACATATCGCTCCTTTATTGCAACATAGTCATATCTCAAAAAAACTTAAACTTGGCAAAATGGGATTTAAGTTTTCAAGACATAAGTCCTATGATCTAATTGGCGCAAACACTTTTTACTATACCTTCGGTTCAACTTGGGATATAAAACTGATTTTTTCAACATGTACAGAAGGTCTAAAAGAGCAGTTTTGCTTAAGTAACTAAGCAAATTTTTAATTTTTGAGATATGACTATGTTGCAATAAAGGAGCGATATGTAGATACGATTTATTTTCAAACATTTTTACTACTCATGCCATTACAATAGAATATTTTCCCGAAAACGAAAACCACATGTTCAATTCTGATTATTGTGTGGTTTTATAACCAATAGATTTTCTCAATTTCATTTGTTCAGATAATAAATTAATTAAATGCATACGATATACATATTTATTGTTGTTGTATGACAACAACAACAACAACAACAACACCAACAAGAACAAGTCGAATGTAGTAAAACAAGAAAAACTAGAGTAATGAAGACAAACATTTAAATGAAAATCTATACATAGAGGAAATAATAATAATAAATATAATTGTCTTGTTTTTGAATTATGCCAAAGAATGTTTAATTATTAAATGCTCTACACATATATATATACATACACATACAGATATAGGCACAACCTAAAAGTATGTTTCTGTTTCTGTGTGTGCATGATTGTATGTGGGATAGGCAAGTCTATAAGATTGGTTTTGGTATTTTAATGTAAATTACTTAAAGAATTTTGATAAACAAATACACACTAATTAAACAGATGTAATGAAATGAAATTTCTCTTTAACCACACTCGCACACAGACACACCCACACAAACACATATGTTTTGCAAAACTCTTGTTCAACAATATTTTGTACAATAATTTCAAGCATAATTTCCGGCTCAATAATACTGTTCTGTAAGTATATAGCATATGTATAGGCAAGTAAATGAGTGTATGTGTATGTGTGTATGTGTAAGCGTATCTCTATATTAGCATGTTTGTTTAGTGCATTATGGATGACTTAATTTATGGAAATTTGTTAATAGAAAAAACAAATAAATAAACATGAGTTTAAAATAAACAATTTCCTTAAATTTTCTTTTTTTTTCCCAGTATAAAAATATGTTTTTCTTTAGTTTTTTCTCCCCCCGTATGTTTTCAATAAGTTTGTCAATTTAAATTTCTAATGCTGCCTGATTGAAGGCTAAAGATAGTTTATTATTTGTAATGTTTGTTCGTATTTTTTTTTCTTATATTTTTATTCGAACATAACATCTAATAATTTAAATTAATTTTGTAAATTTATTATTTATTAAACTGACAGCAATTTTAATTAGATTTCCTTTAAAACTTAATATTATTGTAATAATAAATGACAAAATGCCCACTAAACATTTATGTCTGCTTATAACCCTTAAGTTATGCTTTCATAAATTATTCCTATGTTTTGATTTACCATAATTTTCTATGTTGTTTTTTTTTTGGTTTTTTTCTTTTCTTGATATGCATAATTAATATTTGTTATTAAAATTAATATATGGGAGGAAATTCAATTTCAATTAACACTATAGCCAACGAACTTACCTTGTGAACAATCTGGTCCAGTCCAATGCCTTTCGCATACACATTGACCCGTCTCTAAATCGTATGTACCATGCTCTGAGCAACCGGGCAGACATTGATAGACTTGCTGATCAATGGTGCCACAGTCTTCGCCCTGCCAGCCAGCCTTACAATAACATTGACCAGCCACACAGGTGCCATGACTCGAACACAAAGGATCCAAACAATCGTCTGCATTCCATTCCATTTAGCAACACAACACAAGACAAGAGCGTATATAAAAGCATAGCATAGGGAATGGAGTAAAGGAGAAAGTGAAAAAAAAGAATAACAAACCGGATATCAAAAATGAACAAGTGTTAGTAAATTTTCCAAATTATAAACACATACATATCAAAACACAATTACATACACATTGTTACTGTATTATACAATATTTGTTTATAAAACATACAAAGAGGGCATTAGCATGTTAGACACGTTTAAAAAAGGTCATTAAATTATATGTAATGGTGTTGGTTTGGCATTATAAGCTGGGAGAAACAAAACGTTTATGGCCAGAAGTTTAAGACTTGTTTAAGGATTGTTAATGGCCATATGTTTTCTTCTTATAAAATGACAGAGAGAGAGAGAAAAAGAAACGAAAAAAAACACAAAAAGTTTTTGTTGTTAGAAAACATTTAACATCCTTGTAATAACAAGTTTGCAAAAATAAACACACAAAAATACGTTAAGAGTTGTTAAGCAAAAGAAGTCAAACCTTATGGCAACAGCAAAGTAACAAGAAACTGGTGAAAGGCTACACAAGAAATTATTGACAGAAAATGAAATTATTGTTGCAGGTTTAAAACGACTTTTAAAATACTCTACGAATATTCTTTGGAAATTATAATAAAATGTTCATTTAATATAAATAATATAAGCAGTGGCGTTGTGGTAATTTTTTTTTTTGACCGTAACGCGTATATATAATTATATAGACAGGGCCGATCCTGGGCAGGCGGCTGCTCTGTGCGGTCTCATGTCCCAAATTTAACGACGGGGGAGATTTTCCATGATAACCTTGGCGGCGGCGTTTTTCTTTAAGGTCTTATGTCACAAATTTTACGACGGGGAGTGAGAAATATCCCCAATTTTCGCCCGTCGCTAGGATCGGCCCTGTATATAGCATAACAAGGAAATAAATCGAAAATCATTACGAAACGTCAGTCAATTCTCGTTATCAGAAATAATCTTTCGTTCCGGAACGCATTCCTACCCAAAAAGGAAGTACCGGAACGACGTTCCGGAGCGTTCCCGCTCCACAACATCACTGATAATAAGAATCATCAATGTTCGGATCTGCTAAGCCCTGCTGCTGTTATTAGTTGACATTTATTCAGTCGATTGTGCCCAATCATTAAAAGCATGTATTTGATATATTTGGTGTTCTAATTGATGCCAATTTTTATAAAAAAAAACCATAATTTTCAGCGATAAAGTCGTAAACAAAGAAAATCGTTGAGTTTGGGACGACACCATCAGCATCGACACCGACAGCATCAAATGCATTCCGCAAAAGTCACTGGCGACATCCATATTTCTTTGATAAAGACATTAAGCAGATCATGACTATTAATAGCAAGCGCCATAGCTCAATGATTGCCATCTTATTTTGCTACGTGAACCACATCGCATATCACATTAGATATTCTGCTCAAGGGCATATATATTAGCTTTCAAGTAATTCTGATTTTAACCGTGTAGAATTTCTATGAAGGTTAATTGAATTATTATTATCAGGTTACTAGTATTACGTAGCAGTCTCTGTAGCCTAGTAGGTAGTGTGTTGGCTTGTTAGACTATGTGGCCTCGGTTCAAACTCTAGAATCTGAATTTTTAAAAAATATTTCTTCTGTATTTTTCTCTCAATAGATTTTTAACAAAAACCCTGAGAGTAAACAAAATTGTTGTGAAAAGTTTCTCAAAAATCTCTTGTTCACTATCGACTTTAAACTATAGGTCCTGGCGCTTATGTATACAATTAATACGTACAACATACACAAGTGGTATGAGGGGCTAGATCGTAAACCTGACTAAAGGGTTGTAGCGACTAATTATTTATGGAAAGCAAACTTTACTGAGTATTACTCTAAAGTCAGGTTCTAAAGTTGGATTCGAGAAGCTTCGCATTCTGAAAAAGTTATCTTTGTCCTGTTAATAAAGTTAATTCTGGATAATGTAATGCATAGCTCATATCTTTCCAATAAAAATTGTAATTTCTACAAGGAAACGGAGCACCCTGGTAGTATAGTGGGTAGTGTGCTAGACTATCAGCGTGAGGGTCGTGGGTTCGATTCCCACCATAGGCTCTGGTCTGTGACACTACACCGAGCATATGGTCTTATCTTTTGAAATTGTGATTTTACAAGTGTCGTTGCTTCTCTTTCTCTTTGCTTTCATTAGGTGGCGCTTTTCTAATCTTTGTCTAGGCTACAGAAAAATTCTTGTCTGATCAGTGGCTTGGAAGCCACTCATTGTTAAGAATTCATGACATGACCTAGAACACAGCAGAGGATAACCCAAATTAGTACTACTTAGCTGATGTAAACAGTCTCATATCAGTCTTTAACTTAACAATTTAAAAGACGAATGCACCAATGGTGGCCTAACAGCAAATAGTACTGCAATATCCACTCCTTTCTGTCATATATCCAAGATGAATTGAGTACATCGTGCTATGGCATAGAGTTTTACTTGGAAAATTCTTGAGAGTTACCTTATGGATACGGAATATTTTATTCTAGGACCAAAAACGATCACTCCTGTTGCAGGAATCATTCATAACTCCTTTAAATTTGACAAAATGGCTCCTCTTCTAAAAGAGTATGTAACTTCCAGATGACTCCACTAGTTTTTATTTCTAAGTTTCCTTGTGTAGCATTTACAAAAATCATAGAGTCTACTGGTTAAGGCGAAATCTGTCAGCCATTTAATGGGGATTACGTTTATATAAATAAACTTAATTTGAAAAATTTTGAGTTTAGTTTTGAGGTGTCTTCGTTATGTCCACTGTGTTGTAAATATTACTCGCTGTCATGGTATATTCAGCATAGATATTGTCATTAAGCTTTCGTTTAAGATGCTGTCTATATGTCTAACTGTTTCCCAATGTATGTATCAAAGATCAGCAACGAATCGTTTTTCCGTTACTCATAAGCACTCATGCAATTTTGAGTATGAGTGAATCCACAGAATTGAAATTCAAGTACTCTGATTCATTCGTACTCTCTACAACATTGATTTATAAGTATAAGTAGCAATGAGTATGAGTATGAATACAACGTTGATATCAAACTCACAACATTCGACATATGTTTGATTCATACGCCTACTCATTCTGATTCTTAAATTTTGAAAAACACTTATAATACTTAAAAGTCATTCGAGTGACTCGAATCATTCATCAAAATTTACAGCCTTTGTTGTTGTTGCATATACAAAGAAAGAAGAAAGGAAAGACAAAGACAACAAGCAAAGCATAAACACAATCTTCTTGTGAGTATTGTAGTGTTCGTATGCGAATCATACTTATTTTATGTTTCGTGTAAATGTTAAGTAGAGTCAGTAACATCATGCGTATTGTTAAGTATGAATACGACGAGTACTTCGAACTTTAGGTATGAGTAGTATGAGTATCATATTAAAATAAGTATGAATCCGTATAAGTAGTAATTACAAGTATGACTCGAATCTACTCATCGTTTTCAAGATTTATTGCTGATCTCTGGTACAACAAACTGAATATACCGTTAAAGGAAATGCTTCAATTGAAATTTTTGTAAAAGTAAGGAACGCATTTCTAATACTCTTTTAAGGTGTCCACTCAGTACAGTGCATCTAATAATGTTGTAGTACTATTCCCTGCATATTCCAGAACAACACATTCTTAATTTTTCTTTTAAGTTAATACAAATGATTAAAAAATAAATCAGACGACTTATTTTCCCTATCATCAATAGCTTTAAGTAAAAAAATAACAACAAAAACATTTATTTAATAGTCCTTTTTTATTCTTTACCTTAAAGAAGAGGAAAAACTGCATTTCATAGAGTCAAAAAAAAAACAATTTGTTTACTTCCTTTTATTATTTATTTACACAAAACCTTTGTATGTGTGTGTGTATGTAATTTGTGTTTTTCTTCGTTGCCGTAGCAAAAATAGGATTAAAAAGTAAAAAGATGATAGAAAAAGTATTTAACTTACGTTGATCACAGAAAGGTCCCTTCCAGCCACGTTCACAATGGCATTCACCTTCAATGCAACGACCATGACTTGAACAATTCGGTACTTCACATTCGCCCACAGGTATATCACACTCAGAACCTTTCCAGCCTTCTTCGCAATGGCATACACCACCACCATAATGACCATGAGCTGAGCATAAAACTGGACAGACGCCTGTACGAAAAAAGGAAAAACATGGTCAAAAAGAAATATTGAGAAGAAGAATAAAAAAAATAATAAAATGAACGTAAAACAAGGTTGTAGTTTACGGATTTGTTTGTTGTGTATGTATGTGTGTGCATACATATGTACACATACATACATATGTTTATAAACATATAAATGAGGTTTTATAAAAGAGTAAATAAATGTGTTTTTTTATCAGGATATTTTTCTTTCACTTCTTTTTTCTCTTCTGTTCTGTTCTATTCTTTTGTTCGTTTGTTTCCTTTAAGTTTTTCTTGTGGTTTTTTTTCTCTCTGTTCTTCAGGTGCCAATGGCAAAAGTAAAAGAAAAACTCCAGGTGACGATGACAGCTTTTGTTTATTTTTGTTAAAATTTTTCCTCTTTTTCTCTTTACAAAATTTCCAGAGAAAAGTAAAAAAAAAAACTTTTTTTTTTAAAAACACCTGATAAATAATGTGTTTACATTAACATTACTTTAAGTAAATAAAAAAATAAATATTTAAAGGTGGCCTTAAGCTACAATATGCTTTAAATTCTTTTTCGTTTTTATTAGGAATACTTACTTTTTGAACAATCTGAACCCTGATATCCAGTCAATACAGTCGCATTTGCCTAAAGTAGCAACTGCCACGACCCGAACAATCATTTGGGCAAGTGGTGCTAACGCCTTCAGCTTCCTCCACGATTAAGGTGGCCGAGTGTGAGACTAATTCATCATTATAGACGGATATAAACCATAAGCCTGTATCTAAATATTGCAATAGGGAAACATTCACCATCATGGTATCCATATCTAAGGCCGGCAAGCCACCCTCCATGCCAGCAGCAGAACGTTTTTTACGTTTTTGTTCATGCAACATGGAACGATATCTGATATGTTTGGCAGGTATCGAGTGGAGTTTCCACATCTCCAGTGTATTCAAATGAATTATCTAAAGAATCATTGTCCTCATTATCCACATCCTCTTCATCGTCATCCTCGTTATCGTCGTCGTCGTCGTTATCGTTATCGTTGTCGTTGTCGTCATCATTGAAATACTGTTGTGTGGCTAGACGCTGCAATTGTTCGGCCGACATATCAAGCAATATATCACCAGCATCTTCCATATCTTTGCGGCGGTAGACAGTATCATTGCTGCCGATACTGCGTCTATGCCTTAAATGGCTATCCAAACGACCACCTTTAATAAATTCAACGAAATCATATTGTGTTACCGATGGTGCAACATTGCGTCGCGAATAAACGGCAAAATTGGCACCCCATGGCAAAGTGAAATTAAAACGTACAAAGGCGGGATGCTTATTACGAAATTCCAAAGTCCAAAATTGATAAGCCGGTATATTGGCATGATACAGTTCATTGAAATCTTTCAGTTCGACAACCTGTGGCCACTTAAGCAATGGCTGATGATGATGATTTTGTTGCTGTTGTTGCTGGGCACTATACGACTGGTCCTGCAGATGGGAGGTGGCATCCTGTCCCATTACACCACCGCCATTTACCATACCCATGCCTGCACCCATGTTTGCATTAATGCCCAAATTCAATTGTTGATTAATGGTATGTGGCTGTTGTTGTTGCAGCAACAGCTGCTGTTGATGTTGCAATTGCAAAGAGGGTGCCAAATTTTGAAAGCCACCAATACCGCCACCAATAACACCACCACCACCACCGCCATTTGTACTGGAACTGTGATCCGAGGTACTAGTCTGTATTGATTCTTCTGTCGGATAGGCAGTGGGCTGTAAACCATTGCCATGGTGTAGATTTGTTTTCGCATTGCCATGTAAATCATGTGGTTGAGACTTAACATCTTGGACTAGGATGCAATTTGTTGTATCCATGTTGGGTTTCATAGAGCTCACAGCTGCAAATACAAGACAAAAAGAGAGAGGGCGAAAGTGAGTGAGTGAGTGAGTTGAATAAGAGCAAAAATTATAAAATATTTTCCAAACCAAAAATTCTGCCGACTTAACAACATTTCTAAAACAAAACACAAAATAATCTTAAATTATAGGAATGATATTAAGAGCAGCAGCATGAGCATCAGCAGTGCACAACAGCAGCAAAAACCAAAAAATTGCTTATCGTTGAAAATATTATTAACATATGCTAATGGGTTTTTGGTACAGGCAGGAGTGTGTGCCAGTCAGTGTTTGCTAGCAGTGGCAATGAGGAATCAAAGTATAGTTATGGGTTTTTTTTTTTGTAAAACCATAGCAAATTTTCAGGCTCATAAATCATGGTAAAGTAAAAAGCATACAGCTTAGAACTAAAATGTGTTAAGTGAAGCTAGAAAAAACGAAGTATGCAGTAAAACGTGCACTTAAACTGCGCCAAAATGTAGGCAATACATTCGGTTTGTGTTTTATTCTTTCCAAAAATTTTCGCAAACTTTGCCAATAAATGTTAAAGACATTCAATGCTAAATGATGGCCACAAAGTGTTTCTTCCATTCCCTTGTTCTGTTGTTTCCCCCATTTTTTTTTTTACTCGTATCTATCCAAATCAAGCACGTATTGTGAAATTGGCCAAAAATAAAAAGAAACGAATGGAAAGCAAAAGGAGAAAGAATCAAAAAAAAAAGCAGAAAATGAAAATTGCCTCAGAGATCAATAATAAAAAGTTTTTATTTCTTTTGTTTCTCGTTGGCCATCATAATCTTTTAAATGTAGCACCATTACAATATCGAAGGCATATCTTTTTCTCTTCTTCTTTTTTAATCATTTTACTACCATACCAACCATTATAAATCATAATTTCTCAGTCATGTTTTACAAAAGTTATTGATATAAATTTTGCAAAATTTTTATCGAAAATTATACGTTCTGTATTGCTCTGTTCTGTTCTATTCTATTCTATTCTGTTTTCTACACGTCCATCCTTAACCAAGTAATAGCGTGTGGCGAGAAGGCTGAAAAAAGGTATATTATCGTCATTTGCCTTCTCTTTAGCTACTGTTTTAAGCTGTTGATGATAACCACTTGTGCCTTTTTAGCTATAATTTATTAAACTTCTTCTAGTCATTTTGCATAAATAATTTATGATACGACTGGAATCGAGATGTTTTTTTTCTTCTATTTTTCCGAAAAATTTTGAATTATTTGCTTCGTCTTCAAGGCGGTAAATTTTAGATGTTATTGACAGGCCAAAGACCTTTATCATTTTGAAATAAAACAGATTTAGAACGTAGAACGTATTTATAATTTGCTAAGGAAGCAAAATTTTTCTTTAAACTTCTTTGCAACATGTTCCTACAGTTCTTATAAAAAAAATATGGCAGTCGTATGACAGTCGTAGTTACAATACAATATTTTTAGGAGAAACAAAAAGTTTGCTTTGAAATTGTTATAACAGTTTAGTGTTAATACAGCAATATTAATTGTATATAAATTAATTTTGTATAAATTCATAAGCAACATGTTGCTAAGCTCTTGTCAAAAATATTTCCAAATTAATTTCACTGGCTCTTGTCGGTAAGATTAAATGTAAATGGAATGTTCAAAACACTGCAAGCAAATTATACATTCTTCTAGCAACATGTTGCTAACGTAATTTTTTAAGGCTAGTACTCTGTTCAAATTTGTGAAACATTAATTATTTCATACGGAAAATTTGACGTGTAGCCAATGTTGCCTATCACTCGAATTTACATAATTTGACGATTTTTTTTATTGAAAATATGGCACATTATTTTACCTTTGTAAACAAAATACATATGTTTTGCTTTTTTTGTTTTAAAATCTTTATTTAAAAATCTGTATTGAATCATAATCGTGAAATAAAAAGGAATAACGACATATTACTGGCCGCCTGTAATAGCGTTTGCTGTCAATAATGCTTTTCCAGTTTTGTCGGCAGGCATCATTTGCAGATAATTTTCACTTAAAAAAAGCTAATGAAGGTATATAACTCTTGCTATCAGGTTTATTGATCTCATTTGCAATATCTCTCCATGCAGATTTCATGGCATTGGAGTGCAGCTTATCTGCTCTGTCCCATATAAGATTTTTTTTTCTTCACGGCTGATATTAAAGGCCGCTTTCCTGCTTCACTAAATTTCATCTTTTTGTTTTATTGATTGCTTTCCATTTTTAAGTAAATATTTATTTTTTTTTAAAGGAAAACTATATTAGCACATACATATAAATTTTAAAGTCAGCTGTTATTAAAAATTCGACGTGAAACAATTGGCATTTTAATTGTTTCGCTGTGAACAAAATAATGTTGCCAGAAACATTTCATATGTTTTCCACAAAATGCACAGAGTACTACTTCTGCAACATTTTTTCATGAAAATTTCATGTGATTTTGTTTAACATGTATTTTGTCAGCATTCCATTTGAAATTTTGAACAGAGTTCAAGATGCAAGGGTCTACAGCTTCTTCTTCAGTGCGGACTGTTCTAGGCCTTACTAAGCAAAAATCAACTATAAGCTGTTAAATCAGTTGCCCAATGAAGCAAAGTTTGCAACAGAAAGTTGGGGAATAACGTTCCACAAATTTTGAGTATATTATTACGAAAATGGAAATGGGGTTATACCGTTTAACATAAAAATGATAAACAAAAACTACAACTACAAAAACTATAGACTTGTTTACATGATCAATAAATAAACAAAAATTTAGCAATAATACCAATACAACAAAATAGATAAGCAAGTAAATGAACAGGCAACTAAAACATTGCAAGGATAAGGTAAACAAAATACACAAACAACAATAATGTAAACAAGGTGTTTACATTTATAGAGATTTCGCCAAGGCAAAGTTATTCCTCTTCTAGAACATTCTGTTTACCCTGCGATATAAAAGCCAAGATAAAGCAGGCAACAGAAACAATAAAAATTCAGTCAGTCTTGTGTGACGAGTTGCGTGTAAAGAGAATAATTTTGTTTTGAAGATCGCCGCCATAAAAATCAGTCGATTAATTGTTATTGTTTACGCAAACGATTGGAAAGCAGAATCAGAATCATCATCAAGTTGTGAACAGAAATTTAATTAAAACACATATTTCATGCGTTTTTAAAAGGTAAAAACGTAACTTTCTGATAATTCGTAATTTTCACCACAAATCCTATATATTAGACTTGAAAAGATACCTACTTGGTTTATCTCTGATCTAAAGCTAGTTTAATGCAACATGGAAATCCCTCTCCACTATTTTTATAACTTATACAATGATTGCATTCTGCCTAGAAAAAGGTCATTTCCAATTCTTTGGCAACATGTTGCTAAACAATTTCTGCAGCAAGTTTTACCATTTTTTTGGTGTTTAAAATTTTGTTTTTCTTTAACAAATCAAACTTTTCACAACTTTTGTGGAAAAAAAAGAAAATCAAAACTTGACCTGCAAAACAAAATATAATTTATCGTTTTTCCTTTTAGGTTATGAATTTTTTACTGGTTAAAATCGAAATTTTTGTAAATATTTTGACACACATCAATGCTCCACTTTTTTTTCTCTCTTTTGGAAAAGCGAAAGCGAAAAAGTTAATATTTATTGGTTTTGCAAAATAAAACATAAACGCACGTCCTAGATTTATTCGCAAAAAGTTTTCCTTTGTAAATAATATCTGTAGCACTTCAAAAAGTCTATGGCGTAAAATATATTTCATAAAAGCATTTTATAATGAATGGCGTTTCTGTGCTTTATAAGTGTCAAAAGTTAAAAACAGTTTCGAAACAAAGGCTTTTATGGCATAAAGTGAAAAATAATTTTTTTTTACTTGTAAGTTTTTAATGAATTCATTGATTTTAATGTCTTTAAAAAATGTTGCAGAAGTCATGTTGCTAGTACTGTTTAAACTAAAAAATTACGTTTGCTTTAAAATTGAATAGTTTTTAGCTTGTAATTGTGTTTCATTCGAAATTTAAAAAGTTAAAGAAATATTTTCAAACAGGTTTTCAAATTTGATAATGAGTTTAATACAAAAAAAAAAAAACCAAAGAAATTCGATTCTTAGCAACATGTTGCAGAAATATGAAATTCTTTTGTCCTAACCTGAAACATAGGTGTTAAAAACGTTTAACCTTTAGCTAAATATAATAGAATTTGAACCAGTGTTTGAAAGTTTATTTAACTTGTAATTCATTTCGCATTAGCCTTTATTCAACACCACAATTGTTACGTTAAAGTAAACAAAATAAAATTTTTGTTTTCAATCTCAAGCATAAGAAAACATATGGTGTGTCCTGTAACACAACTGTCTGATCTGTTTTTAGTAAATGTTTGATTTTCATTTCCGAGTGTTAATGTTTATTTACAACATTTTCTTAAGACTCCTTTTTTCTCCTTATTTTTTTTTGCGTTCTTCAGAGGAACAAAATAAACAACCCGCATTATGGATGTCTATGGTGGTTAAATTTTGTAGAAAAAATGATGAAAGAAAAAACCAGAAATACTGCATCAAAAATTACTTCTCCTGTATGGCATTAGTGATTGAAGTAGACGACGGTTACATTTTATTTAATCTTCTGGGAAAGCAGCAGTCAACCAACGCTTAAGGACACAAAACTAAAAATAACTTTTAAATATTTATAAAACGTTAAATGTATTAAATATAGTATGAGAAAAGCATGTAAAAGGATTTCTTCGTCTTTTTCTCTTCCTTTTTTCTAACCATTGCGGCGTCTTTGCCACTTTTGTTTGTTTCCCGGGTATATTTGTTTAAGTTTTTCTTTTCATTTTCTTTATTTTTTTTTAAAAGGTTAGACTTTTTCTTAATAAGGAAGTTAAAAAGAAAGTTTTCTTTTCTTCTTCTTTTTTCTATTTTAGCTTCTTTGTGTCGAAGTTAGTTTTGTTTAAGTCTTAGGAGTATATTCCATTATAAGGTTTAGTTGTTTAAGAAGGAAAAAAAAATTCTATATAAACTTTTGATATTATTTTGAATGGGGTACCAAGTAGAACAGAACACACTTAGACTCTGCTTATAAAAATTTTTGTGTAATTAGGAGTTAAAATTATAGTAAAGCTTGGAATTCAATTTGATATTTCATTTCAAAATTTAAGAAAAAAAAAGTGATCCTCTTTTCATATTGTGTAGATCAAGCAACAAGTATCTGCAACATTTTGTTCAAAACTTAATACAGTCAAACCCGCTAATAACGTACTCCGTGGGCAAAGTTCATAACAAACGGGGTAAAGTCATAGAAGAAAATATAAAATACAAATAATTTTTATCATTTATTAAAAACAAAAAGTATTTTTTTTTTATTAAAATCCAAAAAATATGTGTTAATTCTTCTTATCTAGCAGCTAATTAAAGATACTGGGCTATATTTTAAAGCCATCATATTAAAAAAAGTAAAGACTATTGCCATACTTCAAAGCTTTTTCTGAGGGTTCATTATAAAAAGGGTAAAATGTATGAAATTTAATTACTGGGATCATTTAAAGTAGTTCCTTTTAACTGAGAATTCGTTATAAAAGAGTTCGTTATAAACGAGTTTGGCTGTACATGTAACAGTACTCTCTCAGAGAGTAATTTCGTTTTTCAATAATAACACATGCAATATTCAAAAACCTGGTTCCAAAGTAAATATAGCTATTTTAGCAATTTGTAAGAGATCCCGGTCAAGAATGTGAGAAAATGAAATGTTTAAAGTCGCTGTCATTTCATGACAAAAGCTGAAAATATATTTAATGCACTGCCATATGAAGTCAAAGACCCCGAGTCCCTGTAGAAGCCTGAAAGCCAAGTATTTCGGCTTATGTATCATCAAAAGGACAGTGGCCCATAAGATTGGCTACTGTACAACGAATTTAATTAGATTTGAAGTAAATAGAAAGTCGGGTTTCTTTTTATGCGTTCCCAACAGAGTTTAGCAATATTGTGCTTTTGCTGCTGACAAGACTGAACCAACTTATAAAACAAGTGGATAATATCCAAATTAACTGAGGCAATTGAAATACCTATACCCTGTAGCATGTTAAAGATTATGAGCTTGCTAGCTCTTCAGTAATGCAACTTTCAATGTTACCCGTATATTCCGGAACCAATTTAAGTTTTACCTTAAAATGAACAAACATTTTCCTGATAAATCTTCAAAAATTATGGAAAAGAACGTACAATGCAACTACATTCGTTCGAGACTCCATTGCAGCATGGCTATCTGGGTAAATCAAAAGATTTTCAAGGAAGATCCTGCCGTCCAACAAGCATTGAGCCGCTTTCCGAATAGTTCTTCATGTAAAATACTATGTCTAGTCTATAAGAAAGTTAATATCAGAATAGTATACAACAGACCACTATCACCCTCTATACCCTCTTACGCATTGTAATATCAGTATTGGCTATATATCGATCTCCACTGTTTCTTAGAATAGATTTAAAAAAGAATTGGAAAAAAGAAATGTTTCCATAATAACATTTTAAAAGAATAATTTCTGTATTTCAAATAGAATGGCGTCAAAATAAATGTTGCAGAAACATATGAAATGTTTCTGGCAACATTATTTTTTCACAGCGAAGTAATTATAGTGCCAATTGTTTTACGTGGAATTTTCAATAATAGCTGACTTTAAAATTTGTGTGTATGTGCTAATATAGTTTTCCTTAAAAAAAAAATAAATATTTACTTAAAAATGGAAAGCAATCAATGAAACAAAAAGATGAAATTTAGTGAGGCAGGAAAGCGGCAACTAATATCAGCCATAAAGAAACAAATCTTATATGGAACGAAGCAGACAAGCTGCACTCCAAACGGAATGCTATGAGATCTGCATTGAGAGATATTGCTAATGAGATCAATAATAATTGCTAATGAGATCAATAACAAGAGTTATATACCTTCATTAGCTTTTTTTAAGTGAAAATTACCTGCAGATGATGCCTGCCGGCAAAACTGGAAAAGCATTCTTGACTGCAAACGCTATTACAAGCGGCCAGTAATATTTTTTTATTAATTTTTATTTCACGATTATGATTCAACACAGATTTTTAAATAAAGATTTTAAAATAAAAAAAGCAAAACATATGTATTTTGTTTACAAAAGTAAAATAATGTGGCGTATTTTCAATAAAAAAAATCGTCAAATTATGTAAATTCGAGTGATAGGCAATATTGGCTACACGTCAAATTTTCCGTATGAAATAATTAATCTGGCTCAACATTTATCACAAATTTCAACAATTTGAGTTTTAAAACATTTAAAAGAGACTTTATGTAACCAAATAATATCGATACTGTAGAAAACATATGTTGCTGAAACATGTTGCTAATAGCATTTTTTATTATCTTTCTTGAAACTTTTAATAGAAAGTTTAGTTGTACAAAAACAAATCTGTGGTCTTTATAAACTCAAATTGGGACTACAGTATATTCCCTCTAATAGGTAGTTTCTCTATTCGGTAACATTTAGGACATGTGCCTAAACAATTTTGCATCTACAAATGTATGTTGCTTCAACAAGATGCCATTAAACCTAGTAAAAAAAAGATAAAATTTATTGAAATCTAAATGCTTTGACAGAGAATGGGTCATATTGCCGTACCATATTTCCAGTGGAATTAAGTTTAAAAATAACTTTTACTTTTTTTTTTTTTTGACAGTCATATTGCATCCACTTAAATAGTATCTCTGCCAGAGTTACTCCTTTACAAAGGCGTGCCCAGTGACCTTTTCTTGTATTTTATTTTTCTAAGAAAAAGCAAAAAAAAAAATATTATTTCAAAATGAACTTGTCTTTAACACTTCGCCCTTTTAAATTTATATTTTTTCGATTTTATTTTGTCCTTTAAGTGCAACTTGTTGAAAATATTTTCTTACTTTTCTTGAAATTCAGTTCTGTACGCATTTCATTTCCACACCCTAAAAAAAACACAGAAGAAAAACAGAAATGCCATTTCAAAGTATATATTCCAACAAAACAATTTCTTTACACTCCACTGACTTTAAGTTTCTTTTGTTCAACAAAAATTTTCCTCCCTCTTTTTCGTTTGCTTTTCTTTCAAATAAGATTTAATACGTATTTATTGAAACTGATGTGAAAAAGTATGGAGAAAAAAACTAAAACAAAAATTTTTTTCCCCAAAATTCGAAAAACGTAATTTGGGTCAAATCAATAGTCTCTGCCATTAAGCAAACAAAGAATAAAATCTTCCCCAAAAATGTAATTCCAAACGTAAAACGAAACGAAAACTTTATTAGAACAAGAACAAGAACATGAACAGCAACAACAACAACAATGAATATAAACATTTAATGATGTTCTTCAATTATACTTAAAGCTAATTAGTTTAAATGTGTATAGAAATTATTGGACAACAAGCATTTCGTGTTACTAATGAGGTATGAGTTAACATAGGAGGAGGAGGAGGAGGAGGAGGAGAAAAGAAATGCTTTAAGATGGTAAAGGTATATACATACCTCTGTATACCATAATTAATGTACAAATATTTTAAAAGGTATTTTTGTATTTTGCCTTCAGCAATTAAAGAAAAAATATTCCTTATGGAAAATAATTTAATATTAGAAAAAGCTTAGCAACTTTGTTTCTATACATTTGGATAACCACTTAAACATCAATGCGTTTCATAATTTTTGTTATTTCTCGATATGTTTAATGAACAAATATAATTAATGATCAAGGGGCTTAATGGCTGTTAGGTGGCAGAATTTTTCCTGAAAATCTTTTGATTTAAGCGGATAGCCAGGCTACGATTAAATCCCTAACGAATGTAGTTTGAATGAACGTCCTTCTTGTCCAGAAATACCGAGTATTTCTCAGAAAAATTTCAGATAATTGAAATGTAACTCTTATATAGGTTATAGGACATCATAGAATATCGTTGGTAATTGCATTGCTGATGAGCTGGCCAAGTTCGGTACAAAACTCCTATATAATATAGGGTATTCCAAATTCATTTTTTACAGGGAATCTTAAACTCGTTTGTATTAAAAAGGGCAAATTCAATTTTGTCCTTAAATCGCATTGTCATCAAGAGCGATTCTTACGATGCTTTTTTGGTAGGCATCAGATATGAGCAACGAGTATTCAAAACGATGAGTAGATTTAAATCATACTGATACTTATACGCATTCATACTTATTTTATTATCATACTCATACTACTCGAACTCAAAGATGGAAGCACAAAATAAGTATGATTCGCGTACGAACACTACTATACTCACAAGAAGATTGCATGTATGCTTTGTTTGTTGTCTTTGTGTTTCCTTTCTTCTTTGTTTGTATATGTAACAACAACAATGGCTGTAAATTTTGATGAATGATTCGAGCCACTCGAATGACTTATAAATATTTTTCTAAATTTATGAATCAGAATGAGTAGGCATATGAATCAAACATATTACGAATGTTGTGAGTTTGATGTCAACGTTGTACTCATACTCATTGCTACTAGGGATGCCAATCGGGAAATCCCGAAACCCGAAATCCCGGGATTTTCGGGATTCACATAATCCCGAATCCCGGGATTTTTAAAACCTTGTCCCGGGATTTTTCGGGATTTTCGGGATTGTGAGTTCATATGTATTTTGACCCTAGAAAAGGTTCTGAAAAAAAATTCTGTATCACTTGACTTCGATAATAGCATCTCAGATGAGGAAAACCCTACTTCCATTGAAAAAAAATTATTTGATGGCATCAAAGAATGCAAAAGCCCTATAAAACGAATTAATAGGGTAACTGATTTAGACACTCAACTGTCCAAAGAAATAGATTTATTTACATCAGGAGGTGAATATATACAAGCTGGAACTATTTTACCAATAAATGATGATTGCGAGAACAATTGTTGACAATTGTTGACAACAAAATTCGTTCAAGCCTATCAGATCACATGTTAGATGCTCTAATCTTTTTTTTTTTGGAATCCAAATAATTTTCTTTATACGTGTGAATAATTTTTACTTACTTACTTACTTAATTGGCCATTACAACCCGATTAACGGATTTCGGCCTGCCGCAATACATCCTTCCAGGCGCCTCTGCTTCTTGCGCGCCTACGCCAGTTGGTCACACCAATCGATGACAGGGCTTACTCGACTTGGTCCTTCCAACGGATACAAGGTCGTCCTCTTCGCCGACTTCCGCAGATCCCCGCATCAAATACCCGTTTCGCCGGAGCATCCTCCTCCATTCGAACGACATGGCCGAGCCAGCGCAGCCGCTGGATATTAATACGCTGCACAACATCTATGTCGTTGAGGAGCTCATACAGCTCACTGTTAGATCGGATGCGGAAATCATCGCCAACTCGCACAGGACCGAAGATCTTACGTAGGACTTTCCTCTCGAATACCCTCAAGGCTGCTGCATCAGTTCTTAACATAAAGAAGCACGGGTAAGATGAGCGTCTTGTAGAGTATTAATTTTGTCGCACGAGAGAGGTCTCTGCTGCTCAATTGCCTATTGAGACCATAGTAGCACCTGTTGGCAAGAGTAATCCTGCGTTTGATCTCCAGACTGACATCATTTTTGGTGGTAACGGCGGAGCCAAGATAAATAAATTCCTTGACTGTATCAAAAGTATAGTTATCGGCCGTAATCTGAGAATCAATACGCCGCACGTCTCTACTTGTCGACAACATATACTTTGTTTTGCCCTCATTTACTGCCAGACCCATCTTCTTAGACTCTCGTTCAATAGCACTAAAGGCAGCAGTAACATCTCGTTTGGTACGCCCTATGATGTCGATGTCGTCAGCGTACGCAAGCAATTGGACACTTTTTTGAAAGATAGTGCCATTGCGATGCACTCCTGCCTTTCGCAGAACACTCTCCATGACGAAGTTGAAGAGGTCGCATGATAAGGGGTCGCCTTGTCTGAAACCTCGCACGGTATGAAAAGGTTCGGAGAGGTCCATTCCTACCTTGACGGAGCTGCAGGAATTGCTCAACGTCATTCTGCATAGCCTTATCAGCTTCGCAGGTATACCGAGCTCAGACATTGCGGCATAAACACGATCCCTTATGGGGCTATCGAAGGTTGCCTTATAGTCGACAAAAAGATGGTGTGTGTCGACTTGTTTTTCGTGGGCCTTTTCCAGGATTTGGCGCAGTGTGAAGATCTGGTCTATGGTGGATTTGCCAGGTCTAAAGCCACACTGATAAGGTCCAATCAGTGTTTTGACGAGTGGCTTCAGTCGTTCACACAATACGCCTGTAAGAACCTTATATGCGATAGGGAGAAGGCTAATACCCCTGTAGTTGGCGCATATTGTGGGGTCTCCCTTTTTCAGGACAGGACAGAGGACACTGAGGTTCCAATCGTTGGGCATACTTTCTTCTAGCCATATTTTGTAGATGAGCTGGTGCATGCGCCCTACCAACTCATTACACCCGGTCCTAAACAATTCAGCGGGGAGGCCATCAGGACCTGCCGCTTTATTGTTTTTAAGACGCGTAATCGCGACTTTGACCTCTTCATAGCTAGGCGGCGGAATCTCCACGCCGTCATCATTGATCGGGTTCGGAACATCATCTCTAGAGGCGGTATTGGTGTCGTCATCGCCTTGTAGCAGAGTAGAGAAGTGTTTCCTCCACAACCTCAGCACCCCCTGCGGATCTGTAACCAGGTTTCCGTTTTCGTCCTTGCAAGAAGACGCTCCGGGTCTATAACCCTCGGTTAGACGCTTAACCTTCTGATAAAATTTTCTAGCGTCATTCCTACGTCTATGCATCTTGACTTCCTCACGCTCACGCCTTTCCTGCTCCCTTTTCTTGCGTCTGAAAAGGCGTTTCTCTTCCCTTCTCTTCTCTCTGTAATTCTCGACAATGGCTCGCGTAGCAGCAGACTGCAACGTCTTCTTGTATGCGGCGTTTTTCGCTGCAGCTGCCTCGCGACACTCCTCATCGTACCATTGATTTCGTTGGGGTGGGCGCTCGAAACCAAGGACTGTCTCCGCAGTAGTGCGCAAGGACTGGGAGATGTTGGCCCACAGTCCTCCAATGTCGTTGAGATTAGATGGGGATCGACGGAGCTTATCCGAGAGTTGAGCGGAGAACGCCTCAACTGTCCCTTGTGATCGCAGCTTCCTGACATCCAGCTTCCGCAGTGTACTAGATCGCGCCATCCTCGAGGCGCTAATGCGCAATCGAAACTTGGCTGCGACAAGGTAGTGGTCCGAGTCAATGTTCGGACCTCTAAATGTGCGCACATCTAGTACACTGGATACATGCCTTCCGTCAATCACAATATGATCGATCTGGTTCGAAGTTGATCGATCGGGGGACATCCAAGTGGCCTTGTGGATGTCGAGATGTTGAAACCTGGTGCTACATACTACCATGTTACGCGCCGCGACGAAATCGATCAGCCTCATACCATTGGAGGTAGTGTTCGCGTGGAGGCTGAACTGTCCGACAGTGGGGCCAAAGATACCTTCCCGCCCGACCTTTGCATTAAAATCCCCGAGGACAATTTTTGCGTCATGGGCCGGGCACTTATCATATACGTCCTCGAGTTTAGCGTAGAAGGCATCTTTAACCACATCGTCCTTATCTAATAATAATTTTTTGAATAATTTTTATTTTTGTTAATTTACGATTTTTGTTACTTTTTGTCTTGCTGTTTTTATATTTTATTTTTAATGATATATAATTCTGATATAATTGTAATATAAATGATTTTTTCAACAAAATATTTTTATTATTAAGAGAAAATCACGATTTTTCCCGTGATTTTTCGGGATTTTTGGATCCCGAATTATCCCGAAATATCCCGGGATTTCGGGATCGGGATTAACAAAATCCCGAATCCCGGGATTTTTAAAAATCGATCCCGTTTGGCATCCCTAATTGCTACATATACTTATAAATCAATTTTGTAGCGATTACGAATGAATCAGAGTACTTGAATTTCAGTTCTGTTGATTCACTTATACCCAAAATTGTATGAGTGCTTACGAGTAGCGGGAAAATGATTCATTGCTGATCTCTGGTAGGCATGCTTAAGGACTCCGTATTCTAAGGCTTTCGTTCACCCCGTGTGCCCTGCTTTAGTCATAAAGAGGCAGAGGTTTTCGACCTCTCACTTTATGGCATTTTCGAGCGAGCTCTTATATACAAAGACAGTTGCAATAATAAAATTAATTTTATACTCTGGATTGCTTCTTCTTAATGGTGATATCACAATGAGATCTCTTTCTTTAATGAGAGCATGACACCGTATCTAACCAAACCTAACTTTAAACACACCCCCAACAAATAAAAGACTAATGAAATCAAATTGCCGGTCTTTGTGACCAGTTGATGAAGTCGTGTACTAATGACAAAACGGGGTAAAGTATTGAAACCACATATTTTAGTTAAAGTTTAACTAAATTTAATACCACATTTCCGTCAGAGTAATTTCAAAAACGGCCTTCTTTTGGCCTACCTGATATATTTACACAACTAGCAACATTGTTTATAAACAATTTCTTTTAATGTTCATTTTATGGAAGTATTTTATGGAAGTATTTGGTGTCGCCGTGGTCTTGTAGGTAGTGTGCTGGCTTATTAGACGAAAGACCCGGGTTCGAATCCCAGGTCAGACATCAAAACGAAGAATATTTCTTTGGCGACTTCCTCTCAGCAGATTTCTGGCAAAGACTCTGAGAGTAAAAAATTGCCATGAAAAGCTTCTCAAAAATCTGTCGTTCGGAGTCGACTTTAAACTGTAGGTCCCGCCACTCATGTATAAAATTAACGCACACAACATAAGTGGTGTGAGAAGCTAGGTCGTAATCCTGACTGAAGGGTTGTAAAGGCCAATTAAGTAAGTAAAATTTAAAAGAAAAAAATTGCAATAATATTTTTAATACTTCAAAAGTATATGCAACATTGTGTAGGTACATTGTTTAGATACATTTTTTAAATTAGCATTCTTAAGAAGAATATAAATTTTGTCTTGGCTTATTGACAGTACTTCAGAAAAAGTCTTCTTAATATTCTGGAAATTTATTGTGAACTAAACGCCCTTACTTATCTCCCCCTTAAAATTAGGTATGGTACGTAAACCTATTAATTGCTATAAAAGTGTCACATGTAACATGCAATGAAGGAAATACTCTAATGATTTTTTTTTTTCGTTTCTCGATAACAATTTTGGGGCAATTTGATTGTATCGATGATCATCTATAATTGCTGAAGTAAAAAGAACAAAAAAAAAAAGAAAAAAAGAGGAAAAACGAAAGTGAACAAACAACGGAGAAAGTTTTAATGAAAATTCCTTAAAACAAAAGTAATATAAATAAACAGCCCTTGTGATAAACTTTACTTATGTGACAAGGGCAAAACTTTTCCTCTTTTGTGGTTTTCGAAAACAATTTTCCGTAGCTTGAAAAAAGCCACAAAATTTAATTGAATAAAAGCAGGAGTGTCATTAAACCGTTAGGAAATGTCAATATTATATCCCTAGTACAGCTCTCTCAGATAAGAGATACATTTTAAGAGGGGGGCTAATAAAGGCAGCATATTGGAAACTTGTTTTTTTTTTATTAGTTTTTCTCATTTCTGTTTATTAAATTGTCTGTGCTCCTGGTGGCTGTTTCCACCCTTTATGCCTATAGATTGTTGTTTTTTTTTTTGTCAAGTGTTGATAATGGTTGTAGTTTGCGGTTACATATGTGGTTCCATTTACCCTTCTAGAGCCATGTATTTTAATCAGCAAAGCGTTGTTGTATTTCCATTATGGGCATGTTGTTGAAAAACGTTCGTACGTATATTACACACACAATTTAATGAATACAAACATGTTTTTTAATTAAATTTAATTGACAAAAATCATTAAAACTAATATAATTACGATTTTGCTTTTCGTTTTTCATAAATTTTTTTCATAATTTTTTTTCCCTTCTTTTTTTTGATGGAATATTCTCCGTAATTATAGCTGTTATGCACACTTTTATTTTATTTGCATTTATATTTTAAATATTTCATGTACAATATTATTTAAAATATTTCATATTTATAATGAGGTTTTAATTTTTGTTATAATTAATTTGAATTTATGTTGATTTTGAAATTAAAATTTATTTTTCCATTGCTTTCCATCTTTTACTGTGAATCTCTGTTTTAATGAACACTATAGGTATTAATGATAAAAAAGTCCATAAATAACGGTTATTAAAATTCCTTTTAATAAATTAAATAAAATAAATTATTTAAAGCAGTTAATTATATTATTGTTGAAATAGTTAAAAATAAAAAAAAATAAAATAAAAAAATAAAAATAAGATAAAAATCTACATTTCTAAAATAATAGTATGCAGGCTTATGTTAAAAAAATTTCTGTTTTCACATTGTCAAGAATTCCCACATGATCTGGGACCCAGTAGAAGGTAACCTTGTTTTCCCTACCCAGCTATTTCACCTGACCTCGACAGTACTAAAATATTTTCAATTAAATCTCTTAAAAGCTGAGTGCTTAAATGAGCAGCTGACTGTCAGTTAGTATTGCTGTATTGCTGTCTTTCTATTATTTTCGTATCCACTTTAAACTTGGCTCACCTATTGCTGGTTTATTAAAGCTTTCGTTTGGAAGACATTTTGCGAAGTTTTCCTCGGGCTCGATGTATTTGATTTCTTGGACCAAAACTCTACGAAAAAATCGCTCTGAACTTCTCTGTATGCGACAAAATAGCCCCTCTCTAAAAAAGTTTCCAGATTACCCCATAATTTATTCTTACTAAGTTTCATTACAAAGCACTTCTTGTTATCATAAATTTGGATAGTTAAAATGTGGGTTGTTGGATCGTTTCATAATGGCAAGATACAATCTAATAAATAAACTTGTCTTCCATTAGCCTAACCCTACTTTTCCGAGTCTTGGTCTTTATTATCATCTGCAGCAAACTAAAATCTAACAGAGCCTCTAGCTCTAGCACATTAGACTCTGTACCTTGTCCAACTCTAATTGAAAAGTTTTCAAATTTCATACCAACTGCCTAGGCAACAGATGCCTATTGGTCTGACTAGGTTAGGTTAGGTTAGGTTAGAGGACGTGTGTTTGTCAATTCTGACAAACACAATACTCGGTGGTCGAATTGTACTACGTCCTAGCTTCTCACACCACTTATGTTGTGTGCGTTAATTTTATACATGAGTGGCGGGACCTACAGTTTATAGTCGACTCCGAACGACACATTTTTTGAGAAGCATTCCATGGCAATTTTTTACTGTCAGAGTTTTTGCCAGAAATCTGCTGAGAGGAAGTCACCGAAAAACTATTTTCAAATTTTCGTTTTGATGTCTGACCTGGTATTCGAACTCGGGTCTTTCACCTAATAAGCCAACACACTACATATTAGACCACGGCGACCTCTGACTGGTCTGACTATCATGGCATACACTTAGTGCACAAGTCCTGTGTTTTATCATACTGATTTCTATGACATGTCCGTCTTTTTCTTAGATGTTCTCCAGAAGTTATTTTATTATCCTGTGCTATTCCGCCGTAGTCTGGTAGATAGTTTGCTGGCTTATTATATTTGAGACCACGTTTGAAACACCAGTTAAGGTATCTCCGATAAAATAAGATATAAAGATAATATTTCTTCGGAGACTTTATCTCAACAGGTTTTCGGCAAAAACTCTGAGAGCACATATAAAATCGCCATCAAAAAGTTGCTTAAAAGTCTGTTGTTCGGATTCAACACTCATGTATAAAAATAACACAGACAACATAAGTGGTCTGATTGCTATCATTTGTAAACCGCTCGTAGCTTTACAGATTTATTCCAGTGACAGTTCATTTTATTATTTACAAGCTTACACAAGCATTTTGATCTATTGCATTCAGAAAAAAGTTATTCGTGATGGAATTCAAGAGTGATAGTGTGTTTGCTTCATATTTGGCTGAAAAACCGCAGGTGGCTATCGTTAGAGCCCTCCAGCATTTAAATGTGAATAAATCTTTTGTTTCTCGTACCATTGCTCGTTACCGTTATACAATCAGTATTGCATTGCGTCCGAAAAGTGGACGAAAAAAAACGGTAACAACACCAGAAATGATCCGAAAAGTGAAGGCCAGATTTGATCGAAATCCATGCCGCAGTGGTAGAAAAATTGCTCGTGAGATAAACATATTTAAACATAAAAAAGTGCAAGAGCACACCGATGGACAAAAAAAAATTAGACTGAAAAGAGCCAAGGAATTACTTTGCTTGCACGAAAGTGGCCAGTTACCGAATTTGGTTTTCTCCGATGAGAAGCCATTCCAAATTGAGCAGTTTGTGAACAAACAAAATGATGGGGTTTACTTGCCAAAGAGGTCAGCTGAAAATTTACTTTTTTACTAAATAGTTTACTTCAACTTCCTGGCTATATTGTCTCACTAAGTAGCCATGTAGGAAATTCTTTTCGCCTTGTGATTAGTACTGCTGTGGATAAAGTTGGGCAACTATTATCCTTAAGCACAATGTTATGCTAGGACGACTTATAATCTCAATACCTCTAGTTGACTTACTTCCAATTATTTCTTGATATGAAATAAATTCTTATGGATTGGGATCACCTAACATAACTTTTAATCAACTAGCTATCTGATGGACATGGAGTTTGTATTAATAATGGAAATTATTCCATGTTTCCATAATGGCTTGGTTGCAAGTTAGACTTAATTGCTTATAAATTTCCGTCGAAATTGAAAAAGTAACAACCCAGGGTTATGAGTTGTATAATCTGATAAGATTTTTAACATGAACAATATGGTTGCGTCTGTAAGTATAAGTGTCTTATTTTATATGCTCATTCTAGTGGAATCTAGTGGGGTTTGCTTTTGAAACCTAAGGCGGTAACCTGATGATTTTTGCGGTTATGTCTTAAAATCTAAAAAATTTCGAAAAAAAAATTTCTGCTTTAACAAACTTTTAAAAACGAATAAAAAACAAAAGAATTTTTGATAAAATAATTGCTATAATAATTACTTTTGAAGTTTTCTTTATTAATCCTTAAGGATTTTCCCATATAAAAATTCTTTTCTTTCCTTCATTATTATTACTATTTCCGTATAGTGGAGTCATAGGAGAAAAAAAAATATTAGAAAAAAATTTCATAATATTTTTCTATATTATCGGATTTAAGTTTTAGTTTTTATACTTCATTTTTTTTTTACTATATTTTTCATATTTTTACTTCTATTCTCTACTATTTTTTTTTTTAGAGCTCTACTGTATTTTTTATAACCATCAGCTAGACTGAAGTATTAAAACTTTAAATCCTTTCATACAAATCCTTAAACTAAGCATTATTATTGAAGTGCTTTTATTATTTCATTTTTTCTTACATTCTTTCTTTGCTTTTTTGTTTTTTTCCTCTTCATCAACATTTCTTTTTCAGTTTTTATTTTAGTTTACTTTCGCATTTAACTCCTACTTAAAGAGACTTTGCACATTGTCTTTTATTAACCAGGCTTTTAAAAAAAATTCCTTTTTTTCCCCTTTTCTTATACTTCCATCTTGCATCTGGTTAAAGCAAAAGCCGAGGAGGCAAAGAGCGAAAGGGAAAGAGCAATGAGGAGAGAGTTTGACCATTTAAGTTTAAACATTCATAAATTTGATTTTCCCATGGAAAATGGAATGGTTGCGAAAGGAAGAGTTCTGACACGGGGTCATGTTTAAAGGAAATTATATTAGGCGGGGTGGGGTACTACAATTCACACTTAATCTCTAGGATTCCTTCTCTGGTAGAAGATGTAAGAGGAAGCGTCCGTTTAATGGCTGCAAACAGTCAATAGTTTTCTAGTGCAACAACAACAACATCAGTTAAAAGTCCTTTGGCAGTCATAATAGTAGTTATACAAGTGTCAGACATTGATGCCATTATTGTTGTATTATGGCCCGCTCATAATGGAAAAGCGAAAAGTAGTTGGCAACAATAAAAACAAAATGAAAATATAGGAAATGGTGTTTTGTGTGATCCCAGTAAACGGATATTTTTTTTACATTTATTTTTTTATGATTCCGTATATTTCTTTTGAATTTCCTGACATTTTTATTGGAAACTACTTAGTTCTTCTCATTTAAAAAAAAATAATAATAAAAAGGAAAAAAGTAAGAAACAAGAAACAAGAAAATTGTAAAGTAAAGTGCTGAAAACTGAAAAGTTTGACATCATAAATTTATACACCAGTTATTCACTTCTATTCTACTCTATTCTATTCTATTTTCATTTCATTTTCTTTTCTTTCTCTTTATATTTTTTTTGTGCCCCTTATTTTTATTTGTATTTTTATTTAACAATATTTCAACTTTCCACCCGGATCACAAACAAAGTAAGTTTTAATGTTTCTATTGTTTAAAAAGCTAAAAGTTTTATTCTTTTTTTTTCTTCTTCCCAATAGCATCCCTTCTCACATATTACAAAAAGGTTGCAAAAGAGGACAGGACAAAAGCAAAAGCAGTATAAAACTAAAGCCTAGAAAGTGTTAAAAGTAATCAAGTTTTTACTTTTTTTTTTCTTCGCTTAAATCTAAAGAAGACTTAAACTGCTGCAGCATAATAAAAAACAACGTTTTCTTCTTTTCTTTTTGACTGGTGAAATGTTTTGAAGGATGCATTTATAAGGCTGCTATTTTTGAAAAGTTTTGCTCCTCTTTTATATTTTTTGTCTTTTTTTCGTTAAAAAGTTTTTTTTTCGTCGTCTTTCTGTCCGTAATCGATGCTTAATATTGTTTTAAACAAAAGAAAACTAAACTTTAGAAATTCGGTTTCGAAATAAGAAAACAAATAAAATCTCAAACATTTCCTTTATAAAAGTACGTCATTGAATTTTAGACAGTGAAGTTTCAAGAATTTTGAAATGATACTGACACTCGTATACCGAGAAAAGTTTACAAAAAATTGTCTACGTTTAGTTTTAATTCAATAGAAGATACGCGTTAAACAAAAATAAATCCAATTTTCTAATACTTAAAAGTTGATCTAATTACCTATGTCCCTTAAAGTAGGCAACATTCTTTTGATATTAAATATCAGGAAAATTTATGCAATATTTTAAGTACACAAATACAATTAAACCTTTCTGATAAGCCCACATTAGAAATTAAAGAACTTAACTAAATTTATAAAATTAAATCCAATTCATAAACTCTGCCTGATAATAGGCTTTAAAATTGTTAATTAAGGCAGCAAATGCTCTTACAATGTATTTTATTTTCATGGATGGGACAACAATTTCCAACCATACTCCTAAAATTTTAAGCCAATAGATAAAGGTGCACGATTATTTAATCTTGATCCTTTTCCGGTGTCCCCACTGAATGTGGCAGTACTCAAAACTCTTCGCAACAACGGATGGTATTTAATGTAACAGTTCCTGATACACTGAAGGCAATTTGATGCGTTTGTTATTATCCGTTTGACGTGCGATTAAAATTTTCTAAATATTGCAAGATGTGCTGTTTTCTACAAACGTATTACCTGCACAGTGGTATATTTTTGTTTAATCCCTCACATTGGGATAGGAACCCCAGTATATACCTGGTATTACGGTGCGGAGAAACCCCTTATTTACAACAGATTTCAAAAGCATCACGTTGATAGGCATTTTGTCGTACTTGAAAAGGCTGTATCTGTATTTAGAAACGCCATTTAAACTTAAAAATCCGCAAAGTTTACAATATAACACCCTTTTATTTATCTCAAATTATAAGGCGCTTCAATGGTTAATTGGGAAATTGAGCAGATATGTCAGTGCTAGTATAACATCGAGTCCAAAAGAGATAATTTGTCATATGTTGAGAATTTCAAAAATATAAGAAAGAAAACTTTACTATTTTTATTATATTTACTTGTTTAATGTAAAATCAGTGCATACTTTAAGGAAAGTATTAAAAAACAGGGCTACAGTATCCCTTAAACTATACTAAGTATATACTAGGGTGTGTGAGTTTAATTATTTTCAAAAAATTGTTTTAAAAATGGTTTTAATTGCTGGTCGATTTACAAATATTAAAAAATATTTATGAATAATTGAATACTCTTGGAAATAATATATATTGGGTTGTTGATTTTCTTTTATTCGCTTTCAGTTCTCTTAGAGCAATAGTTATTCATGGTATTTCCCCACATAAAATATCCCAACATTACTTTGCATTAGGAATATGGAAAAATGGTTCCAGGTGTCTCTCGGTATCTAGTGGTCCATAAGCATCGGAGAAAGCTATATACAATCTCAAAAGTATGCTCCTAATTTCTTCACAATTTTTCGAAACTTTAATTTTCTTGAAAAGAACTTAGGTATCCTCTTTGCCATTTTCTTTAATATAAATTTAAGATTTTCTTTTTCTATGGATGCCTTTGCATATGTTGCTTTAATTAAAATGTTCAATATTTATATCTCGGAATAATATCAATATCACAAATGTAGAATGTTGCGGTTAACCGAACAGCTGCTACAGCATTTTACTGCTGGTCTTTTGCAAATATTGTAATTTGGATGCCGTTTACAATGCTAGCCAACATGTTGTAAATATTTGTTTAAATTACATACATACTCCTTTTGCCAAACCATATGCAACAAATAGACAGTTGTTATGACATAAAATTGTTTTACAAGTAATATTATAACATCAAATGGATAAACGAAAATATTTGTGAATATTTTCTTTGGCATATGGAGTTACATATTTAATGCATTGGTATTTTACAGATTTTTTTTTTGCTATGAAAATCAAGACATCTATGTGTTAATATTTTGAAAGATAATTGTAAAGTTTTTGCCAGAAATTATTGTGTAAAATGTACGATTTTGTAAAGCATACAAACAGGCACTTTATGGCCAAAGGCTTTTAATTGGTTGACCATATGTTTGCACAATAATTACGAAACGGTACAGGATCAGGGAATCTTTGCTTAGCCAGTAAGTATTTGTATTGCCAAAATAATAAGTGCTAAAGGCAAACAATTTGAATGGTTATACGATGTAAAGTTTATTTAAAATTCATCAGAAGTTGTCTAAATATTTTGTTAAATGTAAAATTCTGGCAATAATTTATGGTATTGAATGTAGTAAATTCAATATAAATGCTTGACAATGTATATAAACATATAAATTCATTAATAATGTAAACAGAAAAATTATTACCCAAGAATTTAAAAGATATAAAAAAATAATATAATATTTACTTTGCTTTAGATAAACTGCATAATAAATTTCAAATATGTTTTCTAAGAAATTCCCCTCAACATATGTTATTTAGTTTAAAAGATTAACCCCTAAAATATGCAGTTTATTTTTACTTTAAGCATTAAATTACCAAAAATTAAACAATAAAGTTTTATGGCCCTAAGTATTTAATGTTAAATTATAATATTTTCACTAGAATATATAAAAAAAACTCACCACCCTAACCGCATTTTATTTTCAAACCTATACCTTATGAATGCTAACTGCAGTCCAGATTTCATATTACAAACAAATTGTAATATATTTTAGGGTGATTAGTTTGTTACAAATTCCTACTAGTAAACCTTGTGATACTATTAATACCATGCATTACGAATGCTAAGCGCACTTAGGATTTTATAAAAAAAAACTGTAGCATATTATGGGGTGGTTTTTTTGTACAAAATTGTAAAAACCACGAAACACCTTAAATAAATTCTTTACAGCATTTACAACTGTTTTATTTTCACGCTAGTGGGGATACATAGCATTTCCTAAAAGTATGCACTGTCTATTGTCTACATGTTTAAAAGCAATTAAATCAAAATTTAATTTCCAAATAAATGCCACTATAAAACGTGTGCAATTTCAACGATTTGAACATGAAAGACATTTAAACCAACACCCAAAAATTGCTCTCCCTTTACTTTGAAAAAAAAAAAAACAGAACAAACGGAAATATAGATGGTGTAAAAATATTTACAGCACACCTAGAAGTATGTAATATACTTTTTTTTGTACCAGCATATATGGCAAGACGAGTGCGTAGCTCTCCCAATGTATACAATTGGTAAGTATGAGTAAAAATAAAAGAGATGGAATAAAAAAGAAATGAAAAGATTTCATACAAATAAAATTGAAAGAGAAAAAAAGTTTTTTTTTTATTATTTTGCTCTGCTACAGAAAATAAAAGCCAGCAATTTCAATTGTATTTCTCTTTTAGATATTGACCACATGCACACAATGCTCCAAAAGAAGCAACAATAACAGCAAAGCAAAACAGTGAAATACAACAGTGATATTTCCAAAAATCTAACAGATTTCTAAGCATTTATTCTCGCTACGAATGTCAGGTCTTGGCTACACATGCCACTGTTCTATGGGGACCCTTAAGTCGCCCATAAGAGAGGGCGTTTGTGGCATATATCCCCAGTGCCATAAAACTAGTTAGTTGTACATTTTTTGTTTCGTATCTTTGTATCTGTAGCTGGTTTTATATTTACTTTTTATTGAGTCATATACCCCCGTACAATTGTAAGTTCGGTGAAAAATTTCTCTGAGTGTGTGAGTTGAATTCTAAAGGAGAAGCAAAAAAAAAGCCACAAAAGAATGCAATTTTAGCAAGTTTTTCTTTTTTTATTTCTTTCTTTATATTGCGTCAGTTTCCCCCATTCTATTGTTGTTGGTTTATTGTTTAACATGTTTAAAATTTTTATTCATCTTTTTCTCCCATTCTCCCACTGTCTCTCTCTCTCGCTCTCTCTATAGTTTTCTTTGTTTTTGTAGCACACACCATTTTACTGCCACATATACGGACATGTTTTTAGCAAACATTGTGATTTTATTTTCCCAATTTTTTCACTTCTTCTATTTTTTTTTTTTTATATTAAAAATTTATTTTATTTTCGTTTTGTCTTCTTTCATTCAATTTTTGTTCAAAACAATTGAACACAAAATATTTGTTAGTGGCTGGTTTTTTTCACAAAAAAAAAAATGTTTTTAAAGCCCTGCTATATTTTTCAGAGAGTTTAAAATTTACGAAAGAATTTAAATGTAGTTAAATATTGAAGGTTTTGATTGTAATGCATTTTTGTTATTATTTAGTACCAAAAAAAGCCAGAAAACCTCCGTTCAAATTAAAATCTTGCGAAATTATTGCATACTTCATGGAGTCTAAAACCATTTCTTATGATTTTGTATATATATTTATACAAATATATTGTATATCAAGCTTAGAAAAAGACTTCTTTTAAGGAAATTTTACAATTAACTTAGGCTTCAAAACTATTGTAAATAACTGCTTTATTACGCCTTAAGTTATGCTTTACAAAAATTTTCATTCATCAAATATTTTTATTTCCAAATATTTTCTTTTATCAGTAGGGAACCGTTATAGATTATCAACTAAAAATGCCAATTAGAAGCGTGACTCTTTACTATATCATCCCAAGGAAGCATTTTGCAGGTTATAACGGAACATTATTTAAACAAAAAATCATCTCAGTTTAAAATGCAAAATTTTCCTTTTATTCGACAATGTATTGAAAAATTTTTAAATCATGGAAAGTGTTAATCAGTCTGTACAGGAGATGATACCAATGTTTTACTTAGAAAACATGCTAGAGCTTCAAGTGAGCTTCGATTGTTGTTACACAGCAGTTTTTACAAACGCCTAAAACAATACTCTTTCAATTAATTGCACAACTAAAACTGCAGGATTTCCCCTAAGGACAATGCACAATGGGTCAATTTCGATCTCCGGGTACTGTACTTGTCTTAACCGACAAGTGCACGTCCTCTAACCTAACCTAACTTAAAACTTCAGGACAATATTTACGATGAAACGTTGATGTTTTATTTGATATAACAGCGGATTAAATGAAGATTTTTATCACGAGGTGATGGCGTGAACATGCAGTGATCTTTGTCGTGCCGTCATAAGAATGATGTTCATTACAGGAGTTCGTTAAAATAAATGTTATAACAGAGTTGTTATCCGCATTAATAGTATATACACAAGGCTTTACGCATAAGGAAAACACTCTTGAAATGTCCTGTCACAGTCTTGAGACATTTTATCTCTGCTTAACCTTACTTTAATTATATTATTCAATATATTTTGAAGGGTTAAAAGTATTTTTTATTATTAACTTTTAAAGTATATTTTAGGGTGAAATATTTAATATCATATATATCGATTCCTTTTAATCCAGAAGATTCCATAGAACCGCAAACAATTATTTATCATTTAATGTTAATTGAATACAATTCTTTTTAAATTTGTGGATACAATTTTATTGTCACATACACATATTTGAAGGCAAAAACCCTTAAAGTATACACCAACTATGTACCTAACTGTAACTAATTTTAAAAGAAATTCAATTTTTTGTAAAAACAAAACCCATTAAACAAGAACATTAATTCGAACATTTTCAATAACATTGAACAAACCTTTAATTAAAAATCCAATGTACATACATACACATAAATGTATGTATGTGTGTGTACCCCAACAAAGACAACAACCATATAGACAAATACTTGTAACATTAATATAACCTTACAGGCTAACGACGAACGCTTATAGTACAACGAACAACGAAAATCTGTACAATTTAATCACTGTTAAAAGAAACTTTTTGCCAAAGATAAAAACAGAACAGAACATTCAACCGAAAAAGAAAGAAAAAACAAAAAAGTTGAAATGCAGGGAGGTTGTGTAATTCGTTAGACTGTAACGGTTTGAAGCTTATTTTTTGGGTTAAACAACCTACAAAACCACAGTGAAAAACGCCCAAGAAGCCGAAGTGCGTAAGCGAATGAACCAGAGAATAAAATTACCAACGACAACACAGGGTACAAGAAGGCACTGCATGTGATTTCACTTGATCAAGGGATAAAGTTTCTTTTAACCTACAACACCAACCACTACACAAGAACAAATTAAAAACTCACAGGCACACTCACACTCACACACATACACATATTTCGTATACATTGTGTGTTTGTGTATTATATAAAGTGTACATTTGTTACAAACAATGTTGGTATGTGTGTGTGTGTGTGTGTGTGTGGATAAGTGTGGCTGGTGTTATATGCTTTTAGCGTTTAAAACTAAAGTTTCATCATTTCATTTCTAATTAAGCGACAGTAATTTTTATCATTGTTATTTTTCAAATGCCACCAGCGTATGCAGGATTTTGTCATCGTCATTCTCTTGCTGCGTTTGTTTTTTTTTTTTGTGTATTTTTTGCACATCGTCATCATTACCATGAGTAACATAGTTTTACCACTATTCGGTATTCCCTTTCTCATTTCATTAGTTCAGTCACTCACTCATTTGGTGGTTTTCTGTTTTATTTTTTGTTTTTTGTTCTTTTCGTTGTAAACACAATATATTTTTATATTCTCCTCATATTTCTTGTATTTTTTTTTTTTCTATTTCCTGCTCTCAGTATTCCTTTGCTAGGGAAGACACTTTGGGTTCAGAAACTGTAAAACAAAACAGAACATAACAGCACTACGACACCAACACCAACAAATTAAGGCACAAACGACAAAGTTTTAATTGAATTTAAATTGCAACATCATAGTCCAATGCAAGAAGAAGATGAAGAAGACAAAAACAAAAATACAGAAAAACAAAAACATTAAAAATTATTTTTTCAATTTTTTTTTTGTATCAAATTATGTAGAAAAATAAAACAACAATGAAACAATAAGAATTATTAGTGTGCAGCAAATAAGAAAAATACTTCAAATGAAGCGAAAAAAGGATGCATAAATGAAAAAATTTTCAATTAAAAAAAATTGAAAAATTTAAAGAATGAATTTTTATTGAATTTTTTGCCACCTGAAATTATGCTGCAAACAAAAATTTTTGTAATTTTTTTTTTTACATAAAATTTAAAACGAAACTTAGCATTTTTTTGTACATACTTACCGCAAAGTATGCAATGAATTGCAATGGTAAGCGTAATATTTAGTAGGTTATTTGTTTTAAACTTTAAATTCTAAAAATTTAAAGCAGAATTTTTTTTAATAGAATTTCTTATTTAGCCTTATAGTAGACAACAAATGACACAAATTGATACCTCCAGCGGAGTGTAGATTTTTCAATATCCTATTCTAACTAAAGTTTTACATCCAATGGACTAATGTATTCCATACAATCCGGCCGCTACCTTTTGGTGCATTTTACTTTATCTCGTTAATAGATTAATCAAATGCTAGTCCAATCCAGTAGAAGAAGAATGCCATACTTTTCGTACCTTAAAATTTAAGTAGTTTTTTAAACCGCTCTGGCGAATTCCCCAGTAACTATCAGGAGATCATCAAATAATACCAGTTCGTGGGAAACAGTAGAACTCACCACTGCATTCAATACAAATTCAAAGAAGACCTTGACAACAATAAGCGACTGAAAACATGTTATCTTATTGCAGCAGAATATTTTGGAAAATTTTGCCAAATTTTCTATAAACAAAATAGACTCCATTTACTAAGACTTTTGGCCAGGATTACGCATTTGTTTCTTACATAACCCATGCTTAGCATGTTAATTTCCTACACAATTTTTCACACCTACATCTTAATGACAAATCCGAATGACTGGCTTGGTGTACGCCGATATGTATGTAATATTATTTGCCTATCCTAGATGATAGGCAAATATTAGGATAAACATTGCAACCATTTGAAGAAAGCAAGAAAGACACGAAACCTTGATGTTGGCTTGCCAATAAATTGACAGAGAAGACTTTATTGGTAAAAATGTCCAATTTCATTTCAGTGCTTAAAAGGAATGAAATCGAACCATTTTTTAAACGATTTATTAGGGACAATGGATAGAAGACCACGTGCGATAGTATTACGACCTACCTTTTCACAATAGCCATGTTGTGTGTGTTAGTGGCGGAACCTACAGTTTAACATACAGTCTTTTTGAGATGAGGAAGGCATTTTTTCATATTTCTTTTTGTTCGAAGTACCTGAAACTAGACCTGAACCACGTCTCCACTCCCGTCCAATAAAACAACACATTACCTACTAGGCTCCAACAACATTAATAAGCAGTTATTGCTGTCATAATTAAGTATGTTTTATTCTAAAATTTCAAAAATTAAAAAATAATTTACCTGAAAGTATACTTTAAAAATTTTAACAAAAAATTTTTTGAATTTTCGATTGGATATTGCTTCATAAGAAATGATTAAAACTGAAATTTCTATTCGTGTATTCTCTATCTAAAGTTCTAAGCCTCTATTCTATACTATATCTGGTGAAAAATATTCCTAAAAAAAAAACAAACTTTTTGTTTTATTGTTTCATAATTATACTTGCTTTGTTCCTCGTGTTTTATGCCAATTTTTTTTCTCTCTCTCTCTCTCTCTGTTTGCATTATAAATATTCCTTTAGTTAGAGAAATTGTGTGCATACAATACACAGCGAAGAAATAATTGTTTGCTAAATTAAATTCTTAAGTTTTCCGCTCCATTTTACTATAATTTTTTTATTTTTTATTTTTATTTTATAGTTGGCTAGGCAGCCATAAATACTTCTTTGGTTTGAGTAGAAAAAAATAAAATAACCACAGTTAAAAAATGGAAAATGAAATCATATAAAATTCAAATGCATCTAGCGTCCTCTCTCTCTTCTCTTCTACCCACCTTAACCCTCTTAAGAGTTTGAAAAATATTTTTATAAAAACCCAAAAAAAAAAAAAAAAAAAAAATAGAAAAGAAAAAAAGAATTCTGAAAGCAAATAATAATTTTCATTTTAGTTGTTGGTTTTCCTTCTCATCTACGAGTGCATTGCTTTCTTCTCTTTGGCTTTCCTTGAAGATATTACTGTAATGTTTGGTTAAAACAATAGATTGAAATTAAAAAAAAAACCCTGGCTAAGGAAAAAATCAAACAAAAAAACTGCACAGAACAGAGAAAAAACTAGTTTTTAGAAAAAGGAAAATAATTATAGAAGAAATGTAGCACAAGTATATAATTTTGTTGTATTCTTAGTTTCTCTTTTGTCTTTTCTAACAAGAAAGTAAACAAAAAGAAAACTAAAGCTTTAGACTAAAAAGGATTTCTTAAGAAACTGAGTGGTGTGATAAGATTATAATTGAAATCAAAAATTAAAAGTAAGAATATAATAAAATTATACTAAAGCAATGTATTTTTTTCTATTTTTCTTCATTTTCTTATGCCTTTAAGTAGGCTATAATATTTAATACGGTTTGCTTTGTTCTGTCAGTGACAGTTTTAGTTAGGCTGACAATGTTGAAAAAAATTGAAAATTCTTATTATTTTGTTAATTAAAATCTACAAATAGCCTGAAAATATGCTTCAATTTATTAAAGCTTACAACGCCTAGGCGTTATAAAATAAATTGGTTGGAAATTTTTATCTTTCAAATAAGTTGGTTGATTAAATAAGAAGGGATTATTAAAAGGGATTTTAAATTAAAAAATAAATTTTTAAATTTATGTTTAATAAACGTAAGTGTGTATTGTATTTCAATTTGAAGTATACTTTAGGGCATCTTTAAAAGGTTTTACCTTTATATTTATATGTTACATTATAAAAGTAACAGCTTTAGGTGTGGTGCTTTCTTAAATCATACTGAAATTTATTGATCCCAAATGTTTATCAATCAATTGAAATTTATTTTATTTTAGAATATAATGCCAATAAATAAAAGCAATATGCATACATACATGCATAAAAAACCACTTTAAAAACTAAAGCATACGTTTTGGCAAGTTCTTAATTTTAAAAATGATATTTGAATTGTGTTAAGACTTAATTTTTAAGACTTTTTGTATTATTTGAAATGCTTTTTACGGGTTTGTTTCTGCAATAAAAGAAACTGAGCACACTTTTAGGATCTATAAGAAAATGTTTCATTTATAAATTCTATATACATAATTTCATTTGACAATTTCCATTTGAATTCTCCATTAAAAACTGTATTCCGTTTTATATTTTAAACTTAAAACAATTTCAAAGCTGTTATCTTAAATGTTCGCAATTTAATGTATTTTATTGAAACCAATATTCTTTATTTTTTAAAAGGCTTAAGTGCTTTAAAATTTTTACTGCCTATTTTAAGGCAAATTTTATATTCTTATACATTCTATTTGTTTTCTATTTTCAGAAGCCCATTTTAAGATAAATTTTAATCTTAAAATTTTCTTTTTCTAAAAATATTTACATTTTTTGGCCATAAAAATTGTTCATTTAGAAATCTTTGCTGCAAGTAGGTATTGTGCTTCAAAATTAATTCCTTATTGTTAATTTACTTTATTCAAATCTTAGCAGGTGGAGTAGAGGAGAAAACTAAACCCCAAAATAGAAAATAGAAATGAAAAAACTTTTCTTAATTTGTTACGGTATTTAAATGCTCTAATTCCCAATGCAATTTTCACACTTGTATTACTAACAGTTGCCACAGCACAAAAAATCTCTGTAGCATACTTTTAGGCTTTTACACACAGAAAATAGCATTTCTTTCAAATCGTTTTGCATTGAAACACAAAAAGAAAGAAGAAAAAAAACCAAACTAAACAGCCTAAAAGTATCCTCTATGCAGACATTTAAATTTAAATAGGAATTTAAAGGAAGCCTGCTGGAATAGAAGATGAAAGCCAGCAAAATAGAGCAAAAAAAGCAATGAAAAAAATAAAAAATTCTTTAGAAAACATGAAATGAAAATGAACACTATGAATGCAACCGCATGTTGTAGCTGTTGGAAAAAGATAACCGAAAAACTGCATATAATGTGTCACATTCCTTTCCAGAGACAAATACACAAAAATATTAAAACCATCCTCAACCAATCACACGCCTAAGAGTAGGCAACGAATTGTACATTTTCTTCGAGTTTTTGGTTAGTTGCTTCTCTCTTTAAACTCAAACTCTTTTTTTTCTAAAGATAGAGAACACGTTGTGCATACATTTTCATTTTCTGCCTTTACATTTCTTCTCTGACTAACGTTTTATACGTTGAGGGTCTGTGCTAATGCTCTAAACAATTTCTATTTCCATTTTCATTACAGCCATAGCTAAAAACAGGAATTGGGGAAACTCAAATTGCAAAAACTGAACATAGAGAGAAAAAAAAAGGAAAAAAAAAAATAGAAATCAACTCTAAACTGACTTTAGAAAATGTCTCCAAAGGACTTTAGTTTAACCAGATGACGACAACAAATGCCATGTGGCTTTTAGCCAAGAAAAATAGGAATTTTTTTCTGCACAAATTGCAAGATACGAATGTGTGTGTGTGTGTGTGTGTTAAAGTGTTTGCGTCTGTGTCTATGCTTGTGTATTCATAGAAGTGAGTATGTATGCAAATGTCTAATAGCATATTGGAAAATAACATTTGGAAGAAAGCAATTGCTGGCTATACTACTCTCTCCTCTGCCATACAACCTTCCTTCTATGAATTTTTATATGCAAACTATGTTTAAAACTATATTCTGCTTGGTTAAGTTTCTTTTTTTTTAACGCCTTCCATATGATTTCGCTACAGAAAAAATTATATTCGAATTTTTTACGTTAGCAGATATAAATATTGCGTTTTTGCTTCTTTTCCTTCTGATAAAGTCTGGGTTTGATTTTAGTTGCCTCTTTATTTTTGCTATTTTTGCGTTGGCTGTTGTCATTATCCTTTGATGACAGCCTGTTGTCGTTGCAAATGCCTGCATGTTGAAATGTTGCTGTGTGTGTGTATGTCATTTACTGTCATTAATTTCGTCTGCTCGAATGTCAACAATTCTGTCTGCAATTATTCTTTCCTTTTTATTAGCGGAGTCTTCAAATAGGGGTTACAGCAAAGGATTTTTCTCTATTAGAACTTAAACCATATATTTAAGAAAAATATGAGAATTAATCTTTTAGGTTCGTTGAAGTTTTATTTTTTTGTTTAAATCAATGAGAGACAGGCCATTTTGTTAAAATTAATTAATTATCTTAAATGGCATGCGGATTCTTTATAATCTCCATATCATCATTCTCATGTAAGTAAGGCTTAGTTTCTCATACAACCCATATAATACCTTGGTGTCGTAAGGCATATGTCGAAATATTCTGAGATTTGCAAACCCACCATAATCAACGCACAATATATTCAGTAACACAATTGATGTCTCCAAATAAACTACAGTAAAGCGAGGGGTGACTTTCCATTGTTCAGCGCTAAAAAATAGCGTTGAACGAGGCAACCTTAACACCATTTAATATAGGGCTAAGGTAAATTAATCGGACAACGAAGTTAGAAGATACTTCAATATAGACCAGTTGTGTTCGCCAAAATACAAAATATCAATATTTGCGTTAAGGAAATCTCAATACTATCGCGTACGAGCCAAGAGAAGCAAAGCAACGTTAATTTCTTCTTTATAGAAAAACTTCCCCAGAGAGTACCATAAATTCGACTCAATATGTATATCTCCAAATAATAAATTGTGATTTTAAATAGACAAATATAGTCCCACAGCTGCCTATACGTGCTAAAACAATATTGACAATATTGATTATATTTCTCTCAGAATCATGAAATTTACACTCGTTACACTCTATGTAACAAGGTAAAATGTAAAAGATACAGGGCTTTCCTTCAAATTAATTAGGCTCGTTCCCTCCAGGACTGTGCCACATGAAATACCGCATTATTATTTGCAGTAATGAGTAGTCTTAGAAACGTACGAAGCATGTTGAAGTCCTATAACGTCTCTTCTAACCCTAACAAATTTGAGATGTTGCTCGATATCAACAATAACAATCCTCATGCTTTGCACTTGATATGCACTCAGCTGTTATGAAATAAGGTTCATGGCACTTACTTATTTGATCTTTACAACTCTTTAGTCAGGAGTACGATCTAGTTTTTCCTGTGTGTGTAAATTTTATTACGCGAATGGCTGGGACCTCAGTTTAAATTCGGACTCCGCCAACGGCTTTTTTTTTTTTGAGAAACCTTTTCATGCATTTTTTTTATTAATACATACATAATTGGCAATTAACACCCCTTCCGTCGGACTTACGACCTAGCCTTCTCACACCACTTATGTTGTGTGCGTTAATTTATACATGAGTGCGGGACTCAGTTTAAAGTTCGACTCCGAACGACAGATTTTTGAGAAGCTTTTCCATGGCAATTTCTACTCTCAGAGTCTTTGCAGAAATCTGCTGAGAGGAGGTCGCCGAAGAAAATATTTTTTCGTTTTGATATCTGACCTGGGATTCGAACCCGGGCCTTTTGTCTAATAAGCCAACACACTACCCACTAGACCACGGCGACTTACTTTACTTACTTTTTACTTACTGTCAGAGTTTTTGCCAAACCTGCCGCGAAGTCGCTGAAAAATATTTGTTAATATTTCGTTTTGTTGGAGATGTCTATCCTGGAGTCTATTAACAACACACGTCCTACTAGACTACGGCGACTACTAGGAATGTTCCGATGATCACTTCTCATTGTCACATTGTGAGCAATTTATCTCTCGGTCTTTGTCACCAGATCCTAGTCCCGGAATACAACATCACAGCTGCTGCCTGTGAGATACCATCCGAAATCCTGTATGAATACAGCGGAAGAATAGAGTTGGCCATGTTAAAGTTTTCACGAAATGGTAATGAATATTTGGCTGAATGTCCGTGAGCTTTCTGAATTAATAGGCAATTGAAAAAGTTGTTTACATCGTCTATTGATAAGAAATTTAGGGAGGAGAATACATAGAATATAATCTACAAAAATGAGTAAAGGTTTGATGGGACAGGGAACCTCCATATGCTATAACACGTTAGATATCGCTACTACATGATTATAATAGATTTTTTACTTGACCAGAATTCATAGTACATAGTATGCAGTAGTCATGACATGGATGAATGTGAATAACATTAATTTTCTCTGTCATTATATAGGATCGTATATAAGCAGGGAAATGTTCATAGATATGTATTCTCTGCAGAGCTTAGCTAACATGATATCTGTGAACCTTGATTTCATAAAAACTGTAAAATTGTTTCAGCGAAACTAATTTCCATATACAGTCAAACCCACCAGAAAAAATAGTTCGTTATAGGCAAAGTTCGTAATAAACGTGGTGAAGTCATAGAAGAAAATATAAAATACAAAGAATTTTTTTCATTTATTAAAAACAAAAAAAATTTTTTTTATTAAAAAAGATTAAAGATACTGAGTTATAATTTAATGCTGCGTATTAAATAAAAGTAAAGATTATTGCCACACTTCAAAGATTTTTCTGAGGGTTCGTTATAAAAAAGGAAAAAGTAAGAAATTTAATTACTGGGACTATTTGAAGTAGTTCATTTTAACCGAGAATTCGTTGTAAACCAGTTCGTAAGTAACGAAGTTTTTTGTATGAAAATTGTTATTAAAACGTTGGGACTTGAAAATATGTACGTAATAACCAAGAATTCGTTATAACCAAGTTCGTTATAAACGAGATTGACTGTAATATTTCTGAATAACTCTTTATGAGTGGTGATAAAGCCACAACCCCCAGATTTTTTGCACCAGCAACACCAACTTCTAAGGAAATTACTTCTTTATGTGTGAAGCACTCGTGATAACCAATACATTAGGAAAAGAAGTAGAAGTCGCCGTAGTGGTCTAGTGGGTGTTGGCTTATTAAACACGTAAACTTGGTTCACACTCCAGGTCAGATATCACCAACAAAACGAATGTGAAAAAATATTTCCTCGGAGATTTCTGGCAAAAACTCTGAGTGCAAATAAAATTGCCATGAAAAGTCTCTCAAAAATCTGTCGTTCGGAATCGACTTTAAACTTTAGGTGCCGCCACTCATGGATAAAATTAACACATACAAAGTGGGTGGTGTGAGAAGCTATGTCGTAATCCTAACTGAAGGGTTGTAATGCATATGTCTGCACTTTATGTAATTATTGTACAAAGAGAAAACATTGAAATTATTTTTAAATTGAAAACAAATTTAAAAATTTCGAATTTCAATGGAAATATTTTATAGTTCACATAACAAAGAGGATTTAAGTGACATATTTGTTTAAGCGTGAAAAAAAAGACATTGTATACCACTTTCAATTAACTATTAAATTTAAAAATAATAAAATAATAAAAGAAAATAAAAAAAAAAAAAATTGTGTATTTTAATGCCATTTTTTTTTCCTAGGCTTTGGCTATAATAATGAACAATAAAAAAAAATTTTAATTGCAAAAAAAACGTAAAAGAATATAAAGTTAAAATTTTTATATGCTGCAACCAATTAAGTTAAAAAAAGTTATTGAAGCATGTTTAAATTCAATTTCACAGTTTAATAATTTTTTTTTTCCAGCTTTTCCTCTCTCAGTTGGCGGGTTTTTTTTTGCATGTTTTTTATTTTCCATCCAACAAATGATGGCAAGACATTAAAAAAAAATATAAAAAATAAACGACAGAGCGAAATGAAAAACTGTAACTATTTATATAATGAAATAGTTTCAGATCATTATATTGTTGCTGTTGCTGTTACTGTCAATGCTACTGTTAAATATAGTAAATTAATACGTTCCAATTACTACAATAAATTTAAATAAATCCTGTGCAAAAGCTCTCTTTCTGTTCTGTACTCTACAGCTCTTCATTGCTATTTTTAAAATGTTTTTTTTTTTCATCCTTTTTTTTTGCTATATTCAGTCACTATCAGTGATGTGGTATGAGTGAGTGAGTGAGTGAGTGAACGAGTGTATTTGAGTAACTGGCCAACAACATTCATTAACAATTCACATGACACAGCCACATTATGCACTTGTGTCATCAATTTTACAAAGTGACTTAAAAATCGTACACACAGTATACGAACGATACACCATAATGGTGTATATAATATACAATCTATGTATATACTTGTGTATGTATGTATATAAAATATAAATTAGGTCAACTACTACCACTATACAATTACATTTACAAATACATACACAGAAAACCAGCTGTATCAACGGGTAACAACGATTATTACTATAAATGCAATGCAAGTGTGCAGTGGAAAATACTTGTAATGGCAATAGTAGTAGTACCTCTGTGTATGTGTGAATGTCTCTGTATGCTTGTGTGTATTGGAGAGTAAACGAGAGACAGTTCGTAATATAAATAATAAACAATGCAATACAAAAACAATGATAGTAAAAGTATAACAGAAAAGTATAATTTTTCCTTCTCATTTCCTCATCTCTTTATTTTCTTTTTTCTCCACCCTTACTCACCCTGACCATTTACAAAGAAAAAAAAAACAACAACAACAATTACAACAGAATATCTACTGTATTGTACGCAACAATTTCGCAAAAAAATATTTCAACTTACAAGTGGTGTATTGTGGTGGCATTTAAAACATACGTTTGTAGTTTACCGTGCTTTTCTTTTCTCCCATTTTAAGTGTTTCTCTGTATTTAATGCCTCTGCAGTTTGGCCACCCTCTAACGTTGCATAAACCACTGCATGTGTCATATCATTTGTGGGTAAAAAGGATAGGCGCACTAAAATCGAGTACGTGAGATTGACTGGTCAGAGAGAGGTGGCTATTTAAATCGAAAAATTTGTTGTTGTTGTTGTGTCGTTACAAATATCAACTACAATTGTTTGACTTTGGCTTTATTTTCTAGGCATTTACAATAGTTTAAGTCCTTGACAATAGGCTTATAAATAGCATACTAGTGTAAAGGCTTTAAGACTGTAGGCTCTTTCTCTATCTCTTTATTGTAGGGTAGTTAGAGAGTGAAAATTGCAAAGCTAGGCTGCTGTTATTTTAGCATTCAGTTTGATTTGACATATTTTAAATAGAAAAGAAGAAAAAGAACCATATTTGGATAGGCCAGAAATTAAACGTTACTCACTCGGAACGAATAGAAAATAAGCATAGGCAGCCACATCAGTCTGTTGTGAAGGCAAGAATAAATATTTTGTGGAACAATTTATTTTACAATAATATACCAAAAGCCTTTAAATACAAAAATGGGCACAAAATGTAAAATGAAAAAATTGCCATAATTTTTAAGTTCTGCCTTACAGTACGAAAACTGCAATAACTGTGATGCACCTTTCCAAAAAAGGGAAAAATTTAAATAAGAATCCCTATCCATTACTCACTGTACAACAAATGCTTTTTAAAGTAAGTGTAAAAAGTAACGATACAAAGGACAATCAAGTTACTGTTAAGGAGTTTAATTTTGAAGTATTGAGTAGCCTCAGGGCTGGCTAACTTCTTTGATGGAATTTAGTTAGTACAGAGACTGTATTTATCGGGCCGTTAAGTGTGCTTTAGTAATCAAAGCAACGTGACCCAAACTGTACGCAAACAGTAACAGATTGTAAGAGAAGTTATTGTAAAGACTGCAATCAGTGGTGATGCTGCCACCCTGCCATGTTGACGTTAAAACTATAAGTCAGTGAGATAGAAACAAGAAGGCCGTTAGTTATAACGGCCTGCCCAAAGAATTGTTGAAAATCGAATTAAAAACTCCATGATATCGCCCAACTACAGGATGATAAACTTTCTCCCCAGCACAAGTCTCTTGACTAGGCTATTGCGTGAACGAATAAAGTCACTCGCTTTGCGTCGACTTCATTGGTCAAACCCAGTAAGCTGTCATTGCTTCTTTTAGTGTTATAAAAGGTAGAAGTTATCAAGATGGATATAGTATTAAAGGTGGACGAAATCGAAGTATATGATGTTAACATATCTCATTGAATAGGTATAGGGCTAGAATCATCCCTGGAACCTCAGATAGCTGCCCTTCATTTAACCAGCCACCACACGACACGGTGCACATTTTTAGCTGTCCAGCAAAGCCGACAGCCCTACGACCCATTGACCTGTGGCTGAATCTAACGACTTCAGCGGACTTCCTTGGACTACCAACCACCTAACATCGGACAACATACACATACACATACAACCAGGAAATAAATTACTTGCATCTCTGATTTCATTCCATCCCCACCAAATTACACAGGCATACAAATATATTTACAATCCAACTTTATCTTACATACAGGGAAAAGCTTCCGGAGTCAACAGCCGAACTGCTGTTGTCGTTAGTGACTATACCTTCATTATCTAAGAAGTGTTTACCTTAGCTTTGCCTTTACGAGCAAAAATATTGTCTGTCTATAGATTATGTTTCCATTTTATCTTGCCATCAGGTACTATTATGGTTACAATAGGCAATCGAGTAGTAGCGATGGAGCTCATATGATGAGAGTACATATTTATATTTCACTGCAGAACATCTTCGCTATCATCATATTAATACTCTACACACTGGTTCGATCATGTCGTTAGGGTTAAAAAGTGTTTTAAGATCTAATGGGTATTTTATGCGAGCGTCAGAGAACGTCTGCTTGTAAGATGACAGTGGCTCAACTGGAAGAAGCGAATTGAAAAAGCTTTGTCAACGAATGGTGTGATAACTTTAAAAAGCACCAGCAAGAATTAAAAAAGAAGTTGCTAAACCTATCTAAATATGTAACCTATGAAATGTATGTAAAACACTGTACATACCAGGGTACAGTTTTCTGTTTTATGCAACTCTGCTAAGTGCATTCACACCAGCAAAGTACATCACCACTATGCGCAACTGATATATGTTGTTACATCCCAGCGTGGACTGTATCTTGGGTACAATTAAATTTATCAGCCCCTATATAATGATCGCGGATTAGGAATGATTTCAGTATGAAAATTCTAAATTTCTAATATTCTAAACCAGAATATTTTGTAAGTTTAAAGAAGCTTTATAATGCCTTGGCTTTTAGAAATATTTGCACCGTTTGCATCCGATAGAAAATAGAATACAACTCAAACGTATAGACAGCCTTCGATGTTAATTTTAAGAGTGACATACTCAACTGTCAAATCTACTGATTCATTATAGCACTAGCGCAATGTGCAACTGAAAGGGAATGTGCTCTTGTAGAGGCCACGTGCCACAGAAAACAGCCAATTTCTACGTAATAATCGCATTTTTCAAAGAAAGTACTAATTTGTGCTAATATCTCTCATTTTTTACTTTACTTTACTTCATTTACATATTAAGAGACATTAAAATTTTTAAATTGATTACAAAGTAAATTCCAATTAAATTTTCTGTACAAAATAATTTGCATGCAAGATATTGTACAATGTAATCCCCTAACAATATTTTCATAATAATATCTCGTTGTAATCCGTACATTTGCGGTTTATTAATTTGTTGTAATTTCGATCATAATTCAATTGCAATTAACCTGAATTTCTTGTTTTTTCTGTTTTATTTTCGTATAAATTCCGTTGACATTTTCAAGGTCTCATCAAATATCTTCAATAAATTAACATTTGCATTTCACCAGCATCAATTTGATAAAGAGAAACGAATATGGAAAGTAAAAACAGCAAAAGGAATGAAAATTATGACAATTTTCCTGGGAGAAGAAGAAAAATGTACTACATTGAGTAAGTAAGTGAGTGGTGGTTAATGTGATTATAAAGTTACAATCTACACAATTTCGTCATCACTATCTCTGTTTTTCTTTTCATATTTTTTTTTTAATTTTCCCCCATTTTTTTTGTTTTTCTTGTAAAATTTCTATCTGCTGTGTAACTATGGAGATTGTTATAATGTTTGTTGGCTATGTAACAATAAGTGTGTATTTGTGTATGTATTTATGTATTGCAATATGCGCAATGCAGTAGTTATCGGAAATGGGTTAATCGATTTTTAAGAGGATCGCTCGTTATGCTCTGTTTCATTTTTGTCATAGTAACTCAGAGATATAAACTTAAATTGCATACTCATATACACAATGTTACAAATAGATACACTCAGAGAAAAAGTGTGTGATAGAGAGAGAGAGAGAGAGAACGATATACACTTACACATAGACAATTATATTAACATCCTGGACCATACATAGCATTTGTTAAGGATGTTGATTATGATTGTGCATCAGAATTTGTTTATACGTGTATGCTTACTGTTATTGTGTTAATTTCTAACTGTATAGGAATAAATGTGTATATACATGCATAAGTATTTGTATTTTTATGTCAGTATTTGCATTTTAATTGTCATTTCTCTTCATCTTCTCGTGTGTGTGAATATCAAACCAGATGTGGTGTCATTTGATAATGCCAAAATAGAACAAAATAGAACAGCTCATGGAGAAATAGAAAAATCATTTGTATTAAGTAATCATTTAGTTGATGTGCTGTTGTTTTCTATGAATTATTTTTTTTTTCTTTCTGTCTTTCTTCCTCTTCTTCTAATCTGTTGTTGTCATATGCTGTTTTAAAAATGTCCATAAGGAAAGAAATTTATTGAAATTCTACAAATAGAGGGAACCGAGAAAAATTAAAATGATTCAAGGAAAACAAATTGATACTCATTAGTCTTTAAACAAGAAAGGCGACAGTAATTAGTATATCAACTGGTAGGGAATTCCTTTAACCACTTTTGAATACATTTTTTGAATTGAATCATAACTTCCTTCAAGGATACACTGACGGTATAGGTCTACCAAGCAGAAAAGCTTACATTGCTAATTGAGTTTTAAAATCAGATCCAAAAATACATTCTAAAGGCAAAGATTAGCAGCTAAATTAAATTAAATTACATTATTTTAACATTTGAACACCTGGTCAGGATACTAATTGAAGACAATGGAATTAAAACGGTTATGGAAGAAGTTTTGGTAAATGAAATCAATAAAGCCAATGCTTTAATATGAACTTGAAATCAGGCATGTCATGAAAGCAATAACAACAATTAAACATTAAACAAAATAACTTGCATTCTTGTTCACATGTGTAACTACATTGGCAGATGGTTGTCGATTCATGTCCGATTAAGGAGTGCGCACAAAAAAAAAACTGGACTTACACTTTTCGTTATAGAAATAAAACTAAGAGGCGGATTTTTTTCATTTTATATTTCAATTAAAGTAAATAATATTTGAATTCTTTTGTGTATAAAATTTTTTTCTGACCAAAGCATCCAACTTTTTGAGCCACTTTTCTTCCAGACATTTTAGGGTGTTTTAGAAAAATACGTATTATTTTACTTGCTTTGTTTTGGTCGGCAAATCCTTTTTTTCTTCCACTTCCACGCTTTCTCTCTATACTCAAAGACTTCTTATATTGTTTTATTCCTAATTTAGAAACTGTTTTTTGGTTAACACCTGCGAACCTAGTAATCGTTTTTTGTAAGCGGCGCGGTTTTTCATTGAAAATTTCAATTATTTTTTTACGACATTCTTGTTGGATGGCCATTTTCAAAAAACTAATTTTGCTATTGCAATGAAATTTAGCACGTGGATTTTGAAACAGATGACAAAAAAAACAATGTAACGGTATTTATTTTTTTCAATTATGATAAAAGTTATAAGCTTAAAAATAGGCCCACTTTTTTTCGTGCACACTCCTTAGTTGGAGTGCTATATCATTAAAATCTTTCTGATATGACAATAATGTGGGTTGTCTACGAATGAATGAATATTTAAAGACAACTGGTCATACCGTCATATATTCTGGAAAAAGGGATACAAACAGCTTTGAAACAATGTTTCCAAAAATTCTGTATTAAATTTCAAACATATCCAAACGATATTGTAGCAATTATGAGACCTTTGGTTGAAACATATGAACAAGTAATGTAAACATCGTGACAGAATGGCAAGTTGTTGTAGTCGCTGTAGGATGATAGATAGTATGTCGGCTTAATAGACGTGTAGCCACTGTTTAAATCTTAAGTCAAATATCTCTAAAAAAATAAATTTAAAAATATTCCTTCGGCAACTGCCTTTTAGCAGATCTCTGGAAAAAAATAAAAAAATTTCCATCATAACTTTTTCAAAAACTCTGTCGTTTGGAGTTAACTTTAGACTGTAGGCCACACTACTTAAGTATATAATTTACACGCACAGCATAGGTGGTGTGAAAAGCTAGGTCTTAATCCTGACTGAGGGATTTTAATTGCGAGAAATTTTAAAGGCAAGGCATCTAGATTGTTAAGATTGTTTTTATTTTCCCTTTTAGACTTGCAGTAAATCTTATTATTGATTACCAAAGATTCTTTTATAAAATAATTGTGATTATCCTACGAATAGAGTTTATAGTTCTTCATTTGCATTTTATTTCTTTGACAGCACACAATAAGTGTTCTCTGTTGCTTACGCTTTATAAAAAAGTAGCGTATTTAAGAGAAGGATATTGCTGATTATCAAGCAATGGACCGTAAGCACCTGGTAATTACAGGTCATAGCCTCAGTTAAATTGGATATAATCCAATCGCTTTAGGGGAAGCTCAATCCAGTTGGAAACAGTAGAGCACATGCAATATTGCCAGACTCTGGTGGACACTTATGGATAAGAAAACGACTGACACACTTCTATTCTTAAGTTGCTTGGCCATCCATTGCACAATGAGTGTTCTTATGGGGCACTGTCCTTTTGGTAGACATGCGGAAGGACTCAATATTCCGACTATTGATTTCTGCAGGCGCTGTAGGTCTTCAGGACTGCCTTTTGCCTTATACAGGGTGGCTAATATGTATTGCAACCAACTTCAGGTTGTTATCATTTGTAAACCGCTCTTCTGAAAGCGGACAGATTTATTCCAGTGACAGTTCATTTCATTATTTACAAGCTTACACAAGCGTTTTGATTTATTGCATTCAGAACAGAAGTTATTCGTGATGGAATTCAAGCGTGATAGTGTGATTGCTTTATATTTGGCTGGAAAACCACCGGCGGCTATCGTTAGATGTGAATAAATCTTATGTTTTTCGTACCATTTCTCGTTACCGTGATACTGGCAGTATTGCATCGCGTTCAAAAAGTGGACGGAAAAAAAACAACACCAGAAATGATCCGAAAAGTGAAGGCCAGATTTGATCGGAATCCACGCCGCAGTGGTAGAAAAATTGCTCTTGAGCTAAACATATCGCGAGAAGGGATGCAACACATATTGAAAAATGAGCTTGGACTAAAGCCATTGAAGTTCCAAAAAGTGCAAGAGCTAACCAATGGACAAAAAAAGTTAGGCTGGCAAGAGCCAAGAAGTTATTTCGCTTGCACGAAAGTGGCCAGTTACCGAATTTGGTTTTCTCCGATGAGAAGCCATTCTAAATTGAGTAGTTTGTGAGCAAACAAAATGATCGGGTTTACTTGCGAAACAGGTCAGCTGAAAAATACCAAAGTGTCGATCATCTCAAGACGGCGCCTCGCCTGGAATGGGCCAAAATACCGCAGAGCAGCCTGTAATGGCTTTGTCGGCCGTTTGAAGGCCATAATTCGTACCAAAGGTGGCCAATTCGAACAAATCTAAACTGATTCCAAAATTTGATGTTCTTTCCAACATTTAATGCTTTTGAACAATAAAATTAAAACTAAAATTAAAAAATATAGCGCTTTACTTTGTTGCATTATATATCAGCCACCCTGTATGCCAGCTCCTCCTGCTCTTAGCATGAAGAAACGTGGGTTTCTGACCTTTAATTTTCTGACATCTTTCACTGAGCTTTCTAATATGAAAATTACTGCGAAACCAAGATTTAATTTGAATTCGGGATTTATTTAGGGGAAGGTTGACCCCCAGTTATAATGTATTGTGATATCACTGCCTGGCTTAAGTGGGACCTCTTTCTTAGAGCCTAAACTAGCCTAAACTATCTGATGGAAACTACCACATTTCCCTATTTAGCTTGCAACCCGTTTCAATATTTTCTTTTCAATTTCCCCTTCCAATAATCACACATTACTTACGCTCTTGTTTAAAAGCATTGTCCTTTATAATGATGTTGTTGTTACTGTTGTTGCTGTTGTTGTTGTTTTAAATAATTCTACTTTTAATCGCATTTCTCTGTAGATGCAATAAAATTTCTGAAGAATTATTTTCTGTCGTTGTTGTTGTTGTTGGTGTAGTTGTTTTTGTGTCAATTTGTGGTTTAAGTATTGAATGATAATCTTGATTTTCTCTTTAACAATATCTCCCATTTTTCAATTTCTTTTTTCATTATTCCTTTACTCATTCAAAAGATTTTCTCTTTTTTTTATATATCCATTAAACGTATGTATGTGTATGTGTATGTATTGTAGTATTTTTAATTGTGGCTAAATACTTATATAGGAAAAAGAGTTGGAAGGATGGTAGTTTAATTGTAAATTTACTGTGTTACCAGAGAAAACGAGGTTAATGGAAAAATTTTATAAATAAAGAACAAAAAAAAAAAAAAATAGGGAAAATCTATCAAGAAAAACATGTTGATTTTGCTTTATTCTTTTGTAAATTGACATTTTTTTAATTGAAAATTTAAATTTTCAAACAAAATTTAAAAGAATTTAAAGGCTTACAAGAAGAGATTTAATTTAGGGAATCTGAAATAAATAAAAATGTGTTGTAAGCAAATGTTGTTTTTTTTGCAGAATGAAAATGTCTAAATGTGTTGAGCTTTATTTTCCCATTTAAGATACAGTAAGACCCCGCTTAACGCGGGGGATAGGTTCCAATAAGTTCCAGCGCTAAACGAAAGAGCGTTAAACGCGGCAACTTACCACGTACATAGGTATACACCTAGTAACCTTGATAACAACTAATAAATGAACTGTGACACAGGAAAGATGCGTTCGTACTGTGATTGCAACTCCGGAAAATACAGTTGGAATCTTTTTTCTGAACAGACTAACAAAAGAGCGTTAAAAAAGATACATAATATACACCGTCGCTATATAGTGCACCGCTTTTGGTTAGTGCATGGCCGTTTCATTTGCAACCGCGTAATACTGAAACAGCGTTAAGCGGGGTAGCATTAAGCGGGGTAGCATTAAGCGGGGTCTTACTGTAATTTAATTCGTCACAGATTATCTTGAATATTTTCAACGGTTCAGGAGACGAGACGGTTTGTACAATTCAGAAATGCTCTCCAGATTTTGTAGTAGAACACTGTGAATATAAAGAATTACAGGCAAGCTACAGAAAATATTTCAAAATTATTAGAAGCTATTCAAAACATTTTCAAGCAGTAGAATTCCTGTAAACATGCGTTGAAGATGACATATTATGTCATAAGAATTTTCGTATTCAAAATCTTACGCGAACTCCATAAAAAGCTGTTATTTTTGCATCGAATCATTACTGGTAGAGGGACTGTAACCATAACAATAACTAGAAACTCAATATATCGTATGTGAAATACAAAGAAAACAATTTGTCTTTGAAACAAAGATGGACTAAAAAAGACAATCAAGCATCTAATCGTAATGTTCAGTCCCTCATCTTGTAAAGCCCTAATATCATTTGTTTCGATCAACGTAGAGTGCTCTCACTGATCCATTTCGCACAGTACAAGGTATTCGTTTCTTTCATTCTGGGGCTGAAAAAATGCGTGGCTCTTTTGTCGCAGCATCTTCGAAGTGCCCGAGAAAATCAGTTTTTTTTTATATGGCTGGAGAGTATTTTAAATAAATTTACAATGCATAAAGATTGTGCAGTCCATTTTCAGTTCATAAGATTTTGTTGAAAAACTGATTGCCTAAGAAACTAAAGGGGCTTGGTTTTCCACTAAATAATCCATACAGAGAATAACAATTAACTTCATGTTAAGGATGCAACTCTTGAGTGAGAGGAGGACATAATCAACAAAGTTCCTTACCACAATATCAAAAACAAAAATTTAATTCATTCACAATCTAGCTTCTCATACCACCCGTGTTATGTATGAATTTTATCCATGAGTGGAGAGATCTACATTTTAAAGTTGATGCTGAAAAGTTTTTTTTAGAAACTTTTCATGGCAATCTTAATCAATCACATAGAATTTTTAAAAGACGACTATTTCCTTATTTGGGTTGAACTTAGGACTTTATTGACACTACTCAATTTTAAAAAAATCCATTTTTGGCCATAAACATTTAAAAATTCTCTAGAAGATCAGTGGCCATTTGGGAACATATAAGAAATATTACACTATGCAAACTATATGCAAATGCAAGTCCAGAGGGTGCTTTTTCTAACTGTGGTAGTGGGAGTGCCTTAATAATTTTCAGTGTTGAGATTTTGAATTTTAAAAAAATCTAGTTTTAACCATAAATACGGTGAGCGCCATAAATGAGTCAACACCCAATATAATTTTAAATTTTCTATTATAAAAAATATACTTGCAATACAACAATAATTTTGTTTTTTTTTTGTTTTAACATTTTATAAGTAATAAATAAACGTTTTTTATTTTTGGAAATTTATTTGACTATTCCCATTTACTTTTTTCGCTATCCTAAGGAAATGAATTATTTCCGTAGTGTTTACTCACTTTTGGCGCTCACTGTATTTGAAAATTTTCTAGAAGATCAGTAGCCATTTGGGAACATATAAGAAATAAAACACTGTACAGACTATATGTAACTCTTCTTTAAAACGTTTTTGTTATATTGGGTACATGGATGATTTAAAGGTTTTCCCTCATAGTAGTCCGAAAGGTGTTCTTTACACCATTGTTTACAGCACTTGACTTGCAAGCTATCTATTGCCATTTTATATCTCATATTTAATCCTTTTGTAACTTATCTTTCAAAAGTATAACCTCAGTCAGCCATCATTAGTAGGAGTTTAAATTACATTTTACTGTACAATATTAATATAAATAAGTATGAAACCAACTACGTGACTTTTTCCCTAATTTCTGTTAAACCATTAAACCAAAACTCTTTAACAATAAAAAAATTAAAGCAAAAAACTTGCGATGTTTTACACACAACTATAAAATACATTACAATGCTACACAAAATTATGCACACACACACAAATTATTACAATAAAAAAGACTAAAAACTCTTATTACTAGTGTTGTCCTTTAAAAGGAACAAATAACGGCAAAACGCAGAGAGAGAGAGAGATACGGCAAAAGAGAGCGAGAGAGCTAGAGTGGAAATGGAAAAATTATAAATAGTAAAATTATAACAACATAAATTACATTTACACATATAGTACCATCTCCTTACACTTACACACACACACCCACACGTATATATGGAGGACTGTATCTCCTGCTTACCTATACAGTTACACAATGCCATGTACATTTACTGTCAGCCGTAGTAATATTGCAATGACATATAAACCTAAACTTTAACGTTACTTTTGCTACACTCACAGTAAAAAGTTCGTAAGTTTTATGTATTATTTTTCTCCCCCGTTCTTCTTCTTTTATTATTTAAACAGACAGACAATTTTAAAGGAAAATTAAAAGTACAAATTTTATAGAAAACAAAACTTTTTCTTGAGAAAAGTTTATGGGTTTTCCTTTTCTTGAGAACGAAATACAGAAGAAGAAAAATTATAAAATGAGAAACGAGTTGTTAAAAGGTAAAAAGAGAACAACAACAACAAATGCTTGACATCATTTTATTTATTAGCAAATGCCCCATAACCTAAGACACATACAGAGCCAAAGCAAAGTGAAGCCTAGAAACTAAACAAAGATTGAAATTTTCTTAAGACTTCTGTAGAAATAATTTAAAATTTTCTGTAACACATACAGTGACAGCAATTGAAAGTAAAAAGGGTTGCTGTTTACTGTTGTTGTTGTTGTTGTTATATTCTAACCATTTTTTCTTTTGTTTTTCTTTTGGTGTCCCCCGTAAACAAGTTACTCTTTGAAGTTGTTAATAATGTTGGCTAAGGTTGATGTGGCTTGGTTTTGTTTTCATTTAAATTTTTTCTAAAGTCGCAACAGCTTATACAGCAAACTTTAGCAGAGAGTAAGTAACTGTGTGTGTGTGTGGCATGCCCCACCATAACGTAAATACCATAATTAGTTAAAGCTTTACTTTTTTCTCGTTTTTTTTTTCTCTCCGTTTTTGTTTGAAAATTATCAACCAGAGTATAAAGTTTCTTAAGGTAATTTATGGGTATACTTTTGCTTTAATAATGGAGAAAGAGAGTGGAAAAAGCGAAAATTATTTCAATGCTGTAACATTTCTAAAGGACATAAATATGTTGAACTCAAATAAATTTAATTTTTTGGATTGTGAAAAATGTTTATTGTGTACAAAACAAAAAATGAAAAACATTTTGAAAAAAGAAAATCTCTTTAAAAAGTTTTACAGCATACAGAGGAGCAAGGAACGACTGAATATTTCTTTGAAAGAACTTTTTTCATTCTTATACGAGTTACAGTAAAAGGATAAAAGTTTCGTACAAAAAATAAAAATAAAATATAAATAAATAAATAAAATCATCTGATTTAAAAGACTTTAAAGCTTTTGAGTTGTTCTATTAAGGCCAATAAATATTATACCAGAGCAACAGCGAATTTAAACAAGGCACTACAAAGAGCGATACAGTACTACATAAGGAGTGCGCACAAAAAAAACTGGACTTACACTTTTCATTTTGGAAATAAAACTAAGTGGCGAACTTTTTTCGTTTCATGTTACAATTTGATAATATTTGAATTCTTGTGTGTATAAAATTTTTTTCTGACAAAGGTCCAACTTCTTGAGTCACTTTCCTTTCAGACATTTTAGGGTGTTTTAGAAAAATACGTATTATTTTACTTACTTTGTTTTGGTCGGCAAATTCTTTTTTCTTTCATTTCCACGCTTTCTCTCAATACCTTAGAAACGGTTCTTTGGTTAACACCTGCGATTCTAGCAATCGTTTTTTCTAAGTGGCACGATTTTTCATTGAAAATTTCAATTATATTATTTACGACATTCTTGTTGGTTGTCCATTTTCAAAAAAACTATTTTTGCTATTCCAATGAAATTTAGCACGTGGATTTTGAAAGAGATGGCTAACAAATGCAATGTAACGGTATTAATTTTTTTTTCAATTATGATAAAAGTTATAAGCTTAACAGTAGGCCCATTTTTTTTTTGCGCACTCCTTATTTATTTGTCAGATAGATTGAATGAATGAATCAATGACTTATTATAACAATTCGGGCACTTTCTCCATCTTATAGAACTTCCATTATCAAAAGGTCGTACAAAACATAAACTGATTACGTAATGGCTACAGGATAATCGTTTCCATTCGATACGAAAGTAATCTTTGGTCAAACCATATCCTTCCTATATTAACAATGGAGACAATAAATGGCTTTTGACCATTGAAAAGTCTGTGGGGAATTCCTACATAAACTGATACATTTACCTTCACAATCGTTTGAACGTAAATAGTTCCATTTACAAAGACTCGAAAAATGTTCCTGTCTCCTCCTCAGACTCACAGCTCCTGCAGAAGTTATGAGTTGGAATGCCTAGTTTTTCCGCATGCAGACCAAAACGACAGTGGCCCATAAGAGTCGACATTGTGCGATGGATGGCCACAAGATTTAAGAACAGAAGAGAGTCAGTCCTTCCCTTGTCCATACGTATCCAGTAGAGTCTGTTAATATTGTATGTACAATCCTGCTGTCAACGAGATTAGACCTCCTCGTAGAATAAGTGAAATTAAGCTAAGCAATGGGAATACCTATGCGTTTTATTGCTACCTAGATAGCTTGCTCTATACTAGCCCTGATCAGCTCATCTGCAATGTAATTTCCTACGAAATCTCTGTGTCCCGAAACCCATATAAGAGTTATGTTTGAATGATCCCAAATTTCTCAAAGAAATATGTACGGACGTTGAAATTATGTTCGTTAGCGACTTAGTCGAAGCCTGGCTATCCGAGTCAATAAGGAAATTTTCAGAGAAAACCACGCCAACTTAGCAAGCATTGCGCCACCTTCAAAATTCAGGATCAGGCAGCTTATAAAAAAGTTTAATATCAGAACACCTAACGATACCAGCCTACCCTGGTCAGTCATCTTTAAGGCATCAGTGAAAACTTCAAGGGCGACTTTGGGGACCTCTATAGACCCTTACTGTAGAAGTCGATATCAAAACCAAAATCAGTCAAAGCAGTTGGGCTCTATTATAATTCCACTCATATTCCTCGTAGTCCTAGACATAGCCATTAGGATGCTCTCATAGAAAAAATTTAAATTTTGTAACAAATCACAGCAGTGTCTTTAAATCAGAAAAACCCATGTGTTCTCTTATTATTTTATTAAATTCTCTTACTAGAGCTTCTTTAAAAATGCTGTTACAATTCTCTTCTTTAACCAATTCTATCGTTATGTTTGTCTTGTAATAGACGCTATCAAAATGAAAAATAAATAAAAAAAATTTAAAAAAGAAAAACTTTTCAGAATAAAATAACTTTTGTCGGTAATAGGAACCAAAGAACGCAGTAATAAAAATACAAAAACATCAACAACAACAGTATTTTATAAATGAATAATGTAAAATGAAACACAGATACAGTGGTCCACCGATAATTTGAATCGATTTTAATTAAGAAGCTTAAATGCAAGATTTGAAAAGATTTTAGAAAGATTTCGAACCAGAGGCAATCTAGTACAGCATCTAAGCGAAGCAGTTTAATGGAATAATGGAAACGAAAGTAAAAGAAATACAAACGTTAATAACTACTACAAGCAAAAGGACCAAATTACAATAATAATACACATGGAAAGAAAAAATAAATAAAAGAACGACAATAACAAGTCACCAGTACATCTAGAAGTTGCTAAATTAAATAAAATTAAAATAAAATAAGTTCAAAATGTTGCTAAACACACAAGCTCTTTCCTAATGAATTAAAATTGTAAATTGAATGGTAAGATATAAGCCTGGTAAATATGAAAAATAAATAGGAAAAAAATATTTCTTCAGCGACTTCCTCTCGGCAATCTTCTGGCAAAAACTCTGCGAGTGAATAAAATTGCCAGGAAAAGTTTTTCAAAAATCTGTCGTTAGGAACCGACTTTAAATAATAGGTCTCGCCACTCATGCATATAATTATTACACACAATATAAGTGATAGTGTGAAAAGCTTGGTCATCCTGTAAGCCAAATACAGATCAAAGTGAACACCGGAAATTGTCAGTCAAACAATGTATGTCTTCATAGCTGCCAGATAACTAAAACATAAAATCGTCAAATATTAGAAAAAAAAATCGTCAAAATCGTCAAACACGTTCTGGGAAATCGTCAAACTAATCGTCACAAAAATTCAGTGTGATGTACGCTAGAACCGACACATTTTTTAGTGCCTTAGTTTCTAAAGAGAATTTAAGAAATGCTTCACTTCATCTGATTTTCTTTCCATTTACACCGCATATATCGATTAGAATACAACTCTCATGTATAGGGCAGTGCCTCAACGACTATTTTGAGACTTCTCGGCCGCTTAGAAGAAAGGATGTAGTTGCCCGTTAATGACGGTAGGGCATCGAACTCCATTGATTCATTGCAGCATTGTTGCAATGTGATCTAGTTTCACTGTTGTATCGGAATTTTAACGAATGTTGTTCAAGCGAAATAGGAGACTTATACTCGAGAATTATCTATTCCTACGCAACGCTCGCCTTTCTTGGCGGGCACATACATATGTGTGTGGATGATTGACGAGTGGATCGCTCACTGCATTACAGACAAAATTCGTTCTTTAGTCGAACTATTCGTATGTGGAACTCCCTTCGTGCAGAGATTGTAGTTTTTTGGCTTTTAATGACATAAGATATAGAAAAATTTGGCAATAGTAATAACTGCAACGTAAATATAAAGCTTAAAGTAGCTTTTAATGTACTAAAGTAAAGAAAATAATGTAAATTTTTAATTTTTAAAAATCGTCAAAATAATGGGCATAAGTCGTCACATCGTCAATATGATATTTTTGGAGCACAAAATCGTTCAAATGGCGATAAATCGTCAAATCTGGCAGCTATGTGTGTCTTGTGTGCTAGTTAGCAAATAGAGTAGCGAAATTACCTCGACATCATCATAAAATCCAAATCGAAGAGTAGGAACAGAGAGAGTTTATTTTAAGAGTTAATCATATAAGGACAATGGATAAAAGGGTCAGATATTATAATGTCTTGTCATATTTGAAACTGTCGCAGTTTTCTGTAAACACTATATCTAAGTAAGGAGTGCGCACAAAAAAAATAGGCCCGCTTTTAAGCTAATTACTTTTGTCATAATTGAAAAAAGTGAATACCGCTAAATTTTTTTTGTAAGTCATCTGTTTCAAAATGCATGTGCTAAATTTCATTGCAATAGCAAAATTAGTTTTTATGAAAATGGCCACCCAACAAGAATGTCGTTAAAAAATAATTGAAATTTTCAATGAAAAACCGCGCCGCATACAAAAAACGATTGCTACGCTCGCAGGTGTTAACCAATAAACAGTTTCTAAGGTATGAATAAAACAATATAAGGAGTCTTTGAGTATTGAAAAAAAAAGATTTGCCGGCCAAAACACTGCAAGTAAAATAATACGTATTTTTCTAAAACATCCTAACATGTCTAGAGGAAAAGTGGCTCAAAATGTTGGATGCTCTGAGACCTTTGTCAGAAAAAAATTTTATACACAAAATAATTCAAATATTATTTACTTTAATTGAAATATAAAACGAAAAAAATCCGCCACTTAATTTTATTTCTATAACAAAAAGTGTAAGTGAAGTTTTTTTTTTGTGCGCACTCCTTATATTGGAAATGTATTTTACCACCAGACACTAAGTATACACATTAGAACTACATGAGTTGTGAACAGAAATTATTACCAAAAGTTCTTGAATGTTTATCGAATACATACACAACAAACTGAGTAATTGATTATGCTGTTTAATTAAATTTAATTAATTAATTTTAATAATTTAATAATTAATTTTAATTTAATTAAAATTAAATTGATTTTAAAACAAAAATCCTTTAAGCACTAGCAATTACGTATTGAAACAGGCATTGATTTTGCAAGTATTTCAGATTTTTGTTTGTAATTTCAGAGTTTAAAAATTTATTAATTATAAAGAAAAATTTAAGAGTATCCCATAAAATCTCAATTCATTTTAGAACTTATATGGACTTTATCTCCAGTAAAGAAATGAAGTTTAAAATAAGCTGCAAACCCACTGTGCCTACACTTTAAAGAGGGATGGATGCCCAGCTTTGGCAAAAGACAATTTTGTAACCCTTTTAAATTGATAATAAAAACAATAACAATAGCAATGAAGAGACAAACAAAAAAAAAATACAAAAACAATATGCTATACAAACAACAACAAAATGAAATGAAAAGAAAAGAAGAAAAACAAGCCAAACCATAAAACTTCTTTTGCTCATTTATTTTATTTCTTCGAAAACATGCTGCGTAGAGAAGGAGTTCCACGTCCAAATTTCTCAGTTTCTTAGCCTCCCTCTCGGGCTGTGCCAGTCTACACTAGTATAAATAAAACAAAGAAAAAACAATGAAGAAAACAAAACAAAAAGTGTAAAGAAAAACTCTTTCTTTAAATATTTATTGTTGTTGTTGTTGTTCTCCTTCTTTTTGTTGTTGCTTTTAGGCAATTCAAAATATAATTGTATTGCAAAATGTTCTCAAATAAAGATAAATTGTGTAATTTAATATGCCAAAGTTTTCTTTCCTTTTTTTTGTTTTTTTTTGTTTGTTTTGTTTGATTTTCTTTTTTCATGATAGTGTTTGTGTTTGTTTGTTTGTTTGTTTGTTTGACTGTGTATGATCAAGTTGTGCTTTTCAAATGATATTAATGTTATTGCTGATGCTGTTGTTTTGTTGTTCTTTTGGGTATTTTATTGGTCTCATAATAATTAAACTTCAAATTGTTGTTTTGTTTTACACTTAAAGGTTTGTATCCTTCTCCCTCTTTCTCTCTCTCTCTCTCTCTTTCCGTCTCTCTGTTGTATTCTTAAAGCAGTTGTCAGTGTTACTATTTCAACTATTATAAAAACATTTATTTCCAAAAGGGACACATTAAGAAGAGTGAGAAAAAAAGATATACGAGGGTAGATAAGAAAATTCGAAGCTTTTCAAACTTTCACCTTTTAACTGACAATATTGCGTTTGTCAAGAGCGTCATTAGATTTATTATTATATTAAGTAAAGATGCTAAAACATGGCGCCCAAACGATCCAATTTCCAAAACATAAAGTTCCTATGAGCTGCAGTATCAGAAGAATAAATAAGAACGTTGGTAGCAATCATTCACCTCAAGAGATAATGGAAAAGAATAAGCAATTATGCCGATAGGGTCCGAAGCAGAGATCAGCAACAAGTATTCAAAACGATAAGTACATTTAAATCATATTTATAAATTCTGATACTTATACGCATTCATACTTATTTTAATATGATACTACTCATACTCAAAGTTGGAACAACTCGTTGTATTCATACTTAACAATACGCATGGTGTTATTGACTTCGACTCGTCTCTACTTAACATTTACACGAAGCACAAAATAAGTATGATTCGCATACGAACACTACTATACAACAACAAAGGCTGTAAATTTTGATGAATGCTTCGAAACACTCGAATGACTTGTAAGTATTTAAGTTTTTTTTCGAAATTTATGAATCAGAATGAGTAGGAATGAAACATGGAATGAAACATGTTTCGAATGTTGTGAGTTTGATGTCAACGTTGTACTCATACTTATTGCAACTTATAAACCAATGTTGTAGAGGGTACGAATGAATCAGAGTAGTTGAATTTCAATTCTGTTGATTCATTTATACTCAAAATTGCATGAGTGCTTAAGAGTTGCGGAAAAACGATCTCTGATCCGAAGTACTAACGTCAACTCAACTTCAAACTAAATATCAAGATTGACAGCCAGAAAAGAGAGAGCTAATGTGTGTTTCTTCAAGAATTCGGGATAATAACGGCAAGAAAGTCCAGTGGATGTAAAAGTCCAGCCATGTAAATGCCATGAAAATTTTCTCAAAAAAAGTGTATCGTTCAGAGTCGACTTAAAACTGTAGGTCCCGCCACTCATGGAAAAAATTAACACTCCCAACATAAATGATGTGCGAAACTAGGTCGCCATGAACAATTATGTATGTAGCCTTGACGATCTACAACATATATATCGCAGTATTTAATAATCAATCAGCGCATTAAGCGCACACTCTAGCTGAAGTATGAGTTCTAAAAATTTTTCCTCCAAAGTGCAGAAACTACGGAGGCATTATGCCTATATTTGACAGCTATAGACAGCGAATTGATTGATTTAATGAGAAAAAGTGATATAAAAAGCGAAATTCTCAAGCTCATTCCATTAATCACCATTATTTGTTGAAAAGAACATTCAAATCAATGCCAAACTTGGGAACTGCGAATCATTATTTTTAAATTTCGTTGTAGAGAATATGTTTTTTTCTTTTGATGACCAGCTAAAGCATCTGTACTCCAAAAGGCTTATAAAATTCATGCTAATTGTTCAGAGATTGGAAGTTTAGAAAGTTTGCGTGAAGTGAAGTATGAAGTCATAGACATCTCACATGGTTTAGTGATTTTAATTTTGAATGGTGCCTTGAGTCTAGATTGATATAAGTTCTGTGTTACTATCAATCATCGAAAAGGCTGTAAACAAAATGTCTAAGTCCTTTCGTAACCAGCAAGGGTATATGAATAAAGAAACTGAAGAGTAAACAAAACAATGATTTCATCTAGTTGGGTATCGCCCAGTAAAATTATGGCGAACAATTTCTGTAATGTACGCCCTCCAATCCTCAACTACTTTCAATTGTCAAGAGGACGAACTTCAAGAAGGATAAATACTGAATACTATGCCATCCTGATAGGTCAATTTAACAACAACAAAAATTATACAAAGTTTACAGAGCTCAGAGAAAACTACTGCAACACATTATTATACAAAAAGTCATGGTCGTATTGAACCCCCCTCGTAAATGAAAAACTCAATTTGTTATTTTATATTTTACACATTTTCCAATTCCAATTTCAAATGAGTAATGAAAGTTAAAGCACAGGCTTAAGAGACATACACACACATACTGTAGCAAAGAGAAAAATGTCAATTTATAAGATTATTATGGGGTTTCTTTCCTTCTTTTTTTTGTTGGTTATTTTAAAACTGGCAATATTAATTTAAAATATTTTATTTATAACAATAAACCCTAACAACAACAAAAATATTTTTTTATAGTTATTGTTATTGTAATTGCTGGCTGGAAAATTGTCATTAAAATAAAAAGAAAATAAAACATTTTCATGCTCTCACATCGCATAGACAATTTATTAGTTCTAGCCGAAGAAGTGTGAAAGACAAGCAATTAAAATTCATTTTAATTCTCAAATAACAGAAGCATTACAGATCTTAAGTGGTGAAATTTTAAGAATAAATTTATGGTGATCAAATTTTATCGTGTTAAGTATGAGTTTTAGGATTGAGTGTGAATTATGACGTTTGGAAGTAAACTTAAATTTAAAATTTGATTCAAATATTTTTAAACTGAAAGTAATTCTTTGATATCTACTTAATGTGCTGTAATAATAGTTCTTTATAGGTTTTATTTGCTGCTTTTTTTGTTGTTCAAAATTTAAATTAAAATTTGTTCAAAATTTATTAATGTACCAGAAAACAAAGATTTACGGAAAGAATAGATTTTTTGTCTTCATTTAAATAAAAATATTGGAAAGTCGCTTTGATTGCTTGTCCAGGCTAGGGATGCCAAACGGGATCGATTTTTAAAAATCCCGGTATTCGGGATTTTGTAAATCCCGATGCCAAAATCCCGGTATATTTCGGGATAATACGGGATAATTCGGGATCCATAAATCCCGAAAAAACATGCGATTTTCTCTTAATTATAAAAATATTTTGTTAACAAAATCATTTGTATTCCAATTATGTATATCAGAATTATAGATCATTAAAAATAAAATATTAAAACTGCAAGACTAAAATTAACAATGAAGCGTAAATTAATAAAAATTTGTCATAAATATGCAAATGCATTAGTTTTAAAAAAATTATTTGGATTCCAACAAAATGATTAAAGCATATATCATGTAATCTGATAGGCTTGAACGAATTTAGTTGTCAACATACCCTGCCGTTGAAAAACACTTCTCGCAATCAACATTTGTTGGTAAAATAGTTCCAAAATAGCTGAATGCAGCTTGTAAATATTCTCCTCCACCAACTCCTGATGTAAACAAATCTATTTCTTTGGACAGTATCTAAATCAGTTACCCTTTTTATTCGTTTTGTAGGGCTTTAGTATTATTCGATGCCATCAAATAATTTTTTATCAATGGAAGTAGCGTTTTCCTCATCTGAAATACTATTACCGAAGTCGAATGATATAGAATTTTTTTCAGGACCTTTTGTAGGGTCAAAATACATATGAATTCACAATCCTGAAAAATCCCGTTACAAGTTTTTAAAAATCCCGGGATTAGGAATTTTATGAACCCCGAAAATCCCGGGATTTCGGGATTCGGGATTTTCCGATTGGCATCTCTAGTCCAGGCATATGCCTATAATGCGCTATCGGAATCAACTTGCAAAACATGCTTTAGACAGTTCAAAAATAACGATTTTCATAAGAGAAATGAAGAACGTGGCAGACAACCAAAAAAGTTTGAAGACCTCCAAACTAACGTACGTACGTGTAAGCAGTATTGGATGCGGATGACACTTTGAGTCCGAAATAAATACCAGAAATGTTAAATGTTGCACAACAAACATTGTCTGATTGTTTAAAAACTATTAAAAAGATTCCAAAAGTCTAGAAATTGTTAGGCACATAAATTGAATACCCAACAGATGGAAAACTAGAAATTTTGCTCCAAAGACACGACAGAAAATCAATGTTGCATCGTATTGTTACTGCTGAAGAAAAATAGATTTATTTTCAGAATATCTAACGGAAAAAATCATGGTTTAATCCAGGACAACCATAATCTTCGGCTGAAGAAACGTTTTGCTTGGCAGGAAAAGAATGCTGTGGATCTGGGGGTTCAGAAATGCATGGTGTATCAGGAGGTTCTAAAACCTGGTTAATACAGAGTGCTACCAACAACAAATGACCAATTTGTTCCTTATCCTGTCAGTTACAATATTGGTAAATTTAAATCTAATGTTCACAAAAACTACTCCACCTTCTTTCTATAACCTATTTTCCGAAACTTGCACAATGCACAGCATGAGTAGGGGCCATCCCCTGAGTGCTGGTTTTACCAACAAAAAAAAAATTTTAAACATACATTGATAGAAAAAAAAACCAGCGTCTGGAAGCTGATACGTTGTATTCACCAGGCTTAGTTCCTTGTTGCTACAATTTCCTTCCTTGAGGGAAGCATATTGCCTGAGCTTCAATTCTTACGAATAAGTAGTAAATTAAGTGACTAATTGGTTTGCTTCAAAAGACGTACCATTTTATTAGCGTGGAATTCACAAATTGTTTGAAAGATGGATAAAAGGTGTAGCCAGCAATGGTCAATACTTTGAGTAAAATCTTGATTTACTTTTCCTTTAAAAGCCACCTCATTTCTACCAGGATATGTTTTAATTAAACTTCCAATACGAGTATAATCTCTGTATCGCAACAATTTTTTTTTTGTTTACTTTGTAGGAACGTATGCCAGTGTATGTGGCAATAAATTTTTTTTTCCCCAATAAATGTTGGTAAGCAGGGGGGCTGATCTTTACAAAAATGAAAAAAAATGAAAAAAAAAAAATAAACATGCAACAAAACATGTCGAAAGTTAAATGCTGCCTTCTTTTTATGGATGAAAACAAAACCAGTCTGCCGTTGCAAGAGAAGAAAAGTTAACAATTTTGGCACCCAAAACAAATTATCGTGCATATAAAGTAACTCCCACATAATTTTAACAAATTTTATGACAAAAACTTATGCAACACTAAAGTAAGGAAACAGACAAAACAACAACAACAGCAACAACAAAAAAATCTTATTCTGTAACTCATAACCGCCTCATAGCAAAAGAGCTGCTGGTAGAAGAACAAGAAGGTAAAGAAAGGTCTGGTGGTGGCTGGCTGGCTGTTTTCTATAACCGAAAAAAACAGCAGTCAAAAGAAATAATTTTTGGCTAAAATAAGACAACAAAAAAAAGGAAAGAAAAAAAATTAAAAAAAATAAAAATGAAACAATTTTGTTTTTAAATGCTTTTACTCTATGAACATTATATTTGTTGGTAATGGTCCTGGTGCTGGTGCTGTTGTTGTTGTTGTATCTTTGCTAAGTGAATTTGGTGTCTGTTTTGGGTGTTGGTTCAACTTGTCTATTTATGATACTCTCTATTTCTCTCCATCTCTCTCTCTCTCTCTCTCTCTCCCTCACTCTCTCTGTAATACATTTTCTTTTCCTTTCTTTTTTCATTATATTTTCTGTATTTTTTTTCCAAATGGGTGGAAATGGAGATTCTTATGGCGATGTTGGTGCTGGTGGTGTTGTAATTGCTTTGACTTGGAAAGCTGTAAATCACAGCACAAGATTCAACATACCACAACAACAAGAGTAGCAAAAACACCAACACCAGAACGCAATAGTTAAAAGCCTTACACAGAGAGGGAAAAAAAGCATAAAAAAAAACAAAGGAAATCAGGAAGAGCAGATACCCCAAGTATTTGTAGTTTATGACTGTATGCACAAAACAAAATAAAGAAAAACACACAGACACACACACACACACACATATCCATATAGCTATAAACAATTGGGGTTGATAATAAATTGTTAAATATCCCAGGACACCAGCTCTTTTTCGTGGGGATTTTTTTTGTTTTTTTGTTTTATGGGAGTGAGTGAGTGAATATCAACAACATTAAGCAACATTTTAAGAAATCTTTTATTTATCAACTGGAAAATTATAAAGTAGTAGGAGAGCTACATACATATACGTATAGAATAAATTCTCAAGACATTCTTTTCTTATTTTTCACACACACACAAACGCTTATACCGATTTTTTTAATATACGAAAAACACTTTTCATTTCGAAATTTACTGAACATTATTAAAGTAATCATCGTGTGGAAGTTACATTTCAAGGAAGTCTTAATAAAAAGCCTAGAACATAATGTTAAAAAGTAAGAAATTTATAAAAATATTAGACAACTTTAAGAAGTATTAGGTAATTTTAATAAAATACTTAGAATTTTCTTTTAGGCTTAGGATATCAAAAATTTTAAAATATTGTGCCAGGATTAAATATTTCAAGGATTTTAATTAGAATATAAAAATTTATAAAAATTTTTTAAAATCATTGTTTTGAAACGATTTTAGGACCAGCTACATGACTTTTATTTAAACGTCTGACTGCCACTCTGTTGGCTGATATGTATTGCAACTAACTTCAGGTTAATATCATTTGTAAACCGTTCGTCTAACAGTTGACAGATTTATATCCAGTGACAGTTCATTTTGTTATTTATAAGCTTGCAATAGGATTTTGATCTATTGCATTCAGAAAAAAAGTTATTCGTGATGGAATTCAAGCGTGATAGTGTGATTGTTTTATAATTGGCCCTCCACCATTCAAGTGTGAATAAATCTTTTGTTTTTCGTACCATTGCTCGTTACCGTGATACTGGCAGTATTGCATCATGTCCAAAAAGTGGTCGAAAAAAAAAACGGTAGCAACACCAGAAATGATCCAAAAAAGGAAGGCCAGATTTGACCGAAATCCACGCCGCAGTGGTAGAAAAATTAGCTTGTTAGCTGAACACATCGCGAGAATAGATGTAACACTTATTGAAAACTGAGCTTGGACAAAAGCCATTGAAGTTCTAAAATGTACAAGAGCTCACCGATGTACAAAAAAAATTAGACCGGAAAGAGCCAAGGAGTTATTACGCTTGCACGAAAGTGGCCAGTTACTGAATTTGGTTTACTCCGATGAGAATCCATTCCAAATTGAGCAGTTTATAAACAAACAAAATGATCGGGTTTACTTGCCAAAGAGGTCAGCTGAAAACTTACACCTGAGATTGGCCACCAGTCCTCAAGCGCTGCCGATTGTAATGGTGTTGGCCGCCGTAACGGCTGATGGTCACTCCCCACTCGTATTCATCGAACGTGGGGTCCAAATAAATGCCGAATATTATTGCGAAAATGTCTTAAAGACAGTATTGAAGGCATGGGCAAACATTTCGGCCGCAGACCATGGACATTCCAACAGGGCTGAGCACTACCGCACTCAGCACATGTTAACCAAGAAAAGGAGGCTCCTCGCTTCATTTCTACCGCACAATGGCCACCAAAATCTCCGGATCTCAATCCGTTGGACTTTTGCGCTTGGGGCATTTTGAAGAGTATGGTTCTCATTAAAAAATTCTAAAGTGTCGATCATCTCAAGACGGCGCTTCGCAGGGAATGGGCCAAAATACTGCAGAGCCATTTTCGTCCAGCCTGTGATGACTTTGTCGGCCGTTTGAAGGCCATAATTCGTACCGAAGGTGGCCAATTCGAATAAATCTAAACGGGACCTAAAATTTTATGACATTTTTTGCTTTTGAACAATAAAATTAAAAGAAAAAATTTTAAAATGTATCGCTTTACTTTGTTGCATTATATATCAGCCACCCTGTATGTATAAGTCATATGTTACTTTGTATGCCTATCAAATGGAAGCATCTAACATATGCCATATCATTTGAATACAAAAAACTGTTGACGTTCGGTGTGGTTGTTTCGATGCAATGCATTGCAAAGTAGCCTCTATGTTATGTACTCATTTCTGCTCGGAGGTAGTGGAGCAGTTTGACCAGACATTTTAATGCACTGCCCTCAACCTCCAAGTATGTCTCCTGCATCCTCATCAGCAGTGTTTCCACTGTCAGTAAGAACACCTTCCTGCCTCTTATTCGCACAGGCCCTTTATATGTGTTCGGGTATTCCTTTTTCTAATCACGTGCACATTACACATTACAAAACAATGTGTCCTTTGAGTCTATTATACTCACTAAAATGCCGGTTACAATGCTTAGGCTACTTCTCGAGAGCCTTGTGCATACATAGATAATTAGTTAGGATTATAACCTAGCTTCTTACGCCACCTATGTTGTGTGTGTTAATTTTATGCAAGAGTGGTGGAACTTACTTACTTACTTACTTACACTTTACGAAGGACAGATTTTTGAGAAACATTATATGGCAATTTCTCATTTACTTTCAGGATGTTTGCCAGATTTTTGCTGATAACATTGTTCGTCGAAGTAATATTTCATTTTATTGGTGATGTCTGAGCTGGAGTTAGAACCATAGCCTCATGTCAAATATGCCAATACATTACCTAGTAGACTACGGCTGCCAACAGCAAAACAGAAATAAGTGTGAAGAAACAAAAATGATAGGTGAAATAAGGAGTGCGCACGAAAAAAATGGGCCTACTTTTAAGCTTATAACTTTAATCATAATTGAAAAAAATGAATACCGTTGCATTGTTTTTGTTAGTCACCTGTTTGAAGATCCACGAGCAAAATTTTATTGGAATAGCAAAATTAGTTTTTTGAAGATGGGCACCCAACAAGAGTGTCGTACAAAAAAATTTAAATTTTTAATGAAAAACCCCAATGAAAAACCGAAAAACAGTTTCTAAGGTAAAAATAAAAAAATATAAGAAGTCTTTGAGTATTGAGAGAAAGCGTGGAAGTGGAAGAAAAAAAAGGATTTGCCGACCAAAACAAAGTCAGTAAAATAATACGTCTTTTTCTAAAACAGCCTAAAAGGAAGGAAAGTGGCTCAAAAAATTGGATGCTCTGAGACTTTTGTCAGTAAAAGAAATTTTATACACTAAATAATTCAAATATTATTTACTTTAATTGAAATATAAAATGAAAAAAAGCCGCCACTTTGTTTTATTTCTATAACGAAAAGTGTAAGTCCAGTTTTTTTTTCGTGCGCACTCCTTACCACACTTAATTAAATGTATAGAATTGTCAGAAATCAAATTAAAGGTCACTAAATCGTTGGTTCTGATTTGATCAACTCGATCTCAGTGTTTTTGAAAATAAATGGAACTTGTGAGGTTCTATATACTCCTCATCCTGGCACTAACAATTTTGCAAAACAATAATTTTAAATTTTCTGGAAATTTAATCAAGAATAAATAATAATTACTCCAACTACCAACCTATGTGCAACATTACCAAGGAAACTCGAAATTTACCAGTAAATTTAAACATTTTTCGTTCATTCTTATTTTTTGACATGCTTAAACTATATCGTATATTAAAATGTTAAAACATAATGCTATTGCCGTTGCTGTTGTTGTTGTTGCTGATTATAGTTTGTTTGTATACAACCTACAGCATAAATAAATTAATGACTAAACGAGTAGAATGTTTTTTTTTCTTCTTCTACTCTGTGTGTACCCGCATGTCTGCACTGATTTAATATGATTTTTTAGAGAAAGAAAAAGCGGAAACCCCCGAAAAAAATATTTTCAAAATTACTGTGTAGCATTTTTGAAAAGGGTGCAGCAACCTTTAGAGTCCCAAAAAAATAATACACAACAGTAATGCCATAAAAAGACTAGACAATAAACCCCAAGAAGAGGAAGAACAAAAAAGCAAAAAGCAAGAAGACAGACAACAAATTCATTAACAAACAAACTGCTGCTGCTGCTGGTAGTGTTGTTAAAAGCAAGTTACCAACAGCAACGCCATTAAATGGAAGACAGAGAAAAAACAAAACAAAATCTGGCACAGAACTGGGAAGAAGCACAAGAAAGTTTATGATTTCCTTTCTTTTTCTTTTTTGGAGCATTAAAATAAAATTTTAAAAGCAAATGCAACCAAAATTTTGCTCATATAAGTTCTCGTAATTGTATTAGTAAACGTTGGCAATATGTACACAAAATTATTACAAAAACACTGTGTACATGAGGAAGCATACATCACGGGGTAAAGTTTTTAGTTTCCGTTTGAATTTTGTTTTTTATTATTTTCTTTACAGCTTAAAAACAATTAAAAGAAAGTGAAATTCTAAAACGAATTTTTCCAACACTATTTGCATAATTTTATATATGTTTTGTAGTGTTGGACAATATACATTCAAGTTTCAAGAACACTCGAACACAATTTTGAGAACAGCTCAAGTAAAGTTAAATGAGTTACAGAGACGGGTTTATGTTGGTATAACCTTGGCAAGAAGAGCCTAACGACACTGCTGTTACAGTGCATTCCATAGGTAGTAAATACCATAGCGGTGGAGACTATAGTTAGGTTCGTGTAAGGCAAATCTAACACAATATTTGTAAGGGCCATCATGGCCTAACAAATCAAATAGTTCACACTTCTTCCCTTAAATAACTCCTAGACCATATTAGAAAAAGCATTGGCAAGTGTTTTAATACGAATTTAATTTATAGGAGTTAAAGGAATTATTATGCTATTACACATACACTTTTGACAGAAAAACCATTCAGAGATCAACAATAAGTATTCAAAACAATGAGTAGGTTCGAGTTATACTTATAATTTCAGATACTTGTACGCATTCATATCATACGCATACTTAAAGTATGAGTCGTATTCATACGCATGATATTATTGACTTCGACTCGTCTCTACTTAACATTTACACGAAGCACAAAATAAATATGATTCGCTTACGAACACTGCAATACTCACATGGAGAATGTGTGAATCCTTTGCTTCTTGTCTTTGTCTTTCCTTTCTGCATTGTTTGTATATTCAACAAAAAGACAGGCTATAAATTTTGATGAATGATTCGAGCCATTCGAATCACTTATAAGTATTATAAGTATTTTCCTAAATGTATGAATCAGAATGAGTAGGCGTATAAATCAAACATATTTCGAATGTTGTACTCATACTCATTGAAACCTGTACTTATAAATCAATGTTGTAGCGGCTACGAATGAATCAGAGTAGATGAATTTCAATTCTGTTGATTCACTCATACTCAAAATTGCATAAGTGCTTATGAGTAGCGGAAAAACGATTCATTGCTGATCTCTGGTGTATATGTATTGATGTGTCAAGGATATGTAGTGGAATAATCCCAAAATAACATATTCAGAGTTTATGGGATAACTGTAAAGTAGATCCATTTCAACATGGATAACAAAAAACACAGAGGACGTCGCTTTGTAATAATATTCCACAGCCAGGATACTTTAAGCGCATTTATCCCCTATGAGATTGACTATAAATTGGAATAGGAAGCTGAATCCACTGGGAGGTCCAGTTACATAGAAAATTACGATAATGAGCAAACAGATCCACATGCTGCCAAAACCAGAATCTTCTTGTGCCCTAGTACAAGAGGTATTCTCGGCAAAACTTTTATTCCGCAATGAGAATTTACTTGAGTAATACATAAGACCATCGCGAAGTAGCCTGAGCATTATTATCAAAATTTTAACGGCAATACTAGTAAAGTTCAGGTGTCAAACATGTAGACGAGAGAAAGCATTTGAAACTCCAGACCAAATATCTCCAACACGAGCACGAATAATGAAAGAATATTTCTTCTGTCATTTCCAGTTAGCAGAATTCTGGCAAAAACTTTCTCAAAAATCTATCGTTCGGGGGCGGCGACTGGAAACTGTCTTGTATAAAATTACCACAGACAACATAAGCAGTGAGAGAAGGTAGTTCGTATGAGAAGGAAATATTCTACTCATCTCCAGAGTGTTGGTTATGTTAAAAAGAGATTAATTGTTACCACCTTAAATTAATTGCAGTCAAATCGAATTATTTATGATATTGAAAATTATAAAAAAAAAAAACTGTAAGCCGTTTAATCCGTCGAATTAAAACTAATTTTTATTTTTTTCTTTTGAATTTGTTTTCCTAAAGCAAAAATTCTATTTAAAAATTTTATATTCCTAAGCTGATTATGACAGCATAAAAATTTTCGGTTTTATTTACTTTGTTAATGAGAAATTTTTGGATTTTTTTTTTTTGCTGTCTAAAAGTTTACTTTAGTTTGACTCGGTAGTTAAATAAACTTTAATACTAATCGCCTATATTACATATTCATACATACATACATACATACTTACTAAATACTGTATATGTGTGAAGAGATAACACACGTAGCATTAATATTTTTGCTCTTATAAAACAAAAATGCCAACTAATTTCAATGTATGTTGTAAAAGAAGGCAAACGCGAGGTAAATGAGTGGTAAGTAAACAGGAAAAAAATGCTAACGTTAAATAAATAGAAAATAGCAGAAGACTGGGTTACACTTTGGCCTTTAATGGCTAAGCCATTAGGAAAAAAAACCAAAAAAAAAAAAGTTAAAGCTTTTGCTGGTAAAGATAGTTCAAACAAGGGCTCTAAGATTAATTAAATAAAAAAATTTCACACATTTTTATAACCAACACACTAACGCACACTCACATACAGTCAACCCTCCTATAACGCGGTGAGTGCGTAACGCGTTATATGGAAACCGCGCTATAGGAAACTCGGATTTCAGGTACAAATTAGACTAATTTGTAGCGCATTCTATGGAAACCGTCTACCGCGTTGTTTGGAAACCGCGCTATAAGAAACACAGACTTAGTTCCACGTTATATGGAGACCAAGAAATACAAAAGGCAAGACAAAATATAAATTATTTTTGTTGAATTCAAGAGTTCATATAAGGATTGATAAAAAAAATTAAATAGAAACGAAACTAAAAGACCGATTTCCAACAAAATTAAAAAAGACTTGTAAAATAATGTAACTTTTTAATATTTACCCACACTTGGTTCATCTTCATTCATTGTTTTTTAAAATTGATAATCCAACTGCTATTGTTTTGCACGGTACTGTATCTCGACTGAGCTTTTGCGTGGAAAATAGAACTTATATTAAACCCTCTATCAAATTAATATTCATTCATAGGCTGTGCGGAAGGAAGTTATGGGATAAAGTTTAACGGAAACCGCGCTATAAGAGTACCGCGTCACAATTTCAGCCCCGCATTAAATGGCAACCGAGTTCTAAGAGTACCGCGTTATAGGAGGGTTGACTGTACATAGTTTGTTTATACAATATTATGAAAATGATTAAAAAGTAAAAAATAATATATGAGCGTATATGTACTTGTATTTGTGGATAGTTAACACGTATAAGCCATAACATTTGGCTGCACTGCTATTAATGCGTTATAATAGGTGGATGTGTATTTAACATTATGTTTACATTACATTAAGCTTCATGTAACCTCTCTTACACATACATACATATGTACATGCATAGAGAAATGGTTTAAAAAAAAAAAACTAAAAGACAGAAATAGAGAGAAAAGCAATGACAATGTATAGGATAATGTTTATAAACATTTGTTAGAGACAAATAATTATAACACATACACTCTCACACGTCTACACGTGCATATCTGTAAATGTAAAGTTGTTAGAGAATTAATCTGATCATTAACAAGATACTCGTATTCATACGAAAGTTCATGTACATTATGAAACATATTGTACGTATGTATGCACCCACACACATATGTATGGTATGCATATGGTAGATTTGAACAACAACAACAAAAAAATTATAATAGTTTTCTAAAATGTTGTTTGCCAATATTATTAAAAATCCCTGTTAAGCATAATATTTTATTTCTCTCTCTTGTAGGCATTTAAATAAGCTCTTCTAATTAATGTTAAACAACACGAGTAAGGACACTTTGAAACAAAGGATTTTTTTTCCAAAGGTTACAAGAGTTCACTCACATTAGTTCATATAAGTACATACACTACGTTCATAAGTTACTCCCATTCTTATTTCATAATCTGTTGTAATGGATTTGTATTTTATAAAGCTGGTAAGCATCCTTAATTCTATAAAAGGAGGCAAAAGTACAAAGCCTCATCAAGTTGGCTGGATAATAAATTCAGTCAAAAGATCAATTATGCAGAGATATAATAAAAGTATGTTGTGGGCTTGCTTGGCAAAGCTTAAAAAATATTTTTAAGATAATGGCCAGCTCACATAAACTTGAAAACAAAACTATGAGGCAAACCATAGTGGCAATACTATCCATGGACTTGGATTTAAAATCTGTCCACAGTGTTCGACGCAGGAATTACTTTTACAAGATGATCGTTTCACATATACAGTGGACAGCAAAAGTCTTACTTCTCCAAAATATTTTTTTTTAATAAGCAGCACTCAGGAGATGGCCCCTAGTCATCCAGTGCATTGTGCAGGTTTAAGAAAATAGGTTATAGGAAGGTGGAAAGAGGGATTAGTGTTTGTGAACATTTAATCTAAACTTACCAATATCGTAAGTGACGGGAAAAACTACCGCAAAAAGAAAAATTAATTTTCCCTGTAATGCATTGTGCGGTTCACTGCACAATCAACCACAACAGGATGTGCTCTGCGAGAAGTACGAGTATCACGTAAAAATATGTGATTATCGGGAACCAAGCCCCTTATCTTTCGAGAGCACCTCCCATTATAGTACCGATAGAACAATGAAACACACGCCACATTGCGAGAATGCTCTAACGAATCAATAGAGTTGGATACCCTACTATCATTAAAAAGCACCTTGACGCTCTCCTGTCGCATTTCAAAATAAACTTTGAAGCACCGGCCCATACATAAGAGTTGTACTCCATCTGAGGTCGGATAAGGGTCTTGTAAATAGTAAAAAGGTCGGAAGGAGTGAAGTATTTTCTGCACTGTTTTAAAAAACCCAGGCACTTGAATGCTTCCTTCGACACTCGAAAAATGTGATCGTTCCAACGAGCATTACAACTAATTCTCATGCCCAGAATATCAAGAACATTGCCCATAGATACAGATGACACAACACCAGCATCCCGCCGGTGTGTCAAAAAACAGCATAGGGTCTTGCACGCATTAAAATTGTTCCTGTTTGCGCGGCTCCATTCAGAGATTGTTATCAGGTAACCTGTGAGCGCGTCATTCATGTTTGACCTACTCGCCCCAAAAGGCTCAGCCTCCGATCAAATTAATATGAATATCAAATATTGCTGTCATCCGGAAAGGAGTAAATATGATTCGAAGTAATATATAAAAGATCATTAAGAAAAACAAGAAATAGAGAAGGAGAAAGAACAGAGCCCTGCGGTACCTTTGACTTTATCCTAAACTTGTCGGAAAAGATGTCATCAATAACCATTCTCATAGTGCGATCTTTGAGAAAGCTCGTTATAAATCGAGAGAAGTGACTACCGACACCAAAAGCAATTAACTTCTATACCAGAACTTCATGTCAGACTATACCAAACGTCTTTGAGATATCCAGAGCTGCAACCCTGGTCTCACCAAAGCGGTGAATGAAACCATTCCATCTTTCGGAGAGTAACGCCAAAAGGTCGCCAGTAGAACGCACTTTACGCACCGTACTGACGTTCATTTAGCAAACCGTTGGACTGCAAATACCTCACAAACTGGTGATTAATCATACTCTCCCTCACTTTCGAAAGAGTAGAACAAACAGCTATTAGGCGGTAGTTCAAATCTTTCAAATGATGTCCTAAATAATCTCTTGAAGTCATATCGAGACTTTGAGCCAGAGTATTAGGTAAGTGGGGACTTTTTAGGGTTATATTATGCAGTTTAGGGTTATGTTATGTTATGCCGTAATGCAAGGAACGTAAATCTAATATCATCTTCTGCTATATAACAACTCGTTTTCCAAGAAAAATACAACGTTTTGGAATCGAAAATTAGATCCGTATTGTAACAACCAGTGCTAACAAGGAGAAAATTCCTTACAGAGATCTACTAGACTTTATTCTGTTGTTATTTGAACACGGTTTCTACTATAGTTTGCCCCATTCTATTAGGCGGTCATTTAAAAAGATGTACAGATTTTATTTCAAATTTATCTCCTCCTTTGTCGAGATTTAGAAAGCATCTTATGGATTCGAATTTATGCTACCATTAGCATACATGACATCGTTATTGCTATCTCTCATGTTCAAACGCCCTTCTATGATTCCTTTTCTAAATCGATTGTCGAAGTCACTCTCTTATCTGTTTCATGTTCAAATATTTTCATGTGAATTTTTACAAGAGATTATCTCATCGGTATAGTTTTTAGTGTTTTACCTCCCATTGCTAGCACTTATTATAATAAAACATCGGCATAAAAAATGCTTTCGATGAATGCATATGTAAAATATTTCCAACAGTTGTAGCATATTTACATAAAAATTTAATTAAAAGAATGTAATGAAATAAATACAAAAGAAAAATTTGATTGTTTAACATTAAATAGAAGAATAAACTCACCTGCAAAATATGCCAACATGGCTGTTAGGACGACTGATATTAAAATTAAGGCGATACTCAAACATTTCCAGGAACAACGATGCTGACAGCGTTTATCTATGTGAAACCTGCAAATAAATGGAAAGGAAACAAGAAAAATAAATATTGAACATAAAGAAAATAGAAATAAGAATCATCATTATCATATAATTAGATGTGAAAGAATAAATTTAGACTTGCGTTGCATTCAAACGCACTTTCTTTTGTTATCTTATTTATCATGCTCTATGATTATAATTCTTCTCAAAGAAATTCAAATTGTCTAGTATTTAAATCATTATTATATTATTATTTCAGGTATCTTTTGTAAGCATTATAGGATCAAAACAACTTTCCTCCAGCTATATTATTCGTTCTCAAGTTCTATTGCATTTTATCAGGCTTATTTCATAAGTTTGACTGCACTATACATGAAAGGGACATCCGAAACGCCGCTGATGTCCGATCAAATTGTTTAACAATCTTAAAATAGTAGGTAATTGGCTTCATGGCTAGTTTTAAATCGAATCACCACTCAATCGAATCTCAGAGTTAAATACATAATTTTCTGACTCTATAACATTAGTCATTGGTTCCCGATATTCATATATTTTTACGTGGTACTTAAGCTTCTCGCAGAGCACATCCTTTTGTGGTTGATTGTCCAGTGAACCGCACAATGCATTACAGGGAGAATTCATTTTTTTGCCCGCACTGCTCTCTTCTGGAATGATCTTCCTGCAAGGGTTTTTCATGTCAATTACGATATTGGTAAGTTTAAATCAAATGTCCACAAACACTACTCCCTCTTTCCACCTCCCTATAACCTATTTTCCTAAACCTGCACAATGCACTGCATGAGTAGGGGCCATCCCCTGAGTGTTGGTTTTTATAAAAAAAAATTAGCAACACAGATCTCCAAAACTTAACCAAAAAATCCAATTCAGTTTAAAGGCAGAAAATGGGGCTGGATTTTTTGTGGAGGTTGATATTTTCTAGATTAAGACCGAAAATATTACAAGAATTCAGCAGAGTTAGCTAAGCACCTTCATATTCCAAGAACGAGAATAGAGCGAACATATTTAGAAAGCCGCATAGACAACAACTTCAAACCGTACATGGTTTTAAGGGGCATTAAGAGGATCATATGCTCACAAGAAGAACAAGTGAAAATATTCTTGAACAACGTAGTGTACACCATAACGTGCAAGTTGCGTACCATGCTTGGGTTCAATTTTGTATATCAAAAATGCGTAATTCTTGCACAAAATTATTCTAAGCGGCAACCAGCTAAGTTGTGAGCTTTGATAGGTTAAACTCAAACATTTTTTTTTATTTCTTAAACCCTCGAAACTTGTTTTAGTTGACAAAAACGTCTGAGAATCGGACAACATATATTTTATGTATCCCTCAATGTTATGAGGGCGTGGCAAATTGTTAAAATTGATTATTTAGGTACATATTTATCGTTGGCGAATAAAATTCGGTAGGTAAGTTCATAGAGTCGATATCAACAACACCACCACATCCTCCCCTTCAAGTGACACCTATAACTCTTAAACTACTGGACCAATTTTAACTATTCTTCTTTTGTTCGAAAACTTTTCAAGTTTAGATGGTTGAAAAAAAAAAATCGTTGTAGCAAAAAAGTAGTCGCGGCAAACCTATAAAATTGAATATTTAGGAACATAGTAAGCGTAGACTAATGAAATTTGGTGGATAAGTTCGTAGAGTCTCACCAAAAATTGGCATTTTAATCTTCCCCTTCTAAAAGATACATAAAGTCGGCTAATCCGATGGTTTATGACTACATATATAACATGTATATCTGTTATGTAGCCAATTACAATAAATATATAATGTGACCTATTTTGGGCAATAAATTAAATCACTTTTGGGTGAGACGAAGTTCGCTGGGTCCGCTAGTTTTTGGATGGATTTGTGGATGGATTTTTGGATGGATTTTTGGATGGATCTTAATTGTTTATTGGAAAATTTGTCAATTTCAGTTTTGAGCGATCACCAGAAGTTGCTACTGCAGCAAGATATATATTAGACAGCAGTTATATATGAAACCGAAACGTCAGATTTTAAGACAATCGCTTCTTCCTCCTCCGAACCGCAGTACCTGCGAGTCTTCCGACATTGCCTACCAAAAGAACAATGGTCCGTAAAGATTTGTCATTGTGCATACGATTTAAGACCAGAAATGAGTTAGTGCTCGTGTCCAGCAGAGTCTGATAATTATTCACATACTCTCTTGCTGGCAACGAGATTGAGCCTTCTCGTATACGCTTATATATATAAAAATGAATGTGTGTTTATTTGTTTGTGGGTTTGTTTGTTTGAACCGATTTTCTTGATATTTTAACAGTACCTTCCTGTATGTCTGGAAGGAACTAAAGGCAAAAAATTGTAAATTATTTAAAATTTTAAGTAGGCGAGGTGCTACGCCCACATATCCAATAAGTATTTAATATTGTATATCTCATAAATTTCAACAGCTAAAGTCCTCAAATTTTGTATGGACGACTTTGAAGTATATAGGAACCAAATGGGGGGATTGGTAATAGTGGGCGTCTCACATCTATCTATATATAAAAAATGAGTGTGTGTTTATTTGTTTGTGGGTTTGTTAGTTTAAAGTTTATAGGCGGCTAAACGGCTAGCCAGTTTTTTTTATTGAAATTTTAACAGTAGTTTCCTGTATGTCTGAAAGGAACTATAGGCTATTTTTTATTTTAAAATTTCAAGTAGACGAGGTGTCACGCCCACATACCCAATAAGTATTTAATATCGCATGTCTCATAAACTTCAACAAAATAAAAAGTAGCCTTACAGACATACATGAAGGTGCTGTAAAAATTTTCAAGAAAATCGATCCGGCCGTTTTTAAATATATAGATTCATATATTCATATAGGATATGCCACGCCCCTCTTGCTAGTATAAGATAAAATTCCATTAAACTTTATTTTTAATTGAATTTCAAAAAATTAAATAAATTCAATTGGCTGTAAACAATGTACTGAAAACAATAACTATTAAATATTCATGTATGGCCTAAAATGAGGCAAAAGTAAATAAACAAATATTGTAGAAATAATTTTAAAGTGTCATTAAAAAAAAAAAATTGTTTGTCCAACAAAAATACAAATACGGAAATAAAGGAAAAGTGTTGCGATTGCTGTTGCAATATATGGCATACTGTTGACACAAATGAAAAGCAAATAAACAGCGAGCAACACAGCAATAGGTAAGCAAATAATAATAATACAACAGCAATAGCAAACAAATAGCAAAAAAAATCTAACATTACACCTTCACCAAACAGTGAATAAGTGTCATAACTCAAATGCTCAATGTGCAGTACAAGGCATGACACAACTTATACTGGCTGACCAAAAAAAATAGAATTTATTCTACACACTCATATACACACATTCTCGCTTGCATTTGTAAAATGTTGGAAATTTTTGCTAAACATCTCCTTCCATTTTTATTGCGCCTTATGTCTAATGAAGCCTTTTCACTTTAACTAATGGGTAATAATTTTTTTTTTGTTCTTAATGCTGCTGCTGCAGTTGCTTTTGCTGACTGACTGACGCCTCAATGGTAGGAACGAAGGAACGTGTGCATTCAAAGCTTGAAGGCAAGGTAGCGCACAAGTGTTCTTGACAATTTTACACCAGCTACTCATCTCTTCTGCTTTACAGCAGAGGCAGCCAATTCACACCTCTGCATTTTATCTTTGTGGCAATGGAAACAAAAAAATCGTTGCAGAATAAAGCAATTATTCATTCTAAGTAACAACATATTGCCTTAACACATAATCACACTTGTCTATTATACACAATACATGTAGGTATGTATGTATGTATGTATGTATGCAAGCAAGATGTGTATTGTATATGCAACTCCTTCCTGGTTTTCAAAATCAGTAACAATGTTGCTGTTGCAATGCCATCTCCATCCGTGTTTAAAAAGCTCAAAGAAAAAAACAAAACAAAAATAATGAAGAAATTTAAATTCAGTGTAAATTTATGCCAAAAATTAACCAAACAAAAGGAAGCCATACAGTACGGGGCAAAAAAATAGTAAAACTTTAATGTTTATGTTAATTTATATGAGATAAGTTAAGGAATAAACAAGTCGCCGTTGTCTAATAGGTAGTGTGTTGGGTGATTAGACAAAAGGGTAAGATGAAATGAAAAATACATACTTCTTCGGCGGCTTCCTTTCAGCAGATTTCTGGCAAAAACTCTGGGAAAAAATAAAATTGCATGAAAAGTTTCTCAAAAATCTATCAGTCGAAATGAACTTTAAATAGTAAGTTCCGTAACACTCATGTAAAATATTAATACACATAAGTGGTGTGAGAAGCTAGGTCGTAGTCTTGACTGAAAAATTGTAATAGCCAACTGATTTTGTGTAAGTTAGGGAATTAAATTGAGAATAAAAACGAAATCTTTTATTGCTTTGGAGCTGTCTAAAGCTCTTTAAGAGATGATATCACTTTTAATGTTTGCAAGACTCTGTGTAGAGTTGGGGAATTGTTTTCTGTTTGCTTGACTTAGTGAAAACAAAAATACCACCCGGACAGTAAAAAGTATCCAATTTAATCCGGTATTCCTGATAACAAATTCACCAGTTGCACTGTCCAAATATGTAAAGAAAATATTTGCCTCGAAATTACTGCTCCTTTTTGTTACTTGGGAATCACATTAAAGAAAAAAGCTATTAAGCACTAGCCAGATCTTAAGTAGTAGCTAAAGAGAAATTATAAGAACCCAAAAGACTTTAAGCCATTTTAAGACAATTAATTTGTCTCATTTCAACCCAATCGAACAGTCAAGGCATGATGTACAGTTTAAAAGCTAATAATGCTGTTTCAATTGTCATGTTTCAATTGTTTTGAATCTGGAATATATACTAACCCTGAGCAATTCCTACTAACTGTTTAAGATCGTAACTTAACATACCTTCATAGATGTATAGTTGGTCATTACAACCCTTCTGTCAGGATTACGACCTAGTTTCTTATACCACTTACGTTGTGTGCATTATTTTTATATATGAGTAGTGGTACGTAGAGTTTTCTACTCCAAATGATAGATTTTTGACAAACTTTTCATAACGATTTTACTTAATCTCAGGGTTTATAGCATAAATCTGATGAGAGGAAGTTTTTTTATATTTCGTTTTGTTGGAGATATTTCACTTGGGGCTTGAAGCTACTAGACTACTACAAACCATATAATGGAACCCACAATTTAGTCATCAAATAAAATGCGAATGCCAAAGGAATCCCATATCACTCATGGGGATATTAATTGATATTAATTGGGGATACATAATTGATCATTAGAACCCATCAGTCAGGACTATTGACCTAGTTTCTCACACCACTTATGTTGTGTGTGTTAATTTTCTACATGAGTAGCGGGACCTACAGTTTAAAGTCGACTCCGACCGACAGATTTTATGAAAAACTTTTCATGGCTTTTACGTCTAATAAGCCAATATACTACCTACTAGACCACGGCGACCCATGGATCTAAACTGTCAGTAATTGAACGGTCTGAAGGCTGAAATCTATTAAAATGAGTAAAGTTGTAATTTGCCATTATCATCGCTTAGTCAAGATTACGGCCTAGCTTTTCACACCACCCACCGTAGTCCAGTGGGTTGTGTGTTGACTTATTAGACGTAAAGCCAGAATTCGAGCCCTAGGCCAGACTTCAAAACAAAATACAAAAAGCAGATTTCTGGCAAAAACTCTGACAGTAAATAAAATTGCCATGAAAAGTTTCTCAAAATAATCTGTCGTTCGGAGTCGTCTTTAAACTGTAGGACCCGCCACTTATGTATAAAATTACCACGCATAACGTAAGTGGTGTGAGACACTAGATCAATAATCCTGAATGAAAGACCACGTATGTATGTATATATGTATATATTGTGTGACAATCTTTTCATGCTGCAGATCCAGTAGATTTACGTTGACTCTAAAAAAAAATCACACACCAGTTGACTGTTTTCATGAATCACAAAACATGAGTTTTGCTATACGAACAAGGACGCCATATCTATGGCTCATTGGTTTATTTGAAATTCAAAAGGAGATTATCAAACCCAGGCCTGCATGAAAAGCTATTAATTTAAAGACTCTGCACTCTATTTACAAATTATTTAAAAACTCAAACTGTATTGCTACTTAACTGTCTGCTGCTGTTATAAAACAATCTCATACTAATGTATACATTTACATAAGCATACATAATGTATGTAACTCCCTCATAAATACACACACAAACAGTGTTACTGTGTGTGTGTGTGGTGTTAACATGCTATAAGGAAACTATTATTTAAACTGTGATTCATGTTTTCCTAAAAAATCTTCTTCTCTTTTATTTTTATTTTTTCTTACTTCAAGCTTAAACACCCTCTCTCTCCCTCACTCTCACTCTCTCTCTCTTACACTAATATACACACAATGAAAAATAGTTTCCTTACCGCTCACCTTGCATTCGTTTAGTGGTGTATGCATTAAGAGTGTTTTTTAGTTGATAACATGCTTTGGTAAGCATTTCATTAAAGGATATGCATACAAGCATACCAGCAGCAACCATAACAACGTCAACAACAAATATTAATGAAAACAAAAATTTTTGTTAAAATACAAACATACATACATATACATTAGGGTGGGTCCCATTTGTATGGAGAAAAAATAAGGTATAGGTGTTGTTAAATAAAATGAAAATTTGATTCATTCTAAGGCCATGTTTCTAAAAGTATTGTCCTGAGGCTAGATTAAAGGAAAAAAAGGTCCTTTTTTGAGGTCTTTTGGATTATTTCCATATTTCTTCCAAAGAAACTATATATAAATTTGGTATCATATGAAAGGTCTTTAAAAGGCGCTTTCAATAGGTTATCAGAAATTCTAAAAAAAAAATTTTAAAATTCAAAAATTTTTAAAATTTCTGGCAAAATTTTTATTTTTTTTTAATTTTTTCATAGAATTTATTTAACTAAACTGCTGAAATTTCTTGATTATAAAGACCATGTGCTTTCAATTGGTTATTAGCGGGATATACCGCCAATGTTTTAGTTTAATTTGAAATATTTATTATGTAACAAAATAATGGTATAAGAAATTATACATCAATGGAAAGCTTATAAAATTTTATGCTATTTTGATGCCCATTAAGAGAGGTTGTCAGATAGAGAAGAAATTAGGTTTAAAAAAATTTTGAATAAAAATTGAACTAGATTGAATTTTGAAAAACGGAAAAAACCATTTTGGTTAAATTATATGGTCTTTATAATCAAGAAATTTCAGCAATTTAGTTAAATAAATTCTATGAAAAAATTAAAAAAAAACAAAAATTTTGTCCCAAATTTTTAAAATATTTGAATTTTTAAAATTTTTCAATTTTTGAATTTTAAAAATTTGTTTAAATTTCTGATAACCTATTGAAAGTGCCTCTTAAGGACCTTTCATATGATACCAAATTTATATATTGTTCCTTTGGAAGAAATATGAAAAAAATCCAAAAAACCTCAAAAAAGGACCTTTTTATCCTTTGATCCAGCTTACCAAATATTGGCTCCAGGACAAAACTTTGAGAAACATAGTCTTAGAATGAATCAAACTTTCATTTTAATTGGGAACATTCGCAACTTTTATTTTGGGGCCACCCTAATATCCATACTCATGTATGCATGTGGAGTTGTTGTCATGACTCCAATTGCAAGTAAAGTTAAGTGTCTTTTTAAATATATCTATGTATGTATATGCATTTGTATGTGTGTGTACATTTGTATATATGTGTATGTGTCTGTATATGTAATATTCTTTTTATTTTTCTTTCCTGTAGCTTTTAAAGGCTTGTTTAAAATACCGCCTACTCTTTATGCATCCCATTTAAAATGTTTATTGTCTTTGTCTTTGTCTTCCTCCTTTTTTCTTTAATAGACGTTCGTTCCTCTGGTTTTTGGTTTTCATTTTATTTATTAAAAAATAAAATTGATTGGATTTTCGGTTTTTTTTTTTCGTCTTTTTTTTAACGTTTTGCAATCTATTGCTGGTGTTGTATTTTATGTTTATAATGACAAAAGTCGTTATAATGACATAAATTGCCTGTAAAATGTCTTTAAAATATTAAATGAAGACATTAAAACAAACGGGGTGTTTAATTGAGCAAGAAGAAAAAAAAAACATCGAGAGAATGAAAGATAAGGAAATTGTATGCGGTCAAGGAAGACTTGTTTAGGCCTTACACCAGACTATATACAGTTATTCACCCATTTAAAAAAAAAAATTATAATTTATTGGTAAAACGATTTTTTGAGTCAAACTTAGGTCCATAACGTGCTCAAAAGGCTTAGAAATTCATTAATTAATACGAAACAGTGAAATGGCACCTGTTTTGGACAACATTAACCCAGAACTGCTAACAGCCATTGTGCCTCTTAGCACCGTAATATTAAAACTTCTGACTAAATTTTTCTGATCATACTATTCTCTCTAGGCTAAGTAACGCGGTTAAAATAAAATCTGTCTGTGTATTCACAAAAAAGCAAACAGGCTTTAAACCCCTCCGATATGTAATAATCACATAAACAGTTAGTGTCCATTAGTGAACTAGTGGGTTCAAAGGCGATCTCCGTTATCCATCAAGGTATTTGGCATTTCTCATCATCACGCAATGTGGAACGTAGCTCAATGTAAAACTTTCGTGTCGAACAGGAAACTAAATTAAGTTTCTTTATCGAAACACAACAATTTGAGCAAGGAGAACCGCAGAAACACTGGAATATGACAGCATTATGTTTAGCCACTTTTGTGGCACAATTGACTCAGGACAGGAATTAGATGGGGTAGATTCGGGTCTCAAAGAAGCGGCCAACTGTCCGCCTCCACATGCAAAAGATAGTTAAATTTTGAGGTTCTCGACCAATTGCGTACAAAATAAAAAAAATATGTTAAGGCCCTTAATTTCAACCTAAAAGGTACCGCACACATGACATCTTACAGCTTTTAATATATCATGAAAATATCACCAATTGGTGTGGATTTTTGGGTAAGGGGGTCATAACACACTCAACGTTGACCACTTTATAGCTACGATTAACGACTTCTTGTAGCCTGAAATGGATGATCTAATCACCAACGAAATGCGATTTCAACTGCAAGTTGCTACACACAACATACAGGATATTCTACATGTGCGATTTAAGGCCATGGTTTTAACATGTCTACTCGACTTTGTCTTATTGGAATTATCATAGGTCATAGGTTTATGCGTATAATCCAGAACTGTGGTGTCCTTAAAGTTAACAGAATACATGTCATTGGACAAAATCAGACCGATTTGTACGCAAGAGTCATGGCAAATTAATTTGAATTTGAACGATATTGTAAGCCACACATAATAACATCAATTGGTCTCTGAAGCGAATGAAAATTTTCAATTTTAAAGCGATACTATCAATTACAAAATTAAAAATTTTTTTTAGATTTTTCTCTTGCGGCTTTATTACTTCCGAAATGATAGACAGAGTATATGAATAAATACGATTATTTTTATTTATGTTATTTTATTTATTAATTAAAATACAATCACAAATTATATTAAATTATACAGGGTGGCTAATATGTATTGCAACCAACTTCAGGTTGTTATCATTTGTAAACTGCTCGTCTGACAGCTGACAAATTTATTCCAGTGACAGATCAGTTTATTACTTACAAGCTTACACAAGCATTTTGACCTATTACATTCAGAAAAAAAAGTTATTCGTGATGGAATTCAAGCGTGAGAGTGTGATTACTTTATACTTGGTTGGAAAGCTACAGGTGGCTATCGTTAGATCTCTCCAGCATTTAAATGTGAATAAATCTTTTGTTTCCCGTTGCTCGTTGCCATTGCATCGCGACCAAAAAGTTGACGAATAAAACGGTAACAACACCAGAAATGTACCGAAAAGATTTGAACGAAATCCACGCCGGAGTGGACTGAACATATCACGAGAACGGATGCAACACTTATTGAAAAATGAGCTTGTATTAAAGCCATTGAAGTTCCAAAAAGTGCAAGGGCTCACCGATAGACAAAAAAAGTTAGACTGGAAAGAACCAAGGAGTTACTTCGCTTGCACGAGAGTGGCCAGTTACCGAATTTGGTTTTCTCTGATAAGAAGCCATTCCAAATTGAGCAGTTTGTGAACAAACAAATTGGTCGGGTTTACTAGCCAAAGAGTTCGGCTGAAAATTTACACCTGCAATTGGCCACCAGAACTCAAGCGCAGCCGTAACGGTTCCTTGCTTCATTTCTACCGCACAATGACCACCAAACTCTCCGGATCTCAATACGTTGGACTTTTGCGCCTGTGGCATTTTAGAAAATAAGGTTCTCACTAAAAAATACCAAAGTGTCGATCATCTCAAGACGGCGCTTCGCCTGGAATGGGCCAAAATACCGCAGAGCCACTTTCATGCAGCGTATGATAGCTTTGCCGGCCGTTTGAAGGCCATAATTCGTACCAAAGGTGACCAATTGGAACAAATCTAAAGTGATTCTAAAATTTGATGTTATTTTCAACATTTTTTGCTTTTCAATAATAAATTTAAAAAAAAAAAGTATAAAATAAATATAGCGCTTTATTTTGTTGCATTATATATCAGCCACCCTGTATGTATACAATATGTTCAGTGTAATATAACAGACCAGAGTCTATGATGGTAACTCACTATAGTGTATATATACACTAGACTATCAAGGCACTCTAGATACGATTAAATATTCGCCGTCCTTCGAAACCATTTTAAAAGTCGGTTAGTCTATTTGAAACTTCAAATTATTCGTGAAGATTGACGCGAGTTTAGTCTAGCCGGTCTCTAGAGGTTGAATGGTTTATAAAAGTACAAAATTGTTCTTAGAGTAGGAATAATACCAATGTCATCATGTATTGCAAATCATTGCATTTTTAACCTTTTTCTTTCTCTTCGAATAAAATACTAACCGAATTTAAGTTAGAATTCAATTAGTGAATATGGGTTTGCATATCGACTTGCAATTTTATAGACATAAGTTTTTACTTTACGATCTAATGAACGCTTCAACTCAGACGTAATTCAGAAGGGATGAACGACTATAAAAAGAATAGTACGATAAGTATTTTCCAATTAAAGTACACGTACGCCTCAGTAATGGGAAGTACCAACGTAATACAAAGCAATTTCCTATCTAAGTATAGAATACCTCAATAAAAAAAGTTTGATTGACTCTGCTTATATGAATGCAAGGTGTGACTCTTTGTCAATAATTAAAGGGTAGTGTTAAAAATTATATTTTAAATCAATTTTATTTTTGTTTATTTTTGTATTTCAAATTGTTATCCACTTTGCAGCAATAATATTTATTCTTTAGTTGAGTTTTTTCTCTTTTAACAGATATTTTCAACATATTCTCATCACAAGCAAACCGTTTTACAAAAACGTTGTTAACAAAATTTGTTTTTCTTTTTAGACGTTTTTTTTTGAGAGTTTTCTTCAAATGTAAAGCATTTCGGTTTGATATAAAAAATGTTTTATAAAAAATTTAATTAAATTAACACATATGACTATTGTATGTACACACACATGTATAAATATATTTAACAACAAACATACTCTTACAGCCACAGACATAAAGGAAAGAGTGAAATATTTTTTTTATCCTTTTTTTTTAATTAAAAACAAAAAACAAAAAAGAGAAATACAAACATTTTGTTAAATGTGTCAACACTGTTTAAATGGTTTCTCTTTTTCACCTTATATTTACACACACACACTACACACATTTATGACTGTTCTCTTATTCTCATTTATGTATGTACAATATTCTCTGTCGTATGTATAGGTATTTGTGTAAACATTTTTATATTAAATAAATATACAACACATGTACACATGTATGTGTGTATGTATACATAATGTCGCCATGTTTATAAACAAAACATGCCTGTTTGTTTCTGTTTAACATGGTCACTTATTTGTTGGGCTCTTTAACAGCCATTTTTAATTTGAAATGCACACTAACGTAGTAGTGTGTGGATATGCATAGAAAAGCAACCAGAAAAAGGAAGAAGAAAAAAAAACACAATGTAAGCGACATGAACACAATCTGAATTGTTTTAAATGTTATTGAAACAAGCATGCTCTAAATGTTGTATTCAAAAATAAAATTAAGAAAGGCCTGGTTTTATTTTTAAAAATAAAAAATTTAATTAAAAGTGGACTTCTTTTTTTAAGAAGTACAATTAGAAACATTGGTACTGGTGGCATACTGTTTTTGGTTGAGTAAATAAAACCTTATTTTAGGGTAGCATTCAATAAAGAATGTTGTCTAGCTCAAAAAGAATTTGGAAAACTTTCTTTTTATATCCAATAAGTGTCAGAAACTTTACTCGCTGATGACTTCTAAAAAGGTAATGTTAGTTGCCTAATTAACCGAAATAATACTGAAATTTAATTATCACTAGAGTGTCATTTTAAAATCATACAAAAACCACAGCTGATGGACTATCCAATCAAAAAGGAAGGGACAGGTATTACAATCATAATAATCTGTTTATAAAATATCCAGGATTAACTGCGTTAGACATTAAAATAAAAAATAAATGTAATCTCCTCCGAATGAGGATTAATGAGAATAAAAGGCTGGTCTATGCAAAGAACGAAGTATTAGATTCCACATCCATTGAGTTTTTTTAATTTTCAAGGATTCTCTTATTTCCTGAGATCATATTTAGAATTTAGAGAATTGAACACAATTCAGCATACACTATTAAGTGTACTAAGTGTATGCTCAATAGGGCCAAGAGCCCGTAGTCTGAAAGGTAGTGTGTACTCTATCGTTCGGAGTCGACTTTAAAGCGTGTGCCTGCCACCCAAGGATAAAATCAACTGAAAAACTAGTTTCAATTCCTGATTAAGAGTATGTAATGACCAAGTTTCTACTGAGCAACAGCGGAAATGTTGATGCTACCTGAAAACTAAAGAAAACGCAAATTATAGAAACTGTGAAGTTGGAAGATTTGAAAAAATAAAAGAAAATATTATATCCCTTTGTGTGTACATTTGTATTCATCTCTACCAGGGGCTAACTGAGATGCGGTAAAACATCTTTATGGCTAGCCAAGATTATCTTCAGAGGTCCAATGCTCCCAATTTTATTGTATTCGGAAGTAAGAACGATAAAACGATGTGGAAGTATTTTTTTTTTTTTTTATTATAAAACCAGCCCTCAGGGGTGGCCCCTATTCATGCAGTACATTGTGTAGGTTTAGGAAAATAGGTTATAGAAAGCTAGAAAGAGGGAGTAGTGTTTGTGGACATTTGATTTAAACATAACAATATCGAAACCGATGGGAAAACTTCCGCAAAAAGATCATTCCACAAGCGAGCAGTGCGGGCAAAAAATGAATTCTCCCTGTAATGCATTGTGCGGTTTACTGGATAATCAACCACAAAAGGATGTGCTCTGCGAGAGCACGAGTAACACGTAAAAATATGTGATTATCAAAAACCAAGCCCCTTATCTCTCGAGAACACCTCCCATTATAGTACAATGAATTACAATGAAACACACGCCACATTGCGACGATGTTCCAACGATTCAATAGATACCCTACTATCATTAATAAGCACCTTCACCCTCTCCTGTACGCGGTCGAGAAGTTTAAAAATAGACTTTGAAGCACCGGCCCATAAATGGAGTTGTACTTCACCCGAGGTCGGATAAGGGTCTTGTAAATAGTAAGAAGGTCGGAAGGAGTGAAGTATTTTCTGCACTGTTTTAAAAAACCCAGGCACTTGAATGCTTCCTTCGACACTCGAAAAATGTGATCGTTCCAACGAGCATCACAACTAATTCTCATGGCCAGAAGATCAAGAGCATCCGATATTTACATTGCCCATAGATACAGATGACAGAATAGCAGCATCATGCCGTTGCGTCAAAAAACAACATTGGGTCTTCGATCCAGTTCGCGCGGCCCCAGTAATTACAGCAGTAATTACAAAATGACTTTGATTTTATTCCCTTAAAGTCTATGTATTTCATACTTTGTATTCACTCGACACTCTGTATTTCATTTCAAAGGCCACTGACCTATGTATGTATCTCCCCGGTACGTATTTACATCTTTGGTCACAAAACGTATAGACTGTTAAGACGGTAATGGGTATGAACATTTGCATTTTCTGTGTAGGTTTTATATTTGCACAGGCAAAGTGGTCGGGCTGCCTGTAAACGATTATGAATATTCTCAATCTGCACGCGATATATTGTATCCAGGTTAACAATGTTACCCGATATCGTGTGTTATTCTGTATTTTGATTTGGTTACGAAATTTAAGATTAAATTTCTCACATTTTTCGAGGTCTTGTGTGCAGTACTTTTGTCAAATTTTGTGATGTAAACCTGTCCGTAATTGGCGATTAGAACCACGACATAGCTTCTAATACCACTTCTGTTGTGTATGTAAATATTGTACATGAATGGCGGGACTTGCAGACTTCTGAGCGTCAGATTTTTGAGAAACTTTTCATGGTAATTTCTGTTTTACGCTCAGAGTTTTAGCCTAAAAACTGCTAAGAGGATGTTACCGACGAAATATATTTTCATATTTCATTTTGTTCGAGTAGTCTGAGCTTGAGTTTGAATTCTGGTCTCCCGTCTAATATGCCAACACACTACCATTTGATTAATCATACAGAGCTGAGTAATATCTCTTCAATTATTGGAATTTATAATATTTGTTGATAATTTCTGTTAACTATTCGAATTGTTATAATTTTTTGCCATAGTAAAGAAAACCTTTAGAAACTTTAAAAATATTTTGTCTCTTTCTCATTCGACTCTAATACTCCTTTACTGGTTTAGAGGTATGCTTAAAAATTTTGGTTAATTTGTATGCAAAAGCCTTATTCTTCTTTATTTAAATTTCTTTCTTCTTTTTCTCTCTCTCTCTCTTGATTTCAAGATAAGCCTCATTAAACTTTGGCAACAGTTGTTAAACAATAATTTACAAATTTTGTTGTTGTTGCTGTTCTGTTGCTTTCTTTTTTTCTAGGATTTATCTTTTGTTAGGCTATTCCTTACCTATTCCCAAGAGCTTAAAAAATAATCAGTAACACAAGAATAAGAACAAGAACAAGAAACAGTAGTTGTGTTAGAATTATTGTTATTGTTGTTAAACTCCCAGTTAATCCGATTGTGTATTATTGCTATACAACAACAACAACAACAACAGCAAAAATAACATTTACACTCTTTCAAAAAATCTTAAAATAAAAAAGCAAACAACAACAACAACAATAAGAACAACAAATCGTAGCGATTTGTTAAAGAAGAACAACTACGACTCCCACACGTACGATTCAAGAACCATTACGAAGTCTTGTTTAAAGATTTGTTCGCTTTCAGCTTGAATGAGCCTGTTTAGCTAACAACAACAACAACAACAATTTACATGCAACAATACAAGAAGTGCATTTAAAGCCATATCGTTAACGTAGAACATTTTTCTCGTAAGTTTTCCTTCTTAAACGAATTGTTCGTAAAGTTTTCTTTTTTGGAACACAACGACAACGCTGTGAGTAAGTGTTAAGGAAAAATCATCATCATTTTGTTAAACATAAACGTGAAATCTTTTAACTGAATTTCCATTCAATGCTTCTTCCATTCTATTTTCCTTCTTTTTTTTTTGGTTCAAACCATTTACTTAAAAACTACAACCAGCAGATATGAACCCAATAAGAAGGAAAAATATATGGGAGTAGAACAAATGAGTGGTAAAGGCTAGAAACATGACTTCACCCATAAGAAACATTTCTACACATACGAGGTTTGTTTCCAGCATAGAGAATCTTCTGAAGAAAGTATTTTTTTTATTAATTTATTGGGTTATATGAGAAGAGTTTGTGGGTTTTTCTTATTAGATGGTTTATGTTTGAATGAAAATCTACTAAAATTGCAAACAATTTTCAAAAAAGTTCCTTTAACTGTATGAACACACCTCGTATTTATGTTTAAGTGAAGCGAAAAGGAAAAAAAAAATAGGTGACAGCTAAAAAATGACACTGTCTACCACGCTTGCGTGTTTTCCTTCATTGTTATTGAAAGTGTCATAAAGAAGATGCTCTTTCGTGATAGTTACATACACGTACGCGTATACTTACACACACACACAGAAACACATTTCAAATAAATCCTTATTCTTTCTACTTTTAAGCAATCAACATCAAATTTATGCTTCTTTAAACAGAAACCTAAAACTATGCTTTCATTATACAAACATGAGCCACAAGTTTCCAAGTTATTGCAATCAATGCAATCCTTTAAATCTCTGTCAGAGTATTTTTTCTGTTTTTTTGTTATTTTGCCTTACAAAACCATGCAAATGACGCTAAAAGGCTGCATAAAAACGAAACGAAGGTGCAAATTTCGTGTGTAAGAAATGGTTAGAGAGACAGACAGACAGACAGACAACCTGGAAAAATAATGATGATGATTTGTTCGTGAAAGAACTAAAGCACACGTTTTATGTTTAACCAAGAAAAATTGTTACAAAATGAACGACAAAGACGTTTTGAATAAAAACATAGAAAAAGAAAAACTTTTAAAACCATCTTCTCTAAAGGAGAGAGAGAGAGAAAAAGAAAGAGCATAAGAGGGAGAGAGAGAGTGGGAGAATATAGAGAAGGTAAATTATAAGTGAAAAGTGTTATGTTCACCAAAAGCAAATCCAAAAAAAAATGAAAAAAAAACACTGAGAAAAATTATTTGTGTGGGTTTTGAATGCAACCAACACCGCTAACACCACCAGCACATCAGTAACTCTAGGCAGCAAGCAATAGCTGCAACAGCAACGACAACAACAACGACAATTGCATGTTGTTAACAAAAGAAAATCTTGAGAAAATTAATTTCAAGCACTTTTTCATTTTCAAGTTTATTAAATGCAAAAAATATGGAAAATTATGGCATAAAATAATGCCAGAGAAACGCTCTCTCCCTCTTCTTTTTCTTTCTTTCTTTTTTCTATTTCTTGTCGTAACGTATTTAATCTCCTCAACAAAACACTCATCAAGTGTGGTCATTAGGAAAATTAATGCCTGCAAAATATGTACGTGCAAGTATATGTTGTGGGTGAGTGGGTAGTGGAAATAAATACTCATTTATTGAAAATATGTAAATGGATTTAATTTTATAAAAAAAAAACAAAAACAATAAAAATGAAATGGATTTTGTCATAAAGAACAGGATGTATTTAGAAAGACAAAAAGGCTTTACAACATGAGATTTTGCATTTGATCAATTGATTGTTTGTTTGTTTATGTGTAGTAATGGGGAACTTTGATCAGTTTAGTGAAGAAAGTGGGACTACTTGACCATTCCCTACTGTTGAAATGGCTAAGTCTGGCTGAAATTGATATAAAACGGTAGATTCTTTGGAGGTGATACAAGTTTGTTTTCTTTTTTTTCTTTTAATTTGAAAGCCTAGCCTCCTATCGTAAACAACTATTCCCATAACATAATTCCCAAATTTCCTCATTTCCTATTGTGAATCATTCCGAAAGAAATTTCAGAAACATAAACACTCCCTATCGCCTAAAACTATTCCCATAAAAAAATTCCAAATTTCCTCATTTCCTATCGTGAATCATTCCCAAAAAATTTTTTCGGAGTGAATTCACAAACATAAAAAAATTTCCATCGCCAATGTTTATTCCCAAGAATTATTGTGTAGGACTAATTCCCAATACCTGCTAATGGAAATAAGAAGGGATCATGTAAGTTATAAATTGCTTTGATGTTGATTTTTGTTTTATTTTAGGAACGTAAATGTAAATAAGGAACAGATTAATTGTATAGTGGCAGAGATGGTAGCAATGCATTATAATGGAATATACTTCATCGGTCTGTTTTTTGACGATGGTTCGTGCTTGTGTGCCGTCTATGTAACTCACAACACCTGAAAATTTGTATTTTGTGTAAAACCATTTTACAATTTCTCTATTATCCTCAGAAGTCGGCCACACAAATCACTGAGGACATAAAACTCTTTCAAATGTTGATAATACTTCTGAAAGCATTTCGCTGAATGAAGATTGTGAAAAACCGACATCAATTTGCCAACCTACTAACTTTTGGTAGCTGTCTTCCGCACAAAAATTTCAAAATGCCTGCGAGTTTCACTTTGGGGGAGTATGTCAAATACCTTACCGCTGCGAGGCAAGTTTTCCAGCGACGCATTCAGCATGTATTTGAACCCTTCCAGGAATATGTAAAGGATTTACCATCCAACATAAATATTTTAGTATGTATAATTATTCCTTTAGCTCAGGGAGTGATAGTGGTTTCGATTCATTTCGAATAGCTCTTTTCTGCAACATTTGCATGGATTCTCTCTCCTCTTCCAGCGCCTCTTTGAAAAGTGAGGTAACTCACAGTAAAAAATTTTTGTTTATACAGCATTTGTCATTAATTCACAATAAAAACTTTTACCCCCAATACATTCGCAATATCGATTTTTTGGGATGGGAATAAAAGTTTACTCCCAAATAACTTATTCCGATAGGGGTGAATAATTCCACAATAATTACATTCCGCATATCAAGGCTGTGTGAAGTAAATTTTTTTCATTTATTTTAAGAAAATTATACGAACTTGTAATATAAGAATCAAGTTGTCAATTATATTAAAAGCAATTATCCAGGCCTGACAGAAAAAAACTTTCCCAATAAATCTACAACCCGCTCTGAATTTTTTTAAACTGGAAGTCCCCTTTTATGTCTAAAAAAATTTCTGCTTTTGCAGAAATTGCAGCTTAAACGATTACTTCAAATGAACTCTTCTGTTTCGGTTAAATTATAGTCAAAATAAAAAAACAGATTTTGAAGACAAGCCTAGCTAAAATAAGATTTAAAATTTTGCCTTAAATTTGACTCAATAGTTTAAGACTTGTGATGTTAAAATGCACCCTAAGAAGTGATACATGCTTGTGCAGTGGCGAGATTTTCCCTGAAAATTTCTAAAATTTTGTCTGACTGCCAAACTGCAATAAAGCTCCTATCGAGTGTTCCTACTATGTATAGATTCGTCTGGACAGGACTACAGATCATTCATCACACAATTGTGATACTCTGGGATCAGTATACCGGTAGACTTATAATTTCATTGAATACTTGAAGTCGCCGTGGTCTAGTAGGTAGTGTGCTGGCTTATTAGACGTAAGGCCAGGGTTCGAGTCGCAGGCCAGACATTAAAATAAAATACAAAAAGTATTTCTTCGGTGATTCGTTCTCAGCAGATTTCTAGCAAAAACTCTGAGAGTAAATAAAATTGCCATGAAAAGTTTCTCAAAAATCTATCGTCATTCAGAGTCGACTTTAAACTGCAGGTCCCGCCACTTATGTATAAAATTAACACACACAACATAAGTACTGTGAGAAACTAGGTCTATAATCCTAACTTAAGGGTTGCAATGACCAATTATTTTGTACTTGTGTGCGAGCTACGTGGACAAGAAGAGAAAGAAACTGTCTCTCGTCTCATGTTTCAATACCCTGTTTATGCTATGCGGAGGATGAGGTCAGCGACCTCTGAACTCGTCAATTTAAAGTTGCTGTAATACATACATACAAACATAATTGATTATTAAAACCCTTGTCTTAGGATTACGACCTAACTTTTCATACCACTTACGTTGTGTGTATTACTTTTATACATGAGTGGCAGAACCTATAGCTTAAAGCCGATTACAAACTATAAATTTTTAGACACATTTCACAGCAATTTTACTATATTTTCAGGAAAAAATTTTTGTTTATTCTTCGCTTTGCTGGAGATGTCTAACCTGGGTTTTGAGCCATGGCCTCCCGTCTAATAACCAAAATACTACCTACTGATTAGCACGATTTGCAGTAGAAGCAAGATTTATTATTCTAAAGTCAAGTTGGTTTCTTTTTCCGATTGTTTGATTCACGGGTTTGAATATTAATGGTATTACAATGAGACTAAAGATTGATTTCATTCATCAGGAAAGGTTCGTTACCTGATCCAGTTCTAGATAGACCACGATATAACGACTTTCAATACATATTAAAAACAGTTAATCGATTTATGATTGAAATAATAAAATTCGTAACATTTCTAATGACACTATTCGATCTGATGTCTCTTCTACTTTGTAATCTATTCCGGCTTATCGCGTATGATTAGCGTATCATTCAATTTGTGGAAACCATTTACGTTAGTGTATTCATTAGGATACCTTGTATACATCCAAACGGAAAACTGACCCCAAGTAAAAGCCTTGAGTTATATTTAGTATACGGAAAGCTTGTGTTTGCAAATGTTATTGTAAAGTTACATTTACACTTGAACTTTAATTAAAAAGTTTACATTGGCAAATATACTGAATATCCATCAAAATCTGTTTTTAAATAATAAAAATAAAATCCCATATAAACACGACAATTGTTTTCTTTTTTTTTATTATTTTTGTTTTCGATATTTGTTTAATAAATAATATTAAATGTCAACTGCTAGACACTTTTTGACTTTTAATTTGTTCTATGATTTATTCAAAATAAAATAAAAATACGGGTAAAAACAACATAAGCTTACAATTTAGCAATATTTCGCCTGTGTATAGGCATTGAAATATATTAACACTTGAGGCTTTTTGTAAAAAAAAAAACAACAAAAACAAAAAATTAAATGTTTTTCATTTTTCATATAAAACAATAACATAAATTACAATAACAACAACAAAAAAAAATTATTACAAAAATATTATTACATAAAAATAATTTATGAATACAATATAAAAACCATGAGAAAAAATTACAGAAAATGTTATTGTGGTTGTATTAATAGTTAAAATATGGAGAGGAAACAAAAAAACACAATAAAAAATTAAAGCATACCTGGAAGGAGAATATGGTGAATAATGTGGTGCATGCGCTGAGTGTGAATTACGCAATGGAAATTGTGGCATAACCAACGGCTGTGAACCGCTCATCTGACAATGCGGCCCATTTGGACCGTTCATAGTACCGGGTATACTACCGCCAGGTATACCACCACCGCCGCCGCCGCCACCACCGCCACGATCATGGCCACCATGACCGCCAATCGTGTTATTACCCGTTGACATACTTTGTGGCATTTGTTGTTGGTGCTGTGGCATAGGACCCAATCTAGAAGAGACAATAAAAATGATAAAAATTTTTTTATAATTTTTTTTATTCATTTAAATGTCAGTGTAACTATAAATGTGCGCCTGAATGTATGCATGTAATATAGTATTTACATTACAAATTTATGTATGTTTAAACATTGTCGCGTCATATGCTGTTGAATTATGTATATTGACAATGGAAATGTTATTGTGTACTAATAAAAATTCCAACATATCCAGGCATGTCAGTCCAGCATGCATATTACAAATGTGAGTGTTTGTGTCATACATACATACACACAGACATGTAATATATGCATACATATACTCAGATATGTAAATACTGTTAAACGGAAATTTTAAATTAAAAAACATAAATCAATAGTTATAAATGCTAGATAGACTTTATTTGCATGCCTACCCACAGTTGGTTGCCTCAAAGTAGGCTTTATATAAAGTTAAATAATTTAAAAGTAAACACAATAAAAGTTTTTTTCTTTCATACATACATACATACATACATATGTATTTCATTTACAATTGCCTTGTTGTCCTTATGTAATCGTATGCATGTGTGTAACTCAGACAAACAAAAAAACAACAGTTATTTACTGTATTTGTAAAGTGCAAGAAGTATTATCGAAAATAGCATTTAACGGATATAAGCCTACAGGCTTTAATATCAATACACTCAGTGCTATACACACACAGTTTCTCTACATGTATACATACGATAAGTGTTTCCTATTTTATTTCGTTTGTATTTTGGTCGTCGTTATTCTTTTTTCATTTGGCTGTGTATTGGATTTCCTGTGGGAAATTTATTAATGCCTGACAATGTTCGTTAATAGCAAGTTAACAATATGAAAATTGAAATTATTGTTAATAAAATATTATGCGACCATAATGTGAAATGGCAACAAAAAGGACAAAAAAAATATGAACTCGCGCCTGAGTGTATACTTTAATATTTTATGTCTTATTTTATAATTTATAACAGCTTTAAAAATATGAAAAATTGTAATGCCTAGGACTATGCTATACAATTTTTTCATAACAGTAATTTTTTAACACAAAACATAAAGTAAATCTGTGTTTAATTAATTAAAATATATTTCCGTTTTATTTTTTATGAGAAGTTTTTACTTTTTTAATATAATTCTAATGTTCTTTTGAGAATTCTACAAATTTTTATTAAAACAATGCCCTAAACTATGCAACAAGTTTTTCATATCTATTGTCAAAATAATGTATTTTTTTAAACTATCATAGAGTTATGGAAATTGGTACAAAATTAAAAATCCATTAAATATTCACAAAGTTATTAAAATTAATTTTACCAAAAAGTTTTCATTTCTATAAACAGTGTTAAGGGCGATTTTAAATGTTCAACTATTACTTTCACTTTTATTTTATTGACAAAAGGGCTGCAACGCATTTTCTTGACGCCATAGTTTTCAATACTAAGCTTCATTAAAATCATTTCTTTTCTTGAATTTTTACATTCAATTTGTATTAGAATTTGCAAAAGAGAAGATTATACAGAGAATAACTTTACATTTTGGCATCATTAATTTCTATACAAGGTGGCTGATATATAATGCAACAAAGTAAAGCGCTATATTTTTTTAATTTTATTGTTTAAAAGCAAAAAATGTTGGAAATAACATCAAATTTTAGAATCAGTTTAGATTTGTTCGAATTTGCCACCTTTGCTACGAATTATGGCCTTCAAACGGCCAACAAAGCCATGACAGACTGCGCGAAAGTGGCTCTGCGGTATTTAGGCCCATTCCCGGCGAAGCACCGTCTCGAGATGATCGACACTTTAATATTTTTCAGCTGACCTCTTTGGCAATTAAACCCGATCATTTTGTTTTCTCACAAACTATTCAATTTGAAATGGCTTCTCACCGGAGAAAACCAAATTCGGTAACTGGCCACTTTCGTGCAAGTGAAATAACTCCTTGGCTCTTTCCAGTCTAACTTTTTGTTGTTCACTGGTTAGCTCTTGCACTTTTTGGAACTTCAATGGCTTTAGTCCAAATTCATTTTTCAATATGTTCTCGCGATATGTTCAGCTCTCGAGCAATTTTTCTACCACTGCGGTGCAGATTTCGATCTAATCTGGCCTTCACTTTTCGGATCATTTCTAGTGTTGTTACTTTATTTTCGTCCAATTTTTGGACGCGATGCAACACTGCCAGTATCAAGGTAACGGGCAAAGGTACGAGAAACATAAGATTTATTCACATTTAAATGTTGGAGGGCTCTAACGATAGCCACTTGTGGTTTCCACGCTTGAATTCCATCACGAATAACTTAACAGATCAAAATGTTTTTTTTAAGCATGTAAATAATAAAATGAACTGTCACCGGAATAAATCTGTCACCTGTCAGACGAGCGGTTTATAAATAATAAAAACCTGAAGTTGGTTGCAATACATATCAGCCACCCTGTATAAGATCATGCTAAAAGGCTTCTTTGGAACCTGAGACAGTGCTTTTATTACCAAAAGCTGTAAATTTTGTTAGATTATATATTTAAATACAAAGTCATTTAAAAAACTAAAATAAAGTCCGTCTATACCTCTATGCACATCAATGTTCAATAAAAAGAATACTACTAACTATCTTGCTTGGTCTTCACAAGCCTTTAATCATGATTACAACCTATCTGCACCCACTAACCATGTTTGGGTGCTAAGAGCTGACATAAATTGTTCTTGCTTTACGTCTTACGACTATTTGCCGTACAGTTGTCTGAAATAAAAATTTTATATCAATAAGTCAAGCTAATGAAAATGAATTCAAATGCCAATCACGGAATCTATATTACGCCATCATAGGATTCTAAGTGAAAAGGTGAAATAAAATTCACTATTCATATTGAGTATTAAGATAATAATTCGTTACTTTTTAAATGTTTTATTCCAAGGTACCCTGTACTTTATGCAGATATTATAGGATAAAAACTAATAATTTTTTCCCCAGACAATTTTAAATTCAGAAAAAAATTTTATCTTAAAGCTTTCCTTTCTTCTAAACTTTGTACGAAACCACGGAACGTTTATAACTTTCCCTTGAATAGCGAATATATAAAGCATAAGTATGTTATACGAATGCCAAATACGTTTAAAAGCAGAACAACTGGACAATAAAGAAAGAACGCAGCTGACCAAGCACAAGCCATTATTATAATATGTGTTCTCTTTCTCTCGTAGACATTTCAAATACACCAACCAAGTCATCTACATATTTTACAAATTTAATGTCCTCTTACTTAGATTTTGAATGGTTTTTTTATAAGGACACAATTTTACACACGAACAGGCATACATATGTATGTATACGTATGTATGTATGTATATTTGTATATCAAGATAAGGAGACTTTAGAAGAGTCTAAAGTAGAGAGAAGAGAGAGAGAGAGAGGAGTGGAAGAGAAAGTTGTATTGTAGAGTCTAAAAGCCAGAGTTTATGGTTGAACAACTTAATTTAAATTGTTTTAATCTATTTTTGTTGCTAATAAATCACTACAATATGTAGACAGACACTTACTAACACTCTCTTTTACGAATTTCACCCACACATTCCCGCCTATATATACGCACACCACACACATACACATTAAAACAACAATCATAATAACGACTGACTTTCCACTAAACTTCAAAACTCGTTATAAAATATCTGTCGGATTTTAATAAAATATAAACACTGTTTGGCTTTACATGCATACATACATAGAAACTCATACATACATACATACATATACAGTAGTCTTTATTTATTATCTAACATGTATGAAATAAATGTTAATATTTATGTGTGAGTATAAACAGTTAGTTTCGTTTTTTTTTTAAGTTTTTTTTTTCAACTAAAAGTCTAGCCATTTAAATTATGTGCTTGTCTATCTATGGCCATTACCCCATTTCATTGCATTTATTTTAGGCTGAAATAATATAGTTTTGCTCAAAATTTATGTGTAAAAAATTGTTGGCCATGTTAGTTAAGTTCTATTATCAATATAATGTGCGTCCGTTTTAGAATTTGTTTTGAAGGAAATATAAATTTTAAATACACAGACGGTATACTTGGAGATAGGAAGTGACTTTTAATTCTGATGTTAAACTTTTAAATGTTAAATCAATTTAATCGTCAATTAATTTTTGGCCATTAAAAACTTATTGATGAAGAATTTATTTGCAAATAATACAAGTTCTTTTAATGCTTGAACGTTTTAAAATCAGCCAGTGGAAATTTTTTATAGAATACAGTCAACCCTACTGTACTGTGTTATATTGAAATCGCGCTATAAGAATCTCGGATTTCAGGTTCATAGCGCGTTCTATGGAAATCGTCTGCCGCGTTGTTTGGAAACCGCTTTATAAGAAACACAGAATTAGTACAAATCATATCATTCGTACCGTGCTATATGGAGACCAAGTAATACAAAAGGCAACACAAATTATAAATTAGTTTAATTAAATTCAAGTGTTCATATAAGGATTGATAGAAAAAATTAAAGAAAAACTAAACTAAAGTTTCCAACAAAATTAAGATAGACTTGTAAAATAATGCAATTTTTTAATATTTATTTTCACTTGGTTCATCTTCATTCATTGCTTTTTTAAATTGAAAATTCAACTTCTATTGTTTTGCACGGTACTGTATCTCGGCTAAGCTTTTGCGTCGAAAATAAAACTTATATTAAATTTTCTTACAATATCTAGTTACTATTCGTTGAATGCAAACCGCGCTATAAGCACGGTGTTATATGGAAACCGTGTTCTGAGAGTACCGTGTTATAGGAGCGTTGACTGTACTTCAGTAAATGTTTAAAATACAACAAAAAATTAGATGATTATTACTGTGGCTTTAGCCTTTTTACCGATAGAGCGACTACATTGGACTACACTATGGATTAAATCTATTTTGAAGCGAAAATGTACCTAATGAACTAGAAAATCGTTGTAATGCCACAAGTAAGCACAGTCCATATAATTTTTATCATCTCTGCCTATGTCCTACTTACTTAAGTCGTCGCTATAACCCTTTATAGCGACCCATTGTAATGGATGCCACAGGTTAGCACAGTCTCTGTACCGACCGAATTCCAGCAATTTCATACAAGAAGTTGGTCAGTGCATCACGACTACAATATATTGAAATCCACGTTGAAAGTTTAATAAAAGAAGCTATGCCCCTGATGCCAATTGATCACAACTCAGCTGATAGAATATATACACACATAATTCGTCATTGTAATCAGTCAGGATTACTTAGGATTACGCCCAGCTACTCACATCACTTATGTTGTGTTTGTGTTAATTTTATTATGTTCGAACGACAGATTTTCGAGAACCTCTTGTATAAAGATTTTGCCAGAAATCTGCTGAGAGGAGTAGAGCTAACTAGGAATGGGAGTCAAAATACCTAATTCTGCACCTTATTGACAAAGAAAATGGATAACAGTTTCCTCCTTTTCAGTAGACCCAAAACCATAGCAAACCTCGTTTGATGAAAGCTGCATTCCTTCCTCGTGTCTTTACAAAACACAACGACCAGTAATCATAGCCACTATCAAGGAGATGACATGTTATACTTCGTGGGCCAAGTGAGTTTTTAGGGGAGCCAGATTCCTGGTAGACTCAGGTTAGATTGGTGTTCCGAAAGAATTTTTGCCTAGTGATCAATTTAAACGAGGTTAGTGGCATATCGAATTCGTTTGGTAAGTGTTCCGCAAGGAGTGCAACTACTCTGTCTAACTTAGCGGTCCAAAATTTGCCTGAAATCTCCCTATAGCCAGGAACCCAGACAAGTGAAAAACTGAAGTGGGTAGAGAAAACGTCGAGACAATGGCGAGTACGTAACTGTTGACTTGGCTAACAGCAAAGATTGAGATACAAGTGAAAGAAACACCATTGATAACGAGCTATTGCAGTGTTACGGCAGTCAAGTTAAAAATACCAATTTTTGCTTACCAAAACCCAATATAGGTTATTAAACACACAAACCATGCATAAACAGATACGCTTCTGTTGTAATTTCAGTATTTTAAAAAGAATTATTTTGTATAAAGAAAATATTAAAAAAAAAACGTTGCCTAATTTTAGGAAATAAAAGGGCCTTATTTTGTAATGACAGAGAAAATAAGAAGAATATTCGGCTTTGAATTGGTTTCGAAAAACAATAGATAATGAAAGAATACCTAAAAGTGTATCACAATAATTGTATAATTGCTTGAAATTGTTTCAAACAAAATTTTTCAAAATTCCATGAAATAATTTTCTAAGAATTTTAAAGGGTTTCAGTTTTGCTTTATTTTCACATTGAAACTTTTATTTAATAATCCTGCAGAGTTAAATTGTTAACTTTGCAAAAAAAAAAAATTTTTTGTAGCCTATTTGTAGGGCTTTACATTGTGTTACAAAATCAAAGTCAGTTGGTAATTTTCAATTTGCTTTGATGTATTATTGATTTTTTTTTTCTTCGTGTTCGGGTTTTTTGTTACTTTCCATTGTAGAGGTTTTGATATGGTTTTGTTTCGTTTTTTTTTTTTGCTGTATTCGAGTAAAATTCTTTTGTTAAACATTTAATATTGCCTAGTTTAAGGCTGTTTAATTAATTTATTCTGTTATCTGGTTTCCAAATGTAGGGTAATATACTCAAACATACCATAACATATAGTATATTTAACCTTAAACCTTTTTTTGTATTTGATTTTGTATGTTTTTTTCCTCGATTCGAATGGAACACAAACATACACACTCACTTACTCAGTTAATGTGTATAGATGTATGTATGAACGTATGAACGTATTCACTAACAACCTACACGTGCTTGCCTTTAGGCCTTTTATACATAACCACCATAAAACATTCAATCACAATTTTACACACACACACACGTACACACACTCACTCATATTAACGCAAACCGAAAATAAAAAAAAAGTAAAATTAAAAGAATAGAAGAAGATGAACGAAAACACAAAAAATCACCACAAATTTTCACCAACATTTCAATTTGATAACGATTTTCCACGGTAAATATTTATAGACTATTACGTGTTTCTGGGAAAAACAAAACGCAGTGAAAGCAGCCACAAAAACTTAAACAAATACACTTAAAGAAAACAGAGACGTGGAACAACTTAAAAAAGAGGAATCAACAAAATTTTATTTAAAAATTATTCACTAAACCCTTTTATTTGCGTGTTTTACAGCCCTCTGGCACTAAGGATGTGAACAATGTTTTCTGGCTTTTAATTTAATATATTTTATTGCATACCGTTTAGGCGTTAAGATTCTTTATAGCATACATGTGTGCGTATGTTTATTTATTTTTTGTGTTTTCTATCTGGGTTTAGTAGTTTTTGGTTTTATTTTTTTTTTTTATTTGTTTTGTGCCAAAATACGCATGTTAGTGTGGGTGGCTGATTGTGTAACAGTGTGCGTTTATGTGAATAGACAATGAAACCATATCATTTCATTTACTCAAGCCAAAATAATCAATTATTTACGCATATTTGATTTTGGCTTGTTTTGTGTGTTAAACATACACCAGCCTGCCAGCCAGCCAGCCAAGCAGCCAACCAGCCGTTCTATCTTTGTTTAGATTTAAAGCCCATTGAATCCTCTTCAGCTACAAAAGCCATTAAAGTGCTTTAGATTTAGCGTATCTATATTTAATAATTTATCATTTAGAGGAAATTGTTTTTGATCCCTGTATTCTGAGAAACAGAGTAAAGCGATGAGAACAAAAATATTGTTGAAAATTAATCTCAGGCCTTGGATATTGCTTTCTTTTTTTACTTTTTCTTTGCAATATCAGCCATATTTTACCAACCCTGCAGATTAACTTAGTTTGATAGGAAAATTTCCGAACCTGTAAGAATCCAAAATAGGGCCAATGTTATGTTAACCTAGGTAGCGAGTAGGGTCTTACTAAGACCGAAATGTTTGTCTGTCCAGGGCTTCAATACTGTCTATAAAGCATTTTCCCGATAATATTCGGCATTTATTTTGACCCCACAATTGATGAATAAGAGCGGGGAGCGACAATCGGCCGTTACGGCGGCCCACACCATTACCATTGGCAGCACTTGAGTTCTGGTGGCGAATCGAAGGTGGAAATTTTCAGCTGACCTCTTTGGCAAGTAAACTCGACCATTTTGTTTGCTCACAAACTGCTCGATTTGGAATGGCTTTTCATCGGAGAAAACCAAGTTCGGTAACTCGTACAAGCGAAGTAACTCCTTGGCTCTTTTCAGTCTAACTTTTTTTGTCCATTGGTGAGCTCTTGCACTTCTTGAAACTTCAATGGCTTTAGTCTAAGCTCATTTTTTAATATGTGTTGCATCCGTTCTCGCTATATGTTCAGCTCATGAGAAATGTTTCTACCACTGCGGCGTGGATTTACTTCATTTTTCGAATCATTTTTGGTGTTGTTACCGTTTATTTTCGTCCACTTTTTTAATGCGATGGAATACTGCCAGTATCACGGTGACGAGCAATGGTACGAGAAACACAAGATTTATTCACATTTATATGTTGGAGTACTTAAAGATAGCCACCTGTGGTTTTCCAGCCAAATATAAAGCAATCACAATCCTATCACGAATAACTTTTTTTCTGAATGTAATAGATCAATATGCTTAGGCAGGCTTGTAAATAATAAAATGAACTGTCACTGGAATAAATCTGTCAGCTGTCAGACGATCGGTTTACAAATGATAACAACCTGAAGTTGGTTGCAATACATATCAGCCACCCTGTATTTAAGCCTCGTGTAATAAATCGAATTAACGTTAAAGTCAAACCATGGGCTTTATAATTAATGGGACCAAAAACTATTATGTGGAGTAGTTGAGTAGGAAGTATGTTTGCCTTAGTTCAGACATCCTGGTTCAGGCATCCTGAACAAAAAAAAAACATGAAATATTTTTCTTCTGGCAGAAACATTGAGAGGAAATAAAATTGTTATGAAAAGTTTCTTAAAAATATCTGTCATTCATAGTCAACTTGAAACTGGTCACGCCACTTATGTATAAAATTAATACACACAACATAGGTGGTGTGATAACCAAATTCGTAATCCTGACTTAAGGGTTATTAAGAAAGATCAGAGAAGAACTTATATTTAATAGTTATGTTGCAAATTTTCATATTTAATTTTAATATTTAAGCCTAAAAGTATGCATAACTAAAATCCAATTAAAAAAGCCTAATGACATATTAAGAATATTTTTTGTTGTTACCAAATCTATTTTTATTCTAAACAATTAAAAGAGTATTTTTTAATGTTAAATATTTAAAAAATACCAAAAATTTTGGACGTCTCACCAATTAATATTCAAAAATAATGTATTGACACCTTGTTTCGACACTAAAGTCTAGAAACTGTTGTCAATATAATTAGTTTATAATTCATAGCACACATACATTTGACGGCTCTTAACATTTACGAAGTTCATAAAATATTGCTTTCGATCATAAGTCCAAACTTTGCTTTATTATAAATTAATAAAAATATAAATGAAAATTCATTCCATTGTGTGTAGTATTACATTAAAAAGAACAAAAATAACAGTAAATTTTTCAAATTGTTAACGCAGTTTTGACTTCAGTATAAAAATTAAGGTTTTTAGTCTTTGCAAAATTGTAGCACCAGTTTCATTTTTCTTCAATAAGAAACTTTATTTAACAAAAATATTTATACTTAAAACTTAGTAAACCCCCTTATTAAAGCAAAAATTTGGTCTCTGATATTCTTATAAAGTTTATTTAATAGTTCTCCGTATATTTTCAACCACTCTTCGATAATTTTTAATTTCAAATTTTCAGCCCTGGTAAATTGCCTATTATTTTGAATATAATCTTCGGAAAAGAATTGGGAATTCGTTTGGGAAACGTTTTCAATAATATTCATATCAGGAGAGCAAGCTGGCCACGATAAAACCTCAATAGATTGTTTACGGAACCATTCCATCCTCTATCTGCTGACATGAATTCTGGCATTGGCCTATTGTAAAATATATTTTTTTTATTATTTTCTCTCAAGAAGGGGAGCAAACTACAACTAAGAACAGTAAAGTACTCTGTACTATACATTCGCGTAGATGGAAACTGAAATTCGAGGCAACCACTTGAAGAAATAACCCCCGAGCAATAGACTATATACCCAAAATTTGAATTTCTAAGGTCACGACAGTAGAATCGATAGCCATCTGGTCTATCTAAGTTCCACTTTTTTTCATCAGAGAATATGACCTGAAGACAATTCATTGTTTGTTATTATTGAAATGCTGGTGGTGATATAATTATGAAAATCACTTTATAATAGGTAAACTTAACAACTTACTTTAATACTTAAATATAAAAAGGAATAAAAAGTTTATGAGATGTAAATTTTCATTCTCTTTTTTGATTTTTTTTTTTTGTTTGTTAAACGAACATGTAGAAATTGTTTGTAATGTTCTGTAAAGTGGAAAAATGTGCACAAAACTTTTATTATTATTTTGTTTCATTTCGTTTCGTTTCATTTTATAATTTATTTTTATTTTCATTTCATGTATAATTTCATATATTTTTTTTTTCTTTATTTTTCAAACAAATTTATAATGGCTACATGACACACATACAAACATATTTTGTTTGCTGTGGAAAGAAAAAATACATAGAAATTGTTTATCAGCAAGAGAGGGAAACCCCTGAAACTTCACCAAAGTACCCCTCAGATATGTATATGTTTTTTATGAGATGTTTGCATAAAAATTAAATTATATTAAATAAGCACACATACAAACACATACATATAACATACATACATACATACATACATGCCATAAGTATATTGCAATGAAGGCCGCAAAAAAAAAATAATGAAAGAGAAAAAACTGAATGAATAGATATGATGATACTTGAAATGTTGGCAACGCCATATAGCGTTGAACAGTATCAGAGAATCAAAAAAAAAAAAACCGTCGGTTTTTTGCAACTTCAAAAAGTTCTTTTATGGTAGTTTTTGTTCATTTTTAATGCCGGCGTTGTTTTTTTTTTCATTTCTCTTTGGCTGCTAATAGGACGTTAGTCTGGCTGATTATGCTATTTGTAGTTGTTTGAATTGGTCTGGCATATTATCTTTTATGTATGGTATGCTAATGTAATAACGGCAGAATGAAAAAACAGACAAAGAATTGAAAATTGGCGGTATAGTTTTGTTTTTCCACTTTTTTGCATCTTCAAATAAGTTTTCATTTCTCTTCTATTTTTTCTTCCAATTTAATCAGCAAATATGATAATTATTTGAACTTGTTTGATACACAAAAAAAGCAAAGCATACTTTATGGCTTACAAATAAACAATACCAATTGCATACTTCAGGCAGTAAAATTTGCAGTAATTGGCTAAAATGATAAAAAATCCAAAGTAATAAAAAGAATTTCTAATGAAATCCTGCAATAGAATGCTGAGTCATAATGTAAAATGTATTGATTAAAAAAAATTATTGAAACTTTGTTTTCAAAGACGAACTTCCGTATGTTGTCAGTATATAACGATGATTTTATTAAACGCACTTCAATAAAATTTCTTCGTCTATAGACGAACACAGACATCGCAGAATGAAATCTAAAGAAGTTAACAAAAAATCATCCCCGTTAATGAGGCGGATTTCAGAAAAAATGGATGCAATACTAATCGCCATGAGCACCAGGAAAGTCCAATGCATCCCGAAGAATTCAGTGTTTAGTCCGGTTATTTATTTTTCGGCAAGGTTAACACTGTTAAAGCCGAGCAATATACATAGGTTGATGCTTACCAACATTTTTTGGGCTAAATTGGACATCATAATCATGTAGTTTCTACAGGATGGAGCTTAGTTCCACACTACGTATGAATGTTCTACTTAAGCGAATTGAGGACATGTTAATATCACATGGAGGTGAGGTGGGTGGTGGAATTCTTTTTAATTTATAGGTATATGCGTATAAGACATAAACCTCAGCCATTCTCAAAGCTAACAAAAATCCATGTAAAATTTCGCTCTGATTTGTGTACCTAGGTTCTAGAAAATTCAACATTTCGCATGTGCATCACCTAGAGTTTTCGTGGAAGACATTTAACGGATGTTTTATTACACACATAATGAGCCAGACATCTACTTAAATTTAAAGGTAGAAGTCGTCTATATACAGACCCTGTATAAAGACCTTACCCACCTTTTTCTCCTAAACATGCATTTCGGAAATATTAGATTGCCTAAGACCGTAGATCTTGCTTTTCAAAAAGTATTTTATTTCGTCATAAAACCTTTTTAAAGTCTTTAGTTTTCTTATAAGATTTATGATGACAATCTTTCCCCCATTAGTAAAAAAAAACTGCTAAGAATTGAAAATGATTGTTTTTTTTTTTCCTTCTTCCATATCACTTATTTTGTCTTAGAAAATCACCCGAGGAAAATGAAAATAATTGCTATTTAATCTCTTTTTCATGATCCGGTTGTTTTCTGTTTATTTTTTTAATTTTTATTTTATTTTTTGCACAAATACTTTCCCTAACTACCACATGTCTTCAGCTTAACACAATAAGAAAGCTGACAACCCTTATCATTTTCAAATAAAATTTAATATGATTTGGCAAATTAAAATATGCTTCAAAAGATTTTCAAAATATCCCACAGGCCTTAAGAAAATTTAAGGAAAAGAAAAATTAAATAAAAATACAGAAAAACGTCAAATAAGCAACAAATCATGCCATCGATCTCCAGCAATGATTTAAGGAACTTACAGTTTGGCAATAAAATGCATAAGACATTTAATATAGGACACAGCAAATCAAGGCAAGATAATGATGAATTTATGATAAGACCATAAAAAAATATATCTGATATGCCCATGAGATTTTAATGAAGATTATCTGTTTATTATTCTTATTGTTTATATTATCAGAGGGCATCATATAATCGAATGCTAGATTGATGGGTGAAAGGCTTGAAGGCAGATCATGCAACACCTGTTAGTCATTAACAGCATAGCACGTATAATTTACGAACAAGTCATCTTGAATCTTGGTCGTGAAAAAGAAAACTCCTAATAGAAAAACACTCATTTCCGTCTTTGTAGCTTCATGAATAACCAGAGTTGTGACAAGTTGCCAAAAATCCGCGTATAACAAACGAAAAGCCAATACACTTTGGTCCAGATCTGTATGGTATGGCTGTTAGTAACTTATAGGCGGCTTTGTAACTTATTTTTTCAAAAACTCCCTGGACTATGCAATTAACGCTACAGAACCAAACTCCGTCAATTTCTCCTCTCTGAAATGGAGAAATTGCGGCTTTAGAAATATGTGTTCTAACAAGATGGGACTTCGGATCACACTGCATTACTGCTTACAAATATAATTCGGCATTTCCATGTACATAGAGTGAACAGGTATCGTGGTTATTGGTATTAATCGCCAAGATTTAATTTTTTCGATTCAATTATTCTAAAATTCTTTCTGAGGGATTTCTTGAATTTAAGAATACATGGACTCGTTATGAACTCAAAATGAATATACGTCGAGAAAGTGTGGACATATCCGGGTCAAAACTACGGCTAAGGTAAACAAAACAGCAAATAATGCCTTATGATCAATGTTATCAGCGAGCACATGCTCGTGTACATTTTCTCTGCAAAAACAATTTTTTTTTATCAAAGTAACACAAGTCACTCTAGGCTAGTAGGCCGTGTGTTGGCTTGTTAACGTAAGGTCACGGTTTAAGCCCGAGGTCAGACATCAAAAGGAAAATATGAAGAAATATTTCTTCTACCATTTCCTGTCGTAGTTTTCAAAAATCTGAGATTAAAAAAAATTGCCGTAAAAAGTGGCTCAAAAAATCTGTCATTCGGAGTTGATTTTAAACTGTAGATCCCGCCATTCATGTATAAAATTAACAAACACTCAACATAAAAGCTATGAGGTGCCAGGTCATAATCCTTACAAAAGGGTCGTACACAAGGGTGTGTCAGCCTGGCTTATAGTTTGTTTTCAATTATTAAAAAAGGAGAAATTTCGTCCTGCGTAAGTAGTTTAAAAGTAAGGCTCTTTACATCGAAAACACAAAACCTAGTTGATGTTCCCTTTAGTGTTTTTGGGGGAAAATATTTCATAGAATAAATGAAAGGCATCTAGAGAATCATCTGATTTCCCAGTTGCGATTGAACTTTGATAGCTTCGCTATGTGGCAGCTAATGTCCAAAATACTCTGAATTGTATAGGACATACCAACAAACGGACTGAATTGAAAAGATTTAAAGATTGTTGTAAAGAATTTGAGAACAACCACATATCGCTCTTTTATTGCAACATAGTCATATATCAAAAAATTAAAAATTTGTAGTTACTTAAGCATAACTGCTCTTTCAGACCTTCTGTACATGTTGAAAAAAAATCAGTTTTATATCCCAAGCTGAACCGAAGTTATAGCAAAAAGTGTTTGCGGCAATTAGATCATAGGAATTATGTCTTGAAAACTTAAATCGCATTTTGCCAAGTTCAATTTTTTTTTGAGATATGACTATGTTGCAATAAAGAAGCGATTTGTATAAGCAATTGATAGTCCCTTGATCCCTTGGAGTCCTTGTGAAGACACATTAAAATCAGTAAGCAGGTGAAACCATTTTCATAATTTCGATACTTACAGCAGATTACTGTCTAAATTGTTAAGCCACCAACAATTTCGTTTAAATTCTTTACATTTAAAGCGACTAAATGTCCTTGAACACACAATATCTTCCACTCGAATTGAATTTAATGTAAAATTTTTTTTTTATTTTCTAATATTCTGTTAAATATCTGCCTCTTGCGTAAGAAAAAATTTTTTTTAACAGGCGATTGTTTATCTTGTTTTTGCCTCGATTTTGCAAATGCCTCATGTATTTAAAATGTCTGCTGCTGGTATAATTTTGCCTGCAGAAAAATAAAAAAAAAATAAATCGTACTTTGCCTGAATTGCGACTAATAACACCCTGAGGGACACACAACAAAAATTATGTTTAAAAAAATAATTCAAATCCATCCAGTCAACGGCATAAGGGAGAATAACAACTCATATACGACATTCAATACAATAAATGAGTATGTGTGTGCATGTGTGTGTATGTGGTAGTAAGCGTAAGTGTATTATAATATTGGCGTAAATGATCAAAGCATTTATAAAAATAAATATTCTATCAATGTGTGTGTGTGTGTGTGCAAAGGAGAGAGACGGTGTGACTGTTTGGAACCCTGTGCTAAATACCTTTTCAAGGTTTTTTCAATTTCTGTTTCGTTTTTAGCTTTCATTGGCAGGGAAAGACTTGGTACATCTTCTATTGGTAAAAAGGGGATTTTGCAACATCTCTGTCCCTTTAAATGTTGAACGTTGAACAATTGGTTGTGCTGTTGCTAGAATTATTTATAGCCGAGGTTTTGTATATTAAAGGTAGTGAACGTTTATCATATTTGCAAATGAACGTTTTTCATTAGGGTTTGTTTTCTCCTTTTCTCATATACATTTTGTTGTTGTTTTTGTTGCTGTTCCAACACTCCAATTTTTGGAGTTTTATCTTTTTGCCGTATGGTTGTTATGTTGTTTTCTCTTCCTTCCGTTACCATATTTTATTTATTTAGGAAGTTATTTATAATGAGTACGTTAAATATTTAAATTAAACTGTTGTGGCAAGAGTATGAAATGATTTTTTTTTTGGGGAATGTAGTATTACATACATGTGAATGGGGGAAAATTATCAAAACTTAATGCTATTTAAGGTGTAAAAATCATAAAGGAAATCGTAACGAAAATGTTTTACTTTTAAAACTGACAAATTTTCCATAAAAATTTTTATTAATTTTAACCATATTAGCTTATCGTATTTTTTCTTTAACTAATTGAGTAAAAATAAAATAAAATTGTGTTAATTTGGCACAAATTCATATACGATACTCTACACTACAGGGTGACTAATATATATTGTAACGAAAGCGCTATATTTTTTAATTTTTTTTTTTAATTTCATTGTTCAAAAGCAAAAAATGTTGGAAATACGATCAAATTTTAGAATCAGTTTAGATTTGTTCGAATTAGTCACGTTTGGTACAAATTATGGCCTTTAAACAGCCGACAAAGCCATCGCAGGCTGCACGAAAATGGCTCTGCGGTATTTTGGCCCATTCCCGGCGTAGCGCCGTGTTGAGATGATCGACAATTTGGTATTTTTTAGTGAGAACCTTACTCTCCAAAAGGCGCAAAAGTCCAACGGATTGAGATCCGGAGATTTTGGTGGCCATTATATGGTAGAAATGAAGCGAGGAACCTCCTTTTTAAGCCATTATTTCTTGACGCGTTCTGAGTGCGGTTGTGCTCAGGCCTGTTGGAATGTCCATGGTCTGCGGCCAAAATGTTTGCCTGCACAGGGCTTCAATACTATCTTTAAGACATTTTCCCGATAATATTCGGCATTTATTTTGTCCCCACGGTCTGTGAATACGACCGGGGACACCCCATTAGCCGTCATGGCGGCCCAAACCATTACCATCAACTGCGCTTGAGTTCTGGTGTAAATTTTCAGCTGATCTCTTTCGCAAGTAAACCCGATCATTTAGTTTGTTCACAAACTGCTCAATTTGGAATGGCTTCTCATCGGAGAAAACCAATTTCGGTAACTGGGCACTTTCGTGCAAGCGAAGTAACTCCTTGGCTCTTTTGCAGTCTAACTTTTTTTTGTCCACCGATCGGTGAGCTCTTGCACTTTTTAGTTCAAGTCCATTTTTTAATATGTATTGCATCCGTTTTCGCTATATGTTCAGCTCACCACTGCGGCGTGGATTCTGATCAAACCTGGCCTTCATTTTTCGGATCATTTCTGGTGTTGTTACCGTTTTTTTTTCGTCCACTTTTTGAATGCGATGCAACACTGCCAGTATAACGGTAACGAGGAATGGTACGAGAAACAAAAGATTTATTCACATTTAAATGCTGGAGGGCTCTCACAATAGCCACCTATGGTTTTTCAGCCAAATATAAAGTAGTCACACTATCACGCTTGAATTCCATCACGAATAACTTTTTTTCTGAATACAATAGATCAAAATGCTTTTGTAAGCTTATAAATAATAAAATCAACTGTAATTGGAGTAAATCTGTTAGCTGTCAGACGAGCGGTTTACAAGTGATAACAACCTGAAGTTGGTTGCATCACATATCAGCCAATCTGTATATTACATTGTATTTTTTGGATCACTTAGCAATGACCAATTTCGCTACAATATTTAAAATCAAGATTGAGTAATCAAAAACTGTAGACCTTAACTGTGATATTGTGTGAACGCCGTAATCTAGTACAGCCCCATAGACAAGATTTGCTAGATAAGAACTTCACCTTCACTTTTCAGTTCCGAAATGAAAACAAAAAATTATTCCTTGTGATAAGCTTCTATCAAAAACTCTGCGTAATATATTGTCTGGAAACTTTTCTTAAAACTGTATTGTAATTCTGTAATTCCTGTAATTCTGACTAAAGGACTGTAATGACTAATACACTAAAATTTCATGTGTAAGTACAGAAGATACTGGACAAAATTTTAACACTGTAGCTGTGATATTTTTATAGAAAGAGGGTTTTTTGGTTTTGTTGTATAAGTTCAAAAATCGAAGTCACTTACTTACTTACTTAATTAGATATTTCAACCCCTCAATCAAGGTTATGGCCAGAGATCAGCAACGAGTATTCAAAACGATGAGTAGATTCAAATCATACTTTTAATTTCGGATACTTATACGCATTCATACTTATTTTAATATGATACTCACACCCAAAGTTGGAAGTACTCGTCGTATTCATACTTAATAATACGCATGATGTTATTGACTTCGACTCGTCTCTACTTAACATTTACACTAAGCACAAAATAATTATGATTCGCATACAAACACTACAATACTCATAATAAGATTATGTGTATGCTTTGCTTGTTGTCTTTGTCTTTCCTTTATTCATTGTTTGTATATACAACAACAACAACAAAATCTGTAAATTTTGATGAATGATTCGAGCCACTCGAATTACTTATAAGTATCATAAGTATTTTTTCTGAATTTATGAATCAGAATGAGCAGGCGTATGAATCAAACATATTTCGAATGTTGTGAGTTTTATGTCAACGTTGTACTCATATTCATTGCTACTTATACTTATAAACCAATGTTGTAGCGAGTAGGAATGAATCATACTACAAATTCCATGAGTGCTTATGAGTAGCGGAAACACGATTCATTGCTGATCTCTGGTTGTGACCTATCTTCATGACATGGTGGGACCAACAATTTAAAGTCTAGTGCGAACGACAAATTTTTTTGGAAGCTTTTCATGTCAATTTTATTTACTCTCAGAGTTTTTGCCAGAAATCTGCTGAAAAGAAGTCGACGAAGAAATATTTTTTCATATTTCGTTTCATTGAATATGTCTAAATTGGGCATTGAACTGATCCTCATGTCTCACGAACTAAGCCAACATAATTCTATAACGGCTTCAAGCACCTAAGTGACTCGCTGAATTTAAGATATTTATGCCTGCACTACGTTTCCTGTAAAAATCATACGTTCACGTTGAAAGTCCTAAGGCACGTTAACAAACCTTCTTTAAATAAGAAATTCATGTGCAAGGAGTAGTAATAACTTCTGTTCCAATTATAGGAACAAAAATTAACAATCAGTAACACAAAATTCGCTTGCTAAGGAGTATTCACCGAGGACGAATCGAATTTCAAGTGAAATTAAACTAATTGAAGTATTACTACTTGAAATTTTTCAAGATTATTGTCCAAAATAAAACTTTGAAACGACAGTGAACGTAAATTTATACCCAATAGAGCATTTTATTTACATAACTGGTCGTTACAAACCTTCAGTCAGGATTACTGGCTTAGGTTCTCACCCGACTTTTGTTGTGTGTGTGTTAATTTTATAAGTCGGTGGACTTACAGTTTAAAATCGACTCCGAACGACAATTATTTTCTTTTTTTTTTGCGAAACTTTTCTATTTATTCTCACAGTTTTTGCCAGAAATCTGCTGATAAGCCAACACACTAGCTATTAGACTACGGCGACTTTAATTCATTTTTTTATAATTTAATTAGACTATCTACTTCGATTTCAATTTCAAAACTTTGCATGATGCTTTTTAGGATATAAAATTTTATAAGTAAATGGATTGTTAGACAAAATCGAATTGAACTCCATATTTCTGACACTAATGTGTTTTCAACCTTCGTACAAATTAATAAAAAAAAACACTTTTCACCTTACCAAAATGGTAGGGCCATAGATTTTTTTTGTTTTTTCTTCATTTCAGCCTAACACATACAATAAAAATTGGTTGTGAAAGTATTTTGAATTTTATTTATTTTTTTTTTTTAATAGATTTTTGTCCAAAAAGGAAAAGAAAAACAGAAAAAGTTTTAAATTTATAACAAAAACAATTGAAACTTTTAGCATAACAATTATCTTAATCGATCTAAAGCTGTTTTTTTAAGGTAAATATCCGCAATTAGTCGAAGACATTTTTCTTTTTGTGTTTTTTATAGAATTTACGGAAATTGCAATAAAAAATTATCAAGAAAACCCAAACAAAATGTAATAAAATTTTAACTTTTTTTTATAAATTTTTTTCTTCAGTAAGTATAATAATAATAATTACTTGAAGAGTTTCTTTTATTTTCTTTGAAAGAAATAAACAAACAGCAGCAACAACAACAATAACAATTATTATTTCCTTAAAACATTAACACCTGTCAGGTCAGTTGTAATATCTTGAACTTCCTTTATACAACGATTTCTTTATTCTAAGAAAAAAATAAAAAGTAAACGAAGAAAAAAAATTCTTTTCATTTTAGCCGCTTTTAATAAATTTTGAACATTTCAATTTTCCAACTATTGGGCCATAAATTTTATTAATGACCGAAAAGTTACTTTTTTGGTTTCACTTTGAAAGAAATAAGTGGGTTGTGTTTGTAATTTATTGCCTAATATTTAGTGTCATTGAAGTAATAAACATTTGACAGTAATTATTCGTTAATAAAAAAAAACCCTACAACCAGTGCCTGTGTGGCGGAAAGACGAAACCGTAAAAGAATTAATTAAACAAGTCATGTACTTGAAACAAGTGACTGTGATTAGTTATATTGTGATCGGATCAATTGAACTCACAATACAAACTGTTACTTATACTTCACAAGTAACATTATACTCAACTTTCCCTAAGAGAGTTAGTAACTGAAATATGGAATGGAAACAAAAAATCGTTATCTAATGTTAATTCTCTCTTAATTTTCTACGTAGAAAGTAGTAAATAAAAGAAGAAAATAACAATTTCGCTCATATCATGAAAAAATTTCTCTTATACTGATGCACTCGTATATACAATTTTTTTTTTACCTGCCTTCGTTACTCATAACAAAAGAGCAGATGTTTTTTTATACGTTAAATCTAATCCTCGTAAAACGTCCTATTAATTATCTTACAGCACAAAATTCAAAAGAAATTTTGAATCTCTTTTTACCCTCTGTAAATACTTTTTAGTTATGAGTTCATATTTAACATTCTGTAACAAAACCTCAATATTAAAATTTCATGCGTCAGTAGAGTACTCAGTGTTTTTAAAACAACCACAAGAAGGAATGCTAAAATTCAGATTTTTTTCTCTTTCGGCAATTTCTTAAGGCCACCAACTGAGTTTCAAATGGCCCATTGTTCTGTAACAGGTAACAGGGAAATATGCTGTCTTAGGCAAAAAGTAATCGTTTAAGATGTGATATTGTATGTACTCTGAAATTTTAAATAAATTGTATAAAATTTTAAGAAAAATAACATAAAAAAATCTCATTTATTTAGATGTCCAATTGGTATACAGGAGAGTCTTGAACGGATCTTGGAACAGCAACAGCAAAGGAGGATAGCTTCCACGTTGTTGTTGGGGTCAAAACCTTACCAGTTACACACATATATAGGCAATTTTTTTATCGTGAAGTTTGATATTAGATATTACAATAGATTTGGAAGAATACAATAGATCCTATGGTAGCAAAACTAAATTACCTATACACGACAACATACATATGTACATGCATACATCCATAATTCTTCTCCAGGGGGGCAAAAGGTTGAAAGTGTGTGATGAACTAGGTTGGTTTTAGTACGTATGTACGTTTAGCAAGCCGAGAGTAAGTCTTGCGGCGAATCGTGCACTTTGGTAGGCCGGGCTATCTTTCGAAGATTTTCCAACCTTTAGCTCGCATAGCTATAAAAAAAAACATCCATAATTCGTCATTACAACCCTTCAGTCAAAATTACGATCTAGCTTCTCGCACTACTTATGTTGTCTGTGTTAATTTCATACATGAGTTTTCATAGGCTACAGTTTAAAGTCGACTCCGAACGAAAGACTCTTTTCAGAAACTTTCCATGGCAATTTCCTACTTACTGTCAGAGTTTCTCCCAAAATTGTGCTGAGAGAAAGTCGTCTAAGAATTCCTTTTTAATAATTCGTTTTTTTGGGCTTTAAATTGTGGTCTCACGTCTAATAAGCCAACACACTAACTACTACTAGACTATAGCGACGCGACGTAGAGGTCTGGATATAATTTATTAATCGTCGTTTGCGGAGTGTAATTATTAGATGGTATGCTGTGATAGTACCATAATAAAACTGGGGAAATATAGACGGCATGGACACAACTAACCAAAGTGGCAATTACGTATGCAGTTCATGTACAGTCAACCCTTATATAACGCTGTACTCTCAGAATGCGGTTTCCATATAACGCGGAGCTGAAATTGTGACAGCACGCCTATAACGCGGTACTCTAATAGCGCGGTTTGCGTTCAACTGTATCCAATAAGTTTCTTCTGTTGTAAGAGGGTTTAATATCAGTTTTATTTTCGAAGCAAAAGCTCAACCGAGATACAGCACCGTGCAAAACAATAGCAGGTGGATTTTCAATTTAAAAAAAAAAAACAATGAATAAAGATGAACCAAGTAAGGATAAATATTAAAAAATTGCATTATTTTACAAGTCTTTCTTAATTTTGTTGGAAACCAGTCTTTTAGTTTAGTTTTTATTTAATTTTTTTTAGCAATTCTTATATGAACACTTAAATTTAATAAAAATAATTTATAATTTGTCTTGCCTTTTGTATAACTTGGTCTCCATATAACGCAATACGAATGATGTGATTTGTACTAATTCTGTGTTTCTTACAGCGCGGTTTCCGTACAATGCGGTAGACGGTTTCCATAGAACGTGCTATGAATTAGCCTAGTTTGTACTTAAAATCTGAGTTTCTTATAGCGCGGTACGCACTCACCTCATTATGGGAGGGTTGACTGTACTTGGATTCGTATGTAGGCAAAGCCTATATTGAACTAATGCCATATTGTGGACAATAAACCATCTAGCGAATTACGTTATATTGCAAGAATTAGTTTCGAATTTATTAAGCCTTCTGATACAAATAATTGTATAACAAATCATATAACACGATACCAAATTCTAAACAATTTTTCAACTTTCAATAACTTTTGTTCGACAAGATTACCCAATTGAATTCTTTTTATTTTAAGATACTTTAATGAACTCATTTAAATACAAAATAATTAGGAATTATAATTGTGTGTGATCTTACCGTTTATGAACCTATAATTAAATTGTCTTTCCCGAACTTTAACAAATAAAATTTCAAGAGTTTGTACGTTATACTTACGTATGTACTTGAACGTTCAATCTGAAAATGAATTTCGTTTTTAAAAACAATAACAGAACAACAAACAACAACAAAATGCACATACACGAGAGAATGAATGTAGAGGTAAAAGAAAAAGCGGTCGATATCAAAAACTCAACATAATTATAGAGAACTTAAGACAACCGCACTTAAAAACACTTCTACAAATACTACAACAGTCCCTACCTTAGCTAACAACTATTATTACCACCACCTCTACAACAGCAACATTAACACGAGCATCATTGCCGCTATTCACGGTAAAATACTCCTTTTGTATTAAGAAAACAAAAGAAGAGAGAAAATGTAGTAATAGTTGCATATATAAAGGAGTAGAAATACAAAGGAGACTTAAAAGAGAGGGAGAGAGAGAGAGAGCGACTGAAAAAAACAAAATGCTTTTGAGTGTTAGTGAGTATAACAGAGCGTGTGTGTTCAGGCATAAAGAGCTCAGTTTTTGTGTAGTTGCTGCTAGAGTTTCTGTTTTTTTTCTGTTTTGTTTTTATTATTATTTTGCAGCTGTTTAGTATACCTTTATCTTAACGGGATACTTAGGCTCGAGAAGGAGGACAGAGGGAGAGAGAGAGAGCGTGTTTCATATGTTGTTATTCTGATTATTAAATATAAGAGTGTGCATAACATTTAAGTAAAAATGTATTCATCACTGTAAGGAGCAAAGCAGAAGCCTACAAAGCAGGAGTGTATGTATGTGAATGGTTTTTTTATTTCAGAGTGTTTATTTGCACATACTCCATGATCAACAGTTTCTCTTCTCTAGATTTATATCTTAAGGAAATTTAAAATAAAAAAAAAAAAAACAAAAACAAAAATTATCCAAGATATAATCAGTTTTTGTATAGTTTTTCTTGGAGTGATGCTGTTTCTTGTTTTACTTGAGTGTTCTTAAAGAAAAAAAGTTCATTCATCCGTAAAATTTTTCTTTCCGTTTTTTTTTTTGCAACAAATTTTGAATGTGGTGCTCATGTTCATTCATAAAACAAATCTAAAGGAGACATGCATTTAACAAGAAGGAGAAAAAATGAAAAAAAACTATACGAACATGAGTTTTAAAAGAACAAACAACTCTTAAACATATAGGAACAGCAGAGATTATTATCACGCTACCAGCATAAATGTGATACAAAGAAGATGCCAAAGAAAAACCGAACAAAATTGTTGCAAAGAAAACTAAACCATAATTATGATTTTTTTTTTATTTTTTTAAAAACGCTTTGATTTGTGTTTAAAAATTAAACACAACATTTTAATGTTCATTTATTTAAGCTTCCGTTGTAGGAAATTCAATCTAATTTATAATCTAACAAATAAACTTTTGTACGGCAAATAATTATAAGAATTCATTAGTCTTTCTATTAAAGTTACGATTAGAATAATTTGATATTTTTGCTAACCATGTCAAATGTAGAAAACCTAATCTTTTAATAGAAAGTTATCGGACACAATTTTAAGTAATAGTTATAAGAACTAATTTATGTCTATGAATAATGTATGTACATTAGGGTGGCCCCGTTTAAATGGAGAAAAAATAAGGTATAGATGCTCCCGACTAAATTGAAAGTTTAATTCATTCTAAGTTTACGTTTCTCAAAATTTTTGTTCTGGCATTAATATTTGGTGAGCTGGACCAAAGGATAAAAAGGTCCATTTTTGAGGTTTTTTGAATTTTTTTCAATTACCCATTACATATACGATTTGAGTTAACAGAGATTGTCAGATAGAGAAGAAAGTAGGTTTAAAAAAATTTTAATAAAAATTGAAATTGATTGAATTTTGGAAAACGGAAAATACCATTTTGGTTAAATTATATGGTCTTTATAATCAAGAAATTTCAGCAATTTAGTTAAGTAAATTCTATGAAAAAATTAAAAAATACAAAATTTTATCCAAAATATTCAAAATTTTTTGAATTTTCTAAATTTATTTTGAAATTTCTGATAACCTATTGAAAGCGCCTCTTAAAGACCTTTCATATGATACCAAATTTATATATAGTTCCTTTGGAAGAAATGTGAAAAAAACCCACAAAAAAGGACCTCTTTTCCTTTGACCACCAAATATTGACCCCAGGACAAAAATTTCGAGAAACGTAACCTTAGAATGAAGTTGAAGTCGCCGTGGTCTAGCAGGTAGTGTGTTAGCTTATTAGACGTGAAAGCCAGGGTTTGAGCCCAGACATCAAAACGAAATACAAAAAATTTGGAAAAAGATTTATGGAAAAAAACTCTAAGAGTAAATAAAATTGCCATGAAAAGTTTCTCATAAAATCTGTCGTTCGGAGTCGACTTTAAACTGTAGGTCCCGCTACTCATGTTTAAAATTAACACACACAACATAAGTGGTGTGAGAAACTAGGTCAATAATTGGTCTAATGACCAATTATGTATGTAGTCTTAGAATGAATCAAACTTTCATTTTAGTCGGGAACATTTGCAACTTTTACTTTGGGCCCACCCTAATGTACATAATTGATCATTTCAAGCCTTCAGTTGTGTATGTTAATTTCATACACGAATGGCAAATTCAACAGCTTTAAATTGACTCCGAGCAACAAATTTATTTTTTCTTTTTTGAGAAACTTTCCATTGTAATTTTATTTACTCTTAGATTTTATGCCAGAAATCTGCTGAGAGGCCAACACTCTACCTACTAGACTACGGCGGCTACCAATGAATGTCAATGAATATATTTGAATACAAAGAAATTCGGATGGAGACGTACTTTCTAACGATAGAATGTATCTCCATATGTGAAAACCTAACTGCTCTTAAATAGCCGCAACTAAACTATATTCGGGTGCTGAAGAACCATAGAGTTTATCAGCATCTTCAAGGGAGTACAGAGAACTCACAGAGAAAGCTCTAAGACTAAGACGCGAAAGTTCTTGTCTTCTTTTATGAAAACCTATAATCTAATGGCAAATAATCACTGCAACCATTTTTGTAAACGCTTGATCCAAATATTCTTCTGTTTTGCCTCCATGTTAACATAGTATTACAAAGGGAGGGCCATTTAAAAGTTTAAATTTAAAAATGTAATAAAACAAAACCATTTCGAAACTTTAAAACATTTATTTATTTTGTAAGAAATTAAATATTTTTTCATTGCTATGGCTGCTACGACTCGTCTTACAGTACCACATTCGACCGAAGAAATTTTCGTGCAGATTTCTTAATAATGGCATCACAAGTGTTTGTCTTTAAATGCTTAATTGTCTCTTGTGACAAGGTTCCTATAAGGTTCTGGAGTTCAAATGCGAATTTTAATCCTATATAATTGTAGTTCTTAGACCGGCATCCAGGTAACTATGATCTGGAATGCGTCATTTTCCGAAATTCATTGAAGAGTGCAAAGTCTCTATTTATGAGTCCTTGTAATAGTTAAGCAAAGTCTAATTTTATTTGTATAATTTCGGGATTTTATATTATATTTTGCTATCCCCTCTCTATTATTTTAATTAATAATCTTAGTCTAATTATATTTTCCTATTGGCTATTACATTTTAATGATATTTAGTGCATGTGAGTGTTTTGTGTGTGACAGAAATGCAACATGACACTCAAGTGCATGTTACATTGTTAATATTCTTATTATTTACAACGTTAGGCTGTGGTGAAGTGTGTTGGTACACCATACTCTGGGTTGTCGGCACAACACTTCTCTTTAACGGCGCTCCACAGAAAATAGTCCAACCGTGTCAGATCGTAGCTTCTTGGCAGTCTATTGACTTCAACATAATTAAAGGATCATCAACCATTTGATGCAGTATATCGAACGTGGCATGAGAGGTGTAGCAAGCTACACCATCCTGTTGAAACCAAACATCATTCACTTCAATACCATGAAGAATGGGCACAAAAAAATCTGTTATCATGGTGCATAAGCTGTCTTGATTGACCGTAATGGTTGCGTCATTTTCATTTTCAAAGGAATATGGGCCGATAACGCTTCCTGCTCCAGAAACCGCACCTAACAGGCACTCACAGTTATGGCTGCATTGTCTTCTAGAAGATTTCTGAGCCCCAAATATGGCAATTTTGCTTATTAACATACCGATTAAGATGAAAATGAGTTTTAAACGAAAAGATACCTCCTTAAAAGAGCTGTTTTAAGTCCCCTGGTGTAAATAAAAAATGGCTAATATCGAAATGTATGTTTAATACCGTATGTCACTATAACATAAGGACGATGTTTGTTTTAAATTTAATTTTAAATTTATTAAATTTGTTTTCTGATTTTTCTCAAATAAAATTTTCTATATACTTTAACCGTCATTTATCATTTGAAATCCTATATTTATGGTAAAAAGATTTCAATAACAAAATAAAAACCCTTATTTAAGCCATATACCCCAAATCATATCAATTATATGCGACAAAAACAGTACAAACAACAAAAAAAAAAACGTATTGCCTGGGCCTTGTCTCATGTTTTGGCAATTGAGAAGGGTAAATTTGTCATTAAATTTCTATTCTAAAATGACATTTTTCAGTGGAAAAATAAAAATTCTTTTGAAACTTTTCATTTTGCGCTTGTTTGACATACATATGTACGTAAGCGTGGAGTATATTTATTTTGTAAAGCCCTAGGCTTGAAAGGGTTAAATGTGAATTTTGAAAAAAAAAAATGGTAAAGAAAATTATATACCCTTGAATGGATAAATACTGGTATCTCGTATCAATTGTCATTGATAACAGATTTACTAACGATTGAATTCATTTAAAATAGAAATTGTCTGTGGGGGGGGGTCGACAACTGTTTTGAATTTCGAATTAATTTAATCACATGGCCAGAAATTTACAAGGAGTAGCACAACAAACAATACAAAAACATTAAAGACAAAAGTTTAATGGCCAGCAAATTAGAAAAAAAACTTTTTTCTTAAGAGTTTAAAAGCAATTTTAAATAAAATTTAGATTAAAATTGTTTTTTTTTTCTTTTTAATAGACTTTCTAATTAAAATTGAATACTTAGAAAATTCTTTTCAACAATGCCAAAAAAAAAAAAAAACTTTTTGTGTATGGCCTTTGTGTAAAAGTCAAAAATATTGCTTCAAGGATATTGTTGTCTGCTAGGATACCTTGCCTCTGCTTTTCAGCGAATACTCTGCGAGTACGTTGGCATCGCCATTATGATTTTTCAATTAAAGGCAAACTTTTTTCTTTTTTACTTTTAACAATAAGCCGAAAAAACGCTTATTGTATTGCTCTCTCTATCTCTCTCTCTCTCTCTCTCTCGCTATACACAAAAGTTTTATTGTCTAAGAGTAGAAGAATGTTAACGAATTTCATACAAATAAAATTGTTTTATATGCTACTGATAAAAAATTTACATCATACACCAGGAAGATTTATAAGAATACAATATTTGTAGTAAATGATGTATGCTATGTATACCTACCACCCATACAAACATCGATACATTCACATCGATGTTGTATTAAATCTATAAAAGTGAATAGTAACCACGTTTACCAGGACTTTCTTTCAAATACAAAAATTAAACAATTCAACCAATTCTGAACAAAATGGAATTATAAGATACAGTAAGACCCCGCTTAACGCTGCCGCGCTTAACACTGTTTCAGTATTACGTGGATAGTATTGGGGTTCCCCTAAATCGCACTCTGTGTTAATACTTGTCGTACATGTGCACAAAACCAAAAGCGATGTTCTATATAGCCACGAAGTATACTATGTAGATTAGTCTTCCTTTTCAACGCTCTTCTAGAATAAGGATTCCAACTATATTTTCCAAAGTCCTAATGTATTCACCTGTATACGTGTTGAGTTGCCTCGTTTAACTCTGATTCGTTTAGCGTTGCACGCGGGGTCTTACTGTATACTGAGATTTTTACCTAGGAAAACTTAAAACTTACTTAAATTACTTTCAATTTCAGGTTTCTTTCAAATTTGTTAACATGAGTGTGTATACAATCCACATCTTTTGAATAAATTAATTATTTGCAGCGCAGTGTCTTGAATAACTTTGTTTGGATGACCTAAGTAGGCGGAAAGAAGTATACACCTCACTCAAGGACAAGAAACGCTTCAAATTTCGTCGTCTATCATAGCTTCAGAAACGTAAAAACTGAATTGAAAGATAGGAGAGGAATACGGAAGAAATAGCTGATAAGAGAATAAAGATGAGGCTTTTATTATCGCATAGTTTGCAGAAAACAGAAAAGAGTAACATGCATACATACATACATAATTGGTTCATTGAAAACCCTTCAGTGAGGATTATTAACCTAGTTTCTCACACATATTTATTCTTGTGTGTGTGGGACCTTACGTTACAGTCGACTCCGAACGACAGATTTTGAGAAACTTCATGGCAATTTTTTATTTACCTCAGAGTTTTTTGCTGAAATCTGCTAAGAAGAAATCGCCGAAAGAAAAAATAAAGAAAGGAGTAAGTTCCTCAATCACAGACTGACCCTTTAAAGCAAATTGTTTTATAATAACTTAAGAATTTTTCTGAACTAGAACGGTTGATCACTTCACCTAAAAATATTTCATTCAAACAAAATATATTCTCCTCACTTTCCAAAAAAATTTACGACAATGAGGGTTACAGGTGTATAAGTAAGTATGAATTGAGAGTGCTCCGTATGGAAACATTTCTCTTGTACGAGCTGTATTTTTTTTATGTTGAAGATTACATCTGACACTAGTGTTTTCATCGTGTTAAAAAATCGCCGTAGTTCCGTAGTTTATTAGGCAGAATACGTGAACTCACGGTTCAATCTCCTGGTCAAGAACATTCCTAAGAAAGCAAAATATGAAAAAAATATTATTCAGCAAAATCCTTTCAACAGATTTCTGGCAAAACTCAGAGAGAAAAAAAAACTTGCCATGAAAAAGTTTCTCAAAAAAATCAGTCGATTTGAGCTGTAGTTCCGCCCACACATGTATAAAATTAACGCAAACTGCATATTGATGTGAGAAGCTAGGTTCCGTAGTCCTAAATGAAAGGTTGTTGAACTGATCACTTCTGTGGGCTGTTAAGCAGCTCTGTATACAATTTCAAATTCTTTCCAAACTAGAACGGAAATGAAATTTCCATCTCTCTTTCTAAAAAAATAAAAAAAAAAAACTCACAGGTGTTACAGTATGAAGTCCGGATGCCAATCGGGAAATCACGGATCTCGAAATCCCGGGATTTTCGGAATGTCATAAAATCTTGGAATCCGGAGATTTTTAAAAACTTTGTCCGGGATTTTCAAGATTTTTCGGGTTGTGAATTCATATGATTCTGACCCTAACAAAAGGTCCTTATACAAAATTTTATATCAATCGACTTAGATAATGGCAATCTCGATGGGGAAAAGCCTCATATAAACTTTGCATATACAACTACCAAAACGAAGTTTTTTGTTTCCACTGCGATAAAAAAAAAACTTGTTTAATTGAGCAGTTTTATCGATTTTGCTCCGGCAGTGCAATATTTTTGAAAAAGTTAATTTTGTTTTATTTGTAAGTTGTAATAACGAAAATAAGTTAAAGGTAACTTTACCGTTCACTTTAGCAAAAGGTGCTTTTAACTAACGCGAACTTTAACGGTAAGTTGTAATAATGGCCCTTAATCTCATAAGAGCAGTGTGCTAGTCAGATCATAGTAATGCTTTTTCCTCTATTCAATATGAATGGAATCAGTTGAAAGACACTCGAAAGTTTCTCTATAGACTCAAGATATACCATTCTGGAGGTAGAAACTCCTGGTCCTGTTCAAGGATCTATTCTTGACCCATTTGTATACTGCAACGTAGTTCCTATTTTAAAAGAGTTCACAGCTTCCAGATTACGCCTTTAAAGTCTCGTTGTAAAACATTTTCCAGGCGACAGTCACCTCTACCACCTCCTTATGTAAATAAATCTATTTCTTTGGACAGTTAAGTATCTAAATCAGTTGCCCTATTAATTCGTTTTATAGGCCTTTAGCATTCTTCGATGGCATCAAATAACTTCTTAGCAATGGAAGTAGGCTTTTCCCCATCTGAGATGCCATTATCGAAGTCGAGTGATATAAAATTTTTTATCAGGACCTTTTGTAGGGTCAGAATACATATGAATTCCCAATCCTGAAAATCCCGAAAAATCCCGGGATAAGTTTTTAAAAATCTCCGGATTCGAGATTTTATGAATTCCGAAAATCCCGAATTTGGAAATCTCATATTTTATTTTTAATGAAATATATTTCTGATATTGTTGGAATATAAATGATTTTGTTAACAGAATATATTTATTTTTAAGAGAAAATCGCGATTTTTCACGTGATTTTTCGGGATATTTAAATTAGATCCCTTTTGGCATCCCTAGTACCAACCAAAAGCTACTGCGTAGCATTAATTGGAATTTTTCACATACAAACCTTACTATATGAGCTCTCAAAGCATATAAAAATTACACTGCTTAAATGTAAAGTTGGGCATAGAAAAACTGCAATTAAATCCTCTGTCAGGAATACGAAACGAAATTACTTTCCAAACAACCCATACATTTCTTACGAACATAATTTGCTTACAAATCAAATCAAATTTAAGTCTCCATAATGGGTTAAATTGAATTTCGAAACCACATTCGATTTCATCTTTTTAAGGAGAAACAAACGCAATCAAAATCCGGCCAACAATGTATGGCAAAAAAGCAAGGAAAAAAATTATAAAAAAAACACGAATTTTTTTTTTTTTTTAACAAAATAAAGAAAAATTTAATTTGCCGATTGTCGAAAAAAGAAAAACAAGCAACAATAGTGACTTCAGCTATAACAATGAAATAAAAAAAAGAAAAAATCAAAAAAATCGTACAATATATGCCCCAGAGTATTGTTAGCGTTTATATTTGCTTATTTAACAAGAGAAACAAGAAATATTTTTTGTTTGGCGTTGTGTTGTTATTTCAGTTTTTAATATTTGTTGCATAAATTTTTGAAATTCCCTTATAAAAACAACAACAACAATTGCAACAAATACAACAAAAACAAACACTCCCCACTTATACATTGAAATATACGAAGAAAAACAATGGAAATGAAAATGAAAATTGAAAGGCAATAGCGAGCCAGTGCGCACACATACATTTGTAGTGTACACTGTGTAGTGTTAATACAAAATATTTTTGGCCAATGCCAGCAATCAGTTTACAAAGATGTTTGAATGTGTGCATGGTTTCAGCATACACTGCGGCGTCCCTTAGCATTTGTTTGTTGCGGAGGCAAATATCGAACAAAATGTTATTTTTTAGCGTATTTTGTGGCTTAACACTGATAATGGCATTTCAAAGTGGACGCATAAATTAAAAGCTCTCAAGTATTTTACATACAGAATTTCCTTGCCATCCCATCATATTTTTTTGGGTTTGGGGTTTTCATTGTGGTTTGGGAAATTTTAAGACTCGTTACCCAGTGTAACGTACATCAGCCCAATTACCGCGTTTCTCATTTTTTTTTTGTTTTGGTCTGTTGCCATCGAAAAACCTCAAACTCTTATGATGATTTTATGAAAACAAAAAGCAGCTTAGCGTGTACGTTAGAAGGAACATCTTTCGGAAAAAAAGGTCTGTCTGTTGAGATTTAAATTCTATTTACGAGGGTGGTTACGTTTATTTCAATTTTAATGGTAGTCTTGGTAGTTGTGTTAACGTGTGCATAATTGTTAGATAAAGTTTGTTATTTCACCCAAGTAAACAAAAAGCACACACACACACACACACACCCGCACATAACCTAACCGCCCACTTACACATACATAGTATGCCACACTTATGCATGGATTGGTGTAGCTGTTTCTTGCTTTATATCCTGTTTCTTTTTGTTTAGTTATTTATTTTCCCATTTTTCTCTTTTTGGGTTTTTGTTTATTATTTTTTTGTTTTCGTTTTCTTTTTTTTTGTCTTCTTCTCTAATACTTTCTAAAGACAACAAGTCCTTGGTTTTTTCGAATTATTTAAACAACACGTTTAAAGATTTTTAATAAGCTGCTTTACTTTTAGGTAACAAACTTTAGTAACAACAACAACAACAACAAGACATTGAAAACAAAAACAAATAATTTGTAAAACAAAAACAATACCGCAAAGGTTATAAATCGACTTTGGGTTACCCTACGTCACAAGGAACATACGCAGCAGCTTAATTTAAGATCATAAAATAGGCCCCCATACATGTTACCACTGATATTATATTTGAGCGCATTGCTATAATCCTTGTACCACAGCAATGCTAAGTTATGAGATGAGATAAGATGAGCCTATACAATCCTTTAATCCAGCTTACAGCTTATGTTGGATTTAAGTCCACTGCTTATGGTAGTGAAAAGAAAAACTTTGGGGTCTATGGTTAAGTTGATGGAAGACAAGTCCTACATGAAATTCATTAGAGGATCTCTTGATTTCTCCTTAACTGTTGGCTGGGAAATGTTTTACAACGAGACCTAGTAACGAAATTTAAAGGCGTAATCTGGAAGCTGTTTTAAAATAGGAACTTCTTTGCAGTATACAGATGGGTCAAGAATAGATCTTTGAACAGGACTAGGAGTTTCTACCTCCAGAATGGTATATCTTGAGTCCATAGAGAAATTTTCGAGTGACTTTCAACTGATTCCATTCATATTGTATAGGAGGAAAAAGCATTACTATGATCTGACTAACACTGCTCTTATGATATTAGAGGCCATTAGTACAACTTACCGTTAAAGTTGGCATTAGTTAAAGGTACCTTTACCTAAAGTGAACGGTAAAGTTACCTTTAACTTATTTTGGTTATTACAACTTCCAGATAAAACAAAATTAACTTTTTCAAAAATATGGCAGTGCCGGAGCAAAGTCGATAAAACTATTCAATTAAACAAGTTTTTTTTTAACTTAGTGGAAACAGAAAACTTCGTTTTAGTTATTGTATATGTAAATTTTGTTTAAATTTGAAGTTGCCATATCGAAAATGTCACATGATATGGCAAGTTCAAACATAAAGTGATCTTTAAATGTTAAAGTTAGAATGATCTTCCCTTTAGCTTAATGCTCACTTCTATCACTCGTAATAATGAAAAACAATTTATCTCTCCGTTAAAAGCCTCCATTTAGTTAACGTTATAATAATTTAGTTAAGTTATAATAATGATCCTAAATCGAATGTAATCAAATATTGTGACCCCCCTGTCATGTTCGAATTCTCAGCAATAAGCAAGCGATGCACTTGAGAGAAGGTAAGACTAGAATTCTCTTATGGAGTGAAAGGTATGCTCATGGAAACGAAGGCTCTTTGACTCTTCTCAAACCTATTATGTTTGAGGCAATCGAAGCTTCTGTTGCGAAACTACTATAAGAGGAGGTCCAAGACATGCATGATACTATATTGGGATTATCTGATGCTGGTAACCGGTCTTTTAACAGGGCTCTGCAAAGTCAGGATACTGATTGCAATCTGTGGACCATTATTGCATGCATACATGCATAATTGATTATTGCAGACCTTTAGTCAGGATTCCGACCTAGCTTCTTACACCATTTTTTAGTTTAGTTCAGTCGACTTCGTGTATCAAATTTTTAGAGAAACTTTTTTATGTCTTGTCAGAAATCTACTGAAAGGAATCCGTCGAAGAGATAACTGACCTCGGAATTAAATCGTGGCCTTACGTATAATAAGCCGAAATATTATGTACTAGATTACGGTGACTTACGGCCATTATTGCAGTCTAAACATTGAAAGCAAAGAATACATGCGTACATATCTAGGTTGGAAATTGTCATTCTGTAATGATCAGAATCGTGAAATTTGTTAGGATATTAGCCTTCAAGAAGACTTAATGGGAATACCGTATAGATGATATCGACGTCTCCATTCTTTAACGTCCTAAGTGTACTTAGAATGTTTTTAATGTTTTTGCATTTTTAAATTCTACGTTCTCTAACTTAATTACTGTAAAAATTTGGTTAAAATGCGCCCATCCGTTCCGAAGTTATAGGGAAAAATTTACTTAGCATACACATATAGTCTTATAGCGCGTGAAAACTTTGAGAGCTTATAACCAAAAGACACTTTTTTGACTTAGAATGTAATAGAACGGAGGCGTCGATATAGTCTCAGGTCTTCTTCACAACAGAAATGTTAATCTTCTGATGTCTGCAAAAATAGTTTAAAATAATGGCCAATTGAAGAGCATTTAAATATCGTTTATTCAGCTCATATTTTTCATGAAAGCATAATTCTAATTAATATTTATGAGCTGTACAAACGCTACGTCAAACACAACATACTTTTCTGTTTTCTTCAATGCTGATGATGGCAATGGTTACCGAAAAAGGTCCTTTTGTACGTTTCATAGATAAATTTTGATAAAATTCTCATTTACATAAACAACATGAATAGCTATTGTCCTTACTCTCTCTCTCTCTCTCTCTCTTTCTCTCTATGTATGGGTGTATGTACGAATGTATAAAAGAATTGATTTTAAATTCAACAACAGTTACGTTTAAGGCAACAGCAACAAAATCATACACAATGTGTTGGTAATTGTTAAATTTAAAAACGTTTACGTTTACAGACAAATAAAAACGTTGGGGCAATAATTAGGAGGGTCAGAATTGTTTTTATTTTTTCGCTTTCGGGGTAATTAGTTTTTGCACAAGCATTTATTCAACTTTAAGATAAGATACAAGGAATGTAAAATTCATTCGATTTTCATACACAAATTTATCCTCTGAGCATAATTTATACGCTTCTGCTAGAGAAGATCTAAAAGAAAATAAAGAAAATTAAAATTTAATTATTCTAATCGATTAGGAAAAAAAGGTAAATTTTAATTAAAAATTAATTACAAAATAATAATTTAATTAAAAATTAAAAGAAAATTTTCACAAAAAATTATTAAAAAATATCAAAAGTTCAACAGTTTTCTTTAAAGCCAAAAACTTTTAGCAACATGTGGTCATTTACGAAGGTTGTGTGTTAACAATATACGATAGGAGATAAATTCTATTGCTCAGTCATATTACGATAATTTTTTTTAATTTTAAAAAAATCTTTTATTCCAAATAGGAGTGTGATAAAGTACGTCTTAGATATACAACTTAAAAATTAGGTGCCCGTAATAGATGGCCTACAGTAAAAATCTTTCAATATTTATTCTCAATTAACCTTTGAGAGTAAAAGATTTTGTTTGAAAGGCCACGCTTCAAACCATAGGTCACAAAGCATCTCCTCCACCTAATTATTATTTTAAAATTTTTTCGAGATAATCAAACGACTGGTCAACTCAAGCAAGTCATAAGATGAAAAGTTTGCCATCTAATCTGACCTAAGATAAAGGTCTTTGTGAAAATATATTGGGTGTAATATTCTGGGGCCTTGCCCGTTTAATTTTCATTTTTTTTTCAATGTTTGACATTCTTTAGTATTCGCTGCTAAGGTTTCCAGTCTGGAATTATAAAGTGGAAATTTTGAAATCTGGATAAAATATATTTTTCGCCTTTTTCAGGTTTGAAGATATTTTGTGAAGCTTTTTCGTATCAAGTTTAGTCACGATTATGACCTAGTTTCTCACGCCACTTATGTTGTATGTGTTGTATGAGTTTTTTGAGAAACTTCTCATGGCATTATGATTTACTTTCTGGTGAGAGAAATTCGGATCACGATGACTTTTCATTCAGCAATTAAACTAAGGACTGCGCATAAAAAAAAAAACTGAATACCGTTACATTGTTTTTATTTGTCATCTGTTTCAAACTCCACAAGCTAAATGTCATTGTAATAGCAAAAATATATTTTTGGAAATGGCCACCCAACAAGAATGTCCAAAAAAATAATTGAAAAACTGCGCCGCTTACAAAAAGCGATTGTTAGGCTCGCAGGTGTTAATCAAAACGCAGTTCCTAAGGTTAGAATAAAACAATATAAGAACTCTTTGAGTATTGAGAGATATCGTGGAAGTGGAAGAAAACAAGAATTTGTCGAGCAGAACAAAGCAAGTAAAATAATACGTATTTTTCTAAAACATCCTAACATGTCTGGAAGAAAAGTGGCTTAAAAAGTAGGATGCTCTGAGATCCTGGTCAGAAAAAGATTTTATACACAAAAGGAATTCAAATATTATTTTATCTTAATTGAAATATAGAAACGAAAAAAATCCGCCACTTAGTTTTATTTCTATAACGAAAAGTGAAAGTCCAGTTTTTTTCATGCGCACTCCTTAAGCGGATGTGAGAAGCTAGGTCGTAATTCGGACTGTTGGTATGCAAGTGTATTATTAACCAAATTTCAATTGACTGATGATTTTCAATTGCATTTAAATACTATTGTACAGTTAGAACTCGTTTAACGCGGGGGATACGTTCCAAAAAGTTCTAGCGCCAAACGAAACAGCCTTAAACGAGGTAACGGTATTAATTTTTTTCAATTATGATAAAAGTTATAAGCTTAAAAGTAGGCCCACTTTTTTTTGTGTCGCACTCCTTATGTTGTGTGTGTTAATTTTATTCGTAAGTGGCGGGATATATAGTCTTTAGTTAACTCCGAATGACGAATTTTTAAAAGACCTTTCATGGCAAATTTTATTTACTTTAGACAAAGTGTTTGCCAGAAATCTGCTAAGAGAAAGTCGCCTAAGAAATATATTTACATATTTCATTTTGTGGGAGATGTTTAACATGGTCTTATAAGCCTATTGGCTGATAATATTAAGGTACTGCAAAATTATCTTATAAAGCCAAGCTATTAAACCAATAAAAGAGTGTATCATTAATCTGTTATGCAGGACGAATATTGAGTATAGAAGTCAAATACATAGCAACGATTAAGGAATTGTAGTAAAACTAAAGATGCGTAAAAATGGAATATTCACGAGAAGAAATTCTGTACTATTATGGGAAAATTTGAAGACTACGATTTTAGTATACATATTTGATTTTTATATAAATTTCACTTCTTTTACTAATATAAACCCTTCATAAATTTTCAAAATTGTGTATAATTAACTCTATGATGTTGCTTTAAGCGAAGGCTTAATATTATTCCAAATTTTTAAATTCCCCCTTTATAAAAATCGTATTTATTTTTTTCAAGCAACCCTATTAAAAAGTAATCACAATTCGATTTATTTCAAAAATTTTTTTTTTATAAACTTTCTAAGAGCATTAGACCATAAATCCCAAAAATTGAATTGTAAGTGAAGAACGCCTGCAAATCATAGAGCCAATAACTTTAAAATCACAAACAATTAAACTGGCTCAGCTAATAATAGCTTAAGAAGGAACAAAAGCATTGAAATATTGAAAAAATACATGAATAAATTGAAAGATGTATGGACTGGCATACAGTCGATGTACAATTTATTTAATAAAAAAATCAATTTTCATAGCACAGCGTGTTGCAAAAGAAAATATTGCAGGTTTCTTTATAACATCGAAATCAGCACGTGAACGTTGGAATAACTAAATACAATAACAATAACAAATTCTATTTGTTATTAGAAAAAGCTACAAAACAAAGAAAAACACCCTTTTTGATTACTTTATTGTGCTGGTTTGGGAGGCAGCAACCTCCAGCTGCTTGTCACCAAATTTGTTTGTTCATGACAAAACATGAATTTTTTCTTTTCTTTTTTTTGAAATTTCTTTTGATTTGATTTTTCATATTTTGTTGTAATGTTTCCAAAATGAAACGAATTTTGAAAAAATAAAACTACGTACATAACGAAACGAAAAGCCCAATCAGTAATGAATGAAATCAAAGGCGTGTAAGAAAAAGAGAGAAAAAAAAGAACACACTGGTTAAGGGCATTCACAAGAGTTCATTCATTCATTATTTTCGTTTTTCCCTTTGAAAAATATGGTTTTTCCTTGCCTTGCAATATGATTATTTATCTTATGATCTTTATTAGTAAAAATCATTCCATAGAATCTAATTGGGAAAGGGGACCAAAAAGAAACCACCACCACCACCACCACTACCATCATCACCATAACCATCTCTACCTACCCTTTCTATAAAAACAAACGTAACCAATGCGTTTCACAGCAACCGCCTGGGCCTTGTATTGCGGCTGGCCCGTGAGTCAAAATCTTTTGCAATATTTTTTAATCGTTTAGTTTTGCAATTTAATCTATAAGTTGCCATTAGCAATGCGATTTTTTGTTTTTCTTTTCCATTTTGTTATTAGAAAAAGTGGTGGGTTTTTTCTCATATTGAAACTGATGGTCGCTATTTTTTGCTTTCCATTTTGCCTGGATTATTTTGCAATTTTTTTTTAATATTTTTTTTTTGCTTCTTTAGCTAGTCTCGTATAATTATTGGGCGCTACAAATTGCTTTTAATTATAGAGCTATGAAAATTAATCAAAAAAAAAAAAAAAAACAAAATAATGTGAAACGTTGACGAAATAATTACAAAATATGACATAAAGAGAGGTAGTTATTAGCGAAGCTTGACTCAAGTAGTGATGTGTCTAACAGGCAGTACAAATTTAATATTTAAACAGAAAAATTTTATATTAAAAATAAGGAGTGCGCACGAAAAAAATGGGCCTACTTTTAGTCACCTGTTCCAAATTCCACGTGCAAAATTTCATTGCAACAGCAAAATTAGTTTTTTGAAAAGACAAGAATGTCGAAAAAATTAGTTGAAATCTTCAATGGAAAACCGTACAGCTTACAGAAAGCAATTGCTAGGTTGGCAACTGTTAACCAAAAAACAGTTTCTAAGGAAAGAACAAAAAAAAGGATTTGCCGACCCAACCAAAGCAAGTAAAATAATACTTATTTTTCTAAAACACCCTAAAATGTCTGAAAAAAATGGCTCAAAAAGTTGGATGCTCTGAGACCTTTGTCGGAAAAAAATTTTACACGCTAAAGAATTCAAATATTATTTACTTTAATTGAAATATAAAATGAAAAAAATTCGCTACTTAGTTTTATTTCTATAACGAAAAGAGTAAGTCCAGTTTTTTTTGTGTGCACTCTTTATTTTTAAAACACTAAAGCATACTACAATGAATAGAATTCGTATCTAATATACAATTAACCCTCAAAAGTGCTGTAGGTTTTAGATACTAAACAAAAGGGCGTTGAAACAAGCATAATAAAGAATTTTAAGAGCGATTTAAAATGAACTTCAATCAACTGAAAGTGATAGGATAAGTTAAATTATGTTTAACTGCCTGTGATTTTAATAAGCATAGCCTATTCGGGTACTATTGTAATACCAATAGGACAACTACTAAACCTGACAACTTTCAATCGTCATGACATCTTTATGCAATTTTATCACTTTTGGCTAGACACTTTCTATCAATACATTCGGGGAGCCCAAATGTTGGACAATAACTGACAATATATTCTATGGTTTTCTCCTCTCCCTCATCATTACTTATCATGCCTTAGGCAGTTATTTTGTGAAGTACATTCATTCAGCCTTCGGTACCCAAGCCGTGTACTATCCCCTCTCTGCGATGTAAATGCGTGAAGATCATGAGAAGATCCTTGTGAGATCATTTATTCTCTTCTTAGCAAAGAAATGCTAATTTCACATATGAATTCATGCTAAATTTCTGTCAGATGTCTCTCTTTATCCACCACAGTATCATTGTTAGACATTGTTAGAGTGCACATACTCTCAAGGCATATAATGACCGTATTAAAGTCGGCAAATGTCCCGGTCGGACACACAAAAGTAAAAAAATTATTTCTTCACCGACTTTCTCTCAGCAGATTTCAGGCAAAAAAAAAAAAAATTGCAATGAAAAGTTTTCTAAAAACCTGTCGTTCATAGGCTCTGCCACTAATGTATAAAATTAACACACACAATATAAGTGGAGTGAGAAGCTAGCTTTTAATATAGGACTAAAGGCTTGTACTGACCAGTTATGTATATATGTAAGTGCGCCTATGTGCCAGAGATCAGCAATAAGTATTCAAAACGATGAGTAGGTTCGTGTCATACTTTTAATTTCAGATACTTATACGCATTCATACTTTACATAATTCGGATATCATACTCATACTACTCATATTCAAAGTTGGAAGTACTCGCCGTATTCTTACATAACAATACACGTGATGTTATTGACTTCGACTCGTTTCTACTTAACATTTACACGAAACACAAAATAAGTATGATTCGCGTACGAATTCTACTATATACTCACAAGAATATTGTGTGTATGCTTTGCTTGTTGTCTTTGTCTTTCCTTTCTTCTTTGTTTGTATTTGCAACAACAACAAAGGCAGTAAATTTTGATGAATGATTCGAGCCACTCGAATCACTTATAAGTATTATAAGTATTTTTCTAAATTTATGAATCAGAAGGAGTAGGCGTATGAATCAAACATATTTCGAATGTTGTGAGTTTGATGTCAACATTGTACTCATACTCATTGCTACTTATACTTATAAATCAATGTTGTAACGAGTACGAATGAATCAGAGTAGTTGAATTTCAATTCTGTTGATTCATTTATACTCAAAATTGCATGAGTGCTTGTGAGTAGCGGAAAAATTACATACTCTGATAAGGAAGATTCACCAGCTTATTGAAAGGGACAATCTAAGATCTAGTTCTTCTGAAAAGATATCCGATTTTACACGTAAATTGGATTTATTAAAGAAGCGCTGATGATGTTCTCTGGGAGGGTGTAATTTGTTATATATTTTTGTTATATAAACAATATCGTAGAGTTGTTTAGACCCAAGATTATTGTATGGCCCTGACTATTTCCATGCCATGACTATTTCCATCCAATGGCTATTTCTGTGCCACTTTCGCTATGTTTTGCTTTGCCTCCATATCTGGACGTAGCCAGTAAGGGATAGTAAACCATGCTTTAATGCAGTTTAAGGAACAACTGTAAGCTTAAACATCATCATCCCCAAAATACCCTCAAATTGGGTTTAACGACTTCCATTTTTCTAATGCCTTCCATTAAATTACGGCTTTATGAAATAGAGTTTGATTACAATCTACTTCAGATTCTCATTACTTCTTTACTTTTTTGCATTTTAATTTATCAAGTTTTTTAAGCAAAGCAGCTTTTGTTGCCTAAGACAACTCGCTTTCTGTTATTGTATTGCATGCAGGAGTGAGGAGTTTTGCCCCTTGAATTCTATTTGCCTTAGAGTTAGCGTTGTCAGATCTTCTTATGGTGTTTGATTTTATAATCTCTCAGGTTTCAATAGTGCTTATAGGGATTAATGGATCCTAATTTTTGAAAATTTAAAAACCGTAATCTATGCCCGAATTGAAACTTTAATTAATCTTTTTCGTAGACAAGTATTTAAGCCCTTATACCCTGGCAATACGATAGGACGAGCAGATTTTGATTCCTCAGTGAGATCATGAAAAACAATTGTGGAACATTGGTACTTGAGGGGCGTTGAAGTTGCAAGAGAACTAGAATTTATCACAAGGCTTTTGTCGACCATTTGAAGAAATCTAGATAGACAAAGAATCGATCGGAATTAAAAGGTTTTCTGGTTGTGACGTTGAAGTCGCCGTGGTCTAGTGGGTAGTGTGTTGGCTTATTAGACAAAAAAGACCCGGGTTCGTATCCCAGGTCAGACATCAGCAGATTTTTGGCAAAGACTGAGAGTAAAAATTGCCATGAAAAGCTTCTCAAAAAATCTGTCGTTCGGAGTCGACTTTAAATTATAGGTCCCGCCGTTTATGTATAAAATTAACGCACACAACATAAGTGGTGTAAGAAGCTAGGTCGTAATCCTGACTGAAGGGATGTAATGGCCAATTATGTTATCTAGGTTGTGACGTTAGGAAAGAATTAAATGCCACAATTTCTGAAATAGAGGATTAAGAACGAATCCTGGCAGTAATAAGCGAAAAATATCAAGTAGAAAGGAAACTAAAGTGAACGCTGGGGTTGATAACAAGGAATGTAATCGTACTTATTTGAGATTCTCAGGAATTGGAAAGCAGTTATACCCCGCCAAAACGATTAATTCTGCTCTCAACAGTTAACAGGATGAAATCAATCAACTTAATTTGAAATTACCAAGAGAAGTGATGTGTTTTATCATGACAATTCTAAACAGTATGTATGTTGAATGACTGCCAGAAATTGAAAAAACTTGGCAGCGATATCCTCAGATTATTATCTAAAAACTCTAATACTAATCGAATAACAATGTCAAAACGTTATCAATCAAAAGGCGATAAACAATGTCCTGATTACCTAAAATTATGCAATATTTAACAAATTTTACTAGTTATCTTTAACAAAACTTTAATGCGAATATATTTTTAAATTCATGGTCTTTAACATGAACAGGAAACTACGATACTCCAACCAAAACAAAACAAATCATTCGTTGTATTGCTTAGGAAATGGAGAGTGGGAAGGGGAGAGACTTAATTTAGCTGAACTTATGGCAGTATTGGTTTTTATTGTATACAATTTAACATAATACAACCATTTGTCATGCAATTATGGCAGTTAAACATTTCCCCAAAGACCTTTAAACCGACACACATACTTATAACGTATCATAACTCTTTCCCACTACCACCCTTTTATGTAACTTACACTCAATTCAAGGCATTCCATTCTTTAAGTGCTTTACACTAAGGGGGGAAAAGACAGACTTTGGGTCTTTTGCATAAACAGGATATAAAATTTATTCATTTGTTAAAAATGACTATGAAAGGTTTCGTTTGGAACGCATACGACAAAAATAGCGTAAAATTTCATTTTTATTAAATTTTCCGTTTAAGGTGGAAATGTTTAATTTCTGTTTTTTTCGGGAATTTAAATTCTGAAAGCACTGTACATAGGAAAGTAGAGAAGATGAGTTAAGTAAAAGCAAACTGTGTGTATATATGTATGCTTTGTGTGTCTATAGAAATCAGCTTGTGATTGTGATTGCCCTTACGCTTGAGCACTTCAATGTTTGCCAAATACAATTTTCTATTTGGCTCTTTGGGTGTGTCTCTCTACCTACTGCCATATCATCTGCTTTTTCCACGTTTTGTGGCTTTTAAAGCTCTAAAATTGAATTTTTTTTTTTTTTTTTCATTTCGTTTTAAAGCTAAAAACGCCAAAATGACTGCGTAGGTCCCTCTGTTTGTTATACGTTTCCTGGCTTCCTTGTTACATTTACTCTCTTTGTCCTTTTTTTTTTCTACAACTTCTTTTGTTCTTTTATTTATGCAGCTTCCTTTTACGAGATGCTGTTTTTTTCCCCATTTTTCTGGTGGTTCCATAAGCCAAACTTTCCTGCCACTGAAACCTAAAAAATATTTCATAAAATCAAATTGAAAAAAAAATGAATAAAAAAAAAATAGAACACGAAGAAACGAGTGCGTACAACGACCCACCGGTACAAACAGAAAGCAGCGAAAAAAAAAAATAAACGGAATTTTTATGATTAAAATTTTTTGGCTTTGGAAACCACTGTACTTCTCCATTTTTTTTCTCCTTTTTGACTCACAACATAAAATCGAACTCTTTGGCTCCTAGAAATATGCAAATATTTTCGTTTTTTTTTCTCAAGCAAAAATTTACATGCTTAGCAAGATTAGGAGTTTTTTCTCTCTCTCTCTGTTTGCTTTAATTTTGTCTGTGTTTTCTTTTTTCTGTTTCTCGCCTTACAGTTGAATATTTAAGAAGAAAAAAAAAATATGAATTCATTTCGTTTAAAAGAAAACATCCAAAAATATTGAATGTGGGTCAAGAAGATGTTTCAACTTAAGAAATTTGTAATTCTAAATATTAAGAAAAGAAATGAAAAAAGTATTTAAGAGATGTGCTAAGTGTAATCGCTTCAAATTAAAACTAAGACTCCATGCTTTTCAGACTCTTGGTTTTTTTTTGGTTTTATGTAAAGCATAGTTTCCGAGATTAATTAAGAAATGGCAGGGGGCAAATTACTTTGTTGTTCTTCTTAATGGGGCAGAGAAGTAAAGCAAATAAAAAACAGGAAATGCATTTACCCAAAAATGTTAAGTAAACTTAAAAGCTGTGGTCACAAGAAACGAATTAAATGTGACTTAAGGTTTAATCAATATCAAAACCCCTTAAATTATGCAACACTATACAAGTAGCGCTAGATATCCTCCCATGTTTTAAATAAATAAATCACGAGCAATTGTCTGTAGCAACTTATGATAATAATTCTCGAATCGTTATTTTTTCTTGCATTAAAGCGTACAAGGTCTGGCATCAAAACGAAAATATGAAAATATTTCTTCGGCGACTTCCTCTCAGCAGATTTGTGGCAAAAAATCTGAGAGTAAAAATTGCCAAGAAAAGCTTCTAAAAAATCTGTCGTTCGGAGCCGACTTTAAACTGTAGGTCCCGCAACTCATGTATAAAAAATTAACGCACACAACGTAAGTGGTGTGAGAAGCTAGGTCGTAATCCTGACTGAAGGGGTCTAATGACCAATTATGTATATATGTAAAGCGTACAAGTTATTCTCACTCGTTTTTCTGAAAGGATTGAAGCTAATTTGTTTGCAATAACAACTGCAATATGTTGTCCATAGTCATAGAAAGGATAATTAAGTGATTAAAATGGAGAGAAAGTACAGCTTACTCTACTGGTACCTACCATTCAAGCCATTGGTGAAATACAGCTGCACATTTGAATGAAATTATTTTCCATTATTAACCGGAAGGATTGTACTTTCAAATAAAAAAAGAATTGTGAGCAAATATTCAGTAGTTTTTTTTAAAGCATTTTCAAAACAAAAAAGTTATTAGGGGGACCCTATAGTTATTGTGAAGAAGAGAATCGCAACGTTCTGTAAATGCATCCAAACTGATGATATAATGTGTTGCATCGCTTTGTCATTCCGTTGAAGGAGACTAGTAGCAGCATACAATTGCCGCTATAACCTTTAAGTGGTAAGGAAGTTATCCAGGCGCAGAGGTGACAAGATCTCACGGACTGCAACTGGCCACAAAACAGAGCTGCTTTTATTAACAAGGCGACATACCCCGGTCGGGTTTAATATAAACATAGGCAACCTGGTTTTTCCCACGAAGAAATCGATCAAATACTTAGGGGTTAGACTAAACTCAAAACTGACCTATTCAAAGCAAATAGAATATGCTATGACAAGAGCGCCAAAAAAAAAATCAATTAAATAGACTGATTAAATAGACTGATAGCATCGGAGGCCTTCCTTTGAAGGAAGCTACTCATACTCATAATAGTATACTCCTAGGCTCCTAGGAAATCGAGGCTCCCACTCTTGAAACCCGACTAGAGCTTTTATCAGAATAGCCGCTTTACGAGTGATATTCTCGTACCGCACGGTATCAATACAAGCTGTCTTAGTAATAGCTGGAATAGCTGGACCTACAAGCAATCGAGCGCAGAATGATTTTCAATGCCAAGCACAGTATGACTTAGCCACGAAACATAGAAGCGATAAAGCAAGAAGTTTTCCTAAGATGGCAATCTTGCTGGGAAACTGAACAGCATGGTAGATGGAGACGTACAAACTAATTCCCGAATTGAAAGTGTGTAAAGACAGGCAACATGGTGAAGTAGATTACTATATAACCCAGATGCTGACTGGCCACGGATACTTTAGAGAGTATCCGCATTGCATGGGAAAATGCCTCTCGCCATTTTGTATTTACGAGGAGAAAGAAACTTCAGATGACTTCAGAACACGCATTCTTCAGCAGCCGTCGCTGGCCCAAAGCCATCGACGACTCGAAGCTGAAATTGGTGTCATTAGCCCAACAAATGTCTTGACGAAAATGATAAAACTAGAGAAAAGCTGAAATGCAGTGAAACAATTTGCAGAGTACGTCTTACGAAGAAAAAAATCTGACATAGACGCAGCAGTATAAATATAAGGCGGAGCCTGAACGTAGCCTGACGTTGATGTAACTGGATCACATGCCAGAAAAGGGTCCACTTCGACGTAATACAATCGTGATTCCTAAAAGGAATGATTCTCCGGAGGAGACAAGGCGGGTTATTAGTCAGTATACCCAATGGGTGAGTTCGACATATCATGTCTGGTGACGACATTCAAGACTGCATAGAGCATTTTCCATCCTTCCCGAAAAAAAAATTCATATCGATATGTCGTAGTTTTTGTATATCGTTTCTGTTATTTTATAAAAAAAAAAAACATTTTTAAGAATCATTCTCAACTGAATAGTATGCTTCACATTATTTACCTTTTTTTTTATTTTATTTTTATATGCCTATGAAATATTCCTACAGGCAATACTATTACAAACTATGACATTAAATTTTATTTACAAAAACTAAGAATTTAAATACTTGATTACACTATTTTTTAGGACATTATTCGATAAAGAAAAATCAATCAAATTATTCAATCTATTAAATTCGCTGCATATTCTCCTTATTGGATCAGCACCAGCATAGTTGGTTCTAAAAAATTGTATTGATAATGGGGTAAAATGACGTGACGGACATTGAGGAACATTAAAAGTGAGATCATGGATTAAAAAACAGAAGCCAATATCACCAGTGATTACATTGAATAAGTGTGTGAAGTGTGGGAAGTTTGATTAAAGCTAGTCTGGCAGAATAAGATTGTAAGCTAGTGGGATTAAAATTCAGTCAAAATATCAGAAATTGCTTTTGGATAGATTCGATGACGTCGGAATATTTTTTATAAAGAGGGTCCCATATTATGGATCCATACTCTAGCATAGGCCTCACAAGAAATGTGTAGAGCGATTTAGCAACATAAGGATCGTTAAATTCTTTTGCCCACCGTTTTATAACACCAAGTACGCTTCTTGCTCTATTCACTGTCATGGCTATGTGCGGAGTAAAATTTAGTTTGGGATCGAGTAAAACTCCTAGATTCAGGAAGTTATCTACAAGCTCAAGATCGTATCCATCAAAAGCATATTTTGCAGGAATCGGATTCTTCCTTACAAATCTCATGAATTTACATTTTTTTAGATTAAGCTGCATTAAATTTAAATTACACCATAACTGAAACGAATTTAGGTTCTTTTAAAGTAGTTTCTGATCGGAAATTCGGCGATAACTTAGGAAAATTTTTACGTCATCAGCGTACATTAGGATGTTGGAATAGCGAATCATATCAGGTAAGTCGTTAATAAACAATGAAAACAGAAGCGGTCCAAAATGGCTACCCTGAGGTAGACCAGAAAGGATATCAATACTTCAGGAGCAGCAGTTTTTAAAAAGTACAGTTTGTTTTCTGTTAGTTAAATATGAGTAAATCCATTTTAAACTAAGATCGGTAAAGCCCATTAAATGAAGTTTCCTCTTCAATAGGACATGATTAACTTTATCAAAAGCCTTGCTGAAATCCGTGTAGATAACGTCTGTTTGTTGCTGATGAAAAAATCCACGATAAACAACTGTTGAAAGATGAAGCAGTTTTGTTGTAGTTGAACACTTCTTCCTGAAACCGTGCTGATAAGGTGATATCATAAATCATCAGTAATCATTTTTTCAAATAGTTTTGGAATTATACTCAGTTTTGCAATACCACGATAATTTGTAACATCGCATTTATTTCCTGACTTGAACAAAAGAATAATGAATGAATCCTTTCAAACTTTAGGCAAATAACCACATTTAATGGATTTGTTGAATAAGTATGATAGTGGAACAGCTATGGCGTCTGCCTTATAAATATTCAGAATACAAAGTGTTAAATTGTTCTCTTGTTTAAACTGTGTTAAATATTTCATTTTCATTTAGAGCTCTAGAGTGTTTTACTTTATTTCTGTTTTTCCTTTCCTTTCTTGTTATTGCATTACGCAATTGTTTTTCCCCTTGCAGTTGGTGTTATTGTGCTTATTCCTTTTCAATTTATTCGTTGACCCAGTTACCACAAAAAAAAAAGTTGCACTAGAAGTTAAAATTAAAAACTATTCCTTTCGAATGGAGAAATAAACGGTCTTTTCGTTATTCATTTAGAGACTGGCATTTTACAAAAAAAAAACAAATACAAAGAAGAAGAAAAAACAGACGAACCATGCATATACACATGCATTTAATAAATTTCTACCAACAACACAACTGAATTAGCCAAACATTTAAGCCATTCTGTGTTTATATGAATATTTTTTTGCCAGTGTCGTTGGTATTTTTGTTGCTTTAATATTAACATTTCGCCTTGAAATGTTTTAAAATATAAATTTAATTAACAATACACCCTTAGAATATGTATTATGTATGTGTATGTGTGTATGTATGTAATAATCTAAAAACATTGCAGAAAGAGTTCTTGTGTTAAAAAACCTGCATTAACAAACTGCTACACAAACATTCTCTCACTCTCTTTCTATGATTCTCTCTCTCTCTCTCTCTCTCTCTCTTTAACTTCCAAATAAATATCCTTGCTTATCCTGTTTCTACTTTATTTACTTATTTACACGTATGAACACAAACAAAAAAAAATTTAAAAAAAAAAATATGAGAGTAAAGCAAATAAACATTTATAATTAGAAAGGAATAGCTGTGAGAAGAAAAACATGAAATTAGAATTAAAGGAGCATAAAGAGAGAGAGAGAGAGAGAAAAGAAAATAATAAAAACAATGCAATAATACTTGAGTATGTTTTTGTGTCATTATAAGCAGTTCGTAATGTTAAATAATTGCAACACGCCCAAATAATCAACTAAAAATTCTTTCTAGAACTTGAAAGAGTAACACAATAGTAGTGCATTATTTGCCAGGATTCCAATCATTTTTGTTCACTCTATAGAAGACCACCCAGTCAGAAGAGTGCATTAAGTTTACTAAATGGTTATGCTATAAAGATATGGACATAAGAACAGGTATTACATATTTAGAAATTACTGAAAAGAGGGTGACCCTATAGGATTGATTAGTAGACTAAGCAAAAGTTTAGAGGACGTGCACCTGTCGGTCAAGCCAAGCACAGTACCCGGAGATCGACTAAGCAAAAACGATACCCAATATTATTCATCAACCAGGTCAATAATTTTAAAACAAAAAAGAACCGCCTTATTTACATAATTAATGATTAGAACCCATCAGTCAGGATTATAGACCTAGCTTCTTATGTTGTGTGTGTTAATTTTATACATGAGTAGCGAGACCTACAGTTTAAAGTTGACTCCGAACGACAGATTTTGTGAGAAACTTTTCATGCCAATTTTTATTTACTCTCAGAGTTTTTTCCAGATATCTGTTGAGAGGAAATCGCCGAAGAAATAATTTTTGTATTTTGGTTTTGATGTCTGGCCTGGCTTTTACGTCTAATAAGCCTACATACTATTTACTAGACCACGGCGGCTTCAACGCTTTATTTAGTATACATACCTTAATTGCCTTAAAATCCCAATGGTACGAAGCTATCTAGATGCAGTAAGTTTTTGTAAGTATATAATGCCTGTTATGAAGAGATTTTACTACTCAGTTGTAGTCTATGGGTCTATGTTTTATCACTCGTATAGCTTAACATCCTATTCATCACATTGTATACTATATTATTGCTAATTAAGATCTTTGAGTTTTCTCTTGCAGAGTCTAATACTATGTTCAGACAGGCACTTTTATTGCGACATAATTTGTTTATTTGAGCACAATATTTTAAGTGTTCAGGCACATATTATACTCAATATTTATTTAACAGTGGTTAGCAAAACAGCTGCTTGTTTCAACAACATTTTTTTTATTTTGTATTGTTATTTTTTTTTGAGTTGTCAAATATCAATCGAAACTGTTCGGAAAATTGTAATATGCCCACTGAACGTACTTATGACTGTGCTGTATTTAAAGTTTTACTCAATATTATAATAATTGACGTATTTATTGCGCAATAATTCATTGCAACATTATAATGGAAACGAAAGTCGCCATAGACGTAAAGCCAGATTTCGAGCCCCAGGCCAGACATCAAAATGAAATACAAACAGAATTTTTTCGGCGTATTTCCTCTCAGCAGATTTCTGGCAAAAACTGTGAGATTAAAAAAACTGTCATGAGAAGTTTCTCAAAAATCTGTCATTCGGAGTCGACTTTAAACTGTAGAAAACGTTCCTTATGTATAAAATTAACACACACAACATGAGTGGTGCAAGAAACTAGGTCAATAATCATGGCTGAAAACTTGTAATGACCAATAATGTATGTATGTATGTATTGTATGAAATATTGAGCTCAATAATGGCGTTTATTACGATATACGCAATAAATGTGCCTGTCGGAACGTAGTATAAATTGATTGTTGTATTCCATTTTCATGAAGTAGTTCTTGTACCTTTCTTTCAAAAAAAAAAAAAAAAAAAAAACAAAAAACAAATCTGAATATTTTCGCCAATTCCATATGCCGAATATAAAATATGCGATAAATATTTTAAGCATTTTCTGCTCACATACTTTTCAATTCCACTGTAATGTTGTGATATTTTACATGAGAAACAAAAACGCATGCATATACAGTCAACCCTCCTATAATGCAGTACTCTCAGAATGCGGTTTCCATATAATGCGGGGCTGAAATTGCGACAGCCCTCCTATAACGCGGTACCTTATAGCGCAGTTTGCGTTCAACTTCATCCCATAAATTTCTTCCGCACAGCATATGAATGAATAGTAACTAGATATTGTAAATGGGTTTAATACATGTTTTATTTTCGACTTAAAAGCTCAACCGAGATACAGTACCGTGCAAAACAATAGCAGTGGGATTTTCAATTTAAAAAAAAACAATGAATGAAGATGAACCAGGTGAGGATAAATATTAAAAAAATTACATTATTTTACAAGTTTTTCTTTATTTTGTTGGAAACTAGTCTTTTAGTTTCGATTTTATTTCATTTTTTTCATCAATCCTTATATAAACTCTTGAATTCAATAAAAATAATTTCAAATTTATCTTGCCTTTTGCATTGCATGGTCTCCATATAACGCGGTACGAATGATGTGATTTGTGCTCATACAACGCGGTAGACGGTTTCCATAGAATGCGCTGCGAATTAGTCTAGTTTGTACCAGGAATCCGAGTTTCTTATAGCGCGGTTTCCATATAACGCGGTATGCACTCACCGCGTTATAGGAGGGTTGACTGTACTCATATATGTACAAGGTACTTATGCTTACTCTTCATTATTGTTGCTGTAGCAAATGTCAAGTATTAAACATTAAACAGGACTTAAGTATGCATTCATAAGTTGAAGGTATGCGTGTGTATGTAATTTGGTTTTATTTTTGATTGTTTTTGTTTCTTCTGTTTCTGCTCACGAAGCATTAAACAAATACAAAAAAAAAAATGAAAGGAGAATTAGAAATTATATTATTTATAAATACAAATACAAATGAGAATATGAATGAGTTGAAATGGGGAAAAAAAATCAGGTGAAGGGGGGGGGGGAGAGAGAGCGAGAGAATTATAAAAACATTAGGAAATGCTTACATGTTTGATTACGCTCAACCATCCATACACATGCATATACAACATGTAACGGCAATAAAAATAAATGTCAAAAACAAAAGGATATTTTCGAAACACACCACACCATCACACATACCAACCAACATAAAAAAGGCAATAAAAAAAAGTACCAAAAATCATAATAATAAAACGTCTTAACGGTTATACTATGTTTGGTGAGAGTTATAAAAAGAGAGAGAGAGAGAGAGTGAGTGAAAGAGAAAAGTTAAAAGGTTACAGTTTGTTTCTTATTCTTCCTGGTTTGTTTCAGTTTTCATTTAATTTTTTTTTTGTCGTTTTTGTTCGTTTCTGTTCGTTTCGTCTTTTGATGATAAAGACACTTATGAAGTACCAGTTATGGTTAATGCAACAACACTTGTTATTATGCTCTTATGCTCTTATGTTCCTTTAACATTTTATAACATTTTTATGATTGTATGTGGTGCTATAAATATCGGTTACGGAAGAGCTCACCCATTAAAGTTCGTTCTTTCACTTTTGTTGCCATTTTTTAAGTTCCAATGCACAAAAAATATCGTTCAGTTTATAATAAAACAACTTTTTTTTTTTTTTTTTATATGTTTACGTGTCATTACCCTTAGATCTGTTTTTCTTTATAATTTTGTTAAAATAAATTATTTTTCTGTTTAAGATTTATTAGTAATTCTGGTGGTTAAATTGCTGTTAAATTTGTTAGCTGCACGATTTTAATTTCAGTTTAAAGGTTTAATTTATCAAAACAAAAAAAAAAGACAAAATCAGTTAATGTGGCAATAATTTAAAATCTCTCAGAGTATGCAGTGAATGCAGTCATTTTGTAAAGAACTTAATTCAAATGATTTTTACTTGTGATAATTAATTTTTTTTAAAGATGATAAACACTTAATATTTAAGATAGTACTTGGGGACTGTGTTTGCTTATTCCTACAATTTCTTAAAAGGTAAAGTTATTTAACCATTGAATGATATTCATTGATGATGTTCTATTTTCTTCGGAGATCAAGGATCTGAAGCTTTTCTGAATGTATTTAAAGGTAAATTAAATTCTTTTAAAATTCACATTGTAATCCCACTGATCAGAGAAGAACTGCATGATTCACAACACACTTTGAATATCAGCTCTTATTTTTGGTTTGAAACTAATGGCAAGAGTTTTGATATTAATTTTAATGCAGTGAAGTCTAGTAAGTAGTAAGTTGGTTTGTTAGGCATGAGGTCAGGGTTCAAACCCTAGATCAGACATCTCGATCAATACAAAAAATGAGAATTTATTAACGTAGCAACTTCGTCTCAGCCCATTGCAAGTAAAAACCCTGAGATTAAATAAAAAATTGCCCTGAAAAGTTACTCAAAAACATCAAACACTCATGTACACACTAAGCATACACTACGTAAGTGGTGTGAGAAGCTAGGTAGGCCTGACTAAAGTGTTGTAGGAAGCAATTGTAAATGTGTGTATGTCTGGAGGAAATGACATTTGGTCATATTCACAGTTTTAGTTTGACATTGTAAAGGAGTATAGGGTTTGTAAGCAATACAAATTTGAGCAATTTAGATATCGTATGTTGCCATACCTCAAGAAGAGTTTAAACTATCAAAAAATTATTATTGATCTCTATTGCTTTACTTGCTAGAGGAATTCTTAAGTGCGAAATATAATTGAATTTCAAAAGCTCACTCTCGGCATCGATTAAAATAATCGATTCTTTTTAGGTAGTTGTCGATCAGTTTTCTAAATACTTTAGATGGAATTTTGAAGATAAATTTACAGGGTTGGACTTCAAATGCTCGAACGATAAAAACGTTTAAGGACGTTAAATCGCATTATTGATCAAGAACACTTTATTTTACCAACTTTCGGCATACTTTTTACATAATAAAGCTTTACAATTTGGTTTAGAGCGCCTTACAGCACTGTTATATTGAAACCACATGCCGTCCAATTTATAATTTTTAATAGCAGTCCAGAAAAAGTCGATTCTCATACGACCATAACTCACTGAATTGATTATAAGGGTTCTTTTCGAAAAACTACGTTCCAATCCGCCTTCTGACATATAATGCGCAACAAGCACTCACTTTATCTGTATGTAATTGACTTTCACCATTCACTTCTGAATTCTCCGAGAAATGAAGTTCACCGCTGGAGAATAGTTTGTTAGAAAAGTTAGATAGAAGTTCTAATACTCAATCAGCTTATAGCAAACTCAACATATGGCCATACGCCATAATGAGTTGTAAAAAGTCTACATTATTTGCTAAACTTTCACTAAAAAGTGATATTTTTTTGGCAAACCGTACCAAGATCCGTTCCTTCAACTGATTTTATAATTTCACCAAAACTTTGTGCAGCGTGACGACCATATTCTCTCCGTACATCTCGAAAGTGGTCCCGTTTTTCGCACTTTTTTTGTAAATGTCAAACGTTTAAGCATATAAGTGAGGCTTCAGGTGAAAGATATTTAGTATTTGAGTACCCTGCTAGTCCAGGCATGATTGATTGGAGGTCAATTTAAAATTGTCCAAAGTTATAACATATCGTAAATATTATTTACACTGGAGTGTAAAATAAAAACAGGCGCCGATTGGAGAGCATCAGTGAGCACACTTCAGATAAAATACACTGGACAACAAAAGTCTTAGTACTCCAATATATTTTGACAAAAATGTCCCCACAGACTCGTGTACAAAGTTCCGATATGACTTCAAGAGGGTATTTAGAAGATCATTTCAATGACTGAATGGTTATGTAATCGCTAAACCTCAAACGAAAGTCAACCGAAAAACTTACTCATAGTGCCACCAAAAAATACTAAACAAAACTTGTACATTCAATTCCAAATCGATAAAATGGAGTCCTTGACCTTAAGGGATATTCTAATAAATACAAGGCAACACATTTCCATATATTAGGCCTATGAATTTTAAATTTACTCTGGGTTTTACTCGGTGTTACCTATGGAGTCATCTGAAACTTTCCTTATTTTTTACTCGTGATATGAATCACATTGAAAACTTGTTTGTTTTATATTAAAACAGAAATAAATTAATAAAATAAATATAAAAACTCTTAATTTTTTATACAAACTGTTGGTTAAAATTGATGAAATTCTTAAAATATATTGCCGTACTAAGACTTTTGCTGTCCACTGTATATGGCTGCGATTAATATTCTTCAATTTTATTGCAGCCTTTGGTAAATGCGTAAAGCAATTATCATTTTACTAAAAATCCTCTTAAAAATGTTATTAATTTTCCCTTCAACTAGAAATTTATGAAAAAAGTGTTCAAATTTTTAGTTCATGATGCCACTGTGCATTTTGTAAATAAATATACAATTTATGAGAATCTTTTTTCATTTAAAATTTAAGTGAGTCATGCTTTTAACCTTAATGATGGACCAATAATTAATTCTGTTTATTTTTATTTATTTTTTTTGTTTTACTTTGAAAAATAAGATTTACCTTTAACAACTTGAACAACAATAACAACAGGGACATAAACAGAATCATGAAAAAACAGATTCTTTTTATAGACTTAAAACTCACAAGTGTATGCCTTTATGACACGAGCACTTGTATATGTTTCCATATAATAAGAGAGCAAAAATATATGAAATGAGTAATAATATGAAATCAAGAGAGAAATAAAATACGAACAAAAAGAAAACAAGAGGAAAAAAATATTGAGAAATAAAAAAAGCCAATTAAAGTGCTTTATTGGTTATAATTTAGTGCTGAATGATAAAAAGCATACCAAATACTACACATATTCACACTCATACGCCACTCGCCCATATGCATACGCACACTTGTACATTGTTAATGAGCATTTTATATTCGAGATGTGTACAGGCAGGCAATATAAACATATTTTGTTTTTTAAGAATGTCATCGTCATCCTCATCATCATCATCATTATCAACAGTATTAATACTGTTACAGCGTTGTTGTTGTTATTATGGTCGTCATTACGATCAATGTTGTCAGCATTCTCATCATCGTCATCATCAGCATCATCATTAAAGGCATTAACACATAAAGCTTTTAACTTTCAACTCATTTGTTAGAGTCTTTGGATAAAAACAAAAAGAAAAACAACACATCACATAAGAGGCTTCCTTCACTTGCTCATCCCAACATTATAATCTTAAATTCATACACATATTCGTTCGTATATCTACCACCAAGACAAACCATACCATTTGTATGTGTGTGTGTATGGTTTTGTTTATATCACTTATTGGAACTGTTTAAAGCTGAAGCTCATTTGCTTATTATTGTTTTTGTTTTGTTCGTTTATACTCGTTTGTTTTTCATTCCTTGTATACAACACAGAAAAATTCCTTTACTTTGTACTCTCTTTGTTACTTAATCAATAAGTCTGCGTCTATGTATAGGTATGTGTGTATGTGTGTGAGACTTTATAGCAAAGTTGTTAATACTAATGACATTTTGTCAATGATTTCTTGTAACGATACGTTTGGTTGCTATTGTCGTTGCTATTTTGTCTCTTATATTGTATATGTGTGTCCCAATACAATCGTATAAATAATAACATTCAAGAGACAGAGAATAAAAGCTATGCATTCATATTATATTAATTTAGTTGGAAATACTGAAGAAGCTGTTCGAAACGTAATTATTTTTTTTAACAATACCAATTTTTTTCTTTTTTTCAAATAAATAAATACCTTCTAGTGTCTCATTATCAATTTAACTGGTTTAGCTTATTGAAGCTTACCTGCAAAAGAAAGAAAAAATAGTTTTAATTTAACACTTAACATTTGTTTTTTTAAAAAGTATATTAAATTATTAGTTATCATATATAATTTTGTAAAATAACGTATTTTATAGATTTTAATATGATAATATTATTATCTTAACAGAAGCTAAACCATAGAGAAGATATAGCGTAACTAAAGAGGCTGTTAAAGATTGATCATATTTAACATTCCAACGATTTATTGTGAAAAAAGTTTTTTGGAATTAAAATTGTCTTGTAGAATTCCATACTTACGAATTATATACACGAGATAAGCAGTGAAAGTAAAAAAATTATTTAGCACGGCCTTAGTCTGGGTCGACAGCGCAAAACAGAAAGTAACAGAAGCTACAGAGATTAGATGTTATTAGTAAAACAGAGGCAATGTACCTGCCACAGCGGCGTTAAAGCTGCAAATTCATTGTAAAAAGCTTTAAAGTCGATGGTTAGGATAATGGAACTTAAACCAAGCCCAAGATTATCTGGAAACTTCTTGACTCACATGAATGTATTGGTGATAGCTCCATTTTTAACCATCCTCAGAATTCTATGATTTTGGAATATGCTTTCCAATGGGATGTAGTACCTCTTTTAAGAAACAAACCGTTCCATTGTATAGGAAACAGGAATGAAAGTTTTTGATCACAAAGTAAAATATTTCAAATCCACTTGAAAATTCAAGGGTATTTTTCTGGCAGAAGTTTATACTATCGCTAGATTTACTACATTCGTTTTAGACACAAGGTATAAAAGATGGGCCAAAGTATTACTACCTGAGAGTCAGCTCTTAACTCATAGCTGCCAGATGAATAAAGCATCAAATCGTCAAATATTATAAAAAAATCCTCAAAGACGTTCACGGAAATCGTAAAAATAATCGTAACAAAATTGGCATGAAAATTCAGTGTGATGTTAGCTAAAAGCGACACATTCTTAGCTTAGCTTCTTAAGAGAGTACAAGAAATACTGCACTTCATTTGGTCTTCTTACTATTTACACCAATTATATTCGATAGAAAATGGAATACAATCCTCATGCATAGGCCGGTACCTAAACCTCTATTTTGAGTCTTCTCGACTAACGTACAAGAGAGGCCGAAGTTACCCGAGAACCATGTATTCCCACGTAACATTCGACTTTCTATGCGAGCACATTCGTATGTATATGATCAATTAGCCAGTGGATCGCTTACTGCATTAGAGACAAAATTCGTTCTTTAGCTGGAATATTCGCATGTGGAACTCCTTTCGTGCAGGGATTGTTTTTTTTTTGGCATAAGATACAGAAAAATCATCACTTAAATTTCCAATAGGAACAGTTCCAAATAAAAGTACAGAGATTAAAGTGGCTTTTAATGCACTAAAGTAAAGAATACGATGTAAATTTCTAATTTCTACAAATCGTTCAAATAAAGGCATAAATCGTCACATCGTCGATATGACATTTTTGGAGCACAAAATCGTCAAAATGACGATAAATCGTCAAATCTGACAGCTATGTCTATACTAGAGCATTCAACTTTTATGTACGAATGTAACACACGTAATTGGTTAATACAATACTTGACTAAGGATTATGACCTAGTTCCTTAGACCTTTCATGTGGTGTGTGCATTTTAAAGCCTACTCTGAATGACAGATTTTTGATAAACGTTTCATAACAATTTTATTTACTCTCAGAGCTTCAGTTAAAAACTTGGTGAGAGGGAATGGCTTAAGAAATATTTTTTTTCATATTTCGTTTGCCTGAGTTGGGGTTTTAAATCGTGTTTCTACTAGACTATGATGACTTTATGGTAGGTAAGGATAATATGATTATCTTTTGCTGGGTCCAAGCCCATGTGGGTGTTCAAGCCACTGAAAAAGTAGAAATGCTTTCAAGGAATGGAGCTTCACTCTAATGGGGTCTGAATCCTTCTGTGCGTGAAAAGAAATAGAGTTTAAAGCAATCTAAACTCTTGTTCAGGAATAGGGAGAAAATTAGAGTCGTGCACCTGGTTATCGAGGAAGAATTCTTGCATCTTCAACGGTTTTAAATTTCGTCACTGTTTTGTAATTTTAAAACTTATGAGGCTTAAATTTCTTCAAATATTTTACTTTTCAAAGTTTCCAGAGTGATTAGTACCAACCAAGTGATTGTTTACAAAGGATATTGTATCCAGGCAATGATAGATGGCAATGATGTCAAACTTGGAACTGCTTATGGCTTCTGCAGAGTTTGTGGATATAATTTGTGATACCAAAAGTAGTTTATGATAATAAATTTTTTCAATTATTTTTGATGAGCACAATAGCACTTGCTACATCGTTTTTCAAATTAAGAATTCATTCTTTTAAATATTATCGTTACGATAAGGCTCCTTATAACAGCTTTAAGTATCCTTGCCTGAGTGTATATCTTGTTTCTGTTTTTCAAATTTTTTTTCTTTTTTGTTTTCTTCTTTTCTTTTTTTAATGCTTTTGTTCTTTATTTTTCTCGAAATTGGTGATAAGCAAATTGAATGCAGATTCTTTTTCTTTTTCATCTTATTTTTATTGTTGCTGTTGTCACCGTTGTTGTCCATTATTGTTGTTGATGTTGTTGCTGAAGCTTTATGTTACTAATAAATAACATTGATTGTTTTTCTGTTCTTTTTTCATTCTTTCTTTCTTGCTCTCTCATTGTATACATACATTTATCTTCTGTTTCTCAATTCCGATGTTGACTGGCTAATGTTGTTGCCATTTTTTTTTTTGTCTGTTAATATTGTTGCTATTGTTGTTGTTGCTGCTTTTGCTGCTGCTGCTATTGTATTCGTGTGTTGTTAACATTAACGATTTTGTCCTTTTCATTCATTTGTTTCTATCAAACATGGTAAAGCCGAATTGGGGTTCAACACTGAGCAGAGTGTTCCAAACAGGGCTGTGGTGCTGATTGTCACATTTTCTGTGCAGTTCAATTCGTTTGGTTTGCCTCCTTGTGTTGATGACTGTGATTCGGTATGGTGACACTGGCTCTGGTGCTTGGCTTAAGTGTTTTCTTTTTTTCTTTTTGTGTGTGTGTGTGTTTTTTTTTTATTCTTTTCCGAAAGGTAAGTAAGTAGTTCAGTAAAGTCTGGTCTGATCTGGTCTACGACAAAAGCGTTTTATCGTTAAAGTCTCTGGAGTCTTTGTGCCAAATTGCTTAACATTAGTCACACTCAAAGGTATCCTCCATTTAAATGTGTCGATATTACAATTTTACGTTTTCCTTTCTGTTTTCTGGGTATTTGTGTGTGTGTATGTATGTGTGTGCTCTTGCTGAGGCCTTTTGTTGTTTGGTTTCCTTTTTTTTATTTCTTTGCACCACTTTGTAGGGATATTTTTGATTGTCATACACTTTTTATCGTGCTGTTGTTGTTTGTTATAATAGGCCTTTTTCTGAGCAATTTTTTTTTTTTGTTTTGCAATTTGTTTTTCTATATTTTCGTTTTTAATGTTGCCATTTTTAATGGAATCCATATAATGTTTATTTTGTTCTTTAACAAGGGCTTGAAATATTTGTTGCCGTTTTTTTTACTGTTTTTTCTGTTACTTTTCTAGGGAATTGGGGAATATTATACTCTTGTTATATTGTCATTGTCATCGTTACTAATATTATATTTGTTTTGGTTACCAACTACAGAGCTAGGGTAAGTAATTCTTAGAAAACCAAAAAGAAAAGAAACTGTCAACATACGAAATAAATTTTTTTTTTTTTTGGATTTTGGAGTGCCTTAAGGTTAAGTGTCTCAACATAAGGCTTAAATTTCCCATTTAAATATGCCATGCGCTTGATCTGACAAAATGATTTTCTTTAAGATTTTCTTGGAAATCTTTTGAATAGATATTATTGAAGGAGCCTTAAAGTCTAAGCTGTAAAAAAATCGAAATTTTAAAAATTATTGGAACACAACAACAAGTTGATGTAACAAAATACTGCAAATAATGAAGAATTTAAGATTAAGTAAAGTCAAAAGCGTTAAAAAAAAATACATTTTAGACATACTTTCTTTAAAAAAATTCAAATAAATCAAGGAATAACATTCTATCAAAATAAAGTGTACACCAACGTTTATAATTACAAATGCACAGCAGGTTTTGTGCAATAAAATAAGTTTCAGCTTTTAACGCATCTTCAAGGGTGTATTTAAATACATGCAAAGTTCTTTAAAAATAACAACGAAATGTTTCATTTCCCTGTAATTACACGTCATTTATTTTCGACCTGGCAACTTCTGGAACTCACTGTTTATGTGTTATTGTCATTGTTTTTCGTTCGTGGTTTTCTTTATGTAGATTTGTTATTGTAATTCGATACTTATTAATAGCTACACTCATATTTCCTTTGTTATTTTTTCCTTAAGAATAATGCAACATCAAATATAAAAATATTTAGTTCAGGTACCATACCTCTTTTTAGCAACAAAAGCAAATTATACCTTAAGTTTGTAGAAGTATGAAGACGGTACAATGAATTAATTGTTTTAAAGACTGGAACCCATTAAAAGTATACACTTGGCATCAGTGGTTAGCAGTCTATCAACCATTGCGTACAATTTCTGCTTAAGCCATTTGCAATCTCGACCTTAAGGATGACAAAACCGTTGCTTCTGGGCTACCAAAATACTGTGTATAATACAAAAAGGACAAGTGTTAACACTACTCTTGGCTGGCAAATGCTACAGGGCTAAACTGAATTACTATATTTTCTCTCAATTAAACAAATTTCGACTTAGGGAAGAAGTAACGGCAGTTATCAATGGCGCTAATTGTAAAATCTCCAACCGAAAGTCTAGGGATAAAATTTCGGGGTCACCTAATATCACGGTTTTGTGATTTGATTTGCCTAATTTAACAGCTGTGGACTTTTTTGAGGAACTTTCTGAAGCAACAAACATATGTAGGCCCTCAAATTCAAGCACTATGTTCTAGGAAGTTCTGGAAGTACTTGGCGTAAATATATTTAATTAGGTTATCCAAATGTCGTCGTAAATAAAGTCGCCGTGGTTTAGTAGGTAGGGTGCTAGCTTATTAGACGTAAAGCCAGGATTCGAGCCCCATGCCAGATAACAAAATAAAATATAAAAAGTATTTTTCCGGCGATTTATTCTCAGTATATTTCTGGCAAAAACTCTGAGAGTAAATAAAATTACTTTGAAAAATTTCTCACAAATGTGTAGTTCGGAGTCGACTTTAAACTGTAGGTCCCGCCACTTATGTATAAAATTAACACACACATCATAAGTAATGTGAAAAACTAGGTCAATAATCCTGACTTAGGGGTTGTAATGACTAATTATGTATGTATTCCATAACCAAAAGAAGTTAAAGGTGACTTTAAAGTTCTCTTTAGCTAAACTTATAATTAACTAAAGTCAACTTTAACGGCAAGTTGTAATAATAGTCCTTAAAGTGGAGTGCTAGAATATTATCATTGTCAAAAAAAGGTTTTACGAACCAATACTACTTACATAACCAGTAAAAATTACTGTGGACCCTGTGATTGTTGCAAAGAAGGAAGAGAAGGTTGAGTATAAGAAATACATAGTTTGACGCAAAATTGTAGTTTGGTTTTTTTTAAAACAAACATTGGTGGAAAGGTTGCATCGTATTAAATATTTATAGTTTCTTAATGTTCGAAAGTAACCTTTTTTTATTAACTCTCACTCAAGACAAGCTTACATCTCACAAGCTAGAGAGGTCTCAAAACACGAATTCCAAATAAACTTGCAAAAATTTTATTGAAGCTCTGTGATTGTGAAGAAACATTGTAAAATTTAATCTTTTGCTTTAAGGGGACTTCTTATAATTGATATCTCACAACATTTAAAGCAACAAAAAGCGGCGCTTAATTAAAGCAAAACATGTTACCAACCTAATCATTCTTTGCGCGCAATTAAAACTCTCTTACGATTTTACCTTTAAAAAACAACAATTTGTTTAAATCAAGTCTTTAAATATCGGCTTAAATAAATTCTTTTTAAATTATTCATACTTAAGTTTATAAGAAATTCAAAATAAAAAGGAAATTCACAGGAAAATATATCGTTATGGCTAAAAAACCTTAAGCATATAGAAGGCATTTAAAAAGGCCATAAAACCAGCAACAGCAATAGAGGAAAAAAATCTCATTTAGATTATAATGTTAAGCCATTAAAAATTAAGGCTCTTATAATTATTCATAATGTCGGTGTACGCTGTGTTAAATGCCAAAATAAATATAAAAAATAAATTTAAAACAAAAAAGAATGTCAACAGCATCATTTAAGTAATTATTCATTTTATTTTAAACTGCAAACGCTAAATAACAATACAAAGGAGAAATAAAAAAGATATCGATTTCTTTTTTTGTTTCCTTTGCAAGATTTTATGTCAAATGATTTATTTATTAATTAAACCTAAAACGGAGAAGGTAATAAATTTCTTATACATATCATACATACATTTATAATTGATCCCTACAACCTTTCAGTCAGAATTGCGGTCTAGGTTCCTACACCACTTATTTTGTTTGTGTTAATCTGCTCCATTGTAGTTTAAAGTCAACTCCGAACAACAAATTTTTTATGAAACTTTTTTCATATTTCGCATTGTTGGTGATGTCTAACCTAGGGTTCAACTTCACGTCTGACAAGTCAACATCTATGCTTTTTTTATCCCTGCATACGTCAATACCATAGAATAAATTATAAAATCCCACAGAGTCCACAGTAATTTTTAATGGTTATGTTAGTAGTATTGGTGCGTAAAATCTATTTTTGACAACTTGCCGTTAAAGTTGACTTTAGTTAAATGTATGTTTAACTAAAGTAAACTTTAAAGTCACCTTTAACTTCTTTTGGTTATTGAATACGTACATAATTGGTCATTACAACCCCTAAGTCAGGATAATTGACCTAGTTCCTCACACTACTTATGTTGTGTGTGTTAACTTCATACATAAGTGGCGGGACCTTCAGTTTAAATTCGACTCCGAACGACAAATTTTTGAGAAATTGTTCATGGCAATTTTATTTACTCTCAGAATTTTTGCCAGAAATCTGCTGGAAAAATACTTTTTAAATTTTATTTTGATATTTGGTCTGCGGCTAGAACCCTGCCTTTACGTCTAATAAGCCAGCACACTACCTACTAGACCACGGCGACTTCATTTGTGACGACATTTGGTTAACCTAATGATAAAAAGTCGATAATAATGCACAATTGAATAAGTTTTTTAAACGCAGTAGCAACGACGGGCTTTAATTTTTTTTATCATATTTGCTCTTTTTCTTTACATTTAAAGTTGCCGTATTTAAAATAATTAAAGATGGCAACATAAACTTAACTTTGAAAGTTACCGGAAAAATGATCCTCCCTTTAGCTTAACACTCACTTCTACCTTATTGTCCACTTATAATAATGAAGATCGACTTAGTTGTAATAATGGCCCTAACTATTTTTATATTATGGAGGGTCTTCTAACGGGAACTTCTGAACTTTGACAGTTGATAACGGCCAGCATCTGTCGAATAATTTGCCCTTTATTCAGTTTTGTTTCGGCTTATTACCATGAACGACTATTGTCAATAACATGTGTTCGCTGAATGGGCTTTAATGCAGTTGGCCACTTATACCAATTTTTATCGAAAAATCAACAAAATGAGGGACATTTTTGGATGATTTTTGGTGATCTCGTGTAGAGGTGACGAGGACTGGACACCGTAATCATTCAATTTAATTTCATTAGAGTTTTCCTCGTATAGTTTTGTTTACGAATAGTAGCCACAAACCACAGAGGTTCCATGCCATCTGTCAAATTCAAACTGATTCTGCATTTGAGTCATGAAAAAGTGACCGCTTCTAACGCTTTCCACAAAGAAAAGCCGTGTACGTTTTGGACTTTCTAGAAGACAAATCTAAGGTTTCTTCTCTTGTTTTTTCTTTTTTTGAGCAAGATCTGTTGTGAACGAATGCGTATCAGAGAGTACATGAAGCCTCAGATGATTAAAAAATTTACTATTTAGTGAATATTCTCAAGCTTTAATTACTCTGTGATTAAAGCTAAGTGCCATCTTATTTCAAAAAGGAAACAATCTAAAGAGATTCTTGCAAAATCTATAAAATACCGGAAATGTTAGGCTTAAAAAGGCATATTTAAAGCAAAATTTGAAGTTCTCAGAAATTAGATTTCAAGCTTTATGCTCTTTAGTTTTTTGAAAAATATGAAAAAAAATTATAACGTTAGTATTAGAATCTCTACGCTTTAAGAAAAATACAGAACCTTGTAAAACACCAAGAATATAAATTAAAACGCCTAAAACTGGGCTATAATTATTAATGTTAAATTAAATGTTTATGACTGGTTGTGTGGCATACTTTTTCTATAGTCTATCTGACGGGGGTTTTTTTTACATCATAGATAATTTTTCTTTTGTTGAGTATTTTAAGGCTTAAAATATTTACTTTTGCTTCTATATTACTTTCTACAAGTCCTTGAATTGTATTTTATTTTTTTTTTCACTTTAAGTTTCTTTCACAAATTTTCTCTTTTTGTGATTGTTTTACCCAAATTACATTAATATTAAAAAAAAAAAAAAATTAAATTCTCTTTTGAAAATACAACAGAACTCAAAAACAAAAGAAAAGGAAGGAAAGCATAGAAAAATGAAAAAAAAAAAACGAAATAAGAATTATTCTCCTCTGAATATAAACAATGACCATCAGAGCTTTACATAAATTATTTACTTTCAGTACTTTTTTATTTTCTCATAAAATTATAATTTTTTTTCAGTTTTTTTTCAGTTTTTCTTTCTTATTAAGTATTTTTCAACTTTGTAGGTTGCCCCCATTTATATTTAGTTTAGATACCTTTAATTTACATTTTTAATATATAAAGGCAAAATATTCGGTAGTCCTTCGAGGTAAAGAAAGAGACTTAAAGAGATTTTAAAGTATTTAAATTAAACTGTTCATGCTGTATATAGAGGAAGAAGAAGAAGAAGAGGAAAGTAAACAGTAACAGCAGAATAAAAATGTGATGAAAAGTTTCTGTAAAAGTTTATTTCTTCGCTTGATTTTTTAAAAATGGATTTAAATTATGCATAATGATTTTTAATATGTGAGACTATTATAGAATTAAGCTTGCGTTTTTTTGGGTTTCTTTAAAAGAAAATTAAAGAAGACCTAAGTTTATAAGCGAATCTCCATACATCTTACACCATTTTTGCTAATGTTCATTATACTGCTTTGAATACGAAAATTTACAGCATACTTTTCAAAATATCAAAGCAACTTAAAGATATTAATCGATATCTGGTTAAGCTTTTGTCGGAATAAGTTTTTTTTTGCTACAGATTTTCTGGATTCCATTTACAATTTTAAACTACTCCTTAAATATTCCATACCTTAGCCTAAAATTTATTTACATATGTTAGTGCCATCACATTAAATTTTTGTTCACTCCTGACATCGTATATATTATTATAAAACTTTCTGAAATGCCTAAAGGTATGCAAAACAATTATTTCACTTCATTCTCTTTAACATATACTTCACAATTTTCATTGCCCCCTATAAGTTGGCAATATATTTCTGGATAACCTTATAGCTTGATTCTCAAAAAAGTATAGAGGAATTAATATAAAACTGACTTAGATTATGATATGTTTGCTATCCCATGACTACAATAACATGACCACCAGAATGCTTCAGCTTTAGTTAGTAAAACAAGACTAAGATTTAACATTATCATCAACCAGAGTCTAGAGAGTAGAACGCAGATTCATTATAAGCAGTTGAAATATGGGAGACAGAGTACTGATTATATTGACTGATAGTATAATATTTCTGTACTAATGATAAAGCATAGGAATGTGTATATTTCTACAATAATACCAAATTAAAGATTTTCAGGAGTTTTGAGGTGTAACTTTGAAACCTGTCAATCCGGTTAAGGCTCCCAAAGTTGTCCTCTGATCATTGTATGTTCCTTACGATTTTAAAAAGTGAAGAAATAATAAAATGCTGCACTAACACGCTTTTTGAAAGACAATCAAAGACATTACAAAACACACTGCTTAATAGAGTAACCGTGGAACAGGCAGACTAAACATTCTAGCTTGGTGTTAAAATATAAATGTCCAGTCTTAGCAAACGCTTGAAAGCTATTAAAACAAAATCGCTTTTAATAAATTGTTGTATCTTGTGTTAGTTGTTTAAATGTCGAAACCAAAATAATAATAATAATAATAATAATAATAACTGCCTACTATCAAAGTTAGGAAATATTTACAATAATTCGGAAAATAATTTAAATTAATCGCAATATGCGTTTTAGTTTTATTAATTCAAAATTTTCCAGTTACACTTTATGCCTAAACATAGGCACTAAAATATCTACACTTTATGCCTGTAAATAGGCAACAAAATTTTTTCGTTTAAAGTTTTTCTTTATGTTTTTTTTTTGCGATTTGTTGAAACTTTAAACAACTTGATTTAACGACTTTAAAACAAAATTGGTTTAAAGTTAACAAAATTCTCAGCCCTTTTAAAATGTATTTATGCTGCCCTGTGACATGAACACCACCCTAGGGAACTGTATTCAACATAATAACATCATTAAGTCTAATAAAGTTATCAGAAGAAAAAAAAAGTATCAAATTTCTTTCAGCAGACGCTTAAACTCAAATCCATGCAGAATACAAAATAAGACGTCAGACTAGACTTAATCAAGTTAAAATAAAAAGTTTATTAAATTCGTTCATTTTTTTTGTTGTTTTTTTGTTTTTTAATAAAAAGAAAAAAAAAACAGTACGAACGTTTTATTTATGCCAAGTCTGCCTACAATAGACAATTAACGAAATTACTTTTAAGTTAAAAGGAGACAAAACGGGAAAATTCTTATTAAATTTCAGTTATCGTATACACGCTTACGTACGAAAGCATAATAAATTTCCCATTCACCTTAAATGTCAACTACACTGACACAATTATATGGAAACGTTTTTTTTTTTGTTGTTTTTTTTTGGGAAACGTATTCTTTCGGGTCGGGTTTTTTTTCTATAAACATTTGACATTACAAATGTCAACTGCATACATTTGTATGTATGTATGTGTATATTCGTAACCAGTAGCAGAGAGAACATATTCTAGAAGAAGACTTGTATGTGTGCATCTAGATGAGTGTGGGTGTATGAGAGAGTGTAATGTGATATTGGTTGCAAAAAAACAAAAACCAAAAAAAATTGGAAAATTTTTGTTATTCTAAACATGGCAAATGCCAAAAAAAAAAAGAAGAAAGAAAAACCTTAAGCAATGCCTCAGTGTGTGTGTGTGTGTGTGTGTGTATGATATGCTGTGGTGAAAGAATATTACTTGTATGAACGTATGCTTGTTAGTGTACATATCCTTGCTTTTATTCCTGTCTTCAGCATTAACTCATATAATCGTAGTTGCTGTAGACTCAAGGAAAATTTCAATTTTCAAACATGGCGGCAATGCTGTCATCATTATCATCATCATTATGTTCCTTTAAAATGACATAAGATAGCAATTGTGTGTGTGTGTGTGTTATGTATATGAATATTATAAGTATGTAAGTGTATGCGTAAGCTTTAAGCATAAGTAGGTCGTTTTATAGGATAAAGCCTGAACACAAATGTGAAGGATAGCACAGCAAACAAACAAAAAACAAAAAGACAGAAAATCCAAACATGAGAAAAAGAAAAGTGAAGACCCCCTAACATATGCTGTGATCCACATCATCATCATTATCATTTACACTGTTGGTGTCTTCAGCTGTGTGTGTTCAAACTTTTTTGTATGCGAATGTCAGTACAATTGTAGTTTTTTTTTTTCTGATTTCTTTCAAGCCTGCAAATGTTTGGTTGTGGCCCAATGGCCTTGTAAAAAATACACTCTGTTGACAGCTTTCTTTGTCTTGTTTTTAATTTTTTTCTTTTTTGTTTTCTTCTACATTTGCGTGACATTATCTTAATTTTGTTGTTATGCTCGTTTTTGTTTGTTTTGTGTGTGCCTTTACTAATTTAAGAAATCGTTTGCTATTCCTTATGCTTGCATATGTATCCATTTCGTTCATTTTCCAAATACTCATTATCATAATGACTATAATTATGATTTGACATTTGATAAAAGATTTTCTTTCCATGTCAAAAACTTAAAAAAAAGTGTTCTTCATAAGTGGTTAAGTTTAAAAAAACTTTCATATTTTTTTCTTTTTTTTTGTGTTAGCAGAGATATCATTAAGCTTTCGACCATGTTCCATAGAAAACCTTAAAAAATTCTATAGCCTTAATTAATAAAACCTTGAAACTGATGATCCGTATTACATAGAATAGCAGTCATTAGTTCAGGGTTGTGTTTTTTTCTTTTTTCCTTTTAAGCTATATTAGAAAGAAAATATAAAACAAAAGAAATGATTACATACTTATAGGCACTAAAGGAAATTATGGCAATTTGTTAAATAAAAATATAATAATTTGAAGGAAAGCTTCACATAAGAAACACAATAAAAGATTGTTTTTAGTTTTGTAATATTTATTACGTAATTTCGGTTTTCGCAACCCTTTAAACGATAGATTTATTTTTTAAACAGACAACCAAACATATTACTTTTTGTTGCCTAATTATAGGCGCCAATGAAAATTATAATAATTTCAAGTACAAAAAGTAAAGGAAGGTAGAGAACGCATATGCTGGCGAATACGATTATTTTTTATTCTAAGATCGCATTAATAGAATGAACCACAATGCTATTCCTGCTATTCATAGATTTTGGTAACCACTAACCCACTTAGCGCTATGAAACGCATAGGGAAGTAAAATTGTAAATTAAGCTTACCTGGAGACCCGCAGTTGCAGTAAAAGGCAGTAAGTAAATAAATAATAAATACGAAAATAATGTAGTACTGTCCATAGCTCCAACTAATAGGATACAGTTTGGTATAGGCTTAGATAAAGCTGATAGTTGCCTGCTATAACAAACAAGGTTATATGCCACTACAGGAAGCTAAAAAATTAGCTACATACACCAAATCATCGATGACCAATTGCAGTATTGAAAAGAATAAGTAAAGCTGTAACCTTCGCCCTTTTATCTGCACAGCTTCGCCAATAAATCAGGTTGATCATCGCCAGCTATATCAATCAAAAAATTCTTCTTGAAAGTATGGCAAAATGTTCCTTCGCTGGAAGGAATATTGAATTGAATCTACAAAGAAGTAAGTGACTACTGAGATCTGAATTCATTTTGAAACACTACCTTGTACTTTCCTAAATTGCAAAAAGTTTTATATATTTACACAATTCCTTGAAATAATACCTTAGAAATTTATTTAAAATATTCCAGTTTCAAGCAAATTTTCCTAAAAATATGAAACAAAAAAAAAAAAATTATTTTGCCTACTTATAGGCAGCGGAGAAAATTATTATAATTATAGCGAAAGAAAAAAGTATAGACAAAAAACAATGGATATACGATATTTTTTAATGTCATTAGAAAATTAAAGAGAGAATAAATAAAAAATATGGATGTCTACTTATAGGCTTTAAGGCATACAACCTAACCCTAGTGAACCAAAATTCTTGAAGCACAAATAAAATTAATAATGAATAGGTGCCTAATTTGTTTATTTAGAATTCTTTTTGAAATATTTTTAAATTACTTTAAACAAAATTCATTGAAATTTATTATTCTCCTGGAAGTAGGCAATTGTTTTAGTGTTTTGCAAAATAAACAATTCTGTTGTTTTATGCAGAAAAGCAAGGATTATTTTAAGGCATTCAGCAATGACAAACGAAATTTAATCGTAAATGAGTAAAGGAAAGAATGAAAATATGAATAAGAAAAAACACACACAATGTGGCAGGGGACTAATAATAATCGCTTGAACAGGTTATAAAATTCTATTTTAAGTGTTACTATTATATTCTTCTCTAAAAAAAACTAATACCTCACGTTACATGGATATAACAGCAGTTGTATGTTGCCACCGGAGCAAAAAGGAGTCAATCTTAACAATAGAGTCGGGGTTCAGAAGTGAAATACTTCCCCAGAAAAATTTTTAGTTTGTTTATCGGCAGTATTAGTTAAAGGGCATAACATTAGGTATACAGTATGGAAATAATAGGTTAATAAAAAAAATTGCCTGCTTATAGGCACTAGAGAGCTTAATTTTTGTATTTCTGTGCCCCTAAAAGTAGCTTTTGATATTATTAGCGCTGGTAGAAATTGCAATGCTAAAGAAAACAAACAATAATCAAAGAAATCATAAACAAAACTAGTTATAAAGAGATTTTAGAACCTTAATCATAAATTTTCACATATTGAGTTATACAGCTTTTCATAGCCAAAAAATTAAATTAGTTTTTATAAAATACATAGAATCAAATTTAAACATTAGATCTCCACTGCTCCAACTGCTCTGCGATCTTGAATAGCTTTGTTATCATCATTTTTAAGAAAAATCAAAATACCTCAGATCGTATTAGATATGCCGAAGCGAATTCTTTTTAAAACGTATTTTCTAATTTCCTTCTTACACTAATAAATGTGCGATATAAAAAAAGTTATAAAAAATTTTGTTGCCTACTTTAAGGTAAATTATTTTTTTCTTGTTTTTCTGTTTACGTTGTTGCTTAATATTTAATAACTACGTTGTCTTAGGGCTCTTCATAAAAAAATCGTTTACCTTAAATAATTTATTTCTTCATTTACACTGTGGCAATTATCATCAAAGAAGGCCAAAACCATAAACAAGGCATTTTTTATGTCTTTTTTTTTGTTTCTTCTACTTTTAGCTCTAATTGCATGTTGGTTTCCTGTTCTTTTGTCCAGCAAAAAGGGCGTTGAAAAAAGGACAGGTGAAAACATGTTTAAGGGATCCTTTTATATTATTTCGTCTTTTTATAGGTTTATGTAATTGAAAGCTCTTACAGCTGCCTAAAACTGTGCTTTATTTTGTGTAGAACGTAATAAATTTTGTTTTGCTGTTGTTATTGTTGTTTTAGGTTATAAATAGACAATAACATTTCGAAAATAGAGAAAAGAGAACTGAAGAGAGGGAAGTAAGGGAAGTATTTTGTTTTTTTTCGTTGTGGTTATTTGCTGAAGTTAATGGTTTATTGATTACTTCTTGCTATAAATGGTTTGCTGTTTATTTTCCTTCAAGTTGAACTTTATAAATCACTTGTAAATTATTTTATTTTTTTTTTTTTATTAAATATTGAGATGTTCCACATATTTTGGTATTTAAAAACTTTAATTTTACTAATTCAAGGCTTAGCTCATTTGTATCTAAATTAAAAATAATTCTTCTTGAAGTATTCTGTGCGGCATTTAAGCTTTGAAGTTATTTTCTAATTATGATTTATGCTTTCTAATACTGCTTATGTATAACTCGTAAACTTATTTATTTTGCCTTTATTTATAGCAGATTTCCTAGGCATCTAAGCTTAATATGCAAATTGTACATATAATAACTACATCTTCAACTATTACCAAATGACTAACTCAACTGTTACTTTTAGCCAGGGTATCTTGTGTGGTTGCTTGCCTACTTAACTGTGTTAAAACAAAGTCAAGTTATTTGTGGCTATAAATCTCTGAAATATACCTAAACATACTCATGCACAGGTAAATATGTACATACACACATATATCCTACCCCATATGATAACTTATTCTTAAATGAATTATTACCCTTAAGTCCAGTTATGACCAGTTACCCCCTACTACCCATTAACTAATGTCTCTATATGTTTAACCACAATTCTGTTAAGCCTTTTGCTGAACGTATAGTATAGTGTATATACAGCCTTGGCATAGGCAACATTAATTAGACTTATCTTAAGTGGTTTATGAAATTCTATGGAAATGAGTTATGATTTGTTATTACTGCCACCGTCATTGCTATTTACCGTTGCAATTTTCCTTAACAACCGCTTAAGATAGTTATATGAAATGAAAAAAAAAACAAGAAAACTTATTTTTGGCCAAAAACTTTATTTGCATACGACAAAATAAGATTACTTAAGAGTACTACAGTAAAGTAATTATACGAACTGAAATTACTTACTTTGTTAAAGCAAACTTTTAGGGTGATTTATAAATCCATCAAAGTTATTGAAATTATCTAAACTGTTGCTATAACTGATTCCAAATGGTAGAGGGAGAAAAAATTAGTAGAAAATATTTTAATTCTTGATTAATTATTTAAAAATATTCTTTTGAAACATTAATTACACGAAGCGAGTATAAATTAGCCTAAAAGTATGCAAAAAAGTAAAAGTACACATATTTTTAAACTCACAATGGCCTTAATAATTAAATAGAATTAAATAATCCAGACTAAATATAACTAGTTTCCGTAAGTATATACAGGATATTCAAATCTTCAAAAGGCCAATCATTACTAATCATAGGGAGTTTGTTTGTCAGCAATACAAGGGCGTTACCATATTAAAATCTAAACAGGCCAGACATTTCCAACTAAACGACGTATGGCAAGATGTTATTTCGGCAGCCGATTTCACCCGATTTCTGCCGATTTCAGCCGACTCTGAGAGGAAAATTTTCTAAAAAGATTGTCATTATTAACTGTAGATCCCGAAGAGAAACGAGGTCGTAATCGTGACAGAACGTTGAGTTTATGTATATATGTACAGACAGACCACCAAGAAGTAGGAAATTTGCAGTAAATAAAATGTTTGAAATAGAGTCTGTTAGAAGACGTTTGAACAAATCGTGTCTTGTTGTAATGCTTCATATTCTCTGGAGCTTTTTACTGACACTGTCCTTCTCTCATTGAATGTAGCTTTCCTACTATTAAGCTGAAAATACTTTTCTTTGCCTTCATTTGGCATTTAACATAACGTCGTTATGAAGTCTTTCATGGATGTTGTATATCTACCTTGGAATTTTGATCAAAAATCTGGGCCTTCAATACATTTGGGTTACAAAATATAAACAAAATCAAATGTCGCCTTTAAAAGTCGAAGTAATTTATAAAATGAAACCATATTTCTTAATTTCTTATCATGTCTTCCAGTACGTGTAACTTTGACAGGCTATAATTTGTCTACACTGCTTTTAGGCGTTTTCCCTTTAAAAGCAAGCAGTCAAAAAAACTTGATTTTTTTTATAAAGCAAAGCCCAATAAATTTTGTTTTTCAAATCATTATTAAATGTCACTTCAATAAAGATTTTTTTCGCCATTCTTTTTTTCCATTGTACGGTTTTGTTTTTAACTTCCTATTAAACTTCCTTCAATTGTAATCATTTTTATTTCTTTTCTTACGCCAAAAACTTTTGCAAACTCATTTTTTTGTCCGCATTTTTTTTTATTCTTGGTTTTTCTCTTTGAAATTTAACAAACATTTGCCGTTATTGATGACCAATGGGAAGCATTTTAATGTAACAATTGTTTAGAAAAAGACAAAAAAAAAATACTAAAAGTTTGGTTTTTATACAATACTCTTCTAAGCCTAGAAGTATACTACACATGTGGTACGTGTGTGTACTTTTTCGGTTATTTGTATGTGTGTGTGTGTATACGTTTGCAAGTAATGTTTTATGTCATCCTTTTCCGTATTGTCTTTAACCATTTCATTTAGTCATACAAACGTTCATGACTACATGTTTGAGGTTGTGTCTTTTCATTTTTTATTTCGTTATTTTTATGATTTTTTTCTTTTCTGTTGCTTTTACATTTTCGTTGCTTTTATTTTTTATTTGCCACTGACAGAAATGACCATAGAATACATATGAGTCCTGTTCTGTTCTATTCTGTTTCTATTCCTATGTCTGTTTGCTATTATTTTTGATGGTGCACGTTTTTGCAACGTGCTGTGTATCGAATGTTTATTTCTTTATGGTCTCAATCGTCCCTTCCCTACCATCTTTTATGTATTCTCTCTTCTTAATACTGTTGGTTCATTGTTCATTTTCAATTTGGTAACGACAGAACGTTACCAGCCAACATTCTGGCTTTTATTGTCTTTAGCAAATGCTAAAGATGCCAACACGAAGGGAGTAGAGTTGGAACGTTGAAACGAAAAGTATTGCCGGTGTAGTTGTGCGTGTGTGTGTTTGCCTCAATTTTTGCTGAGATTTTAAGTTTGAAATATTTCTTGGTCTCTTGCAACGATTTGTTGTCTTTGGCATCATTTATGCCTAGACATCGGTCATCATTCATTTGTATGTTTGGGGATTTAGAGATTTAATGTCATGTTTACCCTTCCGAGTAGTAGGTTAACAAAAAAAAAAAAAATTACAACTTTTTTCAACAAATAAAAGCAAGAAAATTGAAACGTTTCGTATTGTAAATATGATTAGAAACTATAAATTCTCTAGGTCTTCATAACATCAAATATTAACAATAAAAAGCCAGCAATTTAGACAAAATTAGAGAATTTTACAAAAGAAAACAAAAAAATTTAAATTGAAATAATTTAAACTTTGGCCCAACTTGCAAATTTTGAAAATATTTATATTTCCTGGTTTAATGCCTAAAAGTAGGCATCGTATTGCAAAATACACTTTAGAAGTAAATTTATGAATTAACATTTTAGTCTGAGTTTCATTTGATATAATTTTTAAATTCAATGAGAGAATTGTTAAATATATTGCACAGTTCTGTACTATAGGCTACCTAAAAGTAGGCAATATTTTTGAATTACGGTTCAGACTAATTTATTATTTTTTTTTTTTTGCTAAATTGTAACTGCAATTTGGGTTCTAGTCATACTAAATTTATTTTAAAGGCAAGCGAAATATTGTGCAATTTGTTTACTCTGAGCACTAATTTAATGGCTTAAAAGTTTGTACGGGAATTTTAAAACACAACAACATATTTATTCTCCGGCCTTTTGAGTACCTAATTTTTAAATTTACTTCGCTATATATAGGAGCCATCGCTTATTATTGGCATGCAGCACTCCGACCCTTAGATCATTTCATTCAGTATCCTTATAATGCCTTTTCCAAGCCTATTGTCTTGGACTACATGTTGGACAAGAGTCAAGTTATAGTTTGAAATCTCAGACTATTTCTGGATAATCTGATTGATGCATGACTCAGCAATGAATCGTTTTTCCGCTACTCATAAGCACTTACTCATGCAATTCTTTAGTATGAGTGAATCAACAGAATTGACATTCAACTACTCTGATTCATTTCGTATTCGCTACAACATTGATTATACGTATAAGTACCAATGAGTATGAGTACAACGTTGGACAATTCGAAATTTTTGATTCATACGCTTACTTAATTCCGATTCATAATTTAGAAAAATATTTATAATACTTATAAGTGATTCGAGTGGACTTCGAATCATTCATCAAAATTTACAGCCTTTGTTGTTGTTGCAAATACAAACAAAGAAGAAAGGAAAGACAAAGACACCAATCAAAGCATACACACAATCTTCTTGTGAGTATAGTACTGTTCGTACGCGAATCATACTTATTTTGTGCTTAGTGTAAATGTTAAGTAAAGACGAGTCGAAGTCAACAACATCATGCGTATTGGTAAGTATTAATACGACGAGGACTTCCAACTTTGCGTATGAGTAGTATTAGTATGGTATTAAAATAAGTATGAATGCGTATAAGTATCAGAAATTACAAGTATGATTTGAATCTACTCATCGTTTTGAATACTCGTTGCTGCTCTCTGTCTCAGATCCTACGCACAATGTTCTTTCCCAACAAAAGTTTCATTTGCATTTCCGCTTACTCATTAATGATAATTCCCACAGTAACTGGTATACAGATTTCAGTTCCTCAGTGCTCAACTGTCTGTTAGTAGTACAATATGCTGACTTTTTTACCTTCTATCCAAGTTGAATTGAAAACATCTTTCGATGACATATACTTACGTTTGGACTTTCCATTAAGACTTGAAATATTTTATTCTTGAAACTCCTTCGCCTTTTCCATGATTCCCTTTAAACTTTTCCAAGATATATCTTGTTGAAAATTGATTGAGATTGGTGGTACAAACCCGATCTCAGATATTTCGTACAAAACCAAATCAGAACATTTCTTTTGGCTACTTCGTCCTCAACTGTCTTCTGACAAAAAATCTGTGAATTAATAAAATTGGCGTTCAGAGTCGGCGTTAAACTATAGGTCCTGTCGCTCAGCGATAAAATTAACACACACAGCATGGGTGGTGTGAAAAGCTAATTAATAATCCTGACTAAAGGGTTGTAATAAGTCAATATTTCTTATTTCCTTCTATAATCATGAGAGGAATTGTTGCAAGTGTTCGAAAAGCATTGGCCCAAGTAAAAATGTATCTGCTAGGAAGAATGCTGTTCAGCCTCAAAATAATCTTTTCTTTAAAATATGATTAATCAATAAATTCAAGCTACATATTCCTTTTACAAAATTAGAATTGCAAAATAAATATGTTTGCAAATTACCTAAAAGTATGTTACATATTTCAACATGTAAGACTTTATTTAAGTTGTTTGCTTTTTAGACGTTTAAAACGTTCAATTATTATTCTGAATTTAATTATTGTCTTAAATATTGTTTTTTTTTATAAGCAAGTTTCTTAAAAACCTAAAACTATGCAATATTTTTAAGGTCCTAGGTCGTGAAGTTAAAAGATTTAAATTTATGTTTACAATTGGAATTTTAAACGTTTTGTTTTTTTTTTAATATTTTATTCTTATTTGTTTAACATGGTTTATTATAAAATATAAAATAAATTTAATATATAGAGCCTGTAAATATGCCACCATTTTAAATCATTTTTGGTTGAATTTTTTTTGGGTAACGTTGCCATCTAATTTATGTCGTTTAGTTGTGAAAAGCAAAACAAAAAAAAGATTTTTTTTCTTTCTTTTTATATCATTATTGTCATTGTTGTCGCTAATGTTGTCATTGTTGTTGCCGTTGTTTCGTTGTTGTTGTTGTTGCTTCATACATTGTTTATTGTGTCATGCCTAAATTTGGTAGCACAAACATGTTAAATCCCATTTGAGAATTCATTCATGTTTGAATTTGTATGAAAATTGTTTATGCTGCCGCTATTGTTGTTATTGTTATTGTAACAATCTCAGCCATTTGTTAGATGTTTCCTGTCATTTGTATTTAGTTTCAGTAACTTTTTGTTTAGAACTTTCGTCGTATGTGTGCCTTTCTTTAGCTGCACAACTGAACTTGTCTTCTTATCATTTTTATGTCCGTTTCATTTGGTTTATATGACCAGTTTTTTTTTCCTTAATTTGTTTTTCGTTATGTTTGATTTGTATTTTCATTTTCTAAACATGTTTCAAGGGAATTGCTTTATGTTATGAAGAAGCAAATCAGGAAATAAAATTTTGATTCGTGTTTTTTTTTTTTTTGGTTTTTTGTTTGCTTTTGGAAAATATTCTTTAAACAATAATGTCGACGATAATCATAAGGGAAATTAAGTAAAAAAAAAAGGATTTTCATAAATAATTAAAGACTGTTGGCGGAAAGAAAAGATTGTTAAACAGAAAAACTTATCAGTATTATTGAAGGCATCTCTTAAACTCATAGGAGTTGTATACACTAATACGCCGGTTTGCGTCTCTAATAGGGCCTGAAGCTATACGACGCAAACCGAAACGACGCAGAACGAAGGACGATTTTCCATACATTTGTAATGATTTTCATTTATTTGGTTCCGAGATTCATAATTTTAACTGAAGAAATAGATTTTTCAATAAAAAATATTAAATTTACTAACGACGTACAACTTGCAACCATCAGACAGCATAAATACATATCGCTCTCAAAAAATTAAAAATTTGTAGTTACTTAAGCCAAACTTCTCTTTTAGACCTTCTGTACATGTTGAAAAAAATCAGTTTTATATTCCAAGCTGAACCGAAGTTATAGCAAAAAGTGTTTGCAGCAATTAGATCATAGGACTTATGTCTTGAAAACTTAAAACGCATTTTGCCAAGTTCAAATTTTCTTGGGATATGACTATGTTGCAATAAAGGAGCGATATGTATGTATGTATTTACATTAGACTTAAACGGGAAATCCCCATTTTTCTGTTTTAGCTTTATACAAACATTTTCATATTAATGACGCAAATCGAATCATTAACGAAGCAACTTCGTAGTCACAGAAATTTTGAAAAGACACAACTTCGAATTTGCATCAGATTTAAACGGGAAATCCCCTTTTTCTGTTTTAGCTTTGTACAAACATTTTCGTATTAACGACGCAAATCGAAGCACTAACGACGCAACTTCGAAACATGCGAAGCAACTTCGAAGTCACAGAAATTTTAAAAAGACGGAACTTCCAAGCAGACGTAGAACGAGGTGACGCAAACCGGGGTATTAATGTACTTTTTTGGTACAAAATTTTTGAATTCAAGTCGTACCTTTAGAGATCAGAAAGATCTTAGAGAGTATAAATACATTCATTTTCCAATTTTTAAATATTTAAAGTACATACAAATAAAAAAAATTGTTTTAAATTTTTATAAAAATATTTTCCGTTCGAAATTTTTTATCGATTTTTTCCTCATTGCAAATGGCTTGCAAGCATTTGTTTTTTTTTTCTGTATTTTCGTATCTTTCGTTAAGTTTTACATAATCTACTTAACTGTGAATATAATATACGTTAAATTCATTTAATTTTTGTTGAGCTTGCAACAGCAAAAACAACAATAAATACAAATCTTATAACAATGCCAGGCAGACAACCAAGTAACTTTACTAAAAAAAAAAACTCCCGTCTCTGGCAACCAAATGTTTAAATCTCATTGAAAGTATTTTCCAACCATAAAAATAAAAACAAAAACAACAAAAATAATACACAACTGCAACAACAAATATAAAATTTTATAAAAGGCAAAAGCATTGCCACAAAGATAATAAATAACTTTGAATACGACCAGCTTAATTAAATAAGCTTTGCAAACAGATTTTAACAGATTTCAACACTAAAATTTTACAAAAAAAAAGACAAAAAAAAAAAAAACAGGAAAAAAGGAAAAACGACAAGAGAAAAGATGCAGAGAGAAAATAATATCTTTTAGAGCAATTCATACAAAAGGGGAGGGGTATTGCATTTTGTTATTCGAAGGAAGAAGTTTATTTTATAAGACAAAAGCTTTTTGGTAACCACAATAGAAAATAAATTTTCAACGACAATAGCTAAAGTGTCTTAGTGAAAATGGGCTTAAGTGACAAATTTTATCAATTGCATGAAGGTAAATGCTGAATAATATTTATGGTGGTAAAAGATATTAAATTTCTCACAGATAATGGTCGTATGAAATTGATACACTCTAAGGATTCTATTCTAAACTATGGTACAGAAAAAGAATTTTTGAATTTCTTTCTCTTTAAACATTCCCTAAATCGAGTGGTGTTGTCGAGCCGGAACGCTCCGAAACGTCGTTCCGGTACTTCCTTTTTGGACAGGAATGCGTGCCGGAATTTGGAGAAAATCTCCCTCTCCCCGGTCGTCAAATTTGGCACATGAGAACTAAAAAAAAAACGTCGCCACCAGGATTATGATGGAACATCACCCAAGTCGTTAAATTTGAGACATGAGACCACACAGAGCGGCTGCCTACCCAGGATCGGCCCTGTCTATATAATTATATATACGCGTTCCGGTAAAAAAAAATTAGCACAACACCACTGCCTGAATCTGGACACAAATACTAGTGGTTTTAAAGGTAATCAATTGTTTACTGACACTGCCACTTTGCGAAGGGCACGAAATTCAATAAGAATACAGCACATCAGAAATAATTGGCTGAATACTCAGGACTGAATGTTCATAAGCATATCGACCAGGCAAACAGCTAGAACGGTGTCTGAAACTGTTCAGAAAGGTATCTAGACAAAATTTATTTATATTTCCATCTTATTAGAACGATTATATAAGTACATACATACATACATAATTGGTCCTTAGAAGCCATCAGTCAGTATTATTGACCTAGTTTCTCACACCACTTATGTTGCGTGTGTTAATTTTATACATGAGTAGCGGGAATTACAGTTTAATGTCGACTCCGAATGACAGATTTTATGAGAAACTTTTCATGGCAATTTTATTTACTCTCAGAGCTTTTGCCAGAAATCTGCTGAGAGGAAATCGCCTTAAAAATATTTTTTGTATTTTGTTTTGATGTCGAGAACATTTTATAGGAGATTTTTATTAGAGAGTCCACAATAAATCCAATTATTTTTCAAATTCTTCCTGTATTGCTCCTTTTTCACTATCAATACTAGAGGCATTCATTCACAATGATACTCAACTTGAACATTCTTTAGCAAAAATCTACTAAACATTGAAATAGATTAAGGAATTTAAAATCTTCTCCTAAATAAAAAGGAAATATTTTTCGGAAATTTAACATTTAATAGCTGGGCAAATAGAGATTATTTTACTCTGCAGCAAAAGAATTTTTTCTAAGCTATAAAAACACAAAAAAAAAAAATCAGAAAAATGAATAGAAATTTCTATTGAAATGAAGCAAATTATTTTTGTTTGTTTTATTAAAAGACAGAGAGAGAGAAAGAGAGATAGATTTGCAACTTAAATGGAAAATTATCTACTTGGTTCCTTTGGATAGTAACAAAAACAGTTGCGAGTAGTAAAAAATTGTTTCAAAATTTATTTTTAAATGCATAATGAAACAAAGTTCGCTTGTGGTAACAAAAGTTTGGGGAGTGAATCAAATAAAAATGCTGAGAAATAAGTCAGCCTAAGGAAATGTTCTACTTGTGCTTCCTCACACTCACACCCATTGGATATAATTTGAACAAGTGTTGATGCTAAATATGCCTGGTTAGATGAATGCTCTATCTAAACAGGGCTTAATGCAAAGGCATAAACTCTGGGAATTGTACGCCTGCAAAAGACATGTGAACATGTTTTGGTTTCTTTACTACTGCTGCTGCTGCTGCTGATGCTGGTGCTGCTGTAGCTGTTGCTGTTCCCTCGTTGTCTATTTGTTTCCTTTCTGGCTGGCTTTTAGATTTTTCTTAATTTCTGGCTAAATGCCAGCAAGAAAATAACTTGTTTTTACCAAAAAAAAAAAGAGAGAAAAACTTCAGAGCACAAAACAAATTTCCAAATCACAAACCAAAACATTTGTTTGTGTTATCTGTCTGGAAATCTTAAAGCCATATAACAGAACTTTCATATCCTAGCAAATATGAACACACACACACACAGTATAGCTCAACTGTAATATCAATATGTATGCAATGTTACGAGTAGTTGGCTTAAACAGTTAAACGATTTGATTTAAAACGTAAAACAAATGTTTTGTCATCAGTTCTAAGCTTAGACATAGAAATTAAGGAGAAAAACCATGCTAAGAGCCTAAAAGTAGGCAACAATAATTACTAAACAAGAAAACTGTTATTCTTTATCAATTCCCATGTATACAAACGTGTTATTTCAGAGGCTAATCTAGTTGATTTATTTAATTTGATTAATTTCAGCTTTCTCTTATTAAAATTAAGAAGACTTACGTTTCTGAAAAAGTTCGTTCTAAGAAATCTATGTTGCGTGAATTCCTGTTCTTCAGTAATTTAATTTCCTGAATGGGCACCAGATCATCAGTGGTATTTTTATAGAATGATCTGGGGACTACTGATTTCATTCGACTTTTGTTCCGTCCTCTGGTTCGAAATCTATAAAATGGTAATGGACAGTGATTAAAGAATGATTTCGGAACTACTGAGTCTGTTGGGCTTTTCTCCCGTTCTCTGGCGGGGAAATTATACCATAAAAATAACAACGGCTGTGATGGACGTTAGATACAAGGAATAATAATTGCTTTTAAGGACTGTTTCTTAGTAAGTTGAGTTTTTGGACATTTGTCCCCACATAAGTCCGCATACAAATGCTCCCTGGAGCATTTAAGCATTAGTTTGGAACCTTGTCTTTAGAATTATTTCCTTCTTTTTAAAAATTAATAATTTTCTTTAAAAGTTTGCCTATATTTTCCTCCTAGCGCCTAAAAGTAGAATACATAAAATGTGTTAATTTAAAAATATTACCCTATTTACCTTGATATACATTTACTAGAACCTTAAAAACAAAATTAAGCTGTAGTAGTTTAATTCAACCCAACAGTTTCTCTTTGCTTAATAACATATATTTTATTTAAAAGCTGCTTACATGCTAGAAATTTATTGCTTTTCTTGGAATTCCCTTGTGAGCCCTTAAAATATGCAATTAAATTTTACAAATTGTATAAATTTTCATTCTCTTCTCCGCCTAACGTAATGCTGCATTTTCAATTAACACCGCAAATAGCTGGAAATTGTGAAAACAACGAACAAAAAGAAAAACTGTTCGGTACTGGTGCCTTATTTAACTATTGCTGGTAAACCGTTACAAATTTATATGCATTTAATACCATACAAATACCAATAACAGTTGTTATAGTAGTTGCAATACAATAAGAAAACATGAAAATAAATTACGAAACATTACATTACAGTTCAATAGCAAATGCTACAAATTCCAAGAACAACATGAAAATAAGGAGTACACCCACTAAACCAAGCTACATATTGCTACAGCTAAAGTGGTACAAATTCCAGTTAAAACCAACGACAACCACATACAGATTAGCTGTACTTTTTCGGGGAATTCTCAAATTTCAAAAAAAAAAGAACAGAAACCAATACTTTACAAATGCTACAAAAATGTGCAAGTATTTGTTGTGTTTTCTTTTTTGTACAAAAAACTGCAACACAAATAACAAAATTTACAAGAAAATGCATCGAAATGCGGTTAAATCCTTACAAACGAAAAAAAAACCCTCAAAGTATACCAAGAAAAAACAAGTTGTGTGAGTTTCAATGTATGCGTGTGTAAATGTTTTATTCAAAACATAAGAAATAAGACCACAAATGTAAACAGACACACAGAGTGAGAGAGCGAGAGAGCGAGAGAGGAGAGTAAATAGGGAGATATTTGTAATTTCGGAAACATATGTTTACAAATACAAATAAAGCATACCACCGTTCTTTTTGAAAGGGAAGTTATGCCCTCCAAATAAATTCCAATACCTTTCCCCTTTGGCTAAAGTACGAGCAAGTGTTTTTAGCATAACTTCCTTTAACATGATGCTCGTTTTACTTTAATTCACTCACTCTTATTTAAGCTGACGTTATACGGTTCTATGCCAAGCTTAAGCATGGCATCTAAATACATTTGTGTGAGCGTACGTGTGTGTGGTACGACTACGTATGTACATATTAATAGAAATAAAAGAGGGCATACATATAAATACATATACTTGAAATAAGAAACTCTTAACATTTTATACTTGTTGTAAATGTACTTCAAGTTCATTACAAGTTTTTAAGCAGTTTAGCGGTTAAATAATAAACTTTTTTCTCTACTCTTACCACTACTACTTTTTTATAGGATCCTTTATGCTCCTTTATGTATGCTTTACCTGCAAATACATGTGTATATGTATATTTAAATACGGGTATTAAAAACTTGTATATGTGTGCATACAGAAGAAAGTGTATTTGTATATGGCATTTAGTATTTATTTGTTGTTGATGTTGTGGTACTTTGTTTATTTACAAGCAGGTATTTTTATTTCAATTTTTAAATACTTATACGGGCTAGAATTAAGTGCATATGTTTAGGAGCAAAAAAATAAAATCGTTTTTAATTTTTTCCGTTAAGTGTAATAGAAAAAAAGAAATTTTTAATATACATATGAACACATGTGTGTTATAAACCATGTAATTTACAGCCTATATTAAAAAGAAATTAATTTCCATAGAAAATGGAAAGTATACTTTAAGGAGGTATTTATTTTAAAACAAAATCTAGAGCATATGTTAAGCATGATTTAAGTTGTAGAGAAAAAAAAATATAAAGAATTTAATTTATTACAATATAAAACGTATTATGTAGCATAGCTTTAGGAAGCATTCGGATATATATGCCTCGAATTAATATGTATTGAAGAAGTATACTTTTAGGTAAAGAAAATATAATTTTAATATAGGAAACATTATTGAAGATTTTGAAGAAAACATTTTTTAAGCATTTTCATACAAAATTTATGGGTTTGAATCGGCACTGAATACTTTCGATCAATAAAACGTAAAGTAAAGCCAGGGAAGTTATCCTTTACAAAAGGTAAAAGAACACTCAATGCTTTTATCATTCGTTTTTGATAATTTTCTTAATAAAATCTTTCTTTTCAAGTGGGCAGTGGAAAATATTTTGATTTTTGTAAGTCATAGCATGACTTCTTCAAATCATGTTCGTCTAAATGCTGAAATTTACTATACAAATACTATTGAATTGATACCTTTTCAATTCATTTATTCTTATTGCAAAAATTTTGTTGTAAATTTCACAAGGAATATAAAAATATTTTTCATTTTCAAAGTAAACAGTTCCCTCTTGATTAATCATGTTTACCTTTTGAATGCTCTATGACCACCCAGCATGTGCCAATAAAAAAAATAGGAAACAACAGCCTACCAATCATATGCTGCCATCCAGACAGACAATACAGTTCCTATAAAACAAAGAAACTTCAATCGGAGGCAAAAAAAAAAAAAAAATAGCCAGGCTAACAACCACGCAATTTGATAGTAGAGTGCAGACTATAGACAGAGAGTTCATGTCAAGAAATGTCTGTAGCTACGTGCAGAACATAAAAAACGTGATAACCTTCCAGCAATAGTAACGCCAAGAGACGATAAAATGCTACAAAAATTAAAAGAGAAGAGTACAACAACTGGTTGCAAGAGCAAGAAAAAAATATACCAAATTAAAGGCATCAAAGTGAAATAAAAGAAACAAACAGAAAAAGAAAATCAATTTCAATAAATGTTCTAATAAACGTATCGGACAAAGCATTACCAGCCAGACATTAATTTTTTATGAAAAATTAAAATCAAAACAAAAAAAAAAAATAAAAATTGTAGACTCTTCTTGGTTTCTTTGATGCTTTAATAGACCGTGTTTAAAAGTGTAATTCCCATTAAAAAGAGAATTTTTAAAGGAAGCAAAACGGAGAATGCATTAGAGACTCTTAATGGGAAAGATTTGCCCAAACTCACAATAAAACATCTTGATAGCCATGTAGTCACTGTAGTAAAAGAGCTATTAACCTCATGGTTACAACAATTTTCAAGTGCGGTAATAATTAATCGAGAGGATCCTTCGACTTTGGTTGGATCGAGCATTTAGTTGTTAAAACGAAGGAGAGGAAATTAGATGGACCATGATGGTCTTCCCTTCAGATAATCCATTCCCATCAGAGATCAGCAATGAATCGTTTTTCCGCTACTCATAAGCCCTCATGCAATTTTGAGTATGAGTGAATCAACAGAATTGAAATTCAACTACTTTGACAACATTGATTTATAAGTATAGGTTACAATGAGTATGAGTACAACGTTGACATCCTACTCATTCTGATTCATAAATTTAGAAAAATACTTATAAATGATTCGAGTGGTTCGAATCATTCATCAAAATTTACAGCCTTAGTTGTTGTTGCATATACAAACAAAGAAGAAAGTAAAGATAAAGACAACAAACATATCATGCACACAATCTTCTTGTGAGTATAGTAGTGTTCGTACATATTTTGTGCTTCGTGTAAATGTTAAGTAATGACGAGTCGAAGTCAATAACATCATGCGTATTGTTAAGTATGAATACGAAGAGTACTTTCAACTTTGAGTATGAGTAATATGAGTATCATATTACAATAAGTATGAATGCGTATCAGCTTCAGAAATTATAATTGAATACTCGTTGCTGATCTCCGATTCCCATCCATAAGATACCAGAAGATAATATCAACAATTAAGATATTAGGAAGAACACTCAGTTCCAATTTCTTAGAATGACATAATGTCTTAATAAACGCAGTACTTCACCAACCTACTTTACAGAGGATATTTTTAACACGGTACTCTATCATATTCATACATACATACGTAATTGGTCATTACAATTCTTCATTCAGTATTACGCTAGCTTCCCACACCACTTATGTTGCGTATGTGCTTGAACCTACAGTTTAATGTCAACTCCGAACGACAGAACTTTGCAAAACTTTTCAAAGCAATTTTATTAACTCACAGAATTTTTGCAAGTCTTGTCAGAGGGACTTTAGAAAGTAACCACTGCTTAGAGACACAAAAATATTCGATACAATAATTTGCACAAACCGAAACCTTGTACATCAAAAGCTGACTTTTTTTTGGAGTGTATGTTCTCTCGTTTATATATATACTTGCTTATCTACACTCAACACTCTTCATTCTTATTTTTTTTTTATCAATTTTTCACTTATGCCGAAATCATTTCCTTCCTTCTTTTTTCTTTTTATGAACACCCGTGTGTTTGTTGAAAAAAATTTTGTATTTTTCGTTCGTTCGTTCATTCGTTTCAAAAATGTCTGCAATTCTGAAATTTTTTTTCAATTTTTTATTTTCGTTTTTCGCTCTAAAAACGTTGATAGAGTGATTGATTGATTACATTACAATCGATATTTTGTTGTACGTTAAAAATTTCCAATGAGTATGTCTGTTGATTTGTTGTATTGCACAGATTTTGTTATACTTTTGCGTTTTCCGAAAAACAACAAAAAAAGGGTGTTGCGAACAGCTGATGGTTATACATACAAGATTTGTTCAATCTTGTTGTGCATATTATAAATTTTAAATAAGAATTTTCAATGTAAAATATTAGTCAAGTTAAAGCGCCTTAAAGTATGCAAGGTTTCTGTAGCAGCAAAATATAATTTCACAAAAATTTAAACAATTTATAATAAATTTACAAATTTATAGGAACATGTCTTTTAAAAAAGGCCTTTAAGTATGTTTAGTCCCAGTATTCGCATCACCTTCAAGGATGTTTCTGATATGTTTTAAAATTAACTTGTGTGCATTAATGTCAAAACCACACGTTCCACACTGAATAGCTGGAAATCGAGGCATCGAAAATAAATAATTCATGAAACGATTCAACTTGCAGTGGATAGAATAGAAATAGCTTCTTATGAGTTTAAATCGAAGATTCTTCAACAGCTGAATCGTCTATGTTGGAAAAATAAGTTTACTGTCGGATCCGAGGTCATATGGGAATTCTCGAAATTGAGAAAGCAGAGACGAGCTTGCTGATAGGCCTAGAACCTTTCTGTGTTGTGGCAGTCAATGTTTGGTAAGGTATGGTCGACGAAAGCGGTTAAAAAAGAGACCAACACTCTTATCAAACCAAGTGGATTTAAAGCAATCAAATCCTCCGTTGGGAAAAAACAATAAGAGGAAATCTTATCTCATGTATCAGACTCTCCACGAATAACTTAAGTTTGAAGATCGGTCTTTTGATAAGGCACTTAAGTTTCACACACTTTTTCAGAACGTATTTCCAACACATCTATTAGGCAATAATGCATCCCAAGAAAACTCACCTGGGTGCATATTAAGTCGTCGTAGTCTAATAGTTAGCATTTTGGCTTATTACTCGTGAAGGCACATTTCAAACCCCAGATCACAAAAAGTGAATAATTCTTTATTGACTGCCTTTCAGCAGATTTCTGGCATGAACTCTTAGAGTAACTAAAAAACTGCTATGAAAAGTTTTATAAAAATTTGTCTTTCGGAATCGACTTTAGATCCCTGCTAGGTTTTTATCCTAAGTGAAGGGTTTTATTGACCAATTATATATGTAAGTAACATATTTTTGGAGGGTCTATGAGGCAATATGTTACCCCAGGAGAAACATCTGAGCGCATATCATGAGCAGGAACATGTCATTGTTGACATCGAGTTGCATTTGTCAGAGCAGAAGGACATTAAATTTTACAATGGATCATATGGTCGCAGTATTAAGATACCTTTTACGGACATCGCTTTATATGACGCAAAGGACTTTGTAATTCATTTTGAGTGGTTTTAATTTAAATAGCACGACCACTGCCAAGTATCGTTTTGAAACTGATTATTATCATGATTGAAATTCCTTTAAACTAGTAACTAGTCATCAATATATCGTTGTAGAGTCAGAATCATACTGTATTTCCCAATTGAAAGGGCTCTGTTATCACAAAAAAAAGCTTTTATGCTAACTAATGAAAATCTATTCCAGACGTACTTTGAAATTTGAATTTTGTTGAATTTACCACAACAGTTAAATGAATGACGTTTCATGTTTTAAAATGATTACCATTTTCCTATGTCGAGCATTAATCTGCCTAAAGTTTATTGAACTTTTATTATGAATTGTAATCAATATATGCTAATAAAAACATCATTTATTACGCGTTTGTTTTATTGCAAGCAGACTAATTGGAAAACCTCTTTAAAACTGCTTCAATTAGTGGCCTCTTATAATAATTTCCTCTACAACTCCTACGTATATTTCATCGTTATTGTTTACGTGTATGTTATAAATATTTATATACCGGTTTTACAGGGTGGCTGATATGTATTGCAACCAACTTCAGGTTGTTATCATTTGTAAACCGCTCGTCTGACAGCTGACAGATTTATTCCAGTGACAGTTCATTTTATTATTTACAAGCTTACAAAAGCATTTTAAGCTATTGCATTCAGAAAAAAAGTTATTCGTAATGGAATTCAAGCGTGATAGTGTGATTGCTTTATATTTGGCTAGAAAACCACAGGTGGCTATCGTTAAAGCCCTCCAGCATTTAAATGTGAATAAATCTTTTGTTTCTCGTACCATTGCTTATTACCGTGATACTGGCAGTATTGCATCGCGTCCAAAAAGTGGACGAAAGAAAACGGTAACAACACCAGAAATGATCCGAAAAGTGAAGGCCAGATTTGATCGAAATCCACGCCGCAGTGGTAGAAAAATTGCTTGTGAGCTGAACATATCGCGAGAACGAATGCAACACATATTGAAAAATGAGCTTGAACTTAAACCATTGAAGTTCCAAAAAGTGCAAGAGCTCACCGATGGACAAAAAAAGTTAGACTGGAAAGAGTCAAGGAGTTACTTCGCTTGCACGAAAGTGGCCAGTTACCGAATTTGGTTTTCTCCGATGAGAAGCCATTCCAAATTGAGCAGTTTGTGAACAAACAAAATGATCGGGTTTACTTGCCAAAGAGGTCAGCTGAAAATTTACACCTGCGATTGGCCACCAGAACTCAAGCGCCGCCGATGATAATGGTGTGGGCCGCCGTGGGTTCAAAATAAATGCCGAATATTATCGGGAAAATGTCTTATAGACAGTATTAAAGCCCTGGGCATACAAACATTTCGGCCGCAGACCATGGACATTTCAATAGGACTCAGCACCACTGCACTCAGCACGCGTCAATCAAGAATGGCTTAAAAAGGAGGTTCCTTGCTTCATTTCTACCGCACAATGGCCACCAAAATCTCTGGATCTCAATCCGTTGGACTTTTGCGCCTGGGGAAATTTGGAGAGTAAGGTTCTCACTAAAAAATACCAAAGTGTCGATCATCTCAAGACGGCGCTTCGCCGGGAATGGGTAAAAATACCGCAGAGCCACTTTCGTGCAGCCTTGTGATGGCTTTGTCGGCCGTTTGAAGGCCATAATTCGTACCAAAGGTGGCCAATACGAACAAATCTAAACTGATTATAAATTTGATGTTGTTTCCAACATTTTTTGCCTTTGAACAATAAAATTAAAAAAAAAAATTAAAAAATCATAGCGCTTTACTTTGTTGCATTATATATCAGCCACCCTGTATGTTTTCTTTTTGCTTTAAAGCCTTCAACAATTATTAATTGTTGTTTTATTTTTCCATTTGCCAATAAGAATTTTTTCCGGATTTTTTTTTCTTTCACATTTTATTTGCATTTTTTCTTTACGTTTTCAAGGCACTTGAATAAAATAGCAGTGTTGATAACATCCATTTAATTGTTACAAGTGATTTTGTTTTTGCTTTTTTGCTTTTTTGTTTTTATTTCAAGTAGTTTATATGAAAGTATTTATAAATAACAGCATAGGTGTTGTATGTGTGTGGGTGTGAGAGAGTGTGAGAATGAGGAAGGAGAGTGTTTATTTGCTGTAGACACTTCAAATAAACAAAAGTGTTAGTTTACATACAAACAAATACAAAGCACAACATGCTTCAAAACGGTTTCGTTGTATAGTTACTGGCATACACATACGGCGACTGAGACCTGCAACAGAGAATAAGAGAGTGTATTACTATTACACACACACACACATACACAGAAATATTTCTGATACCAATACTCAATCTATTTTAAGCACTGCTCCCTGTATTTGTACTTACACATGCATATGTAGATACATACACGAATGCATGCATGGAAATTATATGCAGCCGTAAAACACTCTTGCATTTATTGAGAATATTTGAGGTGGTGTACGTTTCCTGTTATATTGTATTATTGTAACGGTAGTTATTGCATTAGCACATGCTGTATGTATGTTTGCAAATTTCTATATATGGGCGGTGCATGTGTGTGTGTGTGTTTATTGATAGAAGTTGAGTTTGAATTGTGATTGTGATTGATTGTGTTCTAAATGCAAGTGTTTGCTTTTAAAATTGAAATTTTATGTTTGTTTTCCTACAAAAAAAAAATTGAAAAATAATGAAAAATTGTATTCAATTTGAAATGCTTTCTTCGTCTAACAGACTTTTTTCACTCACTGTCTCTCTCTCTCTCTCTCACATATGCTCCAATGAAAAGTAATTGAATTTAAATTTTATTAAATCAAATTTTAAAATATTTTTTTGTATGCATTTTACTTTGATTTTTAAATAAAAATTTCCATGTACTATGTAATGATAATAATTTATTAGCATACCAGAACTCATAAGAGTGTATTTGTTTAAGGATTGCCAGGCAAATAAATAATGCTTACCTGAAAGGAAACCAAAAAAATGGAAAAAAGAGATAAAAATTTAATTAAAAAATTGCATTTATAAGGAAAATAAGATAATAAAGATAAAAACAATTACTTAAATAACTATAATTGTAATAAAAGTGTTTGTAGAATATAATAAAAATACTAAATACAAATACAAAAATTAAATATAAAATTTTTGTTAAACCTTACATAACCAACAACCATATACGTAGGATGCTATTTATATGAAAAGCCTAAAATCTATTCACAGTTGCAATAAATGTAATCAGAACAATAATCAGAATAGACATTATGGATTAGATTTTCAAAATCCCCAAATATTTTTTTTTACAGAAATTGGAGGTTTGGCCATAAAATTAATAAAAAAAATTACTCTCACATATGAAATTTATTTAAGTCGCCATAATCTAATAGATCGGTAGGTTGAAGTGATAGCTTTGATGCCACTTAAATATGTATAGCGGCCCGGTGTGATGTGATATGCAAATGCAGTTTCTGTACTGATCGAATTCCACTAGACTCATCGAACAAGATGGTTAATGCGTCCCCTAGAAACCAACTCGAAAATTTTATAAATGAAACTACTTCCTTGATATTAATGCATGATTTTAATAGATAGTGTATTGACTCAGCTTTCACATCTCAAACAAACTTCCTCTTAACAGTTTTGTTTTAGGTTTTACCCTCTGAGCGTAAATTAAATTTCAATGAAAATCTTCTCAAATCTGGTTCAATTCAATACATGCAATATGGATGGTGTGAGAATCTAGGTTATCCACCTGACTAAAGGTTTGCATAAGCAATTAAGTGTATAAGCTATGATGCCGAACACATTTACAGATTCTAGCGCAGCACTCTGTTTCAATCATAAGACCTTGCCCTAACAAATTCTGATGTACTGTGTTGGTTGGTTAGTTCTATGGTGCTAATCAAAAGCACTTGAGACGCATGGGGCCCGTTGTGATCACGGTAAACGAGTCCTGTACTAACAAAAAAGGCAAAAGGAAGAGTGTCGCGCAGGCTGCATACTGTGGAGTTAGATGACATTGGCTACTTGGCGTGTATTTTCACACTTCAAAGTCTTTTTTGACTGTGCTCTTTTTGATTCGATGATTGGTTGGACACAAATGTAACATGTGAAATTTTTCTTACTTGGGTGATATTCTTCAATCATGCTTTGTTTGTGACTGCACCTTTGGTATTCGATTGATTGGGCATAAAAATTGGAAAAACTTATAGTACGCCAAAATTCCTTCATTCATTTTGAATACTTTTCTCAACAAACGGAATTAAATAAGTTATTTAAAAGCAATTATTGTCAGAATCCAAGCAATTACTTTCGAAATTGATTGATGGAGTGCTATTTCCTTTTTTTTATTATTGTAGGTCAGCTGGTGTAGAAGTAGTAGTTGCGTTAAAGTCAAGCAATCTTCTTTGGGACCTAGGTTCAAATATTCTGATGAATTTTTATTTTAAATCTTTAATCTCTTTCCTAATAGTCCGCTGCATGGACTCCTAGCTTCCTAACATCTACTACAATCGTCATAAGAAGACCAAGAGTTGTTGCATTTTGTCAAGGAATACGATTTTCTTTTTCTTAGAGACCAACACTTGGGAAATGACGCCTATTCATGCAGGACATTGTGTCAGAATATTGGAAAGACATTTAATAGGAGACATAGAGTGCGATAATGTTATACAAACAATGTCAGACAAACAATCAAAAAATCAAAGACAACAATGCCTCTGGTGGGCACAGAATCCAACGCCTCGGTACTTATAGTTTATGACTCTACAAACTAAGCCATCGAGGCACCAAATTTAATATATAAAGTTGCCAGCATTATCACGAAATGCATTGTTTCATCCTGGAACTTGTATTTATAAAACAATCGACTGCTTAGTTGGCAGAACTAGATGAATATGATTTAAATAAAGCGAATAAAAGTATTTAGAAAATAAAGAAGTTATTTGGTAACAGTATCATATCCTTAAAAGACTATTTCACTGATAAGAATAGCACATTCGATTAATTTGTTAATAAGTTTTTAATGTTTAACAAAATTATTTAATTTTAAATATTATTCCCACAATATAAATTGCAGTCTTCCTAATACACAACAATTATCCTTAGGTTACGAATAAACGTCACTTTATTGCAATTAAATAAATTAAATTAAAATAATAACCCAAAGACACCTTAAAGGTATTTCTCTACTGCTCTAAGGATATATGGACTTTAAAAAAATGTCTTTAAAATTTTGGACAAAATAGAAATATTTTTCATTCGTCTAAAATATAATTCTATTTGTATTATTTTGTTTAATATTTAATATTCTGTTTCATCCTCTTTTTTTACATTTTTTTTTCTTCCTGCTCTCAATATTTGCTGAAGTAATATTTACTTTACAAAGAAATGAAACTTTCTTGCCGAGTTAAAACAGGAGAAAACAAATTTGAAAAACTCTGTTGTTTTGTTTTTTTTTTTGTTTTTGTAGTAAAGTAATGTTTGCGGAAAGGAAACAACTTTAAACAAAATGTTAAAATAAAATAAATAAAAAAATAAAATAAAATTAAAAATATTGTATATTCCTTGAGCACAATACAGCAAATATTATTAAAGTTGTTCTCCTCTATGCAAGGGTTACAGTATTTTTTGATTATAAAGGATGTTGTAACAGCAACAGCAACAACAATAACAATAACCATGTAAAATAAAAGTTTATCTTTGACTTAAAAATAAACAATAAAAAAAAAATTATTTTTAAAAATATAAAACAAAAAACAACAACAACAAAAAACTCATTGGAGCAGAAACAATTTTTTTTTTTGTTTTAATAAACGAAAGAAATTCTCATTTCATGTTGTTGTAAAAATATTTCCATAAAAAAAAACGAAGGAGAAGAAAGAAAAATTATTTCTTTTGATAAACGAAATAGTTTAGCAAAATATTTATTAACGTTAAAGGAAGTTAAAAAACAAAGAAATTTTATAATAAATTTTATAATAAAAATTTTATAACAAAATTGACAAGTTTCTTTGAGAAAAACGAACAGAAGTTAGAAAGACAGGTTTTTTACTGGGTTATGCATTCAGTGGTTTCAAAACCACAGTAACATGAAGTGTCATTTATTTCGTGAAGAGTAACAAGGGGAGAAAAATAATTAAAATTTATTCTAAACGCCCGTTTCGGTTCTCATTATCGGTTGTCCTGGTAAGGCCTGAAAATTTAGGCTCTATTGTTACAGTTTTACCTTTTAAAAACGTTTGAAATATAACCTCGTAGTTTGAAAATAAAATAAAAATAATTTTGTGTTTAGTTTGAATGAAATTCTTTAATGTTCGTACAATTTTGTGTGACACTATTCACAACTTGTTGTAAACAACAACAATTGCTTGTTTGTTATTCTTTCTTACACTCTTTTGTATAAACAATAACAATTTTTCGATAGATTTTTGTAACGGAGATCTTCAATTACCTGATTAGTCTCTTCAAACACTGCGTCTTCACACAAAACTGACTGAATTTTTACTAGAGTAGGTGTAACAGATAAGTTATTTATTTTATTATATTTTGATTAATTTACACTTTCATTGTGGCATATTTAGCAGTTTAGATTTGCTCCTTCATGCATTTAAAATAATAGAATTGGCACACTTCGGTTCATATTATGACCAAACTTTTCACTCCACTTACGTTGTGGGTGTTAATTTTATACATGAGTCGTCAATTCCGAAACCACAGCTTGTTGAGAAACTTTTTCTCAGCGTTTTTTTTCCAGAAATCTGCTGAGAGAATGCCGCCGAAGAAGTATTTTTTCATAAATCGTTTTGCTGGAGATGTATGACCTGGGCCTTTTGTCTAGTAGACCGTCATTACAACTAACTAAACTAAGGCGACTTTGAAGTTTGGTAACCGAACGAAATTTAAATTGATGCCGAGAGCAAAATAAGTGAATGAGTGATCATGGTTCGGGCAACAATAAAGCGGTCGGTATCTGAACGATGCTCAAAGATGTGTGTGGTCTGGTTTTCTAAAAACTTATAAATTTTGGCATTTTTGTGGAGTTACTTGCTTAATTAGTTGTGTATGTTAATTTTATCCTTAAGAGGCCTCACCTGAAGCTTCTGATCAACCCAGGATGACAAATTTATGAGAAACATTTCATGACAAATGAATTTACCCTCAAAATTTTTGCCAAAAGACTGCTGAGAAGAAGTTGCCGAACGAAATATACTACTCTACTACAATTTGTTCTATGAAATCACGGAGCTGGAGTTTAAACAATGGGTTCGCGTCTAATAAACTACCACACTATCTACCAGCATTCGTCGACTTAGTTATAGGATTCGCCGGTAGCTCAAAGGTAGATCAAACGCAATGTTCACTCAGTGGTCCATTGTGTTATACAGTGAGAAGTAAGCGCACTAGTTATCATAGGTTAGTGGTGGATTTGAACTAGCTCGAGGCAGATCTTCAAACGTTCCAAAGACCGATAACGTCTGTCCTGAAGTGAAAGGCCCTCTTATAAAAGCTGTTGTACTGATTCCGTTTCTTCCGCATCATGGCATCATAAATAATTGGTCATTACAATTCTTCAGTCAGGATTATTAACCTACCTACCTCACACCACTTATGTCCTGTGCATTAATTTTATGCATAACTGGTGGGACCTACAGTTTAAGGTCGAGTCCGAAAGACAGATTTTTCATGACAGGTTTATTTACTCTCAAAGTTTTTGCCAGAAATCTGTTGAGAGGAAAATCGCCGAAGAAATACTCTTTGTATTTTTATTTTGATGTCTGGCCTGGGACTTGTACCCTGGCTTTACGTCTAATAAGCAAACACACTACCAACTAGACTATAGCGACTTCATCATGGCGTCATCTGCAGTAATAAGTAATGGTGAGGCAGACCGAACTTGCTAACGAAACTGGCAATAGCGCATGTGGGCCAGTTAGAATCGATTTTTTTTTTGTTGAACTCATGCAGTTCCCTGGTTGTCTTGACATAATTTTTATTAATAGTTCAATATTGTTTTGTTTCATGTTCCAATAAATTTATGTGGACCAATTTAGCTTTCTTTCAATAATAAATGAATGTTTGATGCTGAATGCAACCTCCTTTATGATTATAATTAAAAAAATTTTTTACCACTAATTTAATAATTTCTGAGTAATTTCTATGAATAATAATACTTTATTAAAAAAATATGTGGTACTTTATTAAAAGTACTTTCTAAAAATTATGTACCTTTAATGCCTTTAATACCTTTTTAAACATTTTAGAATTTTTTTTACTTCGTGTTGTTTTACTATTTGTGATGCGTTTAAGCATTGCTTTCTAAATTAAATTTCCATTTTATGGCTAAGAAAAGTGTAAATATTTGAAAAACTATAAATATTTTATAGTAAGACTTTATGACCACTTTAGAAGGAGGAGGAGAGTACTTTTCGAAAAGGTACATTATCTCTTGGATGGGGTTGTTTAATTTTTCATTAAACATTAACCATAACTTTTGGCCATTTGAGGTACGTATTTATTGTTCATTAAATTTGATCTATTTTCTATTACTTTCGAACAAAACAAACGAAAAAAAAAATTCTTCATCAATTTATTTTTAAGTTTTATCACCAGAAAACAACAATTCATGAGTTTAATGGACCTGATGCCCCATTCAATGGGTTTTTCATGATGGCACTTTCTTGCAACGTTATTTTCTAAAAAAAAAAAGCTTTAAAATTAATTTATTTTCTTAAGTTCTGTTGAAGACAAGACCAACATTCGTCAATAAATTTTGAAAGTCTATTAAAAGAAAGAATTTTCGTTACTTTTTTTGTGGCCTTTTCATATCAACGTCATCCATCTATTGGTATGAAGCGTATAAATTTATAATCAAGGCGTTTTTAATATCCAAAATACAAAGAACAATAGAAACAACAACAACAAAATAGAAAACAAAGTAATAAAATCAAGGCGTTAAATAAAAAATAAACAATTTTTTTTTGTTTCTTTTTTTTTGGGATTTTGATAGACAACAATTTGGTTTTTATGAGCTTTGACGAGAAGTGTCTTAAAAACAGCAAATGAAAGAAAAACAAAAAACAATTTAATGAACGTTAGACAAAAAGAAAATGCCAGAGTAGGAAAGAGGCAGATTTCTAACCAAAACATTAAACCACAAAACTCAATCATAGGAAATCGATTTCTCTGCGTTTCACTTCCTTGGCTGTTTCTCCAGGAGAGTATACATAAAAAAAAACGATAAAATTTGAGAAATAAGGGCAGCCATAAAATGTTAAAGGAATTCAAATCGTAGAACAGAAAAAAGTTAATTATCACAGTAATAAAGCAGAGAAAACAAAATATTGAGAAAAATAATGAGGAAATATATTCGATTTTATTTATTTTTTTTTAAGACATTTGGTCTTTAATAATAATTGTTAAGGTTTTAATAAATATTTTTTCAACATTAGAAAAATATTTTCTAGAAATTAGTTTTTCTCGTATTTTTGTTTTCTTTTTTGTGAAACAAAGTTTCTTCCCTAATTATACCATTTCAAGGCTGTCACCGTGTCAACAACATGTGTCTTGCATTACAAATATGTTGGCGTTGTATTTCCCGTCTAATTTTAGCCGCTGTTTGTTTGTTTGTTTGTCTTGTTCAGCAAGTGTCTTTGGCAATTAGTTTTTCCAAAAAATATTTTCTGTAAATTTCTGTTGACAAATGTCTAGTAGTTGTTGTAATTAGACTAAAAAAACAAAATAAAAATTTGTAGAACAACGCTCAAACACACACACACACTCTATTTATGGAAAGTTTCCACAAAAAAAAAATAAACTCCCAACTTTTTGTTGGAGTTTTATTCCTCAAAAGAAAAACTCATTAATAATTTATTGACACGTGTTACCATAGGCCATAAAAAACTGTTATTTTTATATTTTTGTGGTTACATTTTATGTTCGAAAAACTAAGTGTTTATCTATTAAGAAAATTTTAGTAATATCGTGTTACTTTGTATTTCTTATTTTTATTACCCAAAAAAAAGGGTAAAGCTATGCTATGATTTGATTAAATCTTAATGATAATGAATCATAAAAATTATCGTCCATAAAAACAAAACCAGCATCTGTTAGCAACTATTGGGGCTTGGGGTCTATACCGTGAAAAATGAATAATAAAAACAATTTAAACTTTATATCAGATTTAATAACATTGTTTATCATGTTTTGATAAAAAAAAAATAATTCCAATAAAATTTTGTTTTCAGAAAACACTTAAAAACTGTATCTTACTAGAAATAAAATTGTTTGATTGTGTTAACAAACGCATGTTCGAAAAGCTCCAATATAGTTTCCATTTTTAGTGAAAATATTTATCGAATTCATTACTTGCGTCAAAAGTTATATTGATTTCAAATACATTGAACACATTGAACACATTGATAACTTGAAGTACTGGATAAAAAGAAACTAATATACAGTCCTCGAAACAGGCGAAATCATATTTGTCGAGGTTTTAAAATTTTAAAAATTTCTTCACCAAATGTCCTAATTTATAAGAAATCAGAATAAACACAAGGTGGCTGATATATAATGCAACAAAGTAAAGCGCTATATTTTTTAATTTTTTGTTTTTTAATTTTATTCTTCAAAAGCAAAAAATATTGGAAATAACATCAAATTTAAGAATGAGTTTAGATTTGTTTGAATTGGCCACCTTTGGTACGAATTATGCGGTATTTAGTCCCATTTCCGGCAAAGCGCCGTCTTGAGATGGTCGACACTTTAGTATTTTTTAGTGAGAACTTTACTCTCCAAAATGCCCCAGGCGCAAAAGTCCAACGAATTGAGATCCAGAGGTTTTGGTGTCCATTATGCGCTAGAAATGAAGCGAGGACCCTCCTTTTTAAGCCATTCTCGGTAACCGCGCGCTGAGTGCGGTTGTACTGGAATGTCCATGGTCTGCGGCCGAATGTTTATCTACCCAGCGCTTTAAAACTGCCTTTAAGAGATTTTCCCGATAATATTCGGCATTTATTTTGGCGGCACGGCTGATAAATACAATCGTGAAGCGACCATCGGTCGTTACGGCGGCCGCTCACACCATTCCCATCGGCGGCATTTGAGTTTTGGTGGCCTCTTTGGCAAGTAAACCCGATTATTTTGTTTGTTCAAAAACTGCTCAATTTGGAATGGCTTTTCTTCGTAGAAAACCAAATTCGATAACTGGCCACTTTCGTGCAAGCGAAGTAACTCCTTGGCTCTTTCCAGTCTAACATTTTTTTGTCCATAGGTGAGCTCTTGCACTTTTTGCTTATTTTTCAATATGTGTTGCATCCGTTCTCGCGATATGTTCAGCTCACGAGCAATTTTTCTACCACTGCGCCGTAGATTTCGATCAAATCTGGCCTTCACTTTTCGAATCATTTCTGATGTTGTTACGTTTAGCAACAATACAGCTACCTCGTTGATATCCATATTATTTAATTCAGGACCAAAAGAAGTCGTCGCCGTAGTCTAGTTAGGTAGTGTGCTGGCTTATTAGACGTAAAGCCAGGGTTCTGGTCCCAGGCCAGACATCAAAATAAAAAAAAATACAAAAAATATTTTTTCGGCTATTTCTTCTCAGCAGATTTCTGTCAAAAACTCTAAGAGTAAATAAATTGTCATGAAAAGTTTCTTAAAAATCTGTCGTTCGGAGTCGACTTTAAACTACATAAAATTAACACACTTATGTATAAAATTAACACACACAACATAAGTAGTGTGAGAAACTGAGGGGTTCTTGGGGACGTTTGCTGTAGACTGTCTAATGGTGAAGGTATGGCACTGGCCATTTTATAGTCACCTGGCAGCAACTCGTTTCCTTGCCATTCGCATCTTTCCACCTTTCCTAAACCTGCACAATGCCCTGCATGAGTAAGGGTCATCCCCTAAGTGTTCGTTTTATAAAAAAAAAAAATAATTTGCTAATCATTAGTCCTATAAAGCTTGTCGTCCAACATCATCTGACTGTAGTTGATAGTCGATGCCTATCTGGCCATGGCTATTTAAAAAATGCGACTGAATAAAATACAACTAATTTAACAGATGGTGGTCGTTATCAACTATCGAATTTTGGCAGCCCTAAGTGGAGGAACCTATATTAATAAATCATTCATTATCATATGCATGAACATATAAAAATCTATAGAATCTGTTCGTTTTTCTTGTTTTTTGTTTTTTTTTTTCTCATAATTTTTATTTTTCATTTAAAATTATCTAATAAATCTATCAACACAATAACAAAAACTGTCAACACTAACATAAAACATGTCTCTGTCTCGTGTTATTATTATTTTTTTTTTAAACTTTTTTCTTCTTGTTTCGTAAAAATTTATCATAATTATGACACATGTTCAACAAGGAAAAATCAAGAATAACAACAACTACAACAACAGAAGAAAAAACAAAAATTTTATTTAAAATTCATATGGTGTTTATGTGTATGTATGTACAGTCAAACTCGTTTATAACGAATTCTTGGTTATTACGTACATATTTTCAAGTCCCAACGTTTTTATATCAATTTTCATACAAAAAACTTCGTTTATTACGAACTCGTTTATAACGAATCATATATATTATTTCTAAAGTACTTTTTTTGTCGGTTGCAAATATCTCCCATACCACCGCATCAAATTTAATGAATGATATCTCATTTTAAAGCTTTTATCTAATACTAACGACGAAAAATAACTAGAAATTGAAAAATTAATATTTTCATTGATAAAAATTATATTTTATATAGAACTGCAAGATAATAGTGTTTGATTATATGTTTTTGTTTAAGTGTGCTAATACAGGGACGTTTAATAGTAATGCAGTTCATAGTTGTTAGATCAAGTGCGATAAACAGGGTCGCTTAATTGTAATGCTATTCCACATAATAATATATAAAGTTGTAAGCTATCTTGGTAATGCCGTTATTGTCATGGCATTGTTTGTTTTATGAAGTGTAGTAATAAGGTGTCTTTTAATATATGCATATATACAGTGTCAGCTGATACTTAACAGTTAAAAAGGTTTTAAGAAAAATAAGAATAAAAATAACGTGCAACGTAATAATATAAATAACGTGCATTTGAAAAGACAAATGCAATTATAATGTTAATCAGAAATCTTAATGCTAAATAGGGGCTAATCGTAACAAACTTGGGAGAGCACATTATATCAGCAAAAATTATTCATACCGATAAAACTGTACTCATACCCCGAATCAACCTTACACCTTCTGATCTAACTATGCCTTTCCAAATGACATGAAAACAATTCCTTGTGAAAGTTGCTTTTGCTGAGACGATAAACAAAGCACAAGGTCAAACTCTTCAAAAGCTATAATTCTATTTACCAGAACCGGTCTATTCATATGTGCAGTTATTCGTGGCTTTTTCTCGAGTGCGTACTTTTAAAGATATTTTTGTTTGTATTAAGGATTCGTACGGGCAAAAAGTTAACGATGATCATGTCATTACCTCTAACATTGTATTCAAAGAAGTATTATAAAAGCATTTAAACATATCGCTCCTTCATTACAACATAGTCAGATCTCAAGAAATTCAAAATTTGTATTTACTTAAGCAAAACTGCTCTTTTAGGCCTTCTGTATATGTTGAAAAAAAAAAAAATCAGTTTTATATCCCAAGCTGAACCGAAGTTATAGTAAAAAGTGTTTGCGGTAATTAGATCATAGGACTTATGTCTTGAAAACTTAAATCGCATTTTGCCAAGTTCAAGTTTTTTGAGATATGACTATGTTCCAATAAAGAAGCGATATGTATTTATGTATGTAAATATGTATGATGATATTATGATTTCTAATATTTTTATACTTTTAATAAAATTTCTATTAATTATTTTCATTTTATGTTACAAAAATTACAACAAACGGTGCGAAATATTCGCACGGGTCATCTAGTACTCAATTAATAGGAACTACTTTAAATGGTCCCAGTAAATAAATTTCATACATTTTACCCTTCTTATAACGAGCCCTCAGAAAAAATTTTAAAGTGTGGCAATAGTCTTTACTTTTATTTAATATGGCAGCATTAAATTATAACTCAGTATCTTTAATCAGCTGAACCATTTTTTTTTTTGGTTTTTAATAAAAAAAAATACTTTTTGATTTTAATAAATGAAAAAAATTATTTCAATTTTATATTTTCTTCTATGTCTTCACCCCGTTTATTATGAACTTTGCTTATAACGAACTATTTTTACTGGTCCCATGGAGTTCGTTATAACCGAGTTTGACTGTATATACACATATATTTCTCAAAATTTCTTAAAATTCATTGAAAAAAAAAGAAATGAAACCGAAGAATATTTTGAAAACAATAATGACTACAAAACAATTTTCTTTTCTGATTATAATTTAATATGACATGATAAAATAAGAGAAAAAAATAAAAGAACAACAAGAATCTTATTTAAATGCAAATAAACCAGAAACCTCCAAGTAAACCTCCTTGTTCTTTTAAAAAAATTTATACAAAAAGTGAAATGATATTAAAAAACGGCCACAAAAAAAATTTAAAAATAATAAAGACGTCTTAGAACATGCCTTAGCAGCGGCAACTGGCCAAACTCATAAAACTGTCTGCTTTAATTTCAAATTATTTCATTTCGTTTCAACTCTTCAAGACACAAGCTTTTGCTTTTGCGGGCAACCAAAACTCAGCAGGTATAATTGTCGCTGGCAAGAATGATCAAGAAACTGCATTTAAGGCACTTTCCACTTAACTAATGAGTGATATTTTTTTGAGAAAACCACCTTTTGAACCAAATTTATTCTTGTTTCATTTTCGTTTTTTTTGCTTATTCTTTGTCGTTGTTATTGTAGCTGTCAACCCAAGTGTCATGTGTATTGTTTTGACCAAATAAACGTTTAAAAAACCATAAATTATTTCGTCATGTTTTAAACTGAAATAAAAGAAGGATCTGTGGTTGCTTTATTTTTGCTTTTTATTTCTTCAATTTTTTTTTTTGTACTTCATGGGACACTCCTTTTGTTGTTCAGAAAAAATAAAATGAAATAAAAAAAAAATTAATCTTTAAAAACACGCACAGTGGCATATTACTTTCAATTCTTAATTTTGGTTTTCTCCATTCTTTTTTTTTTTAGTACTTTTATATTAAATACTTGTAATGGGTGTGAGTGAGTGTTTATATGCCATTATTTATAGGGGAAAAGTACTTCAGAATTTTAATGAGGTGTGAGATATTATTTCTTTAATGTTTGGAAATCAAAACGAATTATAAGCACACTTCCTAAGGTGAACACGCGGTATTTGTAAAGTAAAGTCCCAGGCCAGGCATCAAAATAAAATACAGAAAGTATTTTTCCGGCAATTTGTTCTCAGCAGATTTCTGGAAAAAATTCAGAGAGTAAATAAATTGCCAAGTAAAGTTTCTGAAGTAAATCTGTCGTTCGGAGTCGAGTTTAAACTGTAGGCACCACGACTTCTGTATAAAATTAACACACTCAACATAAGTAGTGAGAGAAACCAGGTCAATAATCCTGACTGAAGGGTTGACATAACTAATTATGTATGTATGTAAAGTAAAGATATTATTTAAGGAAAATTACTTTTACCATGTACTGTCAGACAAGGCGACGCCTTAACATGCGACCTCTTCAACTTCATCATGCAGAGTGTTCTGCGAAAGGCGTGAATGCATCGCAATGGCACCATTTTTCAAAAAAGAGTCCAATTGCTTGTGTACGCTGACGACATCAACATTATAAGGGCGTACCAAACGAGATGTCACTGCTGCCTTTATTGCTATTGAACGGGAGTCTAAGAAGATGGGTCTGGCAGTAAATGATGGCAAAACAAAGTATATGTTATCGACAAGTAGATAACGATAACTATACTTTGGATACAGTCAAGGAATTTATTTATCTTGGCTCCGCCGTTACCACCAAAAATGATATCAGTCTGGAGATCAAGCATAGGATTACTCTTGCCAACAGGTGCTATTATGGTCTCAATAGGCAATTGAGCAGCAGAGACCTCTCTCGTAAGACGAAACTAATACTCTAAAAGACGCTCATCCTACCCATGCTTTTTTATGGCGCAGAAGCATGGACCCTATTAAGAACTGATGCAGCAGCTTTGAAATTATTCGAGAGAAAACCCCTACATAAGATCTTCGGTCCAGTGCGAGTTGGCGATGATTTCCGCATCCGATTCAACAGTGGGCTGTATGAGCTCCTCAATGGCATAGACGTTGTGCAGTGTATTAAAATCCAGCGACTGAGCTGGCTCGATCATGTCGTTCGTATAGAGAAGGATGCTCCAGGGAGATGGGTATTTTATGCGGGGATCTGAGGAAGTCTGCGAAGAGGAAAACTTTGTATGCGTTGGAAGGAGCAAATCGAGAAAATCCTGTCATCGATAGTGTTATTATTTTATAGGGTAAAATGTGCTTTTTATACGTACTTTTATTAGAAACCTAATACCTAAAAGTAGTTTAGTTTGTAATGAAAGACGTTTGCTTATAGTAAAGAAAAATTAGAAAAGTTTTTTAAACTGCTTAGAATCAAAAGTACTTTTGTGGAACTTAAAGAGAAGGGAAAAGGTATATAAAAAAAAAGTCCTTTAAATAAAAGGATTTTTGTTTTGATAAAAGAAAATTATTTTAAATTAATAAGTACTTTTTAAAAGAAATTGGTACTTCACATAATTTTCGTATTATTCAAAAATTTATTTCAAATCATTTCAAATCCATTCAAATCCATATCCTGTATGGCTATGTTAGCAACCTCTTATTGAATTCAAAACGTGATCAATTAAAATTATTATTATTCTAATTAAGTTTTGTTTCCTTTAGACTTGTTTAAGCTTTAATTTATTTCTGGCAATTAAACAAGTTTGTGCGTGTCGTCTAAGACTTTTATTTAACAATTGGCTACAATTAAAGTTTTCTTGTTTTGATGAACTGTAAACACGTTTAATGGCCATTACATTATTAGCCATTTAAGAGTTTGATAATATCTTAGAAATTATTAAACGTAGTACTATTTTACTTAAAGTACTTAAAAGGGAGTGGAACCTATTGCATGTCTTGTTTGATCAAATGATTTGATAGTAGACACAATTAAAATAAGATGGATTAGTAAATGGAACAATTAAATTAGTATATACATGAAAATATACAACGATACGAACACATATCGAATCTATTTCAAACTGAATATTAAAGAGAAGTAATGATGCTTTAAAAAATTAAAAAAAAGACATAGAAAATCTACTTTGGTAGATTAGCAGTTAAACCACAAGACTTGTAGACAGTTATCTCTCAGAAAGTTATAATAGAATGTAATAGGCAGGCCAAATCTGAATATCAAATCCTCGTGAATGCAATCGACCATAGTACGTGCCCCAGATGTACTAGCGAGGTTAATAAGTTAGTCACATCATAATTTTCCTGTAATCGAAACGAAATCAATACGTCTTAAGCAGTTTAAAGAAAGATTTTGGAATCATTGTTCCACACCTAAGGATATACCACGCGATTAGCACCATCACAAAGAACCGCAGAGAGAATTTAGAGGCTCCTCAGGAATCTAATAGACTTATGAAGAGGGAAATTACCTTAACGATTAATATAAAAGTAAGATTCAGATAAAACTAATGTGGAATCTGACCTTTAACTAAAGTGGGTTCCTGTCATTTTTACAGTTATCATCAACTTATCAGTTGTCATCTAAACTGTATTGAGAACTTCTTTTCGAATATATTCTGGCTATGTTCTAAATACAATCAGTTTCTAAATACAATTGCCTTCATAGACAGAGTTTTCAAATATTAAAGTTTCAGATGTCTGAGATTTTACGCTGTTATCCACCAGAGTGTGCTAAAGTGCCTGAGGCAATTGATTTCGTACCATACCCTTGGGGCAGCAATAGTAAACGTCCTTAGACAACAATCTGTGTTCGTTGATTATGCTCTGGAGCATCATTGACAAATGATCTTGAACGATATAAGATTGCCAAATACCCATTAACATGAGGTTAAACTCTCAATTGACGCGAAGTTTAGGCTACGGTATTATGGGCCCACATTCGTTTGCAATGATATCACAATCAATGGCAATCACCATAAGCCTTTGATTACCAATTTCCTATGGCCTGAATTGGATAATGTAGACACCAATGACATGTGATTTCAATAGGAAGGCGTTATACGCCATACAACCTTAAGGTAGCATAAAGAGGTTAATCTTCACCTTAAGCTTTTATTAAGATGGATAGGTTTAAACAATTATGGCTTGATTCATTAACTTCCATTCGTATTGCTTGTTTTAAATTCTAGAAATGCTTGGAGACCATTTAATACTTCCAGTATAAACCACTACTGACCCAATTTCTGTTTCTTGTTACCGGGGGTTTTTTTTTCATTTATTAAAAAGGAGAACACACAAGATTCCTTTTGTTTTTCGAACTGAAACTTCCATAAGAAAATTGTTTAAGTTTTAAGTGTGTCTTTAAAAGCTCAGATATAAATCCTCTCATTTGCTTTTAGTTTTTCCTCTCTTTCTTTTAATTTTCTTATTTTAGTTTTGCTGTTAGCAAAAAAGATTCTATTTGGGAAAATCTTTTCCTTTCAACCTCTTCTACTCTATTAAGAAAATATTCAAGTACTCCTGTTAATTGTGGTTTTTTTCCACATTTTCCATCCCCTCATCACTCTGGCACAAGAAACAAAATAACAAGCAACCACAGTTCGTTTTACCAACTCAAATTCGTTCTGTATTTTCTTAAAGTTTTCAACTTGAGGTTTTCCAATGAGTTCTTTTTTCGTTCTATTTTTAAGCCAACATCTAAGATACGAGTTAATTAAAATGTTAAATTTTTATCGTTTTAAAATTCATGAAAAAAAATTTAAAAAAATAAAAAATTCATTCATTTTGTTTTTGTTGAAATAAATACGAGTACGAGTATTTCATGTACAATTTTGTTTGAATAATTTTCCTTTATTTTTCTTGATTTATTTGAATGAGTATTTTTTTTTTTTTCATTTGCTTTGTCTTAGAAAATGTGTCAAAATGTGTGATTGAGTCCTTTTGACAAATTGAAAAATGTTTTTATTATTGTTGTTATTATTGTGTTTATGGTTTTTGTGGCCAAAACAAAAAAAAATTATTATTTATTGACCTTTTTTTCTTTGTATGGCCGTCTAAAGAAAGGTTAAAAAATAATTTTATTGCTCATTTGTTAAATGTGTTGATATTTCTTTATATTTATAAACACAATATTTGTTTGATTATTTATTTATTTCTATAGATTTCCGGTCAATTTGTTAAAAATAATCATGAAAAGTTTTATAATAAATTTTAGGCACATTATTATGTGCCAAAAATGAATAAATGAATGATAACAGGGATGGAGAAAATAATCCTGGCTTAACCCATTAACGCCGCATGGGCAAAAAATACTAAAAAATAAGTTTTTTTAAACCCAACTAAACGAGATCCAAAAGAACGAATTAAGAACGAAAAAAGAAGAAATAGAACGGTTCAAAAAAATTACTAAGGCATGATATTCACATATTTTGGATGACAGAAAAAAGGTCAAATATCATGAATTTTTCAATATCAAAATTTTGTAGAAAGAACTTCTGTGGAATATGTTTGGACGATATTCTCTGAAAAACCTTTAGATAATATAACATAACTTCTACCCGATAAAAATACTTTCACTTAAATTGGTCTACTTACTTAAGCTACAGGTGCGATTGAATGACACGGGCATGGGTAAGAAATATTTTTCCTAAAACTTTTAAATATTAATTTTAAATAGAAATTTCAAAACATTTATCTTTCACTATTTTTTTTTTTCTATATATTTTTGGTAGTTCCGGCATGAAATTGTGAAAATTGGGTGCACATTCAAACCGTATTTGGTACAACCGTACAATGTTTTTCCTCCACATTGCGCACAGCGCCCGCGTTTTTCAATTTTATCAATCATGCGGTTAAATTTGTCAGTGTGTTTTGCTATTTACTGGGCATTTAGGACGTCGATTTTCTCGAATTTTTACCAACGCTTTAACAACACTAACCCGAAAATCGAGTTGGTTCATAGGTGGCAAACATCTCCTGTACAACAAGCAGTGTAGTTTCCATGCGTTTACCATAGCTTCATCAATATATGCATGCTTGCTCCCATCATCTCGAATAGTATCTGTTGCAAAATAACCTTTTAGTAATAAAATCCATAACAAATTATGGCTTATCCAATGTAACATTATATTGACTTGGATCTGAAATATTCTCTAATAGCCGTTGTACCACGTTTTCTCCAAGGCCGTAGTCAACATATTTTTAACAGAAGCAAAATAGCAGAAGAAACAACAATATCCTGTCATGGAAGCCCAGTATTTGTAGCCAAATGGGAACCATAATATGCGATCATCTGTTCATCTACAGAAAGACTATGAGAAAATAGGGGAAATTGTATGGACTTCTTTATTTAATGCATTGTTCAATGGAGTAATTTTAGCAAATTTATCATTCTTGTCAAGATTATTATTGTCACAAACCTATTATTTTCAATAAAACTATCAAAAATAGCTTAACTATGTTGTTTAGCCGCCATATAATCAAAGGAAAAAATTTGTATTTTAGCACATACTTATGGCGAAGAGGTCCCCACGACACTTAAAAAAAATAAATAAAAATATTCATATCAATGCAAATACTCCAAATACTATTTCGGCCAAATTTCATGAAATCGGACAGCGGATTCTGCGGTCAGGCATTAATGGGTTAAGGTAAATAATAGAAATGTGCCCAAATAAATACAAATTTAAGGAAACTATCTTCAACATGAGAAACACGTACCCTAAATAACTATTTAACAAAACTATTTCGTTCTAATTTTTGGCGACTTATCAAAAAATAGAAAAAATTTTTCTTTGGCAGACAAGACTTTCTCGTAATATAATAGAAAATTGCTTGCAAAAATTTCAAAATGTAAATGCCATATTGAAAATGCAAAGAATTCTTTTTACAAAGAAAATTTTCACCAGTGCTGTCTTCAAAATTCCCACGAACAACTTATTATTGGCTTCCATAAGAAGCGTCCATTAATTTCTGTTTCCAAATGTCATTGATAACCTTCAATTTGGGAAAATGAATTTTGTTGTATCAAAGGTGAAGGTAGCTCTTTAACACATCCGGTGTCTAAAAATAAATGAAATATCTAAGAAATGTTTGCAAAAACATTACGAAACATTTCTAAAGTTTTTGCTTCGAAGACTAAGGGGGTACATCCGGACTAGATGTGATTTGTTCGATTTCTATGATACGCTAATAGGCTAATGACTTAAAAGTTTGAAAGCAATTTACATGTTATGCAGGAAAGTTGAAAATCTACGCCTGAATAAAGGGTTGCAATGATAAATTTTGTCCAAATGTTTGTATGAAAATTATCAAACAAATCATCAGTTAAAGAAAAGTTAAAGATAAGTAAAGTTGTTTAAATGTCACATGAATAAAGTTTAATAAGTTTAACTGATCGAATTACCATCAGCGAAACAACGATGAAGGCCCCGTAGTCTACTTGGTAGTGTGTTGGCTTATTAGACGTAAAGCTAGGCCAGATATCAAAACAAAATACAAAAAGTATTTCTTCGGCGATTACTTCTCCGCTGATTTCTGGCAAAAACTCTGAGAATAAATAAAATTGCCATGAAAAGGTTCTCAAAAAATTTGTCGTTCGGAGTCGACTTTATGTATAAAATTATCACATACAACATAAATGGTGTGAGAAACTAGGTCAATAATCCTGACTGAAGGGAAGGTAATAGCCAATTATGTATATATGTATGTATGAAGCAACGATCAAGCAGATTAGAATATTAAACGGCGTTAATTGCATTGATTAACTGACATATCTCATACAGCCAGGAGCAAAGATAAGTTTGAATCTCCATTGTTCACCACTTGTTTAATGGTTTATAGTTTGACAGAGATTGTTTGGGAGAAAAGTTTTACTTCTACCTACCTATCGTAAAGTTTTACTGTAAATTTTCATTGTAATTCCTTGAATATGAGATGTTGCCCTACCTAATGCCTGCCAATAAGGCGTACAGCCAACAAAAGTATTTGAGTTTAATGGTGTAAAAGTCTTTTCTTTCTTAAGAAGTGAATTGCTTGACCGATAACGTTCGTTTTTGATGTTGTCCTAACTGAGGCCTTAAGGTTAGTTATAGATCAATTTTTTTATAGGAACATAGGCTATTTAACGCTTAAAATTCGAAATCTATGATAAACATTATTTCTCTTTCAATCAAAGTCTAACTCTATGGCTTGAGGGTATGAAGAATTTGAAGACATTGGTCTAGAAACATTCACTTTGTTAACACTGTCTAAGGAAGATATCATTGTATCAAGGATTCCAAAAAGGGTTTCTTTATGGTCGACCATTAATAAGGACTTGAAATGATTTCTTGCAATGGGTCAAAGAGAAACATGGTATCAAGAATGCCAAAATAAGTTTCTTTATTGTCGAGAGTTACTTAGGATCGCAGATATAGGCGACGGAGCGTCATAGACAGCCATTAATACTTTAGAACAGTTGGAACGGCATTACATGATCCCATGCCGTTTAATAATGCAAGCATTCGCGATTCTATAATTAATTTCTGAAAATCTTTACTAGTAAGCGGTGCTGGGCGGTAGCACTCTGGTACTAATGGAATATATTATATTAATTAAAACCTTAAAAATATGTTAGAAATAAAATATTATTTTTTTCTATTGCTTTCCATAAATATTTTGAAAACTTTGGATTCTTTGCAAAAAAAAAAAAAGTACCAAAAACAGTACTTTTCCTCAATAATATCAGGCCCTTTATTTTCAAATTCTGTTTCAAAGAAAATTTTTATTCATGGTTTTAATATATTTTCTATTTGGGGTGGGTTAGAGTGAGAAATGTATCTACAGAGATAATTGAAAAGTACCCTTAAAGAATTTGGGTAAAAACATAACAAAAGTACTTTTGTTTTTTGAAAATTTACTTTAATTTTTGCTGCACTGTGTATAAAGTGTATTTTGATGAGTAGGTTTTTTTTCTTTAAATTATTTTATGAAATATAATATAACAAAACTGCTGAGAAAAAGAGATAAAAAAAATAATTTTTTTTTTTTGAATTTTGCCATGAGTGATGCATGCCTAATGACCCAGTTTATATTGAAAACGAATAACGAACTTTTAGGAGAAGAAGAATAAGAAGAAGAAAAAAAAAATATTCTACAACATCCTTCTAAATAAACTTTAGCTTAAGCAAACTTTTTTAGTTTGTTAGATTCTTTGACGAAAATACCTTCACCTCCTCCTCCTCCTACTCCTCCTCTTATACGATAAATGTATGTACTCCTGTATATAAACAGTATATAATTGTACATTTTATATATTAAAAACCATCATGTCTAGAAGCTAAAGGGAACTGGATTTTTTTCATTTTTTTTTTTCTATTTCAGTATCATGCATGTTTCCTTTGTAACTGGAACACAAGGATACCATGGAAGAAAAGAAAAAAGAAAAACGAACTCAACTAAATCCTCCCTAAATAACTCTTAAATTTACTGACACATCCACAAAGCTAAAGATGTAAAACGGAAAATCAACTTCTGCTATTTACAAATTGTTCCCCTTTTATACCCGGGGTTGTGTGAAGCCAATGCCAACACCAACATCAACATCAACAACAACAGCACTTTAGTAAATATAATATGTAGGATATTTGTATATTAAGAGTTGAACGAAATTTAGTAAAATAGTACGAGAAATAAAGCAAAAAGTACCAAAAAAAAAAGGAGAAGAGAACGAATAGTTTAGTAGTTTTGTTTTTCAACAATTTTTGTTTTTTTTTTGCAAATATGAGAAGACCACAGGCAATTTTGCAAGAAAAACTTTGTTCCACTCTCTTGTTTCCTACGCCCTCTTTTTAACCCACCCCCATCAAAAAAGAAAAGAAAACTTTTTACTTTGTTATGTTGATTTGTAAGAAAAACAAAAAAGAACAAAAAGAAATTAAAAAATAGTAAGAAAAACCTTAAAGAAAAAGTCAAGAAAATATATTCCAGCATAGCTTTGGCGTTCTGAACAATATTTATTTACCACTGCCAAAGCATAGCGTATAAATGACCTCTTAACCTGGCATAGATTGGCCTCTATTTTCTTTCCTCGATTTTGTGTTTTTTTTTTGTTTTTGGCTAAAGTTTTATTTCATTTCTTTCGTTTGCGATTTTTCCTGTGCAACATTTCTTTTAACAATATTTTGATTGCGATTTTGTAGTTTATTAGGAAATATTGTTAGTCTTTCACAAAGATGTGATTTGTGTCTTTCATTCCTTTTTTAGTTTTATTAGATTTCATTAAATGGGAACAAATAATTGAAATAAAAGAATTCCTTTTGATTGGCAAAAAGACTATAAAGACTGTTTTTGACACATCACACCCATTGAAATAGATTTTCCTTTAAGCATTACGTCTTACTGTGTAATGTTATAGTAATGAAATGTGAGTGGCACTGCAGGCTTTGCCTTCCTCGTAGAGCATATATTTTCATGACCGATAAGCCACAATATTGCATGATTTAAAGTAGAAAGAATTCACTCTATTCGTGGGTAGTGTACTCTGCCCACAAATCTTGTAAATTCCCGCAACGTAAACAGGTTCAAGTCTAATCTAAAATCATCCTTAACCTTGATCAATGGGTAAGTAAGTAAGGAGTGCGCACAAAAAAATGGGCCTATTTTTAAGCTTATAAATTTTAGCATAATTGAAAAAAAAAATAATACCGTTACATTGTTTTTGTTAGTAATCTGTTTCAAAATCCATGTGCTAAATGTCATTGGAATAGCAAAAATAGTTTTTTGAATATGGCCACCCAACAAGAATGTCGTAAAAAAATAATTGAAATTTTCAATAAAAAACCCCGCTGCTTATAAAAGACGATTGCTAGGCTCACAGGTGTTAACCAAAAAACAGTTTCTAAGGTAAGAATAAAACAATATAAAGAGTCTCTGAGTATTGAGAGAAAGTGTGGAAGTGGAAGAAAAAAGAATTCGCCGTCCAAAACAAAGCAAGTAAAATTATACGTATTTTTCTAAAATACCCTAAAATGTCTGGAAGAAAAGTGGCTCAAAAAGTTGGATGCAGTGAAAAAACAAGCTGGCCTTAAGACATTTAGGGTCCAGAAGGTGCCTGATAGGAATGCTAAAAAAAAGGACCAAAATTCTGCAGAAAGACTTTTTCATAGACGCGAGTGCTTTGTAATGGATGATGAAACATATGTCTTGGCAGATTTTTTTCAGCTTCCTGGTCAAGAATTTTATGTTGCAGATTCTATAGGGAATGTTGAAGAAAAATTTCGTGTGCAAAAAAAAAAAAACTAAGTTCCCAAAGAAATTTTTGGTATGGCAAGCAATTTGCACATGTAGCAAAAGAAACTCTTCGTTCATTACTAACGGCTCTATAAACAGTGATTTATATATTGGCGAGTGTCTGTGGAAGCAATTGCTTCCGTTTTTAAATAGCCATAGAGTATCCCCATTTTTTTGGTCGGATCTTGTCACATTTCACTATAGCAAAAAAGCTATTGAGTAGTACCATACCAATAATGTTGATTATGTACCAAAACAAGCTAATCCACCAAATTGCACAGAACTTCATCCTATTGAGAGATATTGGGCGTTAGTAAAAAGTAATTTAAAGGACACGAAGACCTTAGCAAAAAACGAAAAAGATTTTAGCAGAACGTGGAAAACTACTAGCAAAATGATAACGAAAGACACAATCAAAGCCCTATTGGATGGAATTAAAGGAAAATTAAAAATTTTTTGTTAAAACACATTAAAATGTATTAATTATATACATAAAAGAATTTAAATATTATTTACTTTAATTGAAATATAAAACGAAAAAAATCCGCCACTTAGTCTTATTTCTATAACGAAAAGTGTAAATCCAGATTTTTTTATGCGCACTCTTATGCTATTGCTCAAATAGTGCTCCTTATTAAATTATCTCCCAAACACAAAGTTACTTCACAAGCGAAAGGTAATAAGATTTCTATGGATTTCTTTTGGTGGCATAACCTTCTCAAAAATGTAATCCAATGTTATGCTGAGAGTAGTGTGGGAAGTCTTAAAGGTTCCCGGGCTATTTAATATAATGGGAAATTATGAACTGTGCTGTTCTAGTGATTTATTTTAGTTGTTGTAGGTAGGATTCTATTAGCAGAGATTTGGTCAAAATTAGAGTTGTCCTATGAATAGAGTTGTCATAATGATCGTTATCGTCCATGATATCTGGAGATTTGAGAGAAATTTACATTTTGTTGAACACCTCATATTTAATTTAAACAGCGAATGTGAACATATGGAATGCACGCCAATAGATCCTGATGTATTACAGCTACATCCACAGCTAAAATTTAATTGTAAAGAGTTTTCAAATTGTCTCTTGGGTATTGACAAATTATATATATAAAAATATCCCACTATTTGGCAAAGAATTTTCATTTATTCCACGGCTGATTATTACAACCCTTCAGCCAAGAATACGGCCTAGTTTCTAACACCACTAATGTTGTATGTGTTAATTTTATACATAAGCGGCGGGATTTAGAGTTTAAAGTCGACTCCGAACGACAGATTTTTGAGAAACTTTTCATGGCGATTTTATTCACTCCTAGAGTTTTTTCCAGAAATCTGCTGAGATGAAATTGCCGAAGAAATAATTTTTGTATTTTGTTTTGATGTCTGGCTTGGGACTTGAATCCTGGTTTTACGTCTAATAAGACAACACTCTACCTATTAGACTACGGCGATTTACAATCTATGGCAACTGCGTAATTGGCATAGCAGATATTGTAAGGATTATTTACAAATATGCTGATTTCAAGTTACTGGCGACTAATAACTACTACATATTCATGTTACTTTATCAATTCCTCTTTCCTTATTGTTGTTGGCATAAGTAACAATTCTCTGTTAAAACTAGAAATCATAGGAAAAATCTTTTGAATTTTTTGGTTTCAAAGAAAAAACCAAGAATTCGAAGAAATCTTTAAATCACCATCCACCCACTTGAATTGTTTACTTACATATATGAGAAATGCTTTTTTGGTAAATATTTTTGTTTACAGGTTTTTGAACTTTTGCCAAAAACGAAAGCAAAAAAAGAAACGAAATAGTAGAAAATGTAAAATAAAATGAATAACAAATAAACCGTAGGAGAAAAAGAAATAAAAACTGAAATGTTTACCAACAAAATGCAAACAGCGTCATAATAAAATAGGAGCAAAATTATATATTTACACACACACACACACATGCACGTATGTATGTATGCTTGTGTATGTGGCTACCTCTAGGTATACGAGTACACATACGGGTTAAAGAACCCTTTTTTATTTGGTAAACATCAGCGCCTACACACTCGCTCCAAATTTTTTCTTGTGCTTTTTTTTGTTTTCTTTTGGGAGAATTTTTAAATATGAATTTGTGTGTATAACGTGTTCCAAATAACACTGGATATAAATGGGTTGCTTGGTGTTAGTGAACTTAAATTATTGGCATATGTTATATCTTCTATCTCGCTCACTCTCTCTTCAGAGAATGTGTGTGTTTTTAGAGACATATTTTTGGCTCCTTTAGGATTTTAACCCCTTTTTTTTTTTGTTGGTAAATTGTATGAGTTGTTGAGTTTTCATTTCATATTCCCAGCTGTTTTAAAAATAAAAATAAAAACAAAAAGAGGAGATATGTACACTCTCATATACGGTTTGTTGTCTATAAATTCATGTTTTTCAAGAAAGTCCTGTAAGATGTAGAAAAACGAAAAAAAAACTAAACAATAATTTTAAATAAGATCCTTTTTGTTTTATTTATGAAGACAACAACAACAACGATCCTTTTTTTATGAAGTTTTATATCATATTCAGCAGCTTTTTTTTCTCTTGCTTTCATCAAGTGGTTTGTTATGTCCTTACGACCGATTATGTTGAATTTATTTTGTTTTTTTCCTTCTATCTTCTGTTTGGTAAACAAGTGAATTTCTTTTATTTTAAATAATAAAACATTATATGGCTGGCTAGGCCACCTATTTTTGTTTTTTTGTAAGTTTGAAATATTTGCTGTATTTTATTACATTTTACTCGTTACTATTAACTATGGCATCTTTAAGAAAAAGAAAAAGGGTTAGGCTGGCCTTTCCCTTTTTTTTACTTTGTATGTTGTGGGAAACTTTTTCATGAAATAAAATGAGGAAAAAGAAAAAGGAAAAAATTAAATGTTGGGTTCATGTTGGGTCATCAAGAACAAATCGATTCTTTCTAATTTTAATGTGATTTTGTTTCTTCTTTTTAATAAATTTACATATAAAATAAAAGGAAATAGGGTTCGATGATGGCATGGCATAGGAGAAAAAAAGAAGTAAAGTATTTGAAAGACAGTAAGAGGGAATTTAAGTGAATTAAAAACAATTTTGGGCACAAATGTCATAAAAATTGGAATGATTACAAACGTATTTAAGAACTATCACATGCAAATTTTAGCCTAGATATATATTGGCCTAGTGGTATATTGGCTTATTAAACGTGAAACTTCGGTCAAATCCCATGGCTAACATATCCAACAAAACGAAATAAAAAAAAGTATTTCTTCAGCAACAGGCTGCCTCTCAGCAGATTTCTGGCAAAAACTTTGTCAAAAATCTGTCGTTCGAAGTGGTCTTTAAACCATAGGTCCTGCACCTCACGTACAAAAAATTAGCACACCCAACATAAGTGATGTGAGAAAGTAGGTCTTAATTCTGACTGAAAATTTGAAATGATCAATTATGTATGTATGTATGTATTTATCTATGGATTATGAATAAAATACTGATCAATTTCTAAACCTTACTTATTTATTTTTATTTATTTATTTTAAGAATTACAATACAATTACAAATTATATTATATTCATGTACGAGCTGAGTAATTTCGACCATATGCCCGGTGTAGTGTCACAGACCAGAGCATCTGGTGGGAATCGAACCCACGACCCTCACGCTAATAGTCTAGCACACTACCCACTAGACTACCAGGGCGCTCAAAACCTTGCTTAACTATACCAATCATTAGTTATTGTTATAATCATAAATTTTTTATTTGCTGCTCTTTTGTAAAGCGTCTCCTTTATCTTCTTATAAATTCTTTTCCTTCCCTCAATACTGTTGCTTTAAAGTTTTTTCAGCTAAACAAATGAACTGTAGCTGGATGACTAACTTTATTAACTACCATTGTCTAGGTATTAATTTTTGTTACTCTTAAGAGATACCATGGCTGATGTTCGTTGGCATTGTGTTCACTGATGTACCGTATTCAAATTGGATATTAGGGAACAATTATTTCGGGACGCCAAGCTATTCTGGGTCTATGAAGAATTATACTCCTCTGCCACTTTGCAATCGATCCATAGAAAGCGCACCAACCAATTACTCGGACTTGATCGTATTGTCATATCCATCACAATGGCAATGTTAACAGATCATTTTGTTATGGGAAAGTACGCAGAAAAACTGCAGTCCTCGCCTAATGACTTCTGCATTGGGTGAAGATCTGCTGAAGAAGAGAAAACTGTTAGCCAGTTTCTTTGTCAATACCCATCTCTTGCGAGGTGCAGATATCGGTTATTTGGCTATCCATTTATTGTCAGCTTAACGTAGTTATTGGCTACTGATGTCTTTGATATAGGTTTATTTATTAGACTTCCAGGCTGGTTTTCCAGCGTAGTATAGTCGGGCTTTTATTGTAGAGCCATTGAGATGGCCAACTTTTTCCCTCGTTTGATGGATTTCGATCAGAACAGGGACTTTTGGCGTCACAACGAGCCGCTATACGTGTTCAAGAGAGTTTCAGTAATCAAAGCTGTCACTTTGACCTAAAATAACTAATACTTGTTCTCTGAAGGAAGTCGCCGTGGTCTAGTAGGTAGTGTGCTGGCTTATTAGACGTAAAGTCAGGTTTCTTCTTAGCAGATTTCTGGCAAAAGCTCTGAGAGTAAATAAAATTGCCATGAAAAGTTTCCCAAAAAAAAAAAAAAACTGGTGTTCGGAGTCGACTTTAAACTGTAGGTCCCGCAACTTATGTGTAAAACTAACACCCACAACATAAGTAGTGTGAGAAACTAGCTCAATAATCCTGACTGAAGGGTTGTTTGTAATGACAAATTATGTATGTATGTTCCCTGAAGACTCAGTTGCATTTATAGATGGATTATTAAAAACGGATTTGAAGTTTTGAAATTCATTTTCATCGATATGGAATCTACATGCTAAGCTCGAGACAATCTTGACGAACCAGGTTTCCCACAATAGTTCGGTAGATGATTTAGATCTCCTTTTTAGATTTTAGTTTCTATGCAAAAGTTGCTTGGTTTGAGATGAGCTTTTGTCTCTGTTTTTTTGGTCTTTCCCTCTTTATCAAAACTTTCCAAACATACGCTTCTACTCATCTAAATTTTTCTGATCCAGTCAGTAGAGTGAAAATTCCCTTCATTGCAAGCTCTTGTGCTTGCATTGTTCAATTAAATTTTTAATTGAGTTTAACTTTTGTATTCTCACAATTAAATTGGCGCACATAAAAAAAAAAGGGAAAAAGGAATGAATTCCTTAAGTTTCCAAAAAGCTAATAAAAGAATTCCCAATAATTTCCGGAATACAACACATGTTGCACATGATATTTCACACTTTTACTTACAACACCTTCCAACATTCCAAAAGACAACAAGAATCCTTAAGAAATTTTTGAAGAAATTCGTCTTTAATTACAGTTTGAAAGAAACCAAAAAAAAAAAATCCCAAAAAAAAAAAGAAAAACATACGTCGAGCGAAAGAGAAGCACTTTACAGGAACATGTGCAAATAGATACAACGGAAATAGCGCATTAAAAGACAAGGGGCTCTCATGTAGCCAAATTAACACACTGGGATGACTGTTGGCTAAGCTGTCTCAAGCAATATCAACAGCAGCATTGAAACCGAAAGAGAAGCAGACAAACCAACCATTGCACAGGCATTAAGGGTCACTGGCAACAGCCAAACAACACTGTTCCGTTTATTTCGAAGAGGGTGCAGCAACAATTGTTGATAGTGAATTGATGAGTTGAAATGTTTGACGGTTTAACTGGCATATCATGTCATGTTGCATAGAAATATAAAATATTCACCGGAAATTTTTCGTTAATTCAAGTTCAAGTAATAATTATTAGCATAAGACAAATAAAGAAAAGGGGGGAATATGAATATTATTCCCTGCTATAGAGGCACAAAGACAAAAACTTTATCATTGTTGTAAAGGAAGTAATGACATCACAGTTAAATGTCAAAAGAATTTAATAGGCTGGAACCAATTTAAATGAATTGTTTTAAATAATTTTGTATGCAAAACAAGTGTTACGTCAGTAGTGGCTTTAGGTAGGTAGAATACGTAATGCGTTAGTCATGCAAATACAATGTTTTATGGTAGCAATGGAAAGGGTTTTAAGGGAAAGGGTTTCAAGAAAATTGTATTAAAGAAATGAAAAGTAAATTATTGTGAACTTAAAAAGCAACATAAGGTGGCGTAATAAATAGTAAAGGATTTTAAACTAAAGTCTAAACACTGTTTTTTAAGTCCTAAGGAAATTTAATCACAAGTTGACGTTAAAATTTTCTGTATCAATCAATATTGTTCTTGATATTTGGAAAAAAACAGAGATCTTAGGTCGAAACTAGATGTAAATAGTGTAGCGTTTTTGGTTTTACTTGATCACACTAACGCTTTTGACACAGTCGGTCACGAAGTTCTATTGAAAAAGCTCCGGAAACTGTTTTATATTTCAAATTCTGCCTGTAATATTATTTATTATTATTTACTAAATAGATTTCAAAAAGTTCATCTTAATGGCAATTTCTCAGATCCACTTAATATTAGTTGAGGTGTCGCTCAGAACACAACATAAGTAGTGTGAGAAACTAGGTCAATAATCCTGACTGAAGGGTTGTAATGACGGATTATGTATTATTTATGTCCCCCAGGAGTTAATACTTGGGCCTCTGTTGTTTTGTATGTATATAAATGATCTACCGGATGTCTAGGTTCACTGTAATGTTCATATGTAAGCTAATGATGTGCAGCTTTATACTAGTACTCCTATGGAGAATATTGATTCTTGTTTACATACATAATTGGTCATTACAACCTTCAGTCAGAATTATTCACCTAGTTTCTCGCACTACTTATGTTGTGTTTGTTAATTTAATACATAAGTGGCGGGTCCTACAGTTTAAAGTCGACTCCGGCCGACAGATTTTATGAGAAACTTTTCATGGCAATTTTATTTTACTTTCAGAGTTTTTGCCAGAAATCTGCTGAGAGAAAATCGCCGAAAAAATAATTTTTGTGTTTTATTTTGATGTCTGGCCTGGGACTCGAACCCTGGCTTTACCGTCTAATAAGCCAGCATACTTCTTGTTTGGATTTCATTCATCGTGATTTGGTTAGGATTGACAACTGGGTCTCGGCCAATGGACTTTGCATCAATTCCAGGTTATTTGTCATGCCTGAATTGTGCATCAGTGGTAGTAAAATTGACTTTGTCAAATTTGCAAGAAATCTGAGTATTGTCTTTAATGGCAGTTTATCGTGGTCTGACCATGTAGAATTTATAGTATGCTTAGGAACTTGTGGACTGTTATTGATTCGACTCCTTTTGTCATTCGTACTGCAACTTGCTAGAACGTACTTAATTCCGATACTTTTGTATGGGTGTGAAATCTTCCCGAACTATGATTGTCGTGACAACCGTAAACTTAACTTGGTGTTTAATAACATAGCTAGATATGTCTTTCATAAAAGGCTTCGTGATCTCATTTCTCATTTGGCTTGCTGTATTCTTAATGTGAAATATGATAATCTCTTGAAAATTAAATGCCTTATTTTACTTCATAAAATTATTTACATGGAACAGCCGGAATATTTATTTTGTCGGATTAAATTTGCTAGATCCTATCGGGGCTAGGATGGCAAGACGGGAAGGACATGTTGATGGAACAAATTGGTGAATTTACACCCGACACCATTGTGAACGCAATGCTCGAAAGTGAGATGAAATGGAACGCTGTGAGAAGATACGTTGAATATGTACTCCGCAGAAAGAAGTTCGATCTCGATACAATACAACGGAATGATATATGAGAAGACGAGCCAATAGCATGAAGCTGGCTTCAAATATGGCGTACCCAGACGTGGGAGACTAGACAACGGTCCTTAACTGGACGTCGTTCTGGGCCCTTCCCGAAGTAATGCAGATAGCCGTCCCGGGAAGGGAGTATCCCCAGAAGGAGGAGGTATTGTTTTAGTAGCAGCACCACTCGACACAGCTGATGACGACCACTGCAAGTGCGAAGGCATTTTGAACCCTACCCTCACACGCCAAAAAAAAAAAAATCGGGCTAGGAACATTATACAGCAACCATCCAAGACTCTTTTGTCTCTGAGACTATTTTTTATACACACCACTAGTCTTTGGTATACCCTACCAAATTAAAATTCAAAAATAATTACTTCTGTTTTTTTACTCATAAGCATAAGGTAAGCTATTGGCAATGCCCAATATAAATTTGCTGACAGGTGCCCATTAAAGAAAGCAGTTACTAACAATGCTGCTAAGCAATAATTTTGTTTGATCACAAATTTTTTTTCCCAACAATACAACATATTTTAATGGAGATAAGATGCAACCGTATTAAGCTGTAGCCAAGTGTGCTAGCCTCTGTCCTAATAAAAATTTCTTCAGCGACTTCCTTTCAGAAGATTTATGGCAAAAAGTCTGAGAGTAAATAATATTGCCAAAAGTCTGAAGTTTGGAGTCGATTTTAAACTGCCGTTCCCGGCACTCATGTCTAAAATTGTTGTGAGAAGCTAGGCCGTAATCCTGACTGACAAAATTATACATATTTAGTATCAAGTAAGTGTTTAGCCTGCAAAAGTGGGAAAAACCCTGAGATTATATAAAACTGTGTTGAAAATTTTCTCAAAAATCTGTAATATGTAGCAGACTTTAAACTGTTGGTTCAACCACTTATGGATAAAATTAGCCCACACAAGTTGGGTGATGTAAGAAGTTAGGTTGTGATTCTTGCTAAAATATTCTAATTTCCAAATTAGTATGGAAATTTAGTAAGTATGTGACTATGAATGGATATTGCTCTATTAGTTCTCATTAAATAATTCGTATTTTTTTTTTCCTTATGTTATGCCAGGAGCTTTTTAGACCAGCCATTAATTGAACACGGCTACATCACGAATGTCCAACCAAATAGCTCTTAATTGAACAACTCATATCTCAAAAATGTTCAGCTTCTATTTAAAGCAACAGTTTGCATCAGTTGAAGGAAATGAAGTATTTAAATGCCCTTGCTAGAGTGTAGAGCAGAATTCGTGGGTTATATTTTAAGCACAAACTTTGTTCTTTTGGACCACCTTGATAATTATTATCATTGAAGTAATAAAATTACAGTCAAATTCGTTTACAACGAACTCGGTTAAAACGAATTCTTGGTTATTAAGTCCCAACGTTTTAATATCAAATTTCATACGAAAAATTTCGTTTATTACGAACTTGTTTATAACAAATTCTCGGTTAAAAAGAACTACTTTAAATGGTCTCAGTAATTAAATTACAGACATTTACCTATTTGATAACGAACCCTCAGAAATAATTTTGAAATATGGCAGCATTAAATTATAAAATCAGCTGATAGGTAAAAAGAATTAACAAGTATTTTTGGTCTTTAATAAGAAAAATACTTTTTATATTTGATAAAAATTCTTCGCATTTTATATTCTTCTATTACTTCACTCTGTTTGTTACGAACTTTGCCTATAACGAACTATTTTTTCTGGTCCCACGGAGTTCGTTGTAACCGGGCTTGACTGTATAAATAAAAAACCGCTAGGGACGTCTTGATATACTACTCGAAGAAATTGTTATTTATTCCAGAATCAAACGAAAATAAATTTAAGAAATTAAAAGAAAATATTTTGTTTTTTATGATTCCATGTTTTAAACAGACGTTATCTGTTGCCTTCTTTCTTTGGCAGTCACTAGTTTAAAATTTTTAATTTTTTTGCCCCCTTCTTTTTGCAGTAGATTTCTAATAAACACAGGAATCTTTCAAAGTCTTTTTATTGGCAAAATGAACTTGTTTTTGTATAAAACCCTACAAAAAAAGAACTCGTAAAGAAATAACGAAATATTTAAACAAAACAAGACATTGACATCTAAAAGCAATACACAATCGAAGAAAAAAAGTATAAATTTGAAGAAAAAAATAAAACAAAAGTGAACAAGTGAATGACAGTTGTAAAACTGCTGCATAAAATTAAATAGTTTGAATGCAAAAACAAAAAGGAGTACTAAAGAATGAAGAAGAAATACGAATGAAATCAACTGGGAGCATCAACATGTATGAAAATAATAAAAATGAAAACGAAACAAGAAAAAGGAAAAAACAAAAGAAAAACAATAAAACTATCAATACAGTAGTTGTGGCAGTAAAATAAGTAAAACAGCTACTGTGAAGCAACACTACCATCGGCTATGATGGGTAAGAGTAGACCCCCCAACACCAGCACCAAGCATATACAAACCAGTCATAGTTGCAATAGCCATAGTAAAATAGTGGAAAAAATTTAAGCAAAACGTGCCAATAGCAACAACAAAAAAAAAAACGAAGACAATAACAACAATTGCAGATAGTGTACATAACATTACAATGAATATTGACAGTTGCAACAAATGGACAGAACAACTTACGGGCATTCAGACATAGCGTACAAGCAGGCGAGCAATATGAAATTTTTGCCACTGATAACTTTTGTACACTCGTAATTTTCCAATATTAATGCTGCCACAGTGTAAAGGAAAAACAAAACAAAGAAAGAAACAAAATTGTTGTATGCTGCTACTCAGTGTAATGCAACATCTGAGGTAGCAAACAGACAACACAGTAGTAGTGGTAGTAGTAGTATCATCCATCCAGTCATAATAACAACAGCAGCAGCAGCAGCAGCCATGCTGTTTTATAATGTTTATAGACGTTGTAAGAGTTGAAAAACATTTTTATGATTGTACATTTAACTTATGAAAAAATGAATTTTCCACAACCCCCACCTCCAATCCCCTATATATTTTTTTTGTTTTCAAAAATATAAGCTCTCTCCACTCTTACCTATCTAAAGTGTAAAACTGATACTCTTGCTGTTGCTGTAGTAAATGTCAGCTAAAATGAAATGAAATGAAAAATAATAACAAAAATATCGTCATAAAAACAACAATAACAATAGCATTTAACTATTGCCAATACAAAAATAAGTATTTTGACACATTTCAAGGAGTTTACTTATCGATATGATAAATGAAATTGAGAAAAAAAGGAAGAAAACCGCAAAAAAAAATTTTTTTTAAAAAAATTTTCTTTTTTTTATCTTCATTTTATTCAACTCCCTCTTAAATTCTTTAAAAAAAAAAAGGAAGAAGAAGAAGAATTTTCTTTTAAAATTCTTTTCCATCAACATTAATTAACATTAAAAACTCTTTGAAAACATTCGCTTCTTAAGCTTTATGCAGCAGCAATCCAAACAAAAAATAAAAAAAATATTCACGAAACGGATAAAGTCAGCGTTCAAGCACTTGAAAGGTTTTATTTTTATTTTTGTATGGCAAGGCAAATGCAACCAAAGTAGTAAAGCTTTTAATTTTTTTTTTTTATTTTTTTTCAAAACTACAAAAGTCACGTAAAAGACTTTGGCATTAGCCTTTGCTATTGACCATCAGTCTTATGCAAATTCTTTTCATCAACATTAAGTTAACATTAAAAACTCTTTGAAAACATTCGCTTCTTAAGGCTTTATGCAGCAGCAATTCAAACAAAAAATAAAAAATATTCACGAAACGGTAAAGTCAGCGTCAAGCACTTGAAAGGTTTTATTTTTATTTTTGTCATGGCAAGGCAATGCAACAAAGTAGTAAAGCTTTTATTTTTTTTTTTTATTTTTTTTCAAAACTACAAAAGTCACGTAAAAGACTTTGGCATTAGCCTTTGCTATTGACCATCAGTCTTATGCACTAAGAGACAGTTAAATAACCAGACATTCTTTAAGACATTCATTCTTCATTCACAATTTTTTCCGTTTGTTTATTTTCTGTTTTAAGCCACTAAATAAAACTGGAGACTTGTTTTTAAGCCATTAAACTGAAAATTGGTGTATTTGAGTAAAGAAAATGAAACAAAGCGAACAACGAATAAAAAAAAAAAGGAATCACTTAAAGAAAGATACCAAATAACATGTTTTTAAATGTCCTAAAAAAATTATTTAAAAAAAAAATATACCAAAACAGCAATTACTTAAGGACGAGACATCTATTCCTATGCAGGCGGCTCTAAACTTTTGCCAGTTATGGTTAACTTTCAAATTAAAAATTTGTGAAACATATTATAACCCACGGCATACTAACGAGTTAGATGTTGTTCGATAATCCGAATTAATCAAGCATGCATTAAAGAGGGTGATTTTCAATTTATGTTAGGTTAGGTTAGGTCGGGAAGGTAGCTCTGTTATTACAAAGCTTACCTGAGCACACCTAGCGGCCCGTTGTAATAACACGGGTGAAAGCAGTCCCTTTACTAACCAAGTTCCATCAAAATCAGTAAAATGAAGAAGTTGGTCAGCGCAAGGGCTGCACAACAAAAACACGACTACCCCGCACTGGAAAACCAGCCAGAAACTTTGATGAACGAAACTATATCCTTGATGTCAATAGATGCTAGCTCCATTAAGCTAACAAGGAATGGGGAGCCAAATAACCTATATCTACCTAGCAAGAGACGGGCATTGGCAAAGAAAGTGTACAACAGTCTCATGTTCCTCGGCAGAAGTTGTTGAAAGGGAGCCTCATTCTTTCCGCGTGTCTACCCATGACGCAATGACGTGTAAGCATGGCTACTGTAGTCGAGATGATATCACGATCAAGACCAAGTAAAAATTTAGGTACGATAAGTCTAAAAATTGCAGTCGCTGGAGTCTAGTAGATAGTGTGTTGACTTATTAGACGTAAAACCCCAGGTCAGGCATCAAAACGAAATATGATAAAAAAAAATAATATTTCTTCAGCTATTACCTCTCACCAGATTTCTTGCAAACTCTCTGAGAATAAATAAAATTACCATGAAGAGTTTCTCAAAAATCTGTCGTTCGGAATCGACTTTAAGCACTAGGTCCCGCCATTTATGCATAAAATATAAACGCTTGCAACATAATTGGTGTGAGAAACTAGGTCGAAATCCTAACTAAAGGGTTGTAATTTAATGACCTTCGTAATAGGTTTAAAAATTAACTTTAAAAATTTCCCTTGTACTACCCCAACAATTCAGTTTTGAATACATTTGATGAAAAAAAATTTTATTACAGTTTTCGTATTCCTAAAATGCAAATTCTTTCAAATAATCCACCTAGGACGTCTTTTGACTTGTTTGGCGTTAAAGTCACAAACGAACTTTATTTACAAGAACTGCACTTTTTCCTTTTAAAATAAAAACAATTTTTTTTGGGGCATTACAATGCATCGTCTTCAAAAATTTTAAAAAATTCTTTTGATTTGCAGTCACTTGAAATGGGTCGTAATCCTGACTAAAGCATTGTAATAACCAATTATGTATGTATGTATGAGATATCAGCAATAAGTATTGAAAACGATGAGTAGGTTTGAGTTATACTTATAATTTCAGATACTTATACGCATTCATACTTATTTTGATATCATACTCATACTACTCATTTTCAAAGTTGGAAGTACTTGCCGTATTCATACTTAACAATACGCATGATGTTATTGACTTCGACTCGTCTCTACTTAATATTTACACGAAGCACAAAATAAGTATGATTCGCGAACGAACACTACTATGCTCACAAGAAGATTGTGTGTATGCTTTGCTTGTTGTCTTTGTCTTTCCTTTCTTCCTTGTTTGTATATGCAACAACACCAAAGGCTGTAAATTTTGATAAATGATTCGAGCCACTCGAATGACTTATAAATATTCTTCTAAATTTATGAATCAGAATGAGTTGGCATATGAATCAAACATATTTCGATTGTTATGAGTTTGATGTCAACGTTGTACTCATACTCATTGCCACTTGTACTTATAAATCAGTGTTGTAGCGAGTACGAATGAATCAGAGTAGTTGAATTTCAATTCTCTTGATTCATTCATACTCAAAATTACGTGAGTGCTTATGGGTAGCGAAAAAACGCTTCATTGCGGATCTCTATTATGTATGTACAATGGTATGCTGATTTTAGCTCCTCAGCCCTTGCGTTAGCTAACATCTTCCTTTTCCCTGGACATTTTCAGTATAGGGACTGCGTTCACCTGTGGCGTCACAATGGTCTGTTATGTGTGCTCAAGTGAGGTTTTTGATATCAAAGATATGTGTCTGACCTAATCTAACCTCAGCTAAATATTTTTCTCATGATCGTGGAGGTCCTGCGTAAATTCCGTGGGTAGTACATTGTAAAATTTTAAGCTGTTTAGAAAAATACTTTCCCATTACTAGCAATGTTTTCCAAAAATCGATGTTGAACTACAGGCCATAACCGACGCAGATTCCAGTTTGATTGAGACATTAGGTGCACTTTTTCAACTTAACTTTTCATAATTCACAATTGCAAATTTAAAAAGGACAGCATTCTTACATCGTCGTTTATATAAATCAGGCAGAGTAAACACTAGACCCAATACATGCTCCCAGAAACGTAGAATATTTTTTTTTTTTAATTTCTGATACATCTTGACAGGCACCTTAGTCCATTATTGGATTATTATGCTCATAGTTCAGGCAGCTTATCAGATGCTCATAGAGTCTTCTGGCAAAAAAATTTGTCAATAATATTGTTAACAATAGTTTTCCAATATTTACTGCTAGGGACTCATCCCCCACTAATTGACATATACAACACGGGTGGCGTGAGAAAGTTAGGTCATAATCCAGGCTAAAAACTAATTTTGCTTGTGCGTGTTATTTGGCTTTACTTTTATTCTTCGTTTAATTGTATTGCAGTCTACTGTGGAAGGTTTACTGCAAAAAGTTCTAGAACGATGTGATTGCCATCAAGTGTTTTGTAAAATCCAAGATCTGTGTTAAAACCTGTTTAATAGTTGAATTAAGTTCTATTATTTCCCGAGAACTGATGCTTCTTGGTTTTTCTATTATGTTGGGTTGGGTCTGGAAGAACAGTTGGGTTTTTTATGAGTCCTTTAAAGGAAAATAAACAAAATAAAATATCTGGGTTTGGAGCCATGCTTCACCATGTCGTCATATTTTGTAAACAAATAAGATGATGTAGCGGTTTAAAGCTTTTAAGCAATTTCCAATTGGCCGTTTATAAAGGTAGTGATGTTCAGCTAATAGCTGGCAGAGAAAATCAAAGCCAAGCAGTGTCTTTTTTCCAATCTTAAGATTGCGTCCGTTTTTTTCTTTTTTTGTCGTGACTTAAGAACAGTGTTTGGTTATATAATTTCGGTTTCTGTTGCAACTTTAAAACGTTAGTTAAATGCATATCATTTTGCAGCAGAAGAAATTTAAAACAGCACTAAAGGAAGAAGCCAAGGAATGTAAAGAAAATAAAATACAAGGAAAAATGAAACAGAAACAGAAGAATTGCAAACACACACACAAACGTACACACAATATGACAAAGTCAAGGAACGACATCTTGGTGTCCCTCTTGGTATACCGAGATATAAACAAAACATTGACAATATAAACAGAGATACAAATAAATAAAACTATACATACATACATACATACATACATATGTACATATAATAACAAGAAGAAGAAGAAAAAAAATATTTGCGTGTTGCAGCAACTTTGGTTAGTTTTTCGTTGGTTTTTGAATTGCAAGAAGCTTTTGCTATAACTTCTATCCTGACCATGGTATAGTCATGCAAACAGGCAAGCAAGTAAGCAGCAAGCATGCAGGCTGGCAGACAAGCAGTCAAGCAGGAAAACATACATCTGGCTAAAACAGAAACTAAAGCAAAATCGCAAAATCATACGAGCGTTTGTGTATGTGTACGGTTTTTTATCTAAAGAAAACAAGTTTCTTTTATTTTTCCATTTTTTTTTTTCATTTTTTATAAATTTTTTGCATCGTTTTTTAGCTTCTTAAATTATTTTGTAACAAAAAACAAAAAAATCACAAAGAATTTTTGTATGTCTTATGCTGTGGCATGAATACATAAAGCCAATGGCCAATATTTTGTTGGTACATTTTGACCATTTGAAAAGCAAACAGACAACTTTTTTAACTCTTAGTTTAGATGCTTCTCGTTTACTTTTTTTCATGTTTTTTCTTCCTTTCTTCGTAGTTTACTTGAAATCTGTATATAATTTTTATATTTTTTATTTCAGATTTTTTTTTTGTGCCCCATCTTTATTTGTTAGTTTTTCCATTATTTTTCTTTATTTTATTTTTATTTTTCATTCCGTTTGTTCTTCTGTTTTGAACATCCTTTAGGGCTCGTTTATGGTCATGAATGGCTTTGCTGTTGGAAACTGTTGGCAAATTTTTTGACTGTCCCTACTCTCTCTCTCTCTCTTTCTCTCTTCATTCCAATTTCTTTATTTTTGTTTTAGTTTTTAATATTTTTTGTTTTTTAAAGCTTAAATGTCATAGCCATTCAATACGTGTTGTAAGTAGAAAAAGATTTCTTTATTTTTTAAATTTTTTTTTTTCATTTTTCCTTTTTGTGGTTTTTCCAACATTTTTTTTTGCTTTTTTCTTCTCGTTTCTGGTTTTTTATTAAGAAAATGATAAGATTTTTTGGGTTTTCCTTTTAAGTTTGTTTGTGTCATTTATCTTAAGGTCAACTTTATTGTAGAGAAACCATCAAATGATTAGTTATTAAGACAAAACGATGATGACTGTTTCAACTGAAGGATTTAAAAAGAAAATATTATTTTCGGTTTTCCATTCAGATAATCAAAATTTTAAAGGAGTTTTGTTAAAGAAAGAAAGAATATTTTTTTTTTCATTCAAATTAATTTATTTTAAATGGAATTTAAGAAAACATGGTTTAAAGTACACTTAATTTAAAACGCTAAGGTTTTTAATAAAGTTTAAATCCCACAAGTTTCTAGATTCTCACATAATACCTATATTTGTTGCTGGCAGTGTTTAGGATAAAAAGCTACTAATTTTAGAATATATTTAGAGACCGTATTTAAATAATGAACAAAATTGCTTCCAATCTTACTGGATTATTATTATTTAAAATTTTTTTTTTAAAGGATCACAGGCCTCACAGTTGTACAATAGGATTCATCGATTACATAAATAATTGGTCATTACAACCCTTCAGTCAGAATTATTAACCCAGTTTCTCACACTACCTATGTTGTGTGTGTTAATTTTATACACAAGTGGCGGGACCTCCAGTTTAAAGTCGACTCCGAACGACAGATTTTTGAGAAACTTTTCATGGCAATTTTATTTACTCTCAGAATTTTTGCCAGAGAGGAAATCGCCGAAGAATACTTTTTGAATTTTGTTTTGATGTCTGGCCTGGTATTCGAACCTGGGCCTTTCGTCTAATAAGCCAATACACTACCTACTAGACCATGGCGAATTCAACTCTTGACCCTTGCTTAAGAGAATATGAAATGATTGAACAACTAACATTAACAAAGCCTCTCACTACCAGGCCTAGGTTTTTGAAAAACTTTAAATAGAAATATTTATTTACTTTCAGACTTTTTGAGGAAGTCGCCAAAAAAAATTTGTTTCATATTTCATTATTCACCTAAGGTTTAAACCACGATCTCACGCCCAACAGCTCACACCGTAGCTATGTAGCTTTTCCAATACCATTGTAGGCCTAATATCATTGAAAAAATGATGGGTTTTCAAGCAAGTCCAATTTTGGCATACTCTTTCCAACATTTCGGCCGGCATATCACGAATAAATGCTTCAATCTTGCCTTCCAATGCGTCAATTGAAGCAGGCTTGTCTGTATAGACAGAAGCCTTAAAAAACAACCCAAAAAATTGACTAAAGGCGTTAAATCGTACGATCTAGGCGACCAATTTACCGGACCCGAACGTGAAATAAAATGTTAACCGAACTCGCCTCTCAATAAGTCCATTGTTACAGTGATGTGTGCCATGTTAAAACCATATGTCATGCAAGTCTTTTGTAAGACTTCACACCTAAATCCTTCCGCAAAATTTTCCACGCTGTTAAGTAACAGAGGTCCAATTGCTGTGAACGGCGACAAATCGATAATTGATAGCCATCATTAACGCTGGCCGCTACAGCTGTGATATTTTCTTCAGTTCGAACTCTACGTAAGCCTGTTGGCCTGTTTCTTGTCCAGTAATGTAAATTTGATGCGAAATTTATTCACAATAGCCCGAATTGCTGCTTCAGTGGGTCGATTAAACAGGCCATAAAATGAAAGAAGCGCGCGATGATCTTTCTTAGCAGAGCACGTATTTTTATAATAAAATTCAATGATTTGCAAGCATTGTTCGTTTGTTCATGGTTAAATTATAAACCAAACTGAAGATGTTTGACAGTGAATCAAAACACGAAACGTGTGTGAGCTGCTAAAAAATTACCCGTTACAAAGGTCTGCTAATAAAAATAAAAGCAATAAAATTCCTATGCTTAAAGTCGTCGTAATCTATTAGGTAGTGTGTTGGCTTATTAGGCTGAAGGACCGAGTTCAAACCCCACGTCAGACATTAAAACGAAAATATGAAAATATTTCTTCGGCGACTTCTTCTCAGCAGATTTCAAGCAAAAACTCTGAGAGCAAATAAAATTGCCATGAAAAGCCAAAAAACCTCAAAAACCTTTCGTTCAGAGTTGACTTTAAATAAGGTAGGTCCCGCCAATCATGTATAAAATTAACGCACACAACATAAGTGGTGTAAGAAGATGGGTCGTAATCCCAGTTGAAGGGTAGGTAATGATCAATTAGGTATGTATGTAACAAAATTCCTTCATCCGTGGAATAAATGAAAATCCTACTAAGGACTTCCTTTTATTAATCAGGCAAACATTTTCTAATTTCTTTAAGTAACATTACACATCAAGAATATGTTTAGGTTATGCCTAGGGAAACCTTAAGTTTAACAAAAAAAAATGTGTCTTTAAGGGGCACATAAAAATAATACTGTTAAAGCATACTTTCAGGCTACGCATTTTGAATATTTTCATAGAAACATGGTGTACACGTACTAAATTGAATACTAATATCATTGAAACGAAATCCTATGACTAGAAATATTTTAAATTATTTAAAATATTTGTCATTTCCAACATGACATCATGTAATCCAAGAATTTAATATTGAAAATTTAAAATGTCACTTATGGATTAACGCCCCAGAAAATTTCGATGCCATGAAGACAAAACAATTTGCGTTGAAAGGAAAAAATATTTAAACTTGGCCCATATTGTGCAAAGTCATATGAAAACAATTTAATGTGAAGGCATAAGGAAAAACTTGACTGAGTGACTGACTGACTGATGTTATTAAAAGAAAAGAAAGGAAAAAAATATCAAGAGCAAAAACCTACCAAAAGAAATTCCTCTTTTAAATGCCAAAACAAATTTTAGCAGCAGCATCATATATAATCATCAAAAGACACAAGGCATAAGCAGCAGGAGTTTTCAATAACAGCAAATGGTTTATGGTAATAGATCTAACAACAACAACAACAACAACCTAGGCGTAGACACCCATAGACCTATATATAAATGGATATGTGCGAGATATTACAATACGACCAATATTACCAAAACGCCACAGTATGGCATGAATAACGATTTTTTTTTTGTTTTTTTGTTTTTTCAAAACGTCACGATATTGATGAAAATTGTACGTGATAGGAAAAGCAACAAAAGAAAGAAAAGAAAACAAAACAAAACAAAATATGCCAAACACTGCCTATCAATATGTTCTTTGGAACTTCGGAAATGAAAAAAAAATCAGGCAAAAATTCTTTAAAACCTTTAAAAGATGACTCTGCTCAAAAGGCCAAAACTGTCTTTATGCTGTGTAGTCAAGACGAACATGAAACATACGCTGTCTACTTCGAAAAGCTTTTGCAACTCACAGTTGGAAAGTTTTTTTTTTTTTTTTTTTGGCAACGACACATGAATACACTCTACAGGCAAACATATGTATGCCTGTCGTATAACAGCGACTGTTTCTTATTATTAAACGGAAATGGACTGAAGTAAAAGGCCCAGTATATATGCATGTCTACATATATTGGATTAAGTAAACAGTATACACGATTAGAGTTTTGAGTATAATTTTGTACTAAAATTTTCGCCATAGCAATCCATGTCAATTTAGTTCTGATTGAATATTTTGGTCGACTTCAACTAAAAAATTTCACACTGTCTGACTTGTCTTGATTCATGTGCAAAGAACCTTTACCTTATGATTCCCAGCAGCTCTTGCCCTGTTTAAATTTCTCACTTTTTAATATTGCAAACACCGAAACAATAGTAGTTTAATTATACCAGATACAGGCTATATTGTGAGCACATTCTTATTTCCCTATCAGGTCCAATAAATTTCCTAATGACTCACCAAAGATCTGTGTAACCACACGACATTTTGTTTTGACCTTCCTGCCACGACCGAAAGTCAAAGTCTACTCTGAACCACAAATTTTTGAGTAAGTTTTCATAACAATTTCATTTTACTTTTTGCCAGAAGACTGCTGAAAGAAAGAATTTTTTTCCATTCTCGAGATAGTCTGATCTAGGGGTGGCAACATGGTCTGTCTTCTAATACACTAACTACTAGACCACTCGAGTGATCGACAAACAGTCGAGAGGGAAAGCAATAGAAATCAGTTCGAATCTGTTTCTGGATAACACTTCATAACTGATTAATTCCTTTGCAATAGCATCAGAGACACTCTACACAACCCAGGTTGCTATCAATTAGTGCCTTGATATTGTTTGTAGGAATCCATACCATTTGAATACAATTTTTATTTGGGCAACGTTCATGGTGAAGTCATCGTAAAGTAGTTGGTAGACATCTCGAACAACTTGAAAAATGGAAAAATATTTCTTTAGCGACTTACTGGCAGCATATATCTGGCTAAAACTGTGAGAGAAAATAAAATTGTACAGAAAAGTTTCTTAAAAAACTGCAGTTCGAAGTTAACTTTAAAAAGTAGGTCCCCTACCATACACACATAATTGGTCATTACAAGCCTTCAATCAGGATTACCTCTCACACCGCTTATGTTGTGTGGGTTAATTTCGTAAATGAGTGGCGGGATCTACAGTTTAAAGTTGACTCTGAACGACAGGCTTTTGAGAAGCTTTTTTATGGTAATTTTAGTTACTTTTAGAGTTTTTGCAAGAAATCTGCTGAGCGGAAGTCGCCACAGAAATATTTTCTAATTTTTCTTTAGATATCTGAGCTGGGATTTGTGGTAGGGCACGTCTAATAAGACAACACATTAGACAACACATTAGATCGCGGGTCCCCTCTCCACTCATATATAAAATTAATACACACAACATGAGGGGTGTGAGAAGCTGGATAGTAATCCTGACTGAAATGTTTGACACTTGCAGTACAATGTGTTGGAGGAAGGCAAATATGTGGTGGGAGGAATGTTTTGTACACGGTTTGTACTGATGAAGAATGAATCCAATTGTAATGTAATCTACTGGACAACCGAACGCGTGTGTATATGCTTTATAGGAAAGACAGATAAGAACGATTATATTAAATGTGTTAAAATCTGAGCGCTATTTGTCATTTCAGTCGATATCAATGTCAGCAAAAAATAATTTCCATTCCATGTAATTGTTGTTCTTAGGACTCCTCGCCCTATTTGGTATTTCATTAATACCTGGATAATCTGTTCGTATGTCTATCAATTTTTTATAACAAGGCCAAGTTTTGTTTGGCGTACATAACTATTGACCCGAATATTTTCGCTATAACCAGATCACTGTGTCTGTGGTCTTTCTATGGGTAGTACCTCTATAAAGTAACACTATAAAGTTGCTAGAAATCACCCAAACATTAAGATGGTTTGGATCAGAGATCAGCAACGAGTATTCAAAAGAATGAGTAGATTCGTTATACGCATTCATACTTATTTTAATATGATCCACATACTCAAAGTTGGAAGTACTCGTTGTACTCATACTTAACAATACGCATGAAGTTATTGACTTCGACTCGTCTCTCCTTAACATTTACACGAAGCACAAAATAAATATGACTCGCGTACGATCACTGCAATACTCAGAAGAAGATTGTGTGTATGCTTTGCTTGTTGTCTTTGTCTTTACCTGCTTCTTTATTGGTGGTATATGCAATAAAAACAAAGGCAGTAAATTTTGATGCATAATTCGAATCAATCGAATCACTTATAAGTATTTTTTTAAATTTATGAATCAGAATGAGTGAATTTCGAATGTTGTGAGTTTGATGTCAACACTTATAAATCAATGTTGTAGCAAGTACGAATGAATCAGAGTAGTTGAATTTCAATTCTGTTGATTCACTCATACTCAAAATTGCGAGTACTTATGAGTATCGGAAAAACGATTCATTGCTGATCTTTGCTTTGAACCTCCTTTTTAAAATAATTCAAAACTCTGATATGTTTGATGTTAAGTGTGCATAATCCTTATCTGGAAAGTTTAATTTCCATTTTCCAGCATTGAAGTCAACTGAATATTTGCTTTAGAAATGCTTTGCAAAAGTTTCTTATTGTTTTTAGAGTGAAACAGATTTTATTCGATAGTTTGTTTGTGTTACTCGTTATACGAGTAATGTGCTGTAGTGTTTGATTTTAAATGATTGTTATTATGATATGATTAAAATTGCTTGAGGTCGTGTTGACTCATCACTGATGACATCTACTGGCAAAGGAAAACAAACCACATATCCTTTTAATATAACCCAATATATTTGGCACACATACATATGTATGAATGTACATATGTATGTATGTAACATCCTTTCAATAATAGAAAATCTATAAAATTTTGTTTTTCGTTTTGGAAAAATTTTGCCTCAACTAATGACAATCCATGTTTTTTTTCCTGTTTCTTGGTTTTGCCAATAATTTATGTTGGCTTTTCATTTTCCTGTTTTTTCCTTTCTTTTTTTTGGCAATCACGTAGGCCTTCGTTACAAATGTTTTAAAAATTTGTAATCTAAAGGAGGAAGCAAAAACAAAAGCTGTTTAAAATATTTTCAATTTAATATTGGCCCAAAAACACTTACACACATTATGTACACACATACGGGGGTTAGTTGCCATAGTAAAAAGGAAATATTTTGGGGGGTGACCGGAGATGTCGTATCCATATGTTACTTTAAGTACGAAAGATATTTGCATGTTGACAAAAATGTTTCTTCTTTCATTTTTTTTTCTTCTTAGAAAGCAAAACGTAAAATAAAAAAACAACATGAACATGAAGAAAATGTAATAAAAAGAATTCTTTCTTGCCATTTCGTTTAGCTGTCATCCAATGTCTTAACATCAAATTGATGTTACAATAATAACAAAAACAACAAGAAAAAAAAAAAAACAAAAACAAGTAACAAAATTATTGTTTTCTTTACAAATTCAGGCCATAATTCTCTACATAGGATGTATATTGTGGCAGTAAGTGATGTTGAAAAGTGTCAAAAGGAGAGATATATCATAGGATGATTCAAATAATCTTTAAATGTCTAACAAATTTGAATTTTAAGGAAATCTAATTGAATTAAAAAAGAAGGCATCAGATTTACAAAAAAAAAATATTTTTTTTTTTAATTTTCTTGTATTTCAAAACACCATGGGGTGTATTTTTGTATGCCATTATCAAACAGCGTACCAGGAAAAAAATAAAAAACAAAACATGTTCAAAGGGTTACACCACATTCGTGGACAACTGCCTTATGGCAGAGCCGACAGGTAAACACTATAACTGGCGACCTTCGATCGAAATGGTGGACATACAAGATTTGCAATTGAAGTTTAAAGTCTATCCCAAACGACAGATTTTTGGGAATATTTTCATGGCAATTTTTTTTACTCCCAGAGCTTTTGCCAGAAGACTGCTGAGAGGCAGTCACCGAAGAAATATTTTTTCATATTTCAGTTTTGTTGTACATGTCGGACCTGGGGATTGAACAGTGACTTTACATCACGCTACCTACTAAACGACACGCTACCTAAGTCTTCAGACACATTTCAGATATGATAACCCTACAATTGGTTCATACTGTTACGTTTTTACCTTTTAAAAACGTTAAAAAAAATATGAGTTCGTTGATTGCAAATAAAATAAAAATAAATACGTATGCGTTTAATTTTTATCAATTCTTTATTATCTGCACAACTTTTGTGCCACTGTTCCAGTTTATTCCACGTATACAACGATAATTTTCGCAATATGTGTTTGTTCGTGATAATTCTCCGCTTACAACCTTTTTGTAAGCAACAACACTTGTTAGTTACCCTTTGCTCACAACCTTTTTGTAAGCACAACACTAACAGCGGCTTCCTTCAGACGCAACTTGTCTGCACTCAACCGATTGATTTATCACTTCAACCAACGTAACGTCGTTATACACGACTAGCTTAATTCGAACTCCGAATACAGCGTGCCGTCTGCACACACGACTGATTCAACTCAAACTCTGAATCTGAATCCACGATAGATTTTAATTTTCAACCAACATGACGTCGTCTTACACGATTCAATTCCTACTCCGAATCCACGATAGATTTTAATTCTCATCCAACGTGACGTCGTCTTACACGATTCAATTCAAACTCCGCCCTGCTCGGTTTAACTTGCCTTTTATATTACTGGATCATCAGTGTGATGAATGCCCTTGAAGGACGATGACGTCCTTCGGGAACAATCTAAAAATGGAAACAACTTATGTTCATTTTTGTTGTTTCTTGTTTACATTCGAGCAGGTAGATTAGTTGTTGTTTCGTTGGTTCTCTGTTCGCTATTTTATACTGCACATTGTTGTTTCTTGTTTACTTCTTTGTTCCCTTCATGTTGTTGTTGGTTATTTACGTCTTTTTATCCTTTATTCTTGTTTATTCATCGATCTTGTAAACAAGCGCTTTATTTTTGTTGGTATATTTTTTACTCATTCATTGATCACGTGAACAGTGCGCTGTTTTGTTTTTGGAGCTTTTGTTGATCATTTTATGCATGATCCAGTATGTTGTGTTGTTTTTGGAGCTTTGGTTTATTATTTTAACAACACCATTTCCACTTTCGTAACAATACATTAATCGATAAGCACGAGTTCTGTAACTACATAATTGAAATTGGATATACGCTGTTGAAATCTCTACGAAATAATGCCTGACTTGCTTCAGCCTACATGGATCCTAGGAGATGCTCAGTTAATGAAATTCCAACAGAATCTTCACTTTGAAGAATTTTGTACGGATCTTCCTCATGCTTTCGCAATAGACCATAAAAAGTTAAAATAGGCGGTAATATGGATGTTTTAAATTACCCTTTTTGTTTCACTTAATTAGGGGCTCAGTTTAGGGCATCCATAACACACATGCATACATAATAAGTCATTACAACTCTTCCGGCAGGATTACGACATAGCTTCTCACACACCACTTATTGGGTGGGATATACATTTTAAAGACGACCACGAATGACTGCATTTTTTAAAAAACTTTAAAATTTTATTTATTCTCAGAGTTTTTGCCAGAGGTCTGCTGAGTGGAAGGCACCGAACAAACAGTTTTTCGTATTTCATTTTGTTGGAGATGTCCGGTCTGAATGTTTGAACCGTGGCCCCTTGACACTACCTTCCAGACTAAGGCGACTTCTATAGGTGCTTTCAAATTCACCTTTCTGTCTGATTATGCCTTCGCTTTGTTTCACTCTATTTGTCAGTTCAGTTTAGCGCATCTTATGATAATAGACTAAACATACGTATATCGTTACTAGGAACAACATCCTGCCCTTCACTGTCTGAACTGTCATCGATATTTGTTTCCTTAGTTACTGTAATTGTAGAGTTCTACTGATTATTTAGAAGACCTTTAAAAAACTTAATTTTGAAAATCGGAATACCATATTTCAAAATTTCCAAATTTAAGCTTGAACTGCTCGGGTCAGATAATTCAAGCGCTTCAACACGCCACTTCTGGGTAAACGTTTAACATACTTTGAATACTGTTGGTCAGTTCACACAAACCGATGTATCGTTGTATTGAGTGTATTGTTGGACGAATATACAACAGTGTATGCTTGTATTGTATGATACACTTATATACATTTTTTTCAGTATGTTTTTCAAAAATTCTGTTGGGTTCTTGCTATCAAATTGTTTGAATGCCAAAAAAAATACATTTGGAATACAAAATACACAATACAACAAAGTGTATTCAATACAACATACACGATACAAAGTCGTGTGAATTGCCTATATGTACTACTGACAATATACATCATCGTACTGCCAAAATTTCAACATTCATTTGCGTAAAATAACAAGACTTATGAAGAAAAAAAAAAAAAAATTGAAAATCGAAATTCTTTATAAAATATTTTCTTTTAAAAGCAGCCAATTTAAGAAAATTATTAAAAAAAAAGAAATAAACAAATAATGCCCCTTCCATATTAAAGAAAAAAAAAACCCAGAAAATGTTCATCTGTTAACGACAGTCTGTTTAATTGAAAATCAATTGAACTTTTATGAGGCTTTTCCTGTATTTTTCTATACAAATGGAATATAAAATCAAAAAAATAATAAAAAAAAACCTCAGAAAAAATGGAAATTTTTGTTTTTTTTTTTGCAATAATGGAAGAAAAAAAAGTGTACAAACATATATAAAGTAAAACTTTTTAATTTAACACATTGAAAATGGCTGGGGCGTATTATGTTTGAGTTATTTTTTCCTTACACAGACTCATATACTTCTCTGCTATTTTTATTTATTTTTTTTTTTTTTTGTAACACACAATCAATAGATATTTTCTGTTTTTTCATCATCTTTTTTTTTAGTTCCAATTTACTCGTATTTTGTTGAATATTTTATTTTGTTTTTAGTCAGGCCACCATGCACCACCGCCACATGCCATACATACAACATGATTTTGCAACAGCATGTATAATAGCAGCACTAATAGCTATTTGCAAAAGCATAAATCAATTAAACGTGCTGCTGCTTGCTGCACTCTGACTCCCTTACATAGTATACAATGGCTGTGAGACTACTATGACTGTAACACTCTGTGCCACACACAACTGCACTTACGTACGTATAACAGAACTTTTTTTTATTTTTTCAGATCTCTTTCTACTTTTTATTATTATTTGTTTGTTGCAATAGTTTTTGCCTCTTTCTTTGCTATTTATGTGTTCATGGTTTGTATGTGTGTGGATATATTTGATTTGCTTTTCGTAGATGTATCATGTTTGTAGTGTCTATGCCACATTTGCTTTATACATTTGATATTTCAGCAAATACAGTAAAAAATAAAAAAAAAAATTAAAAATTGTTTCATGTTCAATATGAGTTTTTTTCCTTTTTTTCCCTCTATGTAACAGGCGGTATAATAAAAAGAAAGCATCTCACTTAAATAAGGAAAATGTTACACTAATAGCTTTTAAAATGCCTTTTAAAATTTTGTCTAAAAACCAAAAAATTTTATTACCTATTGCCTATTTTTAGGTGTCATGAAAATTTATTAGATTCCTTATGTTTACAATAAAAATTGTCACATACATTACTCATGTAATGCCTTTTAAAATTTTGTCTACACCAAAAAATTTATTAACTATTGCCTATTTTTAGGTACAATATTTTACATTCCTTATGTTTACAATTAAAATTGTCACATACATTACTCACGTAAGGTGTGTTACTAAAACCTTGGAAAAAATTTGTTCACTAATTGAATAATATAAAATTAAAAAGTATTGCATATTTAGAGGTATAAAACGAAAAAGTTAATTGTTGAAATACTGCTTTCAGGCTGATGCAAGGCATTAAAAATTGAATTTCTTAGTAATACTGAAAATTTTGTTTTATTTTTATATCAGCATGAACTTGATGCACTTCGTGTAACGGTTTTTCTTTGAATTTTCTAAAAATAAACATAACTGAAGGCGTAATATAATGGAAAAATGTTTTACTTAATTTACAGATTGAAAATTAAAAAGCAGTATTATGATGATTTTATTTTAAGAATACTGCCTATTGCAATAATATAATTGACTTTTCTAACCCACGATTTTAATTCTTAACAATTTTGTTACAATTAACAATTACGTAAAAATTTGAAACATATTTTTAGGCCATATATTAACTTATTTTTATTACGTTCTATACAAGACAAGTGATATAATCACGATGAATTTTATTAGCCTAGAAGCAGGCTAACATATTATCGATCCGAGAAATTCTAGAAATATTAAATTGCACACAATGAAATTATGGAACCATTCAGAGACTTAATCGTCAATTCTCCAAACAACCTTACATACAGGCCCAGAGTTATATATTCTACAGTAGAATGACTGAATTACTTGAATACTTGGAATTATTCAAAAAATTTTACTTTACTCATAGTAAGATGAAAAAAACCACTTCCAAAATCTAGTATCATTATATTATGCAGAATATTATCTTTAGAATAGTATTGCCTAGTTCTAGGCACAAGACATACTGATCAACCCTGAATTTCTTAATACGTTATAATAAAATATTGAAATATGAAATGACTTTTAAAGGATTATAGTTGCCTATGTTCAGGGGTTGACATACTATTTTTTAATTTGCTTACTATTTAAAAATGTTGTGAAACTAATCATGTTTTCAAAAGGAAACCGCTTAAAAATCAACAGTTTCATCTTTAAATTATTGGAGTTTTAGAGCATTTGAATACAATATTTTCTTGTAGAGAGATCATTTTACTCTTACTGTGATTTTTATCAAAATACTTTCAAATGTTTTAGTGTACAGGATACCTGAATAACTTTTCATTGCATACATTCAGGGGCACGTAATGAAATATACAAGAAAATTAATTTTAATCTACAAATTTTTCGTATGGTTGCATTAGGAATCCTTATAAAATTCTATTGAGGTTTTATCGCCATTTAAAACTGTTTACAGTCTATGAATGATTTTATTATTAAAATTTTTAATTACTAGTAAAAAAAAATTGCCTACTTTTCAGCGTTTATTCCAAAATTTAATTTCATGCAACTTATGAATACTTAATTGTAGTTTTTTATGATTCTTAATGCAAAGAATCAAATAACATTGATCAATTCTATACTGACTCGGCTTAATAATTCCTGTACAAAAATAATAAAAAAAATATTGTCTACTTTTAGGTCCTTAGATTTTATTTTAACCTTATTTTTACGTTACAAAGCGAATTTATCGCATATTATGTCACACATTTAGCAATTAAAAAATTTTCTTTCATATTCTTTATAAAAAGGAAGTCAAAATAAAGCTCAACATGTGTTCCCGCATGTGTAGCTCCCATTCACTTCGTTATAAACTTTACTGCAGCTATTATGGTTGCTATTACAGTTCCATTTTCCTGTTTTTTTTTCTCTTTTCTTTATTTCCTTCATGAAATAACGCCTTTACAGCTGCTGCAACCCGTTACGCTGCAACATTTGATATTGTGTCTATAAGTTAAGGGTGTTATTGGAGGTCAATTGAGTAGTTGTGCCTGCTATTGCTCCTCTTGCCGTTCCTCCTGTTGTTATTTTATAGTGCTAGCCGTCATGTTAATGGTTTTTGTTAGTGTTTAAGTGTTAAAATAAATCCATAGTGATATTGGCTGCTGCACAATTAATTTTTACAAATGAAATACAAAATAATGTTATTTTTAATTAAATTTTCAAATAGTATGCGGTTAAAAAGGTTTTAAATTTACTCGCTTTTATTGTATTTTTTTTTTCTGTTTGTTTAATTTTAAAATTTTATCTCTTTTTTCTTTTTTTTCAACTAAATTAATAAAGTTTTAAATGTTGATTGCAACAACAACAACAACAAACAAGAGGGGAAACATAAAGTGTGATTGCAATGATTGCTGAAACATAGAATTTTAAATGATTTTTAAAAATTTAAATTGAAAACAAAGTTTTTTATGTGGAGTTTTTATTATAAACTAAAAAAAAAAATAGAATGAATGAACATCAAAATAGGGACTACGGAAAGCAAACTTGAACTAATGTTTTTGGTTACCTAGTGGAGCAACTTTTTGTAGTTACCTGCAAATGACTATTTAAAGAAATCATTATTTTAATTAAGACTTCTGAAAAGAATGGACGTTGTCTCGCATTTAGCATTTAGAGTCCATGACGATGGGAATGACTCATCGGATGAATCATATTGGAATCTGTGGGACATTTATACATTACCAGTAGGAACCACGCGGGTGCATATTAAAGCAAGAAATTCAAATTGTTGACACTGAGAAGCATCCTGAAATATGTAAGGGCAATTGGCTTAGACGAGACATTATGGGAATACCATGGTAATGTGGTTGATGTAGGCAATATTGGATTTAATTTGTGACTTTTTTGTATAGGGAGAATGATGGATATTGTAGAGAATTTAGGGGTGTATGGGAACATTACACTATATTGGAAATGTAATCCAAAAGATCCCTAATAGAGCCCAAGCAGTGAATTTGTTGGATTCCAGAAAGTTTTAAGTTTAGTTTTAGTTTAGTTCGAAGAATTACAAAAACTGCCGAAAAGATCTCTGCGCCCGTAAAAATGTGTAGAAAACGACATCAGATCACAAGAACTCTGCCCTTCGGAGAGCATAATTTTAAATATTTTTCATCGTGGATTGGATACAAATTAGCTAAACGATCATAGCCAATACGCGTTGTGTTCGCTGAACAGAGAGGAACTTGGTTTATTCTGGCTGAATTGGCATACAAGTAACAACTTCACGACACTCACAAAAACTCAGGCTTTCAGAGACCATAATGTTCAAAATTTTACTCCGTGTCTTGGGTTAAAATTAATAAAATAACCATAGACAACGAATTGTGCTCACTAAAGTTTCTCTGGAGTAGGTGACAACTGACACAATTCTGCATGAAAGGGCATACAAGCGCAATTAGCAGATTTTTATAAGATGAGACAGAGTTATTGGTCGATATTTCTTTGGGAACGATATAGGCGAGGTCATTACTATTGACATACATACATACATAATTGGTCATTAGAACCCATCAGTCAGGATTATTGACCTAGTTTCTCACATCGCTTATGTTGTGTGGGTTAATTTTATACATGAGTAGCGGGACCTTCAGTTTAAGGTCGACTTCGAACGACAGATTTTATGAGAAACTTTTCATGGCAATTTTATTTACTCTCAGAGTTTTTACCAGAAATCTGCTGAGAGGAAATCGCTGAAGAAACACTCTGTTTTTGTATTTTGTTTTGATGTCTAGCTTGGGACTCGAACCCAGGCTTTTACGTCTAACAAGCCAACACTCTACCTACTAGACCACGGCGACTTCACTACTACTACTTTATTACTATTAACGGCAAACTAAATTGAATGGTGTGGACACCACCGCCAAGTGGCTTTAGCAGAACTACGCTACATGGCACACAGCACATGCCCCATTGAATATTCTTTACCAGAGATTTGTAGTCAACTCATGTGAATGTGACGTGAACTGGCAATGAGACCGATAGGGTTCTTCCTATGTTCATATTTTATGTATTAAATAATGCGATGAACAAATCAGAGACGTGGCTACCATTTGAAGGATGTTATGTTGTAGATGTAATGATACCAGTTTGTCTTTCCAGCGAAACACAATTTTAGCCGATATATCATACGGATATTGTGTTATTTAAACTTACAGATAGGAAGCTTTTAACGAAAGACCCGGCAGCTGTTGTTTTTGGTGTACCATAGTACCTTATTTGATGCTTTATAGCTTTTAAATATCAGACCTTTTAGTGCCATTAAGAGAAAACTCTTAGCAAATGAAACCATTACTGCAATAGACCGTCTTAAACGAAATACGGTTCTTAAATTTAAAACTATTTGGGTTTTAAATGTTTTTAATCTTTAATTTTATTATCTGTTTAAAAATTGATTCAAATGTTTATGCTTTCCTTCAATGATAATCTGTGGATTTTCAGAATTTTTTTTTTTTATGCACACATTTCCCCTTAAAACTGCATTTAAAACCTAACGATGCGTACGATTCTGTTAATGCTGTTATCTGTGCTATACACATGAGAAAAATCACAAACTAAATGACAATAAAAAATAATATTTTTTCAGTGTAATGACGGAAAATCTTGCTAAAAGCTTTAGCAACTAAAATTCTATTCACCAAATACAGTTTCATGCAACATACAGTGGAGAAAGAAAGAAAGGCAAAAACTGATGCCCTTAAATACGAAAATCGTGTAGAGAATTCAAATAAGGAGAATGAGAGGGGAAAAAAAGCCACAAATTTTTACTGGAAAATGCCATTTGAAGGAAAATATTTTTCAGGGTTTCAAAGTATAGGGAAACTCACATAAAAACTAACGTACAATGTTCATGTTTTTTGTACTATTTTTTTTTTTGTTATGCGAATATTTCTGTGTGCATTAAATAAAATGCAGTGTTGATGTAACACTATGAAGTTTGATGACATTGTTTTGGTTAACGAAAATGATGACAAGTCAACGTCAATGACAATGACGTCGGCAGCTCATGATGACGATGGCGATGACGATGATGTTGCTGATGAGAGGATGATGGCAATGACTGTAAGTTGATTTGAAGATAGTATGTAGCAAGAATGACTGCGTTACGTTAGTAAATGCTGGCTGGCGATGGCATTAGATAATGCCTTTATTTGTTTCGTCAAAACCAAGTTGCTGCATATGCATGTTAAATTTTATTTCACTTGTTTTTTTCCCCAATCCCTCTCAGTATCACTGTCTCTCTCTCTCTCTCCAGTATGATAGTTATTTTATACATTTTACTTGCCACACAATATTCATATCATTCATATCAAGCCGCATATAAATCGATAGATCATCATCAAGAGCTTTATAGACAGACGCAATGTACACAAAGAATGACATTGCACTCCACCCTGTTTGTTGTTTTTTTTCCCCTCATTTTCCTCGTACTAATGCTTTACTAATGGAATTAAGCAATTTATTGTTCATGTTGTAGTTGTTATTTACTGTTGCTTAGTTAAGCTTCCATTTTTTTAAATTTATTTTTGTAGTAGTAGTTTAACCATTTTTTTATGGCTTTTAAATTGAAGGAAGTGTGTGTTTTTTAATATCTTTTCCAATACAAGTATGTACGTACATAAGTACATAACCTATGAAATACTTTCCATGTAAGGGCGTTGCATTTAGAAACCAACGATATTCATGTTTTGTTTTGATTGTTGCAGAATTAAATGTCAAATTGTGGGTTCTGTCTGTGGTCTATCCATCGTACATTTATAGGAAAATCATCAGACCTTAGTAATGTATAACACATGTAGGATTGTAAGTACTGACATGGTCTTGTAAATTTTTTATGTGCTTACTGAATAGTTTTCCTCAAATTCCATTGATATCAATGAATTCTGTTGTACTGTTTAATGCCAAAACCATTCAAAATACCTAATGTTGTAATTTGTTTTTAATACGGCTAGATTCAGTTTTTAATAAAAGAAACCCTTTAGGAAACGAGGCTAGGTATGTAGATAAGTAGACAACACCCCTGCTCTCGATTAAGGAATCTAACCCAATAACTTCTACTGCAAGTACCTCACTCAGCAGGTAATAAGCAATTTTCATTTGGTGAGCTCCTGTTATTAACAAAGTCGAATTTTATTCGCCTTATCATCGATTGTGTATCGATTGTAGGTCGAAAACTTCAAGGCATCAATATACCCGTCGGATTCTTAGAAATATTGCAGCTGTAAACGGGAAAACACTAATTTAACGAAACTCTACACAAAAGAGAAAATTCACAGAAGAACCCCACTTTAATGCATACTTAATTCCATTTACTCAAAGCCAATACAACGAAAATTCATTCAATTGCAATTTTTTTTTACCTGATGAAGTTAACTCCATTTGAATGATTTGTTGAATACACAAACCAGTAGAATTTGAAACCCAAATTATAAATACTCATGCAATCAAACCCAAATAAATACTCATGCAATCAATTAAAAAACTGTTGCCTGATTGGTTCTTCATTTCTTGAAGATGAGACCGAAATGGCAGTGCTCGTGGTGGATAGTTGCAAGAATGATAAACTAAAGATTACGTCTTGCGCATGATTTCCCGTTAGGTGATGCAGTTGGGCTTTTTTAAGGTTTCCAAGGCTTTTTCATATGTGAAATTTAGTAGTTGGCAGCCCTGCACTATAACTTACATTATCATTAGCCAATAGGAACACTATTTGCGTGACGTCATTGATTAAATATACGCAGAAAGTTTCAATTTTGTGTGTGAAGGCGTAATCTTTAGTATATCATTCTTGGATAGTTGAATCTGGTGGTGTGGCGCAAATTGTAATACCTCGTGAATTTTATTGCTGCAAATATGTCTAAGACAAAATATTAACAAAAATTTGATGTCAACTGGTTATCAATATCAAGTGATTTAACGTTGTGGGATTTTTTTTCTTAGAAATTTTGTGAAACCTCAGACTTCTGCGTGGAAGTTAGAAATAATTCTAAGCACAAATTCAACATCCAACTCGTCATCTGTGATACCCACCCATATGTGATAACCACATCTTTGTGAAACAGTCTTCCAAAATTTCACAAAAATAGTAACGGATTGTCAAAAAAACAAAAAAACACATTTTTGATTATAAAAATGAAAAAAATGCATTCTTACGAATACACATTTTACATAAGGAGTCCGTGTTTAGCCCCTTCTGCAAAGACAAACGTAATAAAATTACAAAGTCTTAGAAGCTATTTCATTGGTTGAAAATTTAATTTCAGGTTACCTGCAGATCCTACCAATTGATCAAAAATTCTGTTGTGGACCTCGCATTATAACTATTAACATTTTCTGGGTCTGGCTACATTTCCTGATCCTTGCTTTAAGCTACCTGAAGCTTACTGACCAAAATGCATTAATTTTTCATTGCCATTTTATTCTGAAGCCTCTTTTTGCTTAGGGGAAGTTTCTTTAAACGCTATGTTATGAGTCGCCGCGGGGGTAATATACCATTCTTCACTGAATGTTCCAAAAAGGCGATGTAAATCATAACTCATACTAAATTTTTATTACATTTATTGAATTTCTTTTAAAAGGGAAGTCCCCTGATTTTGTTTATAAACAACAGAGGCGACGTAAATCGAATGACGACGTAAATCGAAGTTTATTGGATCAAAATTTTTGACGACGTTAATCGAAACAACGTAAATCGAGACGACGTAAATCGAAGGAATACTGTACACAATTTGTCATTGTAACTCTTCAGTGAGGATAACAACCTAGAATCTCAGTTGTCTAGTGAGGTAATTTTATACATGAGTGGCAGGACCTATCATTTAAAGCAGATTTTTAAGAAACTTTTCTTGGAAATATTATTTACTCTCAGAGTTTTTGCTAGAAATCTGCTGAGAGGAAGTCAATGAAGAAATAATTTTTCACATATTGATGTCTGAACGGCCCTCATACTAGCATTACCTAAGAAAATCTCGTACTTCAACCACTAGTTTTGATATGAAGTTTGGAAAATTCGTAATAGAAAAAGCATATGGACCTGTAAATAAAAATCATAGCATAGCTGCCATATAAATGCAGCGTCAAATCGCCAAATATTTGAGAAAAAAATCGTCAAAATGTTCAAATATGTTCATTGAAATAAAAAAATCGTCAAAAAAAAAAAAGAAATTGAAAAGTTTTAAAAAGAAAAACATATAAACTCAACGTTAAGCATCAATAATATTGCATCATCTATACTCATGCACGGTGTAAATAATAGGGAGTCAAAAGATCATGACGTTATGGACATGAAAATTCAGTGATGTTCGCTAGATTTCAGTGCCTTCTTTTCTTAAGACGTTGCAATAAATACTTCACTTCATCTCATCTACTTAGCATATATAACCGACCGAGAATGAAATACAAATTTTATGTATGGGATGGCCTTTAACGTCTATTTGAAGCTTCTCGAACGTTTACAGGAGAGCCTGCAGTAGCTCCTTAATAATGACAGAGTGTCCAACTCCATTAATTTATGGGAGTATCGTTGGAATGTGGCTTGTGGTTCACTGTTCTATCGCTACTACAACGGATATTGCCCGAGCGAAATAAGGGGACTTGTTTAAGAAAATCATGTATTCCTGCGTAATGCTGGTCTTCCTTGGCGAACACATCCGTATGTGATCGATTGGTCAGTGTATCGCACACTACATTATAGACAAAGGTCACTTGTCCGATTATTCGTATGTGGGGAAAAATAATCAAATTCAGTTTCCACAAGCACAGCTCCCTCTTTCCTAGTTTCAAACACAATGCCATCTCCGGAGAGTGGTTACATTAAAAAAAAAAAGAACTGGGTTTGTTCTTCCGATAGTAATATTAGAAGCTACAATAGAATTTTTAAAATTGTCTGGAACGGCATATGATAATTTATGCTCAACTACGATGTATTTAGGAAATTAATTTTTTGGCTTTTAAGGCATATAAAATACAGAAAAAGCATCGCCGGATTAATAGCATAAATTTGCAACAGTAACAACTGCACAACAAATACAAAGCTTAAGGGGGCTTTTAATGTACTAAAGTAAAGAAAATAATGTAAATTTATAATTGTTAAAAATCATCAAAATATGGTAATAAATCGTCGTCAATATGATATTTTTGGCGCACAAAATCGTCAAAATGACGATAAATCGTCAAATCTGGCAGACATGTACAAAAGTATTATTTTCATTAAAGAGTTTTAAGATTTCAATAATAACGAAAATATTCCTAGTGACCCTATTTTCTTACTATAGGGTACTATTTATCTGGTTTCTTTTTTCTTTTCAATTCTATTTTTCTAAATTTTATTTATTTCTTTCTATTTGTCTTTTTTATTTGAAATTTTTAAGTCAATGAACTGTCACTAACCGTGTTTGTCGTTATAGACATGCAATTATATGTCATTGTGTGACATTTGATTTGTCGTTGGTTGAGCGAAAAACAAAACGACAAAATAAATAAAAAAACAAAAATAATTTCTATTTTGCAAATCTATTTTATTTCTATCTCTTTACATACATACATACATACCTGCATACTGTATGTACATATTTAGACGTGTTGTTGAATACTTTTTTCTCTTTTCAAGTTTTTGAAAAATGATTTGATTTTTTCCAACGTTAAATGAATTCTATATTCTATATGCTGTACCGTGATAGGCGTGAAATTGAATACAAAAATCATACAAAAAAGTAAAGTTGGAAAGACATTTTAAATAAATTTTTGTGATTTTCATGGTACTTACTGCCTTTTTGAAAAATTACTTTTGCTGTGTTTTTTTTTTCTATTTTAAAAAATTATCCCTTTTCTGTACCCTTTTCTTTACATTTTGTTGTACAAAGTGCATGTCTGCGATGCTAGAAGATAAAGATAAATGCTTAAAACGTTTATTTTACGTCTAAAGGAAAATTTAGGGATCTGTTCTCTAGCAAAATGGTTTGAAAATAATGTAGATTAACAAACCATTTGAATTGGCAAATAATTTATGAATTTCGGAATGGATTCGAAAGGATTCATTGTTGGTTCTAACATTATTTGATCAATTAGTTTTAAGCCAAAAAACATCAAAAATTTTTTACTATGCCAACAATTAAAATCGGCCTAGATCTGTCGAAATTGAGGAGAAGACAAAGACACACCAAGAATATCGAATGTTAGAAAAAGAACCTCGAAAATCGAATCAAATCTCTGTTAATCAGTCCTAAACGAGTGGCTTTCATGATCATAAAGTTAGATCACTGTAATTTGGCAGCCATTTAAAAAGCATAGCTCAGTTAAGGATTATTAATGTTACTCAAATTATTTTATAGAAGTACTTAGTCAAGAAATTCTCAATCAATTGTGGCGAAGAAGTCACCGTAGTTAAGTAGGTAGTGTGTTGGCTTTTTATTTTTTGTCAGAAGACTGTTGGGATAGCAAAGGCGTAGTGCTGTTCATGATATTTGAGGATGAATCACTGGGAACCAACAGCCTTCTGACAAAACAAAAAAAAAAAAAATTGCCATACAACTGGATCAAGTGTTGTAAGTCCGCTCTATAGTACTTTTCTTAAACTGTATGGCCTGAAAAACATCAGTTTACTTTTGATACACATTAATGCCTAATTTCAGGCTCACTACACCCATTCTGAATAACAGAGATCCGCTACTCATAAGCACTCATATAATTTTAAGTATGAATGAATCAACAGAATTGAAAGTCAACTACTCTGATTCATTCGTACTCGCTACAACATTGATGTATAAGTAGAAGTAGCAATGAGTATGAGTACAACGTTGACTTCAAACTCACAACATTCGAAATATGTTTGATTCATACCCCTTGATTCTAAGTCATTCGAATCATTCATCAAAATTTACAGCTTTTGTTGTTGTTGCATATACAAAAAAATAAGAAAGGAAAGACGAAGACCACAAGACACAATCTTGTGAGTATAAGTGAGTGATCGTACGCGAATCATACTTATTTTGTGATTCGTGTAAATGTTATGTAGAGACGAGTCGAAGTCAATAAAATCATGTGTATTGTTAAGTATGAATGCAACGAGTACTTCCAAATTTAAGTATGAGTAGTATGAGTATCATAATAAAATAAATAGCTGAAATTATAAGTATGACTCGAATCTATTCATCGCATTGAATACTTATTGCTGATCTCTGCTGAATAAGTGTACTTTAAGTCTTCAGTGTCGTGTCAATCGATCGGTTATCAACCTTTGGCTATTTATTTGGTAATATAATGCATGATTTAGATCTCCTCTTAATTTAATTTCTTAACAAACGTTTTGAATGCCTTGAACCTAGTTTATCTTCTCTTTCATTACTTTTCAAACATTCGCCTTATACTCCACAGAAAGGTCTAGGTCAATCAACAGCAAGGAAGTACATCTCCTGCCTGCATATTGCCGTGAATTCCCATATGTTCAGGGAAGCAGCAGAGAATAATCTTATTCTGTCTACCTAGATGACTGGCAGATTGTCTCCGAAGCTGTGGCTGTACAGGATGTTTTCATTCCTCAAGTGCCGGAATCTTGTATTGTTCCATACGATTTTAATTTTGTGCGGGGATTTGTTGTTATCCAAAAAAATATAAATTTATTATCAAACATGAAAAAAATATTGATAATCCATTCGTTAGTGTTTTAACATTTTCCTTTATTGTCCAGCCAATATTTTATAATTCATTTTTGCCCTTTTAATTCGTTTCATTGAACGATTTTTTTCATCAAATTTATATTCATTGAAAGCGGCATAAAACAGCGAAAATTAAAGGAAAGGAAAAGAAAAGAAAAAAGAATACATTGGCGGCAAAAATTAGTTGCCATTAAAGCAGGGAGGTCTATTGCATAAAAAAAAATTATGAAAATAAAAAAAAAACTTGCAACATATTAAAGCCTGGCCTCGCACATGAATGAATAACCAGCCGTTAAGTTAAACAGAAATAAAGAGAAACAACTGGCAGTCAGACTGCAGTAATACATCAAATGTTCTTCTTTTTTTATTGCAAAAAAAAGAAAAAAAACAAAGAAAATAATAATTTAAAAGTAAAAAATTGCTTAAAAAAAATATTAAAGAAAGTAATAAAAACAACAACAACAACAATAACATTCAATTCGTTTGTGTACAATATTTCTTGCATACTGCGTTGTGTGTAATATCCGTGTAGTTTTATTTTTAATTTTTTATTGAATAGAGCGCATGTGCGTATGCAAAAAAAAAAAAAAATTCCAAACTACGAAACACATCCTATATGAATGCATATATGACATACAGACAGACAGACAGACATACATACATATTTGAGTAGTTATGTATGTATGTTGTTATGTTTGTGGCATGTAGCAGAACGCATTATAATATACGAATGAAAAACTATAAAATGCATAAAATATTAAGTGAGAGAAGTAGAAGTAGGATGATAGGAGAGTGGAGGAGAGTATAGTGTTTGAAAAAAAAAACTAAAATCTCTTCAACATAAAAAACCAAATGCTGTTATTCATAAAAATTTTTGTTGCTTTCAGACAAAACTCATATATTTCATCATTCTCTCAAACCATATATAATACAACCATAGATAGTAGGGTGATACCATCAAATATTTCGTTTAATTGTTTAATCAAGTTTCTTACTGTACTCCCATCAATCTTTATAGGGTATCCTTATAATAACATCTCCAAGTCTATTGCTATGACAAACTTCAATTTCCTACATAGCATCTGTTATGCACTCAGCTGTTTCCTTCTGGCAATTATTAATGCCTCACAGATTTCAAAAATGTGTTCATTCGCATTGTCACAAAATCTACATATTGGGCTGTAAGCATTCCTTATACTGGATAAGAGTACTTTGACTCGACAGTGCCCAAGATACCGGTTACCAAACTTATGTAAGCATGACTCATACATACATAATTGGCCAACCCTTCAGTCTGGATTATGATCTTGCTCCTCACACCATTTATGTTCTGAGAGTTGATTGCACACATTAGTGACGGGACCTACAGTTTAAATTGGACTCCGAACGTCAGATTTATTAAAGACTTTTTCGTGATGATTTTATTTTTCTCTCAGAGTTTTCGCCAGAAAGCTGCTGAAAGATAGTCACCGCAGAAATATTGCTTCACATTTCGAAGATGTCTGAGCTGACGTTTAAGACGTAGCCTCAAGTCTCATAAACCAACATACTACCTACTAGACTACAAATCAGCACAAATTAAAGATTCCTGTTGTTCGCATGTTGTTGATGCCAATATTAAAATCAACAATGTCCGCTAATGGACAGCTCCTCAGCCTAATTACTCACTCAATTTCCTACCATATAGGTTCCAGAGATCAGCAATAATTATACAAAATGATGAGTAGGTTCACGTCCTTGATGCTAATGTCAAAGTCAACAATGCCCGCTAATCGATTGCTCCTCAACCTCATAACTTACTTAGTTTTCTAGCATATAGGTTGCAGAGATCTACAATAAGTATTCAAAACGATGAGTAGGTTCGAGTTATACATATAATATCAGATACTTATACGCATTTATACTTACTTTGATATCATACTCTTACCGCTCATACTCAAAGTTGGAAGTACTCGTTGTATTCATATTTAACAATACGCATGGTGTTATTGGCTTCGACTTGTCTTCTCTTTTCTTTCTTCTGTGTTTGTATATGCAACAACAACAAAGGCTGTAAATTTTAATGAATGATTCGAGCCACTCGAATAACTTATAAGAATTATAAGTATTTATCCAATAGTTTTATTCGACCTTTTCGTAGTATTTTTATAAATTTATGAATCAGAATGAGTAGGCGTATGAATCAAACATATTTCGAATGTTGTAAGTTTGATGTCAACGTTGTACTCATACTCATTGTAACTTATACTTATAAATCAATGTTGTAGCGAGTACAAATGAATCAAAGTAGTTAAATTTCAATTCTGTTGATTCATTAATACTCAAAATTGCATGAGTGCTTATGAGTAGTGGAAAAACGATTCATTGCTGATCTCTGATAGGTTGATAGTACGCCGAACTTATCCGGGATTATGATGTAGTTTCTCAATTTACGGTCTTAAAGTCAATTCTGAACTTAAAAATTTGGAGAGAATATTTTTTCTTACTTCGTCTTATTGGAGATGTCTGAGCTGGCGTTTAAATCGTTACCTCAAATATAATTAGTACTAGACTACGACAACTATCGTCGTCTAGTCAACTATCTCGTCTTATTACAACTTCTCCAATAAGTTTGATGCATTCATACTCAAAATTGCATGAGGGCTTATGAGTAGCGGAGGAAAAACGATTCATTACTGATCTCTGATTGGTTGAAAGTACGCCGGGCTTACACGGGATTACGACGTAGTTTCTCACTACGATCTTAAAGTCAATTTAGAAAGTCAAAATTTCGCGGGAATATTTTTTCTTATTTCTTCTTGTTGGAAATGTCTAGGCTGGCGTTTAAATCGTGACCTCAAATACAATTATTACTAGACTACGACAACTATCGTCGTCTTATCAACTATCTCGTCTTATTACAACTTCTTCAACAACTTTTTTCCAAACGTGCATGTCAAAATTGTTTTGGGTTCGTAGATTTTTTTTTGTCTTTCGCATACGGAATATTCCCACAATGTTTTCTCTCGTTGCATGATCGAATTTTTGGTCAAGAAGCTGTGAAAAATAAGCGAACACATATGCGTCATCATCCTAAAACAACTGTTTTTTGCCATTCTATCAGACACTCTTCGAAATGCAAATGTCTGAAGACCCTGTTATTTCATAAGCATGTTAGTTTTTTGTCCCAGAGTCATCTTGTTAGAGTGTTAAAACAAAATTCGTAATATTTTACGAATTTTATTTTGACATGCTTGCATTTTAAAAATTTTCCTTCAATACAAAAATCCATCAATATTTTAATTTTGGTACTAAGAAATTGAAGCTCAGCAAAAATATTGCAAAAAAAAAATTTGAAGTTATTTGGCGTGCCCTAATTTTTTTCATTGAATGCATACATACATACATACATATATTTTCCTATAAATCCCAGTTTCAGCATACATACACACATTTGTACACACATACATATATACCTCATTTGTTTTCATTTAATAAATATGTATGGTTGGTAGAAACAAAAAAAATGGAAAACAAAAATACCAACTGCATATGACGCATATAGTGCATGATGCATGGCATTAAAGTATTGCTGCACCAGTGCTATGCCATGGCAGATTTGTTTTTAGCACAAGGTTAAAGAAAGCTACGTTTCGCATCGTACGTAGTATTTTAGACTAAACAAAAATTCATAAATTAATATACAATTTGAAATACAAATATACATAGAAGCTAAAATTAAAGCGTATATGTCGGCAGTAACAGCTGCTACTGATTGCGGCAGCCTGGTGAGGCAAGTTCATTTAAAGGAAGAATTATTTAAAATGATTTGGATACGCAAATTAAATTTACATAAGAATTCCTATTTAGAGCATAGAAACTAAGCAGATTATTTGGTAATTCATTGGGTCATAATGTAATTGAAATGAATTAAATATTTTCAGTTTTGAATATTTCATGTTAATTAATCTTCCTCGCTGCAGTAAAGCTTCTCACGGTCAAGTCATTTGCCAAGTTTGATAACAAGAAATAGTAACTCGGCGAAAAATTCGGGAAAAAGTTTTTGACAGAATAAGTTAGAACACAAAAACACGTTCTTACTATATTCAGACAATGCCAAATAGTCCTGGAAGGTTGCAACATGCTTGCATTGTGATCAAAGCCTGAAAAAACTTTCTTATTCAATACTATAATCATTGAGTCATTTAAAACACTTGTGATTTCTAGAAGTTCTTTAACTTTTAATGTATTTTCGTCCAACAGCAGTTTCTTTCTTCATCTCTCTGTTTTGGCCTTTCATTTCTTCTTGTCTTCTCCGTGATTTATAAGTCCTATGGTAGCTGTTGTAATGAAGTTAACGCAGTCTAGAAACGACGGTGTTGGCTTAAGGTGAGGCCTCGGTTTAAACCGAAGGTCTGATATTAAAACGAAAATATGAAAAATTATCTCTTTAGCGATTGATTCGCAGTAAATTTCTCTGGGCGTGAACAAAATTGCCTTGAAAAGTTTCTCAAATGCCTGCCGTTCGGAATCGACTTGAAACTATAAGTCCCTTCACTCATATATAAAATTACCACAAACCTTACTGAAGGGTTGTAACGACCAATTATGTATGTATGTATAGTAACTAAAATATTTCAATCGAAGTGTATGACAATTCCAAATCTAGATCGCAGAATTTGGGTTTAAATTGGAGTTGTTTGGTTGGTGTTTGTCCATAGGAAGTGATTGAACTCAGAATATTTTATACGTGGCAGTCACAGGTTGATGTATTACTTCATTCCACGGTTAAAAGTCGATCAAAATCGTTACTTCATGCGAAAATTGAATCCGTATGTTATGAGACGAATCAAGCAGCTTCTTGACGGCCAAGTGATATCAAGAATGATAAACTAAAGATTACGCCATCACGCACACAAAATTAAAACTTTCTACGCTTGTTGAATCAATGACGTCATGCAAATTGTATTCCTATTGGCTAATGATAATGTAAGTTATATTGCAGGGTTGCCAACTACTTTCACGTAGTGCACACATTTTTCAGAAGAAATGTTAATTTTCACATATGAAAAAGACTTGGAAACCTTTAAAATAGCCCAACTACGTCATCTAACGGGAAATCATGGCGTAATCTTTAGTTTATCATCCTTGAGTGATATCAGTAAACGTTTGACGCGATTGTTGTATGAGATGTGTGGCAAGTAGCACCGTAATGTTGAAACAAAATATCGTTCACATCCACATAATGAACAACGGGTACAAAAAAACGGTTACCATGGAGCTATACATGTTTCTATTGCCCGTAATGGTTGCGCCTTCCTTATTTTCAAAGAAACGACAATTTTGTTTATTAATGTACCTACCAGAACGAAAATGAGCGTCATCCGAAGGCCTAATATTTTTTCTTTTGGCAAAACCAGCATCATGGTGCAGTTTATCGTTTTCCCAATAAATTCTAACGTTGCTCAAGCGTAGGTCGATTCATTAAGTTCGGTGGAGATAATATGCTAAATTTTGTGACAGAATAGAATGAGTGATATTGAGTGATTCGACTCTATAATAAGAAAAATCAACTGATATTTTCCGAGAGTTAAAATGGAATTATTATTATTATTATCCTTCTCTGGAGTATTAATACTTTACCCATATAGTAATAATGTTCAGTTTTGGACCAACGAATGACTATTGCGGCCCTGCGCTCTAATGCAATTCGGTACATTTTATCCTAGATTTCACCTCTTTTAATAGTTTACTTTCGACTCGTTTTCAGTCTTTAAAGTCTTTCGATATGTCGATTTTTATTATTTTGCCAATATATTCAGCTGTACGTATATCCGTACATCTTCTTTATAGTCTCTGCTGATTGTCCACTATTCATGTGCACAATGCAATTCAGCTTTAGTCTTCATTCAATTAAACTCTTTTGAAATAGTTCAGTGAAATGTATGGAAAGGAGACTGATTTATTGTTTGCATTCAGTCTTTGAATTTCTCTCCTCTTTTTATTCTGTTTTTTTTTGTTTTTTTTTTAAATCAGACCCCCTAAGTGTTAAACTTCAACACCACAGTTCCCTATCAATTTGTGTGGAATTTTTTTCACAATATTTTTTGCATTTATTTTTTTTTTGTTTTTTCTACATATTTTTCATCTTTTGTTTTAATAACAATATAAACAAAAAAATGAAAAAAAAAATTTTAAAGATTTGCTTTGAATTAAATTGACATTTAAAACAATTGTTTTAAGGTTTGCATAACAAGTTTTGTAAGGTACACATAGAATACAAAAAATAATATTGTTTTAGTGTTGTTGGTTGGAATAAAAGATATAGAATATATAGTCATATACATATGTATATATATTGTATTTTATATTGTGTTCTCTTATATAAAAGGATTATTTACAAACATTGGGCAATGAAAGCCTTGTAATAAGAGGTGCAAAGAGGTAAACTAAAAATAGAGAAAAAAGCCTAAGTACAGTTACCAAAAATTAAGGTGACCACTAGGGATGCCAATCGGAAAATCCCAAATCCGGGATTTTCGAGATTCACAAAATCCCGAATCCCGGGATTTTTCGAGATTTTCGGGATTGTGAATTCATATTTATTTTGACCCTACAAAAGGTGCTGAAAAAATTCCATAGCACTCGACTTCGACAATAGCATCTCAGATAAGGAAAACTCTACTTCTTATTTGATGCCATCGAAGGATGCAAAAACAACCCTATAAAACGAATTAATAGCGTAACTGATTTAGATACTCAACTGCCAAAAGAAAGAGATTTCTTTACATCAGGCGGTGGTAGAGGTGAATATTTACAAGCTGCATATAGCTATCTTGGAACGATTTTACCAATAAATGTTGATAGCGAAAAATATTTTTAGACGGCAGCGTATGTTGACAACAAAATTCTTTCAAGCCTATCAGATCACATGTTAGGTGCTTTAATCATTTTGTTGAAATCCAAATAATTTTCTTAAAACTAATGCATTTGCTCAAGTACGAATAATTTTTATTTTTGTTAATTTACGCTTTTTTGTCACACTTTGTCTTGCTGTTTTTATATTTTATTTTTAATGACATGTAATTCTGATGTAATTGGAATACGAATGATTTTGTTAACGAAATATTTTTATTATTAAAAGAAAATCGTGATTTTTTCTCGTAATTTTTCAAGATTTTTGTATCCCGAATTATCCCGACTGCCGGAGTTTTTAAAAATCGATCCCGTTTAGCATCCCTAGTGACCACTGATGGCTTCGTTATATTGCTGTGAAAATTTCTTGCATAACGGGCCTAAGATTCCAAATGCGACATTAGGAGGTGTTTGCGTTTCGAAGGAATTTTGTAAGATATTTTGGATCTTCACTAAAACGTGACTTATTGATACCAACATAGGATAAGTAGAGTATCTCTGATGCTATTGCAAAGGAATTAATCAGTTATGATATGGTTATCCAGCAACAATTCGATCTGACTTCTATTGCTTCCCACTCGATTGTTTGAATGAACTAGAAAAAGTGGTCAAAAGTCATTGTTGTCGAGTAATTAGTGTGTTGGCTTATTTGAAAAGAGACCGTGATTCCACCTCTAGGTCGAACTACTCGAACATAATGTATATACATAACTGCTCATTACTGTTTTTTAGTCGGGATAACGATCTTGCATCTCACACCACTTATGTTGTGTGCGTTAATTTTATACATGAGTGGCGGGACCTACAGTTTAAAGTCGACTCCGAACAATAGATTTTTGAATAACTTTTCATGACAATTTTATTTATTCTCAGAGTCTTTGCCAGAAATCTGCTGAGAGAGTTTTTAGTTCGTTTTGTTGGAGATGTCTGACCTAGGAACCAGACCCTCACGTCTAATAAGCTAACACGCTTCCTGTTAGACTTGAAGTCACTAATGTATGGGTATAGAAAAGCTATTTCTTATTTTTTTTCGTGTTTGTAATTTTCTCTCGAATCTTCATAGAAATCTTGATACATCTCAACGGAAATATTTACTCAGCTTTTGATATTCCAATTCCTACATTTGAACCCTTCTAATAGGAGTCGCTTTAAATTTAAACTAGATTACTTACTCAAAGCATAGCTTGAATGATTTATCAACTGTAGCTAGAGGGTTTCAGAAGCTTTTAATACTAGACGCGGGAGGGACATTATTCTTGGGACCAGAATATCTCTTTATGCAGTGTAGAAGTCGCCGTGGTCTAGTAGGTAGTGTGTTGGCTTATTAGACGAAAGGCCCGAATTCGAATTTCAGGTCAGACATCAAAACGAAAATATGAAAATACTTTTTCGGCGACTTCCACTCAGCAGATTTCAGGCAAAAACTCTGAGAATAAAAATTGCCATGAAATGCTTTTCAAAAAATGTATCGTTCGGGGTCGACTTTAAACTGTAGGTCCCGCCACTCATGTATAAAATTAACGCACACAACATAAGTGACGTGAGAAGCTAGGACGTTGTACACTGGGTCAGTTCGACCACCGGGTACTGTACTTGTCAGGATTGACAAGTACACGTCCTCTAACCTAACCTAACCTAACCTAGTGTATAAAACTTGGTTACCATTTAATCCACCTAAAATTTAATCCCTAAAACTTAATACAAGAGTTCATAATTTAAAATCTATTTTCAGATTTCTCGACCGCTTATTGAAATAGGTAAAAAAAGGCCGTTAACATTAGTGGACTATTTAATGCAATCACTTCAACATTTTTCTGCCATAATATAGTCTGTGTTGTGTTATCTCGTTGTTACTACAACGGAAAGCGTTCTAATAAAATAAAGCCATTAGCTGCCGACAATTGCATATTTTTACGTGGTCGATTGGCGAATGAATGAAAAAATGTAGTGATTACAGACAATACTTTGTCTTTTCCCTCTTCCATAGCCTATTTCCCTAAATACAGTGTATGTCAGGCCATCCATTCCCTAAGTGTTTATTGGGTATAGAAGAGAAAAAAAGTTAACAAATGTTTTATAATCAAGCAATAATTTCTGCTGCAATTTTTTTTGTTTCTTTTTTTTGTTGTTGTTGTTGAAAAATTAATGCAATTAAATTTAAAATTATTGCTTACGATATGCGTGATAGTGTGTGTGTGTGTGTGTCTACGTATATAATTTTCACTTTTATTGTTAAAGAAAATTTACATAAAATTTCATTTCATTGGAGTATTTTCAGTTCGTTTTTTTTTGCCTGCAATTATTGCTTACACGTACGATTTATTTGATTTTTTTTTATTTATTTGTATTGTATGTCTGTAGTCCACATATACATACATACATACATACATACACTATACATGTAAAGGGAAATTTAAATTTTATTTGTTTTTTGTTGTCGTTGTTGATTTTTTCCATCAGAAGAAAAAAGTTCACAAGAGAAGTTCCTGTTGCCTTCCTATGTGTACTACAGCACACTCCCCAGGGCATATTGTACGCATTCGATTTGTATTCCTTTGTGAATTTATTTATTGCTTTTAATTTATTTAATTTTTATTTTTATTTGATTTTTTTCCTCCTCATATCATTATAAATTTACATTATTAGTCTATGCGTAACAGAAAGTGAGAGAGTGAGTGAGAAAGAGGCAGAGGGACAAAGATAAAGAATAGGTGGGTAATGTACCCACTATCTATCTATTTTACATTTAATCGCTTCACATTTATTTTACGAAATTGTGGCTTAAGATATGGCCTATAAATAGATTTTAACCATGATTTATAAAAATTTTTCATTTGAAAATTGTTTTCTATGTAACAAGCCTTTAACACGCCGCCTCTTTCACACTTTTATTAAATTTGTTTAGAAAAATTGTGGATTTTTTTTTAATAATTAAGGAAATTAATTCATTTTGTTGTTGCATTCGTTATTGTGATGAACTTTGTTAATGATGCTTATATTTTTAGAGAACACTAACAGACGTCTGAAATTTCATTATAGGAAAGACTTCTGAATGTAACTAAATTGAAACACTAAAATGCTTTATTTAAATAGTGTTTTCAAAAAATAAAATCACTGTTAACGCTAAAATTTAATATCCTTTTGGCTAGAATTTTACAGTAGGGGCTCGACAACTAATAAATTCAGTGCTCATCCTGGCTAAGATTGAATTTAACTTATTCTTACAGAATTGGGATTTTGGCAGTAACTACATTACACTATTACATATTTGAGTATTAGACGACTCATGTTTCTTAACCCCATCAGAAACATTAAAAAACGAACACAAAAATTTCTTCGTAGACTTCCTCTCAGCAGATTTCTGGCAAACGTTCTGACAACAAATAAAATTGCCATGAAAAGTTTCGCAAAAATCGATTCTTTCGAGTTGACTGTTACTGTTAGTCCTGCCATTCATGTATAAAATTAACACACATAATATAAGGGGTGTGTGAAGCTAAGACTGATGTGTTTTTATGACCAATTATGTATGTTTGTAATATCATTATTATGGATTAAGTGGTGTGAAAGAATGGTAAGATGTGCCAAGTTTCTGATTCCTAACAAATTTTCCGATTACGAGAGTAGTAGTCAATTGACAAGGCTACTCAAGCTTTTTGACGACTTTCATACAGAAATATGAGACTGTTGAGATGGCTATTGGAAAAGGCCAGATCTTCGGAAGAAATTTTAACGTACTTTCGAAAAGCCAGGCACCTGTCTGGGCTTTGGCTTCTACATCATATGTTTGAAAGTGGTATTACACTTTCAACAAGATAACTTAGCAATAAGACATTTCCATCATATGGATTCCGAGACGCAATTCTACTTCGTAAGACTTCAAAGCAAATGATGAGGCCATACGTATTACCATATCATACTACCAGACTTCCGTTTGAATATTGTAAAGGAGAATCAAATTTTAAAACTGCATAAATTGAAATATTCTGTAAAAAATATGAGCATCTGCTGGTTCTGACAAAATATTGTAGAAAACCCCAAAAAAAAGTACTTCTGTGTACTCTTGGATACTCTTGTATCCTCAAACTAGAGATGCCAATCGGGAAATCCCGAAATCCCAAAATTCCGGAATTTCGAAATCCTCAAATCCCGAATCCTGGGATTTTTAAAAACTTCTCCCGGGATTTTATGGGAATTCATATGTATTTTGACCCTACCAAAGGTCCTGAAAAAAATTTCTATATCACTCGACATCGATAATAGCATCTCAGATGAGGAAAACTCTACTTCCATTGATAAAAAGTTATTTGATGCCATCGAAAAATGCAAATGCCCTATAAAACGAATTAAAAGTGTAACTGATTTAAATACTCAACTGTCCAAAGAAATAGATTTATTTGCATCAGGAGGTGGTAGAGGTGAATATTTACAAGCTGCATACAGCTATCTGAAAACTATTTTACCAACAAATGTTGATTGCGAGAAGTAAAGGGTCCGCCAAATAACTTTTTTATTTTGAAAATGCTTTAAAAAAAACTACTAACAATTTTTTTTTTTTATTTTTTTTTATTTTGAAAATGCAATCCTTCCGATTAATAATGGAAAATAATTTCATCCAAATGGCTGCCTCGATTGGCCATGCAATATTTAAGCACATTATCGATTGTGTGCAGTTGCGGGTATGTAAACAATCAAAATTGTTGCATGTCGGCAATGATGTTGGCAGGGTTTGCAGAGGGAAATGAGTAACCATTTCTTTACTTAGACAGACCTAGGGTAAAGAGTTCTTTGTAGCACCACATTCGGTCCACATAATCCATTGTAAGTTGCTGGTTCTAACCTGTCTCAGTTTCCGCGAAATCCATATTATTTTAGAAAAATGGGAAGAACTGCGGATAATTTGATCAAATACTTGGAAGAATTATATTTCGTGCTTATGTTTGATAAAAATTATTTAAAAGAAATAAATTTATAAACGAAACACGAAGACAATACTATCTCTTATTGGATATAATTTAAAGCAAATATTTGTATTACAATATCTATGAAATTAAAACCAATAGAACAAAAACTCTATTAATTATGTTAACAACCACAACAGTCTTACGAAACATGGGCGTAACGAAGCTCAACGGGTTGTATTGTTATTTTTCCCCAATAACATACAATATTTAATAAGCCGGTATAATATTTCCAATTAAATTGTGAATATGAAATTTCTTTGAGCGTTCGGTTATAGCTAAAGTTTCATATGCGGGTTGAACAGTTTTCTATGTGAAGATATTCAGACTCCTTTTTATTACTTTTTTTTTTTTATTTGTTTTCATTGTCATTTAAATACGAAAAATTAAACCAATTAAAAATAAAAAAAGTAGAAAAAAAAGGAAAGAAAACAGAAGACCTAATGAAACCTCACAATTTAACAGACAATAATATTTCGTTTTGAAAACAGCGGGAAGTTGTTCATTAAAGCCGTATAGGAGAAATTATTTTTTATTTAAAATTTTGTTTTTTTATTTTTTATTTAAATTTAAATCTTTTATGGTATTTAAAATAATTTCTTTTAAAGGGATTTACGAAATTTTCTCTTTTTTTATCTTCAAATAAAATTAAACCAAAAAAAAAAAAAGAAGAAAAATCCAACAACAATTGTACGTTTGTTGCTGTTGTTGTTGTTTTGTCATTAATTGACATTTCATTTGAACTTCATCAAATTGTCAAGTTGTCAATTACGTTACATGGACAACTCTGGGAAATTTTCAATTTGTTACACAATTGTCTGCAGTTAGCGATTGTTTTCATGCAGAGAAAGAGAGAGCGAGAGAGAGGGAGAGGGAAACGGATGTTGTTATATTGTACAATGATGGTAATGTTTTCCAACTCTGGGTGTTCGATAGAATTTTTTTTATTTTCATGATTTTTTTTTCGTTTTTCGTTTTTTTTTGTTCTCAATAAAGAGATTTCTGTTGAATTATTGTAAAGAGAGTTGAGCGAATGATGGTAATAAGTTAATTAATTGATTGAATTAAAATTTGTTCATTTTAATTTTTCTTTTTTCGCCTTTTCTTTCGCAATTCTAGAAATTATGAGACCATAAAGAGAAGAAGAATTAAGAAATCATGACTAATTAATGCATGTTTTTAATGTTAAAAATTAATTTGTATTCCAATGAATACAATACAAAGAATACATAAGTACAGCGGTTATTAATTATTAGGTCATAAAAAAAGTATTTGTGATTTTGGAATTTTTACAAGCCAGTTTCACAACAATCTGTCGTCAAAAATCGATTTTAAATTATACGTCTTGTATAAAATTAACCAACATAACATAAGCGGTGTGAGAAAATATGTCATACAGGGTGGCTGATATATAAAGCGCTATATGTTTTTAATTTTCTTTTTTAATTTTATTGTTCAAAAGCAAAAAATGTTTGTTCGAATTGGCCACCTTTGATACGAATTATGACATTCAAACGGCCGACAAAGCCATCCCAGGCTGCACGAAAGTAACTTTGTGGTATTTTGGCCCATTCCCGGCGAAGCGGCGTCTTGAGACGATCGACACTTTGGTATTTTTTAGTGAGAACGATACTCTTCAAAGTGCCCCAAACGCAAAAGTCCAACGGATTGAGATCCGGATATTTTCATGGCCATTGTGCGGTAGAAATGAAGCGAGCAACCTCCTTTTTAAGCCATTCTTGGTTGACGCGTGCTGAGTGCGGTGGTACTGAGTCCTGTTGTCCTTGAGTCCTTGGTCTGCGGTCGAAATGTTTGTTTGCCCAGGGCTTCAATACTGTCTTTAAGACATTTTCCCGATAATATTCGGCATTTATTTTGACCCCACGGTCGATGAATATGAGCGGGGAGCGACCATCGGCGGCGCCAGAGTTCTGGTGACCAATCGCAGGTGTAAATTTTTCAGCTGACGTCTTTGTCAAGTAAACTCGATCATTTTGTTTGTTCACAAACTGTTCAATTTGGAATGCCTTCTCATCGGAGAAAACCAAATTCGGTAACTGGCCACTTTCGTGCAAGCGAAGTAACTCATTGGCTCTTTCTAGTCTAACTTTTTTTGTTCATCGGTGAGCTCTTGCACTTTTTGGAACTTTAAAAGCTTTAGTCCAAGCTCATTTTTCAATATGTGTTGCATCCGTTCTCGCGATATGTTCAGCTTACGAGCAATTTTTCTACCACTGCGGCGTGAATTTCGATCAAATCTGGCCTTCACTTTTCGGATCATTTCTGGTGTTGTTACCGTTGTTTTTCGTTCACTTTTTGGACGCGATGCAACACTGCTAGTATCACGGTAACGAGCAATAATACGAGAAAGAAAAGAATTATTCACATTTCAATGTTGGAGGGCTCTAATGATAGTTACCTGTGGTTTTCCAGCCAAATATAAATCAATAACACTATCACGTTTGAATTCCATAACGAATAACTTTTTTCCTGAATGCAATAGATCGAAATGCTTTTGGAAGTTTGTAAATAATAAAATAAACTGTCACTGTCAGATGAGCGGCTTACAAATGATAACAACCTGAAGTCGGTTGCAATAAATATCAGCCAGCCTGGATAATCATAGCCAAACTCTTCATGATCAATACTTCATAATAGAGGTTTCAATGTTTCACCATTTTGCTTGGCCACTAGCCAGTATACGATGTATAAGTCGTAGTGGCACAACAAACTATGGTACTAACGCTCACTATCTCCGCCCTTATTCCATTTTCTAATTTAATATGGAAACCAAATGAGACTCTTAGTACACGTTTGTCTTAATTTCTATTAAATTTTGTTGTTTATTTAAATTTTTCAGAAATTTAAAACATATTTTTTTAATTGTTTTACAAATTAAACAACGATATTTAAGAAGAGATTTTTATAAAAAAAATAAAATTATTAAAAAACTTGTTAATTAAAGAGCAATAAAAATCGTTTATAAAAATATTTAGTGACCATAAAGCATGAAATTGATTTCTTTTTCAATATAAAAATTAAAGTTTAAAAAAATGTTTTTAAAATAGTTTTTTTTAAATTTTTTTTTTTGGAAAACATTTAATATGAAATTTATTGGGTAATTTAATCTTAAAGCTCCTGCTGTTTTAATAAAAATTTGTCTTAATCAAATAACCATACAAGAAAAGGGTGTTTATTAATGACTTTATTGGATTTAAGTTTCCAAAAAAAATGATGTAAAACAAAATTACTCTAAAACTAAATATTAATGGAGTCGATTTCATGGATTTCGTTAGATAATATTACAATGTTAGAGAGGAATATTAATAAGTAAAGCTATTAATCCCATGGTTTTTAAACAACTAAGACTAATGATGTACATGAAAAACAAGACAGGGCTTAAACTGAGTCACAGTACATAAACGAATTTATCATTAACGATTAAAAAAAAGATAAGAAAAAAAAAATTATGACAAGAAATTTATATACGATACTATCATCGATAAATGCAACGGTCACGCCTACTTACTTTATTAAAAAAAATATTTGTAGCATAGATTTTATGTGATACCTCTCTAAATAAAAAACAATACTAATGTTTTATGATAATGTACATATATATGTGTGACATGGAATCTGTCATTACATACAAGCCCACATAATTGGTCATTGCAAACATTCAGTCAGGACTACAGGGCGGCTGATATGTATTGCAACCAACTTCAGGTTGTTATCATTTGTAAACCGCTCGTCTGACAGCTGACAGATTTATTCCAGTGACAGTTCATTTTATTATTTACAAACTTCCAAAAGCATTTCGATCTATTGCATCCAGGAAAAAAGTTATTCGTTATGGAATTCAAGTGTGATGGTGTGATTGTTTTATATTTGGCTGAAAAACCACAGGTATCTATCATTAGAGCCCTCCAGAATTTAAATGTGAATAAATCAATTGTTTCTCGTACCATTGCTCGTTACCGTGACAAAAAAAAAACGGTAACAACACCGGAAATCATCCGAAAATTGTAGGCCAAATTTGATCGAAATCTACGCCGCAGTGGTAAAAAAATTACTCGTGAGCTGAACATATCGCGAGAACTGATGCAACACATATGAACAAAAATGAGCTTGGACTAAAGCCATTGAAGTTCCAAAAAGTGCAAGAGCTCACCGATGGACAAGAAAAAAGTTAGACTGGAAAGTGCCAAGGAGTTATTTCGCTTGCCCGAAAGTGGCCAGTTACCGAATTTGGTTTTCTACGATGAGAAGTCATTCCAAATTGAACAGTTTGTAAACAAACAAAATGATCGGGTTTACTTGCCAAAGAGGTCAGCTGCAAATTTGCACCTGCGATTGGCCACCAGAACTCAAGCACCGCCGATGGTAATGGTGTAGGCCGTCGTAACGGCAGATGGTCGCTCCCCGCTCGTATTCATCGACCGTGGGGTCAAAATAAATGCCGAATATTATCGGGAAAATGTCTTAAAAACAGTGTTGAAGCCATGGTAGATAAACATTTCGGCCACAGACCACAGACATTCCAACAGGACTCAGCACCACCGCACTCAGCACGCGTCAACCAAGAATGGCTTAAAAAGGAGGTTCCTCGTTTCATTTCTACCGCACAATGGCCACCAAAACTTCCGGATCTCAATCCGTTGGACTTTTGCGCTTGGGGCATTTTGAAAATTAAGGTTCTCACTAAAAAATACCAAAGTGTCGATCATCTCAAGAGGGCGCTTCGCCGGGAATGGGCCAAAATACCGCAAAGCCACTTTCGTGCAGCCTGTGATGGCTTTGTCGACCGTTTGAAGGCCATAATTCGTACCAAAGATTTTTATTTTTGATATTTTTTCCAACATTTTTTGCTTTTAAACAATTAAATTAAAAAAATTAAAAAATATAACGCTTTACTTTGTTGCATTATATATCAGCTACCCTGTATATATTCCCAGATATGTATATATTCTCATGCAGTCGAGTGTTCGAAGTTTGTGTAATTCCAAAATACTTGTCATTGATTATGTTGACGAGATGTTCTGTTACTTTTTGTTTATCGGACGATCCTATTACCACCTATGTACTTTTAAAAATTAGTCATAACTTCTTTAGACGGACAATACCCACCGACGATCACATTTCTTGGGTGAGGTAGTCTAACTAAAATGGTGAACATCATTTTACTTCAGAATCTTCTCATTCTATCAGAATCCAGAAGAGTTCGAAGATCTGTCAGTAGCAGACTAAATCCGAAATACTGTTCTGGAACAGTTAAGTATGGAAGTGGTAATGTTATGGTGTGGGTTTGCTTTTATGGAGAAAGCTTAGGATTTTTACACAAAATCGATAGTATTATGGACGAACAAATGTATAGAAATCTATTGCTGGAGAATATGTTGTCACATGCCCGTGATAAAATGCCATGCCAATGGAAATTTTTGCGCGATAACGACCCGAAACACACATCCAAATTGGTGAAAGGGTTTTTGGAAAAAGAGTGCATGAATGTCATGCAGTGGCCTGCACAGTCACTCGACCTCCACCCTATAGTAAATTTATGGGAAATAGTATATAGAAAGGTAAATCGGGAATGGGCACATCGGGATCGAAATAAATTATACCAAGCTATAAATGAGGCATGGTCAGCTATTCCAATGAATACAATAAAGAATCTTATTAGTTCTATGCCAAGAAAATGTGCTGAGGTTTTAAAAAAATCGTGGTTATGCAGCATAATGTTAGATCATGCTGCATAATCCAATATGTTTTGTCGTATTAAGTTTTTATCTGTATTTTCCGTTTTGCTTAATTTTTAATAATATCATAATAAACAATGAAATTAAACTTTATTTTTAACTATATTAGGGATGTATTTTTATTTTAGTAAGTATTTGTTGCTTCTAAAATATCGAATTTCTTTTAACTCGTACAAAATATTTTAACACGAAAAATTTGCGCACTATGTTTTGACCGACACTGTATATAACCTTTATAGGTTCTAACAGATGACTGCATTTGATGTTACACAATTCAATTCCGGGATTATAATATTATTATACGGATGATTTACAACAAAGAATAGAGTTTGGAAGCGTAACCAATTTAATTTCATAAGGACTATATGAATCACACTGGATTTATGGTAGTTGTAAAGATCGTTATTTAGTTATTGAAAATGTAGTCGTAAAGATCATTAAAACTTTCAAATAGTCTGTTAAGGTTGCATTACTTTAAGGTCCCTTAACAGTATAATTTTCCGGCCAAAAAGGAAATACTTTTTACCATGAATCATACACTAAATCCCCTTTATGCAAACGTATTTTATAAAATAAAGTTGACATTTTTGCAGCTTTTTATGGTCAAAACAAAAGAAATTGCATGGAAAGGATTTCAACAAAACTGTTAAATGATAAATATCTTGTTATAAATTTAAAACTTAAACCAAAAAACCAAAAACAAAACTCTAAAAATAAAATATTTATACGCGAGACTAAACAAAACATGCGCTAAATTCAAACAAAACACAACAAAGAAATGAAATAAAAGAGAGGAGAACAAAAAAACAAAAAAGGAAAAAAATAATTGAAATTTATGCTAAACATTGGTAAACCAAATAAGACAACATGCAATAACATTGGCACGACATGCAGCCGTGTTGCATATGCAACACATAAACATTGGCTTAAACCACTCTAACAACACCACCATCACCATGGTGGACATTGACAAAATGTCAACGGGTTTATGCATTTGTTTTCTTGTTTGTTTTTTTTGTTGTTTTTTTTTTCTTTTGAAAAGGAAATTCAACACAAAAGTAAAGCCTGCGTTTTTGTTTGCCCTACACGCAGAGGAAACCATAAAACAAACGAATTTTTTTGGAAAAAAAAAACAAAAAAAAACTTCAAAAATTTTCTTCTCTGCCACTTTAAACGTATACGATTGTATGTATGTGCGTGGTGTTTAAAGCTGTTTTTTGCCTTGAAAACTGTTTTCGTTAAAAGCGTAATATTGGCACAAGTTTAAAGACCAAAAGGATGTCCTTTAATATGTGGTAACTTAGGGTGAGAACAGTTACTTTTTCAATGTTACAAAGCAAATGAAGTAGAAGAAGAGATTCCTAAAGATTGTAAACATGGACTCTCCGACTAAAAAGACCAACTAAGCTATAGGTAATATATTGAGCTTGTACAGCGTGTAAAGGAGTGAACTGGCCCCTCAACAGGACCTGTAGAGACACTATATTTTAATGATATCATTGACACTTTACCGAACGTTACATAACCTGAAAGAATGGATTGTACGATTTTGTATAAATTTATTTAGTAGCTGTGCTCCATTGGTAGTGTAGAGCCATATTGTTTTGATAATGATCTTCTCCCATTAACGATTAAACTGGCAGTATTGAAATCAAACAAAGAAAGGACTTATCCAACAGCTTAAGTTGCATGTAATCGCAATTCCTCCCATTGTAGATAACATAACACTGATATGGACTCTTTCTAGACACTAATGCTTGAGGTTTTTGGAACGACAACTCGTACATGGGGTGGTACTAGTGCCCAGTGAAAATAATTATCCTTGGGTGCCTTGAAAACCAGAATGTATATCAATAGACATATTTAAACAAAACAAATTAAAAAAAAAAATTTCTAGTAGTCAGAATGCACTCTCGTACTGTTGTTGATTGTTGGATGGTATGAATAAGGCGGTCCTTTACTGAGTATTTCTGCTAATGCAATTACTGAAGGACTTTATTGTTCCAGAGCTCTTTTGTGAGATTAACTGGACAAAATTCAGATAGCGGATACGCTGAAAGAAACTCCCTTTCAAAGTCACAAATACACACATCATCGATGAATTATATCAATGGTAGGTTAGGTCACTTGTCTTAACCAACAAGTACAGTACCCGGAGGTCGAAATTGACCCATTGTACAATGTTCTTAGGGAAGGAAGAAAATAGAGGATGAAAGGAGGGAATGCAGGTAAGGGGGGTATGGGAATTGGAGGAATTACACAGAAAGAAACTTACAGATAACAAAAGAGGGTGAGAGTGCGACTGCACTTATGAAGCCCTAGCACCTCTCAACCAGCCCACGCTGCTAATGAATCTGAGGAGAACCTTAATGTCCGCTCTTGGCACAGAACTCAAATTCTCAAAGAAGGCCCTACCAAGGGCTGGGCAGTTACAGAGGAGGTGTTCGACAGTCTCCAATATCAATAGTAAATTAGATCTGTTTCCACTGGAAATTTCTTTAACATGGAGAGCAGAAATGTTGATGCTTAAACATATTCTTTGGGGTACCAAATGGAAAACAAATTGATGCGATAGTACAGAATTGGCATTACCTGAGGTCATAGTTAGACTGATAATTTCACAAGAATAATAGTTTTGGCTCAAGCGATGTTCTCACTGACAGTGTCAACCATTTGTGATTAGGATTTAATGATTCTTGTGATCCTTAATTGGCGAGCCTTTATTAGAAATTATATTTATTAAGCAATGATCTCCTTTCAGCGGTATTCTGGCAAAATTATGGCGGATAACTGTTTGCTATGAAGAATATTTCGAATTGTGGTAATCAGAATGTATATTAATCTTTATTCCCTTTCACAAATAACGCACACAACATATATGGTGCGAGAATTTAGGTTGTAATCCTCCCTATTTAGATTGTAAGGCCGAGCATTTAAGTAATGTTCAATTGAGTTGAATACATCGGTTAGAGTCAACCCTTCTATAACGATATACTTTGAGAACACGGTCTGCATATAAAGCGCTTCTGTAATTATAGCCCTCCTATAACGCGGTACTCTTATAGCGCGGTTTCCGTTCAACTTCATCAAATAAGTTCCTTACGCACAGACAATAAATGACTAGTAACTAGATATTGTAGGAGGGTTTAATATAAATTTTATTTTCGACTCAAAACCTCATCCGAGATATAGTGCCGTGCAAAACAATAGTAGTTGGATTTTCAATTTAAAAAAAAAACAACGAATGAAGATGTACCAAGTGAGGATAGGTTAGATTAGGTTAGAGAACGTGTACTTGTCAATTCTGACAAGTACAGTACTCGGTGGTCGAATTGACCCATTGTACTACGTCCTAGCTTCTCACACCACTTATGTTGTGTGCGTTAATTTTATACATGAATGGCGGGACCTACAGTTTAAAGTCGACTCCGAACGACACATTTTTTTTTTTTGAGAAGCATTCCATGGCAAATTTTTTACTCTCAGAGTTTTGCCAGAAATCTGTTGAGAGGAAGTCACCGAAAAATTATTTTTCAAATTTTCGTTTTGATGTTTGACCTGGGATTCGAACTCGGGTCTTTCGTCTAATAAGACAATACACTACCTACTAGACCACGGCGGCCTCAAGTGAGAATAAATATTCAAAAATTACATTATTTTACATGCCTTTCTTAATTTTGTTAAAAATCGTTCTTTAAGTTTAGTTTTTATTTCATTTTTTTATGAACTCTTGAATTCAATAAAAATAATTTATAACTTATCTTGCCTTTTGTATTTCTTGGTCTCCATATAACGGGGTACGAATGATGTGATTTGTATTAATTCTGTGTTTCTATAGCGCGGTTTCCATTGAACGCTTTACGAATTAGCCCGGTTTGTACCTGAAATTCGAGTTTCTTATAGCGCGGTTTCCATATAACGCGGTACACACTCACCGCGTTATAGGAGGGTTGACTGTATATATATATGTGTTACGGCTTTCGTCATTGAATGAAATATTTGTGAAAAATAATTCTAAATTCATGTAAATATCTCAATGTATCTCCAGAGGCAAATTTCATATAGATTTACAGACATGTGAACTATATTTAATCATTCTAAGTATGAGTTTTTAAAATACTTATTCCTAGTATTCAGGAGCTGTATTCTCAATAATATAATATAAATATTCCAATTAGGAGCAAATTGCCCAAAATGCTTTAAAATCTTATTTTATATTGGCGAGGTCGATAGAATCATTTGAAGCGAAAACTCTAATCCATTTTATCTGAAATTACCACTGTCTTAATCGCCTGAAGTCTAACAAAACAAATCACTCCTTTTAATCCCTATTGCATTTGTACTCACAGATAAGTAAATGGACTGTAAAACACACAAAATTTGTTCGCACCTGGCTGATGCAGGCTCAATATAGACGTACTAGGATATTTAAAATTTAAACAAAAAATTTGGAAAACCAAAACAAAAAAAAAAAAAGGATGTGCGAATGCATATTTTTACCGGGGGTAAAAAAGGGGTTAAACGTTAACGGTAATGTAGGGTTTTGATATAATCATGTTTAAACTAGGGGCACGTGTTTAATGCTTTAATTTTTTTATTCCATTTTTTTTTGTTTTTTTTTCATTCATTCAGTCTGACTGACTGCCAGTCAGTCTCTCTTATTTTAACAAAAGGGCTGAAATTGTGTTTTCCATTGTTGCCTACATTTAAAATACAAACACAGTAAAGGCAAGAGAGAAAAAAATAAACAGGACGGTTATCCTTTATTGTGAGTAAAAAAAAAAAAAACAAACAACAGAAATCCCATAAAAATTATAATACACATACACATACACATATACAAAGAAATTTTTATTATTATTAATGTTAATGTTGTTGTTATTGTTGTTGGCTTTATTGTAAGCAGTCACAAGGATAACGAGCTCAAAAAGCAATGCAGCAAATTAGCGTTGAATAAATGGCATTTATTATGGAATACGTTTTACTTATTTCGGTTTTTTTTCCTTCTTTCTCTTTCATTTCGTCCTTCTTTCTGTCTTCTAGTCTTTCTTGATGTCCTTATACTGCTTTATAAGGGGTTTTTTGGAAAGCGTTATAATGTTTAATATTAAAATACATAAAATAACATGAACAAAATTAATATTTTTCAAACAATTTATACCAGAAATACAACATGTATTCCGTTTTTCCTACAAAGGGGGAGTATGAGTTGAGTTGAATTGAAACCAAAAAATGTTTCAGTTTGTATAGGCAAGGAAAGGGAATGGCATTTTAAGAGGTCCTTTAAATTGGAGTGTGGACAATGAAACAATGAAATTATATATTTAACATGTCTACGTATGTTTTTTTTGTTGTTGTTGATGTTGTTGTTTTTTTATGTTTTATTTTTATACTAAAATTTTGTTTTTTTTTTTTTTGGTTTTTTCAAATTTTTTTTTTCTACAGGATCTACATAATGGTCATTTAGGATTATTAATGGAAATTGTGGGCATAATATTTTTATTATTATTTATTATACTTTTCTTTACGATATTTCTTATTCTTCCATTTTTATTCTTCTTAAAATAAAAATTATAACGATTGTAATGGTGGTTGCCTTAAATGAATTGGAAATTATTATCACAACACATTTATTTTGATTGGCTTAAGGTAAATTTAGCAAGAAACCTCTTTTTTTAAGTGCAATGAGGTCTTACGAAGGCATGTAGTCTGCAAATGAATTACTATATGATTATGGAAAACATATCTTAGAAATTTTAGTATTTAATCTTCCAAATCTGAAAGAATGCCTGTTAAGCCCACGAATGATAAACTTAAGATTGAATCAATGACGTCACGAAAATTGTTTTCAGTGTTTTCCTATTGGCTAATGATAATGTAAATTATATTGCAGGGCTGCCAACTACTTTCGCGTACTGCATATACTTTTCAGAAGAAATGTTCATTTTCACATAGGAAAAAACTTGAAAACATTTAAAATAGCCCAACAACTTCATCGATTTCCTGTTAGACGCAAGGCGTAATCTTTAGTTTTTCATCCTTGTGTTAAGCCTGTAAAGTACGTTACGTTATGTCTTGATGTGAATGACGAACCATCCGATTTACAGGCGAACTTACTGTATTGATTAGTGCACCAAAAGTTGACATCTTATGCAACTAGAATCTTATGGGTATAACAATACAATGGAATATTTGCTAGAGTCGCCATATTTTTCATCACCACAAGTTTTCATAACAATCTATGAAACATTGCATTACTGCACCTCGATTGCCGTTTAGCACCTCTGTTCATAAGTGGTCTGGTGCTACAAAATCTATGTTGAAGCTTTTTAAATGTGATATAAAAACGTCGAGTAATCTTATTAATCTCTTAAATGCATAATCACTCCCGTTCATCTTACTTAATTGAGTATTACAGGCTTAATCAGGTTTACAACTTAGTTTCTTACACCGTGTATGTTGTGTGTGTTAATTTTATCCATGGGTGACTGAGACCTACCGTTTAATGACGATTCAGAACGATAGATTTTTGCTAGAAGACTTCACTAACTTTAAATGCTTCAGTAAAATTAAAAAAAAAAAAATTTCTGAATCAAATATTTTTTAATAGCAATTGTCTTTATCTTAAAGTAAAATATCTTACAGAGCTCGTTTTTAATAAATCAGAATTCGAAGTCGCTGTAGAGATTTCAGCCCACGTTTCAAAAGTCTGACTAGATCTAAAAAAAAAAACGAAAATATTTCTTTCGCTGCTTCCTCTCAATAGATTTCTGCCAAAAACATCGGAAAGTAAATAAAATTTCCTGAAAAGCTTTAAAAAAATCATTCGTTCAAATTTCAGCTGTAGTTCCCGCCACTCATTTATAAAATTAACTCATACATCGTAAGCGGTGTAAGAAGCTAGGTCGTAAAACTGATTGAAGTGTAAAAATGATGAATTAAGTATGTGGAAAAATTTTAATTCTAATATCATAGGTTTTAAAATGGTCAGTGGTCGATTTTTTAAGGAAAATGAAAGAATATTCGACTACTGGGTGAAACTACATCACTGAAAATGGAAGTAAAATATTTAGAAACATCACTGGATATTCCATAAGTACCCAGATATACCATAATATACAACGTACTAGGGATGCCAATCGCGAAATCCCAAATCCCGAAATCCCGTGATTTTTGGGATTCACAAATCCCTAATCCCGGTATTTTTAAATTCTTGTCCCAGAATATTTAGGATTGTGAATTTATATGTATTTTGACCCTACAAAGGGTCCTGGAAAAAATTTTCTATATCACTTGATTTCGATTATACATAGCATCTCAGATGAGGAAAACCTTAAAAAGGGGTTATTTGATACCATCGAAGAATGCAAAAGCACTACAAAACGAATTAAAAGGGTAACTGATTTGGATACTCAACTGTCCAAGGAAATAGATTTATTTACAACGGGAGGTGGCAGAGGTAAATATTTACAAGCTGCATACAGCTATCTTGGAACTATTTTTCCAACAAATGTTGATTGCGAGAAGTTTTTTTCAACGGCGGCTTATGTTGACAACAAAATTTGTTCATGCCTATCAGATCACATGTTAAATGCTTTAATCATTTTGTTGAAATCCAAATAATTTTCTTAAAACTAATGCATTTGCATTTATGTACGTATGAATAATTTTTATTTTCGTTAATTTAAGCTTTTTTGCCACACTTTGTCTTGCTTTTTTTATGTTTTATTTTTAATGGCATATAATTCTGCTGATATAATTGGCATATAAATGATTTCGTTAACAAAATATATTTTTTTCATTTTATGTTATTAGGAGAAAACACTTTTTTCTCATAATTTTTGGGGATTTTTGGAATTTTGGAATTATACTGAAGTATCCCTGGATTTCTGGATCGGGTTTACAAAATCCCGAATCTCGGGATTTTTAAAATTCAGTATCGTTTGGCATCTCTAATACATACATAACGCAAAAGGATTACAGGAACATACTGTCAAAAAAATACTGACTCAGAAAAGTAATCTCTGGGGCAATAGGCAAGTCGAATATGTTTGCTCGCTCCCTCCTTAAGTACCTACTGGACAGAAACAGAAGACTAAGCCGAATTGTGACAGTATTCCAATCATCATTATAATTGGTCATTACAACCCTTTAGTCAGAATTACGACCTAGCTTCTGACTTCAGTTATATTGTGTGTGTTAATTTTATACAAAAGTGGCGGAACCTACAGTTTAAAGTCGTCTCCGAAGGACAGATTTTAGTGAAACTTTTCATTGTAATTTTATTTACTCTCAAAATTTTTCGCCGAAAATCTGCTAAGAGAAAATCGCTAAAGAAATATATTTTTTTTTAAATTTCGTTTTGTTGGAGTTGCCTGACGTGGGGTTTGAATCATAGCCTCACGTATAATAAGGCAACACACTGCCTATTAGACTATGACGGCTTCATAGTTTATCAATAGTGCAAAAAAATTGAATAATATTACCATTATTAACCCACAAAGTAGTTACCTTTAAGCAGTTACCCCTAACCAAAATAGTATTCAATTTTCTGTAGGATCTAAGTGCTATAAATGCTAAGAAACTCAGGTGGACTCAGGTAGTTCTGACTTACCAATATTTATGTAAGCCATAATTCAGGAGGTCATATGTCTTATTAATTTCGCGTTAATTTATCATTATAACGCACTTGTTCCTCCACCTAACTTCAAACAATTTATCCAATACAGTAAAACCTCGTTTAACGCGGAGATTACGTTGCAATAATTTCAAGCGCTAAACGAAACAGCGTTAAACGAGTCGACTTAACACGTACATATGTATACACCTAGTAACGTTGACGCAGGAAAGATGCGTTAGTACTGTGATTGCAACTTTGGAAAATACATTTGTAGACTTATTTCTCAACAGACTAACAAAAAAAGCTTTGAAAAAGATACGTAGTATACACCGGATTTGCAACCGCGTTAAGCGGGGTCTTACTGTAGTTCTAATGCACTATCAGTTTTAAATCTTGTATCATCCAATTATTTGTGTTTCCTAATTTCCATTGGGATTGTGGAAGGAATCGTAAATGATTTTCATATTTACAGGAATAACTATTCCGTTTTATATGTATTTTTGACAAGTAAATTTTAATAAGAAAAATTTGTTTTATTTTCCATTTACTTTTTATATTTCGTATATTTAATATATCATTATACAATTTTAAATAAATAAATCAAAAAAAAAGCAAAAAAAAAAGAATTTATTTACCTGCTTGAATGATTGGGTTCATGGGCAAATGGTTCTGCATAAATATTACGTACTGGTGGTACACGACGTGGTAAAGGTGGTGGCACTGGATTATAACCATCCATAATTGTATCACAATCCGAATATTTCATTGATTTCATAGTCATTTTGCTGGACAATTGTTTGTATAACAAATTATATGCTTTCCTTTAATAATTATTATTATAATGACAATAATACGTATAAAATGATGACTATTGTTGTTGGAATTCGTTTCGCGTTTATTCTCCTTTTTTATGGGAATTTTTGTTTTTTTTTCCACTTTTTATTTAAATGTTTGAGGTGATTTGTAAAACGTTTTTCATTAAAAACGAAATAATTTTTTTATATGAATTCTTTACGCTTTTTTTTTTTTTTTGTTTTGTTTGCTTTTAATATGACAGTCGCATATACTAGAGGTTTTAAGTGAAATGCTTTTAATATGCTGTATACAGCATAGAGGCGAAAGGTAAATACTGTTGGAAATTGTTTTTGGATTGGTTTTTTATTTTTTAATATCTTTTTTTTTATTTTTTAAATAACGCTGATATTTGTATCGTTTTGGGTTGTAGGATCTGTGTATCTGTGTATCTGTTGTTGTTTTAACGTATTATTTAAACGTTTGTTTTCATATTTTTTTGACTCGCTTCACAATATACAATTGTGGTTAATAATAATGATTTCTTTTATAGAAAATATTTCCATTTTCCATTTTATCGTTTACCTTTAACGTCACACATAGAGAGAGAGAGAGAGTGAAAGAGAGATTTTCAATTGTTTGAAATATTTAAGGGATGGGGGTGGATGCTGCTGGTGGATGCAGAAGCAATAGTGTTTGCTGTGCATATATGTTTTGTGAATATATGTACGTTTCGAAATGTTTTTGGTTATTATTTGCCTGAAATGAATTTCATGTTTGTTTTAATATTTATTTTCTCTGTTGTCGTTTTTATTATTATTTTTTTTTATTATTATTTTATCCTTTGTTTTTAAGCAAATAATAAAACTGCAGCATTTTTGTGCCATTTAAGCACAAAAAATGCTTAATAATTAATTAATAATCTGGCGTTGGTTTTTCCTCTCCCTGCTTTCTCCGTTCCGTTCCGTTTCGTTTTGTTCGTTTCGTTCGCTATGATTTAATATCGTAATTAATAATGACGATAATAATAAGAATAATTGTAATGATGATGATGATGGTCTTTTTCGTTTTTGTTATTCATAAATAATACACACAATTAAATAAATTATATGCATGTACATATATAGTGTATAAAGATCGTTATTAATTAATTAATAAATATTTATACACAATATTTCCTTTTTTTTAATCGATTTTATTCTTTTTTTTTTAATAACTTCTTTACACAACTACTGCCATTTTGTTTTGTTTTGTTTTGTTGTTATAAACCTAAAAATAAAGAAGATTTAAATAAAGAATTAATAAAAAAATAGATTCATTTAAAACCAGTTGAAATCTGCCATTACATTGTTTACTTTTTTAATTCTCCTCTTTTAAAGTGCTGAACCATTGCTTAATAATTTTTATATTACATACTCTTTAAATAACCCTAAGGCTATTTAAAAATAAAGCTTTAATTTGTATTTATAAATACTTTGTAATTGATAGGCCTCTTACTCGTCTTAAAAAAAAAAAAATAATAAAAATTAGAAAAAAATCAATCATCGCTTCAAACAATTGCTTGGTTTATTATACAGCCTTTCAATTTATTCTGTACATTTATTACATTCAACCACTTCTCTTTTCTGTTTAGAATTACAATTTTATATGCAATTAAATAATAATGGGTTAGACAGTTTTTTTTTTGTTTATTCAATAATAACCCATCAAATGAATAGAAATTATTGTAAAAAGAATTACTTTACCCCCATATATTTTACAAATATGTAAAAAAAAGTAATAAATAAAATTGATGTTAAATAAAAACTAGTAATTTTCTACTTAAAAACATTTCATATTTATCATTTACACATTTAATAATAATTAGAAACACTTTACCAGTATGATTATTAATAATATGTATAGGACAACCACAGCACACTTTTGAGAACAACCGTACTTTATCGATTAAAGAAAATTTTTCAAAATTTTTTTTAATGCGTGGAAGAGCTTTTCACACAACTCCTTGACTAACGGTATCTACAGTTTCTTGATGACATCCAACCTAAAATTCGAGAAACTTTTAATGGCAATTTTTTTTCTAGAAGACTGCTGAGAGGAAGTTGTTGAAAAGAATATTTTTTTCTTATTTTCTTGTCTTTCAACATGTCTGAGTTAGGAATTGAACCAAGGGGTCTCACCTAATAAAGCAATACTACTACCATCTACTTCTCCAAGAAACAGAAAGAAAATATTACAAGTTCTATAATGAGCAACAATTCAATCAGAAAGTTATTTAGATTTAAGCAGTTTATAACAAACATTAGAGGATTAAACTAAAGATCCTGAACCATATTTTTTTTATTTGTATTAGTCATCTGGCACTTACATAACATACATAATTGGTCATTACAATCCTTCTGTCAGGATTACAACCTCGCTTTTCATACCACTTATGGTGTATGAGTTTATTTAACACATTTGTGGCTGGACTTATTGTTTGAAGTCGACTTCGAACGACAGATTTCTTTGAGAAACTTTTCCCGGTAATTTTTATTTAGAGTTTAGAGTTTTTGTCAGAAATCTACTGAGAAGCAGTTGCCGAAGAAATACTTTTCATATATCGATTTGATCGAAATGTCTGACTTGGGGTTTGAACCGTTGAATGAAAATTATTCAAAAGAAACTTAACTTTGACCCGAAACTAACTCCATAGAATTCCGGTTCAAAGCAGTTTGTAATTATCAAAAAAAATTAATTTCACGAGATCGACAATTTTTACTAAATATTTTTCGATGATACAATACACGTCGTTGTCTGTGTCAGTTTACAATCAGCTCCTAGATCAATTACACACAGTTACAAAAGCATACATACATACTTAATTGGCCATTACAACCCTTCAGTCAGGATTACGACCTAGCTTTTCACACCACTTATGTTGTGTGCGTTAATTTTATACATGAGTGGCGTGACCTATAGTTTAAAGTCTACTCCGAACGACAGATTTTTGAGAAGTTTTTCATGGCAATTTTTACTCTCAGAGTCTCTGCCAGAAATCTGCTGAGAGGAAGTGACCGAAGAAATATTTTTCGTTTTGATGTCTGACCTGGGATTCAAACCCGGGCCTTTTGTCTAATAAGCCAACACTCTACCCACTAGACCACGGCGACTTCAAAAAGCATACATACGGTTAAAAAATTTCTGAATTTCCGTTTTCGTTGAAAATATTTATAATTGTCTGACATTTTTCCTCGATTTTAAGATGGTCTTTTGCATTGGTAAAAAAATTTCTGAAATTTGTTAACTTTTGTGGGCTTGCACAGACCTGAACAGCCTCACAAAAGTATGCATATGGTTAACAAATTTCACAAATTTCTGAATGCAATGCAAAAGACCGTCTTAAAATCGAAGAAAAATGCCAGACAACTGAAAAGATTTTCAACGAAATTGGATTGGTTAAAAAATGTCTGAAATTTGTTAACTATAGTGGGCCTACACAGGCCTGGACAGGCTCACAAAAATATACATACGGTTAACAAATTTCTGAATGCAATGCAAACGACCGTCTTAAAATTGAGGAAAAATGTCAGAAAAAGTTTTTTAACAAAAACGGATTGGTTAAATAATGTCTGAAATTTGTCTACCGTATGTATTCTTTTGTGGGCCTGTCCGGGCCTGTGCAGGCCTATAAACATTAACAAACTTCAGAAATTGTTTACCCAAGGCCGTCTCAAAATCGTGGAAAAATGTCAGACAATTAAAAAGATTTTCAATGAAAACGGATTGATTTAAAAATTTCTGAAATTTGTTAGCCGTATGTATACTTTTGTAACTGTGTGTAAATTTTCTAGGAGTGGAAGACCATGTCATGTCGTAAAAGTCACACCCGGTGTTGTTTGCGAAAAATTCCATGGATTTTCTTGCTCACTATTACGGATAGAGGCAATATTTTCAGCAGATCTCTCGTTGCCAGGACGTACGGACAAATACATTTTTAAACCAGTAAAATCAAATTAATACACCATATTTGCGAATAATCCTCGCTTTAGTTTGGTTACGTGGTACATATTTTGATAAAACAATTTTATTACTTCGCTGTCCATGATGAATTAACAAAACAGAACGAATAAATAACAACTAATTTGACAGATGTAGCTCTTCTCAACAGTGATTGATTGATGTTATTGGTTGGAAGACCCAATCTAAACTATTATTAACAAACAACAAAATATATTTGTAAAAAAAAATATTCTCAATTACAATTATTAACGAAATTAAAAATTCCCTTCAAACAAAAACAATAATAAAATTAGGAACGCGATACTTTTTTTTAAAAAACTTGCCAACTCATTATGATCTCATATGAAACATAAAACTGATGTTGATGATGAAATTAAACAGCAAACACTTCAATTTTCTGATATTAATAAACATCAAATATTTTAATTAAAAAAAAAAGAGAAAACAATTTAGAAAATCTTAAACTGAAAAACAGTTCCCACCCATAACTCGGAACAGATCATATATCATATTAAACCGTCAGACAAACAACATCAACGTATCAAGGTGTGTGGCTTTATTTGTAGACGAAAAAAAAACTTGGTTTTTAATCAAAATTATTGTATTAAAAGCAACTATTTTTTCCTCTATTTTTGTTTTTATTTTTTGTTAAGTCATGTCGATAGATTGTAAGTGAAGAAAAAAAATTTTAAAAAAAAATTATTAGAAAAACTATCGATGTTTATAACTCTTCCTACAGCTTAGGATTTGATGATGATGATGTGTTTCTATATTTTTTTCTTCTTCTTCTATATTTGCGTCATTGTTTTGGGTCTAAAAGGGAAGTGGATTATGTTTATGTATGTGTATGTATGTGTAATGTAACCAATATAATTTATTTAACATCAAGGGGATTTTCATTTCAAATTAAGTTTATGATAAGGCAAAAACCAAAACAACAGCAACAACAACAATAAAAAATTAATGAAAAAAGTCTGTGTATATAAACAATGCCATTAAAACCACCAACTCCTAGACACTTGTCTCGAAAGAAATTTTATAGAAAAAACCTTGTAATAAATGTAATGCGGAAAAGGAGTAAAAATACGTAAAAGTTTAAGTAAATGCGAATTGAATTAATGCTGTACGTACACCAATGAGTGTAGAAAAATATTCTAAAAAATTTACAGCAAAGTGCTGCCCAAATACTGGAGTAATTTCCAGGCAAAGAATTTTCCCTGAAAATATTTTAATACTCGAGCAGCCAGATTTTCGAATAACGAACGTAGTTTCAACGTCCGTCCTTACCTATGAATGCCGAGAATTTCTCAAGGAAATCTGGGTCATTCGATGATAACGCCCATCATCAAATCAGTTTTGGGGCATAGGGATATTGTTGGAAATTGTAGGTACGGTACGGAGATCATAATTTCAGCAATTTTACCCAACCGCTTTACAGGGGTTCTCAATATCATGAGCGCACGTGCAATAGATTATGCTGGACGTTCCTAAAACCCTTGGTCTTCTATCATACAAAAGCGATTCTTATTTGGCGTTTCAGAATATGACACCAGCAGAAGCTGTGGTTCTGAGGAAGAGGAAGACAGTCTATTTCACCTCATGCAACAGTGTCTTGTCCTAGTCATAAAGGCGCGGAGGATTTTGACATCTCACTTTCTGACCAAGTTCTTTTATATAAAGATTGCAAGATTTATTTTGGGCGCGGATTGAACTCTAGGGAATGTTTGGTTTCTGGATGGAAATGGAGCTAAATCGGGTTTATCTAACCTAACCTAATCAAACGTTGATTCGTTGAGAAAATTTTCTTGATTGATTTTAGATATAGCGGATGAGATTTTATTATTTATTGTAAAAGTAAAATGATAAACTTATTTGGGGAGACATGTGAACTGTATAAATCATGAGCTCATTAATCCTTTAAAACATCTAGACGGTAGGCTCTTTAGTGGACTACAATTTCATCACACATTTTGCAGTTTGACCGCAAGACAGATGCCATATTTTTGCCAGGCTTGTCCTAATATATGAGCAATTTCTAAATTTAAAAAATCAAATAGCTCGATTTTGAAGCAAAATTAATTGCTTCACAACTCGCCTCTCTATAGTTTCATAGCTTATCGTGTGTAAAGTTTCGTTATCATATGCCAACAAAGTCCAATTGTTCCATTTTGTCTGAAAAAAGAAAATCATACTTTTGTACTATGGATGCCAAACGGGATTGATTTGTAAAAATCCCGGGATTCGGGGTTTTGTAAATCGTGATCCCAAAATCCTGGGATATTTCAGGATAATTCGGGATCCAAAAATCCCGAAAAATCACAGGAAAAATCGCAATTTTCTCTTAATAATAAAAATATTTCGTTAACAAAATCATTTGTATACCAATTATGTCAGAATTATATGTCATTAAAAATAAATAATAAAACAGCGAGACAAAAAGTAACAAAAAAGCGTAAACTAACAAAAATAAAAATTATTCATACGTATGCAAATGCATTAGTTTTAAGAAAATTATTTGAATTCCAACAAAAAGATTAAAGCATCTAACATGTGATCTGATAGGCTTGAACGAATTTTGTAGTCAACATACGCTGACGTCGAAAAACATTTTTCGCTATCAACATTTGGTGGTAAAATAGTTCCAATATAGCTGTATGCAGCTTGTAAATATTCACCTCTACTACCTCATGATCTAATTAAATCTATTTCTTTGGACAGTTGAGTATCTAAATCAGTTACCCTATTAATTCGTTTTATAGGGCTTTTGCATTCTTCGATGCCATCAAATAATTTGTTATCACTGGAAGTAGGGTTTTCTCATCTGAGATGCTATTATCGAAGTCAAGTTATATAGAATTTTTTTCAGGACCTTTTGTAGAGCCAAAATACATATGAATTCACAATCCCGAAAATCCCGAAAAACTTGGGACAAGTTTTTCGGGATTCAGAAAATTCCGAATCCCGGGATTTGGAGATTCGGGATTTCCCGATTGGCATCCCTAGAGGCTGGCTTCTCACATCATTTATGTTGTATGTGTTAATTTTATACATTAGTGGCGGGACCTGAAGTTTAAAGTTAACTCCGAACAACTGATTTTTGAGAAGTTTTTCAATGTAATTTTATTTACTTGCAGTGTTTTTGCCCGTAGTATGCTGGGAGGAATTCGCCGAAGAAATATGTTTTCATATTACGTTTAGTTGCAGATAAGCTAACATTAATAAGCTAACGCACTACCAACTAGACTACGGCCAATAAGCCAGAACCTACAGCAAACAGTGTACCTTAGGAAGGCGTTTTGGAATATAATCGTACTGTCGATGGCTGTTCTTTATATCAAATTCGACAATTCTGTTGACTTATCGGTTGAGTCATTAACTTAAATATTTTTTAACTTTTTTTATTTTATGAAATTATTGATAAATTTACATATTCTAGTTTACCGACTAGTATAAGGTCATTTTCGTAAATTATTTTTGCATTTATGTGCAATTTTTCGTATTGAATTATTTCGAATAAATTCTGTTTCATAGGGACCCATTATAGAGTACATATTTCTAAATGAAGGAAAAAAACTAGAAAAGATTTAAAAACAAAAAAAAAGAAAAAAAGTAAACGTTGGTATGCAACCTTTAACACCATTACAAAACAATTGTTTTAGACTTATAAGGATTTTCATTTCATTTCCCCCCATCATAACACCATACAAAAAGCCTACACTTATACTATGCCACCCATACACACACAGATAGACATTCTAAATACGGTAAATAATAACAGGAGAACTAAGAGAAAGCAAAAAAAGTAAAGCTACAATTGTAATAATTGTAATTGCAAAGGCTTTTCTCTTGTACTCTTTCTCCCATAAACACTAATACTAATAACATTACCTAGCCTAGGTTTAGTCAGTCTAGAGTACAGACACACACATAACACATGAAAAATTTTCAACATACATACATACATACATGGATGTGGTCATGGCAGTAAAATAAATAAAAAAGAAAATAATTGTTTAACAAAACACTGACTGTGTTGTTACCAATTTTTGTTGCAACTCCTTGCGTTTAGTTCTCGTAGATAGACGCTTATACACCACATACTTACCACATGAAAGCAGGCCTTTAATACATTATAAAAAAAGGTTTAACATTAGAAACCTCGCAATGTATTGTTACCGCAAATATGTACGTAAGCAACAACAACAAAAAACTGAAATAAAATAAAATAAATACAAGAGAAAAAATTAAAGAAAAAAAGAAAAAGGAATGCTAAGCTAAGCACAAAAAGCCTTAAGGGATTTGTCTGAACAGGTTCAACAACATGTTGTCTGTCTATAACTCTGGTACATTGTTGCCACAATGAGAGCCACAATGAACGTAAGGTAAAATTAAATGTCTGCAACGTAAAGGCTTACAATTGCCTCACATAAGAATTAAATAAAAATGTTACAAAAACAACAAGCAAAATGGAAAAAAACAAAAAATCTAGGAAGATAACAAAAATCCGCAAAAAAAAACAAAACCGACAGAAAGAAAGGAAAAAAAAAACCAATTGCAAAGAATTATCGGAATATTCTTTTCTTTTTTTTTTCGTTTTGTATTGATTGTTTTGTTGATCGTTGTTGGTGTAATCGAAGATATAATGGCTAGAATTATGAGGCATTAAAAAAGTAACAATTCCTTTTCCTTTTCGTGCAGTCCTATCAAATCAAATACACGTTAGACACCACACAATGCCTAGACTACTCGTATAGATTGCTATTAAAGCAATAAATCTTTGGCTATATTATGTGAGTTTTTTTTATTATTTCTTTGCCTTTGAAATTTTTAACAAAAACTGGTCCAACACAAACACTTGTTTCGCAGTTGAAATGCTTTTTTTTTTGTATTTTGTTTTCATTTTGACAAGACATGCACTTAAATTTAGGATATGAAGCATAACCCAGCAAGTAGATTTAGTTGAAGTTGTTAAGAAATTAAAATACATGTTGGGAAAGTTCTTTTTACTATGCTATGACTTCAAAGATATAGAGAGTGCGTACCTATGTTTGGAATATAATATCGTGCATAGATCCCTTGCAACTTTTCAGAATCCCAATTACCGAAGTGGCAAATTGTCCATGACTCAGGCTCATAATTCATACTGAATTTTATCGATGTTATGGGTTTGAACCGCTAATTTCCACATGCTAGCGACATAAGAAAACACCCAGAAAAATATGGCACTGCCAAACCGAATGATCTCATTTCAATTCGAAAATAATCTTTAACTCAAATCGCGCGAATATGATATCCAATGTGATATGAGCTTTGTAGCATGTAGTGAGAGTGATGGTCTGGCAAACTTCGTTTGCAAAGAAATATAGCCTGATGGTGTATCCAGTCCAAGTCCCACACTAAGCAGTGACTTTTATGAGATACATTCGACGCTCTTGCAGCTCATGTAGATTGAGAAATTTGGCATTTTTGTCTGTTCACGTGCCCATTTATCCAAAATACCAATTATGATAAGAATTAGGGTCAGCTGCCAACTGTTCCAAAGACTTTCATCTAACTCACGTCGTTGCCTATGGTCCATATTTAGCTTCGACACGATGGCTGTTAGCAACAATCATGGTTTGAGAGTCTCTGTTGGCAGACTCTCAATGTTAAACACGAATGCTTGGAATATATAAATAGTGTTGGTATCTAATGTAATTTCTCTAGGTTCCTAGGAACCAGCGGTTCGGATCCATTCTCGGTGATTGATATGTTTGTTTTACACTAGCTGTAACTGCAAATCAGGCCAGAATAAATTTAGTATAGTTAAGGCCGCACTTAGGAATTATGCGCAATGACGCCTTCACATGGCTTGCAGATTTAAAAGCATGTAAGAGACCTTCTAGCTTTTATTAGAGTTACGCTGGTGTACAGGAAAACTGATTATTTGTCGCTAAATGAACTCAAAAAATACTTGAAAGGTATTTTTTTTTTTTGGAATATTTTGAAATTTTTAAAAATTTATAAAATAACCTATAAAATTTAACCCAATCCAAATTTCTACAAAACGTCAGGCGCAGTGTACCTTAAAACTGTCTATTAAACTGCGGTGACTGTTTGAATATTATGTGTACAGTCAACCCTCCTATAACGCGGTACTCTCAGAACGCGGTTTCCATAAAACGCGGGGCTGAAATTGCGACAACCCTCCTATAACGCGGTACTCTTATAGCGCGGTTTACGTTCAACTTCATTGCTTGATGCACTCACCTCAAATACATTGATAGACAAAAATAAGGAAAATGAATGGGTGCCAAATCTCGATTTACAAGATGTGAAAAAGGGCTAAATTTGGCTAAACAATTGGAACTTCATTTCAATGAAACTGATCATTCAACGGTGCGCAGCGCAAATTTTAAAAGAGAGTTAAAAATTGCTTAGCTCCCTATATAGAGGTTTTAGTGGAAAAAAGCTACAATTGAAAAATAATGAATGAAGATGAACCAAGTGAGGATAAATATTAAAAAATTACATTATTTTACAAGTCTTTCTTAATTTTGTTGGAAACCAGTCTTTTAGTTTAGTTTTTATTTCATTTTTTTATCAATCCTTATATGAACTCTTGAATTCAATAAAAATAATTTATAATTTATCTTGCCTTTTGAATTTCTCGGTTTCCATATAACGCGGTACAGTACGAATGATGTGATATGTACTAATTCTGTTTCTTATAGCGCGTTTCCCTTACAACGCGGTAAACGGTTTCCATAGAACACGCTATGAATTAGTGTGGTTTGTACCTGAAATCCCAGTTTCTTATAGCGCGGTTTCCTTCTAATGCGGTACGCACTCTCCGCGTTATAGGGGAGTTGAATGTTCTTTACTATAATTAATACTTCTTAGCGAGCACTTTTTAAAATCTATCGATTTACTGTGGCATGTGTCTATTGCTTTCATTTTATTTACTGGGTTATATTGGTTTACTTCCCCCCTAATATATTTTCCTTTTCGGTTGTTAATTTTTCTATTTCTTTTTTTTTTTTCTTCTTTAAGATTTTGCCACAGGTAATCGCTCATTATATTTATTATGACTGTGTTTCTATATTTCGTTTTCTGTGTGTTTTTTTGTTTGTCTTCACTTTGTAATTTGAGCTGAATGCTTGTCTTAAAGGTTTAAACAAAGATCCGTGCAGCAGTAAAACATTTATTTTTTGTGTTGTTTTGTTCTTTTATGTTTTAGGCCTTAAAATACTTTTCGACACATGCGTAGGTTTATGGTTTGTTATCCCAAAAACAAAAAATTAAACTTCGTTCATCATTCTATTGGGGGGGCTTAAGAAACGTTTCGTTTTGTGTGGTTAAATATGCTTTGTAGTGCATTATATAGAGGAAAAAAATTCAACTCTAATGTTTGTTTGCTGTTTGTTGACTCGTGTATATCAAGTGCATAATTTATGTTTAAATTGTATTTGCTTTTGGGCCAGCTGGCTGGCTGGCTGGCTGGCTGGCTGCTTGGCTGGTTGGCCTAGGGTATTTTGTTCATTTTTTGCTGAATGCTTATGAATGAATGAAATTTCAACTCAAAAAAAATCCGTTTTTTTTTTTGTCTATTTTACCAAAAGCATAAATCATATTTAAATAAACGCTGTCAATTGTTATGATATTAAGTTTCCAATGTAATATAAATCATGCATCATAATATAATAATATAGCGAGTGTTGCTATTGTTGCTGTTTGTAATACAATACATGGTAAAGCATAGTTTTATATACTCGACTAGGAGTCTTTATAAAATGTGACACTTTGGGGAAATTTTCAAAGACAAAAAACAAAAAAAAAATAAAAACAACAACAACAACATGGCAATTTGATTGAGTAAGATAAATGAATATTTTGAAAAATTTAAAAAAAAAAATTATTTTTAATTTATTTTTAAAGTTTAAACCAAAAGCCAAAGGTCTTTGCATGTTTTTGTATTTTTTTTTTTTTGTATTAAATTTTATGAATTTTAAATTAAATTTTAAAAAATCTGGTTTAATTAGCATTCAGCCTAAACATGTATCTGCCTTATTTAATATAATAAATCATTTGGTTTTTATATTTAAATTAAATGTTAAGACAGAACTCTTTTCTCTTTGTTTAACATACTTTTAGTAGCCCTTTAAACTAAAGTGTAAAGGGATTTAAAGGTATTTAAAAGAAAAAACCACTCATTTTAATGGGCCACTAAATTTTCCATACAATTTTAACTTTTTGAACTGAACTCAACTAAAAATCATTTTAAGAAAAAATTTTTTATGTTTTATTTAAATCACACATAAACACCTTATGCCACAACCAAAGGCCTTAAAATCTCTTTCTCTCCTCTGAAAAAAAGCTACATTACTAGGGATTTTACTGTTGCTGTTGATTATAAAGGGTGGGCCGTTTGAAAATTTAAATTTAAATTCTGCCAAATTAATATTTTTGTTTTGAAGTACAATTATTTCGGTTAGAAGTGAAATATTATTTCATTCATATGGCTAATGCGGCTGACCTCATAGTACATCATTCGATCGTATCAATTGTCGTGCAATTTTTCGACTATATGGGGTTAACATCAAGAATGTTGGCCTTCAAATGCTTAATTGTCTCAGGCTCGAAAACAGAACCCTTTTCTTTAACGGCGCCCCACAGAAAATAGTCCAACGGTGTCGAATTGTAGCTTCTTGGCATCCAATTGACATCACCATTCCCGCATCTGGCGCAATAAATTGATTGTGGCATGAGATGTATGGCACGTTAGATCGCCTGTTGAAACTAAACATTGTTTATATCGATACCATAAAGAGCGGGAATAAAAGATCGATTATCATGGTGTGATAGGTCTCTCCATAGCACGCAATGGTTGCGCCATATTCATTTTCGCCATGTATTGTATTGATTCTCAAATTACGGCCGATAACTATACTTTGGATACAATCAAGGAATTCATTTATCTTGGCTCCGTCGTTACCACCGAAAATTATGTCAGACTCTAGATCAAGAGCAGGATTACTCTTGCCAACAGTTTCTACTATGGCCTCAATAGGCAATTAAGTAGCAGAGACCTCTGTCGTAAGACGAAACTAATACTTTACAAGAAGCTCATCATACCCATCTTCTTTAGGGCGCAGAAGCATGGATCCTATTAAGAACTGATGCAGCTGCCTTGAGAGTATTCGAGAGAAAAGTCCTACGTAAGATCTTCGGTCCAGTGCGAGTTGGCGATAATTTCCGCATTCGATTCAACAGTGAGCTGTATGAGCTCCTCAATGACGTAGGCGGTGTACACCGTATATCCAGCGGCAGCCGCCATGTCGTTCGAATGGAAGAGGATGCTCCGGCCAGACGGGTATTTGATGCGGAGATGTGCGGAAGTCGGTGAAGAGGACGACCTTGTATCTTTTGGACGAATCGAGGAAGCCCTGTCTTCGGTTGGTGTGACCAAATGGCGTAGGCGCGCAAGAACCAGAGGCGCCTGGAAGGATGTGTTGCGGCAGGCCGAAACCTGTTAATCTTGTTGTGGCCAATTAAGGAAGTAAGTAATATGCCTTCGCGGGATCCATTAGACTCTGCTTATTATTGTATTTTGCTTATTAATGTACCCACGAAAACTAAAATGAGCTGCAGCTGAAAAAATGAGGTTTTTTTTTTGGAAAATTTTAATTTTTCGTGCAATTTATCATTTGCCTAATAAATCCTAACGTTGCTTAAAAGTAAATCGATTCATTAGGCTCAATGGAGTTAATATACTGAATTTTGTAGCAGAATAGAATATCGTATCTAAGTATTGACTGATTCGAAATAACCAATGGTTTAAACCGATATACGGCCCACCCGATATTATAGAACTGCTTCATATGTGTGGTTCTAATTTAATTCCTTTAAACATCCCGAAAGTAAAGTTTTTTGGTTACAATTAACACAAGAAAAAATTAGAAAAACTACCAGAAAATAGAATAGAAGAGAAAAACTCAAATAAATCATTAAAGTGTCTTAAATAGCTACAGTTTTACAACCACAAACACAGAATTTTCTGTGTGTGTGTGTGTGTTTCAGGGAAATGGAATGAAATTTTTTATTATTTGTTTAGAAAATTTCGGTAGTAACCAAAACAAACATTAAATAATTAGTTAAAGGTAAATAAATTTGTTTTTTGTTGTTGTTGTTGTTGTTAAATATCCAGGTAATATTGTTTTGTCTGGAAGTCTTTTTCCGGTGTTGTTGTTTTCTTAATGATTCAGGTTTTCTTTTTTACAATTATTTCATGAAGTAATGAAAATAATAGAAAACTCATCCAAATGAATTTCTATAAAAAGGTGTGAACATTAAACAGCATCTTTGAAAAAACACAGAAGAAGAAAAATGAAAACAAAATACTCAAATGTCATCATTCGTCTTTTAACGGCAACAGAAAAGGAAAAAAAGAAACAAAAAAGAACAGAAAATCATTTAATTTGTTGAAATCTTGCAGTCAAAGATCTCTACACCTACACATATTAGGTGGTATATTTGATTTGACCGCATATTTATAAGAGCTCTTAGAGAAATGAATAAATAGTGTGGCAAGCATTAAGAAGTCAATTCAATTAGCATTAATTAGCATTCGTTATAGTAACGTAGTCCTAAGCTCTGTCCTATAGGCTAAATCAGCTACAATTTTATAGTAAATCTAGCACCTGCTAACGAGTAAAAACTCGTTTAATGCAATGAAAGTGAAGCAAAATTATAAGGAAAAGCTAGGGTAGATGTTTGTGGCAGACCCTAGCTCCTTACAGGAATAAAAAAATCCTAAAAATATTAAAATTAAAGTCTTGTTATATGCTGAGAGAAAGTTACCGATGAAATACATTTTTATATTTGATTTTGTTGAAGATGGCTGAGCTGGGTTTTGAACCATGAACTGCTTACTAGACCCCGGCAACTTTATAACTTTATATTACTTAGAATTTCCTCTTTGTCCCTTGGTTGGCTGCATGGCTGGCTGGTTTTCATCATTTATGATCTACATATTTCAGTTATACATCTTACATATTGCTGACAAGGGTTTTCATTTTTTGACAGGCGTCCTTCCGTCGTATATTGTCGACCAGGAAAATATAAATATCTTGAGGGAAAGTGTAATTAAACATTCTGGAGGAGAGGATGGATCTATCTGATAACTTTGACTTACTTACGCAAGCCTTTAGTCAGGTTAACAACCTATTTTGTTGCCCTACCAACGTTGGGTGCAAAGAGAGGGAGCAATAAGTATTCAAAACGATGAGTAGATTCGAGTCATACTTATAATTTCAGATACTCAGACGCATTCATACTTATTTTGACATTACACTCATATTACCCATACTCAAAGTTGGAAGTATTCGTCGTATTCATACTTACCAATACGCATGATGTTATTGACTTCGACTCGTCTCTACATAACACTTACACGAAGCACAAAATGAGTATAATTCACGTACGAACACTGCTATACTCAAGAAGATTATGTGTATGCTTTGCTTTCGTTTCTTCTTTATTTGTATATGCAACAACAACAACGGCTGTCAATTTTAATGAATGATTCAAGTCACTCGTGTGACTATAAGTATTATAAGTATATTTCTATATTTATGAATCAGAATGAATGAATCAAATATATTTTGAATGTTGTGAGTTTGATGTCAACGTTGTATTCATACTCATTGCCAGTACGACTGAATCAGAGTAGTTGATTTTCAATTCTGTTGATTCATTCATACTCAAAATTTGCTCGAGTGCTTATGACTAGCGGAAAAATAATTCATTGCTGATCTTTGGTTGGGTGCTTTAATTTTGTTCATGAAATGCAGCAACCACACAATTAACGGCGACTTCGAATGACGGCTTTAAGAAACTTTTCATGGAAATTTGCTGTGTGAGTTTTTGTGAGTAAACTGCAGCTGGACAGAGTAAAATGCATTGATGATTCTAGAAATTTTTTTTTAAAATGGATCTGCAAGCTTCACCTGATTCTTTTCTTTTGGAAAGCAATTTAAAATTATTTTATTGACCTTTCATCTTAGAAATAAGACCAGATTTTCTTTAGTTTAGTTTGATTTTCATAGGGCGTATTAAACAATTTAGAAATTTACTATTAATGTGGAATTGGGCTGTATAACGTGTGTGTTAAAAAATACAAAAAAAAAACATTCCTTGATATAAAAAATAATCATCAAAACTTCAACAAATTTGCAGTTCGTAAGGCTCTGAATGAAATTAATTACAATGCTGCGGAAGAATTTAAATAAAATACAACATCTTTACCGCTGGTAACCTTCTCATTGGTCTTTATCTTATTCAACAACAATTACCTGGCAATTTCAGATAAACAGAGAAGAAAGAAATTCATGAAAAAACCCCAAACGAATATAAAACACAGCCATAAATTAAAAAGCCATAAAACTTTCAAGACAAATGCTAACATTTTGAACAACACAAGCAGAAAAACTATTAAAACAAAAACAACAAAAACAAGAATAAACGAAATTATAATAAAAAAAAAATGGAGAAGGAAAACAAATCTGAGAAGAAATAAATTTCAAGACCAATGATCTTTCACTCTCTCTCTCTCTCTGCACTGCATATAATATTCAGCAGTGCAGGGCCCTTTAACACATTCAATACTACTGCTTACTGCTGTACACAATACGTATACAATACAGGCGACACACAGTAAAAACCAGAACGCCAGCATGCAGCACAACGACGATGACATGATGACGATGCATAAGCCCCAGTCCATACTAAATTTCAATATTTTAACTCTGGTAATAATGACATTGACGCTGATTATGATGAGGATGATGATGATGGTGATGATGACGCTCATCACCATTAGTATCATTACGTTATTATATGTATGCCTGTGTATGCACTAGAAGAGCGGTGTTGGTAATTTTTTTTTTTATTTTTTTTAATTTTTTCTGTGGCTAAAGGTTGCATCTGATGATGAAGACTGTGTGTGTTAAGGTTGAATGCCACACCACAAGTTGCTGTTATAATGATGATGATGGGCACGTATATGAACCTCTAGAACTCATAAAATGTCACTTGAATGTAGGAAAGGCGTACAAAATTTAACTGGAACGTTACACACAAAAGTAATTCTATACCCGGTTAGTGGAAATTATTTTTTTTCCCGTTTTTTTGTTTTTTTTTCTTGTGCTTGTTTGTGCTTTACATAAGTTCTTTAAAGAAAAAACTTAACAATTTCAACTAAAAACGAGGATAGGCTAACAAATTATAGGAAAAAACAAACAAAACTAATTAGAAAACCCTGAAAAATTATGGTTTTAAAACAAACCTCGTTGTTATTTGTTTTCATGCCAGTGTAGGCTTAAATACTGTGCATAAATCTCAAATGCATTAGAAAGCCTATGGCCAGCGGCACAAGTTCATAAACGGTTTTATATTTACAAGAAACAATTTTTTCTTTGATTCTTTTGTTTTTCAATATCATTTTTATTTAATTTTCTTTCATTTCTTTGCAACTCTATACGTTTTTCACGGCAGCTCATTTTCTTTTATTTTATGACCCGGATTCATTAATTTCATTTTATTTTCTTTTTATAAATATTTAATGAAATTTAAAAGAGTTATTGTATCACACTTAACGCTGACGATGACTATGATGATGATGATGATGATGTTGTAATCTGACTACAAAAGAATCCAATCCAATTCAATCCAATCAATAGAGGACAACAGTCAGTGTGTTTTTCTATTTTGTGATTTTCATTGAATTAATTTAAAAATAAATCGGCGGTGGTACAGTACGAGTATAGAAATTCAAAGAATTTTAAGTGTTTTGATTAGACAAGAAAATAAAACTGAAAAATAAGGTCAAAGAGGTGGTTTTAGTGTCTTTGTACAGATTTATATTTAAATAACATATAAATGAAGACATTTACTCTCTACATTCGTGTCCAGATTTTGAAACGGGAGACGTTTGAAATAAAAATATGAAATTAAATTGTTTAATTAAAGGAAAATAAAGTTTTTGAAAATGTTAAAAAAATTTTTTTTTAATGAAACTGAATGTTTAATATCACAGGTATTAAATTACAGGGCGTGTATTTTTTTGTATTCTAATTAAAATATAAAATTAAAAGATTTTGTAAAGCCCATAGTGGTACCTCTGCATATTAGAGTGTGAATCTCATTTCAACAAACTAAATGTTTACCTAAATTATAGGTTGAAAATAGCCAGAAATAGTGGTGTAGAGATTCACAATTACAATAACTAGGAGAACATACATCGAAGACAGTTCAAACAGTGACAATTATTTACATATATACCTTAGACCAGCAATGAATCGTTTTTCCGCTACTCATAAGCACTCATGCAATTTTGAGTATGAATGAATCAATAGAATTGAAATTCAACTACACTGATTCATTCGTAGTCATTACAGCATTGATTTATAAGTATAAGTAACAATGAGTATGAGTACAACGTTAACATCATACTCACAACATTCGAAATATATTCATTCATACTTATTCTGATTCATAAATTGAGAAAAATACTCATAATACTTATAAGTGATTCGAGTGATTTGAATCATTCATCAAAATTTACAGTGTTTGTTGTTGTTGCATATACTAATAAAGAAGAAAGGAAAGATAAAGACAACAAGCAAAGCATACACACAATCTTCTTGTGAGTGTTTAGTAGCGTCCGTACGCGAATCATACTTATTTTGTATGCTTCATGTAAATGTTAAGTAGAGACGAGTCGAAATCAATAACATTATGCGTATTGTTAAGTATGAATACGACGAGTACTTCCAACTTTGAGTAGTATGCGTATAAGTATCTGAAATTATAAGTATCAGTCGAACTTACTCATCGTTTTGATTACTTATTGAACATATCTCTGTTCAGCATATCATCATAGGATCCGCTTAATCGAACTCACAAATAAACTGAAACTAAAACAGAATAAGGCGAAAAGGTTATCTCTAACTCGGCTTCCAACGAAATACTCTTTTCAAAGATTTTAGTTCGAAATTTTTGCCTTCTGCATAAATAATCTGGAGCTTCTCTAGACTAAAAGCCTTGTAGGATATCAGCTTAAGCTTATCAAGCATTATATTGCGGGTACCTTACAGCAAGTGCAGTCAACCCTCCTATAACGCGGTGAGTGCGTACCGCGTTGTATGGAAACAGCCCTATAAGAAACTCGGATTTCAGGTACAAACCGGACTAATTCGTTGAGCGTTCTATAGAAACGCGTTGTATGGAAACTGCGCTATAAGAAACACTGAAGCAGTACAAATCCCATCATTTGTACCGTGTTATATGGAGACCAAGAAATACAAAATGGCAAGATAAATTTATAAATTATTTTTATTCAATTCAAGAGTTCATATAAGGATTGATAAAAAATGAAATAGAAACTAAACTTAAAGACTGGTTTCGTACAAAATTAAGAAAGAATTGTAAAATAATGTAATTTTTTTATATTTGTCCTCACTTGGTTCATCTTCATTCTTTGTATCTCGGCTGAGCTTTTGCTTCGAAAATAGAACTTGTATTAATCCCTCTTACAATACTGGTTACTATTCATTCATAGGCTGTGTGTAAGGAACTTATGGGATGAAGTTGAACGCAAACCGCGCTATAAGAGTACCGTGTTATAGGAGGGCTGTCGCAATTTTAGTCCCGCATTATATGGAAACCGCGTTATAGGAGGGTTGACTGTACTTAATATATTTTATTTGTTAGCTAAATATCTTCATTTCATAGGATAAATGATCCAATTACAGGGTTATCATATGTGTAATATTTCTGATGTCGCCGTAGTCTAGTAGGTATGGTATGGAGGCTTATTAGACGTGTGGCCTCAGTTTAAACCTCAGATCAGACATTTCCAATAAAACAAAATACGAAAAAATAAATTTTCGGTAACTTCTTCTCAGCAGATTTCTGGCAAAAATGTGGTGGTCTGGAATCGACTCTAGACAGCACGTCCCTCCGCCTATGTATAAAATTAAGACACACAGCATAAGTGGTATGAGAAACAAGGTCATAATCCTGACTGAACATAGCTTAAAATACTGATCTTCAGTATTTCGATTGCGATGAATACTGGTTGTTTAGAGTGGAATAAATATTGTTTTGTTTGTTGCTTGGAACCTTGACGAAGTATTTCAAATTTCCTTGGTGAGCGTAAAAGAAGCCAACCCATTTGGTCAATGTTTCACTTTTTTCGTTTTATTTACCTATCTCTGGGTAAGTTATTCACTCATTCAACCAAGTTAAATTGCTTTCATGCCTACATATGGCTATTGGTCTACTATATACGCATTCAGTCTTTGCCAGTAATGACACAATTCATTACTTACGAAGCAGCTACTATATGAACCACTCAATTAAAAGGATCGTTACACAAAGTCAAACGTACTGACTACCGATTTAATTTTATTTCTTCACTGATTTCCAACTCTTAGCCATAAATATTATTCACTCATAATTTTATCTCTTATGATAACTGCTCTAAATCTTTCAATACCCACACCTCAAAACCAATATCTGGTTTACAGGCAAAAACACTTTAAAAGAAAATGTTTTCAAATTATGAATATTCGTTACAACCCACTCGTTAAACACATCATATCATAAATAATCGATAATACAAAAAAAAAAAAAACAATCTTGTAATTAAAGCACTTCTACATATTTACAACACTTTTATGAATTAAAGAAATCAATAAAATTCATTTACGCGGCAAGAAAATGCATTCAAAGTAATTTAAACATGGTCAGGCAGACAAAAAACAAAAATTTTTTTTAATTTCAAAAAATATTATTTTACGATGGCTACGTTGATCTTTATAGGGGGGTTGGCGTTTAGAGTAGAGGCAAATTGTGATATAATGTGGCGTGTTATTAACAATACAAAAAAAAAAGTAAGAAACGCGTTTAATAAAATCGAATTGTGAATACCGACAGGTACATACTCTTGCAATGGCTATTTACTTGCCAGCTAAGCTAAGGCCGGTAGTCATACTATTGGCCATTAACAGTGATATTATGATGCTGCTGCACGTATATTAGCGGTTATTAATATTGGTTGCTGCCGGTTTTTGTAGCTGGTTTCGGTTCTGTACGATTGTTAAGAGCATTAATGGTAAATTTTTTTCGTATATAAAACGTGTGATAAAACAGAAACACCAGAAGTTTTTTTTTTTGTTGATGGCCTACAGGCCATAGTTTATTTTCTGTTTTCTGTTCCCATAATTTTTATTTTCCTTAAACAAATTGTATAAATTTCTTGTTCTTCTTCTATGTACATACAGGGTGGCTGATATATAATGCAACAAAGTAAAGCACTCTAATTTTTAATTTCTTTTTTCTTTAATTTTATTGTTCAAAAGCAAAAAAATGTTGGAAATAACATAGAATTTTAGAATCAATTTAGATTTGTTCGATTTTGGCCACCTTTGGTACAAATTATGGCCTAGAAACGGCCGACAGAGCCATCAGAGGCTGCATGAAAGTGGCTCTGCGGTATTTTGGCCCATCGACACTTTGACATTTGTTAGTGAGAACCTTATTCTCCAAAATTTCCCTGGCGCAAAAGCCCAACGTATTGAGATCCAGAGATTTTGGTGGACATTGTGTGGTAGAAATGAAGCAAAGAACCTCCTTCTTAAGTCATTCTCGGTTGACACATGCTGAGTCCTGTTGGAATATCAAGGGTCAGCGGCCGAAATGTTTGTCTGCCCAAGCCTTCAATAATGTCTTTAAAACATTTTCACGATAATATTCGGCATTAATTTTATAAGGCTGCTTTCGATAGCCCCATAAGGGATCGTGTTTTTGCCGCAATGTCTGAGCTCGGTATACCTGCTAAGCTGATAAGGCTATGCAGAATAACGTTGAGCAATTCTTGCAGCTCCGTCAAGGTAGGAATGGACCTCTCCGAACCTTTTGATACAGTGCGAGGTTTCAGACAAGGCGATCCCTTATCATGCGACCTCTTCAACTTCGTCATCGGGAGTGCATCGTAATGGCACTATTTTTCAAAAAAGTGTCCAGTTGCTTGCGTACGCTGACGACATCGACATCATAGGGCGTACCAAACGGGATGTCACTGCTGCCTTTAGTGCTATTGAACGGGAGTCTAAGAAGATGGGTTTGGCAGTAAATGAGGGCAAAACGAAGTATATGTTATCGACAAGTAGAGCCGTGCGGCGTATTGATTCACATATTACGGCCGATAACTATACTTTTGATACAGTCAAGGAATTCATTTACCTTGGCTCCGCCGTTACCACCGAAAATGATGTCAGTCTGGAGATCAAGCGCAGGATTACTCTTGCCAACAGGTGCTATTATGGTCTCAATAGGCAATTGAGTAGCAGAGACCTCTCTCGCAAGACGAAACTAATACTCTACAAGACGCTCATCCTACCCGTGCTTCTCTATGGCGCAGAAGCATGGGCCCTATTAAGAACTGATGCAGCTGCCTTGAGAGTATTCGAGAGAAAAGTCCTACGTAAGATCTTCGGTCCAGTGCGAGTTGGCGATGATTTTCGCATCCGATACAACAGTGAGCTGTATGAGCTCCTCAACGACATGGACGTTGTACAGCGTATTAATATCCAGCGGTTGCGCTGGCTCGGCCATGTCGTTCGAATGGAGGAGGATGCTCCGGCGAGACGAGTGTTTGATGCGGGGATCTGCGGAAGTCGGCGAAGAGGACGACCTTGTATCCGTTGAATTTGGCCCCACGGTCGATGAGTACAAGCGTAGAGCGACCATCGGCCATTACGGCGGCCCACACCATTACCATCGGCGGCGCTTGAATTCTGGTGGCCAATCGCAGGTGTAAATTTTCAGCTGACCTCTTTGGCATGTAAACCCTATCATTTTGTTTGTTTCCAAACTGCTCATTTGAAATGGCTTCTCATTAAAGAAAACTAAATTCGGTAACTGGCCACTTTCGTGCAAGCGAAGTAACTCCTTGGCTTTTTCCAGTCTTACTTTCTTCTTTGTCCATCGGTGAGCTCTTGCACTTTTTGGAACTTCAATGGCTTTAGTCTAATTTCATTTTTCAATATGTGTTGCATCCGTTCTCGGGATATGTTTAGCTCACGAGCAATTTTTCTACCACTGCGTCGTAGATTTCCATCAAATCTGGCCGTCACTTTTCGGATCATTTCTGGTGGTGTTACCGTTTTTTTTCGTCCACATTTTGAAGGCGATGCTACGCTGCCAGTATCACGATAACGAGCAATGGTACGAGAAATAAAAGATTTGTTCACATTTAAATGCTGGAGGGTTCTAACGATAGCCACCTTGTGATTTCCCTGCCAAATATAAAGCAATCACTCTATCACGCTTGAATTCCATTACGAATAACTTTTTTTCTGAATGCAATAGATCAAAATGCTTTTGCAGGCTTGTAAATAATGAAATGAACTGTCATTGGAATAAATCTGTCAGCTGTCAGACGAGCGGTTTACAAATGATAACAACCTGAAGTTGGTTGCAATACATATCAGCCACCCTGTATTCTATTTGATATGAGAAAAAATTTTAAAATTCTTTTTATGCATCTGCCTTAATAATAAAAAAAAAAATATGAATTTTTCTATGCATGGAAGGCTTTTAAGAAAAATTGTTTTTGAAACATGAGTAAAATAAATATCGTATATGAATATCATCTCCCTGTCTAATTGTGCATGTGTGTGTGTGTGTGGTATGTATGTTTTAATATTTTCTTAAGAATTATTGTTTCAAAAAAAATAAATAAAAAAGAGAAAGGAAAGAATAATTATTATTTTTATGTACAAATTTTTATGTCTTTGTTAATAGTGATTGTTTTTAATACGTCTTCATTCAACTCTCTCTCTCCCTCTCCAAAAAGGCTGCAACATATACTACATACATACGTATGTATGTGTGTATATTATATAAAACTAAGCCACAAAAAACTTTATCATTGTCACTGTCATTTTATGAAGTGTTAAGTGTTCCTTAGGAATAATAAATTTATACATGAACACTCTCTCTCTCACTCACACACACATACACACTCTGGTTCAAGTGATAAACAAATACACATCTACACACTATAAGTTTTGAGTAGAACATATTGTTTTATAACCACTTTTATATTTAAACCAAAAAAAAAAAAAAAATTCCCATCAGGGAATTTATTTAAGGAAAAAAGAAAAATCTGTTAATTTTCTTTCTTGTTGTTGTTATTTTCTCTAGTTTGTTGTTTTAATTAATTCCCTGGAGCCTTAAAGAAAATAAAGGAAAAAAACTTGTAAAGACAAAAATAAAATAATAATACAAGCATGATGAAAAGATGAAGAAGAAGAAAATGAAGATGAAAATTAAATAAATATTTTATAAGAGAGACCTGACACCAAGGTCAACAGCTTTAACTCAGGGCTGTTGAACAATTTCATTAAGCATTCCAACCAACAAAGTTTGAAAAAGATTTTTTTTTTTGATATTTTCTTTGGAAAAATTAAACATTAAATTTATATCAAATTACTTATTATGGAACTTTTTCAAACCGTATACATACAGTCAACCCTCCTATAACGTGGTACCATATAACGGGGTACTCTTATAGCGCGGTAAGCGTGTTACTTCATCCCATAAGTTCTTCCGCACAGCCTATGAATGAATAGTAACTAGATATTGTAAGAGGATTTAATATAAGTTTTATTTTCGACTCAAAAGCTCAGCAAAACAATAGCACTTGGATTTTTAATTTAAAAAAACAATGAATGAAGATGAACCAAGTGAGGATAAATATTAAAAAATTACATTATTTTACAAGTCTTTCTTAATTTTGTTGCAAGCCAGTCTTTTAGTTTAGTTTTTATTTCATTTTTTATCAATCCTTATATGAACTCTTGAATTCAATAAAAATAATTCATAATTTATCTTGCCATTTTGTATTTTTTGATCTCCATATAACGCGGTACGAATGATGTGATTTGTACTAATTCTGTGTTTCGTATAGAGCCGTTTCCATACAACGCGGAAGATGGTTTCCATAGAACGCGCTATAAATTAGCCCGGTTTGTACCTAAAATCTGAGTTTCTTATAGCGCGGTTTCCATATAACGCGGTACGCACTCATCGCGTTATAGGAGGGTTGACTGTATATATACCGTAACAGATAGAATTACCATTCAAAAAATGAAAACATTTAAAATCTCTGTTTGAAGTATTAAAGCAACAAATTTGAAAAAAAAAATAATTTTAGACGAATATTTTCTTTATCTTGATATATAAAACATATTTAACTAGCAGATTGTACCCGGCGTTGCGCGGGTTATAAAAATAATAATAAATAAAAATCCTGTTTCGAAACCGGCTTCTTAAAAAAGGCAATTTTTCAAATTAATCGGCAACCGGTTTATCAAATAACTCAGTTTTTTGAATACTCCTAAGTCCTAAATATAAATGCATGCAATTTGCGCGTTTTTCGCCCCTTTTCCCCTTTGCCGACCCCTTTTGGTCCAACTTTTTAAACAACACCTCCAATAGCTATTTGGGAAACTTAACCAACCAAAATCGTAAAAAAAAAGACCTTTAAAACCCATAAAATACCGCATTTATGCATAAAGTACTAATTTTTGCTCTTTTTTCCCTTTGGTTCCTTATTTTTAAAAGACTTATAGCCTATAATCTGCACCGACAAAAGCTCGATCAATATCCCAAATTTCAAGAAAATCGGTTCAAGCGTTCAGGCGTGATTCGGTATGCACTCAATTTGCCCGTTTTTGGCCCCTTTCCAACACCTTTGGTTCAACTTTAGAAACGGAACACCTCCAATAGCTATTTGGGAAACTTAACCATACTAAATCGTAAAAAAATACCTTTAAAACACATAAATTACAGCATTTATGCATTAAGGTATTAATTTTTGCCCATTTTTTCTCCCTTTGTCCCATTTTGTCTCCCGTTTTGGTCATAATTTTGAAAACATTTATAGCCTATAGCCTGCACCGACAAAAGCTCGATCTATATCCCAAATTTCAAGAAAATCGGTCTAGATGTTCAGACGTGATTGGCTAACAAACAAATAAAAAACAGACTTATAGTAAGATTTATAATATATATTAGGATTACAAATATTTGGTTACAGTTACTCATGTAACTTTATTGTACATCTAACGACGATATCCTTACATCAAGTATTTTACCTAAAAGGAAAAATTGGTTCCTGGGCACAGGAAGATTGAAGGCAACAACATAGCAAACGCACAAAAGCTGGTACAATAGCCATTCTAACAGAAATGAATTTCAGAAAAGAGATTTCTATTGTTGCCTTGAGTGAAAAAAATGAGGAATTGAATCCACTTGTATAGAGGCCGGATCCATTATGAACATATTCGGAACAAGATTTATGTCCGTCAAATCCAAAAAGAATCTATCTCAAGAATCTCATAGTAGCTACTAGTATAACAGGACACTAGCCTCTGAGCATACACAAGCAAACAAATTAACGGACGAGGAAAAATAGGAAGTCAAAGACTAGCTGTTCTGTCGTTGTTCATCATTGAAAAGACAGATAGGGACGATTTTTAGCACGCAGAATTTATCTACAAAACGTGTCTAGTTACAGGCGGTTTGGATAAATTACAGAAAGCAACAGAAGTAAATAAAGTCAGTGAGAGAAATTGGACAAACAGCAAATTCATCTGAACTCCGAAATAAAAAGGAGGCCCAATAAGTCCATGCCATATTGAAATTCCCGGTTCTTATCTAACAGTATAATTCGGTTCATGTCAATTGGTATTTGTCTGATGTCAAGAGTTGAATAAATTTCCTCATTTCGTTTAGGTTTTTGGTCAACGAAACTCTAAATGAGGAACTGCAACTACATCCTGAACTCTCGCCAATTTAAAAATAGAGTGTTTTTATGTAAAGGGCAAAATGAGGAACTTTTAAGACTATCTAGCAGATATTCGAACAGCTGGTTGCAAAATTTGGCAGTTGATAACAGTTTTCTTATGAAAGCTGCATTTAACCAAATTAGTTGTCATTTATTTATGCTCACTTACCGTAAGCCCCTCCTATTTATATTGCCTTAATGGCCTACCTACTATTTGTAATATGGTGGATAAATTAAAATAATCGGTCCAACGTAGGCGAAAAAATATGTATGTTAAGGAGTATCACGTACAGTTACAGCGAAATCTAATTTACATCTCAAAAACGTCTTCAGTAATTAGGCGCAATTTTGTATGAATGAGTATAGCAAAAAAAACAAAATTGTAAGACTTGGAACCGTACAAATCCATGTCAGATCCAAAAGCACACAGTAAATACAGAATTAGTCACTTGTGAGTATGGATTTTCGACTGGCTGCGTTTTCAGTCCCTATTTCATTAAGAACGATGATGACCAGCCCATCTGCGCCAACGGCAAGCGCTCTAGGTTGATGGCTATCAACTTTTTTTGATTTGATGATTGAAACATCAACATGATGTTGTTTCAACAGGTCAGCAATATGTGCCAAACATCTCATGCCACATTGGATGTTGTTTACAAGTGTAAATCAAGGGTAAATAAAGCACTAGCATCTCACGTGCCGGTAATGTGAACTAGTCAATGTTCTTAAATCGTACATAACCGGATAAATAGGTCCAATTCGGCCCGCTTTATGCGTTAGAATCATGGATGTTGTTTACAAGTGTAAATCAAGGGTAAATAAAGCACTAGCATCTCACGTGCCGGTAATGTGAACTAGTCAATGTTCTTAAATCGTACATAACCGGATAAATAGGTCCAATTCGGCCCGCTTTATGCGTTAGAATCATGGAATATTAGCAAATTTGGAATATGCTCCATCCGGAGGAACTGTAGCGGACTTATTCAAATGACTAAAGAATTGAGATCTTATCTTACACACCCATTTTATTTTATTTAAATTTAAAGATATGGAGCGCTTAAGCTATTATAAGTTTGACGGATTGGCGTATGCTGGCAATGAAGTGGCATTATCCAGCTTTACAAGCTGATCCAATAGTGAACATCAAACTAGCAAAGGTTCGATTATCAATCTCGACAGCACAAAAGCTAAATATACTAACTAATGATGGATGGCAGCAAAAGCCTTAGTACGGCCAAAAAATTTAAAAAATTTTTTAAAAGTGTCCAGTTACTTGCGTACGCTGACGACATCGACATCATCGGGCGTACCAAGCGAGATGTCACTGCTGCCTTTAGTGCTATTGAACGCGAGTCTCAGAAGATGGGTCTGGCAGTAAATGAGGGCAAGACAAAGTATATTTTATCGACAAGTAGATCCGTGCGGCGTATTGATTCTCTGATTATGGCAGATAACTAAGCTTTTGATTCATTTATCTTGGCTTCGCCGCTACCACCGAAAATGATGTCAGTCTGGAGATCAAGCGCAGGATTATTCTCTCGTAAGACGAAACTAATACTCTACTAGACGCTCATCCTACCCGTGATTCTTTACGGCGCAGAAGCATAGATGCTATTAAGAACTGATGCAGCTACCTTGAGAATATTCAAGAGAAAAGTCCTACGTAAGATCTTCGGTCCAGTGCAAGTTGGCGATGATTTTCGCATCTGATTTAACAGTGAGCTGTATGAGCTCAATAACGACATAGACGTTGTACAGCGTATTAATATCCAGCGGTTGCGCTGGCTCGGTCATGTCGTTCGAATGGAGGAGGATGCTCCGGCGAGACGAGTGTTTGAAGCGGGGATCTACGGAAGCAGGCGAAGAGGACGACCTTGTATCCGTTGGAACGACCAAATCAAGGAAGCCCTGTCATCAATTGATGTGACCAACTGGCGTAGGCGCGCAAGAAGCAGATGCGCCTGGAAGGATGTATTGCGGCAGACCGAAATCCGTTAATCGGGTTGTTATTTTATTAATTTATTTCTGTTTTATTAGATAATAATTTTTCTTTAATATTTTTCGTAAAACAAGAGAAAAATAAGACATGCACTCCATTTAACCCATTTGGAATTGAATAGTTTTCTGGTGGAACCATGAGCAAGTTTATCGATTGACTTTGTGCAAGAGTATTAAACGTTTGGGGACTTTTTGTGTCAAAAAATAATGGAGTACTAAGACTTTTGCCATCCACTGTATGTGAGGGACTTGATTAAAAAAAAATATTAAATAAAATGATTTATTAAGCAAGAAACAAAATTAATTAATTGAAATTATTTATTTTAATGGCTATTTAATATGAGTTTCAAAATGAACTGCAATCCAATCAAGAATGTGAAGCTATTGATAACAATAAAATCCAAATAATATACAATAAAATAAGAATGTTTTTTTTTTCTTAAATTTCCTTATCAAATCTTGTTATTATTATTATTGTTTTTCAACAATTTAAATATATTTTTATTGTTTAAGTTCAATATAGAATTTTATTTCTGTTTTTTTTTTGTGTGTGTGCAATATATGCTTTTAACTCAATAGCAATAGCAGTAGCAGTAGTAATATTCAGAAATACGATATTATGGCTCTTATCTAAAATTCATGGAAAAACTTTTCGTCTTTTTTACAATAAAAAGGAAAAGTTTCGTATTTCCTTCTTTCTCGCTCTCTTTTAAAAGATTTCATTTTTATTTTCTTCTTACAAACAATAGTAATAGAGGCGTTGAAGAAAAAAAAAGCTAAAATAGAGCACATGCCGAAGCATCCAATAACGAGTTATTTGCAGCAGTTATCATACCTATAAATGTACCCAGAAAGGATGCATGAATACCAAGTTTTTTTCATTTCTTTTATTTTTTTCCTTGCAGTGTTTTTGCCACACAAAGAAGGAAGAATTGAAAGTTTAATGCATTTGCCAAAAAATTCCAAATTCATTCTATCTTCTCTGTTCTTGCACAGAATAATTTTGTTTTTTTTTTTAATAAAATGACGTTGAGAAAAAGTGAAGATTCCGTTGAAATTTTATTTGGGGAATTGAATTTTCTGTTAAAAATTTTTTAAGTCGTTTTTTATTTTTATTTTGTTTGTGTTTTTTACTGCATGAGTTTAGTTTTTTTTATTTCAATTTCTTTTTGTAATATTATTTTGCAGTTTTTTTTCCAATTCTGAATACTTTTTTTCCTTTATTTTTGTGATGTCCGGAAAATGTGTGCGTCTGTGCGGAAATTGCATTTTTTTTGCGCAAATTTTGTTGGTTTTTCTTTCACTTTTTTTTGGCTGCCATACTATAAACAGTGATGAGCATAAGTTAGGTTACATATTCGTTTTATCCTTGAGCCTTAATTCTTTACAACAAAAAGCGAAAAACCTACATGCACTCCCTAATGCCCTCCACTGTAGACGTATGTATGTATGTACAGTAGCGAGTACAAAAAATGCAACACTGTGCCATATGATCTTTAATAAGATAAATAACGGTAACGGTAACTAATTTATCTATTTTCTTTTGCTGTTAATTCTTTCAATTATAAGTTTTCAAAGTAACCACAGTTTATTCCAAATTCTGCTTTAAAAAGTTAAATATTTTTGAATTAGTGAAAAAAGTGCAAATTTTTAGCGAGCAAAGAAATCCAACATAATAAAAAAATAGTTAAAGTAAGTTATTTATTTAATTATAATTGAAAATTTCTTAAATAAGTTATACAACATGTGTTTTGTAATAGAAGCACCTCTCAGCTCTCAGCTGACAGCAAAACTGCAATCATTAAAGCCTTAGAAGAAGGAAAATCCATGCGTGAAGTTGGACACCTCTTTGGTGTAAATCAATCAACCGTATGTCGGATTAAATCTCGATTTTCCTTGAGAAATAGTGTGGAAAGGAAACCAGGTAGTGGTAATCCTCGAAAAACTACCTCTCGCCAAGACCGCCAGATGATTGCACTGGTTAAAAAAGATCCACGAAAGACCGCAGTGGACGTTGCTAATTTCGCAAATGAGCAAATGGGAGTCTCTATAGCCGTTCACCCTGTTCGCCGTAGGTTGAAAGAGGCTAATTTGCATGCGAGACGGCCCGCAAAGAAACCTCTCATCAGTACAATCAATAAAAAGAAGCACCTGGAATTTGCAAAACGTTACAAGGATTGATCAAATGAACAATGTGCTAAAGTCTTGTGGAGCGATGAAAGCAAATTTAATTTGTTTGGCTCCGATGGGATAAATTTTGTTCGAAGACCGCCTGAACAGAGATATTCTCCAAGATATCAACTTCCAACCGTAAAACATGGCGGTGGATCAATAATGGTGTGGAGTAAGGAACGATATGTTTAAAAAAAATTATAGATTTTACGTCACGTATTTACCGGTGCGTTTTCCCGTGATGGGGTAGGTCCCTTAACTCAAATCGAAGGAAAAATGGACGCCAAGAAGTACTGTGAAATCCTTGGAGAACACATGCTTCCTCATCTGCGGGAAAAAATGGCTCCTGGTAGCATATTCCAACAGGATAACGATCCAAAGCACTCAAGTCGCTTAGCTCGAAACTTTTTAAGCGACAATGATGTCAATGTTTTGGATTAACCATCACAGTCTCCCGATCTAAACCCCATAGAAAATCTATGGGAGCTATTAGATCGGGAAGTTAAGAGGAAACATCCGTCAAATAAGAGGTAATTAGAAGAAATTTTGAAAAGTGAATAGGAGAAAATATCCATTAACACATTAATAGCTTTAGTCGACTCTATGCCTTCTACGTTGCAAGAAGTCATAAAAAATAAGGGCTACGCCACTAAATATTAATTTTGAGATTTTTTTTTTTGGAAGAATTACTATTTAATTTAAATAAACACATTAAAATTTATTCTGTTGCATTTTTATTGCTCCCATGAAATTCGCACTCTTTTTAATAAATGACAAAATAATATATCATTAATTAAAAATATTTACATAATGTTATTGATAATAGGTATCTATAACTGTAGGGATTAATAACCCAAAGAAATATTTTGAACTGGTCACCATTTTTTTAAAATTATCGCACTTAAAGATAATTTTACCCAACGTTGCATATTTTGTGCTCGCTACTGTATATGCCTTGTCTATGGTGTTTTGCAGTTATTGTCTGCTCCTACATATATAGTATAATGCCATAATATATGAATGCCTGTCTGTGTGTGTGTGTGTGTGTCTGTCTATTAAGGAAAACAATTTTATATAAATTTTATAAATTTTTCAAAATTTTTTTTTCTTCATTTTTTATCGAAAGAAAAGCAAAGCAAAAAAAATTGTTTGGAGAAATTTTTGTTCTTTGACTTTTTGGCTAAGCATTTTTATTGTTGTGTTAGCCCAGTAGTTCTACATTGTGTTACCACTTTAACCGCTTTTTTTTCTAGAAAAAAAGTATTTTTTTTTTATTATTTTCCTTACAAACAAAAACGACAACAAAAATAAATTTAAAAACTTCTTTAGAAAAGAGAAAAAAAAAAAAATAAAAGAAAATTGGAAAATAAAAAAAAGGACGAAAAGCAGAGGTGAAAGTTATGACAGTGAAAATTGCTTTGGAATTATCCAGAGGCAAAATAAGAAGAAAAAAAAAGTTTTAGAAAAAATCTAAAACGTTTAAACTAAAAACTGACTAGCATTTAAAGGCTAAACAACTTAAAAGCGATTTAGCATAAAACGTAAATAAAATCACACGTAATTATATAAAATTTGATTTAAAAAAGAAGAACATTTTCAAGCAGACAGTGAAAGTCACATTCCGATATTAAAACATGCAACCAACTGTCTTTCAAAGATTGTAAAAAAGTGATTAAATACGCTAGAATACCCATGAAATCCATAGGGTACCAATACATCAAATTACAACGGATCAGGATGAGAGATTCTCTCGTTCATTCATATATACGTACATAATTGGTCATTACAACCCTTCAGTTAGGATTACGGCATAGATTCCCACACCACTATAAAGTTTAAAGTCGACCCCGAACGATAGATGTTTGAGAAACATATCAGGGCAATTTTTTTACTTTCAGTGGTCTTACAAGAAATCTGTTAAGAGGAAATCGTCGTAGAATTATTTGTTCACATATTCGTGTTGATATCCAACCTGCGAATTGAACTGTGGCCTTACGTCCCATAAGTCGGTACAATACCTACTACACTACGGCGACTACACACACCTACATTGCATCAGTCCCATAATTAGCTTTCTGGAATCTAAAGTCAACTGATAATGATGGTAAGAGTTGCGTGTCTTAATTTTACAAAGAAGAAGTCGCCGCAGAAAAAAAGGTTTTTATATTTCAAGTTGTTCCAGATATCTGAGCTGATATTTGAACCACGAACACGGCTACAATCAGCCAACATAATACCCACTAGACTAAGGTTTGTATTATTAGTCGTAGAAATTGCGAGTTTTATGCATTGAATCATTGAATTTTTTCCAAAGAAAACGCATCTTTATCATTGTATGGAGTCTATGATTGTAGAGGACTTAGTTACAAATGATTACAAATTTACGAAACAAACTGCTCTAGTTGTCTTAAAACTTCAACAATCTTCATGTACGTCAAATACTAGATGTTAGACTGTAAAATAAAACAATGGAATGCAATGCCAAATATCAATAAATCTGTCATTAATCTCATCATCTCATGTCATCTCATCGCGTATAATTATTGGAAAGACTAAAAGAAAGTGTAAAAGAAAAATATTTCTTTATTTAAAACGTTTGATTGAATTCCTTTATATCTAACAGCAAAATATAATGCCTAAAATGCCTCACTCTCTCACTTTAATGAATTAATTTTATTCCATTGAATTTAATCCCTTTTTCATTCATATTCTGTGTGAGTATTTAAATTTCTTTGTTCTCATGTGAAATTCTTTTGAAAATTTTAAAAAGGACTTGATGCATATATAAATTTTCTAATGAGAAGCCGAATGTTGATTACAATGTCTCAAGGTTTTTGTTAAAAGAAAATATTGTAATGCGTGAAAATTTCGTATGAAATAACTTTTCAAAGTAAGGTGTAGTCAGAGGGTTCAAATTAAATACAGCAATCGATTGCAGGACATTGTTAGGCGTTTGTGAATTGCTCGTTAATTCTTTTATTGAAATATGAGTATTGATAGTTGTAGTAAATAAATTAAGGTTATTTCATATTTATAAATTTTCTCAGTATAAAGAACAAAGGACATTTAGCAATGCTGAGTAAGATTTGTCCTTTCATCATGAATAGATTATCAAACATCATTATGAATAAACTAACAACACTTTCAAATTAAAATGTATGTCTGTAAGCTTATATGAGAAACGTGTTTCTATCGAAAAATTATTTTCTGCGATGAAGCACAAAAAAAATCTGAATTTAGTGTAAAGAGCAGAATCACACATTTATTGTACTGATTCCAAAACCTTTAAGCCGACAGTTGAAGATGCATCTCTCAAATTGGGTGTCATTTATTCAATCTGTTTTTCTGAATTTGCTTGGAAGACCATAGATATTGAGCTGTAGAGTAATTGGAATCTCAGTCGAATTTTTATCGCACAATCATCCTCACTGATGGTGCCCATTTCTCAATAAGAAAGGTAGGTTTGTTTGTTTACCTTTCCATTTTCGAATGAAACTAATCCACATGAGATGCAACAGCAACCAATTCATCATGAAAATGTTATTCTTTAATAAGGATTTTTTGATTCACATTTCGTTGCGAGCAACGTTGTCCAGGTCATCACTGTCAACAGCGACTAAATTATTTTGGCCTGAATTGGGTGATCTGAACAGGAATGATAAGTTGTTTCAACCGAACAGAGGAATATGCCTCAGAGCTCAACCCGCGTTTCGTAGTCTGCACTGTAACGCGATCATGCCAACAAGATCGAGCGATTTGACATCGTTACACCTATTCTTGTTGGGTTTCCTTAACCCATATGTGCTCAGTGCCCCATTTTTAAAACGGTAAGGATTGGTTTTTCGTGGCTGGAGGTGCTCAGTGCCACCAAAATTGGGGTGCTGAATATTTCCAAAATGGTACAATTTTTAGTGTTTTATTTTGAAAAAAAAAAAACATTTATTTTATGCCATATAGATGGATTCCAATAAATACAAAAAATCCATGTTTTTACGAGAAAAAAAGTTGGGCACATACGGGTTAAGTCATAGTTTATGGGAATAAGCTATAGACCATATTAAGCCATATTAAAGGACCTTATTTATGGTTCGAAGTTATCGAAAATTAAAGTCAGCGTAGTCTAGTAAGTAGTGTGTTGGCTTATTAGACGTATTCGAGCCCCAGGCCAGACATCAAAGCAAAATACAAAAAGTATTTCTTCGGCGATTTCCTCCCAGCAGATTTCTGGCAAAAACCCTGAAAGTAAATAAAACCTGCCATTAAAAGTTTCTCAAAAAAAATCTGTCGTTTGGAGTCGACTTTAAACTCTAGGTCCCAGCGCTCATGTATAAAAATTAACACACACCATAAGTGGTGTGAGCACCTAGGTCAATAATCCAGATTAAAGGGTTGTAGTGACCAATTTCAAGGGCATTTCAAGTGTCCTCGCGATGCCGAGGTGGACGTTTGAAAAGTACCATATGCAATAGGCCTTTCAAAGGAATTAAAAAGTTTTAATGATGTCTGATACACACGAAGTAAAGCGCAGCATTACATACATACATAATTGGCCATTACAACCCTTCAGACAGGATTACGACCTAGCTTCTCACACCACTTATGTTGTGGCGGGACCTACAGTTTAAAGTCGACTCCGAACGACAGATTTTTGAGAAACTTTTCATGGCAATTTTACTCTCAGAGTCTTTGCCAGAAATCTGCTGAGAGTAAGTTATTAGACATAAGGCTAGGGTGCCAAGTCAGGCATCAAATTGAAAATATGAAAATATTTCCTGGCCGACTTTTGCTCAGGAGATGTCTGGCAAAAACTCTGAGAGTAAATAAAATTGCCATGAAAAGTTTCTCAAAAATCTATCGTTCGGAGTTGACTTCGAACAGTAGGTCCCACCTCTCATGTACAAAATTTTCAGAATAATTTGCGATAAATAATAAAACAGTTTTATTTAAAATATTTTCAAAATTTAAAAATTTCCATTATGAAAAATTTTTATTGCTTGAAAAATTAAGGAAAAATTTTGCTTTAAGCCAAATCCTTATTTTTTGCTGACAAGAATATTTTTTTTTCTTTTTTGGCAAAATTGGTACATAAAAATAAATTGTGACAGTAAACAAATATTATGAAAATAACATAAAATTATGCTATTGCAAGCAAGCATTTGAACTCGATTCAGTAGAACTAAAAAAAAAAAAAAGAAATGCAAGCAAAAGTTTGTTGGCGTCAATGGAGAAAACTAAGCCAAAAACCTATTTGGCTTAAGGCCACAATTACACACATAAAGAGTTTAAATAAATAAATGTGACAAATAAAACGATAATAACAAAATCATAAAGAATATTTCATAACGAAAGAAAAAAATTTATTTTTTTTTTGTTTTTGTTTTTAAATTAAATTTTAAATCTTCTTCTTCTTAATATATAAAAATGAATGCCACTTTTCGTTGTCATTTTATAAAACAAGAATAAGTGAGTCCTTATCCAAGCCAAATGTTTAGGCTTTGTTCGGACTATTTAGTAGATGGTTTATGTGAAGTTTGCCACTCCCACTTTTACGCCCACATTTTCTATTTATCTAAAATCAGAAAACGGTTCCATCGATTTGACTAATTTTTCTTTCAAATGTTTGTATTTATCCATTTAAAGTTTTCATCAAGAGAAAATTTTGCCCCGCCCACTTTTGCGCCCACTTTTTTTGAAAATTACTTAAAACGAATTAAATCTTAAACTGTGGCATTTGATTATGTTATGATCTTTAGCTAAAGTTGTTGCGCATGGGCCGATAAGATTTCTAAGTTGGTATTATCAATATCCGATAGGTGGCGCCATTGAAATTTAATTAAAATGAATTAAATCTTAAACTGTGCATTTGATTATGTTATGATCTTTAGCAAAGTTATTGCGCACGGGCCGATAAAGATTTCTAAGTTGGTATTATCAATATCCGATAGGTGGCGCCACTGAAAATTACTCAAAATGAATTAAATCTTAAACTGTGCATTCTTTAACAAAGTTGTAACGTATAAGACGACGGAGATTGGTGCGATTAATTTCCGGTGGACGGCGTCACTGAAAATTATTCAAAATGAATGACAAGCAATTGGTCGACCTACACCCCAAGCACGGTAGAAAATGGCATTACGAGCCTTAGAATCAGACGAGCACTGTGACTGGAAAATATTCGAGTATATGCCGCTGAGACCCGTTAATGCATGAACCACTTGAACAAAGAGAAGTGAGATTAGAAACTGAATCATCAGGACAAAATCAATAAAATGATTCAAAATTAATTGGACATTTGTGTAATGCCTTTCCATTCAAATTTATTTTAGTTGGGGGCGCAGCAACACGTTCAGGGTACAGCTAGTTTTACATAAATGCCAGTGTTTAGTATTTTTTTTTGGTTAAAAATAAACATAACAGGTTTAAAAATTTTTTAAAAAGTTTTCTCTTTTTATTTCTTTAATGGTGTTTATTTGTTAAATCGTGTTTTCTTTTATTTTCCATATCTAAGCCACACTCCCTATTTAGTGGTGTTGGTTTGTGGGGCATTTGAATCCCTATTTAAATTTTCTTTTTTTCTAATCTTTTTAACATATTTATCTTGTCTACTGTTATTTTACATAATTTTTCATTTTAAATTTTTGTTGTTTTTTAAAAAAAAAAAAAAACAAAAATGTTAATTGAACTTTTGTGTCATGTCATTTGTTTTGTTGTCTCTCTCTTCATTTGTCATATGCCGTAACTGTGTGACAAAACATATCATTTCGTTGTAAATTTTTCTTCATTCTTTATCAAATTCTTAACGTTGTTGTATCTGATAAAAAAAAAGAAGGAAAAACAAACCAAATAAGGTTTTAAGCTTTTTTCTTTTAAGACTTAGCCGATGATGGTACATAGTTTTTAAGCATCTTAAAATCATAAAATTAAAACAAATTTAAATAGGCTAAAGATGGCAGTTAGTAGTAGTTATTATAAAATAGAAAACAAAAAATATTTATTTAAACAAAATTTATTTCACTACTTAATGTATTTACAAAGTATTATAATGAATGGTCTTGTATTGTGTGGTATTGTAGAACAAACCATACAGCCATGGTTTTTAAAATTCTTACCACTTGGGTGGTTACAACAAGACTTTGTCATTTAGAAACGTAACAATTTGTTTTGGTTCGTTTCAATGTTTGTTATTTAAACAAAAAATTTTTTTTTGAATAATTTATGAAAAGGTATTGAAAAACAAAAAAAAAAAAAAAAATGAGATAAAAGAAAATGAGGATTAAAATTAAATTAAAAACCTAAACAAACAAGTAAAATTTGTTTAAAGTTTTTCCTCAAACACCAGGGTAAAGAATGACTGGATTGACTACATTACTGGGTTAGTAAAAGAGAAATAGAATGTAATTGATTAAGGAGTTTAAGTTAAATGGAAAATAATTAATAATATTTGAAAATTGTTTAACAAAATCAAAAATCATTCATTTATTCCTGTATTTGAAGGCCAAAGATTATAACGGGTGATTTTTTTGCTATTATCCTTTTGGCATTACTGGTTTAAACAGCTCCCGCACGTTTCGTGTTTTGTTTCACTGGATCATCATCTTAAAAACCAACAACGCTTGCATATCATTGAATTTTATTATCAAAATATATGCTCTGCTAAGAAAGTTCATCGCACGCTGCTTCCATTTTATGGCCTGTTTAATCGACCCATTGAAGCGGCTATTCGGGCTATTGTGATTAAATTTTGCACCAAATTTACATTGTTGGACATTAAACAACCAACACGCTTACGTAGAGTGCGAACTGAAGAAAATATCGCAGTTGTAGCGGCCAGAGTAAATGATGACAATCAATTATCGATTCGTCGCCGTTCGAAGTAATTGGGCTTCTGTTACTCAACAACGTGGAAAATTTTGCGGAAAGATTTAGGTATGAAGCCTTACAAAAGATTTGCATGACAAGTGGTTTCAACAAGACGGTGCCACATGCCACAAATAAAATAAAATAAATATTTTATTTCACGTTCAGGACCGGTCAATTGGCCGCCTGGATCGAGCGATTTAACGATTTTAGACTATTTTTTGTGGGGCTATGTTAAATCTATTAGAAGTAGGTCTAGTAGGTAGTGTGTTGGCTTATTATACGTAAAAGCCAAGTATATATGAAAATATTTTTTCGGCGATTTCCTCTTAACAGATTTCTGGCAAAAACTCTGAGAGAAAATAAAATTGCCATGAAAAGTTTCTCATAAAATCTGTCGTTCGGAGTCGACTTTAAACTGTAGGCCTCGCTACTCATGTATAAAATTAACACACACAACATAAGAGAAACTAGGTCAATAATCCTGACTGATGGGTTCTAATGACCAATTATGTAAGTTAAAGCTCATGTCTATACAGACAAGCCCACTTCAATTTTATTCGTGAGATACCGGCCGAAATGTTGGAAAGAGTATGCCAAAATTGGACTAAACGAATGGACCATTTGAGGCGCTGTCGCTGTCAACATTTGCATGAAATAATCTTCAAACATTAATTTATATGGACCGTACTATCGATTCAAATAAAGATTTCGTGTATTTTTTTTAATTTTTTGCGTTTTTTTTTTGAAAAATTTTCCTATAGCTCTTAAAATATCACCCATTATTTCAATTAATTCAGATTGTATTGTATTTATTGCAGATGAATTGGTAATCCATTACCAAATAATTTAGAATTTCATTCATAAACGTTTCTATCTTTGACATGATAACTCACATATGATGTTACTTTTGGATTTCTTCGCCTATTGTCTAACAAATATTTCGAAAAAGAAAACTATTTCCAAGGCACTATAACAAGCTGAGTCGCCGTAGTCCAGTAGGTAGTGTGTTGGCTTATTAGACTGAAGGTACGTGTTCAAACCCCATCAAAATGACAATATTAAAATATTTCTTTGGCCACTTCGCCTCAGCAGATTTCTGATAAAAGCTATAAAAGTAAATAAAATTGCTATGAAAATGTTCTGAAAAACTGTCGTTCGAAGTCGATTTTAAACTGTAGATTCTGCTATTCATGCATAAATTTAACGCACACAACATAAGTGGTTTGAGAAGCTAGGTCGTAATCCTCACTGAAGGGTGTACTATATTTAACAAGCTGAAGTAAGAATCACGGACGCTATAGATTAGGGATGCCAAACAGGATCTAGGCTCAAACGAATTTTGTTGTCAACATACGCTGCCGTTGAAAAACACTATTCGCAATTAACATTTGTTGGTAAAATAGTTCCAAGATAGCTGTATGCAGCTTGTAAATATTCACCTCTACTACCTCTTGATGTAAATAAATCTATTTCTTTGGACAGTTGAGTATCTAAATCAGTTACCCTATTAACTCGCTTTTCAGGTCTCTTTCATTCTTCGATGCATCAACTAATGCCTTTTTGGGTTTTCCTCATCTGAGATACTGTTAACGAAGTCGAGTGATATAGAAATTTTTTTTCAGGATCTTTTATAGGGTCAAAATACATATGAATTCACAATCCCGAAAATGCCGAAAAATCGCGGGATCTCTTATATAGATATGCTTAAGGATGATACGACAATAAGCGTAGACAATTATAATCCGTAACTGTTTAAAGACAATTTAACTGTTTCCACCAACCGCAATAATTGTAATTCGAGCTACTCATTTATAACGTTAACACTTACAATGTAAGTAGTGTGAGAAGCTAGGTTGTAATGATCAATTGTGTATGTATGCATAAGTGTAAGGATTTCTTTGTAAATATTTTACAGTAAAATTCGAAAAATCTAAACAAATAAAATATTAACATCCTGCATCATTGGAAGTTACTGCAAAAATAAATCAATAAGTTTTACTCTTTTGTAAACTTACATTGCACAAATAAAACTCTCTAAATCTCTGCAATAATTTATTTATTTTATTTTTTATGTATGATACGAGTAAGTAACCCATTTTAAATCTTATTTTTGTTTTAAAATATCGTTTTTTTTTTTTGTTTTAAATTTATTTTCATTAATGTTTGGAAGTTGCCAGTGTAGAATATCTGTTAAAATAGTATGTACAGCACTGGCAGTATCTAAATAACAACAAAAATTTTATAATTTATTTCGATAATTTCTGTTACATTTTGCTTGGTCTTCCCTCGAAATAATGATAATGTTTCAAAACATTAAATAATGGCTAAACAAATACTTGCTCTCTCTTACAATAAATAATTTACTACTACTACTGCTGCTGCTGCTGCTACTGCTACTACTACTACTACTACAACTTAAAATAGCAGAGAAAAACAAATTGAGGTCATTTTTACAGCAATTTTTTTGCTATTGCTATAGATGTTGCTATTACTGTTGCTGTTTTTTTGGGGCAAACAACTAACTATCACGAGAAAGATACTAAAATTACCCCCAAAAAAAAAGGAAAACTGGGTACTCTGGTAGACAGAGAGTGAGAGAGAATAGCAAAGAAAGAGAAACATTAAAATGATATTAAATAAAAATTATTTTGTAAAAGATAATGTTTTTTTTTCTGTACAACAACAAGAACAACAAACAGTTAATATATATATTTGCAATAAAATATATAGAGAGGGAGACAGAGAGAGAGAGAGAGAGAGAAAAAAATTATAAATCACTTATTTGCGTGTTTTAGACAATGATAAAAAAATATTTTGTTTTATATTTTGTAGCAAAAATAAAACAAATTTTAAATAATGTTTTCTGTTTCGACAGAACAAAAAAGACATTAAAAATATAATCACTACTGGAAAATACTGTATTAGAACGACCAAAAAAATCACAAAAAAATAAAGGAAAAGAAATAAAAACCGAAATAAAAATTTTTTTTCAAGCACAATTAAATGGAAAAATTATGTGCGTGTTAAAGTACTATACGAAAGATAAATTTAATTGGTAAATGAATTAAAACTTAAACAAAAAATTACAAACATTTTAAATTTCATGATAATAAACCTAAATTTTTAGTTTTTTTTTTATCACAAAAAAAAATTCTTCTACTACACCTCCCACTCCCTCATTGCAATAAATCTTGAAGGGGCCTATGCTATAAAAAAAAAGAGAAACTTTTCTGACTAGCCTTGCATTGATGGACGAAAATATTTTTGTTATTTCTTTTTATAATCACCAATTAGCTTGAGAACATCGACAAATATGCCGAAAAGAAATGAATTTTCTAGCGTTTGCTGCTTTATTCTCTTCACATCTTTTGAAAGTGACAAGATTTCTACACCCCCAAAATCTATTGATAAATTATTTGTAATAAATTTTAGAAAATCGAAAGAAAAAGAAAAAAATTCCAAGAAAATGACAAAATTAAATAGGCCCTTAAGTCATTTCTCATCGCCTGGCATCTAAACAATACAAGCACATGCATGCTCAGTTAAAAAGTTGGAATAAATTAAACACCCAACGAAAAAGCTCACGAAGCCAATGAAAATTTAAATTTATTTTTTGTCTATTTTATAGAAACTTGTTGTGCTTATTTTGCCATCTCGAAAATCACCATTACGTTGTGCCACTTTTAAAGTTTTTGTAGATACAAACTCTTGCAATCTTTGCCATCCAATGCCCAGCCCAATTAAATTTTTTTTTAGTTTCATTTTCTTTTAAGGCACACATTCCCAAGCGTATAATTTTCGTTATAAGCAAAACAGCATTTTAAAATAAAAAATCAGAAAAAAAAAGAAAATGAAAATAAACTTCAAATAAAATAAAGAATTTTCTTGTTGTAGTTTTTTTGTAGCAAATTCAAAAGACACTTTCTTGCCATTGGGCTGATAAGCTGAATGAAGACCTAGAATGTTGACCAATTGAAAGTGTTTCGTTGATTTTGTATTAGAAAATTGATTTCTTTTGAAGTTGAGACAAAAATAGGAAGTGAATTTTGTAAAATAGAGAAATTATTTTAGATATTTGAAATGGAATCAAGGAAATTTTAAGCCTATCACTCTAATTACCTTTAATTTGGCGTGAAAAGTTTCTCAAAAATTCTGTCGTTCGAAATTGACTTCAAGTAGTAGTAGTGGTGCTTATGCCTTAAATTAACACACACAATATAAGTGGTGTGAGAAGCTAGATCGTAATCCTGACTTAAGAGATTTAATGTCCAAAGACGTCAGCAAAATGAGAGGTTGAAACCCTAAGTATTTTTATGGCTAAAGCAGGCCACAAACACATAAGGTGAAAGGTAGCCCTTATCTTAGAACCTATTTCTCCTACAGAGAGATTGCTGGGAATCCAAAGTCGTTTGCCATGCCCGCTAGAATTGCTATTCGCTGGCTGTAACAGTTTAAAATCCCTTTCATTTACAGCTCTGGCATAAATATACACAAGCGTAATAATATCATTACGCCCAACGACGATCTCTCTCTTGCACATTATAAAATGGCGGTCAACGCGGTTACGAAAACGATATCTCTCACTCTTGCACAAATGGCGTCCAACGTGGGGCCTAAAGCGATATCTCTCTTGCTTGCACATTATAAAATGGCGCCAACGTGGGGCCTAAAGCGATGTCTTGTCCATTTCTTGTCCATAAATGTCCGGCAGAGCCTAGCAATATTGCACGAACGCTATTGCCTGCTTTTAAAGAGATTGAGTGCATAATTTAACTCAGGCAATCAAAGTGCCTAAGCCCTGCGTAAGGCAGAGATTGCAAGTTCTTTATCGTCTCTGGCAAGCTCATTAGCAATGCAATTTCCTACATTCCTGTGTCCAGGAACCCATATGAGAGTTACCTTTGAATAATGCAAAATTTTTCCTATCGAATATTCGGCATTCATGGACGAGGACTGACATGGAAGCTACTTGCATTAGGGATTGAATGGCAGAATGACTGTTTCAATAAACCAAGTAATTTTCAGGAAAAATACCACAACCCAAAAAGCATTGTACTGTTTTCGAAATACTCGTGATATGTGCATAGAAAACACTGCAATAGTTGGGCAGTATCATCAGCAATGTATGTCAAGAAACAGATATTGGGTTACCTTTAACTGATTCGCAATTTTCATGGGAAAATGTTGACATTCATGGACAAGGACTGACATTGAATCTCAATCTGGTTGTTACAATAAAAGTCTTCAGTAAAAATCCTGCCAACCAAAAAACATTGTTTGCCTATACTTGGAAAACACAGAAATGCTTAGGCAGCCTATAAAGAATTTTAATAACACAATCCTAAATAAGTACAACACAGTCCCCTTTCTCACGTATCTAAAAGGCATTGTAATAAACCTCTAGGATCCCATTAGGAAACTCCGGATCTTTGTATATGATAGAGGCATAGCATACTTCTGAAAGTAACGACGGAGATATAAGGAGTGCGCACAAAAAAAAAATGGGCGTACTTTTAAGCTTATAACTTTTATCATAATTGAAGAAAATTGAATATTTTTACATTGCTTTTGTTAGTGATCTGTTTCAAAATCCACGTGCTAAATGTAATTTCAATAGCAAAAATAGTTTTTTGAAAATGAGCACTCAACGTCGTAAAAAAATAATTGAAATTTTCAATGAAAAACTGCGCCTGTTGCAAAAAACGATTGCTAGACTCGCAGGTGTTAACCAAAAAACAGTTTCTAAGGTAAGAATAAAACAATATAAGGAGTCTTTGAGTATTGAGAGAAAGAGTGGAAGTGGAAGAAAAAAAGGTTTCGCCGACCAAGACAAAGCAAGTAAAATAATTCTTATTTTTCTAAGACACCCAAAAATGTCTGGAAGAAAAATGGCTTAAAAAGTTCGGTGCTCTGAGACCATTTTATACGTAAAAAGAATTCAAATATTATTTACTTTAATTGAAATATGAAATGAAAAATTCGCCACTTAGTTTTATTTCTATAACGAAAAGTGTAAGTCCAGTTTTTTTTTTGTGCGCACTCCTTAGTTATCATTTATTCACACAAAATATAAAATTGTTTAATCAAGAGTTTGGCCAATTTACCATGAGCCCCTTAAATTTTACATCGCCCTAATGTTCTACCTAGAGACTATTCACAGTATGGTAGATTAATGCGAGTCTACTGGTTCTGTAATCTCTCAAACTACACTTATACGTAAATGACAAAATATGTCGCAAAATCATAACTGTTCGTGAAGATGTTCAGAAGCAACCGAGCCACTCAATTTCTTGTTTCACGACCTAAATGGCTTTCACGAACAGTTGGCAGCGCACCCAAAATTTCGTCAAAAAATCATCTTCAACGAAGAGGTCTAATTCTGGATGAATGACTACAAGATAAAACAAAATTATAGAATTTGGTTCCATACAAATCCACATGTGATCCAAAAGCATACAAGGGATACAAAATTAGTTACTCTTTAGTATGGATTTTGAACGCCAACGGCAAGCATATTAGGTTGATGGTTATCATTTTGTTTTGATTTGATGATTGAAACATCTTACTTACTTACTTAATTGGCCATAACAACCCGATTAACGGATTTCGGCCTGCCGCAATACATCCTTCCAGGCGCCCTCTGCTTCTTGCGCGCCTACGCCAGTTGGTCACACCAATCGATGACAGGGCTTCCTCGACTTGGTCCTTCCAACGGATACAAGGTCGTCCTCTACGCCGACTTCCGCAGATCCCCGCATCAAATACCCATTTCGCCGGAGCGTCCTCCTCCATTCGAACGACATGGCCGAGCCAGCGCAGCCGCTGAATATTAATACGCTGTACAACGTCTATGTCGTTGAGGAGCTCATACAGCTCACTGTTAGATCGGATGCGGAAATCATCGCCAACTCGCACAGGACCGAAGATCTTACGTAGGACTTTCCTCTCGAATACCCTCAAGGCTGCTGCATCAGTTCTTAATAGGGTCCATGCCTCTGCGCCATAAAGAAGCACGGGTAAGATGAGCGTCTTGTAGAGTATTAATTTTGTCGCACGAGAGAGGTCTCTGCTACTCAATTGCCTATTGAGACCAATTGATTGAAACATCAGCATGATCAAATGTCTGGAAGAAAAGTGGCTCAAAAAGTTGGATGCTCCGAGACATTGTTCAGAAAAAAATTTTATACACAAAACAGTAAATAAATAAATGTTTTCTCATTGTCCCCTGCAAACACTACCGGTATCATTGGTTAGAGGATATACAAGAGTGCACAGAGGTTGCTTTTTTTAGGTTTTCTACAATATTTTGCCAAAAACCGCAAAAGCTCATATTCGTTACAGAATGTTGTCAATTGAAGAAAATTGAATATTTTTACATTGCTTTTGTTAGTGATCTGTTTCAAAATCCACGTGCTAAATGTAATTTCAATAGCAAAAATAGTTTTTTGAAAATGAGCACTCAACGTCGTAAAAAAATAATTGAAATTTTCAATGAAAAACTGCGCCTGTTGCAAAAAACGATTGCTAGACTCGCAGGTGTTAACCAAAAAACAGTTTCTAAGGTAAGAATAAAACAATATAAGGAGTCTTTGAGTATTGAGAGAAAGAGTGGAAGTGGAAGAAAAAAAGGTTTCGCCGACCAAAACAAAGCAACTAAAATAATACGTATTTTTCTAAGACACCCTAAAATGTCTGGAAGAAAAATGGCTCAAAAAGTTCGATGCTCTGAGACCTTGGTCAGAAAAACATTTTATACGTAAAAAGAATTCAAATATTATTTACTTTAATTGAAATATGAAACGAAAAATTCGCCACTTTGTTTTATTCCTATAATGAAAATTGTAAGTCCAGTTTTTTTTTTTGTGCACACTCCTTAGTTATCATTTATTCACACAAAAAATAAATTATTTAATCAAGACGAATGTTCAGTTTGGCTAATTTGCCATGAGTCCCTTAAATTTTACATCGCCCTAGTTTTCTACCTAGAGACTATTGACAGTGTGGTGGATTAATTCGAGTCGACTGATTCTGTAATATCTCAAACTACACTAAATGACAAAATATGTCGAAAAATCATAACTGTTCGTGAAGATGTTCAGAAGCAACCGAGCCACTCAATTTCTTGTTTCACGACCTAAATGGCTTTCACGAACAGTTGGCAGCGCACCCTAAAATTCGTAAAAAAATCATCTTCAACGAAGAGGTCCAATTCTGGATGAATGACAACAAGAAAAAACAAAATTATAGAATTTGATACCATACATATCCACATGAGATCCAAAAGCATACAATGGATACAAAATTAGTCACTCTTTGGTATGGATTATGAACGCCAACGGCAAGCATATTAGGTTGATGGTTATCATTTTGTTTGATTTGATGATTGAAACATCTTACTTACTTACTTAATTGGCCATAACAACCCGATTAACGGATTTCGGCCTGCCGCAATACATCCTTCCAGGCGCCTCTGCTTCTTGCGCGCCTACGCCAGTTGGTCACACCAATCGATGACAGGGCTTCCTCGACTTGGTCCTTCCAACGGATACAAGGTCGTCCTCTACGCCGACTTCCGCAGATCCCCGCATCAAATACCCATTTCGCCGGAGCGTCCTCCTCCATTCGAACGACATGGCCGAGCCAGCGCAGCCGCTGAATATTAATACGCTGTACAACGTCTATGTCGTTGAGGAGCTCATACAGCTCACTGTTAGATCGGATGCGGAAATCATCGCCAACTCGCACAGGACCGAAGATCTTACGTAGGACTTTCCTCTCGAATACCCTCAAGGCTGCTGCATCAGTTCTTAATAGGGTCCATGCCTCTGCGCCATAAAGAAGCACGGGTAAGATGAGCGTCTTGTAGAGTATTAATTTTGTCGCACGAGAGAGGTCTCTGCTACTCAATTGCCTATTGAGACCAATTGATTGAAACATCAGCATGATCAAATGTCTGGAAGAAAAGTGGCTCAAAAAGTTGGATGCTCCGAGACATTGTTCAGAAAAAATTTTATACACAAAACAGTAAATAAATAAATGTTTTCTCATTGCCCCCTGCAAACACTACCGGTATCATTGGTTAGAGGATATACAAGAGTGCACAGAGGTTGCTTTTTTTTAAGTTTTCTACAATATTTTGCCAAAACCGCAAAAGCTCTTATTCGTTACAGAATGTTGTCAATTTAGGCAATTTTAATATTGGATTCCCCTTTACAATATTCACACGGAAGTTTGGTAGTATGGTAATAGGTATAGCCTTCAGAGATCAGCAATGAATCGTTTTTCTGCTACTCAACGAAAAGTGTAGCTCTAGTTTTTTTTTGTGCGCACTCCTTATTATAAATAAATAGGGTCTTGCAACAATGCAAGCAATGGAATGCTTTTCCATTTCTCTCTTCTGTAAAAATAAAATTCTTATTTGGGGATTGGAAACTTTTAAACGGAAGCATATAAGTAATATGCTTAAGAATGAAAAATTATTAAATTTTTAACACAATAATTAAAAAAAAAAATATTTTCACACAATAAAAATTTTTTTCTGACAAATTCTAACCACATGTTCAGATCAAATATCGAAATGAAGCAGTTTTTTTTTTAAATACAAATTATTTTGTAAATAAAAACAAATTTCTTGCAACATTTTTCTTTAATAATACAGAATTTTGGGAATTCATAAACAAAGAATTAATTTTTGTTTTTTTTTTGCTTTATTTCGTAATGAACAAAGCAAAAAAAAAACAAAAAATTCTTTGAATTCCTTAATTTCAGAAGAGGAATTCATTCCCTTTTTTGAAATATTTAATAACACTTAATTCATCTTTGTTTTGAGTCATATTTCTGTTATAATTTGATTTAATTTTGTGTGCGTTGTTGTTTCTTTTTCTTGTTTTTCATGTTTTTTGTTGTGTTTTTCCTTAATGCCAACTTAATTTTTCTTTCTCTTGTATTTGCCACATCAAGCATGCAGCACAAGCAGCAATTTTAGCATCAGCATCGGGCAACAACAACCGAGTTTTTGTAATGGTGTTAGCGGAGTCTTATTAAAAGGGAAATAAAATGTTGTGAGTGTTGTTTCTCTCGTTTCTTTTTTTGCAATTTCAGTGTGATTAAAAAAGTATTTCTATACAAAAGTTGAAGGTGCTACACATGGATGTGAGAATGTGCGACAGTTGCAAAAGGCAGGCAGGCAGCAGGCAGGCTGGCAGACGGCAGTCAACGTTTAATTTTAAAAGAACATACTGCTGCTTCACAAGGAGGATTTTTTTTTAACATTTCAATGATGGGTTGGTTGTAGTAGCTGACTTGGCTGTTTTTATTGCTGTTGTGCCTTAATGTTATTGTTGTTGGCATAGACCATATATATATAGATACATACTTATATACAGATTTATAATCCTATACCCGCACTCTGACTCTATAGAATTCTTAATTTAGCAAAACATTTGTCATTATATCTTCTGAATGGTTGGAAAATGAATGAAGCAAAATACGAATGAATTAAGAAATGACTGCTAAAGTTGAAATCATGTTGTCGTTGCTGCTACCAACAACATTCACTGAAAGATTTGTGTACATACATATATGAAACGAATAAAACCAGCAATGGCAATAGCAACAGCAACACCAACAACATAATCATTAAATGATGAGTATTTTTTTTTTTATTCTTGTTTCCTATACAAGAAACAGTATAAACTGTGCAGTACTGTGCGCCGTTTGTATGTATGAAAATGTGAAAATTTAATGAAATATTAAAATTATTCAAGCAAAAATAAATTTAAAAAAAAAATACAACAACAACAAAGATAATAATAACAACAGCGGCAACAACTAACAGCCAGCACTCAATCAAGCAGAAAATGAAAACAAACAAAAATTAACTAAAAACTGAAATGAATGAACAGCAGCAACAGCAGCAGCAAATGCAGCAACTAAAATAAACAAAAATTTAAAATAAATTCTGTTGAAAAAACGAAAACAAAACAAAACAAAACATCACAATATCCAACATAGACAATTGCAAAAATTAAAGGAACAACATCAGCAACACTAGCAGACAGAAGAGTGATATACAGTCTGTCATAATAAAATGTAAACTGGCATACAGGGTGTACTCTATTTAGTAATATATTGAAGAGATCACATACAGTAAGGGATAGTAATTGAATTTCAAGATTTCTTCTCGAATTTCTGTATACGAAAGACTTTATGTATCCCCACAGAAAATAGTCTAGTGTGTGAAGAAAATGTTTGATTCTGGTGATCAAGGCTTAATAAACTCATCACTTCTCTTCACTGATACGTGATAGAGATACTAATTTGGATTAAAAGATCCTTACTTGGTACTTTGCTGCATGGACTGTAACGTTGTTATTTTCATCGATTGAGAAAAAGGATGTTCTAGTGATACCAGATGCCTACCAGAGATCAGCAATGAATCGTTTTTCCGCTACTCATAAGCACTCATGCAATTTTGAGTATAAATGAATCAACAGAAATGAAATTCAACTACACTGATTCATTCGTACTCGCTGATTTATAAGTATAAGTATAAGTAGCAATGAGTATGAGTACAATGTTGACATCAAACTCACAACATTCGAAATATATTTAATTCATACGCGCCCACTCATTCTGATTCATAAATTTAGGAAAATATTTATGATACTTATTAGTGATTCGTTTGATTCGAATCATTCATCAAAATTTACAGCCTTTGTTGTTGTTGCATATACAAACAAAGAAGAAAGGAAAGATAAAGACAACAAGCACAGCATACACACAATCTTCTTGTGAGTATTGAAGTGCTCATAAGCGAATCATTCTTATTTTGTGCTTCGTATAAATGTTAATTAGAGACGAGTCGAAGTCAATAACATGAGTATTGGTAAATATGAATACGACGAGTACTTTCAACTTTGAGTATGAGTAGTATGAGTATCATATTAAAATAAGACTGAGTGCGTATAAGTATCCAAAATTATAAGTGTGACTCGAATCTACTCATCGTTTTGAATACTTATTGCTGATCCCTGATGCCTACAAAGAGTGCATCTTTCAGGTTACATTCCACTGCCTCTACAACAGTAATTCTGTTTGTTGTTATACCACGCAGTGCAATTTTGATCATAAAATCAACTGATTCATTAGGAAATGGCAAACATTCCATACATATCGCTCCTTTATTGCAACATAGTCATATCTCAAAAAAACTTGAACTTGGCAAAATGCGATTTAAGTTTTCAAGACATAAGGCCTATGATCTAATTGCCGCAAACACTTTTTGCTATAACTTCGGTTCAGCTTGGGATATAAAGTTGATTTTTTTTTTCAACATGTACAGAAGGTCTAAAAGAGCAGTTTTGCTTAAGTAACTACAAATATTTAATTTTTTGAGATATGACTATGTTACAATAAAGGAGCGATATGTATATACGTAACTAGTCAGAATTACGACCTGGCTTCTGAAATCACTTATGTTGTGTGCATTAATTTTAAACATGAGTAGTGGGGCCTACTGTTAAAAATCGTCTCCGAACGATAGATTTTTTTTGGAAACCTTTTATGGCAATTTGCTGAGAGGAAGTCGTCGAAGAAATATTTTTTTTCATATTTCGTTGTGTTGCACATGTCTGAACTGGAGTTTCAACTGTGGCCTGATGCCTAATAAGCCAAGTCACTACCTGCTTGACTGCGGTTACTTCATTCACTGTACTTCACATTTAAAACTGTTCAGTAATGCTCGAGGGAACATAGAAGGTGGCAACATGACTGAATTCAAACCAGATTTAAGTAATGCTCACTTAAAGTTTATACAAATGCGAAAAAAAGATAAGAGATTGAAAACTTATGTTCAGATTTCACCAGAGAAGAAGCTAAGGATACTAGGCACCAAATATCGTGCATTAAAACCACTGAAAGGCAGAATAACAAAAACGACTAGAAATCGTATGGTACAGCAGGCACAAGGGATATATAAAAGCATCTAAGTGATCATTGCTTCAACTCAAAAGAACAGAATTTTTAAAATGCATTTTAAACCCAAATTCGTTATGCAAGGTAATCCGCTGTTTGAGCCACTCTCTTTGTATAACCGCTTCTGTTAAGCTTTAACATTTTTGCGTATATTTTTTGCTTTTTTTCTCGATTTTATTTAAATATTTTTAAATGTACTCACGCTGTACTCATATATACACAGCAAGCATACAGCACAATCAGTGATAGTTTAGTTTTCAAATATTTTTTCTTCATTTTTATTTTGTTTATCTCATCGCTCTTATATATTTTACTTAATATCAAGACTGAGTACACTTCAAAAGCATAAGTTTCAACATCAGCAGCTACATCAACAGCATCTTCATCGCCTCTGCCTGCCATCATATGTATGTATGGATATGGTATTCTGACAAGTGGTGAAGTAAAGGATGAGATATACTCTGTATGGATGGAGAATATGTATGCAAACATACATGTACTGGCCTGTAGAATTCAACAGCTTAAGCTGAGTATTTTAGCTGCATACATGTCTTTCAAACATTTGAATATTTATTTATTTATTTTGTTTTTGATGTCCCCCATTCCCTTTTATATTCGAATTAAAATTGTGATAGCCCCTGTTTCCATTGTCATTATTATTATTATTATTGTCTGATGATGATAATGATGATCAGCTCTTATACTTCCTAGTTTTATAAATACTTGTTTCTGGAGTTCAATATTGTTTTTCTGTTTCTGTTCTTTTTTTTCTTTATTTTCGGTGTTTAGCGATGATTTAAAATTCAGTGCTTCAGAGTGCTTTTCTTAAGTTCCTATTTTTCCTATTCGGTTTGTTATTGTTTGTTATAATAATAGCAAATGATTAGCTTAAATTGGTTTCAATTGACTAGAGTTTAATTCCCAAATTGATAGTTTCATTTCGTTTCGTTTCGTTACGTTACTTTTCTCTTTCCATCAAACTGGCGTTTCTTTATTCTCTTTTGCATACCCTACAGTCAAGTAGTTACGAAACTTATTGAATTTTTTTTTTTTTTGTTAGTTCTCTAGCAACCAAAAATTTTTAAATTTCTAACAAAATCGCTTCTTCAATTCAAAGCTCTTTACTACACATTTAAATACAGAAATTGGAAATCTATTCTTTCCTGTATGAAAAACCTGAAACGTATACACAAGATATTTTTATTCAGTAAGAAAAAATCCCTTTTCCAATTATTTTGAAACAGTAATGGCATGGATACATAGTTGCCAGATTTGAGGATTTATCGCCATTTTGACGATTTTTAATGTGTCGATTTTAACATCATATATATTATTTCTAAAGCACCGTTTTTTGTCGGTTGCAAATATCTCCCATACCACCGCATCAAATTTAATGAATGATATCTCATTTGAAAGCTTATATCTAACACTAATGGCGAAAAATAATTAGAAATTGAAAAATTATTATTTTCATTGATAAAAATGATATTTTATATAGATCTGCATAATAATACTGTTGTCATTATGATTATATGTTATTGTTCAAGTGTGGTAATACAGGGCCGCTTAATAATAATGCAGTTCTACATAATATAGTATGTATTAAAATCCATTCTGGCAATACCGCTATTTACTATAATGCTGTTTATTACTAAGTCAGTGATATATAATACGCAAATTAAGTTGTAAAAAGCTGCTTTAGCAATACTTTGCAGTAGTTGTTAGATCAAGTACGCTAAACAGGGTCGCTTAACTGTAATGCTATTCCACATAATAATATATAAAGTTGTAAGCCATTTTGGTAATGCCGTTATTGTCGTGACATTGTTTGTTTTATGAAGTGGTGTAATACGGGTTAATCAATGGTACCAGGCTAATCGTGACCAGGCTATAGGCAAAAATTACACCTTTTGATCCAACTGTGCCTTTTCGAATGACACGAAAACAAATCCCTGTGAAAGTTGCTTTTGCTATCACGATAAACAAAGCACAAGATCAAACCCTTCAAAAGGTAGGATTGTATTTACCAGAATCGGTCTTTTCATATGGGTAGTAATACATTCCTTTTTTCTTTATTTTCATTTTATGTTACAAAAATTACAACTAACGGTGCGAAATATTCGCTCGGGTATCTAGTCTTTTTGAATTTTCATGCCGATTTTGTGACGATTAGTTTTACGATTTCCATGAATGATTTTGACGATTTATTTTCTAATGTTTGATGCTTTGATGCTTTATTTATATGGCAGCTATGCATGGATAGAATGATTTGGAAGTTTACAGTTGTTGCGGAGCAAGTTCTGTTTACGTTTATGAGGACAAATTGAGGCCAAGAACACAGCAAGAAATCAATGAATAACTTAATGAAAGATATGATCTTGAATGAAATTTAAAGAAAATGTAGGCACAAGCATTTACCTTCAGTTATCTGACCTGCAGGGTATTTCAGGTAAAGATCATCACCCATCACTATGAGGTGTTAGGGTTTTAGTTGCAAATTTTATAATTTACTCTGACTTTAAACAGACTGCCATCAGATCTCGAGAATTTTTTAAACAAATTTTGGAACATCCGTTGTTAAATTTTGTATTGATTCCAAGGGATAGACAGGTGGTACAATTTTCGATTAAGCATGGGTGCTTTCCTTCAAATGTATAATGAGGATCATGAGGTCGTCGGTAGAATTAAGTCGCATGCCGTATCACTAACTTAAATGAGAATCTCAATCGTAACGCCAATAAGTGCACAATTGTGATTCTCAAAAGCATGCGACTCCTCATGTGTCTGTACCATATTAAAATCTTCAGTGGTTCTAAACTTTCCATTTTGTGTTTTCTGAACTGAATACTTCCACAATAGAAAGATTCAGTTTTGAATTGGTCTAGTAGGCAGTGTGTTGGCTTATTAGACGTGAGGCTTCGGTTCGAACCCCAGGTACATACATACATAATTGGTCATTACAACCCATCAGTCAGGATTACGACCTAGCTTCTCACACCACTTACGTTGTGTGCGTTAATTTTTTATACATGAGCAGCGTGCTCTACAGTTTCATGGCAATTTTTACTCTCAGAGTTTTTGTCAGAAATCTGCTAAAAGGAGGCCGCCGAAGAAATATTTTCATATTTTCGTTTTGATGTCTGACCTGGGATTCGAGCACGTAGGATTACACTACGGTGACTAAACGAAATACTTGATCTCAACAGACTTCTAGCAAAAACTCTCAGAGTAAATAAAATTGCCATGAAAAGTTTCTCAAAAATCTGTTATTCGGAGTCGACTTTAAACTGTAAGTCCGACCACTCATGTATAAAAACTACCACACACAACATAAGTGGTGTGAGAAAGTAAGTCGTAATCCTAACTAAAGGGTTGTAATGATCAATTTTATATGTTATGTCTGATTTGTTTCCAGGGCTGTTTGATCTTCATTTGGAAGGTTGGCTTGATCTTGGTAGTTAGACCTTACGATGGTAGATACCTGACATTCCATGACAGAGATTATATAAATTTTTTTTTTTATTTAACCAGTACTCAGAGGAAGGCCTCTACTCATGTAGTGCATTGTGCAGGTTTTAGGGAAGGTGGAAAGAGGGAAGATGCGAACGGCAAGGAAACGAGTTGCTGCTAGGGGACTATAAAATGGCCAGTGCCATACCTTCACCATTATACAGTCTACAGCAATCGTGCCCAAGAAGCCCGCAGTTTCTCCCACTACTCCTGTTGTGTGTGTTAATTTTATACATAAGTGGCGGGCCCTATAGTTTAAAGTCGATTCCGAACGCCAGATTTTTTGAGAAACTTTTCATGGCAATTTTATTTACTCTATAGAGTTTTTGCCAGAAATCTGCTGAGAATCAATCGCCGAAAAATACTTTTTGTATTTTTTATTTTGATGTCTGGTCCGGGACTCGAACCCTGGCTTTACGTCTAATAAACCAGCACATTACCTACTAGACCACGGCGACCACTAATACGAACTCTGTTTCGCCGTAAAATTTTAGTTTAAGATAAATGCACAAGCTTAATTGGGGTACAAGCTTCAGTGGAGTGATAGAGTGAGGTTTCTCCACATCCTTTGCTTATGGATAGTTGCGCTAAACGTTATCGTGTAAGTCTTGTCAGTATATCTTTCACAAAAATCGTATTTTTAACCCTAAAAGCCTTACAAAAAAATTGGTCAGAATTTAACCTTTAAGCTGTACAGAAATTAACCAATATTTGTGATCTACCAATATTGTGATCTTTATTGTTTAGGGTATTATTAAAGCCGTTTTTGTTGGCTTTTAATTTCCTTGCATCTTTAATGTTATTGTTATTGCTGAAGCTACTGTATCTGTTGTTATTATTGTAAGGTTTTGTTGTTGTTGTTGTTGTTGTCAGACTGAAATAGTTTTTATTTCTCTTTTATTTCCCCTGTTTTTCGTATTCTTCGTTATTATAAAAGTTTTTCGATTTCCATTCAGTCTTTAACTTTTAAATGAATTGAACAGCATAAGCAGCAGCAATAGCAGTTGAAAAAAAAAAAAAACAAGAAGAATCTTTTAAATCAAACAAAGCGCTCCTCTTTCGGTGTGTATAAATTTATAAGGGGGGAGTTCTTTATTCGTATAATTTTTTTTTATTTTTCTGTACTTGTTTGTTTGTATATTTTATAAAATATTTTTTGTTTGTTATCGTTTTTGTTGTAGTAGTTGTTGTTGTTGCTGATTTTTATGAGGGTTTTCTTTTGATCAAAAGCAGTTTTATTTTATTTTTCATTCTTTTTTTTCACTTTATTGGTTTATAAATTGTTTGCTTTTGATTAGTCAATAAATGAATGCCAATCGTTGTCTTTTAACGGATGCTTCTTTATTCTCTTTCTTAATTTTTTTTTTTTATTTCTTTCTTGTTTTGTTCTCTGTTTTTAACTGATTTTTATCTTTCTTTTGAAAGCTTTTCTTCTTTGATGCACCATGAATATATGGCCAATGAATGTTTGATTTAAAGTGTGTAGGAAAAAACAAAATTTACAAAAAGATTCCTTAAAACTTATCTTCAAGGACAAGGTCCGTTTTGTAAGCATTTGTCTAGAGCCAAAAATAGAAGCGTAATTTCCAATCAAAAGATATGGATTTCGAAACAAAGCGAAATTACAAATTGCATTTCTGATGAGCTTACCGGGGACAGGTAAAGGAATTACACAGTTAGTTTAGACCATAACCACTCATTGTAGGGAAAAGCTGAATCTTGTTAGCAGCAAGATTGCGTTTATACATTAATGGCACAACAACGATCCCCAGGGGCCACTGTTCTTTTGGTAGACATCAGGGATCAGCAACGAGTATTCAAAACGATGAGTAGCTTCGAGTCATACTTATAATTTCTGATACTTACACGCATTAATACTTATTTTAATATGATACTCATACTACTCATTCTCAAAGTTGGAACTAGTAGTCGTATTCATACTTAACAATACGCATGATGTTATTGACTTTGACTTGTCTCTACTTAACATTTATACGAAGCACAAAATAAGAATGATTCGCGTACGGACACTTCTATATACTCACAAGAAGATTGTTTGTATATGCTACCACAACAAAGGCTGTAAATTTTAATGAATGATTCGAGCCACTCGAATTACTTATAAGTATTTTTCTAAATTTATGAATGAATCAGTAGGCGTATGACTCAAACATATTTCGAATGTTGTGAGTTTGATGTCAACGTTGTACTCACTTACTCATTTACTTATAAGTTAGGACGTGTACTTGTCAATTCTGACAAGGACAGTACTCGGTGGTCGAACTGACCCATTGTACAAGTAAGTATTATAAGTATTTTTCTAAATTTATTCAATCAGAAAGAGTAGGCGTATGAATCAAACACATTTCGAATGTTGTAAGTTTGGTGACAACGTTGTACTCATACTCATTCTAACTTATACTTATAAATCAATGTTGTAGCGAGTACGAATGAATCAGAGTAGTTGAATTTCAATTCTGTTAATTTACTCATACTCAAAATTGCATGAGTGGTTATGACTAGCGGAAAAACGATTCATACCGAACAATATGGCATTCTAGCATATTACTCTTGAAAGAATTGTGTACCTAAGGCAATAGTTGATTCAGTGCTCTGCTCTTGTCATAAAAAGACAAAGGTGGACCAAAATATCTTGGTTTTCTTTAGGAAATGTTTGATTGCGGCATCAGAAAGAGTGTTCGCAAATTATTTAAGCTAAGAAAAATCTACAACGAAATAGTTCGTTTGTTTACGATCAGACAATTTTAATGTTAAAGAAGTACCTCTCTCTTTGGTCGATCAGTCACAATCATGAAAAATTGAAACACTGGACAGAGGAAGGAATCTAGGCATTTATTAGCAACAGGTTTAATAAAGTTTGAGTAACACTGATAAATTTAAATCATAAAATTTCCTTTGTCGTAGCGAATGCTTATGAACAATGATAAATTAAAGACGTACGAAGAAAAATAAACCATCGCCGCTGGAAGATTGTCACCAAGAAAGATTGCCACTCTATGTCTCGTAAGATTGGAGGGGAAATACTTGACAAACTGAACAATCGTTTGATTTTGATTTTTTTTAACATCAATAAGCAAGGCTGAAGGCGCCATGTTCTAGTATAAATTATAAGGGTAAATAAAATTACCATGAAAAAGTTTCTCAAAAATCTGATTATTTATCTATGCATGTACAGTCAACCCTCCTATAATGCGGAGAGTGCGTACCGCGTTATATTTCAGGTACAAACCAGGCTAACTCATAGCGCGTTCTATGGAAACCATCTACCGCGGTGTATGAAAACCGCACTATAAGCAACACAGAATTAGTACAAATCACATCATTCGTACCGCGTTATATGGAGGAAATACAAAAGGCAAGATAAATTATATATCATTTTTATTGAATTCAAGAGTTCATATAAGGATTGAAGAAAAAATTAAATAAAAACTAAACTAAAAGACTTGTTTCCAACAAAACTAAGAAAGGCTTGTAAAATAAGTTATTTTTCCTCACTTGGTTCATCTTCATTCATGGTTTTTTTTTAATTGAAAATCCAACTGCTATTGTTTTTCACGGTACTGTCTCTCGGCTGAGCTTTTGCGTCCAAAATAAAACTTATATTAAACCCTCTTACAATATCTAGTTACTATTCATTTATAGGCTGTGCGGAAGGAACTTATGGGATGAAGTTGAACCCAAACCGCGCTATACGAGTATCACGCTACAAGAGTACCGCGTTATAAGACTTACAGCGCTATAAGAGTACCGCTTTATAGGAGGCCTATTGCAATTTCAGCCCTGCGTCATATGGAAACCGCATTCTGAAGGTACCGCGTTATAGGAGGGTTGACTGTAGTATGTAAGACTGAAAAAAGCAAATAAAAAAATAATAACGCCAGAGTAAAGAAATCGTTGACACTGAAGGAAACAAAAAGAGCAAGAATCAAAATTTAATTCCTACTGTTTTACACTGATTGGTAATGATTATATCAATAAATATTGTTGGAAGAATAAGCTCGTTATTGTAGAAGAAAAGTTGTGTTTTATTTGGGAAACTTTGTAACTTTAGGTTAGTTGAACAACCAATCCAAGAAAGTAACTATTTAACTTAATAAATTAAAACATTTAGGGCCATTATCACAACTTGCCGTTAACTAAAGTGTGGATTTTAATAGGCAAATAAACTGATTTTCATTAAAATATGTGGAAAGTTGTTTTATTAAGGTAATGCTATCGCCATTGCTCCAGCACAGCCATATTTTTGAAAAAGTTAACTTTATTTTATCAATAGGTTGTAATAACGAAAACAAGTTAAAGGGGACTTTAAAGTTGACTTTAGCTAAAGTTACCTTTTACTAAACTCAATTTTAATGGCAAATTGTAATAATGGCCTTTAGAATGCAAACTAAACTGTTCAAGAAAAAAAAGGGTTAGAAATTAGGATCGTCAATTAAAAGTTATTTTATTTTCATATAGGAGTACATACAACCATATGATCAATTCTTATGAGAGAAATTAAAAGAAAATTTAAATAAATTTTAATAGTTTTAAGCAGTTGAATGCAGTTACATTCTTCGATTATATTTAATTAAGTGAAGAGGATTTGTTTAATAATTAAAGTTTAATGCCTTTATGGAAATCATTTACATAAACATGTAAATTATTGTGTTTGTAAACATATGTTATGGTAATAATATTTTATTTTCTAAACAATAATTTATGTTTTTTTGTTTTTTTTTTTTTAAATAACAAATAACAATTTTTCAATTTTCCCCCCTTTTAAGCAATTTAAGGGAACGAAAATGGGAAAAACGAAAAACATACATAAATTCAGCCGCAACTCTAGCGGTGAACAATTAAAAACTACAAGAAAAAATTAAATTAAAAGAAAACCACACTACCAAACAAACAATAAAAATTTAAATCGTTTGGAAATGCGAACAGAGAGTGAGAAGAAAATAAGAAAAGCTATAAAATAATATTGTATAGGGAGCACACAATAATATAAATCTTAATAAAATAACAGAAAAAAAAAGAAAAACATCACGTGAAACCAAAAGGAGAAGAAGGGAAAGGCAAAAACTTTAGGAATGGCTGTAGTACCATGTATCAGGGCAGTATTCTAAAGGAAGAAATGAAAAGTGAAAAGGACTATGTTGGAAAAGTAAAGGAAAAACAAATAAAGTTAAATATGGAACAAATGCTCTGGGAAAAAATAGAAAATAAATGGAAAATAAATAAAAATTATGACAAAGCACTCGTGCTGCAATAAATGTATAAACAAACAGACAGACAGACAGACAGTCTGGCAGAAGAAAAACAAAGAGACAAATATTAAAAATAAAAAAAAAACGTAAAACGATTTAAATATTGTATATGAGACTAATGCCTTTGCTCCGGTTTGTATTATTTTCTTTGGGAAATTAAAAAGAAAAACAAACAAAAAAATGTACAAGAAAAACTGATTTTTATCAACTAACCAAGCGTAACCGTTGGCAAACACTTCCTAAATCACTTGAAAATAACCGACACCATATCCCAATAAGAATAGCAACAAAACTGAACGTCATGCCACTTGAAATATAAATTTTATTTGGTTTTTTTTTTTTTGATTGTTGTGTTGTATTTGTTCTTGTTATTTCTGTTTATAATTCAAACGCAACGCATAGACAATAATATTTCCTGTGCCTTTAAATAAAGATGGGCCCTTATACTTGTCTAAGCGTTTAGAACCCACTTAGAAAATAACAAAAACAAAAAACCAAATGAAAATATATTGTATATCATCATGGCACAGTGGTATAGAGATATAGAATATATCTTTAGACAAGAGCTAAAGAAAACGTTAAACAAAATATCCTGATGTCGAGTTTTAGCAGCGAGATTGAAGTCCTTCCGCTTGATATCATAAGCATGATTCTTTCTATAACTTGAAAGATTTCGAAGTAGATACTCGACAAAAAGCAGTGTAGTGTACATCGATACTTAGAACTTTGTGTCTAGATTTAATTGATTTGGAAAGTAGTAAGAAGAGAGAGTATACCAAAGCAAATCAAAAATGCTATTTACGAGAACTCAGTGTTCTTAGTTCACTACATTCTGAGCATTTGTCAATCCGTTTATATTCAAGTTGTAGTCAAATAAATGAAATATTCATCAGTTCAATTATTTATCATCGTTTTGTCTGATTCCATTCACCGCGCCAGTTCATCAGTACGTCCTTATGTCAATTCAACACTCTTCTAAGTATATACCGTGTTGTCGGGCGAAGCAACCCAAGCTCCGGATTCCAAAGAAATTATGGACAAGAGCATAAACTTTGACTCTCTTTACGGACACTTCTTACTTGTCCATCGTCAGCTTCATAGGGTCAACCACAATCACAAGGTATCCAACATCCAATGGTTTAACTCTGTCATGCCATTTTGAATGACAAGTAAGTGTTGGTAGAAATTCTGTCAACCAGCTCTTCCAAAATTCTTCCGCAAATAATTAAGATGCTAGGTGGAATAGTCTCAACACAACACCTGAATCTTCATACCCTGCAAATGGTTTTAATCCACTAGAGGTACCCAGCAAGAAATGATTTGGAGTTAGAGCCTCTATGTTTTCGCATTCAATGGGGATGTACGTTAGTGGTCGGGAGTTTATTATGTTCTGGAGTTGACGCCCGTGTTCATAACCTGTTTGGAATCTGGAACTTGGGTTGCTTCGCCCGACAACATACTGTGTTTATTAAAATGCTTCCTATCTTTAAATTGAAATAAAACAAAGTGTATGTGAGATATCATCAATTTAATCGCTTGAAGGGTCTATTGATAACAATATGTGTGGCATACAACATCGTTTAAATGATTGACATGGCTTCCGAAACGTCATATTTTCCATTTTAAAACGTTGGTATGGGTTATCTTGACTTTTGGAAGTGCTATGGTTAGTGGTTTATTCACAAGCCACCATTATTAAAAAAAAACACCAGAACCAGTTTAACGGAGGTAAATAACCCAATGCCCACTCGAAATGACCCAACTCTTAAATCGTTTGCTACAATCCTTTACTCAAAGGGTTACGTTCTAGCTTCCCATACACTCATGTCGTGTGTGTTAATTTTATCCATTTGGAGCCTAAAGCGACAGACTTTTGAGCAAAATTTTCATGTCAATTCTATTTACTCTCAAAGTTTTTGCCAGAAATCTGCTGAGATAAAGCTGCCGAAAGAAATATTTTTTGCTATTTCGTTAAGTTCGAGATGTCTAAGCCAGGGGTTGGATCACACTTTACCTACTAGACTACGGTGACTTTGTTGGTATTCAGATCATGTATAGTGTTCGCCGTTGGCAGTGATTGCCTAGACAGTCCAAAATGATCATCAAAAAGTGTCTTACTCGGTATGAATTGGACGCTCTTGGATGTGAAGTGGATTTGTATCGATCCAATTTCGGAAATGTGGATTGTTCACACATGTATATTATCATCATCGGAGTCTCCGTAGTTTAGCAAGTAGTGTGTTGGCTTATTAGACAGTCCAGACATCAAAATAAAATACAAAAAAAGTATTTCTTCGACGATTTCCTCTCAGCAGATTTCTGGCAAAAACTCTGAGAGTAAATATAATTGCCATGAAAAGTTTCTCAAAAATCTATCGTTCGGAGTCGATTTTAAACTGTAGGTCCCGTCACTTATGTATAAAATTAACACATACAACATAAGTAGTGTGAGAAACTAGGTCAATAATCCTGACTGAAGGGTTGTAATTACCAATTATGTATGTTTTTACCATCATTCCTAAGGGGTAGATTGCGCCTTATAGAGGTTTCGTTAGTCACTACTGTACGGGTGCATCCTGCACTGAAGATCGGACTATCACTCAAGTCGTTTATAAACGAATATTTGTATATTGTATCCTAACCTCTGTACATTGGGCAACAAATTTCAGTTCAAAACCATCGAAGGTAAAATAGTTCTACACTTTTTTGACTTTCCAAATCACAGTGCATTTTTTGAACCGCTTTTCATTTACTATACAGAGTGTCGTAGTAAAAACATAAATTATATTTACAATGCGAGAACACAGCGACTGACAGAGAGACAGAGGGAGAGAGGGAAATTTTTTCAAAATAAACAAAAACACATACATACATAGTATATAATCATAAAAAATAATAATAAACCAAAAAAAAAAAAAACAAAGAGGAGAAAATAAAAATAAAACAAGAAAAACACTTAAGCGCCAACCAGCACTTCATTAATTTATTAAAACAACAACAATGACGTGAGCAAAGCAATGTAAACCAGCAGCAGGCAGCAATGAAAACAATAACAACATATTATTATAACAAAAGATATAAAAATGCTCCCTCTCTTACACGCTCTTTGAATCACTCTCCAACTCTCACTCTTCGGGTTCTGTCTCATTTTATCATTATCTGTAGCATAAATATTATAACGAAAGGAATAACAATAATATTGGTACACGTAAATTGCGTGTTTTGTTTCATTTAAAAATTGTTTAAATATGAAAATTATTTACAGTTAAACAAGAGAGAGAGTGAGAGACAAACACACACTAACACATACATAAGTAAGCCACTGTAGACAAACACCATAACATTGTTATTATCGACAATAACCAACATAAACGATATGAAATATTTTTATTCCTTTACATTGTAAATGTAAAGAGAAAATAAGGCATTAATAGGAAAGAAGAAAAAGAAATAAAATAAAAGTCACGTTTATTGTAACAGTTTGCCAAAATATAAGAGAAAAACGGTAAACTGCTAGAGAACTTGTTTGTTTGTTTGTTTGAGAGAGACTTAGGTTAGGTCGGAGTGGTAGCTCTGATATCACAAAGCTCACTTGAGCACGGAATAGCAAGAAGTTTGTCTACGAAAGGGCTGCACATCAAAAGCACGACTATCCCGCATTGGAAAACCAGCCAGAAAGTTTGATGAACGAAGCTATATCCTTGACGTCAATAGATGATAGCTCCATTAAGCTAACAAGGAATGGGGAGCCAAATAACCTATATAGACACCTAGCAACAGACGGGCACTGGCAAAGAAAGTCAGTAACAGTTTCCTCTTCCTCCGTGGGCCTGCATCTACGGCAGAAGTCGTTAAAAGGGAGCCTCATCATCTCAGCCTCAATATCTGAAGGCCCGGGTTCGTATCCCAGGTCAGACATCAAAACAAAAATATTTCTTCGGCGACTTCCTCTCAGCAGATTTCTGGCAAAGACTCTGGGAGTAAAAATTGCCATGAAAAGCTTCTCAAAAATCTGGCGTTCGGAGTCGACTTTAAACTGTAGATCCCGCCACTCATGTATAAAATTAACGCACACAACATAAGTGGTGTGAGAAGCTAGGTCGTAATCCTGGCTGAAGGGTTGTAATGGCCAATTATGTATGTATGCATTATCTCAGCGTGATGCAATGACCCGTAAGCACGGCCACTACAGTCGAGATGACGTCACGATCGAGGCCATCCATCCTGGGCCAGGTGAGTCTAGCTGTGGAGCAGGACTCCTCATTGACGCAGGAAGCAACATCCGCGCAATGGTCAACTTGACCGCGGCAAGTGGGATTCAACAAAAGAGAATTCCGGAAGGAGCGCACCAGCTCTGACGAGCTCGTCGACCCTACAGTTTCTCGGAACTTCATTATGCCCTTAGCATGTAGAAGAGTGATTCTGATTGGTTTGAAATTCTTAAGGCCATTACTACAACTTGCCGTTATAGTTGGGCTTATTTAAAGGTAACTTTAACTAAAGTGAACTTTAAAGTCACCTTTAACTTCTTTTCGTTATTACAACAGATAATATAAAGTTAAAGTTTTTCAAAAATATGGCAGTGGCGGAACGAAGTCGATAACACTGTTCAATTATACAAGATTTTTTTTTTAAACTTAGTGGCAGCAGACGGACATTTTTTTTATTTTATTTGTTTATTTAGTTTATATTTGAAGTTGCCGTCGTGTTAGTTCAAACATAAAGTTAACTTTAACAGTTAAAGGTAATATGATCCTCACTTTAGCTTAACGCTCACTTCTACCATGTTGTCTACTTATAATAAAGAAAATTAATTTATCTGTTCTTTAAAATCCTCCCTTTAGTTAACGGCAAGTTGTAATAATGGCTTAATAAAACTATTATGAATAAGAGAGAGTGAGAGAGAGAGAGAGAGAAATACAACATGAATCCACAGTTTCTCATGTCCTTTTCAATACTATTCAACAGCAAATTTTATAATTGCAAGTATTTTTGATCAAACTCTTGATAGTAACTTAACTAAACTATAACGACAACAGCGAAGATGAACGGGTTTTGAATACAGTCCACTTATAAGACAACAATTCAGCAACTTACACTACCACCGAAATATTTGCATAAACTTATAGGCAACAAGCAAATTCCTGTTACTATATCCCTACAGTGCTAGAGTGTAATACAATATTTCGCTTATTTTCTGGGTTAATCTCTAAGGGGTCATTGTAACACAAATTTTTGGCCATAAAAATAAAACGGAAGAACATTTTCTTTCCTTTTTTTTTATTTTGATAGGTAGTAATAGTGTTTTTTAGAACAAGTTTTATGGAGTATCAAAAAGAAAAAAAATGGTGGATAAAAAAGGAAAATATTAATGTCTAGAGGGGTAAATATGTTATAAATAAAACAGAGAGAGAGAATTAAACGTTTTTCTCGAAAAGCAATTTCGTAGAATAAAATGTAATAAAAAATAATATTTTTTGTGAAATAGCATATTTTCTTACAAAAATGTTGGTAGACGTTTAAAATTTCAATTTTTTCCTTAGTATTCGTTTTCAAAACTATGAAAACTTAAAGCAATATTTTAGAGCAATTAAATGCAACGATCTTGATTATTAAATGTATTGAAAATTAGATAACATGAAGCGTATATTGAAGAATATTGAAGTGTAATTATAATTATTCGAAATGTCGTATTAATAGTTTAGTGAAATAACAAAAAGAGGCAGTGGATTAAATATCCGCGGTTTTTCTGATGAGTATCGCTATGATTCTTATTAAATATCAAATAATTCTTGGTCTAAAGTCAATTCCGAATGACAGATTTTTTGAGAAACATTTTCATAGCAAATTTTGTTTATTTTCAGAATTTTTGCAATCTTGCTGAGAGTAAATTGCCATAGAAATATTTCTATTTTATTCCATTTTATTAAAGATATCTGACCTGGAGTTTGAACCAAGGCCCATTACCTACTAGACTACAGTGGCAATTTCATTAAAAAGTTTTTCTAGGTTTTATAGCTTCACAAACACTAGATCATTGAGCCCCCCTCTTAACCACTAGTGCTTCGGTGATGCTTATTCATGATTCGATATTATCTTTAGTTGATCAGGCTGCTGATTTTGAATTTTATTAAGTATATTCGGTATAGATTTTTCATGCCAAAATTAGAAACTATTTGTTACTCTATTGGCTTTAGGAAGTTGATGTTAATAAAGGACTATCCATTCCATTTCGTGGTTTCAAAAGTATGGGACTGGATTCGACATCTGTGAAACTAAGTTGTGAAACCAATTTTTTTCTTATTCTTTTTTCGCTTAACTATCACACAATGCATAAAAATTAATAAAACCTACAACAAAAATGGGGATTCTGCCACATCCACGTATCGTGCTTTAAGCGGAGATTATGGTTTCCATAATCGTCCAACTAAGCAAGCAATTGGCAAAATTGTGAAGAAATTTGTAGAGACTGGAGCGGTTGCAAATATTGAAAGGTCTGCGCATCATCGCTTCGCTCGTTCCGCTGAAAATATCACTATTGTAAGTGAATGTGTCGATTCCTCGAAGTTGTCAGGAGTAAAGACTATCTTACGGCACATTATGGCGTATTTTGAATTTAGATCTACACCTACACCCATATAAAGTCCACCTCACGCAACAGCTAAAGCCAGCTGACCATTTACAACGAGGGAATATGACTTTAATGCAAGAGACTTCTCCTGGCCGGGTAATTTCTAGTCGTGGTGATATCAACTGACCACCAAGATCATGCGATGTGACACAATTATACTTTTTTTGTGAGGCTACGCGAAAGACCGTGTTTATACAGATAAACTTTCAACTCTTGAGCACTTAGAAACCAACATTCGTTAAGTTATGGCTAAGATACCGCCCAAGATGTTTCTAAAAGTGGTCGAAAATTACTTCAAAAGTTTTCACATACAATGTCAACGCTCAAACTTTACAATAAAAAAGATATATCATGAAAAAATATACTTTAAATGTGTTTTATTGACGATTACTATTAAAACCACGAAATGGATAACACGGCAATTGTTGCTGACAAAGTGTCACTTTAAACTCAAAGTATTTAAAATGAATGAATTGTTCGGTAAATGCATTCAAGCACTATGATTAGTAGGGCTATTGTAATGTCTTCAACTTACAGAGAGTTATTCTATAATATGTTTGCTGATAATTACACAGAAGTCTGCCGTTACAGTGGATTGTTTTTTAGTTCATCTCATTACAGGTTACACATACTAGCGAATATTCAATGCTAGGTCTGAAGAGCGATTACATATTACTTCTGGATAGACTGATGAGAAACCTTAAATCTATTTTCGTTACAAATTTAGAAAAATTTTTATCGTGGTTTCCTTAAAGAAGACTGCAGAGACTTATACAGAATAGAGCCTGGAATAATTGACTCTTCTAATAAGTATTTAATTCTGTCCTTATCGACGAGGCTTATAATGAACATACTACTCTTGTCTGACGACGCACATATAAGCAAAAAACCTTGAGGAAATCGAGTCTGAAGAAAAGTATTGGCTTCTTAGTAAATGTATGTATTCAGCGAAAAAGATGGGAGTTTGCCTAAGCAATATCTTTCTTGCAGGGATTGAAAGTAACATACTATGATCTGCCCAAATCAAAAATAATTTGTAAGTACATCGCCTGTCAAAGAGAGCGTAAAATTCAAGAAAAAATAAACAAAAAATACTTATAAGCTGCAACAGCGAATTGTTCGTGGTTTGGAATTGCTTCAATTCATTTAAGCATTGTGCCAACTGAATTATAATTTGTCGCTATTGATATCTGGATCTTCTGGTTTCCATTACCGGGTACAAAACAGCAATTTATGCACGCCAACGATGTCAAATATTTCATTAAAATTGTTGTAAATTAAGGGGTGGTATCAAGTATTCATTAGGGCGTGACTTTCTTCGAATTTAAACACAATTGGGCAATTTTATGGAATTTTAAAGAATAATTAAGCGTTCTTACATACATTACTGGCCATTACCAACCTTCAGTCAGGATTACTGTCTTGCTTCGCACATCACTCATGTTGTATGAGTTAATTTTAAATTTATTCGTGAGTGGCGGGATCTATAGTTTAAAGTCGACTCTGAACAACCGATTTATTTACTCTCAGAGTTTTTGCCAGAAATCTGCTAAGAGAAAAATCGCCGAAGAAATACTTTTTGTATTTGGTTTTAATGTTTGGCCTGGTGCTCGAACCTTGGATTTACGTCTAATAATCCAACACAGTACTTACTAGACTACGGTGATAACAATGCAAGTTTTTAATGTTATTCGTAAAACAAGAGAAAAGTAAGGAAAAGTCTCAGATGACTCAATAGGTACGCCCAAGTAGAAACCTGAGAGAGTTTTTGCCAGAATTCTGCTGATAGAAAAACTCTAAAGGAATATTTTTTTATATTTCGTTTCGATGTCCGAACTGAGGCCTTACGTCTAATAACCAACTAGATAAAGGCGACTTCAAGCTTTCTTTTTTAAGAAGCGTGAAATAAAATTCGTTGAGCTTCTCTGGAAGGGAGGAAGCGAGTAATTTTAAATACCATAGAAACCTGCAAAACATAATTCGAGCAGTTTTTAGTTCCGATAACCCTAAAGTTGTATTAATTTTTTTTAAGCAAATTTCTAATTTCAAAATTTGTTTCCTTGAGAGAAAAAAGAATATAAATGAACATTAATTCTCATACTGGTTGACATAAAATATCATCATCATCATCGTCTTAGTAGTCTTGTATGGTATTTTGTTACACTTAAAATTTTATTTCAAATTTTATTTTTTGTTTTTATTTTAAGCATGGATTTTGCCAATTTATTTACACTCCTACTTCAAAAATACAGGGATAGAGAAAATGAAAAATAATAAATAAAAACACAAACCAAAAGCAAATGCCAAAAACAAGGCTGCTTTTTGTAGAAAGGATAAGGGGGAATATTCGTTTTTTTCTTGTTTTTGTTTTTCTAATGGGAAATCATTGCCAAGTTGGATTTTTATTCACCAAGATGAGCATGAGAATGAGCATGAGCATGAGCATGACGTAGGATAAAAGCTGCTGATGATACTGATGATATAAAATACTGATAGTCAGTCATAGTCGCTTTTTATTCGTATTCATTTTAATCTCTGTCTTGATACAACATTTTGTTTTTTCTTTTCTTTTTATTTCAACTCGTATTGAATGTTGTAAAAACACAAACCAAAAAAAAAAAACTGTCTATACTATATCCACATATGAGATGAGATGAGAGGAGAGAGAGTATTGTATCTGTATCTCGTACATATCTTTTTTTTTTGCATCTGTTTGTTGTATTTATTTATATTTATATAGTGTATGCTTATTTATGCTACTTGTGTGTATCTTCTGTTTATACTCTACTACTCTACTCTACTCTACTCTACGCTACTCTACTCCACTACAAGTAGTCTCTACTCAATGATGGTACTCAACAACATTAGATAGATTTGTATTAGCAAACGTAGGTATTATATCTGTGTGTGTGTGTGTATCTGTGGTGGAGCATACATACATACTACTGACTATCTATAGCTAGAGTACAGGGAGCAAGTGAATGAAATGTATCCATATCCATAAACTACATACATAGTCTCTTTCGAAGCTACTCGTTTCACTAATTAAATATCTATGAATGGCGCGGTTGTTGTTTAATTTTTCCTCTTTTTTTTTGTAGTTATTTTTGTGTGTTTTTGAGTATTTTTTTTTTCTCTTCTTTTGGCATTCAATTCATTTATAATCAAAATGTGTGTGTGCATTTAAGAGTATTTGAATTTTTTTTCTGTTTTTGCGGTATGTTTTTATGATGTTGTACTAATTTAGGAAGAGAGAGAGACAAAAAAAAAAAAAAAGAAACAATTTTAAATTGCCAACAGGAAATCACTTAAATTTAATCCCATTTGAGTTTGAGTATATTTTAAGCGCTAATAACTCTTCTCCTATAATTCCCACTATAGAATTGTGGGTTGCAGGCGGTAAGAAATCATTATTTTTTAAGAAAATTTTTAATTTCTGAGAGTTAATATCAATACCTTAAAATTTCTTAACGATGTTGCCAAAATCTTGTATTATAAACTCGTCATAAAATAATTAAAAGCTTCGCTTTAATAAATTATATTAAAAATGTCATGAAAAATAAAGGTTTTTAATGGTAAAGGGTTTGGTTTTTCAATATAAATTCGATTCTGTATAAAAAATAACATGTGACAAACGAAAAATGTAAAGTACGCCAATGAATAGACCAAACAATTTCTTGCCAATTATTGAATGTTAATGTCAAAGCTCGTGGCGTATAAGAAATGTGTTTCAATCGAAATATGTATACTCTGTCGACTTTGGTGGTTTAAGCACTCAGATGCAGTTATCCACTTTGCATATAACGTTTAGCACTGTTCTTAGGCCCGCAGTCAAAGTGAACAACGAAAACCATAATGTTACAGTCAATGTGACAATTTACCCCGCGATGCTATCAACCTACGGGGAAGGCTGTTAAGTGAGCAATTAAGTTTGTAAACAGACCATTGGCCGCCAACGTTTGGCTTCAGGGCATGCGAACAATATGAATCATGTTATATCTTTAATTTTTGGAGATTGCATTGGCCGTAGTCTAGTTAGTAGTATGAGGCCACGTTTCAAACCCTAGCTCAGAAATCTCTAACAAAACTGAAATATAAATAATTATTCCTTCGGCGTCTTCTACTTAGTAGATATTTGGCAAAAACTCTAAGAATAAATGAAATTGGCAAGAAAAGTTTCTCAGGAATTTGCTGTTCGGAGTCGGCTTAAAACTGTATGTACTGCCATTTATAAGTAAAGTGACAAGCTAGGTTGTAATGACCAAATATGTATGAGTGTATGATACTTATATAAGGGTGTAGCGAAACCTTAGTATATAAACTGCATAATGATAAATATCCCATTTCAAAAGACCGTAAGAAAACTAAGTTTATTATTAAGCTTAAGATTTGGAAAACCCTTGCCTGAAAGTTCTATGTCGAGGCTCCAGGAAATAATCACAATCTGTTGGCAAAGATTTATTGGATATAAGTGACGTTGCTTTGTCATATTGGTAACCGTTTTTTGCTCAAAAAATCAAAAAAATGTATTGACCTCTCACTCTTAATACTCTGGATTACGGAAGTTATAGGAGATGCCAACATCCTATGAGTGCTAACGCTATTGGAGTGCTAAAAGCACTTGATATACTGAGGGATCTAATTGAAAACCATATTCGCTGCAAGCAGTATATTCAACAAACTTCTGTAACTTCATGTAACTGCAATGGAAAGCTGGTGATACTAGTGTACAAAGCTGTTCCAAAAATATCATATTGACGACATGAATATTTCTGCTCTTATTTTGACGATTTTTAGCAATTAAAAATTTACATCAATTTCTGTACATTATTTACGAATACCTGTGATGATTTTTCTGTATTTTATGCCTTTTTAATCCCTTTAAAGCCAAAAAATTTCAATGCCTAAATAACATCGTTGTTGAACACAAATTATCATATGCCGTTGTAGACAATTTTAAAAATTCGTTTAAAGCTTCTAATATTACCATCGAAACCTACGAAAATATATTACAGGAAGGATCGACCACATACGGATGTGCTGGCCTAGAAAGACGAGTGTTACGTAGGAATATATGATTTTCATAAACAAATAGATAGATAGATAGAACAGTGAAACACGAACCACATTGCAACGATGCTTCAATGAATGAATGGAGTTGGACATACTATCGATATTAACCAGCTACTGCGGCCTTAACTGTAAACGGTCGAGAAGACTCCAAATAGACGTTAAGGGCCAATCCATTCATTCTCGGTTAGTTATAAATGGTTTAAATGGTAAGTAGATCAGATGAAGTGAAGAATTTATTGCACTGTCTTAAGAAACCAAGGCACTCTAGCAAGCATCAGATTGAATTTTTATGCCCCTAACGTTAAGGTCTTTTGACCCCTTGATATTTACACCATACTTGGACATATATGATGCAATATTTTTGCTGCTTTATATGTGTTTTTATTTTTAAAACCTTTCAATTTATAAATTTATTTTTTCTGACAATTTTTTTACGATTTCTTTCTTTTTCTCAAATATTTGACGATTTGATGCTTCATTTATCTGCTATCTATGCTAGTGTACCATACTTTGAGGTTACTTATTTTAATTTAATCGTTCATTGGTTTTATATCGAAATGTGTTTCAATTTTCACTACTCCATAGCTACTACGAAAAATAGTGCTTTTGTGCGTTTTCATAAAAACCGCTAATTTAGTATGCAGGTCTCGCTTGTCTACCAGATCTCATCCGAACTTAGTTGATTAGAGACAATTCAAAGAGATAAAGTGTAAAACATAAAGTATAAACATACCCTCTTTTCATCACATCCCCTATATTATCCTTCCCTTCTTTTAGGACATTGTACAATGGGTCAATTCGACCTCCGGCTACTGTACTTATCTTGATTGATAGGTACACGTCCTCTAACCTAACCTAACCTACTCTAAGGTTAAGTTTTAGGCTTGAGAAGAGTTTTCGTTTCTCTCCATATTGTTCTTCGCCTTTTTAGTGCCAATTAACAATAAGTTTCTGACCCTATCAACGGCATGGAAGATCCCCTCTTTGCTTTGACTTCCCACATGTCCTAACATCATGTAGAGATTGACTCCTCCTTTCTAGCTCGTTTTAACTCAGTTTTAAAACGGTTGTTATGAAGTCGCCGTGGTCTAGTGGGTAGTGTGTTGGCTTATTAGACAAAAGGCCCGGGTTCGAATTCCAGGTCAGACATCAAAATGAAAAAATATTTCTTTGGCGACTTCCTCTTAGCAGATTTCTGGCAAAGACTCCGAGAGTAAAAATTGCCATGATATGGCGTATAATAACAGGGATGACAAAACATTCAGACTCCATATACAATATCACGAGCAGTGAAATGGAATGCCATGCAAACCTTTAAAAGAGTAATGTCAACATAGCCTTAGCAAATCGTATTACATGTCGCTAAGCATCCATTAAATTTCTAAAACTGTCTCCTTCCTGTCTTTCTCTGCCTCGCTCACTAATGTGCGATAAATTTTCAAATTTTCAGATTAAAAATTTGAAAAAAAATATTGAAAAAAAAAAATATCTTTTAAAAACCAGATGTTGCACAATCGTATGTGTAAATAAAAGACAATAACAATAAAAATATTTAAATCAATACAATACAATCTAACAAACAATATTTGGAATTTTTCTTTGTATATTTATTGATACACACCCATATAGAGATTGTTTTTCCATTTTATTGCAAATATTTACTGTTTATTTAACAATTGTTTGCTTAAATACAGATTCAGAAAATTGTTTTTATTTTTTTTTTATTTTTTTAATATTTTTTATTTTACTTTTATTTGGTTTTTCTAAATGTAAATATTTTATTAAAAAACATAAAGAAGAAAATCTTTGTTTGGGTTTGATGACAACCAGGCACTGATGGAGTATTGACCACACTTTCTTTGTTGGCATATTTAGTTCATGGCATTCATACGCGTGTACAGAACGAACCTGGACAGTTTTTGATTATAAATGAGGGTTTTCATTAAAATAACCTTTTTAATTGATAAAGAGGGTTGATTTTGTTAACGGTTTTTGGGTATTTTTGAAATCTTTTTTTTTTCTTCTTTGTGGCTAAATTTACAGACACAAACAGCAAAGGCAGCTGGTGGCATTAGTTTAAATCGGGGGTTGATTTTTGGCTTTCTCTAATACTTTTCTTTATTGATATCAATATCTGTTTGGGTCTGTTGTTGTTGTTGTTTTATTGTAGGTATCAGTCAGACGTTTGGTTTTGTTTTGTGTCTGATTGTAGAATTTGAATTTTTCGAAAATATGTATCTCTCTTCTAATGGTTTCTAATTTAATTGAATTTTTAAATAAGGTGTTACGGTATGCATATCTATTAAAATGAATTGTTGTTGGGTGGGTAAAATAAGATAAATTTTATAATTAAAGTTTTTAATGTTTTCACTAATTATGGTTCATTATAGACATGTTTACAAGAATTTCTAATTTTTCCTTTTCTTTTTTTATTTTTGAATTTCTAATTTCTAAATAGTCTATGTAATTAAAATAATGATTGTAAGGTTTTCTGATTAAATTTGTTAAAAGTGGAAAGAAATTTATTTTGAGTTTTAAAAATAGAAATTGATGTACAGCATTTATATATCGCAAACAAATTTTCTAAAATTCTTTTACAATTCTTTATTTTCAAATAATGACAATATATGAGAGCATTTAATGGAAGTTAAGCATGGTACCAACAAGCCAAACTGCTATAACCTTAGTTCCAGTTATCAGATATTCGCTAATATGAAAGCAAAATTGAGGTCACCGTGGTCTAGTAGGTAATGTGCTGGTTTATTAGACGTAAAGCCAGGATTCGAGTCCCACGCCAGACATCAAAACAAAAATATGAAAATATTTCTTCATCGACTTCCTCTCAGCAGATTTCTGCCAAAAACTCTGAGAGCAAATAAAATTGTCATGAAAAGTTTCTCATAAAATCTGTCGTCCAGAGTCGATTTTAAACTATAGGTCCCGCCACTCATGTATAAAATTAACACACACAACATGACTGGTGTGAGAAGCCCAAATATGTATCAGCAGAGATCAGCAATGAATCGCTTTTCCGCTATTCATAAGCACTCATGCAATTTTGAGTATAAGTGAAGCAATAAAATTGAAATTCAACTACCCTGATTCATTCGTACTCACTACAAAATAGATTTATAAGTATAAGTAGCAATCAGATGAGTACAACGTTCATATCAAACTCACAACGTACGAAATATGTTTGAGTCATACGCCTACTCATTCTGTTGTATAAATTTAGAAAAATACTTATAATACTTACAAGTCATTCGAGTGGCTCGAATCATTCACCAAAATTCACAGCCTTTGTTGTTGTTGCCTAGACAAACAAAGAAGTAAGGAAAGCCAAAGACAACAAGCAAAGCAGACACACAATCTTCTTGTGAGTATACAGTAGCGTTCGTATGCGAATCATGCTTATTTTGTGCTTCGTGTAAATGTTAAGTAGAGACGAGTCGAAGTCAATAAAATCATGCGTATTGGTAATACGCCGAGTATTATACGACGAGTAGTTCCAAATTTAAGTATGAGTAGTATGAGTATCATATTAAAATAAGTATGAATGCGTATAAATATCAGAAATTATAAATATGACTTGAATCTACTCCTCGTTTTGAATACTCGTTGCTGATCTCTGGTATGCATCCATTATTCGCAAAATTCTGTGTGCTAGTATTCACAACTTGTTGTAAATAACATATAATGCACCTCTGTTAGGTCAGGTTAGGTTAGAGGACATGCAACTGGCGCTTAAGACAAGCACAGTACCCATTGTACATTGTCCTTAGGAAATAGAGGATATATGAATGTAGGTAAGATGCATTTCTGTTGTTAATCTAAAATAATTTCCAACCACCCTTCATGCTGAAGTGGTATTCATGCAAAGCTTTTATGTTGGACGGAGACTTTAAGAAAGACAAATCTTTACTATATGCTTCGCATTGGTCAATATTAGAAAAGAAAATGAGAACAGTAAGCACTCTAGCTTTTCTCTAGATATATTATACAGAAGGATAATCAATCCTTGAATGTTTTGGAACTTTTTCTTATACGATTAGTGAGTATAGTTTGCCGCTCTCAAAGGTTATTCATATTAGCCTTAATACTGCTTGTAAAATCAGAATTATTGTCGCAAATAAAGTGTTCTTAAGAGATATTAATTTTCCGTGACTTATTAATTAAAAAGAAATAACCGCGTTTTAATTTAATTAAATTTCTTTACGTTCTTTTAAAGTAAAAGAAAAAACCGCAAGAAACTCTACTTCTTTCGTTTTCTATATTAAATTGCTTGCCTTACATCCTTTCTCTTTTAGGAAACGTTTTATTTTTTTATTAAATTAACTCTCTTCATGTACATCTAAATGTGTAAGTGTACATGAGTGCGTTTGTATGGATATGTTCTGCTACTTAAGGGTGTGTGTATAAGAGTCTGAGTGTATTTAAGTGTTAATCTTTTGAATTTTTGTGTTTTTCTTCTTTTTCCTTTTTTTTTAATATAAACAAACGTGTTTTTTGTTTATATGACAAATTCTCTTTGTTCTTGATGTTTTCTACACATGCACACACACACGCAAATACAAAGACACTGGAAAAGCTAAAGTTGGAGAGAAATTGAGAGATGTAAAACACAAAAAAAAACACAACAAAACAACCACAGACACTTGACTTTTAAAGTGTTGTTTTCCCGCTTTTTGAGTTTCATATTGTTTTTGTTGTTTTTGATTAAAAAAATAAATTTTTGCCATTTTTTTTCTTTGTGACTCCTTTCTTCATTTAAGTGTTTTATGCTAAATAATATCCTGCTGTGTCTGTGTACAAAAAATAACACAACATATGCACACACCATGGTAACCAACCAATCACTTGAGTTTTGTCATAAAAGTAAAGAAAAAACTAATTCAAGAATAATGCAAAAAAAAATCGAAAATTTAAATTTTTATTGCAATTTTACAATTACTAGGTTAAAAATGAAGAAACTAACACTTCTAAGAATCCGGAATTTAATACTGATATACATACATACATAATTGGCCATTACAACCCTTCAGTCGGGATTAGGACCTAGCTTCTCATACTTAATACTGATATGATCTTCCAAATACAATATAATGCAAATTGAAAGATATTTTCAAGATTCGTGCAAATCTTGCTCAAATTTATTTGTGTTTAGAAACAGATAAGATAGAACAATATCATGAGTATGAGATTTAACCATTCGGACGTGCTTCTAACCCAATAAAGATATAAAATATATAGGCCGCTTCTACAGGTTGGCTGATATGTACTGCAACCAACTTCAGGTTGTTACTAATTGTAAACCGTTCATCTGACAGCTGACAGATTTATTCCACTGACAGTTCATTTTATTATTTACAAGCTTTGAAAAGCATTTTGATCAACTGCATTCAGAGAAAAAGTAATTCGTGATGGAGTTCAAGCGTGATTGTGATTGCTTTTTATTTAGCTGGAAAACCATAGATGGCTATCGTTAGAGCCATTTAGCATTTAAATGTGAATAAATCTTTTGTTTCTCATACCATTTCTCGTTACCGTGACACTGGCAGTGTTGTATTCCATTAAAAAAGTAGACGAAAAAAAAAACAGATTTATTCCAGTGACAGTTCATTTCATTATTTACAAGCCTGCAAAAGCATTTTGGTCTATTGCATTCAGAGAAAAAGTTACTCGTGATGGAGTTCAAGCGTGATAGTGTGATTGATTTATATTTGACGAGAAAACCACAGGTGATAATCGTAGAACCCTCCACCATTTAAATGTGAATAAATCTTTTGTTTCTCGTACCATTGCTCGTTGTTGCATAGCTCCCAAAAAGTGGACGAAAAAAAACGGTAACAACACCAGAAATGATCCGAAAAGTGAAGGCCAGATTTGATCAAAATCCACGCCGCAGTGATAGAAAAATTGCTCGTGAGCTGAACATATCGCGAGAACGGATGCAACAAATATTGAAAAATGAGATTAGGCTAAAGCCATTGAAGTTCCAATAAGTGCAAGAGCTCACCGATGGACAAAAAAAGTTAGACCGAGAAGAGCCAAGGAGTTACTTTGCTTGCACGAAAAGTTACCGAATTTGGTTTTCTCCAATGAGAAGCCATTCCAAATTGAGGAGTTTGTTAACAAACAAAATAATCGGGTTTACTTGCCAAAGAGGTCAGCTGAAAATTTACACCTGCGATTGGCTAGCAGAATTCAAGCGCCGACGATGGTAATAGTGTGGGCCGCCATAACGGCCGATGGTCGCTCCCCGCTCGTATTTATCGACCTTGTGGTCAAAATAAATGCCGAATATTATCGGTAATATGTATTGAAGCCCTGGGCAGACAAAAATTTCGGCCGCAGACCATGGACATTCCAACAGGACTCAGCACCACCGCACTCAGCACGCGTCAACCAAGAATAGCTTAAAAAAGAAGTTCCTCGCTTCATTTCTACCGCATAATGGCCACCAAAATCTCCCGATATCAATGTGTTGGACTTTTGCGCCTGGGGCTTTTTTGGAGAGTAAGGTTCTCACTAAAAAAAAATACCAAAGTGTCGATCATCTCAAGACGGCGTTTCGCTGGGAATAAGCCAAAATGCCGCAGGGCCACTTTCATGCAGCTTGTGATGGCTTTGTCGGCCGTTTGAAAGTCATAATTTGTATCAAAGGTGGCCAATTCGAACAAATCTAAACTGATTTTAAAATTTGAAGTTCTTTCCAACATTTTTTGCTTTTGAATAATAAAATTAAAAAAAATTTTTTTTAAAAATATTGCGCTTAACTTGTTGCATTATATATCAGCCACCCTGTATGTATAAAAGGAATTAATACTTAATAAGCAAATGAATTTACCCAAGAAAACCACCTAATATGCCAGGATACCAATACCAATTTTAGAGAATAATAGCCGAAGCGGAAAAAAACTTGATTAATAAAAAAGGCAAAAGGAAAATAATAATGCGATGACGGACCAAGAGAGCACGCTTTCTGGCAGTGCTATGTTCTCTAATGGAGGAATAAATAGAGTTTATGAGGCTTATTTACTTGTTATTTATTAAGTGTGTTTTAACTAATTACCATGAACGGATAAAGCATTCAACAATATTCAAAATAGGTGTTCTGTTTGGATAAGTTTTTATCGAAACAAAAATCATCTTCAGTAAAGAGACCCATTTCTGAATGAATTGGTGCATGAACAAATAAAATTGTTGAATTTCAGGTGGATTCTCTGGATCGGGGATCGTTATCATTCATGTATAATTCATCATGTTCGATTTTGATAATCCTTTTAATGAAAAGTGGAACACATAGGAAGAATTTTTCTTTCAACTGCAATAAGTCAGGCAACACATATGGACACGGGTTATAGAAGAGTCCTTAAAGCATTTTGTCTAATACTGACATATCGGACCATCTTATATATAACTTTGCACCTTCGAAATCCTTGCTTTAAAAATCATTATCTTATACAACCACACACCTCAATTGTTTAAGCGTTTTCCTAAAATATATTTTTCCTCTTCTGTTTAACGCTTTATAATAAATCATGGAAATTTGTTCCTTAAACAATTTGTTGTCCTATTAATAAATATGTAAAGGAATAAAGAAGATGAATAACAACAAAATAAGCTAGAAAAATAAAAACATAAAACAAACCACCTCTAGGATATATTTGATGATGTGAACGACATTAACATGACAGGACAATATAAACAAAAAAAATAAATAGAAGAGCAAAGAAGAATGGCATGAAAAATCTCAAAGGCTGCGGAAGTTGCCAGCCAACATGAAATTTGTAAAGAAAATCCATTAATTTTAAATGAATGAAGCCCAGGTAATATAAACAGAGAAAACTGAATAAAAACATTAAAACAGATACGATACGATGCGATACGATGATAATGTTAAAACTCATGGCTAAAAAAGAAATATTCTATAATGCGACAGTACGAAAATAAATAGAAACAAATATAGCCGAGGAATATTTTTTTATATTTTTTTTTCGTTTTTTATTTTTTATTTTTTCGTTTTTTTTGCGTTTTTTTGTTTCTGTTACTAAATCAAGATAATGTTTATTTAAGCTCTATTTTTTTTTGGATTTTCGTTTATAACGAGACAAAGAGTATGAAAAAGACTCTTTAAATGCAAGATTTGTTTGGCGAAATTGAAAAATTCGGATAAAAAAAAACGAATAATTTTTTCTTTTCTCATTATAAATGAAACAAATAAGTTGGCTTACAATGGATCAAATTGGTTTATATGGCAGGCTATAGTATACGTCGGAGGAGTAAATCATAAATCTCTAGCAAAATCTGCTAACTTTGAAAGTCTGTTCTCTAAAAATTACACTTTTAAAGGGGATTTGCATGTGCAATATAACAAAGCTAGCCTCTCATTTCGTTCTGTATTTAGTATGAGTTTGGAACAACAAAAAACCAACTTCGAAAAACTGGATGCTTGTTCGATTATCGTTCATTTGCCTTTGAGACATGTTTCGTACGATTTCTATCCAAACTGGCAAAGCTTGCCATTTGAGAATCAAATGCTGGTTTAGAACAGTCGTGATTGAGGCATACTCTTCTAGAAGATATCAAAAAAATAAAACTATTTTAGATTGAAATACTTGAGGACAAAGAAAATCAGATAAAAAGTATGCCAGTAATTGAAATGGGCTGTAATGAAAGTAAATTACTAGCTACAGTCTGAATTTTATAAATATCTGCATATTAAAATCGTCTAAATAAATCAACAATATAGGCCACGAAATCCTTTTTATGGTACTTGTTTATACAACGCTTCTTTACAAAGGTATATACGTGTTTGCTGTATCAATTCAATACAACTAAGTAAACCTTTTATCAGAACATAGTTTACAATTTATTTAATTGCACAATTGGAAAATAATATTATTCTGCCAACGAAAACATACTCGCAGTGACTACATGTAATTCAATTGATTTGGATTTAAAATTTTTAAAATAATGCCGCAGGAAGAAGTTCAGTGGAAGTCACTTCTTCAGCAGCATAATTCTCTCGAAATAATTTTTCACAGACCCAATTTAAAGAGGTTTCGGACTTCAGTGTGTTGGAACTTAGTTCATCTGTTAAGATCAAAAATTGTTTACTATTTCGTTCTGTTGTTTAATAAATAAAGTAAAAAAATTAGTTTACCATCGTCATATAATATTGAATTAAATGCGGCTTTTATTTTCACAATAATTGCAGTTCATATGGTTAGTCACCGTACTCTAGTAGGTAGTGTGTTACATTTTTAGTCGTGTGGCCGTGGTTCAAATCTCAAGTCATAATGAAATCTCAACGAATATTTTTTCGTCAGCTTTCCCTCTGCAGTGTTTTGGGAAAAACTCCAAGATTTAATAAAATTCTCATGAAAACACCAACATATAGTCGCTGTAGCCAAGTAGGTAGTGTGCTGGCTTTTGGGACATAAAGCCACAGTTCAAACTCCTGCTCAGACTATCTCCAACAACACGAAATATGAAAAAGAAACCTTCGACGGACTTTCTCTCAGCAGATTTCTGACATAAACCTCTGAGAGTAAATAAAATTGCCATGAAAAGTTTCTTAAATTCTGTAGATCAGAGTCGACTGTAGGTCTCGCCACTCATGTATGGAATTAACACCCACAACATAAGTGGCATGAAACACCAGATCTTAATTCTCACTGAAGGATTGTATTGACTAATTTCTTGAAAGTGGCGTGGGTGGCGGAAGGTGTTTCAGGGTTTATGATTTTAATATCCTTCAAATAATTTATATTGGCATCCTCCAACCAGAGAGGATAATGTCAATAATGAACAACGCAACGCAAACTGTTGAAACAGGCTGGAGATTAACCACTACTACACCCAACATATGGCTTTTGAATGATACAAATCCAAAACTTTCTATAGTGGACTGCTGCAAATAAATAACAATTAGATGGCGGCGATTCTTTGTGTATTGTATTCAGTACATAAGAAGTGGCACTTTTACATGCCTATTAATATGAAAACGAGTTTCTTTAATACATAATTTGCATGATTTACCATGTCTATCTTCTTAGTGCTTCAATTAAGCATCTTATAAATATAACTGGAATGACACATTAGAAGTTTACATAAAATGCGTGTAATGAAGATTAAAAATTAGTATCGCGTTAAACAAATTGATGAATATTCACCTTTCTTTTTTCTATAGGCTTTTATATCATTTTTGTATGTAATGTTCCAGTCCATTTTTTCGAATTTGTCGTTCTACTATATATTCGTATGAAATGTAAGTATATTGTATGCTTCAGTTACATAAATGACAAGTAGTCATAGTAACTGAATTCATAGCCGAAACTTCATCTCATGCGTTTCTTTAATTTTTTGCTGTCACAAGTACATTCATACATAATCCCCCTTTCAGTCGGGATTTTAACCTAGTTTCTCACACCACTTATGTTGTATACGTAATTTTATTCATAAGTGGCAGGGCTTACATTTAAAGTCAACTCCAAACGACAGATTATTGAGAAACTTTTCATGGCAATTTTATTTACTCTCAGAGTTTTTGCCAGAAATCTGCTGAGAAGAAATCGCCATACTTGTTGTATTTTGTTTTGATGCCTGGCCTGGGACTCGAACCCTTTCTTTAGGTCTAATAAGCCAACACACTACATACTATAATACTGCGACTTCCAAGTACTTCACAAGTATGCTTAAGAAATATAACGTTTCTCTTGAGATACCTTGATAGGCTTCTTCGATTTTCATAATATTGAACTTAACAATGTTTGCTCCCAGTCTTCTTTAAAAAAATTTTACATCAAAGGACACAAAGCCGAACCCTGTTCCACACAGATAGTGATTGTGATAGGATGTCTGTAATTAGCTATTTGACTTTTTCATTCGTTTCGAAAAAGCTTTTTTGCCATACATACATACATAATTGGCCATTACAACCCTTCAGTCAGGATTACGACCTAGCTTCTCACACCACTTATGTTGTTTAAATTCGACTCCGAACGACAGATTTTTGAGAAGCTTTTCATGGCAATTTTTACTCTCAGAGTCTTTGCCAGAAATCTGCTGAGAGCAAGTCGCCGAAGAAATATTTTTCGTTTTGATGTCTGACCTGCCTTTTTTGCCATCTTACAACGAAATTTCTTTTGTCGAAAATTTCCACCTCATTAAAGGACCATCAATGGCCATAAATAGTTAAAGGGTTAAAAACATCTTTCAAACTGCCCACCACCACCAATACAATCGCAACGTATTCCAATCAACTCATTGGTATAGGATGCAAATAACAAATTAAAAACACGGTAGAATTCGCAAAAGGAACCAAAAAAATATTACAAGTTCTAGTGTAAGGCTATACGTTTAATATGCATGCAGCTCTGTATGTATGTGTGTATGTTTTGTAAAGGTGTTTTACTCTTACTCCTTTAACAGCTAATAGGAAAATCACTAAAAAAAATCATGTTCTCATTTATATTAAAAAAAATCCTACAAAAACAACAACAATTTTGTTTTTCTACATTAAAGGAATGAAATAAACAGGGGTGTGAGTGTAAAAGAGCAAGAAAAAAAATGAAAGAAATGAAGCAATACAAAGAGAAAAAAAACAACAAACAGGCACTTGAGATGATTTATGATGTCGTTGTGCACCTCTCTCTCTGTATCTCTCCCCAGTTCACTTTATCTCCTCCTTCATGTTTAGCAAAGAAGATGAAAAATGAGTAAAAAGTTGTACAAAAAAAAAAACGATTCTCAGGGTAAACTGGAAAACTCAAGTGTCAAAACAGCAGCAACAACAACAACAACAATAATAAAAACGTTAAGCAAAAGGTTGTCTCTTAGACGGACATATTAAGCAGAAAAACAGCAGCAACAACAACAATAATAATAAATAACAGCAGCCAAAGCAAAACAAGGATTCACAGTAATTTAGCAAAAGGTGTGAAATAAGAAAGATAAGATAATAAGTCCATAGAAGATGAACAAAAAAAAATATGTGAGAAAAAAAGGAAATAATCAAAACAGAGAAGAGCATAAAGAAAGAAAAGAAACTGAGAATTAAAACAAATGTCGAAGGGAAATACCTTAAATGAAATGAAAATTTCTTACAACTTTTCTGAAACCCTTATTTTGTGATCTCCTTAAGAGGTTAATAAAATCTTTAAAATGCTTTTAAGCAATTTAAATTACAATTTTAGTGATCAAGATAAAGAAAATGTTAATAAGCAAGCTTTTTTTTGCATACATATTGTATATTGGGTATGTGAAAAAATATTTTCTTAAATAAAAACCAAATAATAAAAAAAGAACGAAGTGGAATGGAATACTTTTTGATTTTAGAAAATCTATAGAATAGGATTGGACAAGCAGTTAAAAGGCATTTTTTGGTTTTGGTTTGGGCATCAAGCTAAGGGTCACACTAAACAAATATTTAACGAAAAAGAAAATATAACCGATATAGGAGGGAAAAAAATTAAGCAAACATTTGCTTGACTTTACAAGAATTAGGTGGAAGTAATCAGTGTGCGATCCACTGTTCAATTGACCATATAAGGATGTGTCGGCCGAGAAAGACATGATTTTTATGAGCAAGTCCCCTTATATAATTCGAGAAAAATTCTTTGTAGCACCAACAGTAAAGCGAAAGCCACATTGCAACGATGCTCCAATGAATCAATGGAATTGGATGCACTAACATCATTAATGAGCTAGTACGAATTCTCCTGTATACTGTCGAGAAAATTCAAAACAGATGTTGAGGCACCGAACCAGACATCAGAGTTGTATTCCATTCTCGGTCAGTTATAAATGGTTACTTCTGGTTATTTTTTCTGACGATTTTTTTACGATTTCTATGAACGACTTTGCCGATTTTGATGATTTTTTCTCAAATATTTGACGATTTGATGCTTCATTTATCTGGCAGCTATGGGCTCCGGTGGATGTTATACGAAACAAAGTGCTTTACACATCGCTCCATGTGGCTGATATCAATACTCAGATTTAATATTTGCTTGATTCGACGTCACATATTTCGGAATTGATCTAAAAGACAGAAGTTTGCCAGAGAAGCAGAACAACCTAGGTTGGGAACTGATCGGTATATCATATCGATGTTTATCATACAGAAATATATAAATCGTCTATACAATCATTCATTAAGATTTATGACATAGCTCATCTTATTTGTGTTAATATATTATACGTAAGTAGTGGGACCTAAGTTTAAAGTCGACTTCAAACGACAAATGTTTGAGAAACTTTTCATGGAAATTTTATTTGCTTTCGATGATTTTTTTTTTTCAAAAATCTGCTGAGAGGAAGTCCCCTAAAAATATTCAAATTTCGGTTAAAAAGCCAACAAGCCAGCTACTAGCCTATGGTTATCAAGACAAGAAAAAAACTGAAATACATCAAACAGAAGACCATTTATCTGCTGAGAGGAAGTCGCCTAAAAATATTCAAATTTCGATTAAAAAGCCAACAAGTCACCTACTAGCCTATGGTTATCAAGACAAGAAAAAACTGAAATACAACGAACAGAAGAACATTTATTGGGTGTAATTAAAGTCTAGTAAAAATCATACTTCCACGGAAAAATTATGACAATGGTATCCGGCAAAGGCTTTTAACGGTTGTATCATACCTTATCGCTTATCTAACTTGTTGCCCCACTTCTTATTAATTTTTTTCTACAATAATTTTCAGTTGGATTAATACAATCAGCTAAAAACTGTTTCAAAACATTCTGTGAAGTATCTTAAAACAAATTAAGTTGAGTTAAGTTGTTAAGTAGCATCCCATCCCACTTTATTAACAATTTATTTAAAAATTAAATTTTTTTTTTATAATATTTCATGGCAATTTAAAGCAAAATATAAAGAATCCACTTTTGAAGAGGAGTTAATTAAAGGAAACTGCCATTTAATAACCATCTGTCTTTAAATTTTTCCAGTAACTTAAAGGAGCAGGTATAATATTCATGCCTTAAACTCAATTGTAAACAGAAACAGATTTCTGTATCTCAGCCACATTGTTGGCAGTTTTTAATATCTTTTTCGTTTAACCATTTTAAAAAAGATTTTTTTTTCACAATTCTTTCTCTGCTTATTTAATAATTTTGTTGTAGTTTTTATTCTGTTTAAAGATTATTGAACCATAAACTGAAATGTTTTCGTTACAGGTAGCCAGAAATTATGTACGTGTTGAATGGTCTTTTTTTTTTCTTATTCACTCTCAATGTCTGTGTTGAAGGTGTAAAACGATACGGCGACTACACATGTTGCATTAAGAGATTCAGAAAATTTTTGTCATCTCGTTGGACCAGATGTGACACAAAAAAAACAAAAACATGAGAATGAAAACTTCAAAAAAAAAAAAAAAAACGATAATAAAATATGATGAATTAATGTTTACTTTTGTTATCAAATACAAGAGAAGAAGAAAATTAATTTAAGTTTCAGTTTATTTTTGGTATAAAAATGAAGAGTTAAAATAGAGTTTATGAGGAATAAAAAATTTAATAGAAAATTACGAAAGTTTTTTAGAATATTTTTTTTTTTTAAATTCTATTTTATTTGATTAAATCTGATAAAAACATAGGTAAATTTGAAGAACTAACTTCATGGTATCGAACAGTTATTTATAAAGACCTACATGGTATCGAATAGTAAAGAACACTAAGAACTCGAGAAATATTCAACAATACAAATCAGCCTAATGTTTGGTTCCCTAACACAAAATCGATCGACAAAGAGTACAGTAAATATAAGGAACTTAGTATTGGAACAAAGTACAGGTAAATAAGTATTTAATCCAATAGATTACCCGTCAGTTATTTCATATCATAACTAGAACAAACCGGGTCATTTAGTTTATGATTGTCAGACATTGATAGAGGACCACAAAAATCTGAGCATCGTATTCTTTTTAAGCAAAAACTATAACTCTGATCAAGGTTTTGCTGACCATCAGTTTTAGCTGCATAGTCGTTTAAAATGAAAGTATTTTACCAAATTTTGTTAGGACCGTCGAAATTACATAACACATACATACATACACAATTGGTCATTACAACCCTTTAGCTCACACCATACACGTTGACTCCTAAATACTGAGTTTTGAGAAACTTTTTGAGTAATTTACCTAGAGGAAGTCGTCGAAGAAATGATTTTTTTCATATTTTCTTTCTGAAGTCTGATCTGATCGTCTAATAAATCAAAACCCTACCTACTAGACTAAGGTGAGTTCATGTTGAAGCATTCAGCAATATATTGCTAACGTTGTAACAGTGTTTGACGACGTCTAATCGATACAAATTCCAGCTTTTTTATACATCAGAAAGTAAATCATTAACTTTCTATGATTGCATCAGCATTAGAAATGGTCAAGATGTGTTTGCCTATATTATACTGGAAATACAGTTTCCCTAACTAAAAATATGCATTTTTTAAGGCGGATGAGTAAGCCTTATTCTTCAGACTTAGCATCCAGTGACTATTTGTAGTTTTTAAATTAGCTCACAAACAAAATTCTTGAATATTATGAAAATGGTGGGAAAAACTATTTAATGAATGATGATGAAACGCTTATTAAATATAATTTTGTCAAGAAGTTGCCACAGAATCTAGAAGTTGACACACAAAAAATAAATGAAGTATAAATAAAGCAAAACTACTGTAACATTAGCAGTAAGTAGTAATAAAAATCGCTATGTCGATATACTCATATTTAAAGTCGCCGTGGGCTAGTAGGTAGTAGTAGTAGGTGTAGGTACTGTGTTCGAATTCCAGGTCAGACATCAAAACGAAAATATGAAAATATTTCTTTAGAGACTTCCTCTTAGCAGATTTCTGGCAAAAACTTTGAGTAAAAATTGCCATGAGAAGCTTCTCAAAAAAATCTGTTGTTCGGAGTCGACTTTAAACTATAGGTTCCGCCACTCGTGTATAAAATTAACGCAGACAACACGAAGGGTATGAGAAACTAAGACGTTGTACAATAGGTCAATTCGACCTTCAGGTACTGTGCTGGTCACAGTTGACAGGTACATGTCCTCTAACCTAACCTAACCTACTCTTGTATTGCATGCTGTTAAGATTGAAAACGAAAAATAATGCATAAAAAATGTCTAGAAGTTGACAAAAAATTTTTTGAAAGCATATTGTAATGAAAATTAAAAAAACAAATATTTTTCGATTAATTAGAATAAAACTTGTAATATGAAAATAAAATTTGAAAAGTTAAATGAAGTGAAATGATGGCTGGACAATTAGATTATAATGTGTTAAAAAAGTAATTCTCCTACACTTTTTAAGAAGATAAGATCGTTGTTATACATACATATGTAGTAGCTTTTTTCATTTCAGGTACATTATTATTAATTATTTTTTTTTTTCATTAGACAGGATTAACTAAATTGTATGGAACACTTTTTCATTTTTTAATTTTAAATCTCTTATATATTATTTTCAAATATATTTTTAAACAAGATTTGAAAAAAAAATGTTTAAAGTATTATGTGATATTCAAATGTTTATCATTTAATATTTCTTTTTTCTTTGTAACAAATTTTAAATTAAATTGTTCACTATTTTTATTTCACTACTAGTTTCTGTGTTTTTTTTTCTTCTTAAATCTCAAATGTTTAACATTTTCTTTAAGCACAATAAATTTGTTAAAAAGGATTTTTTTTTTTGCTATAAAACTTACAGTTTTTTTTTATCACTGTGATAACTGGTTATATTCTTAATAAAATAAAATAAAAAAAAGTAAGAAATAAAATATAATAAAATATCAAATAAAATAAAAGAATTGTTATTTATTTAAATCTATAAATCCTTTTAGAAAAACACAAATTCTCTCTCTGTCTCTGTCTCTCTGTATCAATCTATCGCTCTTTATGATAACAATTCCCTAAGCACATAGTAGACCATTTTTTCGATTAAATTTTATATAGAAATTGTATAATAATATTGTATTTTTTACTTTATTTTTTTAAAATATATTTTTTTTTCTTCTTTTTTCTTTTATTTTATATCACAATAAATGAAAACAAGCTTAAGAGAGACATTTATTTGAATAAATATGAATCTAAATGTATGTATGTACATACGTTATATTGTATATACAATCATGTTTTTAAAATATAAATTTCTATATTTCTAAATTTCTAAATTTGTGTGGATATTTGTTTAGCAATATATCTATACATTTAACATAAAATAAAAAAAAAAAATAAAACAATAATAATTCATCTGCATATGAAACGTGCATTTGAGAAATGAATATAAAATCAATGTGTATGTTTGTATGTCTACATATACTATCTAAGCCCGTATTAGTTCGAAAAATGCAATTTCATTATAACCCAGCGAAAATGCAACTGAATTTATCGATTGACTATTTCAATGTTAAATTATTATTTTTATAAGAAATCTGTATAAATATCTGTTTAAAAATTTTGCAGATAGCATTAATTAATTCAAATTAAAAATCAAATTAAAATTATGTTTAATTGCTGGAATTAACACCATAGAAACTCAGAACTTGAAGTGAGAAGAATTGTGTGCAGTGAAATTGAATATACGCTATATAAAGTGGAAAAAAAAATTTACTAAAACATATTTTGACAAAAAGAAAAAGGCTCTACGCGCTTAATACTCTTCCACAAATTTCCAATATGACTTCAAACAAAAGTCAACTGAAATACTTGCTCATGGTAGTGCCACCAGAAAACAGTAAACAAAACTTGTCCATTCAATTCCAAATAGGTTAAATGGAGTGCTCGACCTTAATACAAGGGATAACATTTTCATATATTATACTATGTTCAGACATGCACTTATATTAAGAAAATCGCAATAAACGGCATTATTGATCTCAATATCTCATATAATATTTTAATTAATTATTGATCAATAAATTCATAAATTTGTTGTAATATTGATTAAAACTTCAAATACAACACTGTCATAAGTACGTCAAGTAAGCATATTACATTTTTCCGAACACTTTCTATTAATATTTAACAACTCAAATGTAAACAACGGCAGTGCCATAAGCAAAAGGTTTCTTTTGTGTTACCTATCCAATATTATCAAATTTTTATTTCTCATCCTCCTGAGGAAAGTCACCTTGGAGTAACAAATAGTTCCTATTAACCGCAACAGCTTGGCGTTTCGGTTAATCATTGGCAATATCTTTTCAAATGTTAAATTGTTTTACATTGTTTCTAAAAAATATTTTTGGCACTAATTTTCCCGATTAAATTAAAAGCAATTTTGTTGAAGCAATCAGTTGTTTTGTTACCAGCTATCAAATAAATATTCTTATATTATATGTCTGAACGCTAAAAATATTGTTCTCAATAAACCGAATATTAATTTAATAAAAGTGCATGTCTGAACATAATATTAAATTTACTTAGGGTTCCCCTTGGGGATCATAACCTTTTTCTTATTTTTCTCTTGTTTTATGAAAAAAATTAAAAAATTTTTTGTTTTATAATAAAACACAAATAAATTAATAAAATAAATATAAAAACTATAAAGTTTATAATATACGTTTGTCATGTAATTGCTACAATATATTGCTGTTCACTGTAAGTTGTATGATTTTATATCTAGAATTTCAATATAGTGGTGTCCAAAAAGTGGCCGTAAAAAGTGATGGCATCCGCATACAAGAAGGAGATGAGAAAAAGCTGAATCAAGCATACATCAAGGAATAGTGCAAACCGGAGATAATTTATTTCTTCTTATAGTAACGAATGAAACATGTATGAGTCCAATTGCAATGGAAACATTTCTATCTTACTTATCTTTCTTAACTGATCACTACAATCCTTCAGTCAGGAACTAGCTCCTCATACTTCTTATGTTGTGTGTGTTAATTTTCTCCATAAGTGGTGTAACTTATAATTTAAGGTCGACTTTGAACGGCAGATTTTTGAGAAACTTTTCATGGGAATTGTATCTACTTTCAGATTTTTTGCCCGAAATCCGTTGAGAAGAAATCGCTGAAGAAATTTTATTCATGTTTCATTTTGATCGTGATGTCTGACCAGGGCTTCAAACGCGTCTTATACTACGTACTATAATAATTCACACTACATACTATACTACGGCGGCTATTAGTCAGGTTAATTGGTGTAATATATTTATGTCGTATTGCACTGTGACTTGGGAAACGAATCTTTCGAAAAATGAAATATAGCGTGAAATTTCGAATTGACGACAAGTAATACAAGGCACAAACGGAAACCCTATTGCAAATGAAACCCTACACAGAAAACAAAAATTGGAAATTTTAATAACTGCCTTCAAAGCAATTTGTTTAACACTAGCTGTCTGTAGCAGTTTAAGGCTTCTGTGGTGCTCTCTATTCGCTTCAAATAAACATTAAAAAAATTCACTACTATTCCTTAATAATTAGTGTTTTGCATAGGAAATCATTTCTTTCATTCATAAGGCAATTATGTATACCATCAGAACTCAAGCTGGGCTAATCTAAAATGTTTGACGTTTTAAAAAAATTTTTCATAGGAATACCTACATAATATGTAATAATACATTTATTTAATACATAATACATTTTAGACATAAGTGGCGGGACCTACAGTTTAAAGTCAACTCCGAACGACATATTTTTTTTGAGAAACTTTTCATGGCAGGTTTTATTTACTTTCAGAGTTTTTGCCAGAAATCTGCTGAGAGGAAATCGCCGAGAAAATACTTTTTGTATTTTGTTTTGTTGTCCGGTCAGGGGCTCAAACCCAGGCTTTACGTCTAATAAGCCATCACATTTCCCAGTAGAGTACAGGAACCGGTAGTAAATACAATCTGGCCACATAAGGCTAGCCTTAAAAGTATATTTTGCACGGAGCAACGGTTTAAAATGTAAAAATTTCTGTAGCTTATTTTCAATCGTTAAAAGTGAATTTCAATTCCAAGTTTCTACGTTTCCATGTATCCTAAGGAATGTACAAACATTTTAAATTTTTGGGAACAAAGTTTTTGTAAGAATATATAAAAATAAACATCTTACAAAATGGACTAAATTTATGACTAATTAATGGGCAGATCAGTCCTTTAAGGCGTACTCAAATTGCTTTTAAAAATCTATAGAATTTTTGGCACATATTTTCATATTATATTTTATTTATAAATTAATTTTTTATAACGCGATCTATAGCTAACACATTCAACCTTTATTTTTACAATCAAATTGATGTGAATCGTACAATGTAATTACCGATTTTGGAATAGTAAATTAAGTGAAAACTTCACTGTTGTTGAGCATTTATTTCAGTAAAGATATCTAAAAAATACAGCAAGAAAAATTTCCAAAAAGTCAAATACCTCGAGTTTTTGTTTAAGAAACATATAAAAGTAGATGGTCCTAAAGCAATTAGAGTTGGAAAATGCAATAAATAGAGCCAAGAATTTGCAAAAGGATTTCTTAAAAAATTTAATATGCAATGAGAAATAGCTGTAGACTTTAGAAAAAGATCAGTCAAAAATGAGAATAAAAAAATTATAATTTCAATTTATTAATACACCCAACTCTTTTTTTACATGGTAGATACGTTCCTCAGAATTTCGTGTAAAAAAAACCATGTAAAAAAAGAGGCATTTCCTATAGTAAAATGGGGGATACGTTCCATGTCATCTGAAAATCGTGTAAGATGAAATAAAGGACTATATCTACTTCGAAAAACCGTGTAAAAATATCAAAAACTCTGAAATTTCAGTAATGCATACAAATTTTATGTTTATATGGCATTTCATTGAGCATTAAAACTTAAAATACATAATTCATACAGGTGCAAAATTGGTAGAGTACACAAAAACCCAAAGAAATCTGTTAATCCAGAATTAAGAACCGAAAAATTAGAATAAAAATATAGAAAAAATATTTACAAAGCTACATAATTATTCGTCGCTACTTGATAACAAATGCAATTGTTTGCGACGAACTTTAGTCGGTAAGAGTACTGGAGATATCCATCAAATTATCCAATAGTGACTTTCGTCCGGTAATAGAGTTTTGAACTGTTGGACTACTTTTCGAAAGGTCTTGTGCCGTCGACTTTTTCTTATTAAAAAATCTTTTATAGAAAGTTAAGCTTTTCGTTTTTTAAGTTCTTTATACAACTTTATACCCATCAATACAATTATTAATATCTCGTTCGAATTTCAGGGTACGTTTCACATTAGGATCATGTTTTAATAAATGTGTGTGTGGTAAAAACAAACATAATTACAAGACAGTGATTTTGATTCACTTTTTTCAGCCGTGTTACTTCAAATCCGTGTAAAAAAAACCGTGTAAAAAAGAGTTGGATGTACTTTACATTTGCTGCTGAGTATTTACAAATGAATTGTATTATAAATTATTTATAATAACACTTTGCATGTCGCAGGAACAACAGGTACATTTACGATATGAAAAGCTTTCAAAAATCAAAGAAAAATATCAAACCAAAATTGAATCGTTTTTAGCCAAAAATTAAAATTAATTTTTATCAAAAATCTTAAAACCATTTAATGTGTTCAGTACTTTGCTGATTAACATATTAAAAATTATTAACATATTAAAATTATAGATAATGTAAGTAATTAAGATTATTTGTAGCTTATTTCGCTTTAAGTATCAGTTGCAATAAATTGAAACACTTGGAGCAAATCTTTTTAATTAAGTGCTGAATGTTTTACAATTACAAAAATTCTATATAATCAAGTGCTGGATTTGATTTAAAATGTATTTTAAGTTATTGATTTATTAAAAACCGTGTTTATAGTTTTGATTTCATGCACTTTGAAACAAAAATTTTAAATTTCTAAAATATTACCGGGTGTTAAATAAATGTTTACTGAATTAAAGTAATTCGTAATTTTTCCAAAACTTTACTTAGGGCAAGGAAAATATGTTTTATTGAAAAACATAACATAATTTATACGCAATAAGCCATCTACAGTCAAACTCGTTTATAACGAACTCGGCTATTACGTACATATTTTCAAGTTTTAATAACGTTTTAATAACAATTTTCATACAAAAAATTTCGTTTATTACGAACTCGTTTTTAAAGAATTCTCGGAAAGGAACTGTTTTAAATGGTCCCAGTAATTAAATTTCTTAATTTTAACTTTTTTATAACGAACCTTCAGAAATAGCTTTGAAATGTGGCAATAGTCTTTACTTTTATTTAATACGGCAGCATTAAATTATAACTCAACACCATTAATCAGCTGATAGGTAAAAGAATTAACACATATTTTGGCTTTTTAATAAAAAAAATCCTTTTTGTTTTTAATAAATGAAAAAAATTCTTTGTATTTTATATTTTCTTCTATGACTTCACCACGTTTATTACGAACTTTGCCTATAACGAACTATTTTTTTTGGTCCCACGGAGTTCGTTATAACCGGGTTTGACTGTATATGTATATTGTGAAATTTTATTATAACTTTATTCACTTGTTTTTATTATTACTTTTTTCATTTTTCCAGCAAATATTTGTTTAATGAGAACGAAATTTAACAGAACTTAAAAACAAATCAGTTATGTTGGAACTAACACGGCTTTTTAAAAATTTCAACAACATCAACATTAAACCAACAACATGATCCTGAATTTTACCAATCTTTTAAAAAGTGGTTTTTATACGTTTTAAGTCGATTTTTATGATTCTCGTGATGGTTTTTTAGATTTTGTGTAGTCAAGATAAATAAACTTTAACTCTAACTCATATTCAACACGTTGACCACCAACTACGAGATAACTTTTCGATTGTGTTCCCTTCTAGGATGTTAAGTACGAGTTATCTCGTACTCTTTAAACCTACTCTAACTCAAACGGTCATTTTTGCCAAGTTTTATGAAATTTGCTCTAGGGTGTTAAGTACGAGTTATCTAGTACTCACTAAAAATTTCATAAACGCCAAAGTATTATGCTCTACAAAATGTATTGAAAAAAGTGATGAGGTAGAGAGTACAAAAACGGAAAAAAAATTGCAACAAATTATTATAACAAGTAAATTGCATATTACAAGTACGAGAGTAAGTGAACTCAAAGGAAAATGGTTTGAGGGTTTTCTTTTTTTTTCCTAAAAACATAAACACACACTCATACTCGCACACACTCACGCAGAGAAATTTCCAAATGGAACCCTCATTCTCTAAATATCACTCTCTCATACATAAATTGACACATACATACATATACAGTCACTCATACACATGTATCAAGCAGTAATACGGCAGTGTGTTTTCTAATAATGAAATACATAAAGTCCTTATGAAAATCTCCTTGTTGTTGTTATAGAAATTTTTAGGTAAAAAAAAACTGAAAATATTTCTCACAACGTAGTTCTTAGGATGTTAACAATGGTTCAACATAATTTTTTTGTTTTGGTTTTTTTTTATTTTTGCGTTTTGAAGGTATAAAAAAAGTAAACAATTATGGCAGAATTCCAGGTATGGGAGCTATGTATTTGATTAAATTAAAATTATTTTTTTATTTGTTTCGTTTTATTGTGTTTTGTATTTTAAACTTGGTTTTCATGAAATTATATTATTTGATTATGTTTTATGTTTTTTTGTTTGTTGTGTTGTTTATGTTTTTTTTAATAAAAAAAAGAAAATACCAAAAATTCGACCTACATTTTATTGTTGAAATTTAGTATTTTTGTTGTTTAGTTGTTGAATTTTTGCAGCAGCTTCTCCATTCGTTTGTTGCGAGTTAATAAAACATTTTTGTTAGAATTTTTTTTCGTTTTAGGATTTTTGTTATTCCACTTTAATCCTTAAGTTTTATATAAACTTTAGAATTTATATATTTTTAAGGTATATGTAATCCCATAATTCGTTTAAAACACTGGAAAAAACACTCACATGGATTTTGTTGAAACACATTTATTTTAACTTTATTTTTTTTTAATATGGCTTAATAAGCTAATTTTTCCTTTTTTTAATTTTTTTTCTTTATAGCATATTGTGATTTTCTTTATAAAAAGATTTTTCGTTATAATAGGGGTTTTCGTTAAACATTTTTAATTTAATGGATTTTAATAATTTTTTTTTTATTTAATTTTATTTGCTTTAAAATTGATAGAAAGAAATATTTCTTTTGATTTCTTTATAAAACGCGCGCTATAGTAATCCTACGGATATAGACGCGTCTAAGCGAACCGACGTATAACACAAAACTGAATTCGTTTCAAGCATTTGTGTATGATAGAGCGGCGCGCGAGTAAAATGTAAATAAATTGCTCGTTATAATCAACAGCAATCATAACAGCTACTACATACAACAGCAATAAACGACAACAGTACAATGTAGACAAACAGGAGTATAAAGGAAAATTACAAAAAACACAAATACAAATACAACTGCAAATACAAAAAGAGCAGACAAATTGCGGAGAGTTGGAGTTTGTTTTTATGTTCAGTGTTCAGTGTTTGTTTTTTGTTTTGTTTTTATAATGTTAAATGTTTGCCTTTATGGTTGTTGCTATTGGTATTTCCTTTATTATTATTACTTTTTTTTGTTGTTGTTGTTGTTAATGTTTGTGTACAAGTTTGTGTTATTTTACAGTTTCTTTTGCCTATGCTATGTTAACATAAACAAACTCTCTCTTTCTCTCTTGATTTCTTATACTCTCTGAGGAGAATAGTTTTTTGCATACACTCGCTAATGTAAATAAAAGGATTTTTTCTTCATTTCCATTTGTTATTATTATTGCCTGTGTTTTCAATTTGTTTCATGAGAAGCATACATTCTGAGAAATTTAAATTGAGTTTTTAAAACAAAATCTTATTTTGGCTTAATTTACTAAAATAATCGTTAATATTTTATTTCAATAACAGTTACTTTGTTGCATGTATCTGTTAGCATAAATCAGTTGCCTGTTCTTTTTTTTAACTCTTACTCTCACTCTCACTGCCACTGTAATTTACTCTCTTGCTTTGTGTAAGCAACTATCCTTTTTCATTTTTCTTGTTTTCCTGCCATAAAGAAATTCTTATTGGTCTCTCTCTCTTTATGCTTATGTTTCTTATTTAAAAAAACTTGTTTCTTTAATATTTTATTGCTTACAAGACATGTTTTTTAATGGTTTTTGAAAATCTTAAACGAACAAAAGCAACAAAAGAGAGCAATTGAAATGAAGAGAGCACCAATATCTTATTAAACAACATGTACGCATGTACCGGCAAAATAAATTATTTATTGTATGTTATTGTTGTTGTTAATATTTGTTTTATAATTTCTTATTTGCTTAAAAAAAAAAAAAAAAAGAAAAACCTTCAACTTTGTTTACTTTACACAAAATTCATAATTCCCACACACTTTATAAGTTTCTTATTTACTTTCCTAGGAATTTATAATTTTTTTGTTTTTTAAATAAATTGCTGCCTTTATTTAATTAATTTCGTTTTAAAAACACTTTTAATTTTAATAAACCTTTTGCTCAAGGATAAATACTTTTACTAAATAAAAATCATAACTTGTTAACATTTATAACATAAAATGTTTCTCTTCTTCGAAAAACATAACAGTGGGTAATCATTTTTTTTAAAGAGTAGCCCATTTTATTAACTCTACACAAAACTATCATTCTCCTATGCTGCTCTTTCACTCTCAGTAAGTATTGCTCTTTTACCTTTGTTTTGTTTAACAAATCTAAAGAAAATGTAAACAAACATGGACGTTTCCGTTCATAACAAGGCATACAAAATCAAAACATAACACAGTTTTTAAGAGCGAATATATCACTTAAGAGTTGCTAATGCTTAATGTAAAGAGAAGTTAATGTCTAATGAAAAAGTTAAAAGAGTTAATATAACAGTTTGGGTTTCTCTTAAATGTTAAAAGCAAAACTCTACAAAAACTTAAGGAATGTTAAACAAAGCAAAATAACTCTTTAAATAAATAAAATGGAAATAAAAACTGGAAGCAATTTTATTCTATTAACTGCTTAGTTCCGAAATTAATTAAAATTATTTCCATGTAAATTTATTTTAAATCTGAATTAATAAAAAAAAATATCTTCTGCTTAATTTTTTCCCTTCAAAAGCAACAATTTTTGCATTTTATTTTCCATTTCATTTAAGAGCCTCAATTATTTCGACCAGTTCTATATAGTGCTGTTCCATATTTTAACATCAAACTCTTTCATGCAAAGTACTTAACATTTACCGTTAGTTACTATTAACAATTTACATAAATCGACTGCTTTTAACAGAAGGTTGTGTTCTTTACTAAACTTATTACATTGCCTTTATAAAAAATTCAAAATCCAAGGTTTATTTTACGATGGTAACTACTCCTGTGCTATAAAAGAACACAATGTCTATATGGATATCATTTTATGAATTTAAGGAGTTACATATTTTTATTTGTTAATAACAGAACTACTTTTTCGACTAGTTTAGTAATAGTAACCGAGCAGTTTATGGTAGTATAAATCAAAATATGTTAATGTTTTAAGCTATTTTCCTTTCCCTTAGTTTGCCAAACATTTTTTAAGGAATCAAAAAGCAACGAAAAAAAAAATTTTAAAAATCTTTTTTTATTTCAAAACATTATTTTTTAAAAAAATAATTCAGTTTTTCATTCATATTTTAAGTTCAAATTATTCTAAAAAACAATTTCTTTTTACAAAGCCAAACACAATAAATTTCGACCAGTTTTATTTAGTTAAGCAAAGCCATTAATTCACAAACAAATTTTAATTTGAAACCATTTAAAGCAACATTTTGTTATCAAAGTTTAATTGCTAAAATTGCAGTTATTTCAATTGATTCGACTAGGTATTGAAACTGTAAAGACTTTTTTTTAAAGTATAATCAACTGCAGGATATTTCTCTTGCACACATAATTTTTCACATTTTCCTTTAACAAACAATTTAGACCAGTTTTGCTTAGATAAATTTAAATTTGCTGTACCAAAATCTATTTTAAATTAATTCTGCTGTTATGTTGTACATAGGAAATGTGGTACATATTAAGGTTACCGTTAGCTTCTTATATTTTTCTAATAAAATTCGACTAGTTTTTATAAAAGATTGTGGTCCACGCTGAACAACCTTCAATGTTAACTAAAATATTTCGAAAGTAATTCACTGCTATAAAAATTTTGTGGATTACATTTTAATCCTTCATATTAATCCTTAATATAAAATTCAATACTTCTTCAATATTAAGATTATTTACAGTTCGCCCAGTTAAAAGAGGTGGTGTTTGTCTCAACTATTAACATAACGATAACAGTCTTATGTAAAGCTTCTTGTATAATTACTATAATAACCGGGTCATATACTTTACATCAAATATTTCACCAGTTGATTGTTGTAGGAGGATGTAAATGGCGATAAGTTTACAGCTATATCGACTAGTTTTTGTATTACATTATGCCCTTAATGTAAACTTATAAAAATTCACAGAATGTCCTTAAGAAATCCTTAATTTCAGCCCCAGTACAAAAATGTTAAGCAGAAGTAGCAGAAGATATTTTGCATTTTCTGTAGAAAAACAAAAACAACAAAATCCAATGTTTATTTGTTAACAGTTGTATCCGTATTTATGAATACTTTTATGAGTTTAGTGTCCTTTGAATTCGACCAGTTTATTTATTAAACTTTAACATGTTGAGGAAGGCTATAGTCTTAGCAAACATACTACAAGTCCGCCAGCTTTAATGAAAGACATTTGTCTATGTTAATTGTCTACATTTACTGTAAAATATTTAAAAATATAATAATATATTGCAAAAAAGAGATCTGAAAATTATTCTTTTTGCATTATTATTATTATTATGATGAAGCGGTCAGTTGATCTATTGTACTTCTCACTTACTTTAGAGAGTATGTTTATAATGTCTGCCCTAAGCCTATTAGTATTATTCTGCAAACCTTAGAACGATGTTCAGCGACAGTCAAGTACTTGTCCAGTAAGCACCCAAAAGTTTTCATCTGGGATGCACAGCTAATGCCATACAGGTTCCAAAAATATGCTTCGAAGATTCATTTTCATTCGCCACAGAATCGACATATTGGACTCTCGAGTCCAGTTAAGTATATTCTAAGTCTAGAGAGCCTTTTAAAATACACTGTTATTAGCCTCACGTTAGCTCCCCACTTAAGTTTAAAAAGGTTTTTAGTTCTCTTTGTCTTCCCTTTCGATGTGAGAGGACCTAGGACCCCTCAGAGCGTAATCTTATTCTGTCTACCTGTCTAATTCACGCTTTCACATACATGGATAAATAGATAATTGATCCTTAGAACCTTTCAGTCGGGATTACAACCTTACTACTCGCACAACCTATATTGTGTATATTAATTTTATACATGTGTGGCGGAACAGTTTAAATTTGATTCTCAACGACAGAGTTTTGAGAAGCTTTTCATGTTATTTTTATTTACTTCCAGAGTTTTTTCCAGAAAACTGTTAAGAGGAAATCATTGAAGGAATATTGTTTACACATTTCGTTTTGTTGGAGATGGTTGACCTGAGTTTTAAAATCAAACCTCATATCTAATAAGCCTACACAATACTTACTGGACTGCGCGACTTCACGCATTTATAATCTCTTATTATAAATACTGCTTTTGGCATATTAACACTAAACCTATCATGGGCGGGTCAAATGACCCATTTTGAACTTCTTGTCAGAATTTCTTGAAAATAACATTTATCACATCGCCATTTGCCTTTACAACTTTTATTACAAAATACATCGGAAGGGTTTTCTAATATTTACTCCTTTTTCGTTAATTTTTTTTTTAACTGGAAATATATGTTATCTACCTTAAATACCGCAACGAGTCATTTGAGCCCCTTTGGTAGGAAAAGGAATACATGAAGTATTGAGTAGGTTTAGTGTTAAAGATTAAATAGAATATTATAAATAGAATACAACCAAAAATTTTCCCATTATGAAATATTTATCGGCTCTAACGCAACTATAAACTTCTTACGTTGGTACGTTATCATCCTTCGTAGCTCCCTTATTACACTTCATTTTTTAAGGGTCAATTAACAGTACAAAATAAAACAATTTATTTGAAATTAATTTTAAAAATTCTTACTTCTGACTTGTCTAAATGGATTCCAAGGAAATGCTCTCTCTTAAAAATTATAAGCCAAACGAACAGAACAAAGAAATGCATTACGATTGCATTATTGCAACATCAATCATGCAGTCAACACTTTTCAAATTAAACCAATACCCACCACAAGTCGACACATGCCAAAAGGAAATATTTTCAACGGCTTCTCTTCAACAGTTAGGCCTTTTCTTAAGGCATTCGTTTAACAAAAAAAAATTTTTGGAAAACAAACAAACAAACAAACAAACGAACGTAAAAAGGGGTCATTAATAATCCTCTATTTAAAATAACGTACAAAACATTTATTAAACAAGTGATGAAATAATCAGAATATTTTTCTCTTCTCTTCATGTCTCGTCTCGATTTTTGTTTTTTTTTTCTTTTAACAAAAATGTTGTTCAACACCAAAAACTACTTGAAACGATTGAATAATAAAAGCATGAGGCATGAAGCCAGTCATGCAATAATAACAGGATCGGATCAACTTTTAAAACGATACAATCAAACAAAAGCATCACACAAAAGAATAAATGAATGAATGATTGGGTGCATGAGTGCGAGTGGGTATGTGAATACGTGAGTGAGTGAATGAGTATAAGATAAAAGAGGCTTAGTGTGTACACATACACATACATACACAAGATATAAATGGACATAAATGCCTTTCACATAAAGTGACAGTTTGAAAAGGATCAAAAATATTTGATCTTCTTTGCATCAGCGGCAGAGACAGCAGCAGCAGCAGCATATAATCTATATTTGTGTGTGCATGTGTGTTAGAGTAGTTAATGACTGCATAGTAGTGGTGGTGCATGCAAGGTTTTGTTTTTTTTATTTGCTGATCATATATACTCAAATTGCATGAAATATCTTAATTTTATTTTCATCATTCATTTACTCCAGTCAAACTATTCTCTCAGCATGACATATCAAAAACAATATGTCATTACAGGAGAGAGAAAAAAGGAGAAAACATAACTGACATGTAATGTGATGACATATATTATGCATGTTTCAGATAAGATCTAATTTACAATACATGAGCATATTTTGAAAAAATTTTTCTTAATTCTGTATAAGGGTTACAATTAAATAAGAAAAGGGGAAAAGGAAGGTACAGGGCATACAACATTCTACAAGTATATGCAATACATACATATGTGGTGTTAAATTTTCTGTTTTTTTTTAAAATATTGCTCTTCCCTGTTATATTTTTATAAATAATTGTTGAGTTTTTCTGTTCATTTTTTTTATCACACTTGGAGTTTCAAATATTCCCTGTTCGTTATAAGAAAAAATGACCAAACATACAAAGTATGTATTTCGAACGTCTCCGGCCTCCACTAACCCACCCTCACCCGGCCGCGGAGGGCTTATCCCCATTACGTAGCGACACTTACACACTACAGTCCGGACTGTAGCGGGTAAGGAAAAAGTTATGGCAACGAGAACATAAAACAGCTACAGAACTTAATCCCAAGCTGAATAAGGTAACTATCTAAGACAAGAACTAAAATTCATAATTGGCCATTACAACCCTTCGGTCAGGATTACGACCTAGCTTCTCACACCACTTATGTTGTGTGCGTTAATTTTATACATGAGTGGCGGGACCTACAGTTGAAAGTCGACTCCGAACGACAGATTTTTGAGAAGCTTTTCATGGCAATTTTTACTCTCAGAGTCTTTGCCAGAAATCTGCTGAGAGGAAGTCGCCGAAGAAATATTTTTCGTTTTGATGTCAGCCCGTTTTGATGTCTGCCATTTTCATACAATAATTTATAAATTAATGCCAGGTTATAAGCTACGTTTTATATTACAAACACTACAATTAAATCAATAAAATCATAATGCAAATTAAAATCATTACGTAATCTATGAAAAGGAAAATTACATCCATAGTTCGTTTTATAGAAATCTAAAGAAAGAGTACGATAGTGCCGTGCAAATCTTGCTAGAATGCTGAAATTCAGGTTGCTAAGCAAAAACTCAGAATCGATATCAACTTTAACCAGATTAAAAACAAAACAAATCCCTAAAACAGCCCTTCTACGTTCCAAAGTTGGAAGTTTTATCAAAGCCGATCTATCCTCATACGGTGGAAGCCCATTGGCATAATCCAATCCTAAGCCACGTAAACAGAATAATAAAAACTGCCTCTGCACAGACTCGAATGAATCACTATGACAACGATAGTATGGATTCCAAATAACAGACGCATACTCCAAAATAAGTCTGACAAGAGAAATGTACAGTAGTCTTGTTATATAAGAATGAATGAATTCCCTAGTCCATCTTTTCACAAAACCAAGAAAAGCCCGAGCCTTGCCGTTCATCATACTAATTTGATCAATAAAAGACAATTTAATATCCAATAATACTCCCAAATCAAGGGAACAAAACAGTGGCGTGGACAGAGATATAGACTACTGAATCTTAGCAAGTTAATAATTAGGAAATAAGGAGTGCGCACAAAAAAAGTGGAGCTAATTTTAAGCTTATAACTTTTATCATAATTGAAAAAAAAAAATGAATACCTCTCCACAATGAATCGACGTGCTAAATGTCATTGCAATAGCAAAATTAATTTTTTGAAAATGGCCACCCAATAAGAATGTCCTAAAAAAATAATTGAAATTTTCAATGAAAAATCAAGCCGCTTAAAAGAACGATTGTTAAGCTAGCAGGTGTTAACCAAAAGACAGTCTCTAAGGTATGAATAAAACAATATAAGAAGTCTTTGCAGTATTGAGAGAAAGCGTGGAAGTGGAAGAAAAAAAAGGATTTGTCGACCAAAACAAACCAAGTAAAATAATCCGTATTTTTCTAAAACACTCTAAAATATCTGGAAGAAAAGTGGCTCAAAAAGATGGATGCTCTGAGATCTTTGTCAGAAAAAAGAATTCAAACATTATTTACTTTAATTGAAACATAAAACGAAAAAAATCCTTCATTTAGTTTTATTTCTATAACGAAAAGTGTAAGTCCAGTTTTTTTTTGTGCGCACTCCTTATATACACCAGTTATACCTATACTGTACTATGAAGTAATGAAAGCTAAAACTTTTCCCTTTTCCAGCAAAAAATTTCTCATTTGGATTGATTATGAATATGAATCCAATTGTGACCTTAAACAAGTTGCAGCAATTTGGAAAAGATCTGAAAATTCTGGATACAGTACAGTCCTGTAGTAGATGGATCTAAAAATTTCCAAAAATTTTAAAAAAGTAATCTAAGACCTTCTATACCTTAAGTGGTTACTTCAAATCTATTCTCTATCCAAGCTGGTGGCAAATAAAAACCGTTTACAATTCTTACTCAATTAATTTTTTATTGTATCCGTTTAATCAGGAACTTAACCTAGCTTCTCACACCACTAAATTTTTTAATGACAGATTTTTGATGAACTTTTCATTGGAATTTTATTTACTCCAAGAGTATTTTTCATTTCTCGTTTTGTTCGAGATGTTTGAGCTGGTGTTTGAACTATGGGCTCAAGTGTAATACTATCTTCTAGACTGCGGCGACTTCAATTCATTGAATTTTATTATCAAGAGTACTGCTGATGTACCGAGATATGATTATCTTTAACGAGCTGAATTAATTTTAGTGAATTAATTCAAATAGAACTCAAGAGATACTAATGCAGTTTGGAAGTTGCACTGAATGGTGCGGTTCGTAGGGGTTGTGGCATATTTGGCAATCAGTCGACAGATGGGTTTCACGCAGAACCTCTTTGTGAGTTAGGCTAGAGATTTTTGGAAGGGCAAACCAAGCAAAAAAGAAAATGAGAGAGGGAAGAGAGAGTGGCAGTTCATTCGAAACAAAATGGGTTTAAGACAATATAATAGGAGACTTGTGTCTTATGACAGACATAGGAGGCAGAAGTCGCCGTTGTCTAGTAGGTAGAGTGCTGGCTTATCAGATGTAAAGCCAGGGTTCGAGTCCCAAAATACAAAGAGTATTTTTTCGGCGACTCCTGCTCAGCAGATTTCTGGCAAAAACTGTGAGAGTAAAAAAAAACTGCCATGAAAAGTTTCTCAAAAATTTGTCGTTCGGAGTCGACTTTCAACTCTAGGTCCCGCCAATTATATTTAAAATTAGCACACACAACATAAGTAGTGTAAGATACTAGGTCAATAATCCTGACTGCAGGGTTGTAATGACCAACTATGTATGTATGTAGGAGGCAAATAAGTTTGTAAGGAATGGGGCTTGCAAGCAGAACCATAAGCAGACTATTAGCGATTAGTAACCGAACTCTTCACAGTGCTTTATGGACTTAAAGAATACTTGTGCGTACCAAACATGTAGATTCTGTGAAAATAAAAACGAATCGTTAAAACACATAGCTTAAGTCTATAAGGCATTAATGCATTCGAGATGGAAACTACTGAGTATATATCAACTACTGGGCAGGAAATTGTCAGGGCAATAGTGTTAGAGGAGACATGATAGTGCTGTATATATAGCTGGAAAGCATACAGCAGATCATATGGTCGAAGTTGAATGTAATCTTCACACACCAGTAATAATAATGATATACTATTTCCGTTGCTGTTTTCAAAACTGATTTGCGAATACCTTACAAAACATGAATGAAAATTACTTCATGCTTGCCGTTACTGAAGTCAATAAAATCTTGCATGAATTAAACTATACCAAAATATTAGATCAGTAGCTGTAGAAAAAGAGTGTGAAAAAGAGAAATTAGAGAAAAAACTTGTTAAAAATTATAGAACACAGTTGATCATTACTTTAGACCCACCACCATCACCAATTCATAATGCCTTTTCAATGCAAGCGTATGGCATACAGGAAAATATTCAAGATTTGTTTGTAATTAATTGTTACACTCTAAACAAACACTTGAAATATTATCTGAGCTCAGTTGGAAGGCGGAAAAGAGGTTTAATTAATTTTCCTATTTCTTTTCTCCCTCCCTTACTTTTAAGCGCCAGGCGTCAATATAATTTTAGTGTACATGCACTATGAACACTCTAATGGAAATAATACACACACACATACACAAATTTTCAATCTTTAGTATACAATTGGAAAAGGCTACTCTAGAGTCAAAGACTTAGAAATTAACAACAGAGAAGGAGAAAATTGAATATCCAAACAAGAAGCAATCACAGGCATAAGGCATTGATATATTTCGCCTCACATAAAAGGATCAATTTATTACAATAGACAGCCAATAGACGCATGGACAGACATAGAATAAGAGGAGACAGAAAATAAAACAACCAGACCAGCACTAGCCCTCGATGTATTTAAGAGAACACACAAACTATCAATGGCCAAGAGAGAAAGAATCTTTATCGTACTACATAATCAGTTGAAAATCCGTTGAGTCAATTGCTTGGCTCTCTGTCTGGTTTTGCTGTTGTATTGTGTTTGGCCTTGAGTTGTTGTGTTAAATTGTTGCATGTTGTTTAACATAAATTACATGATGTTGTAAGTTGTTCTGTTGTTGTTCAGTTGTTTTCATTGATCATGCTGCATGTAACATTTAAGCATTAACCATCAATGCTAGTTTATTCGGAGCTGTCTGTCTGTCTGTCTGTCTGTCTACATGTTTTTCATCTCCCTTTTTATTCTGTCTTTCTTTGTTTGCCTAGATCATATTACATGTGTAATATATCACAGTAATATGTTTTATATTTTCATCTTGTTCTTCTTGTTGTAGTTTTGGAAAGGAGGAACTTATTTTTATGTTTATATAAGGAGTGCGCACAAAAAAATAACTGGACTGGACACTTTTCGTTATAGAAATAAAACTAAGTGGGGGATTTATTTCGTTTTATATTTCAATTAAAGTAAATAATATTTGAATTATTTTGTGTATAAAATTTTTTTCGGACAAGGGTCTTAGAGCATCTAACTTTTTGAGCCACTTTTCGTTTAGACATTTTAGGATGTTTTAGAAAAATACGGATTATTTTACTTGCTTTGTTTTGGTCGGTAAATACTTTTTTCTTCCACCTCCACGCTTTCTCTCAATACTGCAAAGATTCTTTATATTGTTTTATTATTACCTTAGAAACTGTTTTTTGATTAACAACTGCGAACCTAGCAATCGTTTATTGTAAGCGGCACGTTTTTTCATTGAAAATTTCAATTATTTTTTTACGACATTCTTGATGAGTGGCCATTTAAAAAAAATTATTTTGCAATTGAAATAAAATTTAGCACATGGATTTTGAAATAGATGACTAACAAAAACAATGTAACGATATTCATTTTTTTCAATTATGATAAAAGTTATAAGCTTAAAAGTAGGCCTACTTTTTTTTTAGCGCGCACTCCTTATATGTGTTCTGTTGTAAATTATTAATCGTACATGCATAAACACTTAAAAAAAATAATGAAATATTCAAAACTGAGATTTATTTTCTGTTGTTGTTGTTTTTTTTTTCTTTCTCTTTTGCTTCGTATAATTACAGTAACAACAACTTAAGAAGTTTTATCACCTTAACACACCTTCCATTTTTCTGAATTGCTTTCGGATTTTTTTTTTATTTTCAGTTTAAATTGACTTTTTTATACGCTATGTTTGGTGTGGTTCTTGTATAACATAAAGAAAAGCTTGAAATATAAATAAAGTAAACATTTTTAAAGCGAAACTTTAGTGAGATTAGAAATATAATGTGAGAATTACTGGGTCAAAAAAGTACGTAGTATTCATAAAGAAATTTAACATTCATTATAAAAACACCCACTTAAGTCTATAAGATTTAAATGTAAAAAATCTCTCATACAACAAAATTGGTGGCTCAACAAGTCTCTCAATTCTCAGACTTCCTGTGCTTCTGTATGGCACAGAAGCATAACAGCTATTACGCTTCTAAAAAACTGCCTCTAAGGGCCATTACTACAACTTGCCGTTAACTAAAGGGAGGATTTTAACGGAGAGATAAAATGTTTTTCATTATTACGAGTACCCAGTAAGATAGAAGTGAGCGTTAAGTCTAACTTTAACATTTAAAGGTCACTTTATGTTTGAGCTTGCCATATCATATACTATTTTCGATATGGCAATTTCAAATTTAAACAAAATGAGCATTAAATGTTGCCACTGCATTAGAAAAAACTTGTTTAATTGAGCAGTTTTATCGACTTTGCTCCGGCACTGCCATATTTTTGAAAAATTTAATTTTTTTTGTCTGTAAGCAGTGGCGTAGCTACCTAGGGGCTAGACGGCGCAGTGCCCTGGGGCCCTCCACTTCCTACCAGAAATCTCGATCGAATTGAACTTTTGGAAATTTCGTCCATTCACATAACAAACCCCACTTTAATCTAGTTTTACTTCAACTAAGTCAAACATGGACTGTTCACCAATTATGTAAGGAAAAATATGGAATGATAGAATGCGACCTAACTGCAATATTTACAGCAATTTTATTATTCTTCTCAATTCATGTCACTTTTGCAGCAGCAGCAAGGTTATTCAGCAAATTTAAAATAATAAAAAATTATTTAAGAAATAATATGAGCCAAACTCCACTCCGACATTTATCACTAATAGCAGTTAAAAACAAAACCCCATCAAGCTTAGAGTTAAACGAAGTCATTGGACTTTAATCAATAACAATTGTTAGTTAGTCAGTTGGTAGGCCCAACCTTTATATAATAAATCATATAAATCATCCATATTTCGTTTTATTAGCCAAACCTAAACCAAGTACATATTAATTCTAATTTATGTTGTTACTGAACAATATTTTTATTATCTGCCTTGCAGTGCATAAAGAAGAGCTTAAGTATCTTAGCATTTTTAAAGTATTTGTATATTTCATGTTTTTATTTGATAAAACCTAATCAGTTTACATAGCAGTAGGCCCCATTTTTTAATTAGCCCCAGTACCCTTGGTTACCTAGCTACGCCACTGTCTGTATGTTGTAATAACCAAAATAAGATAAAGGTAACTTTGCCGTTCATTTTAGCTAAAGGTACCTTTAACTAACGCCAACAACGGGAAGTTGTAATAATGGTCCTAAATCTTTCGGAATAAAATTGACTATGATATCCGCATCCGAAATCATCAAAGTCTAGTAGGTAGTATGTTGGCTTATTAGACATGAGACCACGCATCAAAGCCCAGCTCAGACATCTCAATCAATATGAAATATGAAAAAATATTTTTTGGCCAATTTCCTTCCAGTAGATTTCTAGCAAAAACTCTGAGAGTTAATGGAAAATTGCCCTAAAGAGATTCTCAAAAAATCTGTCGTTCGGAGCCGACTAAACAGAGGAGGTACCGACACCCATGTATAAAATTAACATGCACAATATAAATGGTATAAGAAGCTAGGTCGTAATCCTAACTGAAGAGTTATTATGTATGTATTATGTATGTATGCATGTATGGTATGTATTCGCAAACGAACCAACAGAGAGCTCATCAACGACATAGAGGCTGTTGACCGTATTAACATTTGCATGTCTAACGAAACAGGTATTTGAATCATTAATGAGTGATGATGGGGCCTTGATAAAGTGGTCTAGTTCTGACTTAGTTCTCATCTGACAATAATGTGCGAGAACCAGAGGCATTTGGAAGGCAGTGTTATAGCAGGTTAAAATCCGAAACATGAGCTATTAAGGCCAATTAAGTGAATAGGATTTTGCTAGTTAAAGAAAAGGGAAGGAAAGATATTCGGATAAAATTCAAACCATAAGATACTACACCAGTTAGATTTTTATGCTTTGGTCTGAATTATTTCCCAATAATAGTAATTATAATTCGCCTGCAAGGAATCAGCCATTGTCCAAACTTGAAGGGGAGTGCATAGCTGTGCACGAAATGCAGAGGACTGAATCAACTTAGTTGGATAGTCTTGATTCGATATTAGTTATGATGTTCTAAGCCACAGATGGTGGTGGGAATTTTTTAAAAGTCTTAGTCAAAGGAAAATTCTGAATTCTTTGACTAATTATCGCGTTTTTATTCACTCTTTTTAAGTGGCCGTGGTATACAGACTTGCACGAATAAGGCTCGTGGGTACCGTAAGGTACTGTTCTATCTGTTTAAATCTTATGTACAGAAATATTACTTCTCCTTGCCTCCTACAAAAATCTATTCTACTTATTCCAACACAATACATGACATTGGTAAAGCATTCCACTTTAACAAAAAAACTCTCAATTGTATAGCTTCTTCAGCTGGTCACTCTACACCCACAATTAACATTTTGACTTTTTCAATAATTTAATTTCGAGTCTATGTCGTCGCTTTGTTAAACATTTTTCAGGTTCTTTATATTTTTTTTTCCATTTTTATTTCTTTCCCTTTTCCTCATGCTTGCTGTAAACAGGTAACTCTCTTGAAACATGGTAGAGTAAGTAACCTAAAATCAAAAAACCTTGCATCGAAGAGTACTGTCTAAGTATAAATTTTAAGTGTTTGGTTCTTGCAAGACCATTACCATGTTACCAAAGAGTTGTCTGTATATTTACGCATTCTATGTGACAGCATTAAAGCTGTTGTGTGGATTTGTTTGTTGTCGGTTTTATGCGCTGTCTCCAGTCACTTTTAAGTAACTTTATCAAAGTCTTCAAAAGAAACTCGTTTTTTGCCTATAATTTCTTTATTCTTCATTCATTCGTTCATTTCTGTGTGTCTCTCTCCTTTAATCGTACGTTTTGAAGACCGGCTTGTGGCTGTCTATCTAGATGACTGCTTGGCTTGGTTAGTTGTTCATATGAATGTTCGAGGGTATGAGGGTAGTATGTATGTTCGTATGTACACTTTGCATTCATTGTCGCCGTATCTTTGAAATGATGTATTGCTTTACTCTCAGCGGTGGTAGTGGTACAGAAATGTCGTTGTTTCTCTGTACTGGGACCATGACCACCACCATATGTGGCTGTGTTTGTTATTATTGTTGTTATTGGGCTGACAATCCAATCCAATTCATTTTATTTTACTTTTTTTTTTTGTTTTATTTTGTATGTCTTTCCAACTCATCAATTTTTATGCGTTTGCAATGCGTTCGATTTGCTTAAAGCTCAAGTATTGCCGTCAGTATACGACTATTTTTTTTTGGTGCTTTCGTATATCAAATTTTGATATATTGCAGTTGGTGTGTATGTTTCTTTATTTAAACAAATAAAGAAAAATTATAAAAAAAAACACCAGGCGACAATTTTACACAAAATATTTTAACACAATTTCGATTTTGTTTTGAAAAAAAAGGAGGAGGAGACTGACTAAGTATTGACCGCCGTGTGTTTCATAAGATCATTGAAACAAAATTTATTGTTTTGGAGTACATACCTATATCCACCATATATGTTCCTATAAAGGATGTAATTTATTACATGATTACCTAGTTTAAGGAATTATGGTGTTATTTATTTAAATTCCTTGGAAATATTTTATGGCCTACACAAAATTTGTCATATTGCTTAAAGGCAAGAAAGCAAATTCCATAGCTGACCTCAGGCTAAAATTAAGAAAATCCCACTGTATTTACCATGCAATTCGTATTAGTCATCCGAATTAAAAAAAGAAAAACAAATTAATAAATTTTTATTTGTTTTTTTTGTTGTATAAATCATTAACCTGACAGATACGAAATAAATTTCTTTATGGCTAGTGTAAATCAATTTAATATGGCCAAATATTAAGTGCCCAAATAAATCAATTTCGATTACTAACCATATGATGGTAATAATTGGAATAAAATAAATTTGATCCGCAGTCAAATTAAGTTTTAAAAATTATATTCGAAGAAGGAAATTGCTGTCTTCGCACTATTGCTAGCATTGAATTAATATCCTTTATACGGTAACATGGCTTATTATTGACTTTGAAAATATCACCAGCCATCAAAAAATGTACATACAAAAGCTATCATTTAACCCTTCGTTACGTTAGGGGCTTTTTGGCACTATCCCCTTCTACAGGGTAAATCGCTCGTCTGACAGCTGATAGATTTATTACAGTGACAGTTCATTTTACTATTTACAAGTTTACAAAAGCAAGTTTGCATTGGATTCAGAAAAAAAGTTATTTGTGATGGAGTTCAAGCGTGATAGTGTGATTGCTTCATATTTGGCTGGAAAACCAAAGGTGGCTATCGTTAGAGCCCCCCAGCATTTAAATGTGAATAAATCTTTTATTTCTCGTAACATTGCTCGTTACCGTGATACTAGCAGTGTTGCATCGCTTCCAAAAATTGGACGAAAAAAAAAAAAATGGTAACAACACCAGAATTGATTCGAAAAGTGAAGGCCAGATTTGATAGAAATCCAGAACGCAGTGGTAGAAAAATTGCTCGTGAACTGAACATATCGCGAGAAGGGATGCAACACATATTGAAAAATGATCTTGGTCTAAAGCCATTGAAGTTCCAAAAACTGCAAGAGTTCACCGATGGACAAAAAAAGTTAGACTGGAAAGAGCCAAGGAGTTACTTCGCTTGCACTAAAGTGGCCAGTTACCGAATTTGGTTTTCTCTGATGAAAAGCCATTCCAAATTGAGTAGTTTGTGAACAAACAAAATGATCGGATTTACTTGCCAAAGAGGTCAGTTGAAAATTTACACCTGCGATTGGCCACCAGAACTCAAGTGCCGCCGAGGGTAATGGTGTGGGCCGCCGTAACGGCCGATTGCCACTCCCCGCTTCTATTCATTAACCTTGGGGTATTGAAGAACTGTGCAAACAAACATTTCAAAGTAAGAAAAAGTGGTAGAAGCGGACCATTATTGTTTTCAGAAAGTAATACACCTAACCTGGTTTATAAAACACATGTAACGTATACTGGCTGTACTCAAACCAACTTTGGTTTATTAGCATGTAGTTTGGTGGCTGGCTTTGGAGAAAAGAAATCATCATAAACGGTTTAAGTAGTTTAAGAGAACGGTTGAAAGTACGATAAAAGATGATCTAAACCATAGAAATACAATTACTATGCCACCTTGTCGTTGATAGGTCCATTTTATTTATTAGATTTTTTATTAGACTGTTTTTCATGCTATCCGCATATGGCTGCAAACTCAGTCGCTGTTCTCAACATTGCATTATATTGAGTAGGACCATGAGAACAGATAGTAAAGGTTCTTATAAAGTAAGTGAACCATATTTAAAATTGTCCTAGGGTGTCTGCAAAGCTAGGCAGTTACTCTCAACCAGTGATACACTAAGCTAAGTTGATTCAATTCGAATGAATTCATTTGACAGTTAGGATTTCTTCGGGACTGATAGATGATCTAAGCTTTTCTAATAAAAAATGGGAACATGGGTTCGCTTGTATAAAAACCATAGATATTGGACCTGTTATTGATGCATAGTAAAATTTACGAAATCTAAATTAAGAAGTCAGATAGAGGCAGCCTCACAATGACTTGAAGTACATGTAATGATAAGAAAAAAGAGGAATGGAAAATATTTTTTCTGTCGTTGTTCGTCACTTGTATAGTAGCATACATCCTTGTGGAACTATCGTGGTTGGAAAATATCAGTCATTGCTTGTAACTTAAAAACTCCGCAAGGAAAAATTTAATAGGCAAAACTGGCATCCATGTGGAATTATCGCGAACTCAAATCTTGCATACAATGTGGCATGAGATGTTTGACACATTCTGTTGGAACCACATGTTATTAGCAACCGGGTCATCTATTCAGACCAAAGGAAGTTGATAATCACCGATCTACATATAGCGCTTGCCGTTCGGCTAGGTTGTCCTTAAAAAAATATGAACAAAAATCTCCGCCTGAACATAAAACACTTATTCGAAAATATTTTTTGATTTTTCAGATACGCATACATACAGAATAGACCTCTTTGCTGAAGCTGTTGATAAAAAAACTGCTAGAAAGCTTATTCACGTTTATGGTTATTCATAGCGAGTTGTAGGAAGAACGTAACTTGAAAAAGTTGACGATTCTTTTAGTCAAACTTTGGATGTTCCTGTCGGTAGGCTATATGGAAGCTTTTCCAACCAGTTTTTATTTGTTAACGTTGGAGGAATTTTGTTAATTGAATTGTGCAGGATAAAGCTGGCAGTATAAGGATGTTTTTTATTCAAGCAATGCTCTTTTTAGTGGGTCAATAAGCTTTTTGCAAAGCGAATGTTTTAGTTTCTGGAACCTACAGTAACACATGCAACTGAAAGATCATGACGGATTTATGAAATGAATCAAATAGTTTAAAGGCCTCTGAACTGGAACAACTGTTGATAAAACCAATCATACTGACATAGTATACAGTTTTATTACAATACTTTGAATTATAACATTCATAATTGGTCTTTACAACCCTTCAGTCGGGATTATTAACCTAGTTTCTTACACTACTTATGTTGTGTGTGTTAATTTTATACATAAACGGCGGAACCTAGAGTTTAAAGTCGACTGCGAACGACAGATTTTTGAGAAACTTTTCATGACAATTTTATTTACTCCCAGAGTTTAGGACAGAAATTTGCTAAAAAGATATCTACGAAAAAATACTTTTTGTTTTTGTTTTTGTTTTGATGTCTGACCTGAGACTCGAATCCTGGCTTTACGTCTAATAAGCCAACACACTACCTATTAGACCATGGCGAATTCATTTGTTCATTTCTTTGAACTAAACTCGAATGTCTGAATTGTATTGCGAAATTTACCTTGCTTACTATGTGTAAATGCCTTGGTAGCTATACCATCGTGTACCTCTTGCCTGAAAATAAAGTCATACTTTCCAATTTCATTCTCACTCAGAAAAGGAAAATTTCTCTGTCGTAGAAACTTTTCCTATTTTATGTGAGAAATGAAAGCATAAGTGCTTTAATAAACAATTGCATTCGAAAATTTATGAAATATTTTCTTTTAATTTAATTTAATTTTTTTGTTGCATTCAACAGTTTTGTTAAGTTTTATCTCCACATGAAGTTATGTAACTTTGCAACGTAATTATTTTTTCTTTTCTTCTTTATCGTATAAACAGTCTAATCTTTTCGACTGATATAATCCCTTGCCTAAATACAGGAGTGTCCATCAATTGTTTACATGAATTACTAATATTTTGTGATTTTTTTTTGTTTTTGTACCTAATATCACTCACTCTACCATAGCCAAGCTGCCATTAATCACCGTTTCCAATGAAAATTATTATTATCAATTAAAAATAAATCCATTTTGTAATCCTATTTAAGTTTTAGATTTTAATTTTTGCTGTAAATTGCCGAACGAGAGGGTATTAAATTCAAATTGAAACGGCATCTTAAAGCATTTCATATGATTATTTACATACTTGACACTCATTGACTGGATGGTTCATGTGTGGCTGTAAATGGAAATGTAAACTATGCATGAGTAAATGAAATGTGTGTGTGTGTGTGTGTGGAGTGGAATGGAATGGAATCGAGAGTGTAGAAAAAAAAACTCTCTATACGATTATCGGTTTATTTGTAATTTATGCCATATGCTGTATGCTGTGTGCTGTATACGAGCATGGAATATGATAAAATTAAAACAAACACTCATATTTATAGACCATATGTAGGTATGTATGTACTTATGTCTGTATGCATACGTATACTACGTATAAATTTAATTCTTTATAGTTACTTAAAACGATTGAAGCATAAAAATACCAAAAAATTAAAAGACTTAAATCATGCTTGAGCCAAGCATGCATGCATACTGAAAATAGACCACAATAATAACTCCAGCAATTCTTATTATCAACTGCTGTTGCCACAGCTACTAAGGGAATAATAGAAGGCATTCGACGACGTTATAAACTAAAAGACATTTAAAAACAAATAAACCGACAAGAATCAACTTTTCCTTTTTTATTCCCCCTATTTCTCCTAAAGTTTATTAAGAGTGAAAAAAAAATGTGAATAAAACAAATAGGAGTTAAAGATTGTGTTGTTGTGTATTTTTCACTTTTGTTTTATTGAGAAACAGAACAAACAGAAACCGATTAGAAAAATTTTAATTTTTTTTTTTGTATTGAAAATGTTGAAATAATTGAAAAATAATGCCAAGTTATAGGGAATTGCCATTCTTAGGTTAACTTTAAATATAAGGTGGCTGTACGGTCTCCAGGATAGCAAACCAAAAAATGGAGGAGGCATAAATAAGAGAAAAATATTTGAAAAATCAAAATCATCATCGCTATAACCATCATCAATAACAGTAAAGAAAATCGTAAATGATTATAAAGAAGACTACAGTGGGTTACTGTGCTGTGCAGTTAAAAAATAAAATAGATTTTTGAAATATTATGACTACCGTATTCAGTCCAGGGAAACCAAGTAGAAAAGTAATTGCGTTGATTTGTAAATTACTTTTGAATCAAGCATTTCCATTAACTTTTGTATTTGTCGTGTACGCGTTAAGATTTAATCTCGCACATAGGCCCTAATCGATTTTGATTTCCTTAGCTGGATTGTTTTGATCCATAGGGACTCACAAATCATACTTTTGCTGTGTAAAAGGGTGATTAACAATTACTCTACATATGGAACGGTACGCTCTATATAGGGATGGATACTTAGTCATGAAGAAATGTTTGGAATTGAGGAACCCAATATTTTGGTTTTGTAATCTTTGTATTGACGTAATGCCCAGGGCTTCAATACTGTCTTTAAGACATTTTCCCGATAATATTCGGCATTTATTTTAAACCCACGGTTGATGAATACAAGTGGAGAGCGAATATCAGCCGTTACGGCGGCTTACACCCTTAACATTGGCAGCGCTTGAGTCCTGGTGGCCAACTACAGGTTTTAGCTGACCTATTTGGAAAATAAACCCGATCATTTTGTTTGTTTACAAACTGCTCAACTTGGAATGGCTTCTCATCGGAGAAGACCAAATACGGTAACTAGCCACCTTCGTGCAAGCGAAGTAACTACTTGGCTCTTTCCAGTCTAACTTAACTAAATTAACGCACTGCTTAAGTGGTGTGACAAGCTAGGTTGTAATCCTACCAGAATAGTTGTAATTACTAATCATGTGTGCATGTATGTGTGTATGTATGATAATCAAATTAGGGCAGGGACCATCCTGGAATAAAAGGATGGTGATCGGTACTTATTATGTTGATATTAGTCATCAAAAAATGTGGTTGCTAGAGCAAAATTATTACATACCCTAAGCTTGCACAACGCAATGTCTTTCATTGAATTAAGAAACTAGGCGAGAACATCATATCGACTGTCGAGGAACAATGAAAATGCGAAAACGTCCATTAAATTACAAAGATACTCTGTGATCATCACTATCAGGGAAAAATCATAAGTATTTAGACATTGAATAAAGGTAACTTGGGTACACTAATGACTAATAACAATTGCAGGGCTTGTGGTGACGACACTGCAACAATGGAACGTTTTTATGACCTAAACCAGTATTCAGAAGTTCAAAATCCCAATATTCTTTCTAACCAAACTATTATAGACATAACACGACTTAAAGGAGTGTATTGGGAAAGGATATAACAATAAAAAATATAGACTTCCCAGAGAAATTATGGTTGCCATCCTTTAAGAATGGATCCGGATTATGTTTAATGTGTATGTGCCTTGATTGGCCATCTCCCCTCCAACCAAACTTCCTATCCGAAATGTAGTCTTTAAATGATAGATTTTCTCTCCAAAAGACTACGTACTCTAGTGATCCTTTCGAATCATTGTGTATAGGGATGCCAATCGGGAAATCCCGAAACTCGAAATCCCGGGATTTTCTGGATTCACACAATCCCGAATCCCGGGATTTTTAAAAACTTATACCGGGATTTTTCGGGATTTCGGGATTGTGATTTCACATGTATTTTGGCCAAACAAAAGGTCCTGAAAAAAAATTCTATATCACTTGACTTCAATAATAGATCTCAGATGAAGAAAACTTTCTCTCCATTGCTAAAAAGTTATTTGATGCCATTGGAGAATGCAAAATCTCTATAAAACAAATTAATAGGGTAACTGATTTAGTACTCAACTGTCCAAAGAAATAGATTTATTTACATCAGGAGGTGAATATATACAAGCTGCATATAGCTATCTTGGAACTATTTTACCAACAAATGTTGATTGCGATAAATGTTTTCCGACGGCAGCGTATGATTACAACTAAATTCGTTCAAGCCTATCAGATCACATGTTAGATGCTTAAGTCTTTTTGTTGGAACCCAAATAATTTTCATAAAACTAATGATAACGAAATATTTTTATTATTAAGAGAAAATCGCGATTTAGCCTATGATTTTTCGGGATTCTTGGACCCCGAATTATTCCAAAATATCCCGGGATTTTTAAAAACCGATCCCGTTTGGCATCCCTAATTGTGTAGTATTAAATTATAAGAAAATTATCCACAATGTGAACGCATAAGAAAGCTTGTTTAAAACCGAGAAATTTTAGTGTTCGAATTCTGTTGGAACCTGACAAGCTTTCTATGAACATTGAGAACCATTCGCAATCCATTCCACTTACAAGCCACTGTAAGTTATTGAATAAAAAGCAAACATTAATCTCTACGTACAGTAGTTGCATTTATTTTATGGCTGTTTCCGTTCCTATTTTAAAAAAGTGCTTGACGAGCTACTCTGCTTATATCTCTCTCACTCTCATTTTTATTCTCTCATACTCCTATGAATTACCCGGTAACCATTTCTTTTGCCAATAAAATCTGGTCAATATTGATAACAAATGCCAACTGATTTTTAACAAGTGTTTGCATTATGTAAAGAACTAAAGAAACAACAACAACAACAATCGAACAAAATCAGGATTAAGAAAATAGAAATCAAATGAAACATACTCATAAAACTCCTTTACATGTACATGTACAGCAGCCAAATACATATGGCAAATGGATAGACAGTCAGGAATATACTCATATGCAGCTGCCAATTTATGGTGTAACTTGCAACGTGTAATGTAATGAAATTTGCATATTGAATAGACACCAAAGATATGTGTTTCGTAAAAAAAAAAAAACAGAAAAGAAAGGAAGTAAAATGTCTAGAAAGTATCAACGACAACAATAAAAGATCAAAACAAAAGTTTAATTTCATACAAAAAGAAAACCTTGTAAGTCTTCAACGCACAAGTACGAGTATGTTTCACAAATGGAATGTATTTTCTATGTAATGTTGTAATTCGATTACATGTTGTATCGTAAACATATTCGATAGCTTCCAATTGCCAACCAAATAATAATGGCAGTGTGTGGCCAATATTGGTTTAATGTCTACGAACATAGATAATGTCTGTCTGATTGTTTTGTTTCGTTTACTTTCATTTTGTTTATCATTTGTTTAGATCGGTTGTTGTCTACGTCTTTGGGTTACATTTATGACATGTGTTACATGTTTAGTCCTACTAAGTCCTTTACGAACTTTCATTTCTAAATGCCAATTTCAAAATATTTTCATGGCCATACCGCACACACAACAATGGCCATAACAATAGCAATAATAAATATTATTAAATTTACAAGATATTGTACAAGGGGGGTTCATGTTTCAGTTCTCTTTGCATCCTCTTTATTAAACGTTCGACCTTGTTCTAAAACGCTTTTATATTCTTTATAAAGGGATTGAAGACAAATTCACAACAAAATTCCTGTTAAATGTTTCCATGGTTACGATTACGTCCTTTGGATCGCTGTCACAATCGATCCACCAATACCAGTTTCAATACCTTCAACATTAATCCATCCATTCCATATAAGAACAGTACGTACTGAAGAAAATATTGCCACGATATCCATACACACATAATTGGAGACTTACAATCCTTACGTTAGGATTACGACCTAACTTCTCACACAACTTATATTGTATGTGTTAATTTTATAAATAGATGGCGAGACTAGATTTTTAAGCCGACTCCGTACGACAAATATTTGAGAAAATTTTCATGGCAATTATATTTGCTCTCAGAGATTTTGTCAGAAATCTAACAAAAAAAAAGAAGATTTGATGTCTGCCATTACGTCTAATAAGTCCACACACTATTTACATACTTCACCTTCTACCGCTTGACCTATACTGTTGGGGTGTGTCGGCTAGGGAACTTGAGGGAACAAATATTGTCGGAAGCATAGACTATGTAACACCGCGATATGACTTCTCAATGAATTTTAGGACATCCATCCCGAAAATGGAGGACTGGAGACAGGGTGTGGCGCACCTCGCGGCTCCAAATTAGAAGAAGCCGTTGGTATTGGCATCCATTCTATTGGATCATTCGGAATATCCAAGTCAATGAGGTTACCAGATCACTCCAGTGTTTTTCAGGCGGAAGTGTCGCCAATTCAAGCTGCGGTGAAAATTGTTGCGGACAAAAATGTTCGCAAGCGAAGGATCATTATACTTCCCGATAGCCAAGCGGCCATCAGGGCGCTGGATTGTAGTATGATAAACTCTAAGACAGTGTACGACTGTCGCAGATGTAGAAGCGGAACGAACGTTGAGCTCTCGCATGAATTCTCTACATTGGGGATACCTTTAAGTACCTGTGGGCTTATGATTGACAATGCAATCGTGGACCTTGTCAACAGTAATTAGGCAACTTTGGATAAAAGTAGGCTGCGCATAAAATCTGTCCAAAGCTGGATGAAAAGCGCACGGCGATTCTGCTTAAGCTCCAAAGAAGCAGGCTGGCTCAGCGCTGTTATCGGGGTTATTATGGGGCATTGTATTATAGGAACACATGCGAGGCATATTGGTGTTAGACACCTCGCGAATAATTTCTGCAGAAGCTGTGGAAATGAGAAAGAGGAAGAAACTATACTTCACCTACAGTACACATGCCCGGCACTTTGTCGGTGGAGAAAGAAATACCTGAAGTCGCCGTAGTCTGGTGGGTAGTGTGTTGGCTTATTAGACAAAAGGCCCGGGTTCGAATCCCAGGTCAGACATCAAAACGAAAAATATATCTTCGGCGACTTCCTCTCAGCAGATTTCTGGCAAAGACTCTGAGAGTAAAAATTGCCATGAAAAGCTTCTCAAAAATCTGTCGTTCGGATACGACTTTAAACTGTAGGTCCCGCCACTCATGTATAAAATTAATGCACACAACATAAGTGGTGTGAGAAGCTAGGTCGTAATCCTGACTGAAGGGTTGTAATGGCCAATTATGTATGTATGTATGTATGAAAGAAATACCTGGGTGCCTACTACATGAATGACCTAGATGAACTGTCATGTATGGATATTAGCAGTCTGAGTCGCTTCATCGGAAGCTCCGAGTGGTTCCAGGAATAGGGGAGAGGATGAAACTGTGGTATCACAATTCCCCTGCATGCGGCCTAAATGTGTTCGCTCGTCGGGTAGACAGCCACTTGTACTTACCTATCTAGCTATCTACATTCTTCACTACGGCGACTTTGTTAGTGTCCACTCGCCGCAGTCAACAGGCAGGTGACTTATTACAACTTGTTTGATTAAGGGACCTTATTGCTTATTGATACTCACATATGAAGCATATTTCTGGCTGAGTGGGTTCGTCAACAAACAAGATTGCCGGAATTTTTGTGTGAAGAGCAAATAGAGCCATTTTAAGGCCTTGCACTGCAATCTTTTGTCCTTACGATGGTAATGATAGAAGCTGTGATTGAATTTTAAAAATTGTCTGCAACGGCGTATGATAATTTATTGTATTAAAATTTTTTGCAGTAATGTACTAAATTAAAGAGAATGATGTAAATTTTTAATTACTAAAAATCGTCAAAATAAGGGCATAAATCGTCATGTCGTCAAAATTACATTTTTGGAGTTCAAAATCGTCAAATCTGGCAGCTATGGTCGCATAATTTTTTTGTTTCTAAATTAGTTCCACGTTTAGATTCAAATGTCATGTTAAGTGTTCGCAAATGTTTTTAAAATATCACTCATTAGTTTATCGATTTTTATCGACTTTTATCGCCTGTTCGCTTATGTTAAGAGAAAATTGTGATACAAAGTGTTATCTAAAGTCTAAAAACTCTTCATTTCGAACATTCTTTAAAAAGTTTCCTTCTAATCAAGGCGTTTCTATTTTTTTTACAGAATTTTGAAAATTTCTTAGCTTCCTTTAAAACAAAATTCGTACCATTTTTTCCCCTTCCTTGTATTTTAAAGTTTATTTTCTCCGACGTTAAATCGCTTTCTTTTCCTAACAAAGCAACATTTTTCAACATGAAAACATGCATGTTTATAAACATTGCACTGGTCCAAACAAAATAGACTCGATTACAAGTGGAAACATTCAATTTTTATTGCTTATTCGGTAGGATTATTGTAATGAATTACCTTTTACAATGTGCGAGTAGCAAGACGAATGGAATTGGAGGGAGATAGATGTTCTTCCCAAGTCTATTTATAAGCCCCCTTCTCAGCAAAATACATTGTAGACAGTGTAGTCTGTTGCCAATTTTTGATTGAAGGTGTAGGAGAATTGCTATGGACAAATACCAAAAAATCTTTTACTTTTCATTTCTATTGTTTTCAGGGTTTTTTTTGTTTTTTATTTTCTTTTTCTTTTGCGTTGTTCTCTTTGCCTTGTGCAATGCAAGTGTGTTTGTTTTGCTATAGCAAATAATCCCTGCTTTAGTCCGAGAAATGTACTCACAATAACAGTCTGCATGAGTTTAAAATATTTACTGGCAATTTATACTCTCTACAATCGTTCTTCTCATCCTAACTCCCTGCCCATGCATGTATTTGCTAGTAAAGTGATTGTTTGTATATGTTTAAGGCTTGTAATCCTTAGAAGAAAAAAAAATATTTTCAGTGTGTAAGTGAATGAATTTTAACCACAAAATGTAAAATTCGTTCACATGTGCCTCTCTTGCTCTTAAATAGGACTCATAAATGTTAGATTAAGACTATACTGCTGCTGCTGCTCCTGATGGTACATGTTTTCCAGAGTTTGGTTTTTTCTCAAATTCTTTTTTGTTGTGATTGTTGTTGTTGTTTTTGGCACATGAAAACAAGATATATTTGTCTGGCTTATACGATGCTGACATATGCTTAAGATGCATTTCATTTCATTTCTTTTTTTTTTTCTGTGGGGTTTTTTCTTTCGTTTTTTCAATTGTTTCAGCAAATTATGATTTGGAAAACCTGCTTATGTCAATAGATTTGAAATGAGTTGGAAAATACTGCAGCACTTTGAAAAATTCTTAAAGTACGAAATGAGAATGACACGTTTTAACCTAAATTTTCGTTAACCAAAAACTGGTATTAAATTTCGAACGTTTAACAATTCAAAAATGAATTGTGACATGCACTGGAATACATTCAGTTGTTGAAGGTAAATGGACAAGTTTCTTGTCCATACTTTATTGAATCATAGCAGAAGTAAGGAGTGCGCACGCAAAAAAAATGGACCTACTTTTAAGCTTATAACTTTTATCATAATTGAAAAAATTGAATACCGTTATATTGTTTTTGTTAGTCATCTGTTTCAAAATCCACGTGCTAAATATTATTGCAATAGTAAAATTAGTTTTTTGAAAATGGGCACCCAACAAAAATGTCGTAAAAAAAAAATTTAAATTATCAATGAAAAACCGCGCCGTCTACAAAAAACGATTGCTGGGTTCGCAGGTGTTTACCAAAAAACAGTTTCTAAGGTAAGAATAAAACAATATAAGGAGTCTTTGAGTATTTAGAGAAAACGTGAAAGTGGAAGAAAAAAAGGATTAGCCGATCAAAACAAAGCAAGTAAAATAATACGTATATTTCTAAAACACCCTAAAATGTCTGGAAGAAAAGTGGCTCAAAAAGTTGGATACTCTGAGACCTTTGTCAGAAAAATTTTATACACAAAAGAATTCAAATATTATTTACTTTAATTGAAATATAAAATGAAAAAAATCCGCCACTTTGTTTTATTTCTATAACGAAAAGTGTAAGTCCAGTTTTTTTTTGTGCGCACTCCTTATATATTATTGGGTTCTATTGATAATTTATCTAGATGAACCCATACTAATTTCATTGCCGAAAAGTGTTATTTCAGATTCCAATGCTTTAGACCGCAATAGAAAAAAATGTATCGGAATGTATGTGAAGGACAAGAAGACGTCTGTCCAGAAGAAGACAGAAGACAGAAGAAGACGTCTGTCCAAGAATAGCTGATAGTAGAAGCAGAAGAGGCATGCCTGTTATGGTGCATCAGTTCTAATTGCAACTAGGTCGGAATCCTGACTAAAGGGTTGTAGTGTTCAATGTATGTAGCAAACCAATGCTGTGGCTACATTTTCTTTCATCCAACGTTTCCAATTGATTTTAATCTTCGAAGTTTAAGTTGTTAAAACAAATCTTAAACACATGATTTCTTATATTTTTCCTACAAATCTTTATTTTACTCTTCTGTCTAGACATCTAACATCCATCTAATTTAAGATTTTCATTATTTGACAAAATTAATGTCAGAGACTAATTGCAATTGTCATTCACAAACAAACAAATAAAACTGGACTGTAAATACGTAGGATTTTTATATCAAAGAAAAGCAAAACCCAAAAAATTCCACAACAAGTACGCATTTAAGGTTTTAATTGCTGGTGCTATTCACTCAAATAGCCTTAATTGTTGTCCATAACGACCAATTGTCATGATGAGAGTGATATTAGCAAAACAAAATGCTTGTGAAACTGTTATTATCTCCAAAATTATCTCTTTCTAATAAAATTAATAAGAATTGTCTAAAATTATCGAATTGTTAAGAAAAATTTGATGATTAAACATCAGCACAAAATTTGTTAGAAACTTCAACAAATCTGACGAGCTACGGCCTACACTTTTTTTTCGAAAATTGTGGCCAAAAAGTTTTTTAAAGAATAGCTTAATTTCAATCAATTTAGCCAAGTAGCAAACGGCAGCCGTCAATGATGTAGTTGACTTGCTCAAGAGAATAAGGACTGGTACACAGCAAGAATATGCGAGCCTAATTGTCCCAAGTGGGGAAAACCGAATTAACAAGAATACGCATTGATTGTGGAAGTTGCCGTAGTCTAAAGTCCGTAAAGTAAAGTCCGTGTTCGTACCCTGGTCAGGCAACAAAACGAAATAAGAAAAAAATATTTCTTCGGCGGTTTCCTCTCGGCAGATTTCTGGCAAAAACTCTAAGTGATGAGAGAAGCTAGGCCGTTTAGGTTTAGGTTTAGGTCGTAGTGGTAGCTCTGGTATCACAAAGTTCACTTGAGCACGCATGGCAGCCCGTTGTGATGCCACGGGTGAACGCAGTCCCTGTACTAACCAAGTTCCGCCAAATCAGGGAAAAGGAAGAAGTTGGTCAGCGCAAGGGCTGCACAAGCTAGGCCGTAATCTTAGCTGAAGATCGAACAGTCAATAAAAAGTTATAACTTGAAGATATGTTCCTGTGATCAGCAGCAATATGAACAAACTGAAAGTATTCGTGATTGCAATATTTTCCATCGTGTATTTAGTCAGCGTTAGCTTTCATGGGCTTTATTTTCCATTACTGAAGTGCTACTGTGAACTTGGATGATTGAAGCGGTTGAATCAACAACTTGGCCTGGCATTTACCTAAACTTGAAAAATCCAGTCTAAAGTGAACTATGTATGAAGTATAGAGAGAATGTAGAAAAAAACTTAGGTAACAGCAACGGATTTCCATTTGAAGTCATTCATTGGATATGTATATTAGGGCGACTCAAGTTGTATGGAAGCGAAATTCGTGCAAAGTGTACCCCACTTAAAATGAAGATTGGTATTTTTTCTGACGACGTTTAAAATATTTCGGCTCCAGCTTCGACCTCTCGTAAGCTGGACCATTTTGAAAAAGGGTCTATTTTTGAATATTTTGTTAATTTGAGGATCTGTTTCCTTACCAACATATACAATATCTATGTCATAAGAAAGGTTTTCTTAAGACGCGTCCGACAGTGTATACAATTTGTCCTAGGACGATCATTCAAGTCCTTTTTTTAAGGATATTCTGTAAAAAAAAAAATGGTGTTTCAATTTTTCGTTCGGGGTTGTTTGTTATAAAAATGCCAAATTAACATATTTTAATCTTCATTCGATTTAATTAAATACGTGTCTCAGCTTTTTTTGAAATTCGCGCAAGTTCACGTTTTGTTCTTGAAGCTACGCATAGATAATCCCTCAAGTATTTTGAACATAATTTTACCGTTCCTCGTAAGAGAAATTTTGTAGAAATCTTCGTTTAACTGTAGCCTACTCGAGGACATGTTTATATCTGCCAAGATTATTCTCTTTTCGGACAACACAATGTGAAATTTTTTAATTTTACTGCGCCCATTTCCAAATATAGATCACAACTGGATGAAGGCACTCATTCTGGACTGTTTTAAGATAATTGCAGGTTGTAGCATTATAATATACAATACGACTACTGCAGTATTTTTCAGATAGCACCGTACCCAGTCACGTTTCTTTTTTGGTTGACAGATAAGAGGCTCAGACGAAAACTTGATTAAGCTTTCATTCTACGGAGGAGGTTTTTGTTAGCCCCAATTCCCAAATTTGCAGCTCGTATGGGCTCCTTAAAATATCGACTGGATTTCCTCATGATATATAGAGATTAAGAGGAGGATTACCAAACATAAATATTACAGTCAACTTACTTGCTGTCAAGGATGGTGTGAGGGTTGGTTTTATTCTTTAAAGTCGATTCCGAACGACGGATTTTATAGAAAATTTTCATGGCAATTTAATTTGCTCTTAGAATTTTAACAGCAGACTGATTAGAAGAAGTCATTGCAGAAATATCTTTTTTAATATTTTATTTTTATTGCAGATGTCTAGATCTAGGGTTTGAATTACGGGCTAGTGTCTAATAAGACAACACACTACCAACTAGACTACAGCGACATAAAATCAACTCTGAAATTACAACACGAAAAGTGATTGATTTTCGATAAGTAATAAACCACATAAGGATGTATTTGATTGATTTATAGAATTACCCGAATGCGATATAAAATTTACAAACATTCATTCAAATTTATATTGAAAATCTAAGGATTTTTATTAAATAAAAGCCACCACAAACTAATGCTGTTTAGATTGTTTATTTTTTGGTTTTATTGTTATTGTTTTTAGTCCAAAATAATAATCCTTGTTTGTATGTCTGTTTGAATATGTAGTCCTGATGGTTATTTTCATTGTTTTTTTTTTTTTTTTTTTTGATTTTGAAAAGAGAAGAGTAAACATTTGATTTTTATTGAGCATTCTTTCCCCGTTTATTTTGTACAATTTTAGCCATTTAAAGCTTAAAAACCATTTGATTGGGCACTTGTGTGGCTCAGTATGATTGTGCTAGTATGAGTAGGTCTATATAATCACTTCGCATTTGGATTGTACTGAAGTGTATTATTTTTATTTTCCATAAGTGTACGTATACATGCAATGGCCCACTGTTTTTTTTTTTATTTTGTTTTCTTTAAATAGCCATACCATGTGTAGAGAAATAAGGAAAACAGCGGATATCATTTAATCCACCTTAGTCTCATAAATCCTTTTCTTTTTATTTCTTATTGTTGTTCTTTTTTATTTTCCCTCCTGTTTTGTTTTTGTTTATAATAGCCCATGTTATTTGGTGGTTATTGCCAAAATCTTGTTAAAGGAGTAACACATATTGCCATAGAGTTTTTACTTAACAAGCCTTAAAAGATTATTTGGTGATTTCGTTGGCTGGAGGCAATAATTTTAAAGAGATTTTGATTGATTATAAGGCCTTCCGTACTGTCTGGTATACAGAAGTTAGTTGTGGATTTAACGAGTCAATTAAAATTAAGCGTAAGAGTAGCAATTGAAATATATTTGCAATAATGACTAAGGAAAGTCTATCTGAGAGTGTATCTTCAATTCCAAACTCTGTTTGGGATTTTCAAAAGACTCATTTTTCTTTCTTTCAGTTCCTTAACTTCGGTATTCAAGATTTACAAAATACAAACGATTTAATCGCTTTTAACTATTTCATGCAGACCGAAAACAATGTTTCAAAAGGAACCAATAATTTACTTAGCCTGCCCCTCATAGCTTAACGTCAGGTTATTTAACAGGGACAGACCCACTTAGACAATAGATAATGGCCATCTTTTTGAAGCTACAACTGTCACCATGGACAATCCTAACAACTACATCTGTTCCCTGTAGCGACTTTGCAGTAATTGGGATGTGCAATCAGGCATAATTCTGAATGAACGCAAACGAACAAAGTTATTGCATATGGGATCTAAAATCGTCCAATGCAGTCCAAAGAAGTCACAGCTTAGTATAGATTTTGTGCTTGTGGAGCTATCGGTTCATATTAGTTTGAGAACGACATTAGCGTGGCCATCACTGCTAATGATGAGCTTTACAGGTCGATGATTATCAAATTTTTTTGACCTGAATTGGATAATCAAAACACCAATAGCATGTGGTTTCAATAACATGGCGCTACGTACCATATAGCACACAGCATGAGCGATTTAAGGGCATTGTTATATCTTGGGGGGTTTTCTGAAGTCACCGGTATATGTGAAATAGCCACAAACCACAGAGGTTTCCAAAGCCAACGTAACGTAAACTTAGCCTGATTTATTCTTCAGAATGATGGAAATTAAGACATTTCGAATGTGCACCACGACAGAGAAAGGCTTGGAAAGATTTTACAAAATTTCAATAATATCTGGCACGCATACATAAATGGTTATTACAATCCTTTAGTCCGGATTACGACCTAGCTTCAAGCACCACTTATGCTGTATGTGTTAATATCATACATTAGTGGCATGAACTACAGTTTAAAGTCGATTTTTTTTGTTTTAAAACTTTTCTTTATTTTCTTTTTTATTCTTTTCTCAGAGTTTTTGTTAGAAATCCCCTGAGAAAAATTCGCCGAAGAAGAACATACATACATACATAATTCTATATTACAACCCTTCAGTTAGGATTACAGTCTAGTTTCTCACACCATTCATGTTGTGTGCGTTCATTTTTTTATACGTGAGCGGTGGGACCTACAGTTGAACATCGACTACGAACGATTTTTGAGATTTTTGTGAGACTTTTTCGTGGCAGGTTTATTTACTCTCAGAGTTTTTGCCTGAAATCTGCTGAGAGGAAATCGCCAAAGAAATATTTTTTTCATCTTTCGTTTTAATCCCTAACCTGGGATACAAACGCGGACTTTACGTCTAATAAGCCAACACACTACCTAGTAGATTCCAGCGCCTTCGTCGAAGAAGTATTTTTCATATTTTCGTTTTGATGTTTGTCCTGGGGTTTAAACCAAGGCCTCATGTCTAACAAGTCAGCACAATACCTACGAGACTACGGCGATTTCACACGCCAACTTTTGTATTTAATCTTAAAACAAATATTATACTAGGAATTTAATGGACGACGACGAGAGCCCAGGGGTTGAAAGCTCAGCTCCGACATCTCGTATGACAAATTATATCTTTCGGTGTCCTCCCCTTAGCAGTTTTCTAACAATTGCTCTGAGAGTAGATGCAACTTTTATAAAAAGCTTCTTAAATCTGTTGTTCGGACGTTAAACTGTAGGTCCAGGCAATCATGAAAAAAATTAACACACACAACGTGTGTGGTTTAAGAAATTTGCCTTTAGTTTTCTTAACTGATATTACAATTCTCAAACCGAATAGGATGGCTTATTTAATAACCACAAATTAATATAAAAAATCATTTATTTAATCTTTAGAATTATTTTGAAATGTCAAGACATATACGTTTACATTTGCTAATCTGTATTCAACAATAAATCATCAAGGAAAAGAAAAACAGATTTTTAATAAAAAAAAACCCGATAACATTTATTGCCATCATAGAGAACAAAAGTTTTCATAATAAAAATATTGACCAACATGAAATAAATGAAAAAAAAAACAGAAATAAAATAAAATGAAAAGTAATCTTAAGAAAATAAAAGTTTTAACAAATTATTGAATTTACAATGCAACACAATAGAAAATCATTTTCATAACAACTCGTATCATGTTGTGTTTTTGAAAAGATTCTTTAGATTTGTGGGACACTAAACACAGACGGTAAAAAGTGACAAGCAATTGCTGATGGTATAAAATTAACTACACACATACATACACATACACACACATACACATTGCATACTTATGAGAAGAAACCAGCAGCCAACAGTTGGCAGGCAATAGAAATCATTTCCGTTATAAAAAAAAAAATCTTTTCGTTTTTTAGAAATTTATTTCATGTCTTTCCAATACAAAGAATTCATAACAATACTCGAACATCTACAAACATACTGATTATTTCTTATACTCACATACTAAGTTTTGAGAATAATATTGTATATTCACATACACACACACACATACATACATACATACTTAAAGGACACATACGTATAAGGATTATAAGTTAGACAGAGACAGAATGATGAATACAACTCATAAATATCATTAACAAAGAAGAGACATGTTCGTTGTTTTTTTGTTAGTTATTTTTGTTGTTGTTTTAGTTGTAGGTCATATCCGGTTTGTATAAGTGCGTATGTGTTTGTAGTTGTTTGCTGCATTCAAAATAAGAATGCATTGCATGCAATCGTGTTATTATTGTTCTTGCAGTTGTGTTTGTGCGAATATTATGCCCGTATACCTTATGGGGGACAACCGAATATTATAAACCAATATTCGGTATTTTATTGAAGATTTTTATTATCAATTGAATGAAAAACACATAAAGAAGAAACAATATCTCTTCGTATTTTAGACGTTGGAATAACTGCTACTACTCAGGGAGTTGGTTTAGTCGTCTAATAAAAAAAAAATGATAAGAAAAATCCACATCTTTTCCATTGCCGATGTAGGATTGTATTATTCCTGGTTAGGCTATTAGATTTGAAAATTTGAATACAAGTACAGAAGGAACAGCATAAGAAGTATTATTTTGTACTTGTGAAAGAATTTATTTGTCAAAGATGTTGCCAAGGATGACAAATGAAACCCAGTGAAAGAGTACTGGGTATACTGGTCGTACCCAATTAATTCTAGACTACAAATTCTATTTAAAAAATTTGCCAGAATTACATAGAAGCGTAATTGTCTCCCCGTTCATTTAAATATTCTTTCACCCTCTATCCGCTTTTGTTAAAGAAATATGACCGAAATAGCCTAACATAAATGAGAAATAATGTGGAGCAGGGCAAACATCTCATTAGACGGACGATATCGAGCTTATCTCGGTTATTTGCTTAAACCTGACGCATTGGTTACTGTTGTCCACAGCAATACAATTGTATTCACCTTGTCTTTACTAAGATTCCTAAAATTCTAGGTGTTAAGTGAACGTACTACGTTCACTAGGGTTCTGCATCGGCCTTCAAGCCAAGAAGTGTGCAATTGAAGGAATACTCAAGAACCTACATCAATTGCTCTATATGCAGCCCCCATATGGGCCGAGGCCATGGATAACAAGACATAAGGAATAGGAGTTCATGGCGCCTACAGGAGATCTGCCCTCCGAGTAATTTCTGTCTTCCACACAGTATCTACGAATGCAGACTTGGTGATTGCGGGAATGATGCCGCTGCGAATGTAGTAGAGGTAGAGAGGAGAAATCGTGTAACAAGTAAGAGAACGGGGCTAGGGCACCCTTATCAGCTCAATAATGATGCAATGAATAGCGTCATCCATGGTAGCACAAATGGACTTCTTCTTCAAAGGGAATATGGACCTTCAGATTAATACCAAATATATAAAAATGGACTAGAAGGAAGCACGGCCAGGTAAATTTTTACCTTACACAATTTTTAACGGTTGCTATACGACATATCTCTACAAGTATGGGCATGACGTGCATGAAGCGTGTCCATCATGTCAAAATACAAGCAAAACAGCAGAGCATATATTCTTTACTTGCCCCCACTATGAATATCAATGAAATTTACTAGACAGGACGTTTGGATCCCAGGTGACCCCCGAAAACTGGAACGCAGTATGTTTCTTTCGCGAAAAAAGTTCTGATACAACAGAGGGTAATAGAGAGAGCAAGAACAGCAGAAATGGATAACAGCACCCGCTGAATATTTGATTGTGGTCCCGTGGTGGGGACTAAATGGAAGTGTGACCAACTAGGTTGGGTTTAGTACGTATGCGTTTAGCAAGCCAAGAGTAAGTCTTGCGGTGAATTGTGCACGTTGGTAGGCCGGGCTACAAACGTCTTTTGAAGATTCCCAACCTTTAGCTTGCAAAGCTATAAAAAAACACATCGTAGAAAATCTCATTCTGAGTACGAATTGCCAACGATATCAAAATGATATGGCGAGACAGTCTTTTGCGATTTGGACTTGCAGGCATCGATGGTAATCTAGTTCAAGATAAACTACCGAAATAGGGTACAAGATTAGCGCCCCACTATCTTTGCCTAACATTTGAGAGAACTATGTAGTGTCATAAATTTGTTGGCTGATGGCTGCAAAAAATCAGCAATCGTAAAAGCTTCATACACTTCTCCGCTTGGGGTAATTAATATTCAATGTATTACAGTGTTGCACGCATGAGGATTCATTTGTGCACAAAGTGATTTATGTGAAGAGGAAGAATCCATCTTTACATCATTGAGTTGAACTTCCGAGCAATAGGAAAACATTGCAATCCAGAAACTTTATGCTAAACTTGGTTATCCTGCTGGCCAAGGCCTTCAGTAGATAGGGGTTAATTGAAGACTTAAAATAATTTGAGAGTGTTTAAAGTTTATTGGCTCATGTAACACTAACTAGTAAGGAGATGTTAAAAAATTTGTTATGTTACGATAAAACTTAGAATACGGCTGCTAAATACACGAATTGCTTTAGAAGAACTGTAGGACTTTTCTGGTCCCATAAGGTATCGGACGGACCATGCACTTATCAGAGTGAAATCTGCATGGAAAAATGAAAATCGAAATGACGAAGGCATTTCGAAGATCACGTGCTCACGTGTTCAATCTTAGATCAGGCAAATAGTGTCATTGCGTATGGAAAAGCGGGAATGAAATTCAGAACCCAGTAGCATTGAGCAGTTTCAATTAGAAATATCTAATGGAGAATCTGTCTGTGCTCCTTGTAAAAAGAAGAATATGCCGTAGTAACAATGATGTCTTGGGCAGTTTTGAATAAGTTTTTACAAAAGCTTCTTTGGTTGAGGAAATGTTGAATTGATCAGCTATCATGCAACGGTGAAATTTGTGGTTAGTTTAGGTTTTTTGGTTCAAGTCGAAGAGTTCAAAATCGTTTTTTAACTGGCTTTTTCAGGTTTTATTCTTTGCTGACGGATTGTTGTTGTGTTTTTCGGCTAAAAAGAACGATAGAACAATTGATGATGATGAAGGACATTTTGTCCTTGTTCTCACCTCATATCAAAGAGGAAATCTGTTATAGGCGATTGGTGAGTAGATAGCTGAATGCATTACAGGGAAAGTTTATACTTTAGCAAAAACATTCAGAAGTGAAACGCTTATTTAAAAGATGTATTTTTCATGCAAAACCTATGCCAATCATTTAAAATCTAAGGTCCATTAACACTTCTTGCTTTTTCTCACACAGCCCATATCCTTCAATAATTAATGGGCCATTTTACTATGCTTATAAATAGGCAAATAGTTTTAAGGACGATATATATTCTGATTTTAAAAAATAATCCAATATAAAATGATTTTCATCCATTTCAGCTCTTTAAGATACGTAGTGCAAATATTCGGCCTGTCCCTTATGCATGTTTATTAAATACGAGCAAAGAATAGAATAATAGCCATGCAACAATTGGCTGCATTTAGATTTAGATTCAGTTTGTTCTGCTGGTTCTTCTTCATATTTTTGTTATTTTTCGTATATAAGATTTTATTTCAAAAAAAAATTTTTTTCTTACCATTTTTATTAGATTTTATTTTTATTTTTATTTTATTTTTTTTGTTATTTTATTTTTCATTGTGCCTTTGTGTTATTTAACAACAACAAAACAATGATTATGATGGGAAAATATGACAGAGAAAATGTGAAAAACTAGCACTACAAAGGTAATAAAATACAATAGTCATACTACGAGGATAACTAAGTACCCTGATGATGGCCATAATGTTGTTAACCAAACACACACATACATACACACACACGCACACTGTACTGATCCTGCTGCTTCTATCATACAATCATTTCTATTGTGAGCCAAAGCATTAGCCAGCAGTTGAAAGATTTTTTTTAAATGCTAAAGAAAACTATCATGGCGTTTAGTTTTCTTAAGATGATGTTGTTTTTTTTTTGTTTCATGCTGTTGTGCTTGAAAAAAATTATTACAAGCTTTTAAAATTTTTATTTCTAACAAATCACGTAAAATTATGTAATAAATACGAGTGTGATACGCTTACCGGATGTAGTAACAAATACATTGCCAAAGTCCTAATGCAATAGAAACCATAGCTTAAAATAAAATTTGATGCTTTTGTCCTGTTATACAGGGTAGCTGGTATATATTGCAACCAAATTCAGGCTGTTATCATTTGTAAACTACTCATCTGACAGCTGAGAGATTTATTCCAATTACAGTTCATTTTATTATTTACAAGCTTACAAAAGCATTTTGATCTATTGCATCCAGCAAAAAAGTTATCCGTGATGAAATTCAAGCGTGGTAGTGTAATGGCTTTATACTAGGCTGGAAAACCACAGGTGGCTATCGTTAGAGCTCTCCAGTATTTAAATGTGAATAAATCTTTTGTTTCTCGTACCATTGCCCGTTACCGTGATACTGCCAGTGTTGCATCGCATTAAAAAAGTGGACGAAAAAAAAAACGGTTACAACACCAGAAATGATCCGAAAAGTGAAGGTCAGTTTGATCGAAATCCACGCCGCAGTGGTAAAAAAATTACTCGTGAGCTGAATGCGAGAACGGATGCAACACACATTGAAAAATGAGCTTGGATGAAAGCCATTGAAGTTCTAAAAAGTGCAAGAGCTCTCCGAGGGACAAAAAAAAGTTACACTGGAAAGAGCCAAGGAGTTACTTCCCTTGCACGAAAGTGGCCAGTTACCGAATTTGGTTTTATTGGATGAAAAGCCATTCCAAATTGAACAGTTTGTGAACAAACAAAATGATCGGGTTTACATGCCAAAGAGGTCAGCTGAAAATTTACACCTGCGATTGGCCACCAGAACTCAAGCGCCGCCGATGGCAATGGTGTGGGCCGCCGTAACGAGCGATGGTCGCTCCCCGCTCGTATTCATCGAAATAAATGCCGAATATAATCGGGAAAATGTCTTAAAGACTGTATTGAAGCCCTGGGCAGAAAACATTTCAGCAGCTGACCCTGGAAATTCCAACAGGACTCAGCACCACCGCACTCAGCACGAGTCATCCAAGAATGGTTTAAAAAGGAGATTCCTCGCTTCATTACTACCGCACAATGGCCAACAAAATCTCCGCATCTCAATCCTTTGAACTTTTTCGACTGAAAACTAAGGTTCTCACAAAAAAAATATCAAAGTGCCGATCATCTCAAGATGCCGCTTCGCCGGGAATGGGCCAAAATACCGCAAAGCCACTTCCGTGCAGCCTGTGATGGCTTTGGCGGCCGTTTGAATGATATAATTCGCACCAAAGGTGGCCAATTCGAACAATTCTAAACTTATTCTAAAATTTGATGTTATTTCCAACATGTTTTGCTTTTGAACAATTAAATTGAAAGAAATATTAAAAAATATAGCGCTTTACTTTGTTGCATTATATATCAGCCACTCTGTATGTCCACTTAGGTAGATAGAAAAGGGTCATCAGGGTTCACATAATAATGGCAAATCATTCCTTCTTTTATTTTCTGTTTCATCAATAGATATTATTTGATTTGTATTGCTGAAATCAATTTTGAATTACAATTTTTAAAAAGCTGGTAAGCTTTCTGTCTTAATCTCTAGGCAAAGGGAACTTAAAAAAAAACAATTCCTTTTAATTAAATTTATTGGATTAGTTTTGATTCTTCTTTTTTCTGTTTTTCCTTGTAATAGATTTTAATGAAAGTCTTTATTGAATTCGTACTCACCCCTGTTGACTTTGTGTATCACTGTTGGATGCAATTGACTTGGATTGACTTTCGCTGCAACGTACTGTGTCAGCAATTAAATAATCTGCAATAAAAACAGGAAAACACAAGAATTTTATTAATCCCACCGCATCTATTCCATTAGAATGTTGTTACAATTCCAAGAACAGAGCGTTAATTTTTTTTTTAATTGTTTAATTATTGTTTAGCGTCATTAAAGTTTACAATTAAACTCAAACAAATAATAAAAATTAATTGAAGATTATGTTGACTTTCATACAAATTAAGGAGACAAAAAGTGCAGACTTATCGATTTGTTTTTTTGAAATGACGTAGTAAAACTGATATTTAGATTGCTTACTTCAAGACATACTGCATGGATGCAATGGTAAATGCCTTGAAGTTAATTGCAGGAATATACTTTTTGTCCTACAAATAAAAATATAGTGGAACTTCTATAAATTGAATCGCTATTGTCCAGAAAAAAACTTCAACTTATAGAAACTTCAACTTTGGAAAGTAAATTTACAAATGATCTAGATCTGCCACGAGATATGTTTCAACTTATAGAGACTTCAAGTAATAGAAGTTCAAATTATAGAAGTTCTACTGTAAAAGAAGAAAAATATGTTTGCCTGCATTCTACTTAATTTCATTATTTCTATAAAATTTTTTGTGTTCCTGTAGTCGATTCATTCGAGAACAAAAACAGACATGTTGGGTTTAAGAAATAGAAATTGTGGAATGGCCTTCTTTTTTCATTGTAAAACCGACAACTATCAAGCCGGGTCTAGTAGCCACTAAGTCCGAAAACATTATAGCATAGCTTCTCACACCACTTATGCTATGTGTGATAAATTTATACATGAATGGCTAGACCTACAGTTACCAATTTCGAGAAACTTGAGTTTTTACCAGAAAATTGCTAACAGACAGTCGCTGAAGAAATATTTTTTTCATATTTCGAGATGTTTGAACTGTGGTTTGAGTCTTGGCTTCACGCCTAACAAGTCTACACACTATCTAGTAGACTACCGTAGTTTGATTCGTTCATAGTATTCAGAATTCATTCTAGTTTGTTGGTGATCATTTCATAGCATTTTCAGTTTTTGTTAAAACCAGTTTTCGAATCCACATCAGCTTAGTCTTCCTTAGGGTAAATAAATAGAAATCTTTGTCGATGACATATAATGCCTTCCTATACATACATACATAATTGGCCATTACAACCCTTCAGTCAGGATTACGACCTAGCTTCTCACACCACTTATGTTGTGTTTAAAGTCGACTCCGAACGACAGATTTTTGAGAAGCTTTTCATGGCAATTTTTACACTCAGATTCTTTGCCAGAAATCTGCTGAGAGGAAGTCGCCGAAGAAATATTTTTCGTTTTGATGTCTGACCTGGGATACGAACCCAGGCCTTTTGTCTAATAAGCCAACACACTACCCACTAGACCACGGCGACTTCCTATAAGGGTGTATAATCAGAGTTTCAGATTTATAAAATTTAGAAGATTTTTCACTATAAATATGTAATCGGAAGTCAGCAGAAGAAATATCTTCTGAAATATAAGATCCCAACAAGGAAATTTCGTTTCTGTTACCCTCAATTAAAAATAACCACACAATGCGTGCACACAAAGGGAGCATTACGTGGTAAACCTATCATCTTGGAACCTGGAAAGTCAGAAAAAATTGGTAAGTGAAAGACAAAAACATTCAAAGAAATAATAAAATGGGACAGACGATTTGTGACAGTCGTATTTGGTTCGAAAAAATAAAAAATAAAACTAGTCTGTACTAAACTAACCATTTAGAACTCATTTGTATTCAAGCTAAAATCCTTAATTGATATTATTTTGAATTAATTGACTCAAATGAAAACAGCACAGTGTTACAATGGAGAAGTACTTAGTAGCAGTTTCAGAAATTAGCCTTTGACTTATCGAAAAAAATAATGAAATAATGAGGAGTGCGCACAAAAAAAAAAAAATGGGCTTACTTTTAAGTTTATAACTTTTATCATAATTGAAAGCAATGAATACCGTTACATTGTTTTTGTTAGTCATCTTTTTTCAAAATCCACGTGCTAAATGTCATTGCAATAGCAAAAATAGTTTTTTGTAAATGGGTACTCAATAAGAATGGCGTAAAAAAATAATTGAAATTTTCAATGAAAAACCGCGCTGCTTACAAAAAACGTTTGCTAGGCTTGCAAGTGTTAACCAAAAAACAGTTTCTAAAGTAAGAATAAAACAATATAAGGAGCCTTTGAGTATTGAGAGAAAACGTGAAAGTGGAAGACAAAAATATCTAAATATCGAAATCTAAATAGTATATCTAAAACGCCCTAACATGTGTGGAAGAAAAGTGGCCCAAAAATTGGATGCTCTGAGACCTTGGTCAGAAAAAAGTTTTATACAAAAGAATTCAAATATTTTTTACTTTAATTGAAATATAAAACGAAAAAAATCCGCCACTTTGTTTTATTTCTATAACGAAAAGTGTAAGTCCAGTTTTTTTTGTGCGCACTCCTTAGTTCTCCTTCTAATACAAAGTCCAAAAAGTATTTAGACATCATAATTGTTGATAAGTAATACATAAGCATCTTTACATCCTTCGGGCTTGGGTATTCACTCAATATGTTAACTTTAAATTCAATGAAATAACGTTAGTAGTACCAATACCAGTAACTTTCAAATTTAGCTATTTGAGTTTGAAATGCTTTGTAGTTTTTACACAATGAATTACAACAAAATGTGTTCAAAGGCTCAAAAACTGTCAGCGACATTATACTTCGAAGTTGTAAATATTTTTCTGTTGTTAATGGAAAGTATAACATCTGGGAAAGCTTTTGGAACCATCAAATCCACATTTAACAGGACTTTCATATATTTTCTACACAACATGATAGCTTTTGCCAGAATGTCCTTTCAAAACGTGTTCCCAAAGCTTTGTTCATCCACTTAAAGCTGTACTAAAATGTTATTGAAAGCTTTTTCCAACTTACCCTTTTGCTGTTGTAGTTGTTGAGTTTGCTGCTGCTGCTGTTGCTGTTGCATTTGTTGTAATTGACTTGTTGGTATGAATTCCTCATGTTTTTGGTCACCCTTCTCTTCATATTTAAGCTTGTATTCCGAATGCTTTCGCAGCGACATTAAAAGCGATTGTGTGCGTGGTGGAATTTCTGGTGGTGCTGGTTCTGGTGGTGGTTCAGTTTCTTCACCACCAGACAATTGAAGTTCCGCTATTTCACCATGGCCTATGCTTTCGAGAGTTTTCTCCAAACCATTTAGTATAGAAACATTCGAACTTTCGTTATTTGATTCGGCATATTCACGCAGTTCCATTTGCAGTTGTTGTAATTTGAATTTATCACGACTATTGGCATTATTCAAAGTGGCATTACTATTGGAAGACGTGGCACTGCTGGACGAAGTCATGCCACTTGTGGCCCGATTACCACCGTTACGGCTTGTTTTCGAACGATGTGAACGCGTTGAGCTAGGCTCACGTATATGCGGATTTATACTACTCGCTGTCGAGCTAGACGGCAATAGAAATGCATTATTCAGAACCGACGACGCACCGTTACCCGTTACAAAGTCGTTAGAGTTTTGTAAACGATCTATCATAGCCGAACTACCCGAAAACGATATACGATCACTGAGAGAGTCCGAATTTGATTGTGAGTCATATTTGGAATTGAGAAATGGATTTGTACTGCGTGTGGTTGGGAGAAACCCCAAATTGGCATTGTTAAGAAACTTATTATTGGCAGTTGTAGTTGTTGTTGTTAACGAAGCTGCCGCTGTTGCTGTTGCTGCTGCTGCTGCTGGTGTTGTGGGCGTATGCAAATTGGCAGTTAGCTGTTTGTTTTAGTGGCGAACAAAGTTCAGTGCTTTCTTGCTGCAAATGCTGTAAATATGAGTGGCTGGCATTTGAATTCAAGGCAGCATCACGATTCGATGAGGAGGGATATTCATTCAGTCGTGAAGATAAGTGATCTTCATTTTCGAAATCGGAATTATAGCGATCCAAATCTGAAAAAAGGAATTCGCATTAAAAATAAAGCATTTAGCAAACGGAATGTTTAATAATAAATTTATGTAGATGTAAATACAGTGAAAAAAAAAGTACACAAAATTTCGAAAAATATTGTCAAATTTTTTTGGGCTCTCTCCTTAAGTCGTAAACTTTGAGTTTGATGATTGTTAGATTTTTATCCTTAGTGTACGGTGACTTTCGATGCTTACGGTAGTATATCTATAAAAGGAAAATATGCAACACTTTAGAGGGAATGGATTCTATAACAATTTTTCAAAAATACTAACACATTGTCACCTAAACTACTGGGAACCACATCTTATTTTGGAAAATAAAAATTTGTTTGCAATTGGAGCAAGTCAAACCGTTTCGTATTACTTAAATAAATAAAAAAAGAGTTTAGGCTCAAATCCCAATAGATTTCTTAGAAGAGGATTGGAAGAGTAAGTCCAATGAACATAAAATTTTGAAATGGTACTGAACTATAACTGAAAGAGTACTTTTTTCGCATCAAATGATGCTGAAATGTATGAGCCCTTCAATCAGAAGTATGACCTAGCTTCTCACACCATTTATGTCTGTTATGTGCGTTCATTTTTATACATGAATGGCGGGTCCAACAGTTAGAACTCGACTCTGAACGACAGATTTTTGAGAAACTTTTCATAGCATTTACTCTCAGAGTTTTTGACAGAATGGGATCGTCGAAGCAATATTTGTTTAATTTTTCGTTATTTTGGAGATGTCTGACATTGGGTATGAACCGCGGGCTTACATCTAGTATGCCACTATTTTTTTTTCGTATTTAATGCACGTACGGTACGGAACAGAAAAACTTATGACTTACACGTGTCCCTCACGACAGATTTTTGAGAAACTTTTCGTAGCATTTACTCTCAGAATTTTTGACAGAATGGGGTCGTCGAGGGAATAATTTTTTAATTTTTCATTATTTTGACTTATACGTGTTCCTCACATATAAAACAAAAATTGCTGATTCTGAACGTAACAAAACGTAAAAGTTCCGTTTAGTCAAACGTCGACGGAACGTTATGGAACATAATTTCGTTTGCAGCATATCAAGATGCTTATCGAAATAATTTGTCGGTTCGGCAGACGATCTCATTGCTTTTTGTATTCTAAAAACTAAATTACGTTCCGTGGACGTTTGGCTAATCGGGGCTAAAGACAAATTCTACGTTTAGCATTAATAGTAATTGTGATAGTGATGGTGATAGCGATAGTAATAGTGATAGTGATATTAATGGTAGTAGTAGCAGTAGTAATAGTAATAATAAAAAAGGACTGAAAACGTCGCGGGGATACTGCGGTAATTTTGAAATGGAAAAGTACTGAAAAAAGTACTAAAGTACTGAATTTTTCAACACTAATACATACATAATTTTACATTACAGGATTACGGCCTAGCTTCTCACACCATTCATGTTGTGTGCGTTAATTTTATACGTGAGTATAAAATCGACTTCGAACGATAGATTTTTTGAGAAAGTTTTGCATGTCAGGTTTATTACTTTCAGAGTTTTTGCCAGAAATCTGTTGAGAGGATATCGCCGAAGAAATATTTATTTTTATATTTCGTTTAGATGCCTGACTGGTATAGGAACAAAGCCAACATACTAACTATTAGACTAGGGCAACTTCAAGCTCGAAGCTCAATGAAGCTATCTTCAAAAATTGGCAAACTGGCAAGTACTGGTAAAATCATATGATGGAGGTACTACTTCCAAGAAGTAAATTAACATAATCATACTGCTTTGACTCAAAGAGAATATATAAGAGATCATTTGGAAGAAAGTTTACCTTATCGCTAAGCCTCAAGCCTGAAAGTCAAATTAAAAGCTTGCTCATGAGTGAATGGCGGCAAATATAATAGAAAATTTAACAAAATGTTCGAGGGCTTTTTCCTAAAAATGTACTTGAGTGTTAAGTAAATATGATCATGAAATCTTTATTTGAATATCATTTTGAAATAAATTCTTCTTTAGCATTGAATTTATGTTGTTAAATAAAATAAAGAACAATTTACTAGTACAGCTACACTGCACTGCAAATTATGGTCTTTCCCTCTAATGCAAAAAATCTTCTTTGATTTTCTCTTAATTTACGTCGCATTTAATAAAATCGTCGCCCTCAGTAGAAACTGGGCAACCAAACCAAAGAAACTCTTTTGAAAGGCAATTGAAATTTAATTTCATTTAGATTTCAACAAAAAAAAAACTCAAAGAAAAAAAGCGAAACTAATTGTTTTAAGCCCTTCCACTGTGATACTGCAAAATGAACTCAACCTTAAAATCTCTGTACTCTGAAGCGTTTTTCGCACCAGCTAGTAAGAGAGTAGCTGGTTAAACGACGGAAAAAGGGAGACAAAAAACAAAAAACAGAATTGCCATATAGACACTACAAAATGCTGGTAATAAAATAAAATAAAAAGGAGGAAAAAAAAAACCGAATTAAATTATTTTCATCACTTCTTTAATCTCTCTGGAAATCCTCTTATCATAGTATCGCTAATTGAAAAACGAAAACGAAATGAAAAAAAAAAATAAAAAAAATTGTTTGTCCTTCTCTATGCTGAAATGCTGAAAGTCTATGTAGAAAAACGAAAGATTCCAATTCTATTTATTTTTTTTTGGTTTTTTTTTTATATTTTGGCTGCTCTGTTTCAAATAAATATAGAATAAATCCAATTTTACTTAAACTGATATTTATATGTGAATGTATGTCTGTGGCACATACCCATGCACAAACAAAAACACTCATACTCATGTGTATGGAATTGTAAACAGAAAGGAATCATAAAATCCAACACCAATTGCCAAGGCAAACGAGTGCAAAAAAAAAAAACAAGAAATTGAAATTCGTATGGGAAACTAACAAAACGTTGTAACTAATGGCGAGTTGATACCCCTTCTTTGTTTTTGTATTCATGGATGTTGAGCTACACGTACATACATATATTGGGGAGTAATAAGTTTACTAGTACTAGGCATAGGGCATTATAAGACAAAATTTGAATGGCGGGCTGAATCATACGGAATTTCTAAGAATTACTAATTTAAATACAATCTTCTGATCAATTATGTTAGGTTAGGCTAGTGGGTAGCTGGCCGTTTACAGGCAAGTTCAGTCGGTCTCCATATATCATGTGATTAGGTTAGGTTAGGTTAGAGCACGTGCACCAGTCGGTCAAGACAAGTGCAGTACTCGAAGGTCGAAATTGACCCATTGTCCATTGTCCTTAGGGGAGGAAGGAAATAGAGGATATAGGAGAGAGAATGGGAAACGGAGGAATTATACATAAAGAAACAGACACAAAACAAAAGAGGGTGAGAGCGCGACTACTTATGAAGCCCTAGCACCTCTCAACCAGCCCAAGCTGCTAATGAATCCGTGGAGAGCCTTGATGTCGACTCTCGACACAGAACTCAAGCTCTCAAAGAAGGCCCTACCAAGGGTCCAAAACCTACCAAGGGCTGGACAGTTGCAGAGGATATGTTCGACAGTCTCTGTTACCCATTATCGGGTACGCCCACTTGTCATTATCCGTTAGTGGTTGGTTTGAAACTAGCCCGTTCCTTTAGTGGCACGTTTGTTACTATGGCCACCCAATATTCTAACGCTCTGCCACCCAAAAACAAATGACGTATGTTCTGCAGTGCAGGCCACTAATATAAAAGGTTTTTAACAACGATACCGTTTCCTTCACATCATGGAATCATATACAGTGTCTTATTAGAATTCCTATTAAAATGCCAATCGTTCTTTTGTCAAGCTTAAGTAGATTCTTGGATTTCCTGCTATCTACTGCTGTCTAACACGTTTTGAAATGTATGTTAAGCTACTGTTTGTTGAATTCTATGCTTTTTTTTCTCTATTTGGAATAGTATTCCTGTAGAGGCACATATATTCCTCTCTATCGTCTCTATCCAGTTTGTTCGTGTCTTGTTGAAGTGTACGTCCATGCAATTTTTGATGACCTTTGATTTGGCGAGATTGGATTACAGCACTTTGAATCTCCGCTTTTAAATTCGAACGATTTTCATCAGAACGAAGACAAACAGAATTGTCAATCTTGTGGCGACAGGAATCCACAATATGTCTAAAGGCGTTGATTGCATTCCGAAAATATCAGTGCTTAATGTGGATTTTGAGAACGACGATGATTAACAATGGGGAGCACTAAAAGACGATGGTTACCAGGTTCTCTTGGCCTGAATTGTATAATATGGATACTAACAACAAGAGTATTAATCCACTACTATACAAGGTATGCTACTTTGGACATTTTGCTTGAGCGATTTGTTCTTCTGACTACAGAGATCCTGCGATTTCATCCTGTGAGATATCTTCTGGTAGGATTTTCTTAGTTTTCTTGATTTATGCGCCAGAAAATTGTTTTTATTCTGAAAATGTTTACAATTCGGAAGAGAACACAGAAAAGCGGCGAATGATTGGTGTTGTATTCTGCACATAATGATATCAATAGTTCTTAAAAACGAAAAAAATGTATACATACAGTATTCCCTGGCTATAAGCAACTCGGATATAATAATTTCGCTCTTAGTAGCAGTGAAACTTTTGCAATCTTGATTATTACATGGAATGTTTCATTCCTCTCGAGGCAGACGCTGCAGCCTGTCCCATGCTGAACTTGTAACCAATTCAAGCAATGCAATCTTAGATAATTGATTCCTGATAGAAAACGTTCAATCTACATATGCTCGCCTTTTGTAATTAGTAAAATTCTGCTTATTGCAGAACTTGGAAAAATCAACAACATGCCTCTCTAGTTAATACAACAATAGGACCTTTGACTACGCCTCAAAGTCTGCTGAGGACGTGTGTCCTTTAGCAATTTCTTGATCACATCGAGTTGTAGAAATTGATTAAAGTCCTCTCCGACCAGACGGCATTTCATTGAATACGAAACCAGTCCAGTCAATAAGACAAATAGAATTTTATAAGCTTGAATGACACATGGCATTTGCTTTCAGGTCTGGCAGTTCGATATAAGAAAAGATCACCTATAAGTCTTATATCCGATGAATACTATATTTATCGTTCTTATCTTCTTCATTAAACCTTAATCTAATCATACGGTTGACAATGTACATTTTTTCTCTAAAATATTTATTGAATTGGTATTTTTTCTTTTTTTTTTTATAAAACCAGCACTCAGGGGATGGCCCCTACTCATGTAGTGCATTGTGCAGGTTTTAGGAAAGGTGGAAAGAGGGAAGATGCGAACGGAAAGGAAACGAGTTGATGCTACGTGACTATAAAATGGCCAGTCCAGACCTTCACCATTAGACAGTCTACAGCAATCGGCCCCAAGAACCCCGCAGTTTCTCACACTACTTATGTTGTGTGTGTTAATTTTACCTACAGTTTAATGTCGACTCTGAACGACAGGTTTTTTGAGAAAATTTTCATGGCAATTTTATTACCTCTCAGAGTTTTTGCCAGATATCTGCTAAGAAGAAATATTATAATATATATATTTTATTTTGATGTCTGGCCTGGGATCGAACCCTGGCTTTACCTTTAATAAGCCTGCACACTACCTACTATGTTAGCACTACATTTCCTTGTCGAAAATAGCGCTCCCTAAATGTCGCCAATTATTCACACTGCAACAATTTCATACTCATATTACAATTTGCCTCTACCTATGGTATGAAAAAGCATCTTTGTGTGTGGCATTATCCTAAAATGGCATAGAATTTACAGAGCATTCATACAGTTTTACACTGATTATACGAGATACCGGATACAGTCATATTTATAGCGATGGCGAGGCTAAAAATGTGAAAGACTTACGTACTAAACAAAACTACAAATGTGGTAGTAGTTTATGGTGGTGATGGTAAAGGAGTAAGAGTAAAAGTAAGAGTAAAAGAGTAAAAAAAAAAAACGAAGAGATGACTTACTTGCCAATTGCTGACTTTGCAATAACAGCTGTGCCAACAATTGCGTATCGAATGCTGATGTCTGACCCGTATTTTGATATTCGTCTTCGCTGCTACTATTGTAGGCATGACGACTATGCCATTCAGCTGAACGTTGCCTTCGTATGGCATGTTCGCCGCCATTAAAATAATATTCACTTCCGCCACTACCACTGCCACCACGTTTGCGGCCAATTGTGCCTGAATGGCTGGACATTATGAAATCAGAGTGTGCGTGTGTATGTGGGGAATATCCTTTTTGTTTCTCTTTCTCAAATTCTTATCGTGTTGGCGTTGTCGTTGTCGTCGTCGTTTACGTAGCAGGCGTTTTCCTTTAGGCCATCTATTTTGAAAGTTATCTTGATGGCAGTCAATGTTTCTGCTCAGTTACACTCTGATTCCGTTATTCCTTCCAGTTGAATATTTTTCTTCGTTCGTTTGTTGTTGGCCCGTTGTTATTGTAAAATGGTAGCAATTTAGATGATAGTGCTGCTGTTTAAAGTGTTTTTGATAGACTAAATTGTTGTTGTTGTTGTTGCAATTGTATAGGTGGGTTTCCCTTGATTACGGGGCGCTGGTAGATTTACCACACAGTCACTGGCCTGGCAAGAGTGTTTTTGATTTATTTACTATCGGAATAATGTCATGCCAGTAGAATATTTTTGAATCATACTTTAAAACATCCAAAAGACATGTCTTTGGCTATTTCACATCCTTTAGCACACATGTGCCTTCTTGGCCATATCTTGTGCTGGTGCTCTTCTGCAAAGATAAAGCGGAAAAATAATTCTCATTTAATTAAAATATTTAATTTGAATGATGATTTATTTACAAATTATTTTAATAATAAGGGATGCCATTGTACATATATGGGTAGGATGTGAGGAAAAGGTAAAAACTACTTGGAAATATTTTAACAAGACTTCGTTTAACATTTTATATGTTTTGCAAACTACACTAGTAAATAATAAAAAAAAAGTAGATTTTGTTTTGGTCGACTAGTCATATAAAAAATTCCTCAAGAATTAATGAATTGCTAGGTTAGAGCAGAAAACAATCAGTGATCCGAAAAGGTTTCTTTATTAAAAGGAAGGAGGAAAGAATTTCAACAGATGGAAATCAGCTTGGATTATTTTTGTTTGTAGATAGTATGTTGGCTTATTAAATGTCAGGCCACGGTTAGACATTCTGTTCAAATCGTAATATGAAAAAAATTTCTCCGACGAAAATCCGGAGAGTAAGAAAAAATCGGCATGAAAAATTTCTCAGAAATATCTGTTATTTAGATCCACCAATCATGTATAAAATTAGGACGTAGAACATAAGTGCTGTGAGAAGTTAGGTCGTAATCAGAACTGAAGGGTTGTAATGAGCAGTTATGTATGCAATATATGGCCTAATATGAGATTATTTGTTAGGGCGTCACATGGAAGATTTAATGCTATGGGTTAGAGGGTTGATACCAAAGCATAGCGGCCGGTTGTGACGCCATGGGTAAGTACAGTCCCTGTACTGATCGAATTCCACTGAACTCATCGAAGGAGTTGGTCAGCGCAGGGGCTGCACACTAAAAACGCAACGCACCTAAGCAGGAAACCAGACTGAAAGTTTTGTAAACGAAGTTATATCCTTCATATCATTTAATGATAACTAAGTAAAGCTGAAAATTCTGTTTCCTCCTTTTTCAGTAGACTCACAACCTGGGTAGTAATCGCTCGATCGGGGCTACAGTCTTTACGTGTGTCTTCAAATAGCGGTCACTGTCAACGAAATTATATTACGATCAAGTTTAAATATTTAGTTGGTACGTCTCCTATTACATAAGTCAATGGGGCCAGATTCCTTATTAATCGAAAACAAGTTGGTGTCCCTAGAGAATTGTTGTCTAACCAAAATTTAACCGAGGTAAATGACATACCCAATTGGATTGACGAGGGTTCTGGCAGGAATACATCTGCTTTAGCGAGCTTATTACCCTTACAGTTGCCTAGAGAGCTATGATTATGACAAAATCTTGGGTATTGTTGATCTGAAGACAGGATACCTGAATCAACTTTTGATTGTGGTTTTATGACAAAGAAAAGTTTATGGATTCCATCTCCCAAAAAACATAACACAAGTATTCAGTGAAGAAGATTGTACCTAAGACGACCAAATAAAATAATTGGCATAAAGACTTTCGCTGAGCCAATTTAGTTTTAGAGTATATCGAATGCACATATTTTCTCACAGAAAAGGAGCCACAGTACATCTAAAATTGTCGTAGAATACCGGGCGTCTCTGAGCTCAATTAAGTGCCTTGATATTGAAGGTAACACCATTACTAATATTGTACTTGCAAAGACTCCTATAACAGCTAATTTGAGCAAATTCTTAAGAATTAAATTCTTAAGGAATTAAACTGACGTGAGCAGGAATTTATTTACATTTAGTTAACTGTGAGAATACGCAGAACAAAATTTGGCGTTAAAAATACCAGAATTCATCGTAGAAAACTCAAAGCAGTCACAACAGGGCATTGGTTCATCCCTACGTATATACTAGGGATGCCCGGGATTCGGGATTTTGTATCACTAACAGTAAGGTTTTCCTCATCTGACATGCTATTATCGAAGTCAAGTGGTATAGAATTTTTTTCAGGACCATTTGTAGGGTCAAAATACATATGAATGTACAATCTCGAAAATCCCGAAAAATCCCGGGATTCGGAATTTTGTGAATCTCGAAAATCCCGAAAATTTCGAGATTCTGGATTTCCCGATTGGCACCCCTAATATGTACTTATATGGACGTATAGATTGAGAATACCTTAGAGAGCAACCGATTTTTTACGATTTTTTTCCTACAGACTGATACGATTGCATATGAAAGTGGCTGTTAGAATTAGTAGAGCTACCTTTAAAATTTAAAATTTTTTTCTAAAGAAATTAATAACATTGCCAGTGTGAGTGTGTGTTCTGTCCTCTGTTATACAATGTTATGTTCCTTAATTTTCATCCTAAATGCCTTTAAAAAATATTTTTAAACATGCGTTTGTAAGATAGCATATCTGGTCATAAACGAGTTCATTAAAATAAATAATTTTTCCTTAAAAAAAAAACAAGAAGATGACTGTGTGAAGGGGCCCTTTTTACATTCTACGAACGGAAATGTCCTTAAAAAAAAGGGAAAATCTAATAACAAATGCGTGCCATAAACATAAGTGGCTTTAAAAAATTTATTGCCTGTACAATTAGTTGATAATTAGCCATTATTATGAAACCACAGTACCATCCATACACACACACACATATACTAACATATGAAGCTAATCATATATGTACGCCTGTGCTTAGTATCCCTCAACACAAATGAAAAGCGTTTTTGGTTGCTGGTTTAAAGCAATTGTGGCAAACAGGAGAGTGGCAGGCATAAGTATTCAGAAAATTGGAACAAATGAAATTTTAAAAATTTTTTTCTCTCTCATTTGTGCGTAACAAATGTAACCCTTTTTTAAACAAAACAAAAAGTCCTGTTTTGCTTTTTGTTTTCGCTTGTGTTTTCAGAAGGGCATATAAATGGCTCTTGTGTTATTTTGTGTGTTGTGAAGTTAAATATTTTCATTTGAATTTCTTTACCCTAGGCGAGTGTTTTGTAACTTTAAAACAAGCAAGAATTCAATGGTTGGTCAAAGCCTAACTGTACCCTACATCATAATGAAACTATAATCGCATAAATATCAGCTTTAGACGGATTATGTATCAAAAAAAATTCTATTGAATTAACTTTAAAAATCGATTAATATTGAATGAAAACAATTGGAAAAGTTATTAAGAACCTAGGCATTTACATACATACATAATTGGCCATTACAACCCTTCACCCTTGACCTAGATTCTCACACTGCTTAAGTGGCGGGACCCCGAAAGACAGATTTTTGAGAAACTTTTCATGGCAATTTTATTTATTCACTGCCAGAAATCAGCTGGGAAGAAATCGCCGAAAAAATACTTTTTGTATTTTATTTTGATGTCTAGCCTGGACCTCGAACCCTGGCTTTACATCTTATAAGCTAGCACATTACCTACTAGACCACAAGATTAAGAATCTAGGGATTTATTTTGACTTAAACGAGACAGTTTGCTAGAAGTTTTAAAGTAAGTCAGGGAAGTTGCTTCTGAAGCTGATAGAAATTAATTAAAAAAACTACTGTAGAAGCATCCCATAGTAACTGTTGACTAATGACAGTGACCTTCCTAACCTTTCAAGATTGAAAATAATTTCTTTTACACAAAACAAAGCCCTTTGGTTTAAGTAGAAAACGCCAAAAAGGAGTTAAAAATAAAACCCGTCAAGGCAACTCATAACCCTGGAAGAATGTGATTTAGCATTAATAGTCAGCAGCTTCAATTTTTGAAAGGCTTTGGAAACACTAAGAATGCATGTCTTAAACCAACTGATTGCGGATATATCAGGAGAATGACATTGAAACCTAAGGTTACACAGCAAAATAGAGAAGGAGAAACATAAAAATTTTGTAATAGCCAAGGGTTTCTTTCTTGACCGCGACGTTACTATAATACATAACGTTATATGTATATACAGTGGCGAGCAGAAGTGAGTGCATTTTCATAATGCTGAGTTTCGTCATCCACAAAAACAAAACCATACAAGAAAATACAAAAAAAAAAAATTAATTTTAATTTTGTCTTTTATTCTTAACAAATAGCAGTAAAAAAGCAGTTATTAATGAAATGAATTCTATGAATTAGAATGAAAAAACGAAAATAACCCACATAAACGCAATTTTACACGTATCAAGAAAATTCACGAAACCAAACCAATTTCAATATTTGGTCCATAGACCATTACTAGAAATGGCTTGATTTACGCGGTTTGACATGCTTTCTATCAAATTATCAATAACATCATTCGGAATTCGATTCCATTTCGCTTTTCTACGATCCCAAAGTTTTTCCATGATTGTTGGGGCTGTTTCGTACTGCAGTCTCAGTTGACCGAATTTGATGTGATGTGCTTATGGATCTTTTTAAAACTAAAGAGAATTTTTGCAAAAATAGAAAAACTCGTATTCATTATTTTGATACAATGACAGTATTGGAGTTAGAGGCTTATATTACAGTTCTAGTTGAAGTCATTTAATGAGATCATATGATCATGAGACAACAGCAAAATATCATTGCATTTTTCCTTTGTGATCGCTTGTATTGTTGAAAAATATGACAAAATTTCTTTGCACAAGTTTTCCAGCATAATTGGTTTCCCCAGAGACGACATATATCCATAATTGGTCATTACAATATTTCAGACAGAATTACGACTTAGCTTCTCACACCACCTATGTGATGTGTGTTAATATTATACATGAGTGGCAGAAATGACCGGCTGTTGTGGAACTTTTCATTACAATTTTCTTTTTATCCGAATTTTTAACAAAAATCTTCGGAGAGACAGTCATCACATTAATATTCTTTCATGTTTCGTTTTATTGAATAGGCCTGTCTAGGGATTTTGAACCATGGCCTTACACTAATAAGCCAACACATTACCCACTAGACAACGGCGTTTAGCCTGTCGTAGGTTACATTGTTTCTAGATAATTAACATCATGAAATCGGTGGATGCGTAGGATTGTGGTATAGTGATTGGATTAGCCAGTTTTAGGTGACGTTAGAGGTCAGTTTTAGAGTTAACGTTAGGTTAAAGTCGCCGTCGTACAGTAAGTAATGTGCTGGCTTATTAGACGTAAAGCCAGGGTTCGAGTCCAAGGCCAGACATCAAAATAAAATACAAAAAATATTTTTGAGGCGATTTCCTTTCAGCACATTTCTGGCAAAAACTTTGAGAGTAAAAATAAAATTGCCATGAAAAGTTTCCCCAAAATATGTCGTTCGGAGTTGAGTTTAAACTGAAGGGTTGTAATGACCAATTATGTATGTATGTATGTAGAGGGCATTTTCTAAGTTGAATTGATTTTCATTTTTGATACGACCTTAATAGCGGCATTGAATTATATAAGAAAGATTAGTACTTCAGGATTATCTACAACGAAATAAAAAATATCCGCCTGCATAGCGCTCAAAGTTAGCTCAAACACAGATGGGGTGTTTGGGCCATTGGTTTTCTTTTATATTTTGCCTATTTTTGACAGCCCTACAGATAATTAATAAAGCATGTTCAGGTTGCCAACTGTTTTAGTTTAGACACAACTCCTTTCTAGAAAATATATTCGATATTTACATTGTATTTACTGATGAGGAACTTATTTTATTTAGTTCTACACTTCCTCAAGAGGTGACGCTGCCTGATTTTTTTTTTTGTGATATTAATTCTCGATTGTCCTTCAGACTGTTTGGCACAAGTCAATTGGCTTCCTAGATGGTTTACTTGGAGGTGATAAAGCCACTGAATTATCAAAATTCACTTATCATGATGAACAAGTTTTACTTTCTACCACATTCGGACCTAGATATCTTTTTTATTTTATTTTTTTTTTTTTATTAAACCATCACTCAAGGAATGACCCCTACTCATGCAGTGCATTGTGCAGGTTTAGGAAAGGTGGAAAGAGGGAAGATACGAACGGTAAGGAAACAAGTTGCATTTGACGACTATAAAATGGCCAGCATTAGACAGTATACAGCAATCGTCCCTAAGAAGCCCGCAGTTTCTAACACAACTTATGTTGTGTGTGTTAATTTTATACAGTGTGGCGGGACCTATAGTTTAAAGTCGATTCCGAACGACAGATTTTTGAGAAACTTTTCAAGAAGAGGAAGAGAAGAAATCGCCGAAAAAATACTTTTTGTATTTTTTATTTTGATGTCTGGTCAGGGACTCGAACCCTGGCTTTAAGTCTAATAAGCCAGCACACTATCTACTAGACCACGGCAACCCCTAGATTCCTTAGATTTGAAGTACTACATACGACTTAGAAGTCCATTTTATCTATAAAAACTACATAGACAGAATAAGGATCCAATTCTTCATAAATAACTTCATTATCCTAACATCTCATCAACATCGTATCATTACAAATGCTCTTTGTGGTGTAGGGTATATCAACCCCAAATATTAACAGAGTTTGAAAACCTTTTTTCTTTACTTTTTATTTCAATACACAGATAGGGTATGTGTATGAGTGTTTATATTTTAGAAAAAGGTAACAAATTATTATTTATGCAGTAAATCACAATTATGCCAGTGCCAGTTGTAGAAAAAACAACAAAAAATAGCAAAAAAATCTGATACTCAAAAACATTAAAAATGCTGAAAAGAATTCCATAAAAATATCCCAGTCACGTGGTAGAATTATTTATTAAAAGGCATCTTTAAAAATACATTTTGAGAAGCGTTACGGCAACATTGTTGTAAATTGTCGACTGTTTAACAAACAAAAAAAAGATGAAAAAAAAGAAAGAAATTTTCAACATTTATTTTTCACGGTTACAATGGCGTTTTCTTTTTGTTTTGTTGTCTTTGCGCGTTCCACTGACATTTAACCTCCTTACTTCTCTAATGCTCATAAATTTGCATGAGTTTGAATTTATTTTATGAATTTCTAACTTTTTTCCCCTTCTGCTTTTGATGTTTGAAAACAAAATTTGAATTCCTCAGACATTTTCGATCGAACAGTTCTGTATGCGTAACGTATTTTTGGTTGCTTTAAAGTTTAAAATATTTCTTAAGAATATTGTTAAATGGATTGATGTGAATAGATTTTTTAAGTAATTTTTTAAATTTCTGTCAATATATTTAAGCAAGTTTAAGTGTTTCCTGCTGTAATTTCTTTAAAATTTTTTTTTTTAAAGTTTATACATACATAATTGGCCATTACAACCCTTAAGTCAGGGATTACGGACCCTATCTTCTCACACCACTTATGTTGTGTGCTTAATTTTATACATGAGTGGCGGGACCTACAGTTTAAGTCGACTCCGAACGCAGCAGACTTTTGAGAAGCATGTTTAATGGCAATTTTTACTCTCAGAGTTTTTGCCAGAAATCTGCTGAGAGAAGTCGCCGAAGAAATAATTTTTCGTTTTGATGTTTGTGACCTGGGATTCGAAACCCGGGCCTTATGTCTAATAAGCCAGCACACTACCCACTAGACCACGGCGACTTCAGTTGCAACTTTAAAATTTGATACCTGTTTACACAGTGTGTAATGTCTGTAAAAAATCTCTTAAGCATGATAAAAATTATCTCAAGAGTATTCGCTAACTTCGTGGAATAAATATTGGACGAAGACCATCCAGTGGTAGAGGAATATGTTGACGTAATACCGGCTCATTTGTATTGACACCTAAATTGGTTAATTAAAAACTAGTTTGCTTCTAACATTTGCATCTATGGGATGTTATCCAAAGCTAACATAATACTTGGAACTTACGACCATGTTGCGAACTACAATATCATTTAAATAACCACCTCATAATTGGTTGATGTAATACATAGTTTTGACCACTTTTTCCCTAAACCAATGATATATCGGTCTTTCACCAAGCCTCAACAGCAGGGGACCAATTGACTTCGTTAAAACTTGAAATAACTTTCCTGGGAACTTCCTTTGCAAGAAAATTAAAATCGACTCTGTTGAGTAGCTCCTGGTACCGGTTTATTGAAACCATAAACTGTTCAATTTATAACCTTCAATTACAAGAAAGAGTCGGTTATCATGCGGAATTGACGGTAACGATTCCTTTGCTCCCTTTGCTCCCTTTACTCCCATAATTTTCACTATACGGATGGCTGATATATAATGCAACAAAGTAGAGCGCAAAATTTTTTTTATATAATTTTTCAAGAGCAAAAAATGTTGAAAATAACATAAAATTTTAGAATCAGTTTAGATTTGTTCGAATTGACCACCTTTGGTATGAAGTATGGCTTTCAAACGGCCGACAAAGCCATCACAGGCTGCACGAAAGTGGCTCTGCGTTATTTTGGCTCATTCCCGGCGAAGAGCCGTCTTGAGATGATTGACACTTTTATTTTTTTTATTGAGAACTTTACTTTTGCACCAGGCGCAAAAGTCCAAAGCATTGCGATCCGGAGATTTTGAAGCGAGGAACTTCGTTTTTAAGCCATTCTTGGTTGACTCGTGCTGAATGCGGTATAATGTCCATGGTCTACGGCCGAAATCTTTGTCTGTGCAGGGCTGCAATACTGTCTTTCAGACATTTACCCGATAATATTCGGCATTTATTTTGAGCCTACGGTCGATGAATACGAAAGGCCGCTACGGCGGCCTATACCGTTACCATCGGCGGCACTTGATTTCTGATGGCCAATCGCAGGTGTAAATCTTCACCTGACCTCTTTGGCAAGTAAACCCAATCATTTTGTTTGTTCACAAACTGTTCAATTTCGAATGGCTTCTCATCGGAGAAAACCAAATTTGGTAACTGGCCACTTTCGTGCAAGTAAAGTAACTCCTTGGCTCCAGTCTAACTTTTTTTTGTCCATCGGTGAGCTCTTGCACTTTAGGAACTTCAATCGCTTTAGTCCAAGATCATTTTTCAATGTGTTTTGCATCCGTTCCCGTTCAGCTCACGAGCAATTTTTCTACCACTGCGGCGTGGATTTCGATCAAATCTGGCCTTCACTTTTCGGATGATTTCTGGTGTTGTTACCATTTTTTTATCGTCCACTTTTTTGACGCGATACAACGTTGCCAGTATCACGGTAACGAGCAATGATAAGAGAAACAAAAGATATATTGAAATTTAAATGCTGGAGGGCTCTAACGATAGCCACCTTGTGGTTTTCCAGCCAAATATAAAGCAATTGCACTATCACTTGAATTCCATCACGAATAACTTCTTTTCTGAATGCAATAGATCAAAATGCTTGTAAATAATAAAATGAACTGTCACTGAAATAAATCTGTCCGCTGTCAGTCGAGCGGTTTACAAATGATAACAACCTGAAGTTGGTTGCAATACAACCTTGCTCCTTAAACGAATCGATTATTTCTGTATATTCCCAGCTTTTAGTTCCATATCCGTTCTTCGGATTTTTTAAATTAACACATTCCCCTCGTTTAATTTATACTAAGAACATAAATTGCAAATATTTCAAATTAATTTCAAAAATATTTCCTTCTTTTTACTTTCAAAGCATACTTCACCTGTCTGGGTGAATGTTATTAGACTGACATTATTATTGTGTGAGTTTCTATTTTCTTTTTTTCTTTTTCTGCCTTTTTTTCATTATAAATTTTCTTTTATGCAAGAGCTTCGAATAAAAACTCAAATAGAGGTTTGTAGGGGATAAAACATCGTTTGAAATACAAAAAAAAATGTAGCAATTCTCTTTCATAATGAAATGATGGCAACAACACTTGCCAGCAACGTTAAGAGAAGAAAATTAAAACAAAAAAATTTATAAATTCTTGAAATAGAATTTAAAGGCTTTAAAATGAAGCTATTTTAACACAATAAAGCATTTGGATTTATCATTCAAGATATAAAGTTTATTGTATGCCACAGTATGCAAATGATATCCTTAATAATTCTCTTTAAACGATTAATCGATTAGAAACCCTTTAGACGTCTATTGACTAAATCAACATTGTCGTTGCTGTTGATGATTACAGATTGTATTCAGTATCACAATAGAAGGAATTTTTTATTCATATTTTCATTAAACATTTATGCAGACAGTCATATTAAAGGATGTATGTGTAAGGATATGTACTTGGTATACTTGATTGTAGGTTAATATTTCTCTAAGATTTTATATGTATGAGACATATGTATGTAGTTTAGATGAGTATATACCTATGTATAGTATGTACATATCATAAACGCTTATGTCAGATTTATATTTGACAAATTTCTTAATGTCTTTACAGTCTGTTTACAGGAAGAGTTTTTTTTTGCTCTTTAGAAATTCATGTACAATACAAGCGAACGAATACGAAACATTTTATGTAATATTAATGTATACAGAGATAGTCATGAATTCCCTTATGAATACAGTGTGTGACACTAAGTGATTTTACTTTCACTTACAGTCTATAGACTGGAGGATTGCTTTTATTCTGAGGAATGATCCGCATTGCTTTTGCGGTGTTAGTTAGTATTGAGTAAGTCCATGGTGGAATAATGGGCCACAACAAATGCTTTCCGTAAGCTTTTGTCAATAGCCATATGTTACATCTCCCGCATAGCATAAAAAATAGTCCTAGCGGGGAAATACTGAGTACAGTCAACCCTCTTATAACGCGCTGAGTGCGTATCGCGTTATATGGAAATCATGCTATAAGAAACTCAGATTTCAGTTACAAACCAGGCTAATTCGTAGCGCATTTTATGGAAACCTTCTACCGTGTGGTATGAAAACCGCGCTATAAGAAACACAGAATTTGTACAAATCACATCATGCGTACCGCGTTATATGGAGACCATGAAATACAAAATGGCAAAATAAATTATAAATTATTTTTATTGAATTCAAGAGTTCACATAACGATTGATAAAGAAATGAAATTAAAACTAAACTAAAAGACTGATTTCCAACAAAATTAAGAAAGACTTGTAAAATAATGTAATCATATATATTATTTCTAAAGCACTTTTGTCGGTTGGAAATATCTCCCATACCATTGCATCAAACTTAATGAATGATATCTCATTTTAAAGCTTATATCTAACACTAATGACGAAAAATATTTAGAAATTGAAAAATTATTATTTTCATTGATAAAAATTATATTTTATAGAGAACTGCATGATAATACTGTTGTCATTATGATTATATGTTTTTGTTCAAGTGTGGTAATACAGGGTCACTTAATAGTAATGCAGTTCTAGATAATATAGCATTAATTAAAACCCATTCTGGCAATACCTATTTACTATAATACCGTTTATTACTAAGCCAGTTATATATAATATCCATATTAAGTTGTAAAAAGCTGTTTTGGCAATACTTTGCAGTAGTCGTTAGATCAAGGGCGATAAACAGGGTCGCTTAATTGTAATGCTATTCCACTTAACAATATATAAAGTTGTAAAAGCCATTTTGGTAATGTCGTTATTGTCATGTTGTTAGTGTCAGCTGATATTAACCAGTTAAAAAGGTTTTAAGAAAAATTAGAATAAAAATAACGTGCATTTGAAAAGGCAAATGCAATTATAATGTTAATCAGAAATCTTAATGATAAACAGGGATTATTAGATGGTACCAGGCTAATCGTAACAAACTTGGGAGAGCACATCATATCAGTAAAAATTATTCATACCTATAAAACTGTACTCATATCCCGAATCAACCTTACACCTTCTGATCCAACTGTGCCTTTCCGAATGACACGAAAACAATTCCCTGTGAAAGTTGCTTTTGCTACGACGATAAACAAAGCACAAGGTGAAACCCTTCAAAAGATAGGATTGTATTTCCCAGAACCGGTCTTTTCACATGGGCAGTTATACGTGGCTTTTTCTCGAGTGCGTACGTTTAAAGATATTTTTGTTTGTATTAAGGTTTCGTATGGGCAAAAAGTTGACGATGATATATCATTATCTCTAATATTGTATTCAAAGAAGTATGTATGTATGTAAATATGTATGATATATTATGATTTCTAATATTTTTATACTTTTAATAAAATCTCTATTAATTATTTTCACTTTATGTTACAAAAATGACAACTAACGGTGCGAAATATTCGCACGGGTCATGTAGTTTTTTAGTATTTATCATCTTCATTCATTGTTTTTTTACATTGAGAATTCAACTGCTATTGTTTTGCACGGTACTGTATCTCGGCTGAGCTTTTGCGTCGAAAATAATACTTATATTAGACCCTCCTGCAATATCTAGTTACTATTCATTCATAGGCTGTGCGTAAGGAACTTATGGGATGAAGTTGAACGCAAACCGCCTTATAAGAGTATCGCGTTATAGGAGTTCTATCGCATTTTCAGCCCCGTGTTATATGTAAACCACGTTCTGAAGGTACCGCGTTATAGGAGGGTAGACTGTACATCATAAGACGATAAAAAAAATTTATTTTGTACTTTATTTAACGAAATATTGGAAAAATTAAATTCAACAAAACGAATATATAGACCTGAATGGAAGTGAAATTCAGTAGCCCAAAATTAGGGATTTCGTAATTTATATTAAATGACCTAAACAATAGGAAATTCGTATATCATTTTCGTTGGTAGATGACGTACACTATTTTGGCCGATAACTTGAATTTTGTTTTCTTGATGACTTGCATTTCTTTTGTCGTTTGGTTGACTTTCATTTGATGGTTGATAACGTGCATGCTTTAATTGTTGACATGAAATTTTCTTGGTCGACGTCTTGCCATTTGTTTTGGAGATGACTTGGTTCTTTGCTACATTTTTGTTACATTTTGTTATCGATAACTTGCATACTTTTGGTTGATGTTATGCATTTTTTTATCGATGACTTGCATTTTTTTTTGTACGAAGATTTGTATTTCTTATGCCAATGACTTGCATATTAGATAGATTATAAAAATATATAGGCGTTAATATATTGGCTTCGTCGCCGATATCTCCAGTCGTAAGTAATGCCCGAATGTTGCAAAAACAGAGCTATCAAGCCCCTTAGGTTTCTTTCCCCCATAATTTAATTGCCTATCTGATTTTTTTACTGATTTATGAAGATTACATTTTTTATTGCTAATTTAAAAAAATGTTAGGTTATAATGACGAATAACCTATCGTAACGAAAACTGTTTTCTAATTATTGATACGATGGCTGTCGCATACTTTCTACAAATTCAACATTACATAGGCAAAAATCAATGTGATACATACATACATAATTGGCCATTACAACCCTTCGGTCAGGATTACGACCTAGCTCCTCACACCACTTATGTTGTGTGCGTTAATTTTATACATGAGTGGCGGGACCTACAGTTTAAAGTCGACTCCGAACGACAGATTTTTGAGAAGCTTTTCATGGCAATTTTTATTCTTAGAGTCTTTGCCAGAAATCTGCTGAGAGGAAGTCGCCGAAGAAATATTTTTTCGTTTTGATGTCTGACCTGGGATACGAACCCGGGTCTTTTGTCTAATAAGCCAACACACTACCCACTAGACCACGGCGACTAGCAAAAATCAATGTGCTTGTATACGAAAATTGAGTGGAACCTCATAATATTTCACTCTATAGCTGGTAATCTTTTTTGTGATATTTTGGCAAACACAAATATATTGTATGAATAATAAAAATTGAAAGCAGTAAAGGTTGGAAGACTTGTTTAAATCATTTGCTATTCGTAGGCTTTAACTTTGACATCCATAAATCATTTGGGTTTCCTTTTTGCTAATGCTTAGGCTGCTGTTTATACTAGTAAACAGAGAGATTCATCTGTTTTTTATGTGAATGAATTTAACCTTTTCCCTAAGCTCTTATGGCACCTCTCTATTACCCATAAAAATAAAACTAAAAAATACTCGAAAACAAAACCGAAAACGAAAAGAACACAATTCAACAACAACAACAACACAATTTTATTTGTCATTTTATTAATAAAAGTTTTCCACTATAAAATACTTTCCATAAATTTTGTATGCGCAATATATTTTATGCTGTTGTCTCTTGTTGTCATTGTTTCGGATTGTTAACATTTTGTTCTTGTTTGTTATTGTTGTTGTTGTTTTAACATTAAGATTTATGTTTTTAACATCAATGAAATTAATTCAGGCCGAATCATTAGTCAAGATTATAGGTTAGAATATCATGGCATTGTAGAGTATATTTTGACATCAAAGGATTTCTTTTTCTTTTCCCTTTTTTGTTTTTGTTTTGTTTTATTATAAATCCTGATGATACACACACGTGTAAAACCAAGGTGATACACTTCCATTTGCCAATACAAAACGTATTTACATCCAGACTGATACGTTTCTACGAAAACGTTAGATTGTATTAAGAAATGTTGAAATTTATTTGTACAAGCCTGTGATGTCAGAGTGTAATTGTGACAAAAGTCTATACATCGTCCTTGTAAGTTAATGTTGGGAAATAAATTATTTATTGAGCGTATATAGGATTTACCAGGAAAGCTCATTATGTTATGCCTGCCTACAGATTTTTGCTGAGGTTAGTACTGATGGGAAAGAAATTTGTGTGTATATTAGTCGGAATCAACTGTTGGTTAGAAAAAAAATATATTAAAAGGACAAACAATTTGTTGCCTGTGAATTATAGTTGGATGATTGGCACATCACCATCTTCAAACCCAAACCTTTATCATTGAAACAAGCTATTAAAGAGACACTGAAGTTGCGAAGCTTTAATAGTAAAGGCATGATTACAGTCCCTACAGAGCATTACAGTATGAGACACGTATATCTGGATCTATACTGGAGTCGCCAAAGTCTAGTAGGTTATGTGTCCGCTTATTAGCCACGGTTCAGACCCCAGGTTAGTCATCAAAACGAAAAATATTTCTGCGGCTACATTCTCTCAGCAGATTTCTAGCAAAACTCTGAGAGTAAATAAAATTGCCATGAAGATTTATTTGGTTTGAAGTCGACGTTAAACTGTAGGTCCTGCCACTCATGTATAAAATTTAACACTCCCAACATGAGTGGTGTTGTACAATGGGTCAATTCGACTTCCGGGCACTGTACTTGTCACAGTTGACAAGTACACGTCCTCTAACCTAACATTAGTGGTATGAGAAGCTAGGCAGTAATCCTGACTGAAGGGTTAGGTTAGGTTAGAGGACGTGTACTTGTCAATTTCTAACAAGTACAGCACTCGGTGGTCGAATTGACCCATTGTACTACATCCTACTTTCTCTCACCACTTATGTTGTGTGTTAATTTTATACATGAGTGGCGGGACCTACAGTTTAAAGTCGACTCCGAACGACACATTTTTTTTGAGAAGCATTCCTGCCAATTTTTTTTTGCTCTCAGAGTTTTTTGCCAGAAACGATGTCTGTTTTGATGTCTGACCTGGGATTCGAACTTGGGTCTTTCGTCTAATAAGCCTACACACTACCTACTAGACCACGGCGACCTCTGGATGTATATGAATTTCTAGAAGCCACATATGCCGGGACTAACCTGTAAAATAAAAATAAAACATTCTTCTAATCCTTCTTCTCTAAAAGAAACATCTCGAGATCTTCGCAAAAGTATGGATATCAGTTATCATCGTCCCGCTGATCGGTGACGGCGAAAGTCAGGTACACTAAAAGATTGAATGAATGCAGGGGCATACTGGTTGTGGCACAAAGATTACATTGCACTCTAAAGCTCCCAATATGCTACTATATCTACTCCTAATCGGCTTGCTAGTTCTGGCAAATGGTCATACTGGTAGGTTCATTTACTGTATTCCCGAAACAAACTTCCATAATTAATTGGAGATAATAATCTCTGAATGTTCCGAAAGCAAACACGAAAATCCTATTAATCGATTAGATATCGGATTCTATACAGATTGATGGAAAAGAAATTGAAAAATTTTGGATGAATTTACAGCACATGTGGCTTTCTGTAAAAGATATTTCTCTATTATGAAATCCTGATGACTGTTATCACAGGATGAAGTACGATGCTTTCTCTAGGTTTTCGCTGTAAATCAAATAAATATTCTTCTTCAATTTCACTTTACAACTACTACGTTAGTAGGATAGTAAATAATAATTAAATACCCTCAGTCATACAACTCTAAAAAAATGGTTCTTCAAAATTGGCTTCTATTTGTCTCGAGGAACTACTACTCGATGCCAACGGTGATGGGGTCGAAAGAAATGAGTATTCTCTACTTTTACTTAAGAAGGGCAAATTGTAAGTGGTAAGTGATTACGGATCTAGTTCATAATTCCGAGCAGAGGGATTATATTCAAAGTGGTCATTGTATTTACTGCATCTTTGTGACTATACTACAGTAATGGATACTTTAGCAGCCTTTAAGATGCAAAGGACATGAAGACAGTTGACTACCCAGATCGAGTTTGTATAACTCAAAAAAGCGATAGATGTAGGGTCTTTGCTAAGTGCTTCTTATTCGATATCTACGTGATGACATGAATTGATTCAATTGATCTTCTAATCTGTCTTAATATGATAGAAAGGACTTTTGGGATTTTAGTGCTTCAACCGAAAAGTGAGTGTTTGATGCATATGATAATATGCGTCAAGTGACTTTTATTATAGTATTTTTTAATATATTGTAAATGCTTAGAATTGATTAAATAACAGCCGGATTCTGGTTTAAGTATTTATCATAGAAACAAAACCAACCTTTCAAACAAAGTGTCAAGAGTAAACAATATAGGAAGAGAATAACAAATTCGATCTAGTAATTTCGGTTATAATATCAAACTATCAAACTGCAGGCGAATAAGTTTCAAGCAATAGCACAATCTTTTCGAAAATTTGTAGCTTGAATTGCAGCTCAGGAAAAGGAGTAGACTAGAAACTATAGGTCCCGCCACTTTTAAATAAAATTAACACACACAACATAAGTGGTGTGAGAAGCTTGGTAGTAATCCTGGCTGAAGAGTTGTAATGGCCAATTATGTATATGTGTGTATGTCTGGATGTATATGAATTTCAAGAAGCCACATATGTCGGTGCTGACCTGGTATAGAAGTGTAAAATACAAATAAGGTTTGAGTCTTAAAAAAATGATTTCATTGAGGCATAAGCCTCAGTGTTGCAAGTAAGTTGATAGCATAACGAGAGTATTAGGATTTGTATTTGAAGATGTTAGACTGTAGCCCAGAGACATCCATTTGCATCGAACACTTCAATGTTCTCCGTATAATTGTAGAGCAATTAGCAGATGTGCTGATACTAGTTGCGGACTTGCATCCACAGTGTGTTGAACAGCAACTTTGACGTTTCAATTAGACCTACTATTTCCATACTATATACTTTTTAGCATCGTTCTGGATGTAATGGTGCAAAGGCTTTCGATACCAAAGCTGTAAGAGCTGGTATCAAAGTAACTACAAGTAAGAGCAAGATGTTGTTCACTATTCCAAAAAAATTTAAATTTTTTAAAGTCAGGATTTTGTAGTGAAAAAAGTAAAATCGTCTTGATATCATGGTAACATTTTCACGGCTGTGTATAATTATAGTCATCATGGAGTGACAATAGCAAATCAATTGTTTGGTAACCTAACCTCTGCAAGCAAATTTAGTATCTGAGATGGTTTACGATTACAATACATACGCTTCTCAGATCACTTATGTTATGTGCGCTAATTTTATCATGTATGGCGGGACCTACAGATTAAAGTCGACTCGGAACGCCAAATTTTTTTTTTACTCTCAGAATTTTTGCAAGAAATCTGATGAAAGGCGGTCGTCGAGGTAATATTTTGTTTCATATTTCGTTTTGAGGCCTGACATGACTTTTCTGACGCTTTGTTATCGAGATATTTAAGTTATGAAGCGATGGTTAGAACTTATAACCAAGAAATGAAAAAAAAAAACGTTCTTTAAAGCTTTCCTGTTGAAGAATATAATCCCACATGTGCTGTAAAATTTTATATAAAATACCATGTGTGGAATCGATATTAAATAAAATTATTTCAATTGATGTTTTAATTTGAAATTCCAATCAAATGGCAACACAAATAAATTGTAGCATTTCTAGCACAATCCAATACATCGTCAACATCTTAAAATATGAATAAAAATATCCTCATTAGACAATAATATTCCAAGTAGCTTCCCTAATTTCCTTTATATATGATTCTACACTGTGATTGCACAGTATGATTGCATTTAAAAACAATTCAATTCATTCCCATTTTGTATCATCATAATATGTTTGTATGTAAATGAGCAACAAAATATTTTAATTAAATTTACAACCAACATTTAATTCGAAAATGATTGTCAGGAGGCATAATTAAAACATCAGGGAGAGAGAGAGAATAACTTGGTAAAAGACTATGCACAACATAAAGTTTTTGGCCTAATCATGTCAAGTTGTTTGTGTTTATCGGAGCAACTTGACGTTTTGTTGTAACAGAAGTGTTATGTTCAATGTCAAAATGGAAAGTGCAAAGAATATTGTAAAGGGCGATAAATACAGTTTTAAGTACAAATAATGTTAAAAGGGTTAATCTAAAGGAGGATATTTTAGAGCTTCAATTGAGATTTATAATACACAAGGTTCTAGGTCAAGATTTAATACCAAAATCGCAATTAAATTGTCATAAATAAAGCCATGTTTTCCAGCGTACGTTACATCATTGATCAGTCAGGATCATTGACCTAGTTTCATACACCGCTTATGTTGTGTGCATTAATTTTATACATAAATGGCGGGACCCACAGTTTGAACTCGACTCCCAACGACAGATTTTTGAGAAACTTTTCCTGGCAATTTTTATTTACTCTCAGAGTTTCTGCCAGAAATCTGCTGAGCGGAAATCCCCGGAGAAAAACTTTTTGTATTTTGTTTTGATGTCTGTCATGGGGCTCGAACCCTGGCTTTACGTCTAATAAGGCAACGCACTACCTACTAGACTACGGCGATTTTCCAGGGTACAAGTGTTTTATATCCACAACAAAAACCATTTCTCTATTCTATTTTGACTTGTCGGCTGAATAGATCTGAGGCAGGTCCCAAAGTAACTATACTGTGAATGTGAATAGAGAATACAACACAAGCATAACTCATGTTTTTGTATATCCAGACGCTAGGAAAAGAATGTGTAAGGCCATGTTACCCGCATTGAAAATATCAAGATAGTGTTATAGGCGCTAGAAAAATGCAGTTTAAAATACAATAGAAGGCCTAGCTAAAAGCGTGCTTCTAACTGCAAAAGATTAAGGAATCACGGTCTTTGTAGTTTTAAAAAGTTTACAGGTTTCTCCATTCCGTTGTAAACAATTCTGAAGGTAAATCACAAAGTTTGTAGCCTTGCCTACTAAATGCATTACAATATCAAGAACGTCAGTTGAACGTCGTACAGCGAAGGATTGTAGTCTGTATTACAACTTAACTTCTCACAACACCATGTTATGTGTGTGTTAATTTCGTCCAATTGTTTAATATCCACATTAAACAACAGATTTTTGTTAGAAGTTTGCTGAGAAGAAGTGACCAAATTAAATGTTTTTCTTTTTATATTTCGTTCTATCCGAAATGTCTGAGCCAGAAATCAAACCAAGGGTTCTCGTTTAATAAGTCAACGGTATCTATAAGACTACGGGCGCTATATCCCAGCCAGTAATTTTTAAAATTTTTAATCAAATTCGAGTCTTTTTTGAATCTTCTGCGCGATTAAAGAGCTCGAATATGCGCTCTTTTTCTGTTCATAAAAGACTCTTTCGTCGGGAGAAAAAATTTACTACGAGCCACTCTTCTTAAAAAGTCACTTATGAGTCATTTTCTATATTATTTTAGAGCAATTTTCGACTCTTTTTCTAGTAGCTTTATAATCATTTTCGAATCACTTTCTAATCATTTATTTGTCTTATTTACCTTCGTTTATGATTCTTTTACGAGTCGTCTTTCAGTTATCGTTTAAGCGCAAACGAATATTTTATGAGGTCTTTTATTGTCATTGATGAGTCTTGTTCGTATTAATTTCGATTCGTTTTTATGTCATTTATTATTCGAACTTATAATTCCATTTTACTCTCTTCAAGTGTTTTTATTAGGTTTACTAAGTTCTATGTTTACACTACAGTGATTTCAAAAATCACGTTCGTATGAACGTTAAATATCAGATCATCAATTTCAGTACATCAGACGTCAAAATTTATTTAAAGAATTATTGTTTTTCGTTAAAAAAAACAAAGAAAAATTATCAACTTAAAAAAAAATTTTACTTTATACCATAGCCATCTTTTACATGAAAAAAAATTTATACAGAAAAGCAGTTTTTAATCATCTACTTGCGCACAATATGATCATAAAATACGTGAGTACGATCACTTTTCACACCCCAGCTTGATCTGTTTTTGATTAAGCGTTTTTCTATCTTCAGTGTAAGTAGAATACGATAATAAATAACAGAAATAATAGCCACATTTTAAATGTCTGGCTGATTAATTTCCGAATGCAATACAATTTTTTGTTGTATTTTAAATCGAATTAATTTTACTCATTGGTGCGAATCATTTTTGAGTCCTTTTTTAATCATGTAACTGACTAATAAGTTTTTGATCGCCAAAAGTACTTAAAAAAGACTCAGCAAAGTGAATTTTATAAAAAAAATCTTTCGAATGCTAGCTGGGTATGATAGTACAATTAGATGGGGCAGCTTATTGTCACTCACATCAGTAACACTCTCAAATGAGGGTGGGCTGCCTGTTATATTTCGTTAAAAAATTTGTTGTGTGGTAAAACAATTTCTCGTAGCAATAAAATATCGATTATGTCAATAACAATGGTCTCCCTTTGTGTTCTTTCTGATTTCCCGGATTCAGGTTTCCCAAGTTCAGCTGTAAGTACTTGCTACATATGTAGCAATTCGATTTCGATGGACTACGATATTTATAACGACCATAAAATTCAATTTGTTACTAATCTAGAGCTACAAAATTATTGGGATTATTAAAAGCTCATTTTCAGCTCATTTTTCCAAAAGCCATTATGGGTGTAAAGTCATGATTATTTCTGAGCGAATAGTTCTGTTATCTCATACGTACGTAGTTATCCGGTATATTATCATCTGTAATATCCATGGAATAAAACATAGGACGAAACACTGTTTTTAAAAGTTTGCCTGTCACATAAGATAAGTATGAGGCGAGCAGTAAGTAAGACTCTACAACATTTCAAGTAATCTGGGTGAAGATTGGTAATATTTTCTCTTCTCTAACTGATAAAGGATTGAGTTTCTGTGTTCCCAGTAGTACCATCTTAGGCGATAAACATCCAATTGTCATGTTAGTTAATAAGACGAGTTTCTGTTTTCTTCTTACCTTAGAGTTTTCAGCATTTTTGTTACATAAATTCATATAGAATCGGTCATTACAAGCTTCTGTTGAAAATTGGAAAGAACTGTGCTGCGGTTTGAACCTTGGTTTGACATCTAATAAGCTAACACGCTGCATATTAGACTGCAATTACTGCAGTCAATATGAATAATATATTATGAACAGAAACTTCAACCTTTCCATTCTCATCCAACTATTAACTTTCAATTTCTTCTGAAAACACACTAACCCACCCTCACCCGACTGCCAAGGGCTTGTCCCCATTACGTAGGGGCACGTACACACTACAGTCCGGACTGTAGCGGGTAAGGGAAAAGTTATGACAACGGGAATATAAAACACCTGCAGAATTTAATTACAAGCGGAATAAGGTAACAATAAACCGAAACTATCCAAGACAAGAACGAAAATACATTTTTGTACAATAATTTATAAATTAATGCCAGCTTATAAGCTACGTTTTATATTACAAACACTACAATTAAAATCAATAAAATCATAATGTAAGTTAAAATCCTTACATAATCTACGAAAAGGAAAATTACATCCATAGTTCGTTCTATAGAAATCTAAAAAAGAGGACGATAGTGCCGTGAAAATCTTGCTGGAATGCTGAAATTCAGAATAAAAAGCAAAAACTCAGAATCGATATCACCTTTAACCAGATTAAAAACAAAACAAACCCCTGAAACAGCCCTTCTACGTTCCAAAGTTGGAAGTTTTAAAAAAGCTAATCTATCCTCATACGGCGGAAGCCCATTGGTATAATCCCATCCTAAGCCACGTAAACAGAATAATAAAAACTGCTTTTGCAAAGACTCAATTGAATCACAATGACAACGATAGTATGGATTCCAAATAACAGACGCATACTCCAAAATAGGTCTAATAAGTGAAATGTACAGTAGTCTTGTTATATAAGGATCAATGAATTGCCTAGCCCATCTTTTCACAAAACCAAGAACAGCCCGAGCCTTGTCAATCATCAAACTAATATGATCAATAAAAGACAATTTAATATCCAATAATACTCTCAAATCAAGATAAGAAGGCACAATTACCAAAGGGCAAGAATTAGTCACATAAGTGGACGAGATTACATCACCGCGAGAGAAAACCATGCATTTACATTTTCTCAAGTTAAGATCCATTAAGTTTATCCTGCACCAAGTTACAAACAAATCAGTATTTCGCTGAAGAACAGCCTGGCCATGATCATTATCAAAATATAAATTAATATAAAAATAATTTAACGTCATCAGCATACATCAGAATATTACAATCAGAAACAGCACAAGGAAGATCATTCAGGAACAATAAAAACAGTAAAGGACCCAAATAGCTACTCTACGGAACACCAGAAGTAACATATACAGTCTTAGACAATAAATTCCTAAACAATACCCTCTGAGTCTTAAGGGAGAGGTAGGTAGGTAGGAGGTGTGAATAAATCCATTGTTATTAATCCAAATAAAATTGAAATAAATCCTATGAATCAAAGTTTTAGTTACACGAAAATAATGCAATATAATGATGATGTTGTCCTTAGTATCCTGATGTACTCGAAAATTTCAACAACCAATCTCTGTTTGACTATAATTTCGGAACAAAAAATTCAATTAAAATGTAGAACAAGAAAAAAGATAAGAAGGAAAACAAACATGAGATTATTAAAATGGTAAGCTTATCCTTAAATAACAGAAAATTATGTTTTTCCATTTATTTTTTTTTTTTCTTAGAAATTCAATATTTTGATTTCCCTTTCCTGGGCATGGTAAGAAGAAGAACAAAATAATTATAATTTTCCTACACTCTCCACTCCTTTTCATATTTATAAGGTTTTTAATTTCATTTCATTTTATAGAAAACTGAAAACTGTTCGATTTACAAATAATTGTAAACATACTTGGATATTTTGTAAACATTTCCCTCTCTCTCTCTCTCTCTCCCTCTCTCTGTGTGTGTCAGCAATTGAATGCCATACCATATGTAGTATATTTTGTACAACTATGGTATGCTATTTACTATGTATGTGTTGTAAGAATGTAAAATATTGTAAACATGGGAGGATGTGAAGGGGTGTCTAGTTGATATTGCCATAGAGACTTTAACTATTAATCCAGTTACCAGTTGTTGTCACTGTTACATTTGAGCCATTCATAACATGAAATTGCTTTCTAAATTGCACTTTGGATTTAAATACAAAACAAGAGAGAGAGAGAGGGAGAGCGGGAGATCTTTGCATACATACATACTTAATGTTGCTTTCTCTTTCAAACATACAACATTATGGCGTTGTAGACTGGCTGCCTGGTAAACCATCTACATAGCTTGAATGAATTTGTAGAATAATTGCTACCCAACACTCGTGCTTTCATTTATGCCAAATGAATTCTCCATATTACTACTTGATTGGAACTTGCAACACTTACACCCGGGGAATTTTTTATATCCAGTTGCAACTCCATACACCCGTCTACCTTTACTCGCTCACATTGCAAGTGATTTGATATTGTAACGTGTAAGGGATTTATAGGCACACCGTTGCTATTTAAGCCTATGTACGGTTCGTCAAATAAACTTCTGTAATTCCTTAAAGTAAAACCTTAAAAAAAAAACAACACAATCTGATACCTATACGTACATAAACACAGCCAAGGATTAAGATTGCATACCCAATGGGCATACACAACTTAATGTTAAAATGTTTCTTTTAATACGTGTGCATAGATGGAGGCTCAACTAAAACAACTTATATGCGGCTTTATTTGAGAAGCGTTTTATAGTTTAAATTTCTGAAAAAGTTTACTTGCTAGGCGTAGTTAGGTTGAGTTAATGAATTTAATTAACAGAAAGCTGTTTTAATTAATTAAAAACGTCAGCAATAATTAGTTGTACTCGTAATTATTTCAATAGACTCATTAGCTGGGGATTTCTGGAATTGCATTTAACACTACTGGTGTGATAATGAGAATATCCTAGAATTTATTCTCATTTAAAAATTATAAAAACTTATACAAAATTTTTAAATTAAAGCAAACGTTAGCAACTGCATACATTTGTTTAAGCAGTTCACAGAAATTTTTTAAAAAATTTTTGGTTTTCCGTTGGCTTTCGTAAGTTAACTTAAAATATTCGTTGACGTTAAATTAAGCAATTTTACTTCATGAAGACTATACGACTTCAAAATGTGCGCCAGCATTCGGATACATCCAGAAGCGAAGAAGAGCAAGACATTAAATTGCATTTTGGTTTGTTGATTACGTACGATTTTATCAATTTTTGTTGTGAAGCTTCTGTTTCAATTAGAATTAGATACTATATAAATTGCCACTGAATCAGCTGGCGTTAAAAGTAATAATTGTTATGGGAACAAAAATAAATCAAACTTAAATAAGTCGCCGTGATCTAGTAGGTAGTGTATTGCCTTATTAGACGAAAGGCTCGAGTTCGAATCCCAGGTCAGACCTCAAAACGAAAACATGAAAATACTTTTTCGGCGACTTTCTCTCAGCAAATTTCTGGCAAAAACTCTGAGAGTAAAAATCGTTATGAAATGCTTCTCAAAAAATGTGTCGTTCGGAATCGACTTTAAACTGTTAGTACCGCCACTCTTGTATAAAATTAACGCACACAATAAAAGTGGTGTGAGAAGCTTGGACGTTGTACAATGGATCAATTTGACCATCTGGTTCTGTACTTGTCAGAATTGACAAGTACACCTCCTCTAACCTAACCTAACCTAAATAAACAGACAACAACAAGATACACACATCATACGAGATTACAGTTACATCATAAACAAATAAGTAGGATTTGAGGCCGATGAACAATGCTGCTAGTCTGTAAAGTGAAACTAAAGTACTGAAAAACAATGCTTCTAGTCTGTATTGGATAATCAGTCGCTCATATGTTCTGAGTCAGTAATGAGACGCAAGTTTGTGATTAATAATCGAGAGCAGGTTAAGTAGAGTAGTATTGAACATCAAAACAGTTGAACATTGTGAATAAAGATGATAGCACATGAAAAACGCTTTTATTTAAAATAACAATCGGAAGTAATTATTATTTTAATTGCAATCGTTATCTACGATGGATAAACGTTTTTTAAAATAACCAATATGTTTTTTCAACAAACCACCTATCTACCATACAATTAAGGAGTGCGCACAAAAAAAAAACATGGGCCTACTTTTATATAAGTGCAAAACTGAATACCGTTACATTGTTTTTTTTAGTCATCTGTTTCAAAATCCACTTACTAATTTTTATTGCAATAGCAAATTAGTTTTTTGAAAATGGCCACCCAACAAGAATGTCGTGAAAAAATAATTGAAATTTTCAATGAAAAACCGCGCCGCTTACAAAAAACGATTGCTAGGCTCGCAGGTGTTAAACAAAAAACAGTTTCAAAGGTAAGAATAAAACAATATAATGAGTCTTTGAGTATTGAGAGATTGCGGAAGAAAAAAAGGTTTTGCCGACCAAAACAAAGCAAGTAAAATAAAACATATTTTTCTAAAACAGCCTAACATGTCTGGAATAAAAGTAGCTTAAAAAGTTGGATGTTCTGAGACCTTGGTCAGAAAAAAATTTTATACACAAAAGAATTTGAAATATTATTTACTTTAATGGAAATATAAACGAAAAAAATCCGCCACTTAGTTTTATTTCTATAATGAAAAGTGTAAGTCCAGTTTTTTTTGTGCGCACTCCTTATGAGTTGCTAAAATCGGTTCAAACGATTAAAGAGCCACACACGAAATATCTACAATTGATTCGAGTCAAACAGAAACTATTTAAATTGCGATTCTAAGAATATAAACAATGTAGGGGTTCCGTTTTTTGCAAAATAGTTTGCTTGCTTATTGTGGAAAATCCCCTCTTAAAATGGGGCGCAGTAAAGACTAAACTTAATTAAACTACCCCATTGGTTCAACTCCCCAGACAATAACTTGCTATCTTTGGTTCAATCTTATAAGAGATTAGTGGTTATATGGCGGTCTAACTGTGAGATAGTATTGCTAAATCGTGTCTATTTGTAATCTTCCTATGCAATTTATAGAGCTTTCGTCTAGTAATTTAACAACTAATAATAGTTTTTGGTGGTTTTTGCAGCTTCAACAATCACAGAATTATTATAAAATCTTTATTAGTACAAATCATTTTGATTTGAATGTCAAATATCGGTATTTGTAGAATACAAATCCATCTATTTAAAGGACTTTTTATGTTATTCGATGGTTTGTGATGTCATGGTATGTACATTCAGGAAAGTCTCAAGCCAAGTCTCCCCTGTCCTTCATTAAAATATTGTTTGATTAAAAATTTTGCTATTAGAAAGAATAACGAAAAAGCACAAAATAAAGCATATAAAATAGGTTCTTTTTTTTTAATGATTTCCGTATCAAAATAATACAAATAAGGTCCAATTTGTTGCTTGCCTTTTTGGTCAACTTTTAAATGTGTTCTCTTGGCAACCAAAAAATAAAAAAAGAAAATGTTTCATCATTATTAAAAACAGAGAATCAATATTTATTTCATGAGGGTTTTTAATGAAAATACAAAATTATTGTTGTTGAGTTTTAGGAATCATCAAAGCATTGAAGCAAATTCCTTAAGGACTCTCTGAATGAAAACAAAATCAACCTGATATTTTATTCATAAATAAGATTAAAAGTTTCTTGCCAAAAATATAATACAAATAATGACTTTTAATATTCTTATATGTACATACATACATACATACATATGTACCTAGACAAGAGAGAAAATATTTTTATTTGATCCTTTTGTGAAAGAGAAAGGAAAGGCAAAAACAAAATAAGAAAAATATCCAATAAAAATTCTCGTTAACAAAATAACCTAAGTATTCAACCATTCACTGTACTTTACTCGTATGTATGCTTTTCTAATATAAATTTTAATATTCATATTACAAGTGCAAGCCAGCAGAGAGTGATACATACATACATACGTACATACATACATACATACGTATACTATCCATTGTAAAACCCCTTTTTAAATTATTCATAATCTATAACACTTTGAAGTTAACCTAAATCCACAGAAACATAGAACTGAGTCAAATGATTATACTAGATGAGGAAAAGTATGTATGTATTGTACAATATTTTATACAAATACAAACAAACAGACATATGTATGTATACTTACATACTTACACATAAACAAATATATGTCTGACTATGTTGGATCTATAAAAAAAAGAGTATCTTTAGGGGATATACAAATATATTACAATATACAAACACATGCATATATTTAGTTTAAATACATACACATACAGTAGCGAGCACAAAAAAAGCAACGTTAGGTAAAATTATCTTTAAGTGCGATAATTTAAAAAAATGGTGACCAGTTCAAAATATTTCTTTGGGTTATTAATCCCTACAGTTATAGATACCTATTATCAATAACATTATGTAAAAATTTTTAATTAATGATATATTATTTTGTCATTTATTAAAAAGAGTGCGAATTTCATGGGAGCAATAAAAATGCAACAGCATAAATTTTAATGTGTTTATTTAAATTAAATAGTAATTCTTACAAAAAAAAAAAATCTTAAAATTAATATTTAGTGGCGTAGCCCTTATTTTTTATGACTTCTTGCAACCTAGAAGGCATAGAGTCGACTAAAGCTATTAATGTGTTAATGGATATTTTCTCCCATTCACTTTTCAAAATTTCTTCTAATTGCCTCTTATTTGACGGATGTTTCCTCTTAACTTCCCGATCTAATAGCTCCCATAGATTTTCTATGGGGTTTAGATCGGGAGACTGTGATGGCCAATCCAAAACATTGACATCATTGTCGCTTAAAAAGTTTCGAGCTAAGCGACTTGAGTGCTTTGGATCGTTATCCTGTTGGAATATGCTACCAGGAGGCATTTTTTTCCCGCAGATGAGGAAGCATGTGTTCTCCAAGGATTTCACAGTACTTCTTGGCGTCCATTTTTCCTTCGATTTGAGTTAAGGGACCTACCCCATCACGGGAAAATGCACCTGTAAATACGTGACGTAAAATCAATAATTTTTTTTAAACATATCGTTCCTTACTCCACACCATTATTGATCCACCGCCATGTTTTACGGTTGGAAGTTGATATCTTGGAGAATATCTCTGTCCAGGCGGTCTTCGAACAAAATTTATCCCATCGGAGCCAAACAAATTAAATTTGCTTTCATCGCTCCACAAGACTTTAGCCCATTGTTCATTTGACCAATCCTTGTAACGTTTTGCAAATTCCAGGCGCTTCTTTTTATTGATTGCACTGATGAGAGGTTTCTTTGCGGGTCTCTCGCATGCAAATTAGCCTCTTTCAACCTACGGCGAACAATGTGAACGCCTATAGAGACTCCCATTTGCTCATTTGCGAAATTAGCAACGTCCACTGCGGTCTTTCGTGGATCTTTTTTAACCAGTGCAATCATCTGGCGGTCTTGGCGAGAGGTAGTTTTTCGAGGATTACCACTACCTGGTTTCCTTTCCACACTATTTCTCAAGGAAAATCGAGATTTAATCCGACATACGGTTGATTGATTTACACCAAAGAGGTGTCCAACTTCACGCATGGATTTTCCTTCTTCTAAGGCTTTAATGATTGCAGTTTTGCTGTCAGCTGAGAGCTGCTTCTATTACAAAACACATGTTGTATAACTTATTTAAGAAATTTTCAATTATAATTAAATAAATAACTTACTTTAACTATTTTTTTATTATGTTGCATTTTTTTTGCTCGCTAAAAATTTGCACTTTTTTCACTAATTCAAAAATATTTAACTTTTTAAAGCAGAATAAACTGTGGTTACTTTGAAAACTTATAATTGAAAGAATTAACAGCAAAAGAAAATAGATAAATTAGTTACCGTTATTTTGAAACAGATCTTATTAAAGATCATATGGCACAGTGTTGCATTTTTTGTGCTCGCTACTGTATGTATGTCTCTGTGTTTAGTTATACAGGTTTGTAAAAGAGATACAAAGCTCCCTAGTTTTACTAGAGCAATTTCTTTATAGGGTTTTTTTTTTGTTCCCTAAATACGCTGGAAGCTTGTTGAATGAATTGAAATTTATAGTAAAAATATTATAATAAAATACAAAAACAACAACAATAACAACAATAATACAGACAACAAAACCTGGCATCATAGCATTATAGTGTCTATGATTTTATGGCATGCATATGCATGTAAAAATATTCTCTAAAGCATTAAACACAAACCCAAACATTTATGTGGGATATTTAGTGTATTTGTAGTTGTTTATATAGGTTATAATATTATGTATGGGCAAAAGTAACAATATCGGGAGTCTGGTCAATTCGGAAGTATTATTAACCGTAGATCAAACTTTACAAAAAAACTTTATAATTCCTGCTTTGTATCACTCTTGATACATACTTGTAGTAACATAAAATTATCGCAATTATTGTTAGGTTTTATTAAGTTTTTAAGTCGCCGTGGTCTAGTGGGTAGTGTGTTGGCTTATTAGACAAAAAGTCCTGGGTTCGCATCCCAGGTCAGACATCAAAACGAAAAATATTTCTTTGGCGACTTCCTCTCAGCAGATTTCTGGCAAAGACTCTGAGCGTAAAAATTGCCATGAAAAGCTTCTTAAAAAATCTGTCGTTCGGAGTCGACTTTAAACTGTAGGTCCCGCCACTCATGTATAAAATTAACGCACACAACATAAGTGGTGTGAGAATCTAGGTCGTAATCCTGACTAAAGGGTTGTAATACCCAATTATATATGTATGTATGCTTTATTAAAAAATTTAAATATTTTGATTTATTTTAATTCATTTTAATAAAACTATTTTATATTATTACGCATTTTACGCTCAAATTTTTGAAATGATGTACATTGTTGCACTATAACCTCTAACGTAAAAATCAAATACTTCATGCCAGATTGAATTTTTTTTTTATAAATGGCAATAATTTGACATCTAGCACCCATGCTTAGCGATGACAGCTTATTGTCCCTCGCATCAGTAGCACTCTCAAATGAGGGCTGTGTGAAACCTAATGGTAGAAACCATAATTATATTTCGTTAGAAAGATTTGCTTTCAACGTCATGTGAGGTAAAAAAGTTTCCCGTAGGAATTGAACATCGATTATGCCAATAATAAGGTTCTCTTTGAAATTTCTTTCTGGTTTCCCTGATAAGGGTTTCTACATACACAATTGTAAGTAGTTCTTACGTATGTAGAATTTACTTGAGTCTAAAACTGGAAATTTGATTTCGATGGACCATGAAATTTATAATGACCATAAAATTCAATTAGTTACTCATTTACAGCTGAAAGGCTTTCTGGTCATTTTTCGAAAAAGCTTAATAGGTGGAAATTTATCATTATTTCCGAGTAGCGCATTATTAAAACAAATTATTCTGTAATGGCATACGTACATACGTAGTTCCCAGAAATATTATCTCTCTGTAATATCAATGAAATAAAACATTGAACGAAAAACTTTTTTATAATGTCTGTCTATCACGTGAGATAAATATGAGAAGAACAGTAAGAAAGACTTCACAACATTTCCAGAAACAAGGCAATCAGCATGAAAATTGTGAGTATTTTCTCTTCCCAAACTACTAAAATAGCACTATATTTGGCGACAAATATCCAATTGGAATATTTGCTGCTGCCACTACTTTCGTCAGTTCATACGATGAGCTCTGTTTTCTTCTTCTTTAGAGCATATCTAGCAGCAGGAATATTACATACATACATATATAATCGGTCATAACACCGTTTCGTTGTAAATTGGACATAACTGGCCAGAGGTTTGAACCTTGGTCTGACATCTAATAAGCTAACACGCTACCTACTAGACTACGACTACTGTCATCAATATCGAGGGTATATCATGAACAGAAAATTCACTTTCCTCCAACAGTTAACTTCCAATTTCTTTTCAAATACCGCAAATAATTTAAGTTTTACGATAAAGTCTTTGAAAACCTAAACAAATTACATACACATCCCTTAAGAATCGCTTGGAAAGTCGGAAGTATCACCCCTGTTTGAAATGTTATTTTTTTATTTGCTTTAAAATAGTGACAATAACAATTCCTACACATCTAACGTTTTCTGAATTAAAGTTATCTTTGTATCATTTTTGATACAAACCTCGATCTACGGTTAAATTCACTATAATCTGAAAAGTACTCATGATGTTGACTACTCGATTGTTTAATTTTATGCAATTCAGGAATTTCTCGTAAAGTTATAAATAATAATTCTTAACAGGTTTGTAGGTAACCGAAAACAAATCATTTAAATGATCATATAAAAATATTTACTGTAAGTTCGATCACATATCAAAAAATGCATCATATTTTGTCATATTGTCTCAGGAACTTCAACCACATTATTGCACAATCTCTATGTAGTATTATCTAGAAGTTAAGTATGTCTGTAGACTTGTGAGTAGTCTTGTAAGTAGTGCGCCAACTTGCTAGCCAACCACTTAAAAGTTTAAAGTTCAGATCTGCAATCTCTAAACCATGCCGACAGTGTTCTGACAACAGCTCTGCAAGTAAATAAATTAACCAGAAAACGCTACACAAATCTGTTGATCGTATTCAATGATCATCAGATATCATAGATGAAATTTACATACATACATACATAATTGGTTATTTCGAAAATATAAAAACAAAAGATAAAAAAAAAATATTTATTGGAGAACATTGAACAGCATGCTGTCGAAAATATCTTTAAACAGAAACAATAATCAGAAGGGAATGAATTATAAACATTCTCAGCAAGCAGAGGAGTTCAATATTGACAATGAAAAAATTATTTCGAAGCATACTAAGAGTATTCAAGGTTTTAGGGCGTATGAGTATTTTTTATATAAAAGTTTATATAAATCATACGCACCATAGTCCAGGTTATTTGAATGTGTCTTGTTGCGAATATGTAATATGAACGAAATCAGCTTAATTCCACTTTCTTAAATCTATCGCTGTGGTACAGGGTGTAGTATAATGTATGATATAAATCAAGTACCTCTTTAACTGGAAATAATCTGAACCGAACTTTTACCTGAGTTCAACTAAACTGCGATTTCTTACTAGACATGTAAACAGAGAAGCTTTAACTAATGTCTTCTACAATGGCCAGAAATATTTCAAATGCTTTGCTCCTATTGCAGGCTACTATAAGAGAAACCTAACAATCTATTACCGTAAAGTAAGCTTGTATTTCAACAATATGGAAGAGAAATCCTAGAAAATAAAGACAACGTGAATATGTATGAGATTTTTAAAAGAATGTAGTGGATATCATATCCTATTCTGGAAATCGCCTTGTATTGCGGAGTAAATTATTCCCAAAAATATGGACTCCATTGAAACAACGATGTGGTATCGTCTGGTGAAAGTCATCCAAAAAATCCAGTTTCAAGCTCCTACACTTCCTTTTCATGGGCGAAATCCCAAAAAACGAAATCATCTTATCGGTAGACGATGCTATAATTTAATCGCAGGTACAAATCCAATACAATTCCTAAATGAAATATGTTTTTACAATTGTGGCCTCTACCGCTTCAAACAATACGTCACCAGGATGTTTCTAACACACAAATTAAGTTGTGTTCTAATACTCTAAATTTGGTGTCCCAAGTCATGACCGTAAAAACGCAAATTATGTACTCCTTCTTTCAAAAAGAAGTGAAATATGAAGGAGAAGGTCATTGAAGTAGTCAGCAAAGGCTAGCGAACATATATAACCCATTAAACATGATTGCGACCAAGCTTCTTATACTACTAACGTTGTGTAAGTTAATTCTATACATGAGTGGCAGGATCTACAGTATAAAGTCGACTCCGAACGACAGATTTTTTTTTTTAAGAAACTTTTCATGACAGATTTTTTTTACTCTCAGAGTTTGTTGTACTTTGTTTCCTGAGGCTCGAATCCTGGCTTTAAGTCTAATAAGCCAACAGCTACTACCTACTAGACTACGGCGAAATTTATACACGCAATATTGATGGTGTGAATAGCCAGACCGAAGTCCTGATCATAATGTTATAGTAACCAATGATGTAAAGTAAGTATTTAGGTATCCATGTTGCATATACAAATAAGGGATACCCTGAGTACTTTCACCAATAAGTTAGAACATGGTTCTGTATGAACTATGTACTTACAAAACTATCTAAAGCAGGCATTGACAGTCAAGCGCATGCATGAGGAATAGTCTAGATGGGTTCATATAAATTTCGAGAAACTCTCTGCGCCAACATTCAAATAGGTCTTGAAACTGTCGTTGATCCATGATAGTGGGTTTGAGGGATAGGATTGGTAATATTCATTTTGTAGGTAGAACATTAGCAAATCTTAATCTTATTTAGTTTCACCAAATCACCGTGGACGGCCATAGACAGCGTCGCCTGTGCGCTGAATGTCCTCTGAAGTAATTGGCAATGTTTCTGGTATTCATTGAAAACTCATCACCAGAAATGAATGTCATACCTGGAACAATTAAATTGTCGAATTTGGGAGGATAACAATCCACACGACGCAAAAAAGTGTCCAGTGAATACTAAATATGCCACTATTTGACGAGGATTTTGAGCTGGCGACATCATCAGTTTATATTGCTTTGCTAAAGGTGGCCCAGGTGAAGTTGATAACGAAGATGGATCAGAAAACGATGCAGAAAAGTTTGGAATAAGTGAATAGAAGGTCGTGAAATTTTTAATTAGCGACCCTTTATGATCCCATATTTAGCGATGGCTGAATTTAATTAACAAGTCCTAACTGACCTATCTCGACAATATAAATCAAGGTTTATTATTGAAACATAACTCCTAAAAAATAGAACTGAGTAGCGAAGTTTCTCCATATGTCGACCGATTATAGTAAGATACGTGAAAGTAAATACGGTTGAAAGATGTTATTCTTATCCATCGTTCTATCCAATTCAGACCGGGTGAATCTGGTAATGAAACAAAAATTATACTTATCCCAGTATTTTAATTGGCATTCGTTGCTTTGATAATTTCATAGGATGCACACTGGGATTATGATATTTCTGTGGTTAGGAACCTATGTATATGTGGTAGACAAGAAACTGCTGAGAGAATTTTTAAAAACAGTAGCAACAGAATACTCTACAAGATGTTCAACCCTGCTGTACTTATTTCTAACTCTGAGACATGAATACTGTTAAGCACTGTTGCAGTTGCATTGAGAGTATTCCAAAGAAATGTCCTTCACTATTTGATCCAACAATGAGCTGTGTTAGCTTTTCGATGAAATGGACTTTTTATTGCCTATTAGCATGCAGCAATTACTTTGACTCGGCCATGTAGTTCGAATGGAGGAGGATAATCTGGTGGGATGGGCATGTGATGCGGGAATTTGCGGAGCCCGAATTAAACGATGATCTTTCTTGCGTTGGAAGGACAAAATCGAGGAAGTCATGTCATCGATTGCTGTGATCAACTGGTAAAAGCTTACAAGAGGCAGATGCGCCTTCAAGGATATGTTAAGGCAGGTTATATTTCGTAATCGGGATTCCAATTAGTTTTGATTTGAATTTCGCTAATATAATGCTTAGATTTGTTTCGTAATACGTCTTATAAAGATATTTTTAACTGAGTTCTAAATAACTAAGACACCAGGAAACTTAGCTGTAATCTTTATATAAAAATTGTAAAACAGATTTGATCGTTTTTTCTTTTTACAAAGTAAGAATTTCTAAATTACAAAAACATAAAAGAAATTCTAATTAAAAAATGTACAAATTTATTCTTTTCAAATTGGCTTCCATTTTTTTTTTTTATATTTGTTTGTACGTTTTTATTTTCATATCATTTTAATGCAATTTGAAAAAAAAAAAGAAATACGAGCACCATCTCTCGACTAAGGAAAATGTCATCTGTGATAAGTTGAAATTTATTTACAGAGTTTATCTTAATGCGACCAACAACCATAGATCTTCAAAGGAAAGTGAATGTAAACGAAATTACTCTTATCGCAAACTAATCTAAACATTTAAGTCTACAAATAAACGACAACAAATACAAACAAACATGAATACAAATAAAAAATATAAAAAAAAGAGAAAACGTATACAAACAACGGAATAGAAACAGAAAGAGAGAAAAAAATGTATTAAAATTTCTCGGTATAAAACTGATGTGACGGCATTTTGTATAAAAAAAAATCTTTTCTAAGATTTTCCGAAACAAAAATCCAAATAAAGAATACAAAAAAAAACAAAAAAAAACAAAATGGAAACAACAAGCAAATGTATGGCAAAAATAATACAAAAATAAATACAAATTCTAAAGTCTAGTATAAAACAACAACAACAACATTGCTAAACAATAAAGGCGACGACGATAATAACAAAAGCTAGAGAAATGCAAACACTTATTTTGGTTGCGCTCAATTTTATTTCGAAATCTTTTTATAAGATTGAGTGTGTATGAGTGTGGTAGAAAAAGAAAAATCATACAGACATACCAGCCATGCAGTCATACAGACACAACAGCACACATACTTTGAGTTTAGTTTTGTAGTGCATCATACAGTTTTTAAGCCATGCTTTATGCACCCATAGACTGCAATTCACCAGAAACACAGACAACCGGAGAGAGCGACAGAAAGAGAGAGAGAGAGAGCGACAAAGAGATAGAGAGCAAGAAATTTTGTAACTTAAAATGAATGCAATGTAGTAGTATGTATGAAAATACATTTTATTTCATTTATTCTTGTTGGCTTGCCATACATAAATACATATACGCATACATACATACACACATACGTATGCTACAAGTATGTAGAAATTCTATTTGTTTGCAATCTCTATATGGTATGATATGGATGGGATGTCGTCGGTAAAAAGATCGTCGTATTCAGTGTTTCTATAAATTTTATTTCTCATTTATTTTTTACTTCTTTGCTTTTGCGTTCAATGTGCCGCAATAACAACCTGCAAGCAATGGTACTGCCATCAAATGTTGTTGTATTGGTGCAGGAGCATTATTTTTATGAGTGTGTAGAAGTTATTAAATGAATACAAAGAAAGAGAAGAATATGAAAAATCAAGTAACAAATAGGCGATCGTTTATACATCCTACGTGATAGCACTACAGAGGTTGCTGCTGTCACTTACCTTGCTTTGGTCACCACACTAATGGAAATCAAATGCATGATCTTTCGACTGAAAGTGCAACATTAATGTTGCTCGTGGCTTAGAAAAACTTTAACGTTTTAATTAAGTTGAGAACTACTATGGAAATTGGTATAATGATTGCACAGTGCATGGCGAAAAGAAGTACTTGTGTAGGCGAAGCTAGAAAAATGATTAAACTAGGTTAAGTTCTTGATAGTTTCGATTGAGTTTTGGATTCAAGTTTCAAATTTATCTCCCATTCGAAGCAATTAAGCTCTTATTTCTAGTAATCGATAAAAGTGGTAAAAGAATTAACAAAAAAGTGTTCAAAACAAGTTTACAATCCCTCGCATGGTAATAAATAACGAATGGGTTCCTCGTCCATGACAGAACCCTACTTATTACCTTCTTTTCATGTAACATGCATACATAAATAAGTAATTGGTAACTACAAAAACCCTTCAGTCGGGATTACGACCTAGATTTTCATACCACTTATGTTGATGGAAGTCGCCGTGGTCTAGTAGGTAGTGTGTTGGCTTATTAGACGTAAAAGCCAGGGTTCGAGTCCCAGGCCAGACATCTAAACAAAATATAAAGAATATTTTTTCGGCGATTTCCTCTCAGCATATTTCTGGCAGAAAATCTGAGAGTAAATAAAATTGCCATGAAAAGTTTCCAAAAAAAAACACGGTCGTTGGGAGTCGAATTTAAACTGTAGGTCCCGCCACTCATGTATAAAAGTAACACACACAACATAAGTGGTATGAGAAACTAGGTCAATAATTCTGAGGGTTCTAATGACCAATTATGTATGTATGTTGAGTGTGGGAAATTATGCATGAGTTGCGGGCGCTGCAGCTTAAATTTTGCTTAAGAAACTTTTCTTTGCAAATTTATTTACTCTTAGAGTTTTTGCCAGAAATTTGCTGAGAGAAAGTCAGCGAAGAAATATTTTTTTTTTATATTTTGAGATTTCAGACTACCTACTTGACTATGGCGACATGTAACAGGTGATGCCGTTTTGTGGACTATAAGGCAGTTTTTGATAGCCTTTGAATGAATCGTTTTTTGCCACAATGTCTGAGGTCGGTGTTTCCCAGAAGACACACAACTTCTTCAATTTCGAAGGCTATTTAGAATAACGTTGAGCAATCCCTACAGATTCATTAAGTTAGGAGTGGACCACTCCGATGCTTTTGATACCACACAAGGCGATCCCTTATCATACGACTTTATCAACTTCGTCATGGAAAGTGTTCTGCGGTAAGCAGGAGTACATCGCTACTATTTAGCAAAAAAGTGTCCAGTTGCTTGCGTATACTGAAAGTATTCAGGGCGTATTAAGCATATTAAGTATATGAAGATTAATCTGACAGTAAAAGGCAAAAGAAAGTATATGTTGGCGACAAGTAGGAATCATGGACTATGGGGGATTACTATACTTTTGATATTTTCATGGAATTTGTTCCCAGCAAAAATAATGTCAGCATGGAGATCAAATGGAGTACCTTTCTTGGTCTCCTTAGGCGATTGAGACGATACTAAATGGAGCAGAAGCGTGGTTGTAGCATTTTTGGTGCTATTTGAGAAAAAAGCTTTACGAAAACTATTCTGTGGCGTATACTTTTGCAATAACTTCCGCATACGATTTAATAATAAGCGGTATGAGTTCCTCAATGGTGTGATGTTTGGACAGCGCATTAACATGACGCAGTTGGGCTGGAATGGCGTCTTGTAAGGCTATGAAAAACTTCTTAGTTCTCTAAACAGAATTTATCAATGCTAATAAGAGGTAGCCTCAAAAGTGTGATCCCTTTAAACGAATATCTTTCTACAAAATGTTATGAAAATTGCAGCAAATATTACACTGCCTCCACCTCTGCTAATGTAGCGTAAAAATGTGGAAAGTTTTGTAACAGCAGTTAACCATATGAAAGAGTGCATATGAATGCAACAAAATGTGATACCACAACATGCATGCAACTTACATGGTGTTATATGACACATAAATACATACTAAATTCATGCATATTTGTTTGTGCTCCTCTTACTTGATACTTGAGTGTGACTATGAGTGACTCAGAGTCTGTGTCTTTGTCTCTTCGGTCATAAGTATGTGTCTATGCTAAGCTTGTATGTGAATAAGTGCATGAGGGAGTAAGTAAGTATAAAATAAGTTTAGTAATCTTTTTACAGACACTTACAAGAGTATATTTTATTTAATAGGGTTTCCTGTAAAGATAGGGTTCTGTCTATAATTTCCGTTGAAAGTAACTTGATTCCGTTAAAATAACTGAATTGGTCTTTAAGTTGCTTTTTAAGGTGAGATTTACGAAACTTTTTATAGAAAATTTTGTTTACTCTTAGAGTTTTTGCCGTAAGTGTTTATATTTAAATTAAAAAAATGTTTTTCCAGCTAATGAATAGATTATTGGATTGTAGTTGGTCCCAGGGATCTGAAACCTTGCTTAGTAAATGATATTTATTTCTTTGCTATTGATGATACCGTATACATATAAGGAGCTAAAGCGATTCGAAACAAGCCTAGCTTATATTTCATATCATATATAGCTGGGATTGGTAATCTACCAGATGAACAATTCAAACAGTAACCCTTTCAAGTGAAACCCACAATACAGGGTGGCTGATATGTATTGCAACCAACTTCAGGTTGTTATTATTTGTAAACCGCTCGTCTGACAGCTGACAGATTTATTCCAGTGACAGTTTATTTTATTATTTACAAGCTTACAAAAGCATTTCGATCTACTGCATTCAGAAAAAAAGTTATTCGTGATGGAATTTAAGCGTGATAGTGTGATTGCTTTATATGGCTGGAAAACCACAGGTGGCTATCGTTAAGGCCTACCAGCATTTAAATTTGAATATATTTTTTGTTTCTCGTACCATTGCTCGTTACCGTGATACTGGCAGTATTGCATCGCGTCCAAAAAGTGGACGAAAAAAACTGTAACAACACCAGAAATGATGCAAAAGTGAAGGCCAGATTTGATCGAAATCCATGACGCAGTGGTAGACAAATTGCTCGTGAGCTGAACATATCACGAGAACGAATATTGAAAAATCAGCTTGACTAAAGCCATTGAAGTTCCAAAAAGTCCAAGAGCTCACCGATGGACAAGAAAAGTTAGACTGGAAAGAGCCAAGGAGTTACTTCGCTTGCACGAAAGTGGCTAGTTACCGAATTTGGTTTTCTCTCGATAAGAAACCATTCAAAATTGAGCAGTTTCTAAACAAACAAAATAATCGAGTTTACTTGCCAAAGAGGTCAGCTGAAAATTTACACCTGCGATTGGCCATCAGAACTCAAATGCCGCCGATGGTAATGGTGTGAGTCCGCCGTAACGGGCCGATTGGTCGCTCCCCATCGTATTCATCGACAGTGCGGTCAAAATAATATGCCGAAAATTATCGGGAAAATGTCTTAAAGACAGTAATAAAGCACTGGGTAGACAAATATTTCGGCCGCTGATCCTGGACATTCCAATAGGACTCAGCACCACCTTACTCAGCACGTGTCAACCAGAATGGCTATAAAGGGGATTCCTTGCTTCATTTCTATCCGAACAATGGCCACCAAAATCTCCTGGAATCTCAATCCGTTGGAACTTTTGCGACTTGGGGCATTTTGGAGAGTAAGGTTCTCACTAAAAAAATACCAATGTGTCGATCATCTCAAGATGGCGCTTTGCCGCGAATGGGCCAAAATACCGCAGAGCCATTTTTGTGCAGCCTGTGATGACTTTGTCGGCCGTTTGAAGGCCATAATTCGTACCAAAGGTGGCCAATTCGAACAAATCTAAACTGATTCTAAAATTTGATGTTATTTCCAACATGTTTTGCTTTTGAACAATAAAATTAAAAAAAAAATTTTTTTTTAAATATTGCGCTTTACTTTGTTGCATTAAATATTAGCCACCCTGTGTATGTAGATATATTTGTTGTACTGCTATTATATACTATGTATGCTTTTACTTTCACTGAAATACTTCAATATTTTATTTAGTTATGCAAACTGTATAGGCAGGCTTTAATAACAATGGCTGCAAATCACCAGGTAGTAAGCATATTATGAAGCACCCAACGAGCATGTGAGTTCACTTCTTTATTTCCTATTTTATTACATTTTCTAAGGTTCCACCTACCTTTCCTATGAGATAAGTTTTCAATTTCCTTTTTTTTCAATTCGTGCTGTTGCAGTTTTCTGTGTCAAACTGCTTTAAACCTCCTTCACCACTTGTCTGTCTGTCTGTCTCAGTTGTTGCACAAATTCTTTGAAATTTTTAATTTTGCGTTTTCTATTTTCTGTTTTTTTTTCAACTTTTCTTTTTGTTTGTTTTGCTTTGAAAATGGAAAAAGAAAAGAAAAAAACTTGTGAATATTATGACACCTTTATGAAGGATAACGAATTGAAAATAAAGCAGAGAAAAATATTTCAACATTGGCATCTGTTGAACCAATTAAAAGAAAAACGTAAAAAAATAACTTTGAAAATAGAGAAGAAAGAAAGAAAATAGAAAGAAGAAAAAAAGGATAATAAGAACTCTGTCAGCATTTGTGTTCATTACTAGAAAATTGCATACAATTTAAGGTTTAATTAACTGAAGAAATTATGAGAATATGAATAGAATCTCATAAATTGGAATTGTTAATGGCAACAACATTTACTTATTTAGTGCACTGTAATGTTCAGAAAAAAATATAAAAGTGAAAAAGTTAAATATTACTCGTAATAATATTTTCTAATAAATCAGGAAAAAATAATTCAAATAAATTTTTACTGATTAGTTTATTTAAATTTATGTACAGGAATAATGTACAAATAAATTCATAATCAGTTTAAATGATTGTGTTTCTAATACCGCTTTTTAATCGGATTAATTATCTAATTTAATGGTTTTAATATAATTAAATACGTTGTACTCTATATTCCCTAAGGTGGTGGGATTATAAAGCATTTTGTAGAGTCTTTTGTTGAATTAATGCAACTTATAATGTTTTTCTCAGTTAATGTGGCTTTCTTATTATATTCGTTTTTTAAGCATAAAAAAAAACAAAAACGAAAAACCAAACTAGATAAATTTATGAAAATTTTACCGAAGTAGCGCGAACAATTCGTGTATGCTTCAGATCCGATTACATCAGATGATAAATAATTTAGCAATGAAAAGTAGAAATCGCCGTAGTCAAGAATAATAAACTAAAGATTACGCCAAGCGCATGATTTCCCATTAGATGACGTAGATGGGCTATTTTAAAGGTTTCCAAGTCTTTTTCATATGTGAAAATTAACATTTCTTCTGAAAAATATGTGCACTACGTGAAAGTAGTTGGTAGCCCTGTAATATAATTTACATTAGCATTAGCCAATAGGAATACAATTTCTGTGACGTCATTGATTTATGTAAGTGATGGCGTAATCTTTAGTTTATCATTCTTGGCCATAGTCTACTAGATAGTAGGAATGCCAAATGGCATCGATTTTTAATAATCCCGGGATTCGAGATTTTGTAAATCACGATACCGAAATCTCGGAATATTTCGGAATAATTTGAGATCCAAAAATCCCGAAAAATCATGGGAAAAATTGCAATTTTCTCTTAATAATAAAAAAGCGTAAATTAACAAAAATAAAAATTATTCATGCATATGTAAATGCATTAATTTTAAGAAAATTATTTGGATGCCAACAAAAAGATTAAAGCATCTAACATGTAATCTGATAGGCTTGAACGAATTTTGTTGTCAACATACGCTGCCGTTGAAAAATAATGGGTCCCCGACAAATAAGTTTTTTAATTTTCTCAAATTTCTTTTTTATTTGAAAATACAATCCTTCCGGTTAATAATGGAAAATAATTCTATCCAAATGGCTACCTCGGTCCAATTTTTAAGTACATTATCGACAATTGACTTCTCCCAATCAACATTTGTTGGTAAAATAGCTCCGAGATAGCTATATGGAGCTTGTAAATATTAACCTCTACCACCTCCTGATTTAAATAAATCTATTCGTTTTATAAAGCTTTTGCACTCTTCGATGGCATCAAATAACTTTTTATCAATGGAATTGGGGTTCTCCTCATCTGAGAAGGTATTATCGAAATCAAGCGATATAGAATTTTTTTTTCAGGACCTTTTGTAAGGTTAAAATACGTATGAATTCACAGTCCCGAAAATAACAAAAAATCCCGGGTCTAGTTTTTAAAAATCCCGACATTTTCGGGATTCGGGATTTCCCGATTGCCATCCTTAGCTGGTACTGAACTTTATTCCTTAGTTCTTATGTGGCTTACACTTATGAATCGCATAGAGGATTCGAAAATATGCTGATGTGATATTAAATATCTGTTGTATTCACCATATCCACCGTAATTCGTAGACGGAATATGAAAAAATATTTCTTTAGCGACTTTCGCTTAAGGGTTTTCTGATAAAAACTTTGAGCATGAACATTGACATTAAAAAGAAAACTGTCTCACTTATTAAAATGGCATGGTCATCCATTAAAGAATAGGAGTTCTCATGGCCCACTGTCCTTTTGGTAATGATTCAGGAACTCTCGGCACTCCATCAAATGACTTCTGCAGGAGCTGTGAGTTTAAGATAGATCAATAAACTATCTGCACCTCATAATATTAATTCATAAATTTTTACCAGTTTGTTTTGAGTGTTCTTTTGAACCCTTATGAAAATGTTTTCATATTTTCACTTTTATGTCTGACCTGGCCAACACACTATCTACTAGATAAATAAGTGTTAGGAGACCACCTAATATTCGGACATAGTATGTCTATAATGATTGTGGAATTCAGCCTATTTTTCTACCTTTTTTCTAAATAACTTCTCAATTTTCCACATAAAGTAAAGAATTTTTATTAACCATCAGACCATTAAATTTAATTAATTTTAAATAAAAAATTTATTATTGAATTTTCTATTTTCTTTATGTTTTTAATTACAATTTTTTTTTATTTTTAGTTTTTTTTTTTTTTTTAATAAATATTTGTCGATATTTTCCAAACCAGTTAACAATTTTAAATACAACGTGTAACGCAACGTATAAGTAATAAAGTTTTTTTTACTTGCACTTATACGCCACAAAGCATTTTCATGTACATAAATATGTATGTACACACGTATAGTATTCGCTATAGCATCCATCTACAAATTTTTTTTATACTCTTCCTCTATATTATTTCATTAATTATTTTACCAGCATAAGTTCAACACTTTATTTTAATTAATTATAATGGATTTAAAGAGATAACAATTTATGAGAACCTGCGGTTAGGCGAAAAGCGATTCCTTCTTAATTTAATTTTTCACACAAAATTAATAATTTGCTTAATGAGGCCACTTAAATATCATCAGCATCAGCAGCAGCTAATGCTCCCTCCCCCAGTGGAGAAAAGCGAAAGCAAAACAAAACAAAGAAATACTGTCCCTTTTGTGGACCACAAGCAAAATTAAATTAACAAAAAAAGAAAACAAAATGAATATTGAAGAATAGAAATATTGTATCAACCTCCTCTTCCTATGCCATCTATGCCATCTACAGTTTCTTTTAATTCAATTAAATTAGCGTCAAATGAATGTGCGTATGTATGTATGTATGTATGGAGATTTAATTTTCTTCATATTTCTGTAAATGAATATTTCAAGGCTATTGTGTCCTTTTTAATAAATAAATAATTTTCCTTTTCTTTTTTCTTTCTCTTCTCTTCTTTTATTCTTACTTGACAGTTATTATCTCTTTAAGCCTGCTTATTAAAAGACATATTTTTTCATTTCATTTTCATTCGTTTGTCCTTTCGTTCATTTATTCCTTTCTGTTGGTTACTGCTGCTTGTGGCTGTTTTTTTATGGGTTTTCTTTCAGTATTTTTTTTCAATTCCTCAAAAAAGGGATCAACATTATGACAGTCCCTCAGCAAAATATAGATTTTTTGGTTTCTTTTTCCGTGGAAAATATTTAAACGTTCATTAAAATAAAAATTTATTTTGTGGTCATTTTAAAATTAAAATGTTATAGAACATGTTCATCCCATGAAAGCTCTTTAAGGATATTAAATAAATTTCAATAGAAAGGAATCATGTGCTCTTTTATGTCTTGACGAACTCATTATTAAGTTTGTAAGAATTAACGTATAGGTATGCCTACTAAAAGTAGCATATTAATCAATAGTTTGTAGTGCTTGAATAAAAAACCATACCCTGCCTTACGACATAAGGCGGCCCAACCGTGGTGAAAGGTGTTTTGTATTCTCCTCATATTTTATAGGGTACTAGCTGTACCCTGCACGTGTTGCTGCGCCCCCAACTAAAATAAATTTGAAGGAAAAGCATTACACAAATGTTCAATTAATTTTGAATTATTTTATTGATTTTGTTTCCCGTTGTCCTGATGATTCAGATGAACGGACCTGAGTAGTATGCATCGAAGATTTTCCAGTCACAGTGCTCGTCTGATTCTGTGACGCGTAATGCTATTTTCTTCCGTGCTTGGGGTGTAGATCGATCAATTGCTTGTCATTCATTTTAAATCATTTTCAGTAACGCCATCCATTGGAAATTAATCGCATCAATCTCTGTCGACTCATACGTAACAACTTTGTTAAAGAATGCACAGTTTTGAGTAATTTTCAGTGGCACCACCTATTGGAAATTAGTCATACCAACTTAGAAATCTTCGTCGGCTCATGCGCAACAATTTTGCTAAAGATCATAACATAATCAAATGCACTGTTTATGATTTAATTCATTTTAAGTAATTTTCAGTGGCGTCACCTATCGGATATTGGTCATACCAACTTAGTAATCTTCATCGGATTATGCGCAAAAACTTTGCTAAAGATCATAACATGATTAAATGCACAGTTTACGATTTAGATGATTTTAAGGAATTTGCAGTGGCGCCACCTGCCGCAAATTAGTCATATCAACTTAGAAACCAACCCCGGCTCTTGCGGAACAACATTTCTAAAGATCATAACATGATCAAATGCATAGTTTACGATTCTATAAGGTACATGCAAACAAACATTCATTTTTATATATATAGACTATGGAAGGTGACACGCCCACTTTGGTTAATCTGTCCATTTTGTTCATATAAGTCGTCCATACAAAATTTGGGGGACTTTTAGGAGCTGTTGTAGTTTATGAGATATGCGATATTAAATACTTATTGGTTATGTGGGCAGTGGCACCTTCGCCTACTTGAAATTTTAAAATAAACAATATCCTGTAGTTACTTCCAGACATACAGGAAGGTACAGCTAAAATTTCCAGAAAAACGGTCCGGCCTTTTAGTCGTCTAGCAAACCCACAAACAAATAAACACAAATTCATTTTTATATAGATTCTTAAAATGTTTCCTCCAAGCCTGTTACCCTAAAAACTTATACGCGGTGTAAACAGAGCAAATTCTCTACCTAGTATCTCATATGCATCCTCTTTCTGGGCGATGCGTTAATGCGAGACAACCACCATGCAGCCCTCTTGCAATGCATTATGCAGGTTTTAGGAAAGGTGGAAAGAGAGAGGCAAGACGCGAACGGTAAGTAATCGAGTTGCTGCTGGTGACTATAAAATGGCCAGTGCTATACCTTCACCATTAGACAGTCTACAGCAATCGTCCCCAAGAAGACCTCACACCACTTATGTTGTGTGTGTTAATTTTATACAGAAATGGCGGGACCTATTGTTTAAAGTCGACTCCGAACGACAGATTTTTGAAAAACAAGAAGATCAAGAGAAGAAATCGCTGAAAAAATACTTTGTATTTTTTTTATTTTTCATGTCTGCCCTGGGACTCGAACCCTGGCTTTACGTCTAATAAGCCAGCACAGTACCTACTAGACCACGGCGTTTTGTTGGAGATGTCTGACCTGGGGTTTGGACAAACCTCACGTCAAATAAGCCAACACATGGCGCTGAGTTCGACTGAGTTTACAATGACCTGGCAAAAAAGCAGCTCGTGATAGTAAAAAAAGTAATTGCTTTCCTTTGTACTTTGCTTTTCAAAACATTCATCCCCACTCTACAGAAGGCTTCTGGTCCCATCAAAGGCGTAGAAGCTGACCTTCTCCCGAGTTCATCTGTATGCTCATTACCGAGAATTTTCACATGAACTGGCACCTAAAACAGGATAACCTTACTCTGTCTGTCTAGCATATTAAGCTTCTTAAACAGTCCCACAACATCTTCAATTACAATTACTATGTGCTGAATGCTAGAATGGCGTACTTACTCTCAGATAATATTACTCTATTCCGTCTGTTGTACCCCTTATCCAATTTTAATCTTTTGCTGGCATAGACATTCGCTTTGAAGTTTTGTTTTCTAATAAAATCTTTTACCGCAACAAGAGATTTCTACAAATTCCCCCTCTCCCTTTCAAATTCCAACTCTCATTCCCATTTCGTTGGGAATGTGAAGAGAAACGTTTTAATAAATTCAAATAAATTTTAATTAAAACAATCGACTAATTATTCTCTACAAGAAATCCTATACAAAACAGGTGGTTTTATTCAACACAACACTAACTTGGCCAAAGAAAATAACTTAATAATAAGCAGAAGAAGAAGAGGAGAAGTGAAAAGAAAAAACTGAAATTCAAACTTAAAACATTTCCTTTTTATTCCTTGGAAATAAGAGAAGCATAATAAGCCAAGTGCACAATAACAGGGAAAAGATAGATAGGAAAACAATTTTGATCAGCTGCAACAATTATAAGATGACCTATAACATCGTTTAATAACGTTGCATAATTCGAGCCTTAACCTGGAAATTGTAGACCACTACAGTGTTTACTAGGCAGAGGTTACGGCACTTTTGAAAGTAATTCAATTCCTGTTTGGCGGTGAAATTTTTCCTGAAAATCTCTTCATTTTCTTGGACTGCTATAAAGTTCCTAACGAATTTTTTTACCCAAGATTTCTCTAGGAAGTTTCGGACTATTGGGTCTAGGGTCATAGGAATATCGTTAGGAATTGCATTACTGATGAGATTGACTAGGGCCAGTATAGCGCTCCTAATCTCCGACATATTGTAGGTCATAAGTAATCTGATTCCTTCAGAAAGCTGGGATGATACATACTTGGTCATTACAATCCTTTAGTGAGGATTATGACCTAGCTTCTTAAACCACTTATGTTGGGTGCGTTAATTTTTACATGAGCGGTGGAACCTACAGTTTACAGTTGATTCTGAATGACAGATTTTTGAGAAACTTTTTTATTTATTTTGCTCTTTTAAGCTACCTTTAGAGAAAGTCGCCGAAGAAATATTTTTTCATATTTCATTCTGTTGTAGATATCTGACCTGCTGTTTAAATCGAGGCCTAATGTCCAATAACCTAACAAAATACCTACTAAACTATGGAGACTTCTAAACTGGAATGATATTCACATTTTCTGTAGGGAAATTCAGTTTCAGTGTAGATCTCTGCAGGAGATCTATGGATAAGAGGAGAACTGTCTCACTTATTAAAATGGCATGGTCATCCATTAAAGAATAGGAATTCTCATGGGCCCCTGTCCTTTTGGTAATGATTCAGGAACACTCGGTATTCCATCAAATGACTTCTGCTGGAGCTGTCGGTTTAAGGTAGAGCAATAAACTTGCACCTCAGCACCTTACAGGGTTGCTAATATGTATTGCAACCAACTTCTGGTTGTTACTATTTGTAAACCGCTCGTCTGACAGCTGACAGATTTATTATAGTGACAGTTCATTTTATAAAAGCATTTCGATTTATTGCATTCAGAAAAAAAGTTATTCCTGTTGGAATTCAAGCGTGATAGTGTGATTGCTTTATATTTGGCTGGAAAACCACAGGTGGCTATCGTTAGAGCCTTCCAGCTTCTAAATTTAAATAAATATTTTGATTCGCGTACCATTGCTCATTACCGTGATACTGGTAGTATAAAAAAAACGGTAACAACGCCAGAAATGTTGCGAAAAGTGAAGGTCAGATTTGATCGAAATCCACGCCGCAGTGTTAAAAAAATTGCACGTAAGCTGAACATATCGCGAGAACGAATGCAACAGATATTGAAAAATGAGTTTGGACTAAACCCTTTGAAGTTCCAAAAAGTGTAAGAACTCACCGATGGTTACTCGCTTCATTTCTACAGCACAATGGCCACCAAAATCTTCGGATCTCAATCCGTTGGACTTTTGCGTCTGGGGCATTAAAAAAAACCAAAGTATCGATCATCCTAAGACGGCGCTTTGCCGGGAATGGGCCAAAATACCACAAAGCCACTTTCGTGCAAGCCTGTCTGCCGTTTGAAGGTCATAATTCGTACCAAAGGTGGCCAATTTGAACAAATCTAAACTGATTCTAAAATTTGATGTAATTTCCAACATTTTTTGCTTTTGAACGATAGAATTAAAAAAAAAAATAAAAAAATATAGCGCTTTACTTTGTTGCATTATATATCAGCCACCCTGTAATTCATAAATTTTTGCCAATTTGTTTTGCGTGTTCTTATGGCGTTCGAAAGAAATTTAAATACTTAACAGTGGATATTTCTAAGGTAAACGGTTCTTCTCTTCATCCGTAGTGGTAATGATTGGTTTGTACTGGACTTTGTAAACATTAAATCCTTTAAGGAAGGTTTTACGATATTATTAGAGATCAATTATTTCATTCCAAGCAATAATTTGACTACGAATATATACAGTCGAGCATGACATTTGGGTACATAAACCATGAATTGAAAACTGTGAAATGTTCCAGGGTTTTAAACACCAATACAGCATGCAACTGCCATAGTATAGGGTATAATCATAATAAAATTAGAAAAACCGTTTCACTATCTGTACATACCTATTTAAATCAGACAGTATTTTAAGCAAATTTCTTATAAATTAAAAGCAACACTGAAATTTCTTTATAAATTAGCGTGTGTTCAAATAACCGAAAGGAAATACACTTCATTTATTTCATTATATTTTGTTTGTTTTATTTTATGTTGTTTCCCTGCTTAAATGCTGCTGCTATTGTTGTTACTCCTTGAAACTTTAGTTGTTCAGATGTTGTGGCAGTGTTGTTGAGTAATTGCGTTTTGTTGTTGTAGTGAACCTGGATGCAGGAGCATGACTTAGGGGGCCAATAAAATAATGTTAAGAATTTAAATACTTCCTGGTTGGGTAAAATAATTTTCATAAGACTTAAATTAAAAACAAAAAAGTTTATGTTCATTTTTATTTCTATTTGTTCTTGTTGTTTACATTGTGCAACAAACTGCTGCCAAAATCGTGTGCAAAAGGGATTTTAGACAAAATTCTTGACATGCCAGGCAATCAACTACAATTAAATGGGATATGCAAACGTTTTGGAAAGTAAATGAAATAACAATCCTCACTGGGCCAACACAAACTCCACACACAAACCAACTCAAGTAAAAAAGTACAATAAAGACGTTAAAGAAATGCCAGACACTGTTACAAAGAAAATTTATAAGAGTTTCTCAAAACAAAAGAACAAAACAAAAATTAGAAAAGAAAATTTACAACAACAATAGTGTAGTTATTTAGGCCAAAAATGAAAGGGCCAAAAAAAAAAAAACTAAAAAACAGCAGAAGAAGAAAACAAAATTATACAAAATGCTTACAAAAGACTTACGACTATAAACCCCAAATAAAACGAGAAGGATGCAATATGACGGGCCAACAACCCAAAGACTATATTAATACGCTACACATGCAACAACAAAAGCAAATAGTAAGTACTCTAGCTGCTGCTGCTGCTGCTATTGTGAAACTAGTAACAATGAAACATAAAAGTCAGCAACATAGAAAAGGCAACACTACATGGGCAGACTTTGCATAACAGCAAAACCAACAACAACAGCAACAACAACATCAACCGGATATATTAAAGTTTAGAGAACAACAGCCAAACAATAGTGGAGAAAATGTTAGCAACAAACAAACAATCAACTGCTACATGAAGTACAACAAGAAACTACATAGCAATCCTAGATAACAACACGCAAACTAACAATGCAAGCAACACACCAACAACTGCAACAACTACAAGAACAACAACAACAACAACAACAAAAAACATTAAAAAAATATAAAAGAAACCCTACTTGCTAAACACGAAAGAAGACCAAGAACGTCAGCTCATTAAAAATTAACACAACATTATAATAAAAAAAAAGGTGGCAACTTTTAGCTTTTGTTTCACAAGAAAACAACAACAAACAACATAAACTATAAAAGAAAACTTTAAAGCACAACAACAACAACAACAACAATGTGAACAACTTACAACAATTGCTCTTCATTTTTATGCATTTGAAGTGGTGGCAGGCAAGTAAGAACCTCTAAAAACATGGCAAGAAACTTTAAGAAGAAGAAAAAAAAAATTGTACAACAACAAGAGCAGCAAGAAAAAGGCTGTCACTGAACAACAAAATCCATCCGCAGAGTATAAAATAAGTTTTTTGTTTTTTTTTTTTTAGTTTAGTTTGTTGCTTCAAGGGGGCCTAACTGCAGGAACATGATGGTTTGATTTTGTTCCGGCTTTCGAAAACAACTTTTTTTTTCGTTGTCCAAAGGGGGAGGTATTCCTAATTCTAAGTGGAGTACCACTGCAGGAATAGTTTGTAAATTTGAAATTACGGAAATCCCTGTTTATGTCTACGCAGGCGGTCTGCGAAGGACGTTTTTATGCTTGACCAATTTAAAGTGACCTATATTGAAGATACGTGAAGACATGTCACATGTTAACATGACGTGGTTAGTTATAAAGTGTTATACTTAACCCTAGACGGTTTGTACATTAAGACTACTCTTCGTTGAATCGACGAACACTTTCACTCTAATTGGTTACTGTTCGTCATATCATATAATTCTTGTAAGTATGGCCAAATTTCACTCTTTTTATAAACAATGTTGATTGATTACGAAAGGTTGTAGGTGATTAAACGTACCCGAGGCATCCATGTTTTTAATCCCGTCCAGGGTTAATAAATCGGACTACAAAAGAGGTTTTTAGCCCAACCAGAATTGAAGGAGAATTTGAAATGTAGAAACAATATGCCATAGTTTTAAGGCGTAGCGAAAAAGTTTAACGTTCAACTAGAACGCAAGTAGTTTAGAGCATCATAAGCACGCGTCATCTGAGAAAAGTAAGACCGGATAATAAACTTCATATCCATATACCTAAGGAAAAAGAGATTTAAGAACGAGTTTTAATACAGACATACATACATAATTGGTCATTACAATCTTTCAGTCTGGATTATTGACCTAGTTTTTCACACTACTTACGTTGTGTGTGTTAATTTTATACATAAATGGGCAGGACCTAAAATTTAAAGTCGACTCCGAACGGCAGATTTTTGAGAAACTTTTCATGGCAATTCCTTTTGGTAGAAGTCTTCTGAGAATAAATCGCCGAAAAAATACTTTATTTTGATGTCTGGCCTGGGACTCGAACCCTGGCTTTATGTCTAATAAACCAGCATACTACCTACTAGACATCGGCGACTTACAAGTTTTAGTACCATTCGATAAAGAGCATCCACTACTTTCCTAGATTATCTATGTATTTCTTCTCAGCCAGAAAATTGCTCTAAGTATGATGAATTATGTGCAGACCTTGCGCTGACCAACTTCTTCCTTTCCCTGATTTCGCGGAACTTGGTTAGTACAGGGACTGCATTTCATCCGTGGCATCACAACGGGCCGCCATGCGTGCTCAAGTGAGTTTTGTGATATCAGTGCTACCACTACGACCTATGGTGAATTATGCAAGGAATTTAGAAGATCCTTTTGTTACAATTTTTGTAAATCCAACTTTGGCTATCTTATGACCTGATTTCCAAAAAAAAAAGTGACTTAAAATTCGTAAATGTGCTCAGTAATATGAACGCAGCTGCAGGAAGATAATGGCCTTGTATCTCTAGACTAAAATATGGAACAATTACTACTGGATTTTTGAGGTCGCCGTGGTCTAGTAGGTAGTGCGTTGGCTTGTTAGACGAAAGACCCGAGTTAGAATCCCAGGTCAGACATCAAAACGAAAATTTGAAAATAATTTTTCGGTGACTTCCTCTCAGCAGATTTCTGGCAAAAACTCTGAGGGTAAAAAATTGCCATGGAATGCTTCTCAAAAAAAATGTGTCGTTCGGAGTCGACTTTAAACTGTAGGTCCCGCCACTCATGTATAAACATAAGTGGTGTGAGAAGCTAGGACGTAGTAGAATAGGTCAATTCGACCACCGAGTATTGTACTTGTCAGAATTGACAAGTACACGTCCTCTAACCTAACCTAACCTACTACTGGATACCCATTAACTTTTCTGAATTTTGCAACCACAAATTTGAGTTGAACTGATATTTCCTTAACACATTGACTGCCGTGGTAGTTTTCAAAAACTAGACAAAAAACGACTACTTGATTTTTTTACATTAGTGAGTACGAGATAACTCATAGTTTGGCTTCCTAGAAGGGAATGCAATTTACGAGTTGTCTCGTAGTCGGCAGTCAACGTGTTAATATTATAGGGTACCATATGAACTATAGAACGATGCACGCTCCTTAGACTTCCTATAAATCATAAGCCGGAGTGGTATTTAGGCAGTTGAAAAAGCAACTCTCTAGTCATATTGTTATCCCTAGACCGATGCCACATATTCTCCGTATAAGAAATTGAAGAACGATCTGAAAACACCCGAATTGAATAAAACCGAATAGAGAATATCTACTGAAGTTGTTGAGCACCTGCTAGAGTAGGTCGAGCAATAAATTTTTCAGCAGTTTTCTAATAAAAACCTTGAAAGTAAATAAAATGACCACGAAAAACTTTTCAAAAATCTGTTGCTCAAAGTCGACTTTAAACTGTAGGTCTCGCTGCTGATATATAAAATTAAGACACACAACATAAGCAAGTGAAAGACAAAAGCTGTAATTCTGACCAAAGGGTCGTAATGACCTACTATGAATGTATGTAAAGGACAACGAAATGGGAAAGGAAATAAAAAAAAAAATTCTCTAATATTCGTAGATTAGAATTTAAATAGGCCCTATCACAGTATAGCGAAAAATGTTCGTTACTGCAGCAGAATTATTTTTTGTTTTCACGACCTTATTTGGATGCATATGACTTCCATAAAGCATTTCTGTCTTGTTTTGTTTATCGGTTTTTGTTTCCGGTGGTGATTTGTATTCTGTAGCACATCTTTGCATAATGGAACTGTCATGTATCGTTGCCTAGAAACAGCGTCCACCGAGTATTTGGTGTAGTAGTGGGGACTTTTGCCAATTGTCTGTTTTCTCAACAGGTAAGGGCACTTCTTGATCTTTCTGAGATATTATCCTCTTTTTCATATCCAGGTGGTAAGAAGGATTTCTAAGATTTTATTGGAAGGTATGCAAGCTACTTAACTTGGAATTTGAACATAATGATGAACAATTTTTTTCAACTCCATTGGGTTTTGAACATGGGAAACATACAAAAGACTTGATCAGAAGTTAAGGAAAAATTGCAGAATAACGCTATGCCTTTACATTAATACTAATACTATCTTCAAAAATTGCCACATTTGTCAAATTGTTGTCAAATCTATAATTTTTACTTCATTTCTTTACATAAATTTAATATTGTTTGCAGTAAGCAAATTATTGTTTAAGGATAACCTTCCCATTTGAAATGCTCTTTAAGAGTTCTTCTTCAAGAAATATAAAAAAAAGTATGGAAATGAGAAGAAAAAGAAATTTAGAAAATTTAAAAGCTAAACAATAGATGCCGGATGTTCATGTTCAATATGCCAAAGAAATCGCATCACACGATAATTTTATTATTCTTCATTTGGAAAGTTTTTACTCAACTTGAGTACTACAACAGACACAGTGTTTTCACTTCTATACAAATATATTGTAAACACAGTATATTTGAGGAACACAAATTTACTAAAGAAAAGTATAAAAAAAATTTTTTACATGTCTGAAAAGATAATACATACAGTTTGCCAGGATATTAATCGATTTTCTCACACCACTAATAATGTAGGTGTTAATTTTATACTTGAGTGGCGGTACCTAGATAGCCAGCAATTTTGAAATTTTTTAATCAAATTCGAGTCCTTTTTGATTTTTCTGCCCGATTAAAAAGCTCAAATATGCGCTCATTTTCTGATTATAAAAGACTCTTTCGTCGCGAGAAAAAAGTGACTATTTTAGAGTAATTTTCGACTCTTTTTCTAGTAGCTTTATAATTATTTTCCCATCACTTTCTGATCATTTATTAGTCTTATTTACCTTCGTTTATGATTTTTTTACGAGTCGTCTTTCAGTCATCGTTTAATCGCATACGAGTCTTTTATGAGTCCTTTTATTGTCATTGATGAGTCATGTTCGTATTAATTTGGACTCTTCTTCGTACTTACAATTCTATTTTACTCTCTTAAGATGGTTTTATTAGGTTTACTGAGTCCTACGTTTACACTACAATGATTTCAGAAATCACTTTTGTATGAACGTTAAGTATCAAAGTATATCATTAAGTACATAAGACATCAAAATTTATTTAAAGAAATATTGTTTTTCGTTAAAAAACAAAGAAAAATTTTCAATTTAAAAAAATTTTACTTTATTTCGTAGCCATATTTTAAATAAAAATATGATCATAAAATACATAAGTACGATCAGTTTTCAAACCCCAGCATGATCTGTTTTTGATTAAGCGTTTTTCAATCTTCAGAATAAGTAGAATAAAATAATCAATAACAGAAATAATAGCGACATTTTAAACGTCCGGATGATTAATTTCCGAATGCAATACAATTTTTTGTTTTATTTTAAATCGAACTAATTTTACTCATTGGTGCGAATCATTTTTGAGTCCTTTTTTAATCGTGTAACCGGCTAATAAGTTTTTGATCACCAAAAGTACTCTAAAAAGACTCAGCAAAGTGAATTTTATAAAAACAATCTTCCGAATGCTAGCTGGATACATTTTTAAAACGACTCCGAACGACAGATTTGGGAGATATTTTCCATTTCAAATTTATTTGTTTTCAAAACTTTTTCCAGAAATCTATTGATAGGAAGTCACCGGAGAAGTAGGAAATGTTTGACCTATGGTTTGAGTCATGACCTTCGTTTTAAATAAGTTTAAATTTATTTAACATTATTAACTTCTATTATGAATTGCTGCATATTTCTTAGAAAAATTTAAACATTTTTCCAAACATTTAATAACAATGAACTAAAGTTCAGGGTTATAGTATAGTAACTAGCACTGGCCTCTTTATATAAATAACTTGAAAGTTTTCATAATGTCCCTTCTATTCACTAAGGACTGCAATGAATACAAGCTAAAGGTCAACAAATTTGTATGATTTTCCTGAGGCAGTTTTTACAGCATTTTATGCTATGTGTTCTACCTTAACAATGGAAGACATTTTTACTTGTCCAAAACACTGTTCCAGTTTCAGTGTTCCTTGCACAATTATTTTGGGTTATATTGTGCGGTTGGTAGTAAACAGGACTTTATCTTGTCGTTTGTTTACAGGTTTATAGGTGAGAGGTCTTTTATCTCTTTATACGTTTTGTTGTTTTCTTTAAAACATTATCATCTATTGCTCAGTGCAACTCATGTCAACTTTTTTTCCTATTTTGTATTTTTCTACCATTTTAAGCATTTTCATTTAGAATATTTTCTTTCTATTGTTGTTGCTGATGTTGCTGTTGCTGTTGCTGTTGGTATTTCATTCATGCGCCAACATTAAATTTCCGGGTATTATTGACAACACGAATGGCAACAAACGTGATTTTTCTCTATTTATGCTTCATCCTGTTTTATATGTTTCTTAAAACACCACATACACACACACATACACAGTCATAGTCTTTGTCAATGTATATGCATTTTAACGGGTCTCTTCTGTTTCTTCTTTTCGTTTCTTTTCTTTTCTTCCTATACGGGTCTCTGGGTCTTTATGTCTGCTTGCTCCTGTGATTGCTATGAACGTGTGCAAGTATTGTGGTATATTAAGAAGTATTTGTTCCATTTACACTATAAATGTGTTTGTATATGTGTGCCAAGCATAGAACAAGAAGTAGAAAATTGAAGGTAAAAAATGAAAATCTATAGAACTTGGAAATTGCATTGTCCTTGTATAAGAATACAACCAGAGAGAGGGAGAGAGAGAGAGAGAGAGTGTTGAAAACTTCTAAGCAAAGCAAGGCAAGGCAAAGCATAACATATTGTCTGTATAAACACAGGAGTTTAGAAATGAATATAGAACGGTTACGACTCAAAGCCCACACATCTACAACAATAGAGAAGATTATTTCGTAGTGCAATATTTTAAGCTTCAATAGCAACAATAACAATCTTATAAACAATTGCAATTATACATGTTCGCATGTGCACTCCCCACACACACATACATGCATTAAGTGCTTATATAACAACAGTAGTGTTTATAAATATAGCAATACGATATGATTTCGATTTGTATATATTCTCAGCTTGTATTAACTAAAGCGATCATATTATCGAGATTTATTTTCATTCTTAAGTAAATCGAGTCATTTGTTAGTTTCTTAAATGAAAACTCATGAAAATATATCGTGGAAATATATCGTGAAAATATGTCTTAGGGCAAAAACTCTGAAAGTTAACAATTGCTATGGACAAGCTTCTCAAGTTCGTCATTATGATATGCAAAGCTAGGTTGATATTCTGATAAAACCTGTATATTCAATTCGAAATGGGTTAGATTGTAGGGATACCAATCGGGATTTACAAATCCCGAATCCCGGGATTTTTAAAAACTTGTCTCGGTGTCTTTCGAAATTTTTGTTTTTGTGAATTCGTATATATTTTGACCCTGCTAAAGGTCCTGAAAAAAAAATTCTATATCACTTAACTTTGATGAGGAAGACTTGACTTCTATTGCTAAAAAGTTATTTGATGTCATCAAAGAATGCAAAAGCCCTATAAAACGAATTAGTACGGTAACTGATTTAGACACTCAACTGTCCAAAGAAATAGATTTATTTACTCCAGGAGGTAGTAGAGGTCAATATTTACAAGCTACAGGCAGCTATCTTCCTTTCAATAGATTTTTAGCAAAAACTCTGAGAGTAAATAAAATTGCCATGAAAAGCTTCTTAAAAATCTGTCGTTCGGAGTCGACTTTAAAGCTGTAGGTCCTGCCACTCGCGTATAAAATTAACGCACACAACATAAGTGGTGTGAGAAGCTAGATTGATATCCCGAACTAAACGGTTTTAACATTCAATGAAGTAAGTAATGTAAGCAAACAAACTAGTATGTAGTAATAGTAGTGAGAAGGCTTTCATAATTTCTTATAGAAACCGAAATATTAAGCCTATCAAAAGACATTCTATCATACATACAGAGGAAGCAGTGGTAGAAGTCTTAGTACTCCAATATATTTTCAACAAAATAATCCAAACTCCCGATACTGACGTCAACAGGCTATTTAGCAGATCATTTGAAAGAATGGTTACGTAATCGATAAACCTCAAACAAAAGTCAACCGAAAAAGCTTGGTCATGGTGACACCAGGAAACATTAAACAAAACTTGTACGTTCAATACTAATATGGGTTAAATAGTGTGCTTGACCTCATGATGCCGCTGGAAAATATTTCACAAAACTACTACATAACAACCCGATTAATGGATTTCGGCCTGCCGCAACACTTCCTTCCATGCGCCTCTGCTTCTTGCGCGCCTACGTCAGTAGGTCACAACAATGGATGACAGGGCTTCCGCGATTTGGTCTTTCCAACGCATACAAGGTCGTCCTCTTCGCCGACTTCCGCACATCCCCGCATCAAATAATCGTCTCGCCGGTGCATTCTCCTCCATTCGAATGGCATGGTCGAGCCAGCGCAGCTGTACAACGTCGAAGTCGTTGAGGAGCTCATACAGCTCACTGTTGAATTGGATGCGAAAATTGTTGCCAACTCGCACTGTACCATAGATCTTACGCAGGACTTTTCTCTCGAATATTCTCAAAGCAGCTGCATCAGTTCTTAATAGGGTCCATGCTTCTGCACCATAAAGAAGCACGGGTAGGAAAGCGTCTTGTAGAGTATTAGTTTCGTTTTACGAGAAAGGACTCTGCTACTCAATTGCCTATTGAAACCATAATAGCATCAGTTGGCAAGAGTAATCCTGCGCTTAATCTCCAGACTGACGTCATTTTCGATGGTAACTGTGGAGCCAAGAAAAATAAATTCCTTGTCCATATCAAAAGTATAGTTATCGGCCGTAATCTGAGAATCAATACGCCGCAAGGCTCTACTTGTCGATAACATATACTTCGTTTTGCCAGACCCATATTCTTAGACTCCTGTTGAATAGCACTAAAGGTAGCAGTGACATCTCCTTTGGTACGCCCTGTGATGTTGATGTCGTCAGCGTACGCAAGCAACTGGACACTTTTTTGAAAAATAATGCTATAGCGATGCACTCCCGCTTTTCGCTGAACAATCTCCATGACGAAGTTGAAGAGGTCGTATGATAAGGGATCTCCTTATCTGAAACCTCGCACAGTATCAAGAGGTTCGGAGAGGTCCATTCCTATCTTGACGGAGTTGCAGGAATTATTTAACGTCATTCTGTATAGCCTTAATATCTTCGCAGGTATACCGAGCTCAGACATTGCGAAAAAACACGATCCCTTATGGGGCTATCGAAAGCAGCCTTATAGTCGACAAAAAGATGGTGTGTATCGACTTGATTTTCATGGGTCAGCGGAGTTGCAGAATTGCTCAACGACATTCTTATAGAATACCTTTCTATAGTTCCCATAATGCTATTATTGCTTTCACAACTGTTCATAGACGTTTCCATAATCTCTATACTTTTATCTTTCATCTCAGCTCGGCTTTAAGACGTGGGCGAATGTGTTTGCGTATTCATCATATCCATTTATATCCTTACCGTTTCTCTTCCTTCATATAAAAAGAGCGAGAGAGATAGAGAAATAAAGAATAGGATAAAACGAGATGTCTCATTGTATGCTTACAGTTACGTGCACTTTTATTCCTAAGTCTGTCTGTATGTTTGCCTATATATTGGATACTATTTGTTGGGGCATGAATATTATGTACCAGACGAATATAATCAGGCGGCACTTTTGTTTAGAATACCTTAAAAAATAGTTTTAGAATGTCTTCTAGAAATTAATATTTGGATAGGATATCTAAAGTTGATAGTATTTGAAGCTTTACTGAAACTGACTATAATTTATAATTTATCAAGAAAACCGTCAAGGGCATTCATCGCACTATTTACGTGGACAGGAAAAACAGTTCAGAAAAAATTCAGTCAGCCTTGTGTGAAGAGAATAATCGTATTTTGAAGATCTCCGTTATGAGAATCTATTGAACAATTGTTAGTATTTACGCAAAAGAATGAAAAACAGACTAACCAACAAGACAATTGTTGTTGTTTACATCAAGTTGTGAACGGTGGCACACTGAATCATGCGAACAATAAATTTTTATTTGCAAACTACGAACTCATAATTCAAACGTTTTTAAAAGGTAAAAACGTAACAATATCAATTGGTTTTCCATTGGAAACTAACTTGTAGTCTTTGTTATCTTACAACTTTAAAGAACGGCTGAAAACTAAATATAACAATGAGTCCTGGTAAGATACTGTAAATATCTGAGTCCATCAGGCTACCCAACGTTAGTTGTGTCTTTCCTTACAATATTAGCTCGTTACACTATTAGATCTTTACTTAACTTAACATAATTGGTCATCAGTCAGAATTCCGACATAGGTTCTTACGCCACTTACGTTGTCTTTGTTAGTTTCATATATGAGTGGCGCGAAACTTTTCATGGGAATTTTATTTTTCTCTCCGAGTTTTTGTCAGAAGTTTGCTGAATGGAAGTTACCAAAGAAATATTTTTCCGTATTTCGTTTAGTTCGACTACGACGACAGCTGTATAGAATGATTACAGGGATCAGAAACAATGTGGCTACTAGGGATGCCAAACGGGATAGATTTTTAAAAATCCCAGGATTCGGGATTTTGTAAACAAAAATTATTAATACATATGCAAATGCATCAGTTTTAAGAAAATTATTTAAATTCAAAGAAAAAGATTAAAGCATTTGACATGCGATCTGATAGGCTTGAACGAATTTTGTTGTCAACAAACCCTACCGTTGAAAAACACTTCTCGCAATCAACATTTGTTGGTAAAATAGTTCCAAGAGAGCAATATGGAGCTTATAAATATTCACCTTTACTACATCCTGATGTAAATAAATCTATTTCTTTGGACAGTTGAGTATTGAAGTCAGTTACCCTATTAATTCGTTTTATAGGGATTCTTCGATGCCATCAAATAATTATTTATCACTGGAAGTAGGGTTTTCCTCATCTGAGATGCTATTATCGAAATCAAGTGAAGTAGAATTTTTTTTCAGGACCTTTTGTAGGTTCAAAATACATATGAATTCACAATCCTTAAAAACCTGGGACAAGTTTTTAAAACTCCCGCGATTCGGGATTTTGTGAGTCCTGAAAATCCCGGGATTTCGGAATTCAGGATTTCCCGATTGGCATCCCTTGTGGCTACACTATGGTAGAGGAGGTCTGGCTCATTTTAAGTCCTCTGTGTTAAAGCACATCAGTGTGAATGGTTGTTCATCTTCACTATCCTAAGGACCTTTAGGTCTTTGTGTTTTGTGGAAATAAAAGCATGAAAGTACCTCAATTTTGAAAGAGGAATATGAAACGATGTGTCACTATGACTTATCATAACTTTGAGTTAGTTACAGCGTAATAAACGCCTTTTAAGTCCCTGAACAGTGGAGGTAACATGTAGTACGCTTGCGATATGGCAACTTGTAAAATATTATGAAATTTTTTTGTTGCCAATTTGCCGTGTTTGTGCTTGTTAGGAAACTAGAACGCAAAGGGACTCCAAGAAATATGGCTAACAGAGATAGCAGAATCTAACCAAAATTTAAAGTTAAATATTCTTTTATATGCTGAAGCCTGACTGGACTATAGTCCAGTAATTGAGTGTTCTTTACCGACTGTAGTATTCTACTTTAGATATTTTCTTCTTCTTTGTGTTGTTGTTGTTGTTTCATACTAAGAAAACATTGTATCTTTTCTTTCATTCTTTGCTTTCGGCACTGTAGCATTTAATAATGTTTCTTTATTTCATATCATTTCACTTCAGTTCGTTTCTTTTTTAGTTTATTTTTATCTACTCCACTCTCATGATTTTATTCCGAACGAATGGATGAGTGGTTGGGGAGGGGAGAGGCTTTTGTGTCTGTGTTGTTAAGTGTGTCTACTTTTAGAATGCTTGCGGTTTGTTTTCATTGCTTCAATGTTATTGTATTTGCTTTACTTATTCCATTTATTTATATCCTTCTTGCTAGGTTTTGTTCTTATTGAGTCCTTTTTGTGTTTTCTTAACGAAAAAGTGTCTTTGCTCGAGGTTTTCGTTTTCTTTGCTTTCCTTTTCTTTTGTTTTCTTTCCTTTCTTTTCTTTCCCTTCACTTCCTTTTCCTATTCCTTTCGTTTCACTACGTTTCGTTTGCCATTGTTTGTTGTAAGTTTTGTAGCATTTATTTTAATTTTGTTTACCCTCCACTAAAAATTACGTTAAATGTTTAGAAAAATGGGTCAAAACATTAACTCGCACAAGGAGTAAGAGTTGAATCACACACACACACACACACACTCACATCCAAATAGTTGTGGTTGTAGAGGGAAACGTTTAAGGAATTTCGTCCGTATTTCAATGCTGAAATTTGGCTATGAGTGTTAAAGTTTAAGGATAAAAATATCATTGAAATCTAGTTTAAATTGGTATTTTACAGGATTTTGTTTTTTTTTTTTTCTAGGCAGTTTTCCTTTTAATATTTAAAAAACGTAAATTAATATTCTATAGGCTTAAATTTAAAATTTTCATATTTGAAATTAAATTTAAAATCATGTTTTAAAAAGTTATTAAATATTCATTTGTTTAATAACATTTGTGTTTTTGTTGTAATTCATGCAATATTAAATATTTGTATATTTGCCTGTATCACAAGGTAATTTATGTTACATTATATGTGTACATAGTTTGTAAAAAAGCAAACACGTTTATGCATGCAAATAAGGTCAAGTGAATTCTGTACGTACTTATTTTAAATTACTCTTACGCACTGTGTAATTAAATTTTTATAAAGAAAAAAATATGGACTTTAAACATGGTAAAGTTCTAAGCTGTTGTAAGTTAACATAAGAATTGTAATTTTCTTTGTAAATTTTCTATACAGCGAATTAAAACCTTAATGGAAGGTCACTTAAAGTGAGCAACTTCTTCATGTAAATTCCTATGCTCAAAATATAAGAATAAAAAAATTTCTTTTCATAGCTTCCTCTTTTAACAAAAGCTCGGAGAGTCAATTTTCATAAAAACGCGCCTCAAAATCGTTAATGGGAGCCAACGTTAAACTTTATGTCCGATCATATATATTATTTCTAAAGCACTTTTTTTTGTCGGTTGCAAATATCTCCCATACCACCGCATCAAATTTAATGAATGATATCTCATTTGAAAGCTTATATCTAACACTAATGACGAAAAATAATTAGAAATTAAAAAATTAATATTTTCATTGATAAAAATGATATTTTATATAGATCTGCATAATAATACTGTTGTCATTATGATTATATGTTTTTGTTCAAGTGTGGTAATACAGGGTCGCTTAATAGTAATGCAGTTCTACATAATATAGTATGTATTAAAATCCATTCTGGCAATACCGCTATTTACTATAATGCTGTTTATTACTAAGTCAGTTATATATAATATGCATATTAAGTTGTAAAAAGCTGTTTTGGCAATACTTAGCAGTAGTTGTTAGATCAAGGGCGATAAACAGGGTCGCTTAATTGTAATGCTATTCCACATAATAATATATAAAGTTGCCATTTTGGTAATGTCGAAAAACAAAAAAGCACAAGGTCAAATCCTTCAAAAGGTATTTACCAGAACCGGTCTTTTCACATGGGCAGTTATACGTGGCTTTTTCTCGAGTGCATACGTTTAAAGATATTTTTGTTTGTATTAAGGATTCGTACGGGCATTTAGTTAACGATGATCATGTCATTACCTCTAACATTGTATTCAAATATGTATGATATATTATGATTTCTAATATTTTTATACTTTTAATAAAATTTCTATTAATTATTTTCATTTTATGTTACAAAAATAACAACTAACGGTGCGAAACATTCGCACGGGTCATCTAGTTTCTCTATAAACAGTTTCAGAAGTCATATAATATACCAGACTTGCAGTCTGCAATATTATTATCACTTACTTACTTGCTTAGTTATTTAATTTTAGTGAAGATTACAACCTATTTTCTCACACCACCCCTGTGTTATGTGTTTTCATTTCGTTTATGTGTACCTTAATTTTGTTTAAAGTCGACTCCGAAGGTTAGATTTTTGAGAAACTTTTTATTGCACTTTTATTTACCCTTCAGAGTATTTGGCTAGAACTATAAAGAACTAGGTTCATTTTCTATCTTTAAATTTAAAGGCTTATTAACATATGCATACTTACAAGCATAGCTGCTAGATTTGGCGATTTATCATCATTTTGTCAATTTTGTGCTCCAAAAATATCGTATTGACGTTGTGACGATTTATGCCCTTATTTTCACGATTTTTAGAAATAAAAAGTTTACATCATATTCTTTACTTTAGTACATTAAAAACCACTATAAGCTTTGTGTTTACTTTGCAGTTATTATTATTGCAAATTTAAGTGATGATTTTTCTGCATCTTATGTCGTTTTCTTCCCCTGATGGCCAAAAATTACAACCTCTGCACGAAAGGAGTTCCATATACGAATAGTTCGACTAAAGAACGAATTTTGTCCCTAGTGCAGTATGCGATCCACTGGCCAATCGACCACATACGTTGTATGTGCTCGCCGAAAAAGGCGAGTGTTACGCCCAGGAATATATGATTTTCGGGAACAAGTCCCTTATAACGTTCGATCAAAATCCGTTATAATTGCGATAGAACAGTGAAACACAAACCATATTGCAACGATGCTTCAACAAATCAATGAAGTTTGATACCCTACCGTCATTAACGGGCAAGTTCACTCTTTCTTGTACGCGGTCGTGTAGCCTCAAAATAGAAGTTGAAGCAACAGCTTAAACATGAGAGTTGTATTCCATTCTCTTTCGGATAGTAAGAAGATCAGATGAAGTGGAGTATTTCTTGCCCTCTCTTAGGAAAATAAGGCACTGAAAAATGTGTCGGAATTTTCAAGCCGATTTTGTGGCGATTATTTTTCCGATTTCCATGAATGTCTTTGACGATTTTACAAATTTTTCCAATATTTGACGATTTAATGCTTAAATTATCTGGCAGCTATGCTTATAAGTCAAGACAACCCTACAAAAAAGTCTAATGGAGTCAACTCAAATCGTTTATGCAGATAATTCAATGCGGCATGAGTTGTAGCTTCGGTTTATTGAAACAATATGTCTTGAACCTGTAGAAATCGCCGTCGACTACTTAAACAATGCCGTTATCAAAGAAACATGGATTGATGTCGCTGTCAGCTCAAAATTCGCTCCACACAGTACATTTTTCGGATTGCAATACGTGCTCTTGGATTTCATGTGGGTCTCATCGTGGGCCATCTCTCAGTTTTGTTTCTTCAAATTCCCCTTCATCCAGAAACAGGTCTTGTCGAAGATGATGATTTTTCAATGATAATTAGGGAAAGCACGTCGTTGTCTTCGGCTTCCATGGTGTTTCAACAAAATAGACTGAGAAAACTAATTTAGCACAGATGTATCTTGAACATTTCGCCGTGGTCTAGTAGGTAGTGTGTTGGCTTATTAGACGTAAAAGCCAGGGTTAAAATACAAAAAGTATTTTTTCAGCGATTTCCTCTCAGCAGATTTCTGGCAAAACTCTGAGAGTAAATAAAATTGCCATGAAAAGTTTCTCATAAAAATCTGTCGTTCGGAGTCGACTTTAAACTGTAGGTCCCGCTACTCATGTGTAAAATTAACACACACAACATAAGTGGTGTGAGAAACTAGGTCAATAATCCTGACTTGATGAGTTCTAATGACCAATTATGTATGTATGTATGTATCTTGAACAAAGTGGCCGAAATCAACTTTCAAACTTTGGAAGTCCCTATTGGAATATATTATACTAAGCAAGGAGTTATATGAGCAGCATTATGAGATTCATTAGGGCATAAGGCATTGAAACATTATAGGAAAGCCCGATTCAGCTTGAGAGCGACATTGTAGTTAGTATGGTGGCGATATTTTAGTAGGTCTAGACAGCAAAGTTAATAATAACTGGTAACTCTACCTTTCTTTAACTGCAAAATAACGTTTTGTATTCTTCGGATCAAAGCATAGGCTGCCGGCACTGAAGAGTAAGAATAGTTTGGAATGGAGACTTAGTGAGGATGATATTTAATTTTTTTAATGAAATACAGACAACCCTCCTATACCGCGGTACTCCCAGAACACGATTCCCATATAACGCGGGGCTGAAATTGCGACAGCCCTCCTATAACGCGGTACTCTTATAGCGCGGTTTGCGTTCAATTTCATCCCATAAGTTCCTTCCGCACAGCCTATGAATGAATAGTAACTAGATATTGTAAGATGGTTTAATATAAGTTTTATTTTCGAAAAAAAGCTCAGCCGAGATACAGTATCGTGCAAAACAATAGCAGTTGGATTATCAATTTAAAAAAACAATGAATGAAGATGAACGAAGTGAGGATAAGTAAAAAAAAATTTCATTATTTTACAAGTCTTTCTTAATTTTGTTGGAAACCAATCTTATAGTATAGTTTTCATTTCATTTTTTTTTATCAGTCCTTATATGAACTCTTGAATTTAATAAAAATAAATTATAATTGTCTTGCCTTTCGTATTTCTTGGTCTCCATATAACGCGGTACGAATGATAGGATTTCTACTAATTCTGTGTTTCTTATAGCACGATTTTCATACCACACGATAGAAAGTTTTCATAGAACATACTACGAATTAGTCTGGTTTGTACCTGAAATAAGAGTTTCTTATAGTGCGGTTTCCAAATAACGCGGTACGAATTCACTGCGTAATAGGAGGGTTGACTGTACTTATTTGGATCTATGAGTGTCTGATATTTAATTATTAAAGCAAGTTTCAATTTTATTTTGAGTTTACGGCTGTACTGTAAGTGGTTTTGATGATAATCTCTAATTGTTGGACACTTTTCCAGCAGGTAGGCAGTTATTTCAATAATGACAGCTGGAATGTTGTTTTTCAGAAATAAACTAACGAATTCATCTCTATTTATAGGATACTTACTTTACGTATCTTTACAAAAAATATACTCATGATGCATTACATGCTTTAAAGCAAGAGATTTTTTGACAACCAAATTTATATCTCAATAGGCCGTGTGGCATCTGGGATAGTTTTATTACGATTAAGTTAATTCCTACGTTGAATTGAATATTTGAATATTGAATATTCTATTCTGCAAACATGTATCTCTCTCAGTACCAATAATAATTATTAAATGAAATGATTTGCCAGTGTTACATATTTTACAGGGCATTCTTGTCATTGCAACATGTCACGACTAATACTTTTTACTTTGAAAAAGTAAAAAAAAAACAGCCCTGATAGCGATTTTACGATATGAAAACGTTCTTTTCATTTCTGGTTTATGTTTTTGCTCCACTGTGTGTACATAAAAATGACAATCTTTATAGTTGTTGTAAATGCAACAGAATAAAAACTGCGGCATAAAAATGTAGCACATGTTGCGTGCTTTCAGTATATAAATTAACTGAAATCTATGTTGTTGCATGTTGTTGTGGAATTTCTTCCATCGTATAAATTTTATATTTAATATTTTCCTTTTTATTATTATTATTATGATTACTATTACTTATCCTTTAAAGGAACAAGAACAGAAAAAGGAAAAATAAATACAATTTTTTTATTCTTTCATTATGTTGTATGATGCCGTAGTTTAAGATTTTCAGATATTTTTTACAAAATATGCTGTAAGCCATTATCCATAAAACTTTACTTACAGTTTTATATTCATTTTACGGTTGTTTAATTTTTCTAAAAGTTATTAAAGAATATAGTTTTTTTAATTTTTTATTCTTAACTAATTTACAATGAATGTTGCAATAAAAACTTGAAAGACCATATTGATGTATGCAAGCAAAAGAAAAATTCTATCAAGAAAACTAAATATGCCTGAAGACAGTTTGGTTGAGAGGTTATCAAATATGGTTGCAATAACTAACAAAATGTATTTGTTATTTCTGTTTACTTGGTATTAATTAAGTTTTTATTTGATAATAAATTTAATTAATTTCCATTAAGAGAAATATGTTTCACTTTAAAAGTTTTTTATAATTTCTGCTTTTCCTTTTGTGGTGATGTTGATGTTGAATTGCTTTTATTTTTACACAGTGGTACAGTGCGCAAATTTTAGAATGACATGTCATTTTATTTTTCCTGCAAAGTGTTATACTCCTTGAAGTTCAGCATAAATGCAAACATTTATCTCTTATGGCTTATAAGAAGGTAGACAAAATTTTAATCACATCTTAGATTTAGAGTGGCTTGCCGTTCACAGACCAGTAAACCCGGTGGCCATATGAACTATTTTGTATTACCCAGTATGACGTAAACCCCCTTGTCATGATCAGTTAGTAGAGTTAGTAGTAGTAGGCCAGTTCCCTAAGTGGCACGTGCACCATGCCCAGGTCTTCAAATGTTCTTTCAGCCAAAACTGATTATGTTTGCTTTTATAATTACAATCTAGCTTCTTACACCAGTTATGTTGTGTATGTTAATCCTAATCCTAATATATATTATAAATCTTTCTGTAAGTCTGTTTTTTTTTTGTTTGTTTGTTAGCCAAGCACGCCCGGACCGGTTTCCTTGATTTTTCTTTTCTTTTGTCGGTGCAGATTATAGGCTATAAACCTTTTCAAAATTTTGACCAAAAGGGGAGAAAAACGGTAATAGGTAGTTTTTTACGATTTATCTTAGTTAAGTTTCACAAATAGCTAATGGAGGTGTTCCGTTTCTAAAGTTGAACCAAAAGGTGTCTAAAAAGGGGAAAAGGGGCCATAGACAGGCAAATTGAGTGCATACCCAATCACGCCTTAACGATTGAACTGATTTTCTTGAAATTTGTGTCGGTGCAGGTTATAGGCTATAAATTTTTTAAAAATTTTGAACCAAAGGGAAAAAAATGGGACAAAGGCAGAAAAAAAAGGGCAGAAGTTAGTACTTTATGCAAAAATGCTGTATTTGATTTATTTTAAATTTATTTCTTTACCATTTAGCTTGGTTAAGTTTCCAAAATAGCTATTGGAGGTGTTCCGTTTCTAAAGAAGGACCAAAAGGGGTATAAAAAGGGAGAAAGGGGCGAAAAAACGGCCAAATTGCATGCATTTATGTATAGGACTTAGAGTATTCAAAAAACTGGGTTGTTTTATAAGCCGGTTTTCAAATAATTTGAAAAATTGCATTTTTTAAGAAGCCGGTTTCAAAAACGGCGCAACGCCGAATACAATCTGCTAGTTTTATATATAAGTGACGGGATCTAAAGTTTAAAATCGATTCCAAAAGACACAGTTTTGAAAAACTTTGCCCGGCAGTTCTTATTTACTCTCAGAGTTTTTGCCAGATATCTGTTAAGAGAAAGTCGACAAACAAATATTTTTTTATATTTTCTTTCTGATATCTGACAATCCAATACACTACCTACTAGACTACAGCGATTTCTAAACCCTTAATATATAGAGAAGTTCAATCTGGTTGGCAGCAAGAAGAGTTTTGTTACCCAAAAATCAATAATGTATGTTTTGAAGGTATTGCACCGATACCATTTCATCCAGCAACTTGTCACTCGAATCCTAGTGCTCATACCGAGCTTCTTAGGAAGATCTGTTTGAATGCGAACCGTTTACTTGTCATACTCAAGTAATTTCCTGGTTCTCCTGCGGTCCATTGCTGGACACAGCAGTTTTGTGGACCTTTACTACGGTTTATTCAATTCCATGGTACTGTTTTCCAATTTCCAAAAATATTCCTGTGGAAGCATTTAAATAATTTCTCTTGAACTAATGTTAAGTGTTCCTAATATTTTCGCAAGTAGTGTATGTGCTGCGAAGCATTATAATTACTTCTGTCACTGTATGTGTTTATAATTATTGCATTTAAACCGAAAGGAAAATAAAAACGTCAACAGCAAGTAAGTTTAATTATGATAAGCAATTATTATTTGTTGCAACAATATTTTTCTTTTTCTCCATTTGCTTCTCTTTTTTTTATTTTTTTGTGATTCGTATGAAAACATATTGCCAACATGGCGCATTAGTGCAGCACAAATACGTACAAGAGCAACAACAGTAAATACAAGCAATAACACTATCGGGTATCAAAAGCCAACACTGACAATATTTGCATTGTCGTCGATGAGGATTCAATTTATCAAGATTTTCATCGCCGTTCAATTGTATTGCCGCACACACACACACACACACACACAAACGGCAGGAGATCTGCTCTTAGGGTGATTTCTGCCTTCCGAACGGTGTCTACCGATGCAGCGTTAGTGATTGCGGGGATGATGCCCCTGAAGCTAGTAGTGGATTTAGAGAGGAGGAAATATGACGTAAGGAGAGGAACAGATTTTTCGAACCCTGTCCAACTAACTGATAATGCTATGGACAGATGGCAGCAGGACTGGTCCAATTCCACTAAGGGAAGATGGACCCACAGACTCATACCGAGCATAGGCGTATGGACAAAAAGAAGACACGGTCAGGTGAACTTCCACCTGACCCAGTTGCTAACGGGCCATGGTTGTTATAGGGCTTATCTCTATAAGTTTGGTCACGACGTAGATGAGGCATGCCCAGAATGCCGTGATGTAAGGGAGACGGCGGAGCATGTTTTCTTTAATTGCCCGCGATATTCTGTTCAACGAAATTGCCTGGAGAGATCAATAGGATCCCAGGTAACGCCCGAGAATATAGTAAACCTGATGTTAATCTCAAGTGACAATTGGAACGCAGTATGTGTTTTCGCACGGAATGTATTGACGCAGCAAAGATTGGCTGAGAGAGCAAGATCAGCGGAATTTGAAGGCAGCATTCGCTGAATCACCACCCCCCCCGAAGTAATACTTGATTGTGGTCCCGGGGGGGGGGCAAATGGTTGAAAGTGTGTGATGAGGTTGGTTTTTTAGTACGTATGCGCTTAGCAAGCCGAGAGTAAGTCTTGCGGCGAATCGTGCACTTTGGTAGGCCGGGCTACCAAGGTCTTTCGAAGATTTTCCAACCTTAGCTCGCATAGCTAAAAAAAAAAAAAAAAAACACAAACGGCAAGTACAGGCCAATACATACAATTACAATTTGCAATTGTATTGTAAATGCAGTGACAGTTAATTTGTAGTTCGTTCGGAGAAATATTATCGGCGACGATACACAACCATAACCAAAGACAAAAAAAAAAATGAAGCAAACGGGGGTTTTAGAATACTTCCGTTTATTCTTTCGATTACATTTGTTTAGCATTCTATTGTTGCTGCCGTGTCGTTGTCGTTGTCCTTGTTATTGCATTTGTTGGCAGAAAATAAATTGGTTAGATAAAGGTAAACTTATTTATGATTTCGTATGACTTTAAATGCAACAATAAAATGCAAATCAACAACTAATTATAATACGATCAATACAAGTGATAACAAATTCTATTCACAATACATTTCGATTGCCAAATTCGATTGTTCTGGGAAATACAACTTATTCAGATACATATACAGATAATAAAACAAAAATAATAAATAAATTATAAATAGTAATAATAATAAAACTTAAATTGGGCTATAATACGATTTATTTTTGTTTTGTTTGGCAATATAAAAAAAGATTATTGGCTTACCAACTTATTATAGTTTAAGTTACTCACCTGAAAGAGAACAATAAAAATTATTAATTTATAAAATTAAATTTAATATATTATTATAAAAATCTATTACAGTATTTCCTCGATTTACGTCGTAGAATGTTCCGGAAAAAGGAATCGAAACGACGTAAATCGAATTACAAAGAACTCACACTATCCGATACATTTATTTGTGTACATTTTACAAAAAAAAAAAAACTAAAATAACAAAATTTTTATTCTATGTATTGAATTTCTTTTAAAAGGGAATTCCCCTGTTATTGTTTATAAACAACGTAAGGCGACGTAAATCGAATAACGACGTAAAATGTAAGGGAACAAAATATTTGACGACGTTAATGGAAACAATGTAAATCGAGGGAATATTATATAGAAGATTATAGAAGGTACTAGTCTAAAAGCAAAATTTTTATTTTGGTTTCCGGAAAAAACATTTACTTTTTCACACAGTATACCTTGAGCTTGAAGTTGCCGTAGTCTAGTTGGTAGTGTGTTGGCTTATTAAACGTGCCGCCACGTCAACCACTTCCAACAAAACGAAATACAAAAAAATATATTTCTTCAACGAATTACTTTCAGCAGATTTCTAGAAAAACTTTGAGAGGAAATACAATTTCCCAGAAAAGTTTCTCAATAATCTGTAGTTCGTAGTCGACTTTAAACTGTATAATATGAACACACTCATGTATGTGGGATTTTAATGAGACAACGTTAGTTTCTATTTAACATTATGGGTAACATTTAACCCGTTATCGTTGATCCGATTTCGGTGAAATTTCGCACAAATATTATTTGGAGTATATCTATTGATATGAATATTTTTATTTATTTTTAAGTGTCGTGGGGGCCTCTGTAGGGCATGGGTATTTTTCTACCCACTTCGACATAAGTGTGTTCTAAAATAAAATTTTTTTTCTTTATTATATGGCGGCTAGACAACATAGTTAAGCTATTTTTGAGAGTTTTATTGAAAATAATACATTTGTGACAATAATAATCTTGACAAGAATGATAAATCTGCCAAATTGAACAACGCATTGAATAAAAAATTCATGCAATTTGGCATATTTTCCCATAGTCTTTCTGTGGATGAACAAATGATCGCATATAATGGTTGCCATTTGACTAGAAATACTGGGTTTTGGCTTCTATGACAAGATATTTTTATCCCTTTATCCCACATGCTGGCGCTTCTGCTAAAAATAAGGCTAACTATGGCCTTGGAGAAACGTGGTACTACGACTATTAGAGAATATTTTAGATCCAAGTCAATATTATGTTGCATTAAAAATTATCGTATGCGAGTCCGCGGAAAAAAGTGATATTGGCTCTACTGATCTATTTACGCAGCTATGGTAAGCGCATGGAAATTACTCTGCTTGTGCAGTTGATGTGAAGGTTTGCCACCTATGTGCCATTTCGATTTTCGGGTTAGAGTTGTTAAAGCGTTGGTAACAATCGTGAAAATCGACGCCGTGAAGGAAATGTTGTCGGTCGCAAATGCGCAAACACACTGACAAATTTAACCACATGATTGATAAAATTAATAAACGCGGTCGCTGTTTGCAATATGGTTGGGAAATAGAGTACGGTTGTGCAAAATACAGTTTGAATGTGCATCCAAGGGATTTTTTTGCATACTTTAACAAACATCTGAACTATTTCCTTTACATGCACAAACCTTTCGTTCAACATTTTCATGGTAGATACTCTATTATGATTTGCACCAACTTGTTTCATAATATTTAAATATTTTAAATGCCATTCCACATTATCAAACATTATTTCAATTATTAACCGAAATTTATTTATTTCTTTAAGTTTATTTTCAAAACTGAGCAATTTGAGTTAATTTTATTTCATCAAGCATTTTGAGTTGGATGTATTTGTATTTAATTTACTAATTAAAAAATATTCATAAAATAAACTTTAATGTTTTAAATTTCTCTTTGAACAGAAAAACAAGAAGAAGAAGAAGAAGTAGAAAAACTGAAGAACAAAAAAACAAAAAAAAAGGAAAAGTTTTTAATTTTCTACCACCAACCACAGATACTCCTTTGATATGAATGCTCCAAAAGAGGAACTCATAATTTTGTTTTCAAAACTTTCCATTGTGGCCTCCAACACTTCAACGTTTACAATGGTATTCACAGTTCTGCAAAGCATTTGTGAAAGAAAAAATAATAATTTGAGATATCTCATCATCATCTGCCATGGCAATAAAAGAAAAAACATAAACTAATACCGTAGTACGGTGTTGAATTTGTTGTAATTTGTATACCGAAATGAGTCTACGTAGTGGCTTTTAAATTCGTTTAGTATTGATGATTTTAAAGAAAAACCCCTCGTATTTATGAATAGAACAATTTTTGCCTCAGAGCTATTAAAAAAGCACAAAACGAAGGAAACTGCAAACAAACGTAAAATTCATAAAACAAAAAAGAGAGAGAGCAATGAAGCTGTAGAAATGTGGTTATTTAAGTTTAAAGGTAGTATACATAGAGTAAGAGCTGAGTATACTGAGGTTAATTACAAAACGATCAAGACACAATGAAAAATTATTTGTACTTTTAAATCTGCACACAGGTAAAGAAAGGTCCCCTTTGTAGATATAATTTTAAAATATTTTTGCTTTATGCTAGGAAAAAAAGTTTTTTTTAGTCATAGATCTTATATGAATGTCAAGTAAACCTTTTTGTGACGTTTGTCTCTTCACATAGAGTCTCAGTTCTTATCTATTACTTCTCTTATTTCCGGCCAACCATAATGCCTCTATTTAGTTTTGCGCCTCCCGTTAGGTAATTTGTGCTGTTTCCTTCAAATTTTATTGATTTCGGCGTATGGTTTTCTCAGTATGTGTCCCAATTATGTCAGTTATTGGCGACATATTTCCAAATTAATGTCATATTAATAAGCAAATTTGAGCATGTTAGTTATGGTTTCTGGCCTTTATACTCGCAAAATTATGTTCCAAAAATCTATTGTTAAAGATTTGAAACCGATTTCTCTTACTTTATCTACTGAGTTGGCTTTAGTTTTGCAATGTGATATTATATTGGGTTATCGTCTAAACCTATTAGTAGATGGTTTTTCTGGCCAGAATACAAATGAAATACTGGAAAAATACTGATTCTATCATATGTCGGGAAAGGCAACGTTCCATATCAGTTAAAGATTAAAAGGAGAGAACTTGATATTTTGTCTCTGATCTATAGATTTTAGTTTCAGGAGAGAGTTTGTTGGAATTTCTTTCATTAAGCATATAGCTGATGAACAACTCACTCTCTTGATTATACATTTTATCGCATCTACTAAGGTGCCTCCGTCACAGAATATGATAACGTGTTCATAGAAATTTTATGTTGCCAGTGTTTTTGATGGAAGTCACCGTGGTATAGTAGGTAGTGTGTTGGCTTATTAGACGTAAAGCCAGGGTTCGAGCCCCAGGCCAGACATCAAAATAAATTACAAAAAAAATTTTCATCAGCGATTTTCCTCTCAGCAGATTTCTGGCAAAAACTCTGAGAGTAAATAAAAATTGCCATGAAAAGTTTCTCAAAAATCTGTCGTTCGGAGTCGATTTTAAACTGTAGGTCCCGCCACTCATGTATAAAATTATCACACACAACATAAGTGGCATGAGAAACTAGGTCAATAATCCTGACTAAAGGGTTGTAATGGCCAATTATGTACGTACGTAAGCATATAGGTGGTGAATAACTCACTCTCTTGATTGTACATTTTATCGTTTCTACTAAGGCGCCTCCGTCAAAGCTAGTGTTCTTGATGCTGAATATGAATGGATGCGTAATGACTACATTACAGGTCCTAGTTTTGTTTAAACCGATTTTCTTTTGTGTTGAGATGAGGTCGCTTATTTCGTCTTGTATAAATTTCCTACTGAATGATGTTGTAGCATAGAGGAGGTCGTCGCTGTTTTAACTGATTTTTGCGGGAAGAGTATTATAACCAATACGAACAATCTCATCCATTCAAAACTATATAATTAATCTGATGCTACTGATATGTTCCATGCCACGTTGATTAAATCGATATAGCATTCGATCTTTCCTACAATATGCTACACGAAGTTGCTATGTTGTAGACTTGCTCCTGACTTGCTTTCTTTTGACATGAAATCTGAGAGAAAATAAAATTGTCATGAATATGTTTTTCGCAGTCAAAATTACACTGTAGAGCTGTCACCCTATGGGTAAATTAACTCACACAGCATGGATGGTGTGAGAAACAAGATTGTAATCCCGACTAAAAGCACACTCGTCCTTGAAACATATTGCAAAACATATTTCTGGACTCATTTTGTTTAATTTACGGAACCGTGCTTGGATTGTGGTATGTCAATTTTATTTCCTGTATCTGAGATGGTAAAATATGTATGTTTGGAGGTGTGCAGCTGTTCCTGAGTGGGTTGTTATGTACCAGTTGTTAAATACATTCTGCGATCCATAAAAGTGGTTTCGCTATCAGTGTTCTGAAGTTACTAGAATCTTTCAGGCACTGGTGCCAGCTTAGGAGATTTATCCCCAAATAGAGCATTTTTTTTAGCCAATCGGGATTAAAATTTCAGTTTGGTGATCTAAGGATTTTTTTGGGATGAAATAACACTGCTGGGGAGTTTTAGAGGATAAATAACTAAAGATTTTTTACATATAAAAGTCGATTTGGTAATATAATGGATAATAATAAAATATATTTAAGTGATAGAATTTTTACTCTGGCAAGTCTATAGTTTTCTTTTGTTAACTTTTACCGTTTTCAATTGCTAAAATGAATCCTGTATTCAAGGCAAATATCTCTATAAACTAATATATATGAAGAGCAATGGATAAAAATGTCATTTATAAAAAGGAACGATTGTTTAGGAGAAGAGTCTGGACAGAATTTAAATATAGTTTGGATTATGTTTATTGCTACAAAGATTCTGTAGGTTTAAACCATTCAAAGAACTTGAACTAGTTTTAAATATTTTTCATGTATCAACAAGTAACGCTTGCGTTGAACGCAAGTAATGAATCTTACCAAATCAAAAATACGAAATAAAATGCAATATGAATTATTAGAAGCTCTTCTTAGACTAAATATACAGTGAGTGTTTAAAGAAACTGTACATTAAAAAATATACACTACTAAATTGCCGTTATTTCTATATTAAAATTGTTACATTGTCATACATACATAATTGGTCATTACAACCCTTCAGTCAGGATTACGACCTAGCTTCTCACACCACTTATGTTGTGTGCGTTAATTTTATATATGAGTGGCGGGACCTACAGTTTAAAGTCGACTCCGAACGACAGATTTTTGAGAAACTTTTCATGGCAATTTTTACTCTCAGAGTCTTTGCCAGAAATCTGCTGAGAGGAAGCCGCCGAAGAAATATTTTTCGTTTTTGATGTCTGACCTGGGATACGAACCCGGGCCTTTTGTCTAATAAGCCAACACACTACCCACTAGACCACGGCGACTTCTTCACATTGTCAGTTTTTAAAATTAAACCTAAAAAATCACAAAAAAATTTCAAAATTTGTCAAATTTTTGTCGGGCACTTTCCTTAAGTTGTAAAAGTTGAGTTGTTAGAATTTTATCCTTAGTGTACAGTTTCTTTTGACGATCGCTGTATATGTATGCGCACATAAAATAAATAAATTTTTAAATGAAGAAAAAATTTTTTTAATGTATTTGGGTTTTTTTTGGGAAAAAATAATGGATTTGGGTATTTTTAGAGATAAAAAAAATGTATTCATATTCATAATGTTCCAATTTCTATTGACTCTATACCCCGAGGCTGAATGCAAGGCAATTTTTCGAATTTTATGTCGTTTTACTTGCTTTAACTACCTTTTAAGTTTTACTTTTAGTATCGGGTTTTAAATAGGGTCAAAGGAACTCAGCACCACCACTGTGTTAAGATTTGATCAGAAGTCAGCGTAGTGTTGGCTTATTAGACGTAAGGCCACGGTTCAAACTCCAGATCAGACATCAAAACGCGAATATGAAAAAATATTTCGTCGGCGGTGTCCTCTCTGCAGATTTCTGCCAAGAAATCTGAGAGTCAATAAAATTGCCATGAAAAAGTAAAACGAATTAAATTCAAGTGTAGGGTACAAAACCAAAAATATTTTATTTCTGAGAAATATTTTAGCAAAATATGTACTTTGTAAATTCCATGCCTTTTTGCAAACAAAAATTTTGCTTCAAATAAATTTTATCTGAACGAATTCTCTCTCGTTTAAATACAAAAGAAAGGAGATGCAAAGATAAGCAGGGAGATGAAAAAAAAAACTAGGATTTAAACGAATATAAATGACTTGATAACACACACAAAACTATTTTGTAGATGTTATCCTTTTTTACATCGCCCCTTCTTCTTGTTTTTCTCAATTTTTACAAAATTTATGAGGCAAATACAAGTTGAGATGAGAGAGGGAGAGAGTGAGAAAGAGAGAGAAAGAGAAAAAATTATTTTCCACTATAAAATAATGCTGATGATGATGATGATCATGATAGTGATGGTAGTGGTAGTAGGTGGATGGTGATGGTGGTGGTGGCGGTGTTGAAAATGCAAAAGCATAGTTACAGCTAAACTTTATGTTGGTGCACTGGATGCAGATATTAAATGTTATGCTGGAAATTGTTATTCCAACAAATGTTTGTTGGCGATACGTAAATGAATTGTATTGCACTTAAAAGGCAAAAGCAAAAAAACGACAACAACATTAACATCAGCATGTGGGTCACTATCATTTTCCGTATTCGCTTTTTTCTTTTATTTTTTTTCATTTTTAAGGCATTCTCTCTCATTTTCTTTTTCTACATTTTATTTTATTGTGTTGCTTTTGCTTTTTTCATAATTTTTTATTTCATTCAGTAAAATTTTTATGTAGAGCATAAACAATTTATTGTTAAAATATAGTTGTAATGCTATAAAAAAAAAGAAGAAGAAAACAAAAAAACGCAACAAAAGAGAAAAACTTAATATTAAATCGCTAAATTGTATATGAAAAAAGAAATTATTTTTGTTCGTTCCCTTCATGGGTAATAATGTTGCGTTATAAACTGCTCTTGAATATGATGAAAGAAATGAATTGAATTTAAACAAATGAAAATATTAATGCACACTTTATTTTTTTCCTTTTTTTTGGGGGGTTTTTTCATTAACAGCGAGAACTTTATTTAAAATAAATTTTAACCAATTTTTGTTTTTTCGGTTTCAGTTTGTGGTAAAAATTGTTTACACATTAAACAATAAATATTAAATTTTTTTTATAGAATTCTGTTTAAAGGGGTCACAACAGGATACGTACTTGCATTTCTAGCAACTAAGAAAAATGGTTCGTAGAACGTTTTAAAAGTTTGCGAATGAGAAATTTAAATAATTTTAGTTTTTCCGAATACATACATACATAATTGGCCTTTACAACCATTCATTCAGGATTACGATCTAGCTTCTCACTCCACTTATGTTGTGTGCGTTAATTTTATACATGAGGGGCGAGACCTACAGTTTAAAGTCAACTCCGAACGACAGATTTTTGAGAAACTTTTCATGGCAATTTTTTCCTCTCAGAGTCATTGCCAGAAATCTGCTGAGAGGAAGTCGCCGAAGAAATATTTTTTGTTTTGATGTCTAACCTGGGATTCGAACCCGGGCATTTCGTCTAATAAGCCAACACACTACCTACTGGACCATGGCGACTTTTTTTCCGAATAAATTACAATAAAAACAAATCTAGCTTACATTTGAAGTAAATTCAAATTTTATATATGCAAAATAGATAGAAAACACTACGTATTGGTTCATCTAAGATATACCATACCATTCAAAGTTGTAATCATTAGACTTATTATAGTCTAGATCAGTGTTAAATATTCCATGAAGCGCTATAAGTTGGGAAATTGGAGGCTCATTTGGTTTTTGTTGTATTTCCAGCGTTAATATGCCGTTATCACATGCATTGTTTTCTTAGAAAATTGTGTTCTTCTGACAATATCAAGGACATTTCCAAAAGCAGTGGTGTTGTCGAGCCCGAACGTTCCGGAATGTCTTTCGGTACTTCTTTTTGGACAGGAAAGCGTTCCGAAACTAAAGATGATTTCTTGATTGTTTTTGTGTCCGGAGGAGTCCGGAACACGTTTCAGAAAAAAAAAAAAAATTAGCACACAACCACTACCTACAAGCCTTCAGTCAGGATTACGACCTTATAACATAGCCCTACTTATGTTGTGTATGATAATTTATACATGAGTGGCGGGACTAGTTAATAATCCTCTCCCAATCACAAAGTTTTGAAAAACATTCCACTACAATTTTATTTACTTTCGGGGTCTCGGAGAGTCAGTAGAAATCTGCAGAGTGCAGAAATGTTTTTTCATATTTTGTTTTGTTGGAGATGTCTGGCCTGTGGTTAGAACTGTATCCTCACGTCCAATAAACCAAAACACTATCCATTACACTACGGCGACAGCTTGTATACAATTACTAGGGACACCAGAAGAGTTATGTGAACAAGGAAAAAATGTAGTTACACTATGTTAGAGGTGGCGGGACGTGTAATTTAATGCCGAATCCGAATGACAGATTCTTGAGGGACTCTTTCATGGCAATTTCGTCTCATAACCCAACAACTGGGGATATAAATTTATATGGCCAAAAATAAGTTGCCTTCAATGCACGAATGCTGAATAATGATACAAAAGCTGTTCAGTTGCCTACTCCTATTTTGCTTTTGATTCTATCAATCTTCGAATGGTATACCAAAAAATTTATAGAATGGAGTCGAGTGTCTTGTATAACTATACTATTCCTCAGCGTTAGAATGAAATTCCTTTTATTTTAAATACCAATAATATCACGCCTGCATGCTTTTCCGATTTAAGTTTTTAAAAGCTTTGCCTTAGCTATATCTTTGTGTACTCTTAAGTCCAAGAACTCAACAACAAGGTTGAGAAGGGAAGGGCTCATTACTTGCGGCAGAGAATAATATAGAAAATCGCATTCTTGCTTTATGGCTGGAATATCTTTCATGATGTTATCCTAAAGGATAGGGGCGAATATAAGTATACACTAAATTAACTTGCCTTCAGAATGTGATTTTAGCCAGATGATGCATATGATTTTTATAAAGATTTTACTTTCAAGCAAAGAATTCGGTATTTCTTTGGTCTTTCTGTATATCTGTCGGTTTCCCGTTATTGAGAGCCTACTGCAAAAACTCTTCTACTGCCACTCCCAATTACTACTGATATTAGACTGATTGGATTGTACCATTACTTTTGAATGACAACGTTTTCTATACTCATTTTATTATTTATTATTTTACCAAAGTACGTGCTAGCCCTTTCAGGTTTTTTAGCTTAAAATTTGGAGATTTTGTGCAGAAGTCTTGTAATCTACATACAGTGGTGGCCTTTTAATTAGAAACGAACTTAGCAACATATATGTTTGCTAATTTATTTTCAAAACTTTGCAACTCATTTTAAATTGTGTACCTATGTATCTGGAACCAAGGGCTTTGTTTGGAGGATGTATTACACAAGTTTTTCCATCAGATTGGAACAATTAAACTTGAATTCCTCAGTCCAGAGAACTCTGAACTATTTGAAGCATTTCCCTTCCAAACTGTAACCGATTTTTAATTTTTTTTTTTGAGACATCCAATTTTTTCTGCACAATGCATTTTCGAAGTCTCGACTCCTGCAAACGCCTTCTTATTGTCCGTGTGGATGTTTCTGAAGTTATAATTGTCCAATTTCAGCCATTATTCCACGAAAAGACGAGATAGGGTTTGTCTTCCTGGCCCTTCAAATAATTCCGTCTTTTGCTGGAGTGGTTTTCTTGGCTCTAGGCTTCCTAGCCTTAGGGTTTCAAATAATTATAAAGAGATCTTAAGGATAAAAACCCTCGAAATAAAGATAAATTGTTTCAGGTGGTGCAACAAACCAAACGTTTGATACAAAGTTTATCGAAAAGACTTGCAAATGTTGTTCAAAACAAGAACTATTCGGCAAAATATTAAAGAATATGCCCATCAAATGGGAACTTATTAAGATATTTTTATGCTGTTTGCAAGAATATTAAGAATAATATGATCAACCTGAAATTGGTATTTTTTGTTTTTAGCTAACTTTTTTTAAAATGATAATGATGCTGTGATTTTTTTTATTTTAAACTTAAAGCTAAGTGTCTTTTTCAACTCTTGATTTAAAATGAGTAAAAAAGTTTTAAAAAGAAATTTAAAAACATACATGTTGCTAAGTCGTTTCTAATTATAAGGCCGCCACTGTACATAGTTTGATTCTGTATAAAACAATAAAACATATCCGAGTGTTTATCCAAATTAGTTCAATCTCATATAGATGGCATCATGGGTAGGCACGCCGAGAGAATGAGGCTCCCTTTTAACGACTTCTGCCGTGGATGTAGGTCCACTGAGGAAGAGGAGAGCGTCGTTCACTTTCTTTGCCAGTGCCCGTCTCTTGCTAGGAGTGATATAGGTTATTGGCTCCCCATTCTGTTAGCGATTATCACTATTGTATAAGTGGTCATAGCTTGTTAAAATTTCTGGGATGTTGTTGCATTGTGAGTGGAAGTGTGCTTTTATTTCACCCAGATTGCTACCAGAATTCTTCCTGTCTGATTGGGGAAAAACAGTAATCCTTTTAAATTTGTTCATGTTAAAAGGTCATTTTTTGGCACTCAAGTAGTTTTTGATATAGCTCCTTTAATTTGTTTAGACCTCTGATTTAATTTATAATGTGACAGTTGCATGTAATCTCAGTGTATTTTCTATAGATTTAGAGCGACATGAGATTGAAAAAAGTTCTCAAACTTTGACAATAAGTTTTTCATAATTGGTTGTGAAGAAAACCTTTATATAGAAAGCCATTTTACAGTATTCTATGATCACCATGATATAAATGCTTTAATATTTTGTTAGAATTAAAGGTTTTTTTCTCATTAAAAGGAAAAATTAAGGGAACAAAGAAATTAAAACATGGCAGTGCTTCCTCACTGAATGAATCACGTATTTTCTATCAGACCTGACAAGCTTTATCCAAAAGCTAGTTGATTTAAAACGTACAAAAAAACAAGAAAATTATATGTTTAGTAAAACTTTCACTCACTCTCTCTCTCTCTCTCTCTTTTAAATCCGTTAATGACCTTTTAGCCATTTTTTTTCTTGCTTGCTTCCAACAATTAGGCAATTATTTATTAACTTTTCATTTCTACTTTTTAAAATGCTTAAAATGAACACATACACTCTCTTTCTCTTTCTCTCTCTCTCTCTATTTCCCTTGGCTACAAATTAAAACATTTATCTTTGGTGTTGTGAGTGGATTTCGAACATTATATCCGAGTATCTTTTGACTTTCTCCGGCTTTTGCACTTTCAAAGCCAATAGACTCTATTCTTTGTGGTTTATTCGATGGAAAAGCCTACAAAACGAAAAACAAAAAATTAAAAAAAAATCCAAAACTCAAAGTCAAAAAGAATGAGAACAAAAAAGAGAAAGCGAGAGCGAGAGCATGAACGAGTAATTTTTTTTTGTTTTTTTGTTTTACCACAAAATCCATTATTGCCAGTACCAAATCTCTTTGCATTTTTTGGTATTAGAATTTATCTACCCTCTAGCCTTAATAGCTTTTTACACTTAAACAAGTACAAACTACTACTACTACTGCTACAACGACTTACACTACTACTTACTTGCGTCTATGGAGTTATACATATAAAAGTAATTTGTAGGCACGACTGTATATGTATGAGTGTGTTGTGTTTGAGTAATTGTAAGTAAGCCAGTGTGTAAATGCGTTTCAAAGTTTTGGGCTTCAATGTGTCTAAAACTGTTTGCCTTTATTTATTGCAGCACAATAAATTTCTTCTTGGCTCGCGCTAAAATTTATAGAAACTTTCCCTTTAACAACGCTGTGTTGGTTCGTTTTTTTTTTTTGTGGTTGCTTCTCTTTGTGCATATACACTTACAGTGTTTGGTGAGAAAATAGGCAAAGAACTTGATTTTTGTTTAAAAGTTTTATTGAATGCTAATGATTTCAGAAAATAAATTAAATCTAGCGTTTGCCACCCATAATATAAATACTTTAATATTTTGTTAGAATTAAAGTTTTAATCTCATTAAAGGGTAAAAATTAAGGCAACAAAGAAATTTTGAAAAGAAAATCCTAATTAATGTTAGATTTTCAGTTAAGAAGTACATAGCCAAGTTATATCATTTTTATAATTTTTCAGAAGGCAATACAATTAAAGAATCTCTCGACAATTAATTATATCTCTATATAAAAAGCATTCTGTAGCTTGAACAATTCCATACATACATAATTGGTCATTACAATACTTCAGTCAGGATTATTGACCTAATTCCTTACACTACATATGTTGTGTGTGTCATGGCAATTTTATTTACTCTCAGAGTTTTTGCCAAAAATCTGCTGAGAAAAAATCGCCGAAAAATTATTTTTTGAATTTTATTTTGATGTCTGGCCTGGCTTTACGTCTAATAAGCCAGCACACTGCCTACTAGACCATGGCGACTTCAGTGATAAGTTTCATGCCAGATATAAAACAACAGCTGTACTTTTAGTTAACTTCAGCCTCAAGAAGAGTACAAAGGGAAGTCATAATTTTGGATCGCCTGTTCTAGAGCCTTCGTTTACAAAAAAAATAATAAGGCTTATTATTACAGTGGCTTAGTATTGCGTGGCTTAGTATGAGTCGCCGTAGTCTAGTAGGTACTGTGTTAACTTATTAGACGAAAGGCATAGGTTCAAATCCCAGGCCAGACATCAAAATGAAAATGTGAAAATATTTCATTGGCGATTTCCCCTCTCAGCAGATTTTTGGCAAAAACTCTGAGAGTAAATAAAATTGCTATGAAAAGTTTCTCAAAAATCCGTCGTTCGTAGGGGACTTTAAACTGTATGTCCCGCCATTCATTTATAAAATTAACGCACGCAAGAAAAGTGGTGTGAGAAACTTGGTCAATAATCCTGACTGGAGGGTTGTAATGACCAATTATGTATGTATAGCGACCATATGATCTATTGCACTTTTCTCAGACCTTAAGCACATTGCCATGATATATTTCTATATTGTGCTCGGCGTCAACCACTGACACTAAAGTATTTCTTCCTGGGATCCTTTGGTACTCAAGAATATTCAAAATAAGTTTCGGTGATTCACTCTCTCGAAACAATCCCTGTTTTGAATTACTATAGCCTGAGTCTAAATACATTGTGAAAAACCAGTTATCAACCTTAGATTTTTCCTAAATAGTCTGATGCATGCTTCTGATTTCCCCTTTTGTAATTTTCCAACAAAAGGTTTGTTTGCCTCAAATCTAATTTGTTTGGGAAAATCTTCTACCTTTAGCATACGCTCCTACTTCACAGAAAGGTTCAGGTCCAAGCAACGGTGTAGAAATACCTCTCCTCTCAAGTTAGTCTGCTTACTCATTATATAGAATTCCCTTCTGAATCAGCAGACGGTAATTTTAATTACCATATCAAGCCCATATTATGCTCGATTTAAACTTGTGAAAGCCTAGAACTCGAATGATGGCCTTATTGGTAAATGGTATAGGTACGTTCTGTTTTTTGTAGCTCGTAAGTGGAATTAAATGCTTTGTTCAAAGGCATAGATTTCCGTTTGAAAGATAGCTGCCAGTTTCCCTATGGGCATAATGGAAGCAAAAATTCTTTCTCTTGCTCTAAGAGCCATTCCTGTTACATCTATTTACCACAAAGTAGGGCCTCTTTTAAAAGAGTAAGTAGCATCCAATGTACTTCATTGATTTTAGTTTTCTTAGTGCAAAGAACTTCCTAATTCGATCCCTTAGGCGTAATGAATTGTCCCCATCAACTTAACATATATGTGGAAGAGGTGTATCAGTTCTTCAATTTTGAACATTCACTGTATAAAATATGAGGAACGTCGTCTTGCCTCAGTTTTTTTTATTGATTTTCTTTCCTTTATTTATTTATTTATAAATTTAATTTTTCCTTCTGCATCAAAAAAGAGAGAGAGAGAGAGAAAACAATTATTTACTTAAAAAGTTTCCGTTACTTTTACCGCCCACTGTATTTACACAGTATTGGACAACATTTCTTAACATCAATACTGGCTTGTTTTCAACGTCTATAGCTGGGTGCAATTGGTCGTGTGTTGTTATTCTGTGGATTTGTGTTACAATTCTTGGAACCACAAACTAAATTGAGTTTGACAGTCAACAATATTGTTTGTTGATTCGAACACATACATTCGCACTTAAACAACAACATTGACACCCACATGTATACTAACGAAAACATATTCTTAACCACACACACACATACACATGAACATACACAACTATACAAACACATACATAAAGTTGAAAACAAATGCCAAAAGAAAACGGATTGATGTAAGTGAGAACGATCCTAAGCCAACCGAACAAATGTTACCAATTTAAATGAAATGGACATAAGATGAGACCAAAAACGAATGGAGACTTCAGAGGAAATATGATGAAAATGTTTTCATTCTTTTCTTTTTCGTTTTCTTTTTCGTTTTTCTTGGTTTTATTTTTTATTTTTATTGTTTTTCTTTGGCGTGAGTGAATGTGTTTATTTTTCATGGCATACAACTTTTCTTAATAAAATCGTCAAGTCAATGTTGCAAAGCAGAAGAAGAAGAAGAAGGAGAAGAAAGAAAAAAGAATTATTGGAGTGGCTCTAAGGAAGTAGAATAAAAAAAAAAAAGAAAGAAAGAAAACAAATAAACAAATATTTAATCAAATTGATTGGTAATACAATACGAACAATAAAAATGAAACAAATATTCTTCAATACTTCAATGTCACAGTAAATTAAAAAGTTTCAATTTATTTTCAATTTCTTTCCCTCTCCTCATTCTCTTCTTCTTCTTCTTTTCGTTTTCTTCTTTCAGTCTCGTTTCATTTGAAGTATTCTCGACAATAAGCAAGTAAAAGATACATGGGCTCTTAAATACTTGTGCAGATTTATATTGTGGTACTGCAGTGAGTATGATTAATATTTAATTCATATTCCCATTAAATATTAAGTATACGCCCTGGGTGGGCCACCTTCTAAACTGCTTTGTTGCCATACTGTTGGAAAATAACATTTTTAAAGATAAAATTGCAATAAAAAATGCATTGAAAGTAATTGAATTTATTACCTGGAATTAATGTTATTAAATTATTTATTAAATACACAGAGAGTAGGAAATGTACATTCTTTTTAAGCAAAAATTATAAGGCAGTAAACTAAGCAATAAATGATGAATTGTATTACTTATTAAGGGATTATTATTATAATTACGGGAAGATATTAAGAAATATTAATCCTTTCTTGTTTTTCTTTCTTTATTAATTAAATAGACGGTTTTGATACCAGAAAATATCCATGCATTGTTTATAATACTCGTGGTTTTTGGCTTGATTTATAGCAATAATAGTGAGATCAAGATTCTCCTTCCGTAATTTACATTTTTTAACCCCCATTTTTTTATCAAGCTACATATTACAACTTTGTTTCTGGATACGAATTGTTGCCAGTCGAATATAGATGCAGGCTGTTAAGGCCATAAGATCTAAAGCTTTGGAGATTGGGGCAAGGAGGTCGAACATGAATGACGCACTCACAGGTGACCTGATAGCAATCTCTGAGTGGAGCCGCGCTAACAGGGTCGATTTCAATGCGCTTAAGACCCAATGTTGTTTCTTGACACACCGGCGTGATGCTGGCTCTGGTGTTCTGTCATCTGTATTTATGGGTAATGTAAATATTGAGGAGGCGGATGCTCTTGATGTTCTGGGCATGAGAATTAGTTGTGATGCTCGTTGGAACGATTACATTTTTCTAGTGTCGAAGGAAGCATTCAAATGCCTTGATTTTTTGAAATGATGCAGGAAATACTTTACTCCATTCGATCTTCTTACTATTTACAGGACCTTTATCCGACCCCGGATGGAGTACAACTCTCATGTATGCTCCAAAGTGTATTTTGAAGCTTCTCGACCGCGTACAGGAGAGGGCGAAGGTGCTTATTAATGACAGTAGGGTATCCAACTCTATTGATTCGTTGGATCATCGTTGCAATATGGCGTGTGTTTCATTGTTCTATCGGTACTATAATGGGAGGTGTTCTCGGGAGATAAGGGACTTCTCACAGAGCACCAGTAAACCGCACAATGCATTACAGGGAGAATTAATTTTTTGCCCGCACTGCTCGCTTGTGGAATGATCTTCCTGCGAGAGTTTTTCCCGTCAATTACGATATTGGTAAGTTTAAATCGAATGTCCATAAACACTACTCCCTCTTTCCTCCTTCCTATAACATATATTCCTAAACCTGCACAATGCACTGTATGAATAGGGTCCATCGCCTTAGTGTTGGTTTTTACAAAAAAAAAAAAGCTCAATATCTGGCATACCGACCTTACTTGAATGTGTAGCAGGAAGTACATTATAAAGCCGACTCCGAACAACAGAGTTTTGAGAAAATTTTCATGGCAACTTTATTTACTCTTCGAGTTTTTGTCAGCAATCTGCTGACATATTTCGTTTTGTTAAAGATGTCTGATCTGGGGTTTGAACCGTGACCTCACACTAACACACTGTCTACTAGACTGTCTGTTATAACTCGTATATTACAAATAAGAAGCTAGCCTTCAGGTATTGCATAGAGTTTAAGTACATTCTTACCCTTGACTGGATTGAATGGTCATGCAGTCATTGAACTAAATTAAATCGAATTACCTTAACTGGCTCTTAAGCCTAGATTAAAATTGACTTTGGAATGGAAACTGAAATTGTCTGCATATTTAATACTATCTTCATGTCTCAAATCGTAACATAAGTTTTAAATATCATAGGTTTGTACTACGTCAATGAATTTGTTCAAAAGACTTATTGATGTTGTTATATGTGGAATATAATATCGAATGTCCGCCATAGGCATACGAAACGTTAAATTTTCCTTGGCTCCGTTGCTTAAATCAGGCTGAAATTAACCGACGGTATAAGTAATGTTGTGCGAACCCCAACTTTTTGGATTAGTTTTGATGGAATTCGGTTCAATCTACCTACCAGGGGTGCCAATCGGGAAATCCCAAATTCCGGCATTTTCGGGATGCACAAAATTCTGAATCCCGGGATTTTTAAAACCTTATCCCGGGATTTTCGGGATAGTGAATTCATATGTATTTTAACCCTACAAAAGGTCTTGAAATAAAAATTATTTAATGGCATCGAAGAATGCAAAAGCCCTATAGAATGAATTAAAAGGGTAACTGAGTTAGATACTCTACTGTCCAAAGAAATAGATTTATTTACATCAGGAGGTAGTAAAGGTGAATATTTACAAGCTGCATATAGCTATCTTGTAACTATTTTACCAACAAATGTTGATTGCGCGAGATGTTTTTCAACGGCTGGTTATGTTGACAACAAAATTCGTTCAAACCTATCAGATCACGCGTTAGATGCTTTAGTCTTTTTCTTGAATTTCAAATAGTTTTCTTAAAACTAATGCATTTGCATATGTATGAATAATTTTTATTTTCGTTAATTTACGCTTTTTTGGATCGGGATTTTTGGATCCCGAATTATCCCGAAATATCCCGGAATTTCGGGATCGGGATTTACAAAATCCCGAATCCCGGGATTTTTAAAAATCGATCCCGTTTGGCATCCCTACTATGGGGAGTATTAGTATTATGGTTTGAGCTAGTGACATATTCGAACACACCTGTGACTTAAGAAAACCATACAAGAAAATGTCTGACGGAGTCAAAGACCACAATCTCGGTGGCCAGTTTATATCATCTCAACGTGAGAAGACATTGGGCTTAAATTGCTAGTGCTGGATATCGAATGTGGCATAACTGCTTGGCATATAGCGCTATCGTGTTGAAACCACTGACTTTGTTATCGGTGTCGTTGAATTATAATACGATGATGACCTGGCCGAAACCGTTCTTAAAAAATCGTGAATAAAGGACGCTGTCAGCTCAATATCAATACCCAATAGCTATTTTTCTGTGATTTGATTGAACGCTTTTTAATTTCATGAGAATTGGATTGATTTAAAGTCGCCGTAGTCTTGCAGGTAGTGTGATGGCTTATTAGACGTAAAACCAGGGTTCGAGTTCCAGACCAGATATCAAAACAAAATACAAAATGTATTTCTTCGGCGATTTCCTCTTAGTAGAGTTTTGGTAAAAACTCTGAGAGTAAAAAAATCTGCCATGAAAAGTTTCTCAAAAAAAAAATCTGTCGTTCAGAGTTTACATTAATCTGTAGGTCCCGCCATTTATGTATAAAACTAACACACAAACATAAGTGGTTTGAAAACTAGGTTAATAATGCAGACTGAAAGCTTGTAATGACCAATTATGTATGTATGTGGATTGGTATCGTCCTATTCATTCACTGAATATGATTTTTCAATGAAAATTAGGATTAGCAATTAGTAAAAACTTTTCATTACCTATGATGATTCCTGGTGATTTGTGAAGACAGAATAAATGAATAAGTAGCAACTTAGTTTACAAGCATAGCTTTAGGAAGATGACCGTTATCAATATTTTTAAAATTTTTGTTGAAAAGTTTGCTTCGAATACTTCATGAATAGATGCAGTTTTTTAATACTTCAGTTAACCAATTATGTACTGTTAAGTATGATTGAGAATGCATTCCATTTAATATTTAAGTATTAAATAACAAATTTTTTAAAAATAAATTTAAAAATATTCGGAAAATTCTTCAGCATTCATTACTCGGTCCCTATGATTCTCCTTTGCTACACAAATTTAAAAATTCCTTCCATTTTTGAATTTAAAGCAACTACGTTTCAGTAGCCTTCCTTTTTTGTTTTTTTTTTTATTATTTTTCAAAATTGCATTTAAATAAAAATTATCATGCATAGAATTTTAAATAAAATTTTTACAAATATACGTAAATAGAAAATGGAAGAAAAAATAAAAATAAAGAAATAGAGAGAGAGAGAGCGAGAGAAACAAAAAACAGAAAAAAGGAAACACATTCACTCATTCTTATAAACAAATATTTACCTTTTCCATTTGATTTTATTGACATGATTGCCATTTACCCAATTGCCAATTGCCAGAGTACATTTTCACTCTCATGGCATTTAAGTTCAAATTTTATTTTCTTTAAGTGCTGTAAGGATATTGAAATTTTTGTAGTCAACTTGAGATGTCAGTTAGTTTGTAACAGTAAAAATAATTTCAAAAAATCTGAGATCTGTGTAGAGTATCGTATTACCATAAATTGTTTAAAACTTTGTAGCTATTGACTTTAAAGCCAATTTAGTGAATGTCAATTTATCTCACACTGTTTCTCGGTTCAATTTTAGTATGAAATTTAATAAAAAAACAAATATTTTTTGGCGTACTGCAGCGCCTTTAAAATTGGTTCTATACTGTGTAGTATTGAATTCTCTTGTGTAGTGTTTCCAACCTGCTGTTATTGCACTTTCCTATGAAAATATATTGAATTCAAAACGAATAACAATTTTTGTTGTTATTTGCTTATTGCTTTTAGAAGATCTTGTTTATATTTTTCTAAAAATTTTTGTTTTTTACTTCGTGTTCTTTCTACATTCATATCAGAAGTGCAAAATACTGTTAAAAAACAGGAAATAGGTGAGTACTAATATTCTACAGTATTGAACAAAAGTAACTAGAAGTTTAAAAAATTTTAAAATTGTCAAATTGGCAAAAGCGTTAAGCGGGGCACCATTAAGTTGCAAGAAGCACATGAGGGACTTGATGTTTCTAAGGGATCATCTTGCACGTCATTGTACATACAGTGCCCATCAACAATTTATGGTACTCACACTCAATGATATGCATGGAGATAGGAAAAATCACAGAAAGAAGAGAATTTAATATTAAAAATGTGATGGAGATAAAGATGTCAATTGAAGTTTATGGAAAGACATCGTAATATTTTAGCCGTTAACCTTTCATATTTGGTAGCGTTTATTAGCTAAAATTCTGATTATCAACAAAAAGTTATTCTTTGCTACAGTTTTACAAAGCTTTATCAGCTAAGTAAGTGACTCACGATCTGTCGCTCCACCAGCAAATACTTTTTGTATTTTATTTTGATGTCTGGCCTAGGACTCGAACCCTGTATTTACGAGTAATAGGCCAGCACACTACCTACTACTAGACCACGGCAACCTCATAATACATTAAGACACAGGGCGGCGTATAAATTATTGCATAATAACTTAAAGCTGGTGTCAGTTCATTCTCGGCTTTAGAAAGTTGTTGGTTTGTGGCATATTTTAAAGAGTACCTCCACAATCCAGGCAACTAGTTTATAGCACAGGAGATTGATTAAGTTAGCTCTTGTAGATTTAGTGGAAATGAAGTGTGTAATCATATCTTCATTTTCTGATTTGGTAACACTCCTCTGGACATCATAGATGAGGTTTAGAACCTTTAACATGATAGATGATAAAAGCTATATACATTCGGTCTGCGGAAGGTTAGGTTGGAGTAGTAGGTTTGATAATGAAGCTTATTTGGGCACATATAGCGACCCGTTGTGTGACTACGGATTAGTGCAGTCCACCGAACTCATACAAGAAGTTGCTTCAGCGCAGGGGCTGCAGACGATCTGTGGAAACATGTGCAGAAAACTACATTGTAGGGTCGTCACAACTTGGAGATGCGTCTTTTAATCACAAGGTGAGCATGAACTGTCAAGGTTAGGCATAAGATATAGTTTTGTTTGCTAATTGCAAATTTGAAGGGATCCTCTGCGACATAATCAATTAAATTGGTCTTTAGATTTGAAGTTGTTGGTGAAAGGCAGTGGATCTCATAATGAGCCCGGACATAAACGCAGTCAAGCCAATTATACAAAAAAGGATAACTTATCATAGTCAACTCTTAGCTGAGATATCACAGAAAAGGCAGGTGAAATATTCTAACTGATATAAAGCACTCACATAGTAAGGATTTCAGGAAACACCATAAATGCCATAATCCTATGCAGAAGGTTTACAGAGAAATCCTAGAGATGTTACTCTATAATTAATTAATCCCAGGTCACACATCAAAACGAAAATATGAAAATATTTCTTCGGCGACATCCTCTCAGCAGATTTCTAGCAAAAACTCGAAGTAAAAATTGCCATAAAAAGCTTTTCAAAAAGTCTGTCGTTCGGAGTCGACTTTAAACTGTAGATCTCGCCACTCATGTATAAAAGTTAATGCACACAACACGAGTGGTGTGAGAAGTTAGGACGTTGTACAATGGGCCAATTTAACCTCCGTCTATTGTTCTTGTCACAGTTAAGAAGTAAACGTCCTCTAACCTAACCTAACCTACTGAATAATTATCCAATGATTCCAATCTATGAAGTGGGGCGGATGTTTAGAAAATGAGTTTAAACAGAAGCAGAAACTCTTTAAAGTCGCCGTGAGTAGTGTGTTGGCTTATTTGACAAAAGTCCCGGGTTCGAATCCCAGGCCAGACATCAAAACGAAAAATATTTCTTCGGGGACTTCCTCTCAGCAGATTTCTGGCAAAGACTCTGAGAGTAAAAATTGCCATAAAAACTTTTCAAAAATCTATCGTTCGGAGTCGACTTTAAACTGTAGGTCACGCCACTCATGTATAAAGTTAATGCACACAACGTAAGTGGTGTGAGAAGTTAGGTCGTAATCCTGACTGAAGGGTTGTAATGGCCAATTATGTATGTAGAAGCTCTTTTGAAATATACTTGGTTTAAGGGCTCAAAATTACAATAAAACGAGATTACCTGAACTTAAAGATGTGTTTTTTGACAGGGCAGTGCATACTCAGAGTATAATTATACAGAAAGAGAATCGCATCGAGATCTTAATACAAAGGTAATGAATCATGGGAAGACATTTTCGGAGACTGTAGGACATTATGCATCTTAGAAGGATGTATATTAGGTGCTGGGCGGAAAACTTGGCAAGGCAATAATTTTGGATAGATTGTAAGATCGCAATACTAAAGAAATCTCTTTATGACAGCATATCCAGATAGAATAATATCAACAACGAACCTCTAGGTGAAACTTGTAAAAAGCCTTTTCTATAACGTAGCAGACAGTCAAATAAGTAAAAGATGTCCACTTTTATCTCGCCAACTGTCTATTCCATATCTACACCTCTCTAGCGTTATACAATATTTATTGGCACTGACAGCCAATACTTTAAGAAAATTTATTTGTTTCTTTAAAAATTATTTGAGAATATTTAGTTTTGCATACAAATCGTTTTATGTATTCTTAGAAAATACAAATATTATCACAAGTATTAGATATGAACTCTTATGGAAATTATTTTAAATCAAATATTTTTATTTTAACAGCACTTGCACTCTAGCTGTTGTACTATTTAGTTCGACATGATTGGTAACAAAATTTTAAATAAAATAAGAATAAAAAAAAAACAACTGGGATAAGAAAAAAAGAAAGAATTCTTAGAAATTTGGAAACACAAAGAATGGAGTCAATCTTCCTATCAATTAAATAGAACAATTTTGTTTGTTCGGGTTGAAGAATATGGCAAAGAAAGTTAATTTTTAAAGGCTCTTACATGTTTTGTTTAAGAAAAAGTGTTTCTTACGTAAGCTAGTCATGAACATATGTATGTGCAGTACCCTGTTAAACATTTTTCTCTTTTTATACTTAATTTTTCTTAAACACATGTCACTGAAGTTAATTTAAATCGTACGTATGTTAAGCAGCATTTGCATAACATTGGCTCATATGAATGGCGTAACGGCGTAACGCCGTAAGGGAAAATTCTTGCCAAGAAATTAAGACAATCTGGGTTAAGTGAGCATATTTATGTATGTTATACATCATTGGTATGCTTAGCATTTCTTCTGGTTCATCTAATCCAATGCAAATATGTATGTATTCATACATACACACTTACGCACAATATGCTACAAAAGCCTTTACACTTTATCAAAGTCACATGATATACGTACGTACGTACGTGCATATGTCTAAATATGCAAATTAAATACAATTAGCTGATGTTTAAATTTTGTTATGCATACAATTAAATGAATTATGTGTGTGTGTGGTATGTTGGTGTATTTGCCTAAGTAATATTATTATATATAGAGGCAATGTTATCTTTATAATCGTACTACGATTAGAAATTAAATAAGAAATTAGACAGTGTTTGCCAGATCATAACAAAATTCAGTTGATTTTGACACAATTTATATGCCCCGGCAGTGTAATGGAAAAAGAATTTAGAGGCCAAGGGTTCATATCCTCCTCCTAGAGCCTCAGGTCTGTGCAGTTTTTAGAAAATTTGTAAATTATTAGAAGAAAATAAAACAAAGAGTAAATTATTGAACACCAACATATTGCCACAGCTTACCTCTTACTATCAACATACGGCTTTCATAACTAGATTTTATACCTAAAATATTTCGAAAACTTAAGTTACTTTATATGGATTATAAGTTAAGTCAAGATTGAAGAAAGTCGCCGTAGTATAGTAGGTGGTGTGCTGGCTTATTAGACGTAAAGCCAGGGTTCGAGTCCCAGGCCAGACTTCAAAATAAAATACAAAAAAAAGTATTTTTTCGGCGATTTCTTCTCAGCAGATTTCTGGCAAAAACTCTGAGAGTAAAATAAAAAATTGCCATGAAAAGTTTCTCAAAAATCTGTCGTTCGGAGTCGACTTTAAACTGTAGGTCTCGCCACTTATGTATAAAAGTAAGGCACACAACATAAGTGGTGTGAGAAACCAGGTCCATAATCCTGACTGAAGGGTTGTAATGACCAATTATGTATGGAAGTCAATATTAATGGCGAATTTCTATTCAACACACTTCTAAAGAAAAACTAACGTCCGTAAGTCGCTGTAGTCTAGTAGGTGGTGTGTTGGCTTATTAGACGAAAGGTTTCACGAAAAATTTCAACTCAGGAAATGTCAGATCAGACATCAAAACGAAAATGTGAAAATATTTCATCGCCAATTTCCCCTCTCAGCAGATTTCTGGCAAAAACTCTGAGAGTAAAATAAAATTACCATGAAAATCTTCTCAAAAATCAGTCGTTTGGATTCGATTTTAACCTTTTGGTCTCGTCATTGAAACACCCAACATAATCGGTGTGAGAAGCTAGGTCGTAATGGCCAATTATGTACGTTATATAAGTGCCTGATGCCTAATACAAATAAAAAAGATATGTTTCAACATCTTTAGTTTAATCCTTTAATGTTTCTTATAACCTGCTTAAACCTAAATCCTGACTGAAGAGTTGTAATGGTTAATTGTGCATGCACGAATGTAAACTGCATTTACTGGAAGCTTTTATGCAGCAAAGTTTGCGAAAAATATTCTAGCCCTAAATATAATCCTTTGAAAGGTCATTTGGATTTAGTTTGCCTTGAGGAATTAAGAGTTTGTAATGAAGCCATTTACATTCTCAATGCCCATCCTACAGACTTTGTGTATACCCTTCATCTATCCTACTCTTGCCCGAAGCTATCCAAATGATATTAATGGAATTTATTACTGCATTATCAATCCTTCAAAACTGCAGAAACTTTCAAGCCTAAAAGAAGGTATCTCATAACGCCAAATTAAATGGTTTCTAGTTTCCCGTAATATCACAGTGTGCTGGTACCTATGCGATATAAAATTAATTTAGTTCTGTCATTCTGTTGAATATATTTGTTCTAAACATCATTACATTAGGATCTATCGACCAAGCGGCTCCTAACAAAGAGAAATCATCTAAAAGTTCGATGATCGCATCATATCGAATCAATTATAACTTATTCACATACATTTTCTACTTAAGAAAACCTCAGAAGAGGAACTACCATAGGATCAAATTTTACAATCTTGGCCTTCACATAAAAGACTAAGCCATCAAATCAAAGTACATGTGGTTGGATTATTCAAATCAGCCTAAAAAATGGATAATAATTCATCGATGACAATGATAAGCCAGGTCAACGTAGTCCTCAAAGAAATATGGACCGATTTAAATTTGTTTGTTCGGGTAACCATTCGTCTAGAAATGTAGTTGCTTTTCTATTGCAAATTGGAGTAAGAGTACATGCATGATTTATCATAACAACCCTTTAGTCAGGATTACGGCCTAGCTTCATACGCCACTTTTGTGGTTAACTCCGAAAGACAGATTTTTTAGAAATTTTTCATGGTCATTTTATTATTCCGACAGTTTTTGCTAGAAATTTGCTGAGACTCAAAGCACCGAAAAAATATTTTCCATATTTTGTTTTGTTGAAAATGTCTGACCTGGGCTTTGAATCGAGACCTCATGTCTAATAAGCCAACATTCTGCTTACTAGGGTACGGGGACTTCAAAATTCGAAAAAAAAACTTTTATTATTTGCACATTTTGGCAAAAAATACTGAAGAAATGAAAACTAGTTTGGTAGATGCAGCTTCAACTGTCAAAATTTGAAAGCCCCTGTTGCAAGACCTGTTAAAATTTTAAATGTAAATATCACATTCACGTTTTCATCAACTATACAAATCATTTAAGCATAGTATGAGTTGGTATATGCATATGTGTAGTCTAATTTAATTACATTTATTTCCAGCAATTGTCAAGCATTTGCCAAAAATAATTGCAAACATGTTACTCATACGCCACATGCATCCGTATGTTAAAATATTTATTTAATTAAAAATCCAAAAGCACTTGTACGCCTCGTACTTATGCGCATATAAAAATAAATGTTTTATTTTGAATTTTATTTCGAGACTCTTTCTGTATGTTGTTGCCTACCTCTAAAGTTTTATATGTTAGGTGATGTCTGGCGGGTTATTTTGGTTTTTTTTTGGTGGATATAGTTTTAGAATAATTTTAATCAGCTTTTGGAAAAGTACGAACACTATCAACTAGCCACACAATAACACAACAATACACTTGACATTAATTAAAATAGTTTTTAGATATTGCATGACAGTGGTAGCACTTAAAAACAAACAAAAATATTTTTCCCCTCTTTTTCTTTCTGTTTTCCACTTTTTCGAGAATAAAATATAAAAATAAAATGAAATGAAATAAAATAAACGTGTTATTTTGTGGCAACTAAAACTATTGACAAACCAGCAAAAATGCCTGAATGGTTGTTGTTATGCATCCACACACACATAAAAATTCAAAAAGAACCTTTTGTTAGCATGAAAAAGGGGGCAGAAAGTCTCCTACATAAACATGGATATTACAGTCATACTGCATACACTTAGGCACACACACACAGAAAATAAATAAAAATTTTTTAATTTCAAATATATTTTTGCACATGCAAAAAACAGGACAACAACAACAATGTCAGCATTTTCTAAAATGCACACATACCTACAACCAAAAAAAAAAAACGCAGAAAAACAAGAGAGAAACAAAACAAAGGATGCTAAAAAAGGAATATTTGTTTAACAGTTTTTGATTATTTCAATATTGTCTGCCTAAGCTGGTGTATGTGTGTATGTGTGTATATGTGTAGATATATTTGTCGTGTGCAAAACCATAACATCACAAATATTTGCTTTTGTCTACAAATAAATAAAAAAAAAAAGGTTTCAATATATAATGGAACAGAAATAAAGATATTAATGTGTGTGTGTGTGTGTATGTTTTGTTGTGTGCATGTCTTTGAAATAAATTCCTGTGGATCTCTCTATTTAATTGCTAATGAATGGTTTTTAAATGTGAGTTCTATGTATGCATGCTTAGCCATTACGTGAGATAACTGATAATGTTACACCATTTCCAAATGAATTTTTTTTCTTTTCAGTAGAAACATTTATAAATAAATAGATCATCAATGCGACCACAATTTAATGATGTGGCAAAAGAAAATTAAATTAAATTTAAATCCTAAATCCTATGATGCATATTTTTATTTGCTAATACATACTCATAAGTATTCAATGGTGTAATTAATTAGTACGTAAGTTGTATGAAATATTTTATAATAAAAACTACACAACAAGTTAAATGAGATTATCTAACTTGAAACATATCACATAACTTAAAATATTATAAAGATTTCATATGTCCCTATCACATGTAAGGTCCTTACAGCCATATTGCCTGAACAACTAGAAGCCACTTGTCAAAACACTGATTGAAACTTATCAGTGCAACTTTCAAATCTTCACACTACGTCAAATTCTGCAAAAGATCCACAAGAAACAAGTCGACGCCTCATCATTTTGTTGACTATAAGACATTTTTCCAAAGCCCCATAAGGAATCGTGTTTATATCGCAATATCTGAGCTCGGTATACCTGCTTAGCTGATAAGGCTATGAAGAATGACGTAGACCACTTCCTGCAGTTCCGTCAAGGTAGGAATGGACCTCTCCAAACCTTGGGATACCGTGCGAGGTTTCAGACAATGTGACCTCTTCGACTTCGTCATGAAGAGTGTTCTGCGAAAGGCGGAAGTGCATCGCAGTAGCAATGTTTTTCAAAAAAGCGTCCAATTGGTTGCTTACATTGACGGCATTGACATCAAAGGGCGTACTAAGCGAGATGTTACTGCTGCCTTTAGTACTATTAAACGGGAGTCTATTAAGGAGGGTCTGACAGTAAATGAAAAAAAACACAATATATGGTATCAACAAGTAGAGAAGTGCGGCGTATTGATTGTCAGATTACGGACGATTACAGTCAACGAATTTATTTATCTTGGCTCCGTCGTTACCACCAAAAATGTGTCAGTCTGGAGATCAAGCACAGGATCACAAATCACTCTTGCCAACAGATGCTACTGTGGTCTTAATAGGCAATTAAGTAGCAGAGACCTCTCTCGTACGACAAAAATAATACTCTATAAGGCGTTCATCCTACCCGTGCTTCTTTATGATGCAGAGATGGACACTATTAATGAATGATGCAGCAGCCTTGAAAGTATTCGATAGAAAAGTAAGATCTTCGGTCAAGTGTGAGTTAGGGATGATTTCCGCATCCTGATTCTAACAGTGAGCTGTATGAGCTCCTCAACGACATACATGTTGTACTGCGTATAATATCCAGCGGCTGCGCTGGCTCGGCCTTGTCGGAATGGAGAAGGATGCTCCAGCGAGACGTGTATTTGATGCGGCGATCTGCAGAAGTTGGCGAAAAGGACGACCTTTTATGTGTTGGAAGTACCAAATTGAGGAAGCCCTGTCATCGTATGAGCAATTGTGGTACGCACGCAAGAAGCTGAAGCGCCTGGAAGGATATGTTGGGGCAGGCCTGAATCCGTTAATCGGATTATTAATGGCCAATTAAGTATGTAGTAAGTAAGTAAGAAAACTCTAGATTTTAGAAATCAAAACCTAGTACGGATAGAGAGTCGCAATCAAATCTACCTCTTGTGATTGTGAAAACAATCTCCAAGTCGCTGTAGTCTAATAGGTAATGTATTGACATATTATACAAGAGTCCATTGTTCAATCCCTGATCCAGATATTTTAAACAAGCTCAGCAGTCCATGGAAAGTTTCTCAAATCTGTCGCTCATAGTTTGTTTAAAAGTTAAACCACTTGCATGTTAAACGTTCAATAAATTAAATTGAATTAAACGGTGTAAACGGAGCATAATTTCCAGACAATTTTTATTCAATTTTTTTTTGCTGCTGTCTGTATTTACGCTCTTAATGTTGCTTAATGTTTACACACAGATACGTATACCATGTATATGTGTACTCGTATAAGTATTCGAATACTTTTTACCTCTACCAGTAGCAAAAAACGAAACTATTAAGCTTTATTATTCTATGCTAAATGAAAATGGTAAAGATACGATGAAAAAAAGCAAAAGTTTACTGCAAAAAGTAAAAAGAAAAGGAAAACTAAAAAAGGAAATGGAAAAACTAAAGGTACTCTCAACATTTTATTCATACACGTTGCTTATGTGCAATTTAATTAAAAAGTAATTAAGCTAACATTGCTAAATTTTCTGAGTTCTTTTTTTCAAGTTTCTGGGTTTTTATGCAGGCTTCTTAGTTTTCTTTTTTCCGTTAATTATTTTTTCTTCTGCTGCTATTTAGTTTTAACGTTTGTATTTATTTTTATTTTATCTCTTTCCCATGGTCTTCTTTAGCGGAAAGTTCGGGACACTGAAAAAGGGAAAGCAGACAAATGTAAACAATTAAAATTTTTTTTGTGTTGGCGGATAAATTATTCATGTTCACTTTCTCTTCACTTAATTTAATTAAACGGGTTTTGCAGGGAAACACTTTAAAGCTTTTGAAAAGAAAATTCTAAAGCTTTAATGAAATTAAAGTTTTTCAAGACTAGATACGATGCAGCGTAGTACATTGGTTGCATATTTTTGGCATGGATCGCTTAGTTTGACATCTGGAAAGAAATATTTCTTTCGTTGGACTCCATCACTTTAGACTTCTAATTGTCAAGAAAGACAAGCAAACAAATTTTCAATTAATTCTTGCAAGTGTAATTGCGGTCATAAACGGATAAAATTAAAACAATTAAATTCTGGCTACAAGATTGAAAAGGATTGAAAAACTTACAATAACAGGATAATCTTATGCCACGATGTACTTTCATTTAAAATACTGCAGTATTGTCGGAACTGCTCAACGGGAATGTATAGCGGAACAGAATAAGTGCTACTTTAAGTATTCATTAAACGCAGAAGGGTACCAAAATAAATGATTGTCAGCACAGGGAAAACCTATTAATTAAAGCATGAGTTTTGGGAATTTAGAAAGTTCTTTTCTACGCTGAGAATTCTGTAACGTACTAAAGGGAATACAGAATTGTTCATACCGTGTTCCAACTCTGTGTTTATTAAATGGACATTAAAATGATTTCGGATCGACAGGATGGCAGAAAGTTCAAGCCTTTACTCCTGAATTTGAAACTGTACGAATACAGCCTGATAACTTGAGGTTCAATATTCCAAGTTGCAAGTACCTGAGGAAGTGGCAACAGGGGGAAGTATAAATATAAGAAATGATTTGTTTCGATCACTTTTCTTTTTTTATTTAACGTGAAGCCTTAATTCAAATCTCGTGTCAGACATCTGCATCTTCAAACAAAATATGAAAAGAAATATTTTTTTTTCAGCGACTTTCTCTTATTAGATGTCCTGCAAAAACTCTGAGAATAATTAAAATTGCCATGAAAAATTTCTTAAAAATCTGTCGTCCGATATTAAGTTTAAATTGTAATTCCCGTTACACTCTTGTATAAAATTGAACACACAATATAAGTGGGAAAATAGGTTGTAATCCTGACTGAAGGGTTGTAATGATTCCTTAAAAATAATTGTTTAAAATATAAGTTCATTGATTACAAACAAAATAAAAATAAATTCGAGTTTAGTTTTAATTAAATTGCACAGTCAACCCTCCTATAACGCGGTGAGTGCGTATTGCGTTATATGGAAATCGCGCTATAAGAAACTCGGATTTCAGGTACAAACCAGGCTAATTAGTAGCCCGTTCTATGGAAACCGTCTCCGCGTTGTATGGAAACCGCATTATAAGAAACACAAAATTAGTACAAATCCCATCATTCGTACCGCGTTATATGGGGACCATGAAATATAAAAGGCAAGATAAATTATAAATTATTTTTATTGAGTTCAAGCGTTCACATAAGGATTGATAAAAAAAATTAAATAAAAACTAAAAGACTCGTTTCCAACAAAATTAAGAAAAACTTGTAAAATAATGTAATTTTTTAATATTTATCCTCACTTGGTTTATCTTCAGTCATTGTTTTTTAAAATTGAAAATCCAACTGCTATTGTTTTGTACGGTACTGTACCTCGGCTGAGCTTTTAAGTAGAAAATAAAACTGATATTAAACCCTCTTACAATATCTAGTTGTTATTCATTCATAGGCTGTGCGGAAGGAACTAATGGGATGAAGTTGAACGCAAACCGCGCTATAAGAGTACCGCGTTATAGGAGGGCTGTCGTAATTTTAGCCACGCGGTATATGGAAACTGCCTTCTGAGAGTACCGCGTTATAGGAGCGTTAACTGTACAATAATTATTGTTTGTTTGCCATTCTTCTTTGCTTACAATGGAGATCTTCAAACCTCGACAATTCTCTTTACACAAGACTGACTGAATTCTTACTACTCGTCGTCTGCTATGTCTTGGCTTTCTATAAGCCCATGTGAACGGTCTGACAAACTATCTAGAAGTATCCTACTCAACAACTTTTGTATTTTCATGGCAGTTTGCGTATTGGTTTCATTATTTGTTGTTGGGTTATCGCTTACATACTCTTCCATACTCCCTTCTCTTTCATACTCATGGTTTCTTGGTTTACTTGTAACAAGTTTGTTGTAACGGTTTTTGTTTATCGTTTTTAATGTTGAATGATGGTACATTTTTTCCATTTTCGTAACAATATGTATTGTTTTCTAGTCAAATTAGAGTTTTGCCCTACATTTTCTTTGCGTTCTGTAGGAATTTCAGAACACTTACATTAATTTACATCACTTGATTGGTTGTAAAAACAGAAAAATATTTTAAATACTTTACAATGAATTATTTTTCCATAATAGTTAACATACATACATAATTGGCCATTACAACCCTTCAGTCAGGATTACGACCTAGCTTCTCACACCACTTATGTTGTGTGCGTTCATTTGATACATGAGTGGCGGGACCTACAGTTTAAAGTCGACTCCGAACGACAGATTTTTGAAAAGCTTTTCATGGCAATTTTTACTCTCAGAGTCTTTGCCAGAAATCTGCTGAGAGGAAGCCGCCGAAGAAATATTTTTCGTTTTATTGTATGACCTGGGATTCGAACCCGGGCCTTTTGTCTAATAAGCCAACACACTACCCACTAGAGCACGTCAACTTCAATAATAGTTAACACTTTTCGTATTAAAAGTTCTTTTTTGGAAAAATTTTAATGGCATTAAATATGCTAGAAAAGCAATATCGCAATAAATTCTTAAACCATTTGAAAATGTAATTTTTTTTTTGTTTTTATAGGTTTTTTCTTTTATTAAAATAATCCATCTAAATGCAAAATGGTTATTAATAACCACCTTTTCTTTTGAAATGCTAAAACCCGATTTATAAAGAAGAAAAAAAAAAAACCCCAAAATCAAATGCATTCGTTGGATACCATAAAAGTATGCACAGCAAAAGCATGTTTCCGAAAACTTGACATGTTTGTAGCCATAAAACTGTTGTATTTTTTGCCTTTTTTTTCTAAAAAAAAAGTACCAGAAATAACAGCAGAAACTGAACGAAAACAAATGGTAACAACAAATCATTTACAAGGACATGACACAGAAAAAAAGAACAAAAAAAAATGAAAAGGAACACGAATACCTACTTGTGAGTAGAAAAATACAACAAATGAAACAATTGTATCCATAACCAATAGTTCTTTATTTATAAAGCTTAAAGATTTTATTTGAAATCAAAGTTGTATCCTGTTTTAGTTGAAAAAAAAAATTGTTTTTTAGTGCCAACCAAAACCACAAAAGAGAGAACAAAAAAATAAGAAAAAAAATGAATGAAACGAACAAAAATGCACTCACTTAAGCATTTCCTTTAAAAGATATTCGAACAGCATAAATAAATGAATTTTAAAACTACTGTGGTTAGTTGAATTGAAATTCTATGGAAAAATTGAGATATTTTTTGAGAATTTTTTAATTGGTCACTATAACCCTTCAGTTTGGATTACAGCAGAGCTTGCCATCCTTGTTGTTTGTCTTAATTGTATAAATGAGAACTGGGATCTATAGTTTAAAGTTGACTTCGAACGATAGATTCATGCAAAACTTTTCATGGCAATTGCAATTACTGTCAGAGTTTCGAAGAGGCCTTCTTTTGTTCTTTCTGAGTCCGGAGTTGAAGCAAAAGCCAACAGACCACCTATTTCACTATGACGACTTTAATTCTACACGATCTGTTAATATTTTTCTCAAAAAAACGAAAAGAGTTTAAAATTTGCCATTTAATTAGACTTCAATTTGAATAACAACATTACCTTACTTTATTTGTACTCTTGTATAGAGTGGATCATCGATTGTTTTAAATCCGAACCATTGGTTACTTCGAATCTGGCAATACTTGCATATGTAAGTCATTCTATTCGGTCACAAAATTAAAAATTATCGGCATTGAGCGTAATGACTCGATTTGGGTTTTATTAAGCGATGACGATTTGCTAAAAAAAATCATGTTTCCGGATAAAGCTCATTTTCATCTTGGTAGGTACGTTAATAAGCAAAATTACTGCATTTGTGGCTTAGAAAACCTACACGTGATCTTACAGGAAGCTAATGCACACATTACGAGTGTAAAAAAATACCATTTGATTTAGTTTAGGTTTAGTGAGTAGGAGATAACTCGCAGTTGGCACCCTAGAAGAGAACGCATTCTGCGAGTTATCTTAGTAGTTGGCAGTCAACGTGTTAAAAATTATAACGGTTCAATCCTTATGGCCAGTGGAGATACCTATTGCACAATGATGACAGATTTTTTGTACCCACTCTTCATGGCATTGATGTTAACGCTGTTTGGTTTCAACAGGAGGGTGCAAAGCCAATTTATTGCGTCAAACGATTGATGGCTGTTCCATTTGCCGAAATATTGAAGTCAACTGTCTGCCAAGAAGCCGCAATTTGACACCGTTGGACTGAAGGGCACAATTGAAGAAAAGTGTTATGCCGGCAATTGAGCATTTGAAGGCCAACATTTGTGATGCCATTGTGCCCAGCCAAGGCAGCCATATGAATCAAATAATATTTCGTTTTCAAAAGAAAAAATTTGTAAAATTTCCAACGGTTTTTATTTTGTTGCATTTTTAAATTTAAATCTTTAAATCCTTTAAATGGCCCATCCTATATATTTTTACGTAAAATGTTTTGTCGTTTATCATAATAATTATAAGCAAAAGCTATAAAAATAAAAACAATGGACTTGTTTACATGATCAACTAATAAACAAAAATATAGCAACAAACAAACATGTAGCAACAACACTGTAAGAACAAACGTAAATAAAATACATGCGAAGACATTCTCTTTCAAGAGCATTCATCTGAATGTTTACGTGGGGATATAAAAAGGCACGACGAAGCAGTCAGTCTTGTGCGAAGGCATGTGAAGAGAATAATCGTGGAGTGAAGAATGACCAATAAAACAATTGCTGTTGTTACATGAAGTTGTGAACAGTGGCGCTGAGAATTGTGCGAACAATAAAATATTTAAAACTAAACGAATTCATATTTTAAACGTTTTAAAAGGGTAAAAACGTAACAATATTTGAGCCATTTATTTTGAAAGTGGCTTAAGTCCATTTTCATCTTTTATCAAGTTGGCACTTGTGACATTTATAATTTATGCTGAGCTGTCAAAAAAATAAATCGGTATTGAAATGTACTAAGTACATTAGAAAATTTTAAATCGCGTACATTTTCAAAATGATATAAATACAGAAAATCCTAATTATGAAAGTAACCTAAGTCCACTTTTTATTGACGATGTCAAAAAGTGCGGCCCAAAATGTTAAATGCAGTGATAAAGGTTATTTCAATTTCGCTTTGAAATATCATTAAAAAGAAATCAGTTACTGTATATGCCACAAGATTATTATAGTAATATAATTAAAAAATTTAGAAAAGGTAGTACATTCATACTAAATGAGATGAAACAAGACTCTTGGAAGAAGCAGTTTACGAAAGATCCAAAAATACCAAAGGAGAAAATATAAACTGGCTTCAAATATGCTGGATGCGGTTTTAAGGAATGAACCACATAAAACTCTATACAAAACAACCATGAATGAGAACGCAGAATTTAAAATTCTTGATCAGGGTAAAGCCAAAAAATTTGATATTTTTGTATTCCCATCGTTATATAAAAATATAAGCAGCATTATATCACTAAAATACAGGCACATGACAGACTTATTGCGATATATACCTACGGTACACCATAACGACTTCAAATCGGTCGCTCATACTGAGAATGTTAACAAATAATTTGCTAATAAAAGTTTTTTTTTTATTATTTAAACTGTACTAGCTGTACCCTGCACGTGTTGCTGCACCCCCAACCAAAATAAATTTGTAGGAAATTATTACATTACACAAATGTTCAATTAATTTTGAATCATTGATTTTGTTTCGCGTTGTCCTGATGATTAAGATGAACTGGTCTGAGTAGTAAGCATACGATCAGTTTCTAATTTCTGGTTCATGCGAACGGCTCTCAGGGGTATATACTCGAAGATTTTCCAGTCATAGTGCTCGTCTGATTCTGAGGTTCTTAATGTTCTTTTCTTCCGTGCTTGGGATGCTTGTTTGTCATTCATTTTGAATAATTTTCAATGACGCCATCCATCGGAAATTAATCACACGAAACTTCGTCGGCTCATACGTTACAACTTTTTTAAATAATGCATAGTTTGAGATTTAATTCATTTTCCTTTATTTTCAGTGGCGCCACCGATCGGATATTGGTCATACCAACTTAGAAATCTTCATCGGCTTATGCGCAACACCTTTGCTAAAGATCATAACATAATTAAATGCACAGTTTAAGTTTTAATTTCTTAAATTTCTTAAAATGAATTTTCAAAAAAAAGTGGGCTCAAAAGTTGGCGGGGCAAAATTTTCTCTTGATGAAAACTTTAAATGGATAAATAGAAACATTTAAAAGAAAAATTAGTCAAATCGATGGAGCCGTTTTCTGATTTTCGATAAATAGAAGATGTGGGCGTAAAAGTGGGAGTGGAAAACTTTACATAAACCGTCTACTAAATAGTCCGAACAAATCCTAAACTTTTGGATCAGTCCGTTCTTGAGTTATAAAATGACAACGAAGAGTGGCATTAATTTTTATGTATTAGAAGAGAAAGAAAGATGTAACGGACTTAAGCTCTTTGACTTTTTGTAACAAAACATATTTTTATGTTGAAAGTGACGTAAGTCCTTTTAAGATAAGTAAGGTCGTATTGTACACTTAATAATAGTGACTTTCTATATTATTTCTCTTTCTATAAAATGAAATCCATTAAATGCGATTTAACATTACAAGTCAACCATATATCCTACGTATATTTTTAATTTTGTAAAAATGCGAATCATTAAGTATTTCAGCCCTTGCGCTGACCAACTTCTTTCTTTTCCCTTATTTGGCGGAAATTGGTTAGTACAGGGACTGCGTTCACCCGTGGCATCACAACGGGCCGCCATGCGTGCTCAAGTGAGCTTTGTGATATTAGAGCTACCACGATGACCTAAAAGTATTTTAAATTAAAGTTAAATGGACTTAAGTCACTTTCAAAATGAACCGCTTCCTTAAAAAAGTTTTAGTAAAAAAGAACCCTAAAAAATGTTCCCATCTTTTACTACTTCCAGCACACTGTTTAACTAAACTGAATTTCTTAAAAGAGCATTTAAATTTTGCATGCATTTATCGTTTGATATACGTAAATACAACAAAAGATTTGTTGTACCACCTTCCAGAATAAAAGAAAACTGAATAGAATTTTATTTTGAAAATATTAAAAAATTTAACAAGCCTTTGTGCTACGGATACAAGGAGGACACATTTAACAACTGAGATATTATCAAAGGAAACTTAGAAAACGAAAAATATACGTACGTACATACACACATATCTTTTTAAGTATATAAACGTATTAACATTTCAATACAATTTTCTATAACCAAAGCAAATGCAATTTTATTTCCTTTTGTGGTATATTCTACTCACTACACTTGATAAATAGCAGAGAAAACGAGAGAGAGAGAGAGAGAGAGACAGAGAAACAAATTCTTTTTATAACATCCGGATGAGAAAAGGAGTAGCAAATATTAAATGTTCAAACTTTTTGCCAAGCATAGCAGTTAGACCAACAAGAAATGTTAACCAACAAATAAAATTTATTTTTGTTTGTGTAAGACTTCTACTTACACAAGCATACATACATACATACTATGGATGCCGCGGTGTCGTAACCAGCAACTTTCGAGTATTTTAAATCGTTTGACACAGACACACACAGTTTAATCTCAGAGCAGGGTTTTGAATTTATAACCGCTCAAGTCAGGAAAACGCGGTTCCTTTTCCTTCCTTTTTCATGCTCTTTTATTATTATTACTGTTGTTGTTGTTATTGTTGTTGTACCAGTAGTTTTTCTTATTGTTGTCTATTATCATTATATTTTTTCGTTTTTTTTTTAATACTGCTTTTCTTATTCTTATTCTAATTCTTATGCGGTGTGTGTTAATCTTAAAGAAAGAAAGAAAGCAAGCAAGTCGTTAATCATTTTTTATCTGACTTTGTCCTGAAGTGTGCTTTTGTTAAGATGGAATATACAGTAGCGAGCACAAAAAATGCAACACTGTGCCATATAACGGTAACTAATTTATCTATTTTCTTTTGCTGTTAATTCTTTCAATTATAAGTTTTCAAAGTAACCACAGACTATTCCAAATTTTGCTTTAAAAAGTTAAATATTTTTGAATTAGTGAAAAAAGTGCAAATTTTTAGCGAGCAAAAAAAGTGCAACATAATAAAAAACTAGTTAAAGTAAGTTATTTATTTAATAATAATTGAAAATTTCTTAAATAAGTTATACAACATGTGTTTTGTAATAGAAGCAGCTCTCAGCTGACAGCAAAACTGCAATCATTAAAGCCTTAGAAGAAGGAAAATCCATGCGTGAAGTTGGACACCTCTTTGGTGTAAATCAATCAACCGTATGTCGGATTAAATCTCGATTTTCCTTGAGAAATAGTGTGGAAAGGAAACCAGGTAGTGGTAATCCTCGAAAAACTACCTCTCGCCAAGACCGCCAGATGATTGCACTGGTTAAAAAAGATCCACGAAAGACCGCAGTGGACGTTGCTAATTTCGCAAATGAGCAAATGGGAGTCTCTATAGGCGTTCACACTGTTCGCCGTAGGTTGAAAGAGGCTAATTTGCATGCGAGACGACCCGCAAAGAAACCTCTCATCAGTGCAATCAATAAAAAGAAGCGCCTGGAATTTGCAAAACGTTACAAGGATTGGTCAAATGAACAATGGGCTAAAGTCTTGTGGAGCGATGAAAGCAAATTTAATTTGTTTGGCTCCGATGGGATAAATTTTGTTCGAAGACCGCCTGGACAGAGATATTCTCCAAGATATCAACTTCCAACCGTAAAACATGGCGGTGGATCAATAATGGTGTGGGGTAAGGAACGATATGTTTAAAAAAAATTATTGATTTTACGTCACGTATTTACAGGTGCGTTTTCCCGTGATGGGGTAGGTCCCTTAACTCAAATCGAAGGAAAAATGGACGCCAAGAAGTACTGTGAAATCCTTGGAGAACATCTCATCTGCGGGAAAAAATGCCTCCTGGTAGCATATTCCAACAGGATAACGATCCAAAGCACTCAAGTCGCTTAGCTCGAAACTTTTTAAGCGACAATGATGTCAATGTTTTGGATTGGCCATCACAGTCTCCCGATCTAAATCCCATAGAAAATCTATGGGAGCTATTAGATCGGGAAGTTAAGAGTAAACATTCCGTCAAATAAGAGGCAATTAGAAGAAATTTTGAAAAGTGAATGGGAGAAAATATCCATTAACACATTAATAGCTTTAGTCGACTCTATGCCTTCTAGGTTGCAAGAAGTCATAAAAAATAAGGGCTACGCCACTAAATATTAATTTTAAGATTTTTTTTGTAAGAATTACTATTTAATTTAAATAAACACATTAAAATTTAAGCTTTTGCATTTTTATTGCTCCCATGAAATTCGCACTCTTTTTAATAAATGACAAAATAATATATCATTAATTAAAAATATTTACATAATGTTATTGATAATAGGTATCTATAACTGTAGGGATTAATAACCCAAAGAAATATTTTGAACTGGTCAACATTTTTTTAAAATTATCGCACTTAAAGATAATTTTACCCAACGTTGCATTTTTTGTGCTCGCTACTGTACATTACTACACCTACTTACTTCCATGTGTGCAAAATTCCATTATTAACAGTACGATACAGAATGCAAAAAGTTATTTATCTTTCAGTGTATAATCGTATTGCATATCTTTTGCTTTTTGCTGTTAACATTTGTTTACTTGACGTCTTCTGAATTTTAATCTTGTAATTATAGAGAGAGAGGATGGTAAATCGAAATATTTTAAGCAGATATCGATGGAATTATTATGATAAACTTTCTGGTTTTTTGTATTGCTTTAGCTTTCTACTTATAAACTCAAACTGAAATTTCTTAACAAGGAAACGAAAGAAAACTGAACTAATAAGAGTAGCAATGGCAACGGCACAAAACAATAAAAAAAAGAAGAGAAGAGAAGAGAGCAAAAAGTATATGACACTACAAATATTTATAAAATCATCAATATTGATGCTTCAAGGCAAATAAAATACGAAAAGAAGAGAGAAACGGAAAAGCAAAAATTACAACTTAATAAAATACAAAAAATAAAACTTGAAAAAATAAGAAGAAAATAATGAAAACGAAACAAAAATAATAATCATAATAATATTACAATAACTACAACAAAAAAAAAAGAAAAAAAAATAGCAACAATAATAAAAAAAAACACAAAAAACTGAAAAGAAGAAAAACTTTACGTATAAAGTTTACTTATTATTACCCTGTATCCTGGCACTTTTCGCCCACTAAAACGGAAAATATCTCAATAGTGGCAAACAACCTACCACCGCTACCAAAGCAACAGCAACAAGACATTTATTGTCAAAAAAAAAGGCGAAAAAAAAACACTGAGCACCATCGAACAAAGCCCAATAAACGAACTAAAAATTGGAAAACTTTTACCAAAGCTTGTCTTCTTTTTCTCGTTGTTGCCGTTTTCCTTTGGAAATAAGTAAAAAAAAAAAATAAGAGAATCTTTATAGGAAAATGAAAGTGCAAAAGTATAATAAAAAAAGATGAAGAGAATAAGAACACAAAAAAAAAAACATACAAATTAATCCCAATAAAATATTGAAAGCCATGGCAATAATACCATAAAAAGGAATTATGAAAATGAATGGTAGCCGTAAGTAACAAAACGCAAATAAAATAAATTATTTGAAGCAATTACCCAACACAGCAATAAATAAATTCAAGTAACTACTTACAGGTAATACCCAATAAATTTGATTTTGTTATTAAAAAAAAAAAAAAAATACCAGAAAAATCCGAAAAAAAATCATTACCTTCAAAGCAAATTACATTTGGAAACCAATTGCGTTTCACTTACAATTTGACTTGAATATGGCCTTTTGAATACTTAATTAACTACATCGTTAAGATTAAGGGTATAATAGAATAGTGGTTCGATCGTAGAATGAGTCTTAAAAAACTTCATAATTCGAGCTTATGAATCTCCTTTCGATACATACTTGTAATACATAGAATTTAGGGATGCCAATCGAGAAATCCCAAAAGACTAAATCCCGAATCCCAGGATTTTTAAAAACTTGTCCCGGGATTTTTCGGGATTTTCGAGATTGTGAATTCATATGAATTTTGACCCTACAAAAGGTCCTGAAAAAAAAAAAATTCTATATTACTTGACTTCGATAAATAGCATCTAGGATGAGGAAAACCCTACTTCCATTGATAAAAAATTATTTGATGGCATCGAAGAATGCAAAAACCCTATAAAACGAATTTAAAGGGATAACTGATTTAGATACTCAACTGTCCAAAGAAATAGATTGATTTACATCAGGAGATAGTAGAACTGAATATTTATAAGCTGCCTACAGCTATTTTGGAACTATTTTACCAGTATGTGTTGATTGCGACAGGCAATATTGACAACGAAATTCATTCAAGCCTATCAGAACACATGCTACATGCTTTAATCTTTTTATTGGAATCCAAACAATTTTTTTCAAAGTAATGCATTTGCATACGTATTAATAATTTTTATTTTTACTAATTTACGCTTTTTTGTTGCATTTTGTCTCACTGTTTTTATAATTTATTTTTAACGATATATAATTCTGATATACATAATTGGAGTACAAATGATTTTGATAACGAAATATTTTTATTATTAAGAGAAAATCGCGATTTTTTCCGTAATTTTACGGGATTTTTGGATTCGGAATTATCCCGCAATATCCCGGGATTTCGGGATCGGTATTTACAAAATCCCGAATCCCGGGATTTTTAAAAATCGATATTTCTTGGTTTATTTTTTTAAATGATAACATTTTGATATCTAGCACCTTTGCTTTGTGGCAATTTATAAGTTTCAAATTTCTTAGATGAAAGTCGTGGCAGTCCAGTAGGTACAGTCAATCCTCCTATAACGCAGTGAAAGTGTACCGCGTTATATGGAAATCGCGCTATAAGAAACTCGGATTTCAGGTACAAAGCGAGCTAATTCGTAGCGCGTTCTATGGAAACCATCTACCGCGTTTTATGGAAACCGCGCAATAAGAAACACAAAATTAGTACAAATCACATCAATCGTACCGCGTTATATGAAGACCAAGAAATACAAAAGGCAAGATAAATTATAAATTATTTTTATTGAGTTCAAGAGTTCATATAAGGATTGTTAAAAAAAAAAATAAAAACTAAATTAAACGACTGGTTTCCAACAAAATTAAGAAAGACTTGTAAAATAATGTAAATTTTTAATATTTATCCTCACTTGGTTCATTTTCATTCATTGTGTTTTAAATTGAAAATCCAACTGCTATTGTTTTGCACGGTAATGTATCTCGGATGAGCTTTTGAGTCGAAAATAAAACTTATATTAAACCCTCTTACAATATCTAGTTACTATTCATTCATAGGCTGTGCGGAATATCAAAAATATCAAAGAGTCGATCATCTCAAGACGGCGGTTAGCCAGGAATGGGCAAAAATATCGCAGACTCACTATCGTGTAGCCTGTGTAGGCCATTTGAAGTCCCTAATTCGTACCAAAGGTGGCAAAATTCGAACAAATCTAAACTGATTCTAAAATTTTATGTTATTTCCAATATTTTTTTGCTTTTGAACAGTAAAATTAAAAAAAAATAAAAAAATATTGCGCTTTACTTTGTTGCATTATGTACAATGGGTCAATTTGACCTCCGGGTACTGTGCTTGTCTTAACCGACAGGTGCACGTCCTCTAACCTTGTTGCATTATATATCAGCCACCCTGTACATCGTTATACCTATTGAACTAGTACTTACAATGGTTGAATTACATACTAAGAAGTGTTAAGGCCCAGCTGCAAAGCAAAGCATATATCTTGTAATGAACGGATAAAGGATTTCGGACGGGTTTTATATTTTCATATCCCCACCCTATATTTAAGCAAAACTCCTGCAGAAATGTTTGCACCGAACCGCGTTATATTCATTACAGATCCTTTTATTTTAAAGAAATCTTCTGGAAATTATAAAACTTTTCACTAAACCAACACTAACTAGATGTTTAGGTGCTAAAATGCACACATATTAACGCATACAGTATTCAAACACATGCTGTTGTGTCTCTACTGGCCCCATTGGTAATACTTCGTGACAACAAACAAATTTATTTAAACAAAAGCAGTATAATATGGCGGGGAAAAGGAAAGAGGAGAAGAAAAAAAAAGGAAAAAACAACAAATTGTTGGTTTATTTTTTGGTGCCTGAATGTCTTTCTTTATAGCTGTCAGCACTTACCAAAACAGCACTTCAGTCAGTTTATATACACAAACGGGGTTTTTTTTATATTTTTGCGGACAGATCCACACATACTTATTGCCATAAATAACAACTTTTTTTGCATAGCATATGTGTACGTTAAAGTCTGCGTTTTGGTATGAAGTCATATTGTATATGGAAATTTATTCCGTTTTTATTTTGTAAATTTGCATGTGTGTATGTGTTGATAAACAATATACAATACACAGACAGATATTTGCCACTTTTCAATATACACTTCAGTAGCACCAAACTGTCCTCTAAGAAGCAATAGCTATGCATACTTTAGATACTGTTGTTTGAGTCAAAGAGGTATGATTACATATATAACATAATTGGTCATTACAACCCTTTAGTTAGGATTACGGACGGATTACGGAGTTTAATTTGTTAATTTTATACATAAATGGCGGGACCTACAATTTAAAGTCGACTCCGAACGTCAGATTTTTGAGAAGCCTTTCATGGCAATTTTTTATTTTACTCTCAGAGTTTTTGCCGGAAATCTGCTGATAAGAAATCGCCGAAGAAATAATTTTTTTATTTTATTTTGATGTCTAGCCTGGGGCTCGAACCCAGGCTTTACGTCTAATAAGCCAACACACTATCTACTAGACTACGGCGACTCCAAGAGGTATGATTGTGACCTTTAAAAAGTGGGAAAGAATTGGTAAGTCAGTGCACAAGATACGAGTTTTTTCACTTGCTTTTAAGTGTTAAATTTTGGTAGATTGTGTATTGTCTTATGCCTGTACGTCTTCTGTAACAGTACATCTTGATGTGCTTGTCATAACAACATAATAAAGATACACCCAAGTTCTTAGGGTATTTACATCATTTATATCGGATCGAAAGTGAAATACAACTCTCATGTATGATACGCTGACATAAAATATATCCGAATACTGAATGTAGCTGCAAATATAAATAAGTGTGAAGCAAAGGTAGAGTACAAAAAAACACCTGCACTCAGAAGCCATTGTACAACAGTATAAAAGACAGTTGTGTGAAGAGTGCAACAAAAATATTGTACTCTTCATGGAGTTACAACATGTATTTCTTTATTTACTCGCGGCAACCGAACATCTTCGTCACCGCCAGCATTGCCAGTATCTTTTTTAAACTTTTTATTTCTTGGGAAAAACCTTCTTTTAAACTACTTCTCTTTTCTACACTACTGGTATTCATATGGCAATACTGAAAATATAGCTTTAGTAGTAAAATATGCTCTTACAACACAAAGCATAATTCCGTTACTTCACAGGCAAACGAATGCTGTTGTATACATTGAATACATATTTCAGTGCACTCGTAAAATGAAGAGCAACACAAAAGGGTACACTACAGAATTGCATTCGGTGAAGGGTAAGCTAGCAGAATGTCTTGTGCACACCTCCACTTGATGGCTTATAAAAACTGGTGATGAGTTTTTTATAAAAACCTCATATAGCCAATTGTTGTTTCAGAAAAAGCAAGCATCGCTTACTCGCACGGGACTTAAGATCTTACGAAGAATTACTCCCTCCAACACAATCTATGCCGCAGCTATGGCACATAACAAGATCTATGATTCTGCTTAATTCTCTAAATCATAAAGTTTTTATTTAGTGTACATGAGTACTTTACTGTAGAAGACTTTCGTGCCTTCATACGACGAGTAGATATCATCTCCTTATTATACAAAATGTGGTAGTGGAAATTTGTTCACTTCAAGGTTAATGATTTTAGTGTTGGTGTGAAATTAGTTTACGAGGTAAGCGGATAGTGTCATGAAATTCTCATGTTGATAACACTTAAGTTAGAACCTAAGTCGATTTATTACTTACTTAACTTTTAGACTATTAAAATCTTTAGCCAGGACTAATCCTAGCTTTCCACCATACATGTTGTGTGTCTTAACTTTATCCATGATTGGTAAGACAAAAAAATTTCGAAATCTTTTCATGTCAATTTTAATTTACTCTTAAAGTTTTTGCCAGAAGATTGTTTAAAAGAAGCCATTAAAGAAATATTCTTACATATTTCGTGATAACTGACCTGTAGTTTGAACTACGACCTCCCGTTTGGGAATCCAATATGCCAACTACTAGTCTAAGGGCCATTATACAACTTACCGTTAAAGTTGGCGTTAGTTAAAGATACCTTTAGTTAAAGTGAACGGCAAAGTTACCTTTAACTTATTTTGGTTACTACAATTTACAGATAAAATAAAATTAACTTTTTCAAAAATATGGCAGTGCCGTAGCAAAATCGATAAAACTGCTCAATTAAAGAAGTTTGTTTTTAACACAGTGGTTGTTATCTCTCCGTTAAAATCCTCCCTTTAGTTAACGGTAAAATATAATAATGACCCTAAGACGATTTATTAGCAGAGATAAAGGCAAAGGCTACACAAATTCAAGTTGTTAAGTTATTAAAATTATTATGCTTCAGTACCCTCTAAATTATCCATCATCCATTTACTTTGGCCTTTGGGGATTCGGAAGTCAACCAAAGTTATTTTATTTAGGCCACGAATCATTTAAGAAAAGGTTGAACTCAATATATTTCTTTTCGCTACACCTAAACCCAGTAGAGAGAAGAAAGACCTGCAATTATCATGAGACCTGCTAAAGCAAACTAAAATGTATTAGAAAATGAAAACATTTCTAATACAGTCAAACCTCCTATAACGCGGTAAGTGCATACCGCATTATATGGAAACCGCTCTATAAGAAACCCGGATTTTGGGTACAAACCAGTCTAATTCGTAGCGAGTTCAATGGAAACTGTCTACCGCGTTGAATGGAAACCGCGCTATAAGAAGCACAGAATTAGTACAAATTATGTCATTCGTACCGCGTTATATGGAGACCAAGAAATATAAAAGGCAAGATAAATTATAAATTATTTTTCTTGAATTCAAGAGTTCATATAGGGATTGATAAATAAAAATTAAATAAAAACGAAACTTAAAGACTGGTTTCCAACAAAATTAAGAAAGACTTGTAAAATAATGTAGTTTCCATTGTTTTTTAAATTGAAAATCCGAATGATATTGTTTCGCACGGTACTGTGTCTCGGCTGAAAATAAAACTAATAGTAAACCCTCTTACAATATCTTGTTATATTATCTTGTTATTATCGTGCGAAAAGAACTTATGGGATGAAATTGAACCCAATCCGCGCTATAAGAGTACCGCGTTATAGGACGGCTGCCGTAATTTTAGCCTCGCGTTATATGGAAACCGTATTCTGAGGGTACCGCATTATAGGAGGGTTGACTATATATTAAAAAGTTAAAATGAAATAGTGGAGAGTTTAAAAAAATTTCTAGGCAACTATTGTTGTTATCTACTATACTCACAGAAAGTTTGTGCTTTTAGTGAATTTTGCTTATATTCTTAATTATTCAGGTAATACTATTAACTGAAGAGCTGAGTGCTTCCATTTCTTTATCATATTTCATGAGTCAAAAAAGGAAAATAAGATCTCCTCTGCTGTTAAAAACAATTCATTATTTTTATATGATAAGGTTGTTTTTTATTTTTGTTCTTGTTTATATTTTTGTATCTCATTGTGTCTTCTCCTTTCTAAACAAGTGGTTCGTGGCTGTTGGTGTTTTATGTGCCAAGTTGTCATGAGCATTTTATTAAGCATAATACGAAATGATGGGAATAAAAATATATACGATATTATTTATAATTATAAAGATAAATATTAATTACGTATTCACATCGTACACACACGGAATATTTACGAGTAGGAGAAAAAATATACAAAATTATCTCTACCAAGAGTGCATTATTATGTGTTATTTAGTACGTAAACAGCTTGGGGAATTAACACGCTTAAGTAATTGACTTTGAAATTTTAAAATTTCATTTCTTTGAAATGGAATATGATGTCGTCATAACGTATGGAATATGTCCTTAAATTTAAGCAATAAATAATCCACAGCAGGAACCTATAGCAAACCCGGCGAACTCCGTTTCACCACCAGATGGCATCGTTTTATGTAACATTTCGTTTGGTGATTAAAAGATGAAGAAACATTCCTTTTTTGTTTTATATATGAAAAGGAATAATTTTATTTTCATTTCACAACAGTAATGAATTCATTTCGATTACAAAAATGAAGTGTTATTTAGCTAAACTTCTCTAAGTAAATGAGAGTGAATCCAAAGTAAATACTGAATCGAAGCGTTATACTTGTTCGCAAATTATCGTGAACATGCAACGTATAACTGCTCATGTGAAAAACAATGATTTTCTAAATTTATCCCGCAAACACTAAGCGACTGGCCTTGCGACTTGTTAAATTGTCATGGCGAACGCAAGGCGAACTGGCTATTGCAATCGTTTGAAATCAAACGGAAGATCAGTCGGAATCATTGGTGTTCGAGGAATATATACATTTTCACCTGCGTACTTTCCGTTAATAATAGTTGCCTCAATCAAATTCGGCATAAGTCTTTTTCCCGAAAGTCGAGTACCGTTGCAAAGTTGCGGTGGATTCAAATTACGCAATATCATTATAACTGTACCAACTTTGAGTTGCAAGTTCTGTTCTGGAAATCCTAGTAACTCCCGAGAGTTCAAAAACTCCGTTGGATAATTTGCTACATCATCGGGATTTGTTATGGAATCAACGGATTTGTATGTCACCAAATCGCCAGCAATTTTTGATTCAATGGTTAAATTCAGTGCGTGTACATCATTATTCTTTGCGGCAAGAATTGTTCGTTGACTTAACCAAGCATAATTCTGATAATTCTCACTAATGTTTGGGAAAACATTTTCAATAAGAGCTAATTGAGAGTCTACTAATCGGCAAAATTCGTTGGTAAGAGTAATTAATCCAGATGTCGCATCAACTGGGACATTTCCGTTTCTAACAGTTAACAATTGTTTGGAAAATTGTGCAGCACTTTGATCATTTTAAAGTTGAACTCTCATATTAGTGGTTAGCGATAATGTTTTTACGTTATTTCATAAAGGTGATGCCTTCAGGCAAGCATTTAATTTATCTGCAGGCGTTCCACGGAGAATTACTGGCAACGTCTGCCTGAAATCGCCTGCCAACAATATCATCAAGCCGCCAAAGATGTTGTTATTTCCCCGAAGATCCTTCAGTGTGAAGTTAAGTGCTTCAAGTGATTTCTTATGTGCCATTGTGCACTCATTCGAGACAATGGGCTTGCATGCATCAACAATTTTCCCATTGCACAGGATCGGGAAATATTGCATGTTGGAGTATCAATTGTGTTTAAATTGAGTGGCAACTTAAGCGCAGAATGTGCAGTACGACCGCCATCTAGAAGAGTCGCCGCAATTCCAGATGATGCTAACGTCAAAGCTATGTTACATCTTGATCGAATAGTGGCCAAAATTAATGAAATGACAAATGACCGAGACCTTTTCAACGGATGCAAAACCGTGGAAAACGGTTCGTGCGTTCTGGAGTTTTAACGTCAGGAAGGAAAACCCGACTTATTTTTATATAGTAGATCACTAAGTATATCTGGATAGCTGAAAATGTTACACTGTGTTTACATTTCTCTTCAGAAAATAAATTGAGGAATTTACTTTGAAATAAATCAATCTGTTTTTAAAATTTTCTCAAGTTAGTTCATGAACATGAAAGTCGTTATAAGAGCTGTAGGCTGCCTTGAGGTTAAATCTAGGTTTCTGGGGAACCTGAAGCAATTAGAAAGGAAAAATAGTATAACCCTCTTCTATATCCAAGGTTAGAAGGAAATTTACGAGAGATGAAAAGGCAGATTTTTCACGATCCTTTTGTAGGGTCAAAATACATGTGAATTCACAGTCCCGAAAATCCCGAAAAATCTCGGGACAAGTTTTTAAATTTCAGGATTCGGGATTCACAAATTCGGGATTTCCCGATTGGCATCTCTAGTTGGTACTGAACTTTATTCTAAGATTTAGTCCTCTCTTATGTGTGCCTGATAGTTCTTATGTGGCTGACTCTATGAATCGCATAGAGGATTCGAAATATGCTGATGCGAAACTATGTTGTATTCACCTTATCCACCATATTTCTTTGGCGACTTTCTCTCAAGAGTTTTGTGATAAAAACATTGAGCATGAAAAATATTGACATCGTACTCGATCTTTAAACGGCCAATCAAGAATAAAATTAATACACAAAACATGGTTAATGTGTGATGCTAGTTTGTAATCCTGGCTGAAGGTTTGTAATGATTAATTATGCAATTAAATCAAGTTGCCAAAATGTTCACCATATCTATCTTATATGTGTATTAGAAAAGAACTTTTATATTAATTTAACAGTTTATTTAACAGAAAGTATTTTATTGAAATGTATTAAATTTTAATTGGAAAAAATTCTGATCGTGGTCACCATGCCACTATAAAGGCTTAAAAATGTTTGTCTCCAGCACTTTTTATATTTTTTTAATGTTCGCTTAGATAAATTTATAATTCTTCTGATGGAACAGAATACAAGCGGCTCTAATTTCCTAGAATAAAAAATTAAAAAACATAAAAATGAGTATCAGTTTATTGGATTTTAAATTAAAGGACATCCAAGTATTTTCTGCTTAATATGTGGCATGTATTGTATGTCCCTAGGAAATATTTTTCGATATAATTTTTGTGTGTACTGTAGACATATTTTTTAATATAAATTCGTGTGAAAATAAAACATTTTTTTTTTATGTGCAACTCTAAACGCTACAAAATATATTAATTTCAACAAACTATTAAAAGAAATATATTTTTTCATGTGTACGTACAAAGTCGCAATGAAATGCAAAATACCAGGACTAACCTAAGGCACTGCCAATATTATTTGCAGTTATTTTTCATGTTTCTGGTCATGGTCGAGTTTATTTCATTTTCATGTACATATGACTGCCTGATTCTAATAATTCACAACAAATTCAACAACTATGCTAACAGCAACAATAAAAAAAAAAAATAGCAATAAAGAGTGATATAGAGAGAGAACGAGAGAGAGTGAGAAAAAAACAGTGAAAAACTCTATTTAAATAACTTTTATTTCGATCTCAATTTCAGCATAAAATTTATGTGCTCGTAAATATACCTGTGACTTCTTCTTTTTTGTTCACTTTTTGTTGAACAAAATTTTTAAGCTCTACCAGCAATTTACGAGTATTTTGCATGGCAGTTTCTCTACAAGGGCGGGGAAGTGAGAGGTGAATAAATGGTGCACTGGTGCGTTTTAGTGCAAAAAGTTTTACGTTGCAAAAACGATTTTTGCGTTCATCATTTTTCAACATGCTTAAATAATTTTAATGAATATTCAGTTATTTCGACTAACACAACTACAACTACAGCAACAGTTACTGCACGTTATGTGTAGTAGTAGTAGCAGCTGAATGACATCATTGCCACGAAAGCCAACAATAACAATAACAACAACACCAACAATTTCATCACATTTAAACATAAACATTAACATATTCAGAGTCACCATCATCGTCAGCTTTAACAACATCGTCGTCATAGCCATCATTGGTGTTGGTTGTTGTTCTCATTATATGCTGTCATCATAATCATCATCATCATCATTATGCTGTGCATTGAACAAACAAATTGGGAACAGATATCATTCATGTATAGTTATGTGAATGCAACAAAATCGTCTTTATTCTAGACAAGGGTACATCATCTCCATCATCGTACAGACATCCATACACACATCATCATTCATACATCATACATACATACGCCATCATACATACATATTCATGAATTACGTGTTGTGACTCTTTACGAATAAAATGTTTGTAATTTTTTTCTTAAATTTTTCCGTAATAATGTGTGGTTTATGTAGTATATTACGGGTCTTTCAACAGAAACTTCCAAATTTGACTGTTGATAACAGGCAACTAAGTTGTGATTTATTCTGACTGTATTGCCGCATAAGCATGGATGGATAAAGCTTTCAACAACACATGCAAGTAATAAAATTGGTTGTGACAAAATGGGCGTTCTGTACTGGCAAGATACTGCGGGATTAGCCCTATTAACGATCATCATATTCATCCTGCCAAGAGGGCAAATCGTAATGTGGTGGAGATTGATTGATCATCTGAACTTCGACGAAACGGAAGATCAGCTACCAATAAAATCCATTGGACAGCTTTCCGGGCTACAACTTCTTCATTTACAGGCATACATATGTACATAATTGGTCATTGCAACCCTTCAGTCAGGATTATTGACCTACTTATACATGAGTTTAAAGTCGACTCCGAACGACAAATTTGTGAGAAACTTTTCATGCCAAGTTAATTTACTCTCAGAGATTTTGCCAGAAATCTGCTGAGAGGAAATCGCTGAAGAAATACCTTTTGTATTTTGTTTTGATGTCTGGTCTGGGGCTCGAACCCTGACTTTACGTCTAATAAGCCAACACAGTACCTACTAGACTACGGCGATCGTACACTCGTGTAAAATTCTTCCGACTGATGATGACTTTGGCGCAGTAGGCAATTCTAGATGATTGGTTACGTAAACAAACAAAATTGTAGAACATGGGACTATACCAATACACAAAAGATCTAAGTGCATCCAATGCATATCGGAAAAATCACTCTTTGGTGTAAATTTTAGGTTTGCTGCTTTACCCGCTCATATTTCTTAGGGAATGATGTTGGCAAAGATAAGTTGGTGATTGAAAAATTTTCTTGTCTTGAGCTGTATGATCGGGACACCAACGATAGGTGGTTTCAACTGAACTTAGCTATGTAGCGCACAATTCATGCCATATAGGATATTCTGCATGGGTGATTTAAAGACATGGTCATCTCACATTGAGGTGATGTAGAATGGTCTCCTATTTTGTGCGATTTGACTTCGTTAGACTTTTTCTGTTAGGGTTTTTCTTAAGGCACTGATGTACTTTAACAAGCAACAAATTACAGTGGCCCTCAAAGCCCACATAGTCCATGCCATCGATCAAATTGTAATATTAGCTAATTGCCTGTAAGGAATATTTCATAAGCAAATAAAAATAAAGTAAATAAAATAAAAAAATTATTAAATTCAGCATGATTTATGGATCTCGGCTACGATCCACCCAGAGAAACCGTGGCAGGCATTTAAACAATGTTATATTCAACTCATAGTGGCATCAAAAATTCTTTCAAATCAATGAAAAATTTCGAGAATATCTCGCACATACTTTGTCTCATTTCAATTTGAGAATAGTAATCGCTTAATGAAAGACCTGTTATATATGCTAGTTTATGCTAATGATAATAGTTTCCCTTCCTTTATTATAAAATTAAAAAAAATAATAATTTTAAGACCAAATATACAGTAAAAGTAAATGAAGTTGTTCATTATACAATGAAAAAAATTTGAAATTTTAATTTGGCTTTGATTCTGGCTCTGGTTGCTCTTCAAAGCAATCGTTAATTTAATAATTATTATTTTAAAATATAGTTTTACGATACAGAATAGTCATTTATATGTTAATTTAAAATGATGATATGCAACAAATTAAATAATTGTATATGCAATGCAAATTAATATGCAGAGTGGCTTAGTAAATTTGGTTACAGCAGGATACAGGGCCTATACAAAGTCAGTTCAAACTCAACAAAGTACACTCCGTATAATTATAGAAGTCATTACTGGACATTGCTTTGTGACAATTCAGTCTTGTTGTATTGGTCTTAGACACAATGCAATTCAGAATAGAGATGAGGAACAGGAAGAAGCTGTTGTCAAACTAAGGAATACAATTGTTACTTAATTGCCCAATACAACGATCTAGTCAGGATAGCAACCTATCGTGTGAGAAGTATGTGTTAATTTCGTAAATTAGTAGTCGACCCTACTCTGTCGACTCTGAAGGACAGATTTTGGGAAATTTTTAATTTTACTCTCGAAGTCAAATATGCTGAGAGAAAGTCGCCGGAGAAGGGTATTGTTTAATTAAATTTTATACGAGATGACACAGCCAGTAGTTGAACCAACGCCTCTCGTTTAAGAAGTTAGCACACTACCTAAGTAAATACAAGGTTTACTACTAGTAACCAGTTTAAGTTACTTTGTTGTAGTCCTCGTAATTCAAAAGCTAGTATATAGGCTTATTAGACGTGAGGTCATAGTACATATCTCAAGTCAAACATCTCCGGCAATATACGTTAAAAATATATTCTCGCCGACATCCTCTCAGCAAAAAAAACTCTGAGAGTAAAATATGTCATCCGGAATTGACTTTATGCTGTTGGTTAATGTACACAATACAAGTAGTGTGAGAGGATAGATCGTAAATCGAACGGAAGGTTTGTAATGACCAATTATGTAGCAGAAGCTCCGAATTGCTTCCAGGGATGAAGCAAATGGATAACTGAAATCACAACGGTCCTAGTGTGACTTCCTCAGATTATTTGACTAGATCTTCCTCATTAGCTTGTGTTTTACCCTTTGTTGCTAAAGAACTGTAGCAGCAATACTAAAGAAGTTCGTTAAAAATCGCGAGAAAGTCATGTGAAGGCTATATGGGCCAATTGTTACGTTTTTGACTTTTAAAATCATTTGAAATAGGAGGCCGCAGATTGAAAATAAAAATAAATTTATCTTCAGTTTTAATAGAATGCTTTATTGTTCGCATAATTCAGTGCGCCACAACAACAATTTGCTTTGTTTGCTATACTTCTTTACACTCTTCTGCGCAAATACTAACAATTCAATTATTCTGTTTACACACAACATATCTTTACACAATACTGACTGATTTTTTACTGTCTTTGATCTCTGCAAGTCATACTAAGATAAACCAAATGGATGATGTTTATATAAACTTATAGACACAGGAATCTGCAATAGAATATTGTTAACGAAATTTAAATACTAAATTTCAGAGTGTTGTATTGTTCTGTGCATCACTGTTAATGTAAAAATAAGAACAAAAAAAAAAGACATATTAACAGTATAAACTACTAGAAAATTTAAACAAAAAAAAAAAAAAATCATTTTTAGTAAATGATGCATTGGTTATGCACAACAACAACACACTATGCAAAACCATGCATAAATTGCAACAAAAAGGACGTAGAAGAAAAAAATGAAATAAAAAAACGCAAATATAATGGACAAATATTTTCAAAATCCACATACAAATCTATTTCACTTGCTAGCCATACACTCACGCTGTACAGGAATACTGGTTTGAGTGCTTTTAATACAAACTACTCAACTCGCAATCGCATACGATATTTACCATGTGCTGTGTTTGAATATCTGAATCATGATGGATTTATTATGAGTCCACAAGGTGCATAAGTATTTGGAAATAATTTTAAAAAAATTATTACAAAACTGAGAGAGAGAGAGAGAGAGAGAGAGAGAGAAAGAACAAAGTATAAGTGAATAAAAGAAATTGGCGGTAATGAAAAATATTTTTCAAATCATCATAATTAATCAAACCGATGATTATACACCCCCAATGATATGTGCGCTGTGATTGTACTGTGAGATGAAACGCAACGTAATTGTGTGGTGGCGGCCACTGTTGGTTTCATTAAATTGTAATACCAAAAGTATCGGATTTCTGTGTAAATGAGTAAAACGACCGTAAATTAAAGGTGGTTTTATTTATTCAATTTTTATGTGTAAACAGGTGTGGTATATTGTTGATTAAAAATGTGTGTATATGTGTGTGTTGTTCATGATTAAAGTGGGATTGTTGGAAGGAGAAGAAAGCAGAAAATAAAATCTTCTCCAGAGATGTTAATTTGGAATTGTAAGTAAAAAGAAATTTTTTTTGAATTCATCAAGAATTCAAATCATTACAGAGAAATACGTGGCTAGACGATTAAAACTTTTTTGGCCTACTTCTAAAGGGTGGGTTACATGAAAGTTTAAATTTAAAAATGCATTAAAGCTAACACGGTTTGAAATTTTGCAAAATTCGCTTAGAAATGGAATATTATATCATACATATGGTTTAAATGGCTGGCCTCACAATACCTCATTCGATCAATTTTTTTCGGATACTTTTCCCGTGTATGAGGCCGTGTCTCGGCAATGACATAACGTATGTTTGTCTTCAACTGCTCAATTGTCCGCATAAACACTTCTCTTTAACGGAACTTCACAGAAAATATTCCAACGGTGTCATATCGTTGCTTTTTGTTGGCCATTAAGCATTTGATGCAATAAATCGATTGTGGCATTAGAAGTGGAACAAGTTGCATCTCCCTGATGAAATCAAACCATGAAGTAAGGGTACCAAAAATCATTTATCATGACCGTAATGGTAGCGGTGATCTTATTTTCTAAGAAATATTGATCAATAATGCCTTCGCTTAGTAAGCGGAATCAAACAGTCACTCACAATGAGCGCATTGGCAGTCTGTAAGACTACGATGGACTACAGATACAAAGTTAACGCGAATGAGTTAAAGCTGGAGTCGGTAAAGAAATTGTAAACAACTGATAATGTTGTCGTCAGATGAAATTTTAAGCGGAAAGTGAAAGAAAATATTGTTACGAAAGTGGAAATGGTGTTGTTAACATAATAAACAAAAACTCCAAAAACAATACAATATACTTGATCATGCATAAAATGATAAACAAAAGCTCCAAAAATAAAACAGCACACTATTCATGTGATCAATGAATGAGTAAAATAAATATAGCAACAAAAATAAAGCGCTTGTTTACAAGATCGGTGAATAAACAAGAATAAGGGATAAAAGGCGTAAATAACCAACAACAAAATGAAGGGAATAAAGAAGTAAACAAGCAACAACAATGTGCAGTATAAAATAGCAGATAGACAGATAAACCAACAACAATTAATCTGCCTGGACGAATGTAAACAAGAAACAACAAAAATGAAAAGAGGTTGTTTCCATTATTATATTGTTCCCGAAGACCGTGTTCATCCTTAGAGGGCATCCATCCACACTAATGATCCAGTGATATAAAAGGCAAGACAAAGCGAGCAAGGAGAATTCAGAATTCAGAGTTTGAGTTGAATCAGTCGTGTGTGCAGACGGCACGTTTTATTCGGAGTTTGAATTAAGCCAGTCGTGTATAACGACATTACGTTGGTTGAAGTGATAAATCACTCGGTTGTGTGAAAACACGAGATCGAGCTGTAATTCGGTTAGACATGTGTGTAGACATGTTGTGTCTGAAGGAAGCAGTTGTTAGTGTTGTGCTTACAAAAATGTTGTAAGCGAAGAATAACTAACAAGTATTGTTATTTACAAAAAGGTTCTAAGCAGAGAATTATCACGAACAAACATACATTGAGAAAATTATCGTTGAATACGTGGAATAAGCTGGAACAGTGGCGCAAAAGCTGTGCAGATAATAAAGAATTGATAAAAATTAAACGCATACGTATTTATTTTTATTTTATTTGCAATCAACGAACTCATATTTTTAACGTTTTTAAAAGGTAAAAACGTAAAAATTTTTCTGTTTGCAACAGTTGTAAAAAATGAATTATTTTTACTTTTTTGACGTTAATAATGAAGTAGATTTGTGAACAATTTTTATATTCTGGTGTTTGAATTTTCAGTATTAAGTAAAGTTACGTTTTACTTTATTTTTCTATTGCTTTGTTGATGAAACAATTAAAAAAGAAATTTTTTTCCTGCTTTAAATTGGGCCAGTTTCTAAATTTCAGAATTAGTTTAAAAAGTCGAACAATACTCGAAAATAGTTTGCAACATTTAATGATATACATACATATCTACGGTGAACATATCTGGGACAAAAAATATGCAACGCATTGGTTAAAAAAGTTCTGAACGGTACCCTAGTACCCACTAGAAATTAGCCAAGAATTGTGGTTTTCGTACTTAAAGGTAAGAATACCACGTAAAGTTTTAAATTTAAAAATAAATTTTATAAAATTTAAAATTATAAATTATATAAAATAATAAATTTTGTCATATTAGTTTGTAAATTTAGAATTAATCGCATACTTTCTATTTAATTAAATTTGTAATGTATTACTCATACGCATCAGGTTACCTAGCTTTGAATAGTTACTCTGAAAAGTATGCAATAAAAAATCTATGATTTTGTCATGTATGAAACTAATAGAATTAGATATCACTCATACGTCACATATGTATGTACTTGACTTGAATATGATGGTTATATGGGTGGGTGGGCCATTCCAAAGCCTAAATTTAAAAATGCAATCAAAATCAAAAAAGAATTCATAGTTTGTCAAATTTATTTTTTTGTTATGGAGTACAATAGCTCCGGCTAGAAATGGAATATAATTTCATGCATTTTGCTGCTGCGGCTGGCCTTATAGAACCTCATTGAATCGGAATAATTTTCTTACATTTTATTGAGTGTATGGGGGAACGTTGTTCTTCAAATGCTCAATTGTCTCTATTTCGTACACATAACAGAGTGCCACAGAAAATAGTGCAACAATCGCAGTTTCTTGGCAACCAATTGACATCACCATTTCGGTTAATTAATCCGCCATTAAACGTTTGATGCAAAAAATCGATCCTGTTGAAACCAAACATTGTTCACATTGGAAATCGTCTACGGTTAAAGATCAAATTATATATGCCTAGACATAAGTTTTGCCAAATTAGAAATAACCGATGGTTCCAATTTAAAGTGTCTCAGCCGATATTAGTTAGGGGAGATAGTTTATGATTAAAGATCAAAATGTATACATAACATTAGTGTATAAAAAATAATTTCCAAATCCGTTGGAAGTTTAATTTTCCTCTCTTATTATAATTAAAAAAGAAGCTCATACCATTATTAGTATTTTAAATGCTAATTATGACATCATTTAACATGTCATATTAAACATTTATTATAAATTTAAAAGTTTCTCTTTGTTTTGTTAATACAAACATGATAAATACACCTCACAAATGTTTATTGAAGCATTCATAATTTTTTTTTGTTTTCAAACTGAATGAACTTTCAGGAGATTAATTAAAATAAACAAACCAAACATTTTAATCTCAATTTTGGGACTTAAACCGTAAAAATTCAACTTTTTATTGTAAAATACTTGAAACTATAAATGAAAGTTTATCCTTTTATCACATTTCCCCAAAATGGCTTTAATGATAATAAGTTCTGGACCTTTTTCAACTGCTTTATGGTTTTTTAAGGCCCATATCAAATGACATGACATTTTTGCTGTTTTTCTCCCAAACACCTTAACAATTGTCTTAAAAATTTACATTTAACAATGAAAAGCATTTTGATGGATGTTTGGAAAATATTTCGTTTATTTTGATGGCTTTTAAATACCCTTTTCAAACAAGATAAAGTGACTTCATTAACGAACGAAAATATATATTTGAAAAGGATTTACAGAAACAACCAAAGCAGTGTAAAAGTTCTATGAATTAGGTTGTTTGCTAATGGAAGATTTCCGTGTAGTTTAATTGTGTAAAGCCTTGACACGTGATTTTGACATATGCTCGTGGCTGAACTTTATCTAAAGTAGATGCCAGGGTCACCGGTAGTCTAGTAGGTAGTGTGTTGGTTTACTATATGTGCAGCCTGGGGTAAAACTCCAGTTTAGATATATCCAGTAAAACGAAACATTAAAGAATATTTTTTTGGAGATTTTCTCTCAGCAGATTTTTGGCAAAAACTTTGAGATTAAATAAAACTTCTACTGATGGATGAAATGAACACACACAACATGTGAGACACAACCCAAGACTAAGGGGTTGTAATGACCAATTACAGGATGCAAGATAAGATTTTGTGTCAGTTGAATAAAATTTCTCATAATTTTCGTTCGTTTTTGATACTTGTTGCTAAACTATATAAACATTATACCAGGAAGGTTTTCTAACATATCTGGGTTGACAACATTACTTATTTACTTAATTGAAACCATCACCAACTCTCACTGCACTGAAGGTCTTAGGTAGGACTCGAATACTCAATCAATCTCTAGGCAGTTGCATCGTTGGGTAATAGCGCCCACGCTTCTGCGATAGAAGAAAGCAGGGGAACATGATCGAGGGAGGTCTTGCCAACTGAAACCCTAGTAGCTCTTGTTGGCAGAATGATTCTGAGCTTTATCTTCAGAAAAAAGTGAATTTTGCTGGTAGAGGCACAGTCAAGATTAACAAATTCGCCGACTAACTTTAAAGGTGTAGTTCTCGCCCGTAATCTGGTAGTTAAAGCCTTCGCATTTCTCGTTTGCTATACCCAACGATGTCAATATTGTCATCTTACGAAAGCAAGGGGACACTTTTTGTGGCAAATAGTACAATTACGATGCGCTCATGGCGAAGTAGAAGAGATCAGGTGACAAGGCATCGTCTCGTCTGAAGCCTAGCACAGGATTATAAGATTAGGAGTAATATCTAATCCTTTAATGGACAATTGGTGTATTCAGTTAGATTTAAGACCATACTTCTCATACCATTTATGTTGTGTGTATTTATTTTATACGTGGGAGACGTGATGTACACTTTAAAGTGGACTCTGAACGACAGATTCTTCAGAAACATTTCATAGCCTTTTTGTTTTCAAAGATTTTATCCGAAATCTGGTAAAAGGAAGTTGCTGAAGAATATAAGGGATTATTCCTTTATTGTTGGCGTATTTCGTGGGGTATCCGTTTTTCAGAACAGGGTGAAGGATGCTCAGGTTCAAGTCGTAAAGGATATTTTCCTCGAGTCTTAATTTGTAGATAAATTGGTGCCTGCCATCTCATTATCTATGGTCGTAAACTATTCAGCAAGCCTATGTTTTACTGTACTTGAGTTGGATAATCGGGAACACTAAGGTTCTTACAGTTTGGAATATTTTCCTTAAGCCATATTTTGTAGATAAGCATGCACTCTTGCCACTTCTTATTTCCAATCGTTAGGACCTAGTGTTTTATTGTGCTTGAATGGCATAATAGTGAGTTTGGTCGCTTCGTATCTAGGCGGCGAAATATCCACGTCATCATTATTGATTGGATTTTGTGCATCATCGTCAAAATTAGTATCACCATACCACGAGACCCTGTTTTCTTACTGTTGTTTCCTTAACCTTTGCACCCTGTACGATTCTGTAACTTAGTTTTCGCATAGTGCTCTTAAATTTTTAAATGAAACCAATAAAATTTTTATAAAATATTCCCTTGAAACTATTTTAATATGCAGCCAATCTCAGTGCAATTTAATGACTTTTGAATTTCGTTGACAAACGTAATTTAACTAAACGTGAAGAGAAGTGAAGTGCAGAAGAAATGCAGAGTTTCTATCACACTTTTGGAAAATAAGTTTTATTTAAATTACATTATCCATGGATTTGTTGTAGACGACAAGGAATAACTTCAGAATGCTAAAGTCAATCAAATGGTACAACAACAACAACAAAAAAGACATATTTTAATACAACAACAACAATAATAATAATGTTTACATACATATATTTACATATTGAATGCTAAGGATTTGAAATATTAAATAAAAACGAATTTATATTTGCACGACTAAGCACACACAACACTCCACCAGGCACTTTTCAATAACTGAATAGGGTGGAGGAGCTATAGATTGAATGAACGTTTGAATGAATGAATGAATGAATGGAATCTTTAGTTTGAACAGCTGACGCTAATACGACAACTAACATTTTAATACAAACGTTACCATTGCTGTTCCTGATGCTGCTTCCATGCTGCTGTTGTTATACTAAAAGCTTTTGCTGAAATGCTTACACTTAGATGGCGACAAAAATCGGGAGAACATATTTAAGGAAGTGAAATGCGCCAATGAATTGAATACTAAAGTATCTTGAAGAGAATTAAAGAAAGGAAAAATAAAATTACAATAACAACAACAATAACAATAACAAACAACAAACACTAGTGCTCAGTATGCATTCAAACGATGATGATGACTAGAATTGAATGTTTGCTTGAGAGCTCGTTTGAAGCACATGACACATAAAAATCGTAAAACTGTAAATAACATTGGCACACAAACGCTGTCACAAAAACAAAACAACAAAAAAATAAAAAAAAAAATTCTGAAAAACATGCAGCAGGTGCAAAATTCTTGCGACTTTAATTTCTTCCTTTTCTCCCCTACCTTAAAGTCATTCATTCTATACCCAAATGCATCGATATTTCGATATTGTGTGTCAAAAAGTACAGCAAAAAATACTTACACATATCACCCCCCCAAACCAAACGCTAGAGTCAGGGTGGTTTGTTTATTCTCCTTTTTTTACACTCTTTTTGATGTCAATTTGGCCATAAATATTTATGGGTTAGTTTTCCCCAAACTTCTTTCTTTCAGTTAGTCAGCATCAAAAAGAAGTCTTCGACTTTGTATGAAGGCTTTCAAAAAAAATTTTTTTTTGTTTGGAGCTGGCAGTATGTGGTTTTTACCATCATGATTCTGTCACAGCCTTATTGCAAGTGGCCGGGAAATAAAACAAGTAACAGATTTTCTGTTTGACAACTTTTACGTGAGGGCTCTTTAAACATCAAATAAAACGCGGTGTAATAAAATACCTAGAATAAAATACATCGGCAAAAGGGCATCTGTAATGCAGGGAGCACTGGCGAGGATAATGCCTAATATTGGAGGATCAGCTCTATTCAAGAGAAGGATACGCTTGTCCCATACGGTCCCATATGGCGCTCTCTGTGGGGACGACAAGGAGAATACTGTCCTCAGTGTATCGTCTAAGCGTAATTAGACGGATAAGTGGCTTCAGGACAGTGTCTGATGAAGCGGCATTGGTATCGGCAAAGGCAATGCCAATAGATACATATTAGACGATGAGTTGAGGCGGATATACTTTCGCCGTCTGGATTATCCAGGACGGACAGCGGATATAAAAGCGGAGGAAAGAAAAACTTCCATTCACAAATGACAGTCACCTATGTCACCAATGGACATTTCACCTTGTCCCTTCTATAACCCTTTGTATGGAGCACAAATATTGCGAGCTGAATTACTACGTGACCTAGTTTCTAACTGGTCATGGATGTTTTAGGAAGTACCGGCACGGATTTGGGAACAAGACTTACCCTATATGCTCAAACTTTGTAGATGAAGAGAAAATAAGGAGCATATTCTAACATGACTAAATTAGAACCAAACTGGCTCATGGAGGAGCCAATACAGCCAGAAAATGGCCGAAGTTGTGATGGTACTCCGAAGGTTGGAGGAACAAAGACGAAATTTGAGATAACGTAATAATGCTTTTGAGTGGGCACCAGTAATGGCGAATCGTGCATGCTTTTGTCGGAAAAAAAGATTTACCACCTCCAGCACAAGGTAAAAAAAAACTTAGAATAGCTTAAATAGGCAAGACTAATGAATGATTTTCAATTGTATTCGCTGAACAGAAAATAATCAAAGTATTTTGTGAACGTTTCAATAGATAGATACATACGTTCAGGGTAGATTGAGAAGGCACCTTAGTTACTTACTTAACTGGTCACCACAAGCCTTTAGTCTGGATTACAACCTACATTCTCATACTACCTATGTTGAGAGTGTCAACCTACAGTTTAACGTCTACTTCGAATTGCAGATTTTTGAGAAGCCTCTCTTGGCAATTTTATTTGCTCTTAGACCTATTTCCAGAAGACTACTGGGAGAACCAAAAGTCTTAGCAATCCAATATATTTTAGCAATTTCATGAATTTTAGCCAAAAGTTTGAAAAAAATTTATAGTTTATATATGTTGAGAGTGTCAGTTCTATCTATGAGTAGCAAACCTTTAGTTTAACGTCTACTTCGAATTGCAGATTTTTGAGAAGCCTCTCTTGGCAATTTTATTTCCTCTTAGACCTATTACCAGAAGGCTACTGGGAGAAGGTCGTCGTAAGAAACACATTAGACAGCAAAAGTCTTAGCAATAAAATATATTTTAGCAATTTCATGAATTTCCAAATCCAAAGGCATAATATATCAAAATGTTATCCCTTGTATTTAGTAGAATATCCCATAAAGTCAAGCACTCTATTTAACCAATTTGGAATTGAATGTGCAAATTTTGTTTAGTGTTTTCTGGTGGCAACACTATCAGAAAAGTTTTTCGGTTGACTTTTATTTGAGATTTGCGATTACGTAACCGTGCTGTCAAATAATTTCCTAAATGCTCTCCTGAAGTCATATCAGGATTTTGTGCAAGAGTATTAAGTCTTTTGCTGTCCACTGTATATTTTTTATTTCTTTTTTCGAGATGTCTTAGCAGGAGTTTTAACCATAAGCACCCATCTAACCAAGTCAACACGCTACCTATTAGACTATGGCGATGTAATTTCGCTATAAACTGTACTTTATCTTACTCTGCGGTACACTATATACCGTCCTGTTTGGGATCTCCACGAACTTTCTGGCGTTTGATTTCGCACTTTGCCAACTCTATAAGCAGTCGTTTATAAGAACGGATTTCAGGTTGATATGAAAATCTTGGTCATTACCTCCAATTCAGACCTTACCATCACTTGACCTACATTTACGTGGGTCAATTTCATTGCGTGTATCACACACCATAAGCTCGAATTTTGTTTTAGAAATGCTGCCATCCACACACAAGCAAGAAATGCTTGGGTTTTGGTTCTCAATTATTTTTTTTTTTTGACACTGCTTTACATAAACACCAACAATTATTAGATACTTTTTCGACAGATCTTTATATCAGAGCACTTCAATCCACGCGTCTTCACACAAGACTGACAGAATTTAGTTTTTTGCTTTTTATATCGCAAGGTAAACAGTCAGAAAGAAGAATGTTCTTGAATGCTCAAAATCTCTATAAACGTAAACATGTTGTTTGCTAGGATTACCAGCCTGGCTGGACTTGGCTGGATTGTCCAGCTTTTTTGATGCTTGTCCAGTTTCAAGCTAACATTTAATTTGTCCAGCTAAATAGAAATAACAATAACTTGGGCAATAATTTTCTTTGTCAAATCATGTTTTATTGTACATGAAAATAATAAAAATAATTTGCAGAATATCTTGAAATGGATATTGATGAAGAAGCTGGTCCATCAAAACTTTCTGCGATAGATGCAAAGAGTTTGCAAAATATACTAATTGGATAAGAAACACGGCAAACAGATATTATAAACAAATATGAAGGCAATATTTCTCAGTATTTTTTTATGTCCAGCTTTTTTTTGTTTTGTCCAGCTTTTTGCAAATCAGAATCTGGCAACTCTATTGTTTACATTATTATTGTTGGTGCATTTTGTTTACGATAATTTTTGAAGCGTTGTTGTTGGATATTTGTTTACTTGTTTATCCCTTTTTTTATCATACAAACAAGTTCATTGTTTTTGTTTTTGTAGTTTTTGTTTACAATTTAAACAATGTGAAAGTAAAATAAAGCTTGTCACCATAAATTTCCATCCTAATGTTGTCCTACCGGTCGCTATTATTGTAGACGAAATAACCGAGAATGATATTCTGATATTCTATACCTCACTTCCTTGATTTATTCTCTTATAAAAGTAAGATATGAATATTAATTGATGTCTTTATTTAGTTTCTTCATCTTTTTTTATTATTTTCTTAAGTTGTTCTCAGTTTCGTTATATCAAGCTCCATAGTAACAGCGTTTCCTTCTAATATTACTTACAGAACTTCTTGCTGTTTTTTTTTTTTTTTTGAAATTTAATTTAATTCGGAATTTGAATTTTAGTTACTGCTATATATACTATGTTGCCTTATATATTTCAACTAAATGGTGCATATTATTTTATTGAATCGTTGTTTGCCGCTTTTGTTCTTGTTATTATGTTGTTATTTAAGCATTATTACCCCCCAAATGCTAATTTTATTTGTTATTTCCTTTAATACTATTCCTTAGTTAAAAACAGAGCAACGCAAACAATTGATTGCTGTAATAGTGTGCGAAATTTTAAAGGATTTTGTTGTCTTTTGTATTGAAAAATATGCTATAATACTCGCATTATTCCTATGTAGCACATGGAGTGAACAAACTAAGGCACCAATGAGTTTCTTGGGCATTGAAATAGAAAGAAGTGTTATCTTTATATCATAAGTTGGATATTGAATCTAAAGAATATCATTAAAATATTGTCCCCTTGAAGGAGGTAAGCCACAATAGCTTGTGAAAATTCGGTCTTTAAAAACTTGGATATTTTTTCATTGCTAACCTGACTCAAACGAAATTTACAAAGACACTATGAAAATATCAATGAACAGCAGCATCAGAAGATAAACAACACATGTACTTATGGCGTCAGACATATAAACCATTAAATGAGATCATACATCCGGTCTCTTAACTTCTTCGCAGTAGACGTGGGATGCTAATTTTGTACAAACTTCGTCAGAATCGCTCAAAAGGTAAGTCCCTCCACCATAACGCCCAGTAGCTGAATTGAACAGCCTCCTATAACGCGATACTCTTGTAGCGTGGTTTGCGTTCAATTTCATTCCATAAGTCTCTTCCGCACAGCCTATGAATGAATAGTAACTAGATATTGTAAGAGGGTTTAATATAAGTTTTATTTTCGACGCAAAAGCTTTTCGAGATACAGTACCGTGCAAAGCAATAGCAGCTGGATTTCCAATTTAAAAAAACAATGAATGAAGATCAACCAAGTGGGGATAAATATTAAAAAAATACATTATTTTACAAATCTTTCTTAATTTTGTTGGAAACCACTCTTTTAGTTTAGTTTTTATTTCATTTTTTTTATCAATCCTTATATGAACTTTTAAATTCAATAAAAATAATTTATAAGTTATCTTGTCTTTTGTATTTCTTGGTCTGCATATAACGCGGTACGGATGATATGATTTGTAGTAATTCTGTGTTTCTTATAGCGCGGTTTCCATAGAACGCGCTACGAATTAGCTTGGCTTGTACCTGAAATCTGAGTTTCTTATAGCGCACTTTCCATATAACGCGCTACGCACTCACCACATTATAGGAGGGTTAACTGTATATGTTTTGTTTGATTTCCATCAGAGGAAGTACAAAAATTTGGGTATTGATTTACGACAGCCATACAACTTAGGCCACTCTAAATACCTTAAATGCGACGGATCTTAGCTGAAAATCAATGTTTCTTCATGATAAATATTCGAGTGAATGCTGATACGGCATACATGAGCTGTGATCAATTATGCTAACAAGCAATTTGGCTTGGCAATGGCAATGAAAATAATTTTCTTCTGATAAGCTGCCTGCTATCTCTACTCTAACAGACAGGAAGATGCCGTAGTCTAGTAGGTAATGTGTTGGCTTATTAGATGTAAAGCCAGGATTCGACCCCCAGGCCAGACATCAAAACAAAATACAAAAAGTATTGTTTCGGCAATTTCATCTTAGCAGATTTCTGGCAAAAACTCTGAGAGTAAATAAAATTGCCACGAAAAAGCTTCTTAAAAATCTATCGTTCAGAATCAACGTTAAACTGTAGATTCCGGAAATCATATATAAAATTAACAAACACACAACATTAGTGGTGTAAGAAGCTTGGTCGTAATCATGTCTAAAAGGGTTATGTATATTCGCTAGCCTTTGCTGATTGCTTTCTCCTCCATGTTCCACTTCTTCTTGAAAGAAGAAGTACATGCCTTGGGTTTTTGCGGCCATGGTTAGAAACACCATATTTAGAGTATTAGAACACAATATTTTTCACGATTTTGTCTTAATTTGGGTATTAGAAACATCCTGGTGACGTATTGTTTGAAGCGATAAAGGCCACACTTGTAAAAACATATTTCGATTAGGAATTGTATTGGACTTGTACTTGTTCTTAAATTATAGCATCATCTACCGATAAAACGATTTTCTTTTTTCATCTTAGGGCCTTTGGGATTTCGTCCATAGGAAGGAAGTGTGGGAGCTTGAAACTGCAGATTATAAATCGTAATCGATTTTTTGGATGTCTTGTACCAGACGATTTAACTTCGTTGTTTCAATGGAGTCCATATTTGTGGGAATAATTTATGTCGCAATACCAGGCGATTTACAGAATAGGATGTGATATCCACTTCATTCGTTTAAGAATCTCATACATATTAAAAAGTCTTTATTTTCTAGGATTTCTATTCCATATTATTGAAATACAAGGTTACTTTACGGTAATAGATTGTTAGGTTTCCCTTATAGTGGCTTTCAATATAAACAAAGCATCTGGCCATTGTAGAAGACATTAGTTAAAGCTTCTCTGTCCACATGTATACGTATCTAGTAAGAAATCGCAGTTAAGTTGAACTCAGGCAAAATGTTCGGTTCTGATTATTTCTAGTTATAGAGGTACTTGATTTATGTCATACATGAAATATACATGCCATTACATAAAAATTATAGTTTGACTACACCCTGTACCACAGCGATAGATTTAAGAAAGTGGAACTATGTTGATTTCATTCATATTACATATTCGCAACAAGACATATTCAAATAACCTGGACTATGGTGCGTATGATTTATATAAACTTTTATATAAAAACTACTCATACGCCCTAGTTTACACCTCTAACCTTGAATACTCTTAGTATGCTTCGTAATAATTTTTTCATTGTGAATATTGAACTCCTCTGCTTGCTGAGAGCGGCTATAATTCATCCCCCTCTGATTATTGTTTCTGTTTAAAGACATTTTCGACAGCATGCTGTTCAATGTTCTCCAATAAATATTTTTTTGTCTTTTGTTTTTATATTTTCGAAATCTGTTCTCTTAAGCATTCTACATGCAACCTAAAATAGCTTTAAAGAACATGTTGTAGCCCCATTATAAGGGATTATTTCACATAAAAAAAAAAAAATCTACAGCATAACAGAGACAAAACCAACAACAACAACGACAATATGAATGTTTATAGAGATTGTAAAAGATAAAATGATTATAAGAATTACAAGTGTTTAGCATGGCATTCCATTTTGCTAAATGAAGCACAACAAATTCAAAATAAATACCGAAGAGTATTGCTTATACCCAGTAAAGAGCGTTTTTGTTTTCTGTATTAAGAAAATTGAAAGGCATTTATGGAAAAAGGCGTAACCATAATATTTATTAAGAGTTTTAAATTTAAAAACCAAAAATTGTTTCGAACTAGCAAAAACTCAAGAGAATTAAGAGGTTAATGGACTAAAACCTTAAAGTGATGGCAAGTGTTCTTTGTCTTACAATACAACACTAATATGCTTGTTACTGTTGATTTTGGGATAGGGTTCAGTTTATTTAAAGTACAAAACAAAATACTTTTTCCCCTTCCATTCCCAAATATAAAAAGAGAATGGCATTATAAAGTGTTTTATTAAATTGCATGCGCTAAAGTGCTATTTTATAACAGGCGGATAAGGATTATTGTAGAAGCCTTACAAAGATTAGAGAATGCCACTTATTTTCAAAATTTCAAAAATCGAATCTTAGAAGGATAAACAGACAAGAGTTTCAGTTCCACACTAGAAGAATAGATTATTTAAGCTGCCATCAATAACGGTGGTATAACGATCTTCATGGATGACTTAAAAATGGAATATGGAACTAGATAAACTGGCGGTGAACGGGTCATACAGACCAGCCCTGCATATTTCAAGCACATATTTTTGCTATTGAATAAGCTGCACGATCTTCATAGGTGACTTAAAAATGGAATATGGAACTAGATAAACTGGCGGTGAACGGGTCCTACAGACCAGGCGAACATATTTCAAGCAGAGATTTTTGCTATTGAGTGACCTGCAAGCATAGTTGAATCCGGAGACATACCTCCTTCGAACTTAATTCTATGTGTGGATAGTAAAGGAGCAAAAAGCACTGCGTTCCCATTTTGTGAAATCAAAGAGCGTCAGGAGTTGCATGAATTTTTGCCACCGACTGCATCGACACAACACCCGCCTCTACCGCATTTCGGGTGCTGTGGCATAAACGAAAACGAAAAGAGGAAGAGACGTTTTCGTTCGTGAGCAGTCCGAATTTCAAAACTTCTATATTCAGCAGTGGACAGTGGGTGAGCTAGGGAACTATTTGAATGGGAATGGTTCACACTCGAACAGGCATTCTTTCAGAATACTGTGCATAGGTCTCCTCCATCAGGAATACTGCAGAAGCAACACCTTTTAGGCAAGTAAACTGCACATCAGAATAGACGTCATTGGTTTTTGGGTGACAGAACGTTTGAAGTTCTGAGCATAGTGAAGAGAACTGGCCAGTTTCATCCGTGACAAGCGGGTGACACAATAAGCCATATAACCCACCTGCTACCTAACCAAACTTAGAGGATACGGTTTGCTACAGATGCCTTAGCTGGAGTTTTAACCACGAGCACCCATCTAACCAAGTTAACACGCTGCCTATTAGACTATGCCGATCTAATTTCGCTATAAACTGTACTTTATCTTACACTGCGGTACACTATGTACGTCCTGTTTGTCATGTAAATGAATTTTCTGGCGTTTGATTTCGCACAGTCGTTTATAAGAACGGATTTCATGTTGATGTGAAAACCTTTGTCTTTACCTGCAATTCAGACCTCACCGTCATTAGAACTACATTTACGTGGGCCAAATTCATTGCGTATATCACACACCATAAGCTCGAACCCTTTAATTTTGTTTTAGAAATGCTGCCATCCACACACAAGCAAGAAATGCTTGAAATTCTTTGCGTAAACACCAACAATCTGTATATTCTAGCTCTTCAATCCACGCGTCTTCACACAGGACTGACTGAATTTTTTTTTTGCTTTTTTTGCAAGGTAAACAGACTCAAAAATGCTCTGGGATCTCTATAAATGTGAACATGTTCTTTACATTATAATTGATTCAGTATTTTGGTCATATCAGCCACCTGCTACCTAACCTAACTTCGACGATACGGTTTGCTACAGAAGATACCTCAATATTGATTAGCTTACGATAACCTTGCTGAATTTTCAATATCCCTCGCTATCGCAAAACAAAACTAAATTCCTAATATACAAGAGAAAGCACTTTAATTTTCACTTTTCATTTTTACCGAAATTAAAAACAATTTTCAATTTTATTCTGTAACGTTATGTCTGTGTTTCCATTCGTTTAGTTTTTCATTTAAAATTTTCCTTTTTTTTGTCTGAGTTTTGTTTTGTTTGTTTTTTGCTTTTTCTGTTCTTTATATTGGCAATGAATTATTAATTTGTATAACAGCCACAGAAGCGTGAATGGTAAACACGGATTTTGTTTTCGAAAATAAAATTTATCTTCGAGCAGAATCTATATGTAGTTCATGAGTGTTAATTTAGTTGAATACGTTCATTTTGTTTTTTTTTTTTGTTTTTTTCTCATCTGTTTTTCATTTAATTTGAGTTTGTACGCTTAAGTGTTAAGCTAACAAGTCTGTAGAAAAAAAATTTCTATTTAAAAAGTACTTAAAAAATACCACGAGTAAGTGAATATTTTAAATTTGACCTTTACATTGTATATTCATTAGGTATATAAAATGAAAAAAAAAGAAAATAATGCAATGAAATTAATTTATTGTTGCCTAAAAGGAAACCAATATTATGAAACATTTTTTAATGAAATTGTGGTAAAAGTTGAAAGAAAAAATGTAAAACCTTCTCAGAATTCAATTAATAATTACATATTTCCTTCTAAGGACAAGCATTATAAAATTAATTCATTTCATCAGACTTAAGCAAGAAGTAAGAGTAAAAATTTGACTAAATATTAGCTAAAAAATTAAATAATTTTATCAGTTAATACTACTGCGACTTACTCCGAATGCCTATGCCAAGATTTATTGGGATAGACAATCTTGAGATAGTAAATCTTGAGAAGTTTTTATGTATTCGTTGTTATAAATGGAACACGGGTCTTTCATACTTGCTATATACTTTTTCACATAAGGGAAAACGTAGTTTGTTTTACTCTCTTCAAATTCTAAATAGAATAGACACTAGATTATCTAACATGCTTGAATGATTTGCATGGCCTTCTCTCACTTCAACAAGTGACAAACAGTTTCCTGGAGAGTTTATAACAACTTTCGTATTTCAATTGGATCTGCCATTACCAGCAAAATTGATGTTATTTTAGAGATCAAGGGTATAGTCTCTCTTGCCAACAGACGCTACTATGGTCTCGATAGGCAAATGAGCAACTGAGACCTCTCTTGTACGACAGTATTAATACTCACAAGTCCCTCATTTTCCCCGCGGATATTCATGGCTCCGAAATATGGACGCTATTGATCACCGATGTAGGAGCCTTAAGAAAAAAACTCGTACGTAGGATTCTCGAACCAGCTGACGATAATTTCTGCATCTCAACCCAAATGGGGGTCGCCGTGGTCTAGTAAGTAGTGTGCTGGCTTATTAGACGTAAAGCCAGGGTTCGTGTCCCAGCCTAGACAGCAAAAATAAAAAATACAAAAAGTATTTTCTTCTCTTTCTCTTCTTGTTTCTTAACAATCTGTCGTTCGTAGTCGACTTTAAACTGTAGATCCCGCCACTTCTGCATAAAATTAACACATACAACATAAATGGTGTGAGAAACTGCGGGCTTCTTGGGGACGATTGCTGTAGACTGTCTAATGGTGCAGGTATAGCACTGGCCATTTAATAGTCACCAGCAGCAACTCTTTTCCTTACCGTTCGTATTTTGAGTAGGGGTCATCCTGTAAGGGCTGGTTTTATAAAACAAAATCGTCATTTTGACGATTTTGAGCTCCAAAAATGTGATTTTGACGACGTGATAATTTATGCCCTTATTTTAACGATTTTTAGCTTCTAATATTAGCATCGGGAAAACAAAGGCAGGTGCCATTATTTTTTTTTTTTTTTTTTCATACAGCTAACACTCAGTGGTTGGCACTATTTTTGGAACTTGGAAAATATATTATTGGAATGAGGAAAGAGGGAGCAGTGTTTATGGAGACTAGCTTTGAATATTTTTATACCATAAGTAACAGGAAAGATCTCTGAAAGAAGGCAGTTCCACATACGAATAGTCCGTCTGACAAACGAATTTTGTCTGTAATGCAGTGAGCTATACACTATCCAATCGACCACTTACGGATGTGCTGACCGATACAGATGAGTGTTACCTAGGAATACATGATTTTCATAAACACAAATCCTCTTATTTTGCTAGAGCAATATCCAATAGAGCAGTGACACAAGCCACATTGCAATGATGCTACAATGAATCAATGGAGTTGGAACAATATCGTGATTAACAACATCACCTGTATATGATCGAGAAGCCTCAACATAGGCTTTAAGGGCCTACCCTTACATCATAGTTGTATATCATTTTCGGTCGGTTATAAATCGTGTAATTTCGATAAATAGATCAGATGAAGTGAAGTATCTATTCCAACGTCTTAAAAAACTAAGACACTGAAAGATGTGTCAGTTCTAGCGACCATCACTTTCTAATATTTACTCTCTCTAAAATTTACACCACACTTGGGTATATTATTGTTGTTTAACATTACCTTTATATGTTTTTGTTTTCTCACTAATTTTTTACGAACGTCTTTGGCGATTTTGACGTTTTTTTTCTCAAATATTTGACGATTTTGATGCTTCGTTTAGATGGCAGTTAGGGCTGTATATGGTCTTCAACTACATGTATATTTACCGCTAAGCACTACACAGGGTCGGCTATATCGTTCGGATGGAAAAGGATTCTCCGGCTGGACAGATATTTCGGTGTAGAGTGCGACCTTGCGACTGATGTGACCAACTGGCGAAAGCGCGAAAGAAGCGAATCTGTAAAGGGCCTACTTAAACAAGCACATCAAATTCAATAAATATGTTGTAAGAACATCTTATCAAAGATCCGAAATCAGAATGCAACAAATTAAATAATCAATTGTCGTCTTTATTGTTGCAATTTCGGTCATCAAACTGTAATCCAATACACCCTTCATGACCTCAAATTATTGTGTTGATACTTCTATTCTGTTGTTAATTGCAATGGCTTAGGACTTTCCAAATTCAGAGGAGTCATATTGTCTTCTATTTCCAATTTACCCTTTTCATAACAATGGCGATATTATAATATTGGGTCAGTTCGACCTCCGGGTAATGCACTTGTCTTTTTTGATAGGTACACGTCCTCTAACCTACTCAATTTGTTATTACAATCCTTCCATTTGATTTTCATTCCTGAGTGGCGCCATCTACAGTTTAACTTCAACTATAAATAACAGATTTGGGAAAGATCTCAATTTAAAACCCAGCTCAGATATCTCGAAGAAAACGAAACATAAACGAATATAACTTACTTCCGACAAAAACTTTCAGAAACGCGTTTTAAAAATCGATCATTCCGCGTAGACTTTAAACTGTAGATTCCGCGTTTCATAGATGAAATTAACATTCACAATATAGGTGTTGTGAAAAACTAGGTTGCAATCCTGACTAAAAGGTTAAAATGACCAATTAAAACATTTACATTGAATGTTTACAACTTTATGGAATCATATTTTAGAACATTTTTCTTCTAAGTTTACTGCCCTCAAAAACATACCCTCGTACGTTCCCTCTATACAGGCAGACATAAAAATTATTGTGAATATTTTTTTTTTTTATTTTTTCTAAAGACTTTAATATTTATTACTTATTTATCACCAACAAGGATCGAAAAATGAATTGAAAATCATAAACATGTGAAAATATGAGAAAAAATTGGTTCCATAAAAAAACACATAAAACACCACTTATTCACACTTTACTCCTCGTATAATATACGTGTGTGTGACTGTGTTTGTTTCACACACATACGCACGCATATACAATATTGATGAAAATACCTTTTTTTCTACATTTTTTTTTATTTTTCACAATCGAACAGACGTTTTTAGTTAAAAGTTATAAAAAATATGACCATTTCCTTTCAAATGACAACAAAGAGAAAAGAAAAGGCAAGGAAACTGCAACAAGACGAGACGAGAATATGTGGACTAGATGGAGGTGTTCAATACGTAGGGAGCGAATGCCAAAAGAACAACAAATTTTTGACAATAAACAACATGAAAAATATAAATAAAAAGGGGGGTGCTAATAAATGGATAACACACTAAAACACATTCAAACAATCCTCCTCCTCCCCTTTCTTTTTAACTGTAAATACACAAAATATCTCCGTTATATTCACACAAACAAACAGACACCATTTTTGGTCAGATAATTTATAATCCTACACACATGTAGTGGTATTGTGTATTGACATGGTTTTTAATATTTTTGCATGTGTTTGATCAACATCTCTACATAAACCATAAAAGTCTCACGAGGACATCAATATAATAAAACCATAAATAGCCAAACAAAACAATATAAAGGACGAGTAGGAGAGACGGCGAAAGCAGGAGAACGGTATGAATATCATGAATATTCCTTAAAAGATTTATGGTCTCGTTTTTATGAGAGTTCTTTTCAAGCTTGTGTTTCTAAGTGAAGGATTCACTTTAAAGTTTCCAATAACACTAACAGCCATAAATTTCTTTCAGTGTTATGCTATACAACATTAGATATTAAAACTGGATTATTTTTATAGTTTTAAGGCGCTTTTGTTCATAAAGAGCGTTTAACGCGTATATGACGAAAGTGCAGAAGTGATCAGATAGAGGAGGAAGTTCTTATCATTTAAATTTGGAAATAAAGTTCTTCTAAGAAAAATTAAAAGATTTAAGAGAACAATTGTAAAGATTGCAAAGTAAAACCATTTTAAAAATTTATGCCGTTTATTTGTTCTCTATACTAATACTTAGATAATAATATCAGCACCTTCCAAGTGTAGTAAATCTTCACCCCCAAAAGCATCAACTAAGATCTTGAGTATTACCAAATGCAAATACTTACTTATTTAAACGCTCATTGCAAACATTTAGACAGGATCATGGTCTAGCTTTTCACACCACTTAATGCGTTAATTTTATACTTGAAGTCTTACAGATTTACAGGACTTTTTTATTTTTATTTCATAAAACCAGCACTCAGGGGATGGCCCCTACTCATGCAGTGTATTGTGCGGGCTTTTAGGAAAGGTGGAAAGAGGGAAGAGGAGAACGGCATGGAAAAGAGTTGCTCCTAGGTGACTATAATATGGCCAGTGTTATACCTTCACCATTAGACGGTCTACAGCAATCGTCCTCAAGAAACTCACAGTTTCTCACACTATTTATGTTGTGTGTGTTAATTTTATACATAAGTGGCGGGACCTACAGTTTAAAGTTGACTCCGAACGACAGCTTTTTTTGAGAAACTTTTCATGGCAATTTTATTTACTCTCAGAAAAGAAATCGCCGAAAAAATAATTTTTGTATTTTTATTTTGATGTGTGGCCTGGGACTCGAATCCTGACTTTACGTCTAATAAGTCATTACACTACTTACTATACAACGGGGACCTCCGAGTTACAGTACTCGAAAACAACTGCAAACGACAGATTTTTGAGAAAATTTTGATGTCTGATCTGGGGTTTGAACTGTGGCTTTACGTCTTATAAGCCTACACAGTACCCACTAGACTACGAGTACTGTCCTTATTCTACTACTTAGCTTTATTCGGGATATCTGGAGGTTTGAATAACATACTCTACTTATCACTAAAATATGGCTAATTCAAATGCAAAAACCGATTTGTTACTGTCAAGATAAATAAAAACACAACGGAGACCAGCAATGAATCGTTTTTCCACTACTTATAAGCACTCATACAATTTTGAGTATGAATGAGTGAAAAGAATTGAAATTCAACTACTTCGATTCATTCGAACTCGCTACAACATTGATTTATAAGTATAAGATGCAATGAGTATGAGTAGAACGTTGACATCAAACTTACAACATTCGAAATATGTTTGATTCATACGCCTACTCATTCTGATTCATAAATTTAAAAAAATACTTATAAGCCATTCGAGTGGCTCGAATCATTCATCAAACTTTACACCCTTTGTTGTTGTTGCATATACAAACAAAGAAGAAAGGAAAGACAAAGACAACAACCAAATCATACACACAATCTTCTTGTGACCATTGTAGTATTCGTACGCGAATCATACTTATTTGGTGTGAAGTCTATAATATCATGCGTATTGTTGTTAGTACAACGTACAACGTATTGTTGTTAGTACTCATACTTTGAGTATGATATCAAAATAAGTATGAATGCGTATAAGTATCTGAACTTATAAGTAAGACTCGAAGCTCCTCATCGTTTTGATTACTTATTGTTGATCTCTGTTCCACAAGATAGGCAAACACAACATAGCCAAACAAGCTTTTTATTTGAACCTTTTCAAATTCTAAACGATAAACTACCAAAATTAATATAAAACAACGTCGATCAAACGGAAATGAAATGAGAAAAATAACGAAATCATAAAATATCATCTGATGAGTCAGATGGTTAACAGCTGTTATTGATGTTCTATACTCGAATAGGTTTTCAAGTAATTTATTCTAATTTATTCTTCTGTAAGCTGTTTCTAATTTCAACAACGAACGTCATGGAAAAAAGTGTATTGAACGAAACGTATGTTTTTTTTTTCGTTTTCTTGTAAATGCTCGGACAGTAAATATTGCTTAGAAACGACAAAAAAGGTCTAGTATCCCTGTAGAAGTCCGCCAGGTCTAATAGGTAGTTGGTGTTGGTTAATTATACTTGAGGCCAGGGATGAAACCCCAGGTTAGAAATTAAACTTCTTTCGACTTCTCAGGTTTGTGACAAAAACACAGAGATTGAATAAAATTTTCAAGAAAAGTTTCGCAAAAATTCTGTCATTCGGAGTCGAGTTTAAACTATAGTTCCCGCAACTCATGTATAAAATTAACGCACACAACATAAGTGGTGTGAGATTCCAGGTTGTAATACTAACTTCAGGGTTGTAATGACCAAGTATGTATGTAAGGACATGTACAGGCACACAAACAGAGAAATTTTTTAAGAGATAACAGTACCTGATAGAGAAATTTGTCTTTAACATTAAACCTACCGATACTTCGTGTATTCCTATTCCTACCAAATGGGGTCAAATGACGCCTTGCGATATTTAAGGTAGATTAAATATATTTCTCGGTAAAAAAATTAGCAAGAGAGGTGTAAATCATGGAAACACATTCGATGAATTTGTAATAAAAGTCGTAAAGGCAAATGGCATTGTGAAAATGTTATTTTCAAGAAATTCTGACAAGAAATTCAAAATGGGTCATTTGACTCGTCCATGGTAGGACATGTACAGGCTCATAAACAGAGAAATTTTTTAAGTGATAACAGTACAGTACAGTATAGAGAAATTTGTCATTACCACTAAACCTACCGATACTTTATGTATTCCTATTCCTACCAAATGGGGTCTAATGATCCCTTGCCATGTGATAAGATGTGTTATTTTCAAGAAATTCTAAGAAGTCGTTTAAAATGGGTCATTTGTCCGGTCCATGGTAGGTTTAGTGTTAACTTTGTGGCACAGAGCTGTAAAATAAATGGGCTTCAGCGTATATACTCGCTTAGCACACAACACTTGTTGACATACAAAAGAGTTGCGATTTCTTGATGTCCTAAGAAGACTAAGGGACGCAAAATAGTTCCGGTGAAATATTATTTTTTCATTTTTAATTAAATTTTTAATCAAATTTAATTCAAACTTGCATAATTTTATATGAAAGGCCTTTATTGCATGCAATATACTATCCATGTACGTATGATATCCTTAATATGTTAATATAAACGTAATTAAACATTATCTTTGAATAAAACTTAAACAAATTGCTGTTGTTTGTTATTGTACTCCCTATTTGAATTAATTTTGTCGTTTTTTTTTTTTTTTGTTTGTTTGTATTCTTAGCCAAGATAAACCACTGCATGCCATTTGCATGCTATTTGAAACCACAGTTCCAAATAAATTTAAATACTTAGACGTGCAACGCTTACTTGTCTTTTTTTTTTTTTTTTTTTTTTTTGTCTTGAGCCGGAGGTGGTAAATCTTCTAAAGATACTTTTGTTCCAACAAAAGCATGCACGATTCACCATCCTTGGTGCCTACGTACTAAAACCCACCCCCTACACACACATCAACCACTCTCCCCCCCGCGGGACTGCCGTAAGGTATTACTTCGCGGGGGCTGGTTAGCTCGAAAGCTTTATCACATTATATCAAATTTCGTCTTCGTTCCTCCAACCTTCGGAGTACTATCATTACTTCGGCCATTTTCTGGCTGTATTGGCTCCATAGCGTCCTAGAATTCAACAGCTCCTCCATGAGCCGGTTTGGTCCTAATCTAGTTTCTCCGGGCCATCTAAACCTGGGGCAGCATGTTAGAACATGTTCCGCATCTTCCTCTTCGTCTACACAGTTTGGGCATATAGGGGAAGTATCATGTCCAAATCTGTGCAGGTACTTCCTAAAACATCCATGACCAGTTAGGAACTGGGTCACATAATAATTCAGCTCGCAATGATTATTCTCCATCCAAGGGGTTATAGAAGGGACAAGCTGAAATGTCCATCTTCCCTTTAAACTGCTCTCCCATCGTGACTGCCATTTGTGCATGGAAGTCATTCTTTCCTCCGCTTTTATAGCCGCTGTCCGTCCTGGACTCTCAAGACGACGGAAGTATATGCGCCTCATCTCATCCGCCAATATGTCTATTGGTATTGTCTTTGCCAATACCAATACCGCTTCATCAGACACTGTCCTGAAGCCACTTATCCGTCTAATCGCGCTTAGACGATACACCGAGGACAGTATTCTCCTTGTCGACCCCACGGAGAGTGCCTCCGACCATATGGAGCAAGCATATAGCATTATCGACGTAACTACCGCTGAAATTATCCTCCTCTTGAATGGACCTGGTCCTCCAATATTTGGCATCATCCTCGCCAGTGCTCCCTGCGTTACAGATGCCTTTTCGCCGATGTATTTTACGTGCTCCTTGAAGTTCAACCTGTCGTCAATAATCACTCCCAGGTATTTTATTGCCCTCTTTGATTCGATTTCTGTGCCTCCAACGGTCACTTTCATCTTCTCCACTATCTTCCGGCCGCTTATCAAAACGGCTTCCGTTTTATGTGCAGCAAGTGTCAAACCTGCCTCATCCAGCCATGCACCAACATTTCGAATTGCTGTGTTAGTTTTCTCCTCTATATCCTGTACCGTCTTAGCTACCGAGACTATGGCAATGTCATCTGCAAAGCCTACAATTGTAGTCCCGTTTGGCAATCGCAATCGAAGTACTCCATCATACATTATGTTCCATAGTAGTGGGCCAAGTACAGAGCCCTGCGGGACACCCGCCGTCACTACGTATTCCTGCTCTCCTTCATCCGTTAGATATATTACCTTCCTATCCTGAAAGTAATTGTTCAGAATCTCCATTAAGTATGGCGGCGTACCCATGTTAACGCTTACTTGTCTGTTCGTGAGTGTACGTGTGTGTGTGTGTGTTTGTCGTGCTAAATATAATAAAATTTTAAATAATGGTCACAACATCTATTCTAATAAGTCCAGTTAGTTGGAAAAAAAACAAACAAAAAAAATGATTATTAAGTCAGCCAGGAAGGCAGGCAGGCAGGCAGGCAAATGCATAAAACCACAATTTGATTTAATGCAATAAACTAAAGCCAGCCAAGAATAGATGGCAAAGGCCATGAGAAGGATAAAGAGAAGGGCCAAAAAACAAATATAATACAATAATGAGCATGAGAATGAATATGATGATGTACATGTATACATACATACATACATACATACATAGATGAGGATGATGATGATTGTGATGGAAGTATAAAATAAACTTTATTTAGTTCGTTAGTTCAGACTTTGTTTTTCTCTATTTGTTTTCATTTTTTTTTTGATCTTTTTTTTTTCTAAAGTCGGAAAGGCAAAAATACAAAGCAAAAAATAGCAATGGAAGGCAAAAACAACCTGCAAGCGAGAGGAAATATAAAAAACATGTTTGTATACAGTGCGGCTGATATGTATTGCAACCAACTTCAGGTTGTTATTATTTGTAAAGCGTTCGTCTGACAGATTTATTCCAGTGACAGTTCATTTTATTATTTACCACCTTACAAAAGCATTTTCATCTATTGCATTCAGAAAAAAAAGTTATTCGTTATGGAATTCAAGCGTGATAGTGTGATTGCTTTATATTTGGCTGGAAAACCACAGGTGGCTACCGATAGAGCCCTCCAGCATTTAAATTTGAATATATCTTTTGTTTCTCGTACCATTGCTCGTTACTGTGATATTGGCAGTGTTGCATCGGATTCAAAAAGTGCACGAAAATAAAACGTTAACAACACCAAAAATGATTCGAAAAGTGAAGGACAGATTTGATCGAAATCCACGCCGCAGTGATAGAAAAATTGCTCGTGAGCTGAACATATCGCGAGAACGGATGCATCACTTATTGCAAAATGAGCTTGGAGCTCACCGATGGACTAAAAAAGTTAGACTGGAAATAGCCAAGGAGTTACTTCGCTTGCACGAAAGTGGCCAGTTACCGAATTCGGTTTTCCCCGATGAGAAGCCATTCCAAATTGAGCAGTTTATGTGTGAACAAACAAAATGATAGCGTTTAATTGCCAAAGAGGTCAGCTGAAAATTTACACCTGCGATTGGCCATCAGAACTCAAGCGCCGCCGATGGTAATGGTGTGGGCCGCCATAACGGCCGATGGTCGGTCGACAGTGGGGTAAAAATAAATGCCGAATATTATCGTGAAAATGTCTTTAGACAGTATTGAAGACCAATGTAGATAAGCATTTCGGCTGCAGACCATGGACATTCCAACAGGACCCACCACCACCGCACTCAGCACGCGTCAACCAAGAATGGCTGAAAAGAGAGTTTCCTCGCTTCATTTCTACTGCACAATGGCCACCAAAATCTCTGGATCTCAAACCGTTGGAGTTTTGCGCCTGGGGCATTTTGGAGAGTAAGGTTCCCACTAAAAAAATATCAAAGTGTCGATGATCTCAAGACGGCTCTTCGCCGGGAATGGCGCCTTTGATGGCTTTGTCGGCCGTTTGAAGGCCATAATTCGTATCTAAGCTGGCCAATTCGAACAAATCTAAACCAATTCTAAAATTTGATGTCATTTCCAACATGTTTTGCTTTTGAACAATAAAATTAAAATATAAAATTAATTATATATCAGCCACCCTGTATACAGTGGAGAGCAAAAGTCTTAGTACATACATACATAATTGGTCATTAGAACCCATCAGTTAGGATTATTGACCTAGTTTCTCACACCACTTATGTTGTGTGTGTTAATCTTATACGTGACTAGCGGGACCTACAGTTTAAAGTCGACGCCAAACGACAGATTTCATGAGAAACTTTTCATGGCAATTTTATTTACTCTCAGAATTTTTGCCAGCAATCTGCTGAGAGGAAATCGCCGAAAAAATCCTTTTTGTATTTTGTTTTGATGTCTGGCCTGAGACTCGAACCCTGGCTTTCACGTCTAATAAGCCAACACACTACCTACTAGACCACGACTTCAAAACTCTTAGTACTCCAATATATTTTGACAAAAAAAAAGTGGCCACAGGCTTAATACTCACACGATACGACTTCAAGAAAATATTTAGGAGATCATTTTTAAGAACGGTTACTTAATCGCTGAAACTCAAATAAAAATCTTAAAAACTTGCTTATGGTGCCACCAGAAAATAATAAATAAAACTTGTCCATTTAATTCCAAATGGGATAACGTTTTCCTTTGAATTTTAAATTTACTCAGGGTTCTTCTTAGGGGTACCTATGGAGTCATCCGAATATTTTCCTAATTTTAAGAAAAAAATTAAAAAATTTTTTGTTTTAGAATAAAACAAAAATAAAGTAATGAAATAAATGTAAAAATTATAAATTTTTAGCTAAAATTTATTAAATTTGCCGTATTGCCGTACTAAGACTTTTGCTGTCCACTGTATATGATGCATAGAAGGCTACAACGAAATATAACAGCAACAACCAGAACAACAACAGCAGAAGCAGCAGTATAAACTTGCCGGACAGATAAAGTTTTTTAATAGCTTTGTGGTAAGGGATATAACCTCACAATATACTTAATAAATACACAAACAATTCATACAAACTAATATACGTACAAATCTCTATGTATATAATACACATACAGATATACATAAATATTTATATATGTATGTATAGAGGCTAAATATCAAAAAAATCCATTTAACCAGTCAAGTACAGAATAGTGAAGGGGGTGGTGGTTGTGACACGCTCAAAATACAAGTACTAGTATAAGCACATAAATTTATATTGACCCTAAACAAACTCACGAAACTATTAACAACAGTAAAATGAAAAAAAAGAGAAAAAAAAACCAAAAAAATATGAGGAAATATTGCCATTAAAACGAGTCGAATTTCGTTGAAAGTCTATACACATATTAAGTGTTACTGAGATTGGGCATGTTCACATAAAACTATTCCATTACTAGATTAAACAAATATAAAGAGAATTTAACAAAAACAAAAAAAAAGACAAAAAAGATAAAACGCAATCCCAAACCTAGTCTTCTGTATTGACAACACCAAAGCAATTAAAAATATAACACGCGGCATGCATTAAAAGGTGAGGTCGATTGGAGTGCGGCTAAAATTTTTGTTTTTGATTTTTTTTCTATTTTGATGCAACGAATAAAAATATCTGTTGTCCCAAGCAATAACAGTCTAAGTCGACTTAGGTCAATTTGAGTTATATTATGCTCTACTATGTTATACTCTACTCTACTCTACTCTATCCTACTCTACCCTACTCTAGTCTATCCTACTCTACTCTAATCTACTCCACTCTACTCTAGAAGTCGCCGTAGTCCAATAGGTTGTATGTTGGCTTATTAGACTAAAAGCCCGAGTTCAAATCCCAGAACCAAAAAAATTTTTAAAATATTTTTTCGGCAGTCGTTCAGAGACGACTTTAAACTATAGGTTACGCCATCCATGTCTACAATTAAGGCACACAACATAAGTGATGTAAGAAGCTAGGTCGAAATCCTGACTGAAGGGTTGTAATGACCAATTATGTGTCTCTGTATACTCTACTAACAAAATTTTTTTATACATGCAATCCCCATTTCTTTTCTAATAAAGTTATTAATAAAAAAAACATGTTGACCTTAGTCATAATGAACCCTCTTACTTACTTACTTAATTGGCCATAACAACCCGACTAACGGATTTCGGCCTGCCGCAACACATCCTTCCAGGCGCCTCTGCTTCTTGCGCGCCTACGCCAATTGGTCACACCAATCGATGACAGGGCTTCTTCGATTTGGTCCTTCCAACGGATACAAGGTCGTCCTCTTCACCGACTTCCGCAGATCCCCGCATCAAATACCCGTTTTGCCGGAGCATCCTCCTCCTCCACATGGCCGAGCCAGCGCAGCCGCTGGATATAAATGCGCTGTACAACGTCCATGTCGTTGAGGAGCTCATACAGCTCACTGTTAAATCGGATGCGAAAATCATCGCCAACTCGCACTGGACCGAAGATCTTACGTAGGACTTTTCTCTCGAATACTCTCAAGGGAGCTGCATCAGTTCTTAATAGGGTCCATGCTTCTGCGCCATAGAGAAAGAAGCACGGGTAGGATGAGCGTCTTGTAGAGTATTAGTTTCGTCTTGCGAGAGAGGTCTCTGCTACTCAATTGCCTATTGAGACCATAATAGCACCTGTTGGCAAGAGTAATCCTGCGCTTGATCTCCAGACTGACATCATTTCCGGTGGTAACGGCGGAGCCAAGGTAAATGAATTCCTTGACTGTATCAAAAGTATAGTTATCGGCCGTAATCTGAGAATCAATACGCCGCACGGCTCTACTTGTCGATAACATATACTTCGTTTTGCCCTCATTTACTGCCAGACCCATCTTCTTAGACTCCCGTTCAATAGCACTAAAGACAGCAGTGACATCTCGTTTGGTACGCCCTATGATGTCGATGTCGTCAGCGTACGCAAGCAACTGGACACTTTTTTGAAAAATAGTGCCATTACGATGCACTCCCGCCTTTCGCAGAACACTCTCCATGACGAAGTTGAAGAGGTCGCATGATAAGGGATCGCCTTGTCTGAAACCTCGCACGGTATCGAAAGGTTCGGAGAGGTCCATTCCTACCTTGACGGAGCTGCAGGAATTGCTCAACGTCATTCTGCATAGCCTTATCAGCTTAGCAGGTATACCGAGCTCAGACATTGCGGCAAAAACACGATCCCTTATGGGACTATCGAAAGCAGCCTTATAATCGACAAAAAGATGGTGTGTGTCGACTTGATTTTCGTGGGTCTTTTCCAGGATTTGGCATAGTGTGAAGATCTGGTCGATGGTGGACTTGCCAGGTCTGAAGCCGCACTGATAAGGTCCAATCAGTGTTTTGACGAGTGGCTTCAGTCGTTCACACAATACGCCTGTAAGAACCTTATATGCGATAGGGAGAAGGCTTATACCCCTGTAGTTGGCGCATATTGTAGGGTCTCCCTTTTTCAGGACGGGACAGAGGACACTGAGGTTCCAATCGTTGGGCATACTTTCCTCTAGCCATATTTTATAAATGAGCTGGTAAATAAATTGGAAAACATAAAACTGTAGATCCCACCGCTCATGTATAAAACTAACAAATACAACATAAGTGGTGTGAGAAACTAGTCTTATTCCTGACTGAAGGGTTGTTATGGCTTAGTGTGTATGTATGTAAATACATATAACAAGAGACGTCTTTGAAATGAATAAGTTGGTTAGGGATAGTAAGATCCATGTGGATCTATAGACTGATCTTTATAAGGCAATTGTGCTGTAAACAATAGTGTCGCTGAAAATTCAAAAATTTTTATTTGTCAATGTTCTTTACAACTTAAAATTTAATGAAGCATTATGAGATAAATTTCAACAATAGACATACAAAATTTACCTTGCTGAGAAGCTGAAAACATTAGATTATAGAAAGCGCCGCCAGTTATTTAAATGTTCTGTTTTTTTTTTTTCAGGGGATGGCCCCTACTCATGCAGTGCATTGTAAAGGTTTAGGAAAGGTGGAAAGAGGGAAGATGCGAACGGCAAGGAAACGAGTTGCTGCTAGGTGACTACTAAATGGCTTACGAATATGACTTATTGAATACACAAAACTGTCGTATTCGGTGTGATTGAACGTAATTTTTTGTAAAACCTGAACCCAAAATTGCAGCCATTTTCATTATGCGAACATGATAACTTAGTTCTTATAGCGTCAACTAGGCAGCACGGATCGGGAGTAAGTTATCAGCACGACGACAACCATATTCAAACAAATTATTTTAAAACATCAACAAAATCAATGTAATCAGACACAATCCAACAAAATCAAGTGATCGAATTTTCGTGTAAATATAAATAATCCACAAACATTTTATAAAGCCTCCAATCCGAGATCTAAAACTTCATCAGCCATATCTTTCTGAAAACATTTGCTCCGTAAGTGGTGCATATTTTCCTAGATTTTGAGCTGTTATCTAAGCAATTTCAGATGTAATGTTGTCTTCAGAAGTGGATGGCAGTATCAATCTCCAAGATCAATCTCCAATGGAGACTGCTTCCGCATCCTACTCGGTACAGAGGTCCATTACATCTCGTGAAAAGGATAATTTTTTCTATTTTGAAAAAGCACCAAACTGTATATCATTCTGAATAATATTGACAATGACTCAGTAAACTGACTTTGGTCACATTTAAAACTAAATTTTGTTCTATTCCAATGGGATTCGTCACGAAAATGTTAATTTTTCGGCAGATATCTTATAGAGAATGAGTTTTTGATAGAAACAGTTTTTACTTACATAAATACATAATTGGTCCTTGCAACTCTTCAATCAGGATTAAGTCTTATATAGCTTTTCACACCACTTATGTTGTGTGTGTTAATTTTAAACATGAGTGGTGGGACCTACGGTTTAAAGTCGACTCCAAATGACAGATTTTTGAGAAACTTTTCATAGCAGGTTTATTTACTCTCAGAGTTTTTGCCAGAAATCTGCTGAAAGGAAGTCGCCGTAGAAATATTTTCGTTTTGATGTCTGACCTGGGATTTGAACTTGGGCTTTACGTCTAATAAGCCAACACACTACCTACTAGACTACGGTGATTATTTTTACTTACTTAATTGAATATTTTATTTATTTATTAATTACAATGCAATTATAAATTATATTCTAATCACATACGAGCTGAGTAACTTTGACCATATTCCCGGTGGAGTGTCGCAGGCCAGAGCCTTTGGTGGGAATCGAATCCACGACCCTCACGCTAATAGTCTAGCCCACTACCCACTAAACTACCAAAGCGCTCTACTTAATTGAATAATAAAATGCTTTAGAGAGGATTACAACCTAGCTTCTCACAGCACCCGAGTGTAGTGTGTTAATTTCACGTATGACTTGGTGGCAACTCTAACCGATACATTTGGGAAACTTTTCAAGACAATTTTATTTACTTTCAAGGTTTTTGTTAAAAGACTACTGAGAGGAAGTCGATGAAAGAAATGCTCTTTTTAATTTGGAATATTATAAGGGATCAGTTAAATTTTAACTACTCAGCTATTATAGATCAACGATATACATACAGGTCATTACAACCCTTCAGTCAGGATTACGACCAAGCTTCTCACACTACTTATGTTGTATGCGTTCATTGAAGATATGAATGGCGGGACCTATAGTTTAAAGTCGAATCCAAACGACAGATTTTTGGGAAGCTTTTCATGGCATAACGATATATTCGTACGTATATTTAAAATATTATGTTTTAGGAGAAAAACAAAAAAGGAAAAATTGTTAAAAATTTGTTGGAAAAATTTAATATTTTTTTAACCCATAACAGAGAACCTCCCTAATATTTATACAAACATATTCGATATTTATTTATTGTATGTCTATATAACAGTATAAAAGTTTTATAAACCACAAACACATATAGAGACATAAAACACACACACACATACACTCCTGCTGGCTCATACTTAAATAATAAAAAAAATATGATTTTAAACATAAAAGAGAGCAAAACAAAAAAAAAAAAGTAGAAGAATAAAAACCATTTTAAATTCCCAACAAAAAAGGAGTCACGTGCAGAACAATAAAATACAGAATACTAACTAGAGAAAAAAAAACATGTGAAAATATTCCGGAAAAACTTATTTTTAAATCCTCAGTACATATGTATGAAAAAAAAAATACAACAACTTGTGGGTATAAGATAAATAGAAAGATAAAACAAATATGGAAAATATGTTTTTGATTTATTGTCGGAGAATGGGAGATACCAAAAAAAAAAGAAAAGAAATCAAACACATTGACAGTAACAACTACTCGTGCGCTTAAGGATGTATGGACAACACGGAAATATTTCTTTGAATCAATGTTTTTAATGGCTTTTTTAGCACTTTATTTGCCGTAAAGTTAATACCACTTTGAAATATTTAAATCCAATACAAAATATATAAGGGCTGTACACTATTGTGCAGGCTTAGCAAAAAGTTTTTATGTCTACTGGGCATACATAAATACATTAAATACAGATTGGTTTTTTTTTGATGACAACCTAATTTTTATTGTAAAACTTTTAAAGTCCAATAAGGATGTATAAATATTCCCTTTGTAACCCTCTACATTGATTCGGTTTGTATGCGCTCTCCCGTTTGAGAAGAAAGACGGATTGGACTGGACTATCGAGAAAAGTTCAAGAGCATACACGCAAACACACATACGTAATTGTTATTACAACACTTCAGTCAGGCTTAAGGCCTAGCTTCTCACACCACTTATGTTGTGTGCGGTAATTTCATATGTGAGTGGCGGGGTCTACAGTTTAAAGTTGACTCCGAATGACAAATTTTTGAGAAACTCTTCATGGAAATTTTATTTACTCTCAGAGTTTTTGAAGAAAATTGTTTTCATATTTTCGTTTTGATGTCTGACCTGGGGTTTGGACCATGTTTTACGCCTAATTAGTCGTCACACTAGCTACTAGACTACGGCAACTACATGCATACATACATACATAATTGAACAACCCTTTAGTCAGGTCCTCAAACCAATAATGTTTTGAGTGTAAATTTTATAGAAATTAGAAACCTTGCATGACAATTTCGAGAGAAAACAATCCAATACGGATATGTAATGAAACCAATAATCATCATCGTTATTAATCTCAAGAAACAAAAATAATCAAAAATCTCTCAAAATATAGTAAAATTATCCACCAAAAACAAATGGACATAGCACAATCAAGACTGCTGAAGATGAACTCTCATACATTAAGATTACTTATTTCATTCTGTCAAAGGCTCGAAGCTGCTTCGAAAAATGTTGCAAATTCGATTTGGATACCGAATAATTGTAGCATTCTTCAAGCAGAAGTATCACTTCAAACAGCTGCTGTTCAAATTATGAGGAGAAAAAATACTTCTGGAAGAGATATTAGCACAATTTCTGTTAGCCAGACTCAGGTCGTGACTTCTTGAACGATTTTCCATTGCCAAGCATCTTTACAACGACGTTGCGAAGCTGCAAAGGATTTACATCATTTGGAAACGGCGATATAGAGAAGTGAATTATCAAGAGAAATCCCTACCAGAGATCAGCAACGAGTATTCAAAACGATGAGTAGATTCGAGTCCATACTTATAATTCTTCTGATACTTAGACTACGCATTCATACTTTATTTTATTATCATACTCACACTACTCACATTTTAAGTTAGAAATACTCATCGTACTCATACTTAACAGTACGCATGATGTTGTTGATTTCGACTCGCCTCTACTTAACACAAAATAAGTATGCTTCGAGTACGAACACCACAATACTCGCTAGAAGGTTGTGTGTTTGCTTTGCTTGATGTCTTTGCCTTCTCTTTTTCCTTCTTTTGTAAATGCAACAACAACTAATACTATAATTTTTGGTGAATGATTCGAGTGAATCGAGTCTTGAATAAATCAGAGCAGTTGAATTTCAACATAGTTGAGTCACTCGTACTCAAAATTGCATGAGTACTTATGAGTAGCGAAAAAACGATTCATTGCTGATCTCTGATCACTACATCACATTGGAACCAGCAACTAGTCTTAGAAATGTTGTAAGAATACCACTAATGCCGCTATGTATCATCGGATATAAACAGTATAGCACAACACATCTGACCAAGGTAAGATACCAAGCGATGGATTTCTATATTGCAACTACATCATTTATTCAACTGTCCGATCGTTCAGACGTTAGGAGACTAAATTACTAACACTAGCTCCAAATAGTTTTAAGCCTCTGGACAGGGAAAGAATCACTATGGTATCACAGATACAGAGTGATAGTTGTCCTAAGTGTGTTTCTTTAGGTTGGTGGTCACTTTTGCCAACCTATCTAAAAACGTTGTGTTTTTAAAGTTCTCAGTCCTTTTGCCGTCTTCTCATTGCCTTTTTAAAGCAGCAAGCGAATCCAATTTATAAAATATTTTGTTTAAATTTATTGGCATATATTAAAGCAAATCTATAGAAATTAGAGCTCATAATCAATAGATTAATTGCGTTATACTCATACTCTACGAGTTTCATAAAACCTATCCCCTTAAGACAAAATTAGCTAAGTTAAATGGTTGGCTAATTACAAGAATAATAAATTACAGTCAATTATGTTTAGTCGTCCTTATAAAACAGAAAATTATAAATTAGTTAGGGAGCCATTAAAACCATAACTCCCACAGCAAATCAATAAAAAGAAAAAAAATTTTTTTTTTTAATTTTTCTAATTGTTGGGTGTAAAGCTTGCTTATTGAGTATAATTTTTGGTTTGTGTTTTCTCCATTTTCTAATAACAATTATTAAATTTTTATTGATATATTGCTCATTTGATTATATAATTTATGATTTGTTTGCATTTGTTTGGCCATCATCGTCTGATGAATATCAATAATTTATTGAATTGAATTCATTAATTAGTGCAGACGACATTGGCCCTGCCATTTCTGGATGATTTCTCACTTACACGTGTAGACATTATTCTGCATACAAAAGTGAAATTATTTCTTTTGTATTTTCTATCATTAATTAAGTTAATTTTTCATTCTGTTCAATGGTGGTATTTGACATCTAGATTACACTCGAAAAAATCTAAATAATGTTAATACTATTGCGAAAAGGTTCGAAACAAAAAACGGAATGGAAAGAGTAAAGTCCGAAAATTCGAGTATAGATTTTTTTTTGATGAGATTAAACATTCCGTTTCTGAGATTGGTAGTGGTGAGTTCATATTAAAACACGCATTTACTGTATGGTCTCAGAAATACTTCTTTCCACAGTTAAAAAGTATGCTGGTACCAAAGAACAGTGCAATTACATTTCTCTCAATTATTTCTATTAATCCTTGGAGCGCTTATAGGGCAATAAGCAGCGTTGGATCATTTGTGCTTAGGAATCGTTCGCACTACTCTAATTTAAATTTAACAGTAGGTCCATGTACAACTGTGTCACTAATATTAAGACTTTTCACCTCAATTTAGAATTTGATTGATGTACAGTCAACCCTCCTATAACGCGGTACTCTCAGAACGCGGTTTCCATATAACGTGGGACTGAAATTGTGACTGCCCTCCTATAACGTGGTACTCTTATGGCATGGTTTGTGTTCAACTTCATGCCATAAGTTCCTACCACACAGCCTATAAATGAATACTAACTAGATATTTTAAGAGGGTTTAATGTAAGTTTTATTTTCGACTCAAAAGCTCAGCCAAGATACAGTACCCTGCAACACAATAGCAGTTGGATTTTCAATTTAAAAAAACAATGAATGAAGATGAACCAAGTGAGGATAAATACTAAAAAATTACATTATTTTACAAGTCCTTCTTAATTTTGTTGGAAACCAGTCTTTTAGTTTTGTTTTTATTTAATTTTTTTATCAATCCTTATATGAACTCTTGAATACAATAAAAATAATTTTTAATTTATCTTGCCTTTTGTATTTCTTGGTCTCCATATAGCACGGTACGAACGATGTGATTTGTACTAATTCTGCGTTTCTTATACTGCGGTTTCAATAGAACGGGGTATACGGCTTCCACAGAACGCGTTACGAATTAGCTTGATTTGTTTCTTATAACGCGGTTTCCATATAACGCGGTACGCACTCACCGCGTTATAGGAGGTTTGACTGTACTATCAAAGCAATAGGCTAGACAAAAGTGATTGCTACAAAGAACACCTAGGAAAGGAAGTTGAAGAGCGTAAGACCTTATATAATATGGCCGTTTTCACAAAATATTGTAACAGGCTCTCTTGGTTGTCGCAGTTATCCATTTCAGCTAACCCCCTAAACTATTTGAAGCTTCTTATGTCATTTAAATCGACTAAGTACATAGAAGTCAACAAAATATCCTTTTTTTACCCCAACAGAGTGCTAAGTATACCCCAACAGAGTGCGAAGAATGTGCATGTATAGTTCAAAACAGTTCTTTCATCCTCCATGCCTTTGTCAATAGCCAATGCATCGCCATACTGTGAGGTTTTGTAATGATAGTACCCTTTTAGAGTTTGATCAGATTTTTTGTGCACCTGCTATCAAAATTTGGACAGATTTGGTGAGTTATATGGCTCATCACGCTGCGTTGACAGAATCTATAACTGCATTGGCAATTCCAAGCTCGTAAGCCTTTAGAGGAGTTCCAAATTTAGAGAATTTACAGTGCCACACCTGGGTAGTGCATTTTCGTTACAAATACTCGAAATATCATATTCACCGATATCCATATGATATAAATGCCGTACCGTTCCACTGTAGAGGCGCTAATAGGGATGCCAATCGGGAAATCCCGAATTACGAAATCCCGAATCATATATATTTTGACCCTACAAAAGGTCCTGAAAAAAAGTTCTATATTACTTGACTTCAATGATAGCATCTCAGATGAGGAAAACCTTTCTTCGAGTGATAAAAATTATTTGATGGCATCGAAGAACTGCAAAAGCCCTATAAAACGAATTAAAAGGGTAACTGATTTAGATACTCAACTGTCCAAGGAAATAGATTTCTTTACATCAGGAGGAGGTAGAGGTGAATATTTACAAGCTGGATACAGCTATCTTGGAACTATTTTACCAACAATTGTTGATTGCGGGAAGTGCTTTTCAACGGCAGGATTGTTGACAACAAAATTTGTTCAAGCCTTTCAGATCACATGTTAGATGCTTTAATCTTTTTGTTGGAATCCAAATAATTTTCTTAAAACTATAATTTTCATTTTTGTTAATTTACGCTTGTTTTGTTACATAGTATAGTGATATATAATTCTATACATACATAATTGGAATACAAATATTTTGTTAAGGAAATATTTTTATTATTAAGAGTAAATCGCGATTTTTCCCGTAATTTTTCGGGATTTTTGGATTCCGAATTATCCCGAAATATCCCGGGATCTCGAGATCGGGATTAACAAAATCCCGAATCTCGGGATTTTAAAATTCGATCCCGTTTGACATCCCTAAGCGCTAACAATCATCTTAAAGTTTGTTATGTTAGAAACTAGTTTTTTGACCTAGACAGCTGGGGCATAATACTTACTTGACTCTATAATGCTGACACTACCGCTTGTAAACGGCTACAATGATCCAAGTATTCTTAAAGCAATGCTCATTGATTTCATTGAAATCCCACCTTCTAGAGTTCTATGTACTTTCGAGACAACAATAAAAATCATTAACGAGATGCATTACACCGTTTTTCCAAACCTTCAGAATGGCTATTCTGGAATTCCTTGAAAATATAATTTTCCATGATCTATACTTAAAATAAATTTATATTGTTGCCATATTTCTTAGGAAAAACCAGTATATTCCTCTGTATAAAAGCATAATTAACACAATTTCTCTGAAAACATATTCCAGTTTACAATCAATATTCGTTGAGTGTATGTCGGTGTTCATTATCGCAAATTGCCGCCGCTATTGTCATTAAAAATATTTTTCGTATTTTATTTTCACATTTTTATTCTTTATTTTATTTTATTTTATTTTACTTGTCAAAGTTTATTTGTGTTAATTTCACTTTGACATTGAAAGAATATTTAATGACATGTCATTAACTTTATTGCACTTTCACATACCGGTTGTGCTCTCATTTGGGTTTTTTCCTGCACATTTTCTTTCATTTTATTTTTTGCTTCAATTTTTACTGTTATTGTTTGATTTCTTTACTTGTTGTTGTTGTTGCCGCTAAGTCTTTTTTTTTTTTTGTAGTTTATATTTCAGTTTCCTTTGTCTGCCACCACAAAAAGCATTCTATTATCTTTTATTTTCTTAAATGCGAAGGAGACGAAAGAAAAAAAGGAAAAAATAAATGAAGAAGACACCATAAAACATTATCGTTTTAATAAATAAATGAAGATGTTGGCAGGCAAAACAGCAACAGCAATGGCAACAGCGACAGCAACAGCAACAGTACTGGCAATGGCACTGTCAGCGACAACTGTAACGTTCGACGTAAACGGTGTTGTTATTGATAGTGATGACGACGAATGGTATACATGATGATTATGATGATAATGAAGAAGGAAAACTATAATATTAACCCGAATAATAAAATTATTGTTCTTGTCATTATTATACTATGCTATACACAGAGCCAACAACAACAACTACTACGAGTACAGTGAAAAGTACATAACAAAACAACAGAATAACGATTGAGAACAGCAAGAAACAATCACACTAATGAAATTGCATGTCATTGTATTTATAGAGTGTGCTCTTTTCTTATATATTTTAGAATCAGACACACATACTCTCTCTCTCTCTCTCTCTCTCTCTTTCTTTCTCTCTTTCTATCTATCTTTCTCTTTGTATGTTATTGTTTTAATAAGAAAATAAATATTTTTTCTTTTAATGTTCTTTTTATTTTGTCACTTCTTTATTGTTATTAAAATAAAGGAATTCATTATTATTATTATCATTATTTTTCTTGTTGTTTTTGTTCTTGTTGTATTTTGAAAATTATTCTCATGCTGTCACACAAATTAGTAATTTTCTATCCGGAGGCGTATACTTAATATGCCCTACATTCAATAAATGGTAATTCAGGCAGAGTTTTGCAATGGATTGTACTTACTTACCTAATTGGCCATTGCAACTTTTTAGACAGGATTACGACCTAGTTAATCACATTACGCATCTTAAACGTGTGTTAATGTTATCTATGAGCGGCGGGAAAGTCGAATCCGAAACTGTTCATGACAATTTTATTTAATCCCTGGATTTTTGCTAGAAGATTGCTGAGATGAAGTCATATTTCATATGGCTTTAGTTTCAGGTGCCTAAGAAAGGGTATAAGCCAACACACCACCTACTATATTACAGATATAGAAATAGATATATACAGTCAACCCTCCTATAAAGCGATACTCTCAGAATGCGGTTTCTGGGTTAGGTGCTCTTGGATTTCATGTGGGTCTCATCGAATCTACAGTTTTGTTTGTTCAAATTCCCTTTCATCCAGAAACGGGTCTTATCGCCGATGATGATTTTTCAATGATAATTAGGGTCGGTTGTCAACTCCAAAACCAGTTGAGGCAAAGCACGTCGTTGTCTTCGGTCTTCCATGGTGTTTTAATAAAATAGACTGAGAAAGCGACAACTAATTTAGCACAGATGTAGCTTGAACAAAGTGGCCGTAATCAACTTTCAAACTTTGGTAGTCCCTTTTGGAATATGTTATACTAAGCATTATACATTGTCGATGTTTTAGTATGTCTCGATGTCTTAATATCTTAATATGTCTTAATAATACCTGGTAACTCCACCTTTCTTTAACTGCAAAATAACGTTTTGTATTCTTCGGATCAAAGCATAGGCTGCCGGCACTGAAGAGTCAGAATACGTTGGAATGGAGACTTAGTGTGGATGATATTTTATTTTTTTAATAAAATACAGTCAACCCTCCTATAAAGCGGTACTCTCAGAACGCGATTTCCATATAACGCGGGGCTGAAATTGCGACAGCCCTCCTATAACGCGGTACTCGTATAGCGCGGTTTGCGTTCAACTTCATCCCATTAGTTCTTTCCGCACAGCCTATGAATGAATAGTAGCTAGATATTGTAAAAGGGATTAATATAAGTTTTATTTTCGACGCAAAAGCTCAGCCGAGATACAATACCGTACAAAACAATAGCAGCTGGATTTTCAATTTAAAAAACAATGAATGAAGATGAATCAAGTGAGGATAAATATTAAAAAATTACATTATTTTACAAGTCTTTTTTAATTTTGTTGGAAACCAGTCTTTTAATTTAGTTTTAATTTAATTTTTTTTTTTATCAATCCTTATAAGTACTCTTGAATTGAATAAAAATAATTCATAATTTTTCTTGCCTTTTGTATTTCTTGGTCTCCATGTAACGCGGTACGAATGATGTGATTTGTACTAATTCTGTGTTTCTTATAGCGCGGTTTCCATATAACGTGGTAGACGGTTTCCATAGAACGCGCTACGAATTAGCCTGGTTTTTATCTGAAATCTGAGTTTCTTATAGCGCGGTTTCCATATAACGCGGTACGCACTCACCGCGTTATAGGGGGGTTGATGAGAGTTGATGAAAGATGAAACCCGGCACCTGAAAATCGTTCACTGTAGTGGTACATCAGTGAAGATAGTATTCAATTATTTTCTCACTCGATAATACAAAAACTTTGCGTTACAACATGATGAGGAAATCTCGCATTACAAACAGTATGGAATCGATTGTCATTGAGAAGTTTCTTACAGCATTACTTGTCTCGAAAACCCAGAAACAGGACTCTATTTCCACTCTATTTCTCTTCGTAATATATATATTTAGGATTTTATTAGGTACCAGTCAGTTAGTAGAGCACATAGTAAACGAAAGCATTTTGTTTTTCAACAAGGTCTCCTTAGTCGTTTTTATACTTTTTTTCGATGATTCTCTAATTGCTTTAGCACTTCCACGAAGTAAAATTTGTCGATTTAATCATTGATTTCTAATTTCTTTCCTATTGAACAATTTTTACGAAAGATATTTCTGCGTTGATTTACTCTCAGCAGATTTCTGGTAAATACTCAGACTGTTTTTACCATGAAAAGTTTCTCAAAATATGTCGTTTGGAGGCCACTTTAAATTGCAAGTGCCGCCACTCATGTATAAAATTAACACAGACATCATATCGACGCCTCCGTTCTATAACATTCTAAGTCGAAAAGGTGTGTTTTGAGTTATGAACTCTCAAAGTTTTCATGCGCCATAATACTAAGTAGATTTTTCCCTATAACTTCGTAACCAAATTTTGACAGTATTTAAGTTAGAGAACGTAGAACGTACACTTAGAACGTTATAGAATGGAGGCGTCGATATGTGGTGTGAGAATCTAGATCGTAATCTGACTGAGAGATTTTAATAACCAGTTTTGTTATGTTATATCGGCTCATTTTGAATGCATTCAATGCGGATGGTATTGTGCACTCTTCAAATCCTGTTTGGCGTACTTTAACTCCAATTTACTATCAGAAACCCTCTGCTTTTATTACGATTTGCTCTCGGAAGCGCTGTGGAAGATTCATATTTCTGTTTCCGATATAAAATTATTGAAAACCTAATTCATTTTGTTCTTGACCAACTCCGAACTGGATAATTGTTCATTTACTCTGAACACATTCTAAATCCAAAGCGAACATTTAAAATTAAGACTCATAATTCATATTAGCCGCTTGTGGTTTAAAAAATCTCCTGTTCTGATCTGCGATTATCTACCGCCATATTATGGATACTTTCAAATTTTTCAATTGTAACAACCTAAACTATTTAACAAGATATTTTGTCATCTTCTGCGCTAGTAGAACCTCAATAAAATTTCATAAAATTAAGAATTCCTACCAAGGAAAGCTATACCGGAAGATAGCTTTGCTTTACACAATTTCTATCAAACGATCTTCAATTTTCTATCACTATAAAATGTAAATGAAAGCTTTATAAAGTATTAAGAGAAGGCAGAAGAGTAAATTTCCTATAGGGACACTATTGTCTGAAATCTGAAATCATTTTAATACTTAGTTTGTGTCTTTTGTGTTGCAGTGAAAGGTCTGTTTGGCTAAGGGACACATTTTATGCACATTAATTGTGTTTAAAATAATCAAATTTTATTTTATTTATCAAATAATATGATTTTTCACTGAGAAAATCAGATGTTTTGCTATTTAAGACTTCAGTCAGATAGTGGAGATTATGTATGCTCTTTGAGTATGACTTTGGCTAAGTGGCTGCCTATTGGAGAAACATTTGAGTGAATTTGTAATGGTGAACTATTATGGTTTACTAGATATTATCTTCAGTAGCGCTTGGCATACAATTTGTGACCAAATAGGATTTCAAAATATCCTTCAAGACAAAGTCTCTACCAATGGACAACTAATTCTATATATAGATAGTAGTGCTAGTATAAAATGTACCACAATTCCTAGTCCACTAACATGTTCTGTTATGTTTTTAGTCGGCACTATCGTATCGTAGTGTTGTGTAATGAGTTTGCCTTTATGTATACGAGTAGTGCTAGTTATTATAGCTGTCTCTCTGTCAATAATTGTTTATTTGTCAAATTGTATAAATGGGTGTGTTGTGTATGTGTATGTACATATATGTATGTATTGTGTTTATCAGTCATTTGTGTAAAGTGGGCTAAAAGCTTCCTTTTGGCATCATGACAACAATCAACACAAATTATTGTTATCAACACCATGATAATCAACGGGCATGATTATCATCGTCATTACAAAACAAATAACAACAGAAAATAGAAAACACTTAAATTGTGTTCAATGCAACATAACGCTGTGGGTTGTTTTTAACAGTTATAATGATTAGCCTTCTCTCCTATGTAATGAATGTGATGGTAAAGGAAATGATTTAGATTTGTCACATACATACACGAACAGTTATTATAAGAATTAAAAATGGTGGAGGAGATTTTAAAATAGTTTTAAATGAAATAAAACGAATGAACAAATATTTATGGACTTCATACAACATAATTGCTTTGTATGTGTTTTATGAGTTGCAGATAAATGCAGCCAAAAACCATATCGAATTCCGTGTTAGCCATTAAAATTAAAAGCAAAAATTTTCCAATCATTAAATACAATTGAAAGCACAAAAACCAAAAGGCTTCCTCTTGTTGTTCGTTGTTTTTGTAAAACAACTAAACCTCAACCAAAAATAAATATTTTATAATTATTTATTGCATTTGCATAATTAGAGAATTTTTCTGTGTGTGGCACAAATGCCAAAATAAATTCACAAATTATCTACATACAGCGCGAGCGCATATATGCGTGTTTGTGTGTGTTTAGGTAAAATTCTTTGCCACTATATTGCTCTCCTTTTCGTTGCATATTTTCAGGTTTATTTTAATTTTTTTTTTCTAGACCACAAACTGACCGATATCCTATTAGAACTTGGCAACAACGGCTTCTACTGTTTTGCCACAGCCACTACAACTATTGTACAGAGTGGCTGATATTTAATGGAACAAAGTAAAGCGCTATATTTTTTTAATTCTTTTTTTTTTAATTTTATTGTTCAAAAGCAAAAAATGTTGGAAATAACATTAAATTTTAGAATCAGTTTAGATTTGTTCGAAATTGGCCACCTTTGGTACGAATTATGGCCTTCAAACAGTCGACAAAGCCATCATAGGCTCCACGAAAGTGGCTCTGCAGTATTTTGGCCCATTTCCGGCAAAGCGTCGTCTTGAGATGATCGACACTTTGGTATTTTTTAGTGAGAACCTTACTCTCCAAAATGCCCCAGGCACAAAAGTCCAACGGATTAAGATCCGGAGATTTTTTTGAAGCGTGCTGACTGCGGTGGTGCTGAGTCCTGTTGGAATGTCCATGGTCTGCGGCCGAAATGTTTGTCTGACCAGGGCTTCAATACTGTCTTTAAGACATATTTCCGATAATATTCGGCATTTATTTTGACCCCACGGTCGATGAATACGAACGGGAGCGACCGTCGGCCGTTACGGCGGCCCACACCATTACCATCGGCGGCGCTTGAGTTCTGGTGGCCAATCGCAGGTGTAAATTTTCAGCTGACCCCTTTGGCAAGTAAACCAGATCATTTTGTTTGTTCACAAACTGCTCAATTTGGAATGGCTTTTCATCGGAGAAAACCAAATTCGATAATTGGCTACTTTCGTGCAAGCTCTTGGCTCTTTCCAGTCTAAAATTTTTTTGTCCATCGGTGAGCTCATGCACTTTTTGGAACTTCATTGGCTTTAGTCCAAGCTCACTTTTCAATATGTGTTGCTTCCGTTCTCGCGATATGTTCAGCTCACGAGGAAGTTTTCTACCACTGAATGATATATTGATTTTAACCCCACGGTTGATGAATACCATTACCATCGGCGGCGCTTGAGTTCTGGTGGCCAATCGCAGGTGTAAATTTTCAGCTGACCCCTTTGGCAAGTAAACCAAATCATTTTGTTTGTTCACAAACTGCTCAATTTGGAAAGGCTTTTCATCGGAGAAAACCAAATTCGATAATTGGCCACTTTCGTGCAAGCGAAGTAACTCCTTGGCTCTTTCCAGTCTAATTTTTTTTGTCCATCGGTGAGCTCTTGCACTTTTTGGAACTTCATTGGCTTTAGTGCAAACTCATTTTTCAAAATATGTTGCATCTGTTCTCGCAATTTGTTCAGTTCACGAGCAATTTTTCTACCACTGCGGCATGGATTTCGATCAAATCGGATCACTTTTCGGATCATTTCTGGTGTTGTTACCGTTTTTTTTCGTTCACATTTTGGATGCGATGCAACATTGCCAGTATCACGGTAACGAGGAATGGTACGAGAAACAAAAGATTTATTCACATTTAAATACTAGAGGGCTCTAACGATAGGCACCTTGTGGTTTTCCACACTATCACGCTTGAGTTTCGTCACGAATAACTTCTTTTCTGAATGCAATAGATCAAAATGCTTTTGTAAGCTTGTAAATAATAAAATGAACTGTCACTGGAATAAATCTGTCAACTGTCAAACGAGCGGTTTACAGATGATAACAATCTTAAGTTGGTTGCAATACATATCAGCCACCCTATATGTATATAGAAATGCTGACATCGCCGACAAACCGAATTGCATTAATAATGTCTGTAACAGAAGCAGTAGTAGTAGTTGTGATGTCAACAATGGCAGTAGCTTTCAACCCATTGAAAGCAGTTGAATGGGTTTTGGTAACTGCTTTTTGGTAGCAACGATGATGATGATGCTGATGCTCATGGTATTCTTATTGGTAATGCCATTGGTAGTGGGTAGCTTTGTTATAATTACTAAACAAACAAGCCAATCTACAACATGGCCTACAGAAATATTGGCGAAAATGATAATTTATCAGGCTACATTTGTTTATAAAACACTCTGGCCACTTTAATTATTTACCACGCCATCGCATAGGCCTCCCCCCCCAAAATTGTCAACGATTTTGAAACAGGCGGCTCTTTCGCCATTACGGAATAAAAATGAAAGAAAACCCAAACAAAAAAAAAACACTTTCTGTGGTTAAACCCTGCTTATGGAAAACACATTTCCTTTGGTCATTATACCCCATATATGTGAGTGTGTACATACGAGTATATTGTATAACAAGTGCATGCTGGCTACACACTTATCGTCCAACTCTGGATCATTGAGTTTGGTCGGCGGTCATTTCTTTACAGAAAATAAAATTTAAATGCTCATACAACATTATCGTTGTAGCATTGTTCAGTATTTTGTGTTCAGTGGTTTATTGTGCTAAAATGTATGAAATGCTGATAAATATGGAACATCCGCTTTCAACAAAAATGTACTTCTGGATAAAATGCTTTATGACTGTATCTATGAAAATGCAAAAATGAAATTTATTTGTTGCAAATTATTATCATTTTTTGGTGTTTTTTTTCACTATTTTTATTATAGGATTTTGTATAGAAATAAGTGGAATAATTTCTAAAATAAAGGGTGTGCCATTTAAAAGTCTAAATTTAAATAATAAAACTGTCAGATTTTTTGCTGAAAATCTGCAGAGAGGAAGAAATATTTTTCGTAAAAATTGTTCAATGGAAAGAAATTACAAATCAATGATTAAATCGAAAAATCTTACTTCGTGGAAGTGCTAAAGCAATTAGAGAATCGTCAAAAAAAATTTATAAAAACGTCGAAGGAAACCTTGTTGAAAAAGAAAATGCTTTCGTTTACTATGTGCTCTACTAACTGACTGGTACCTGATTAAATCCTAAGTACATATATTTTGAAGAGAAATAGAGTGGAAATAGAGTCCTGTTTCTGGGTTTACGAGACAAGTAATGGTGTAAGAAACTTCTCAATGATAATCGATTCAATACTGTTTGAAATGCGAGATTTCCTCATCATTTATTTTTTACGCGAAGCATGTTGTAACTTAAGTCGCCGTGGTCTAGTAGGTAGTATGCTGGCTTATTAGACGTAAAGCCAGGATTCGTGTCCCAGGCCAGGCATCAAGATAAAATACAAAAGGGATTTCTTCGGGAATTTCCTCTCCGCAAATTTCTGGCAAAAATACTGAGAGTAAGTAAAATTGCCATGAAAAGTTTCTCAAAAATCGGTGGTTCGGAGTCGACTTTAAACTGTAGGTCCCGCTACATATTATTAACACACACAACATAAGTAGAGTGAAAAACTAGGTCTGACTGAAGGTTTATAATGACCAATTATGTTAGACCAATCAGTTAGAATTATTGAGAAACTTATTTTTTTTTCTTTTTGTAGTGAAATACCATAGTTGGAATTGGAATATTATTTCATTCATATAGCTGTTGCGGCTGGCTTCACATTACCTGTAGTTCGTGCACTTGTTTTAGTGTATTTGGTTATATCTTGGCAATGGGATCACAAATGTTTCCCTTCAAATGCTGAATTGCCTTTGGTTTGTCGGCATAAAACTTTTCTTTAACGGCGGACTATAGAAAACAGTCCAACGGTGTCAAATCGCAGCTTCTTGACAGCCAATCGATATTACCATTGCGGCTAATGAAACGGCCATTAAACGTTTGACGCAATAAACCGCAAGTTGAAGTATCCTAATGAAACCAAGCATCGTTCACACCAATACCATAAAGAGCGGATGCAAAAAATGGTGCAATGGTGTCTCCATTGCTCGTAATGATTGTGCCATCCCCATTTTCAAAGAAATATTGACTTCTATAAGACCACTTGTGGGGTTTTGTGAGCCTTAAATATGGCAATTTTGCTTTTCTTGTACCCACCACTATGAAAATGAGCCTCATCCGAAAAGATGATTATTTTGGAAAAATTGAAATCATTGTGTAGTTTTGTAAATCGATTGCTTCGTTGCAGAGGAGATAATATAAAGTCAACCCTCCTATAACGAGGTACCCTCAGAACGCGGTTACCATACAACACGGGGCTGAAATTGCGACAGCCCTCCTATAACGCGGTACTATTATAGCGCGGTTTGCGTTCAACTTTATCTCATAAGTTCCTTCGCACAGCCTATAAATAAATAATAACTAGATATTGTAAGAGGGTTTAATGTAAGTTTTATTTTCGACTCAAAAGCTCAGCCAAGATACAGTACCCTGCAACACATAGCAGTTGGATTTTCAATTTACAAAAACAATGAATGAAGACGTATCAGGTGAGGATAAATATTAAAAAATTATATTATTCCAGCCTTTAAGTTTAGTTTTTATTTCATTTTTTTATCAATCCTTATATGAACTCTTGAATACAATAAAAATAATTTATAATTTATCTTGCCTTTTGTATATGTTGGTCTCCATATAACGCGGTGCGAATGATATAATTTGTACTACTTCTGTGTTTCTTATAGTGCGGTTTCCATACAATGAGGTAGACGGCTTCTATAGAACGCCCTACGAATTAGCTTGGTTTGTACCTGAAATCTGAGTTTCTTATAGCGCGCTTTCCATATAATGCGGTACGCACTTACCGCGATATAGGAGGGTTGACTGTACTAAATTTTGTAATAGATTAAGTTGACATATATACTTCTTTCCAGATTCAAAATAACCGATCTTTCAAATTGAAAGCCAAATTTATATTTAATTGCTCACCCTTATAGAATAGAATAATTTCTAAAGTAACAAAAAATGATGATTTCAAGCCACATAAATGTATTATCCGGTGCATTAGCGGAATTAGTGCATGCAAATGAAAAATTTTAAGGAAACTTTAATGCATCGCTAACTTACTGTATAAAGTAATTGCATTTGATTAGTTTAAGCCTAAAAGCTTTTATGTATTGTAATGTTATTATAATATGAATAGAAATTTTTTACAATTTTTTCGTACACACTCCTCTTTATTATTCATTACAACTTTTGCTATTTTACCAAATCAATAATTAATAAATAAATCATAGGCACACATGTTATTCTGTACATAAAGTTACTTGTATGTAGTTATACTGTACGACAATTTAGTATACTTTTTAATTAAGTTTATAAATTTTACTCTTGTCCTATTTATCTATAGCTTCCTGTTGTTATCTGGTGGCATTGTATATAAAATGTGAAAGAGTTGGAAGAGAAAAAGTTATTAAATTGTTTTCATGTGTTTGTCATTAAATTCATACAAATTTCAACATATTCAAACAAACTTTAGCTTTGGCTATCTATTTCTGTATATATTCCCTGCATTTCTCTCTCTCTCTTTCTCTAAGGCTTATCTTTGTGTACATGAATATGTATTAGGCAAGTAATGTAATTTTTTTTTCATTGTAAATATTCTTTTTTTTTTGGCAGTTAGTTAGTGAACATAAATTAAAAAAAATTTTTTTTATTCAGTTTAAAATTTAGTTAAAATTTATTTATTATATTGTTTACACATACACATATACATACACATATTGTATGTACACAAAAAGATATGATTTTTGTATCATTGTTTTTATACAAAAAAGATTAAATTTTATTATCCTTGCTTTTTATTTTTCCTGTATTTAGAAATTTAATGACAAAAATATCCTATAATTGAGACAGAAAAAAGTATGAAAAATATTTATAATTCAGTAACTAAATGTGATTATGACGATAAAGAGTTTAAAACAATATTTTGTAGCATATAATACATGCACAGCAGCAAAAAATTTTACAATTTCTATTGACTATTTTCGATTTGTAGTGTATTTTACGCAAATTGGATTTCTTAACTGTTTTATATATCTGCAGTACGAGTGTGACATATGTGAGCATAAAACCGTAACTTTTAAAGCGAAATTAAAGCATATTTTACTCAAAGTATCGGCCATACTAGGCTATACATTTTATTCAATTTTGCGAAAACTTCGTGGGTTTCACGCCAATAAAACTGTTAGTTTTTTGAAGCAAACCATTTATTCTTCCATTTTTTGACTAACATAACATCGCCACCCCTCATCCAGGATTATGACATAGATTCTCACACCACCGTGTGTTAATTGTATACATGAGTAGCGGTACCAATAATTTAAAGTCAACATCGAATGCATTTCCATGGCATTTTTTTTTGCTCTCAGAGAAAATTGCCGTGGTCTAGTGTGTTGGCTTAATAGATGAAAGGCCCGAGTTAGAATCCCTGATCAGACATCAAAATAAAAATATGAAAATATTTCTTCGGCGAATTCCTCTCAGCAGATTTCTAGCAAAAACTCTGACAGTAAAAAAAATCTGTCGTTTGGAGTCGACTTTAAACTGTACGTCCCACCACTCATGTATAAAATTAACGCACACAAAATAAGTGGTGTGAGAAGTTAGGTCGAAATCCTGACTAAAGGGTCAATTATATATATATATGGAAGTTGCAAAGGAAATAATTTTTCATATTTCGTTATGTCTGATCTGGAGTTTGAACCGTGGCCTTACGTCTAATAAGCCAACGCACTACCTACTAGACTATGGCGAAGTTTTCGACTTCCTTGTAGGAATTGAATTCTTACTTAGCCAATGTATGCCCTATCAATGAAAACAAAAAATCAAGTCCTGTTAGTACGGCGCGATAGGTTATAGCTCTCCGTCTAATACTGTGATTGTGTCATTTACCGATTCTGCTCTGTGTGCAGGTGTATTGTCATATTGTAAAATTAATTTGGGGTATTTTGTAATACATTTTGGTTCTTTTTGGAGCAATTCCTACTTCTTTCCTTTATCCTCTAACTTTTACTATCCTCTACTCTCTCTCTCTCTCTCTTTAAGGACCTACTTGCAATGAGTCCTTCTGATGCCTGTACTAGTCCCAAAGCGAATTACACGTCCTAATACCTAAACTAACCTAATGGTGGTTTAAGAGTAGCTTTTAAGGTGAAGGAGTAGGTTTTAGTTCCATCAGACATACATTATTGTTTTTCTACCGAATCGAACTGGTTATGCAATCGATTCTTGTCTCAGAGTAACCAAAATTTTTTTCGTTTAGAATTTTGATAAGACGCCAGTACCAATTCGGTGCAATAAAGATTTTCTATCGTGTCGTTAAAATAAAATTTCATAAGTGGTTTTATGGTTCTTCATTGGTCTATCATTCAGCTCAAGTGTTCTCCTTTAATTATATTTTTTGGACCTTTCCAATTGCTTTTAAACGATTACAAACTGTTTGTTCGGCAACATTTCTGCAATTTGTTTCAGGCTCAAAGTGTCATTCTTAGTAAATATTATTTGAAATTGTTCAATTGGGGGTCGCCGTGGTCTAGTAGGTAGTGTGCTGGCTTATTAGACGTAAAGCCAGGGTTCGTGAGCCAGGCCAGATACCAAAATAAAATACAAAAAAAGTATTTTTCAATGATTCCTTCTCAGCAGATTTCTGACAAAAACTCTGAGAGCAAATAAAATTCCCATGAAAAGTTTCTCAAAGAAAAAAAAATTTGTCGTTCGGAGTCGACTTTAAACTGGAGGTCCCACCACATCTGTATAAAATTAACACACACAACATAAGTAGTGTGAGAAACTGCGGTCTTCTTGGGGACGATTACTGTAGATTATCTAATGGTGTAGCACTGGCCATTTTGTAGTCTAGCAGCAACTTATTTCCTTGCCGTTCGCATCTTCCCTCTTTCCTAAAAACCTGCACAATGCACTGCATGAGTAGGGGCCATCCCCTGAGTGCTGGTTTTATAAAAAAAACTGTTTTATTGGCCTTTTACTTTCTATATTTTTCTCATTAAAATCTTTATCTATGAACGTACCCGGTAGAGCATGATCACCATATCGACAAGAATTTAATGCGACTCTTCTGAACTTTTCTTCAAACGAAAAGAAAAAATTAATATTTTCCGACAGATACCATTGCCAACACAAAAAATTAAGGCTTGTTTACGAGTACAATAAATGTCCTCCTTAATGTCAACTTCATACCGGTATGCATTTAATCCATTTGATGCACAATATTGTCTATTTGTTGATTCGATTGCTCTATTCGTTATTTATAATATCTTTTAAATTTTTGTTCAAATACTGGAAAAGTTTTTTTTGCTTTTTTTTGTCATAAAATTAATCTTTCAACACAAGTAATTGCTTGTTAACAGCAACCAAATTGTAATTTTACGATTAAATAATACCTTTAAGCTATAAACTATTTAACATTTCATATTGACAGACATTTGGTAGACGAAAATAAATTTGGTTAAAAAGATAAATTATCAGCAAAGTTCAAATGCTTATGCTGGCACACTACTAAAAACACATAAACTCACGCCAATACAAAAACGTTAATAAATATTAGGGAAATACGGTATTAGGCCATCCATAATCAAGAACTGATGTATTAAACAGAATAACTTTCGTGAATGGAATTTTTATTATATTGATAGTGGAACCTATTTATTGTAAATACACGGTGTATATATTGACCTCAAAGCTAAACATTTTTTATTATTGAAGCTTCATAAAATTTATTTCTATAAGTACCTTGACATCCACTTGGACAGACAACTAACCTGCCAGAATTATATAGATGCTAAGATTACTTAAATGATACTAAAACCAACTCGAATATACTGGGTTATCTCCAGTAATTCCACGATCATTTTAGACTATTTTTAAAATAATTTTTTCACAAATACCACCAAGGGTACCAAAATAAAATTTCGAAAATGACTGCAGCTGCCGATTTAGAATCACTATAAGCACCATTAGAAATATTCATGTGGCAAAGGAAATAAATAGACGAAAACCAAAAGATTGTGTTCTTTCATCCTTGCTATGGAATATCGTTCGTGGTTTTAATGGCCTGTAGTTATGTGGGTTATTTGGTAGCGGTATAAGGTTTTGATCCACATACTCTCTCTTTGAGATCCACCAAGTCTCTAAAGATTACAACTGAATGCTGTCCATTATATGGTGTAATGCTCCCAAAACTATGCGATATTGGTTATCTATTTTTTACTTACCGATCCTTAATGGAATGCATTTCCCTTATAGAGTTAAACATCTAGGGAGTCATTCTTCATCCCATGTCGTTGAGACAGCTAAGAAAGTCACAATAAGGTTTTTATACACAAAAAGAACTTAAGCGAAAATTGTGTTCTTATATTAACCATCACATAGCGGTTCTATTGTGGCCTGACACAACAAACCTTTCTTTATGGTAAATGTCTGGTAGACTTATAGATAGAATACGTAGCAATTCAGCTGTTTTGAACACCTGTAAGCTCTGTTTCACTTCAACCAAGGTATTATTTGTAATACTCAAGTAAATACCCTCTGTACTCATACAACTTTCAGAATGGAAATTTAATTTTTAAAGACACTTCTGGTCTGGAGATCCAGAGGTTGGAAGTGTGGTCCTTAAAGTATTATGCAGCGGGTCAATAGTTCAAGACAAAGCAGCGTAATGCTTGTTGGATGAGGGTATTTTCTCGGAAAACTCCTTAATTTTCTTCGGCAGCCATGTCCCAATTAAGTCTCTAATGAATGTAGTTTCAACTGATGGTGAGCTGGTAGAGCAATATATACAGTGAGCGTAAAAAGAAAATGTACATTAAAAAAATTAAATCCTTTAAAAAATTATCGTTATTTTTATTTTAAAATTATTTCATTGCCAGTTTTTAAAATTGAAACAAAAAAAAATTACAAAAAATTTCAAAATATTACCAATTTTTTTCGGTCACTTTCCTTAAGTGTTAAAATTTTAGTTTAATGATTGTTAGAATTTTATTTCTAGTGTACACTTTATTTTGACGCTCACTGTAGGTATTCCGATTGCCTCAGTTTATTTAGAAATTATTATTCGGACTTTTACAGGCAGGCTTAATCTCACTCACAGGAAAAGGGTACATCCTATACTTCTAGACTCTGCTGGATGCAAATAGAAGCAAGAAAACGACCGAATCATTGTCATTAAATTGCACAGCAAGTCACTATACTTCCAGTAGAAATTATGAAATGTTTGGCAAATGACTTCCGTATTAGGAGGGGGTGGGTCTGAGGTGAAAGTGGAAACTGTCTGTCTACTTACTTGTACGTGCACTGCTCTTGTCATGATAAGACAAGACATACTTAACTAAGCTCTCTGTTATAAAGACTGCTGCAACAAAAAAGATTTACTTTGAAGTCCTCTTGGTCCGCTTTTGATAATGTTTTTCTAATTGCCTTTTATTTTTTTCTTGAAATTTCTATTTAAAATTTGTAAATCAGAATCGGCGATAATATAAACGTTGTGAATAAAAAAAAACAGAATTTTATTAAATAATTTATAAGCACTGTATATGAAATCAAGCAATTCTTTAGCTTATATTTCATAATAAAATCATTAATAACAACCAATATGATGCTGGATTACTCTGCAGTACCCTACTGTTTTTGATTGCCAATATTTTCGAACACATGCTAGTGTTGCACAAGATGTGAAACATCAAATATCAATTTATATTCTAATTAAATTAAGCTTATCTTCTTCCTTTCTTTCACTTTTGTTCCCTTTTTCGCACCAACTTCTTTTTGATTTGCTTTATCCCTGTTTGTATAGCATAAGAGTTCATCTACAATTCACCTCTATGCATATGTATGTATGTGTGCATCATTTGATATTTATTTATGTATATATGTATGTATGTGTGTGTATGCGTTACACACATTTTTATAAATTTTTTTTATATTTTTTTTCGTTATTCCTTTGCTAAAATTAAAGATATTCTCCAGCATATTCTACATATTTTCCTTGTATCCGGGTTTCTTTTAAAGATTCTTGGAAACAACATGCAAACACTGTATGCTCCTGTTACGAATAAACTTTATTTTACTTTACATTCACGTGTGTGTAAAGCAATGTAGCTTTGTAGTTGTAATATTTTTACATGTTTTATATACACATGTATCGAGTATTGTGGTACGTATGTATGTATGTACATACAGTAGCGAGCACAAAAAATGCAACACTGTGCCATATGATCTTTAATAAGATCTGTTTCAAAATAACGGTAACTATTTATCTATTTTCTTTTGCTGTTAATTCTTTCAATTATAAGTTTTCAAAGTAACCACAGTTTATTCCAAATTCTGCTTTAAAAAGTTAAATATTTTTGAATTAGTGAAAAAAGTGCAAATTTTTAGCGAGCAAAAAAAAATGCAACATAATAAAAAAATAGTTAAAGTAAGTTATTTATTTAATTATAATTGAAAATTTCTTAAATAAGTTATACAACATGTGTTTTGTAATAGAAGCAGCTCTCAGCTGACAGCAAAACTGCAATCATTAAAGCCTTAGAAGGAAAAGCCATGCGTGAAGTTGGACACCTCTTTGGTGTAAATCAATCGGATTAAATCTCGATTTTCCTTGAGAAATAGTGTGGAAAGGAAACCAGGTAGTGGTAATCCTCGAAAAACTATCTCTCGCCAAGACCGCCAGATGATTGCACTGGTTAAAAAAGATCCACGAAAGACCGCAGTGGACGTTGCTAATTTCGCAAATGAGGAAATGGGAGTCTCTATAGGCGTTCACACTGTTCGCCGTAGGTTGAAAAAGGCTAATTTGCATGCGAGACGATCCGCAAAGAAACCTCTCATCAGTGCAGTCAATAAAAAGAAGCTCCTAGAATTTGCAAAACGTTACAAGGATTGGTCAAATGAATAATGGGCTAAAGTCTTGTGGAGCGATGAAAGCAAATTTAATTTGTTTAGCTCCGATGGGATAAATTTTGTTCGAAGACCGCCTGGACAGAGATATTCTTCAAGATATCAACTTCTAACCGTAAAACATGGCGGTTGATCAATAATGGTGTGGGGTAAGGAACGATATGTTTAAAAAAAATTATTGATTTTACGTCACGTATTTACAAGTGCGTTTTCCCTTAACTCAAATCGAAGGAAAAATGGACGCCAAGAAGTACTGTGAAATCCTTGGAGAACACATGCTTCCTCATCTGCGGGAAAAAATGCCTCCTGGTAGCATATGCCAACAGGATAACGATCCAAAGCACTCAAGTCGCTTAGCTCGAAAATTCTTAAGCGACAATGATGTCAATGTTTTGGATTGGCCATCACAGTCTCCCGATCTAAACCCCATAGAAGATCTATGGGAGCTATTAGATCGGGAAGTTAAGAGGAAACATCCGTCAAATAAGAGGCAATTTGAAGAAATTTTGAAAAGTGAATGGGAGAAAATATCCATTAACACATTAATAGTTTTAGTCGACTCTATGCCTTCTAGGTTGCAAGCAGTCATAAAAAATAAGGGACTACGCCACTAAATATTAATTTTAAGATTTTTGTTTTGCAAGAATTCCTATTTAATTTAAATAAACACATTAAAATTTATGCTGTTGCATTTTTATTACTCCCATGAAATTCGCACTCTTTTTAATAAATGACAAAATAATATAAAATTAATTAAAAATATTTACATAATGTTATTGATAATAGGTATCTATAACTGTAGGGATTAATAACCCAAAGAAATATTTTGAACTGGTCACCATTTTTTTAAAATTATCGCACTTAAAGATAATTTTACCCAACGTTGCATTTTTTGTGCTCGCTACTGTATATCGAGTATGTTGTTGCCCAATTTTCATGTTTGCATTTTCCATTTTATATGAGTGTGTGTTTAAACTCATGTGTAAGCAGTATGTGTGTATTTGGAAAAATGTCAAAATAAGATTTATTTGAGGTTAGAAATTTCCAATTATCACCTGCATAAATAACATACAGTCATACATATACAGTTATAAACGTTCATACCTTTACCTTTATTTCAAAATATATTTGAATTCGTATATAAATGTTACACCAACGTATACATATGTATGAAGGCATGTACATATATGTGCGAGGTTTAATAAAATACGTAGAAAATTCGACACAAATGTTGTATTGACAGCCGACATTAAATTTATTCCAACACATATTTCTAACAGACAAATACGCATACACAGTCAGTTGAACGCTTAGTTACATGTGGTCTCTCTGTATTACTTAGTCAATATATTGCATGCAAATGTACATACTTCTTTCACTACGTATGCTTGTATGTTATGTTTAGAGATTAATGAAGAAAATATTTACATAAATTTAACACACACACACAGATTATTAAAATATTTACCTTTATTCGTTACATTTTTTTTTGTATTATTTTTTTTTTTTAATTCATATAAGTACCCTATAACAAGTATATTTAATAGGTAATGGTGTTTGCAGCCATTGGAAATAAAAGCACAGAAAACTTCACTTCAAAGTGTTTTTCGGGCACAACAAGTTTGTAATAGTTGCACGTACCTTTCTCTGCTGGCTGTATCGTTGCAACTTTCATGATTTTTGGAGACATCCGACTTAATTAAGGAGTGCGCACAAAAAAAAAACTGGACTTACAATTTTCGTTATAGAAATAAATCCAAGTGGTGGATTTTTTTTTTGTTTTAAATTTCAATTAAAATAAATAATATTTGAATTCTTTTGTGTATAAAATTTTTTTCTGACAAAGGTCTCAGAGCATCCAATTTTTTGAGCCACTTTTCATGTTGGAGTGTTTTAGAAAAATACGTATTATTTTACTTGCATTGTTTTGGTCGGCAAATCCTTTTATTCTTTCGCTTTCACGCTTTCTCTCATTTATTCTTACTTTTTTGGTTAACACCTGCGAACCTAGCAATCGTTTTTCGTAAGCGGCGCGGCTTTTGATTGAAAATTTCAATAATTTTTTATGACATTAATGTTGGGTGCCCATTTTTAAAAAGCTATTTTTGGATTTTGAAATAGATGACTAAGAAAAACAATTTAACAATGTAACAAGTTGTAAGCTTAAAAGTAGGTCCACCTTTTTAGTGCGCACTCCTTATGTTGCCCACCAACTAATTAACAACACCAAACAGAGTATTTTACGGGGGCATTTGCTGTCAATTTTGTTTTTTTTTTAATGAGATTCGTATCTAACGATAATTCTCGATGGAATCTGATTTATCACAACCAACGAACTCTGATGTTAAATGTGATGATCTCTATGATATGAATTGGCAAACCCTATTGTATATTTGTGGTATTGTTGTATGTAAGTAAAGTATTCCGATACTGAAAATATTTACAATGAAAAATTCCTGCTATAGACGATAATATAATAACCGGCTTACATTATAGTCAAGATTAGAAAATTTAAGTACAAATCGATAGCCAGAAATAGTCTTTTAAATATCTAACGTCTTAGGTTTGTTCCAAAAATTAAATGTTCGAAAAATAAAACGTAAATGTCTGCATAGAGCATTTCGTAACATGCTTCCTTTATTTAATTTTAAGTAAAACAAGTAGTGGTCTAGTAGGCAATGTGCTGGCTTATTAGACGTAAAGCCAGGGTTCGAGTCCCAGGCCATACATCAAAATAAAATACAAAAACTCTGAGACTAAATAAAATTGTCATGAAAAGTTTCTCAAAAAATCTGTCGTTCGGAGTCGACTTTAAACTGTAGGTCCCGCCACTTATGTATAAAATTAACGCACACAACATAAATGGTGTGAGAAACTAGGTCAATAATCCTGACAGAAGGGTTGTAATGACCAATTATGTATGTAGTAGTGCAGAAGATGTTATTGACATTTTTTATTTATTTGAAAGGCCATTAATGCCGTTATGTGTGCATCTTCCTGGATGAAGCTAATCTGAAGTGTTCAGTTTTCCATTTGTTTATCAATGAAATTTGCAGCTTATTCGCATTAACCTGGGATTTAAGGAAACCCTACAAGAAAAAAATCTAATGGGGTCAAATCATGTGATATGACCAAGCTCTTTAATAGTAAATTTTCGTTATGTATTGGGTGCTCTGGGATTTTATGTGGATTGTGTCGTTCCAAAATTTAATAATTTTCGAACTTCACAGATGTACACATTCATCTAGCAATTGCTGATAATGATTTTTTGATGAAAAATAAAATCAAACCCCATTCTAAGTACAAACGTCGTTGTCTATGATTGATGACTTGGAAAAACAAAGTGAATCGATCAAAGTAATGATAATTATAGTGTTCACTCATAGATATGAAACAAATTTGATTATGTGCACTTTGTATTGATTGATTTGTGCTGCAGGTAATCAACTTGTCGCATTAGCCTGACTGTAGATTTCATACATGTGGTGTTTTGAAGGCCTGAAATTTAGCAATTAAATCAGAGACAATCTGTTTTCGCTGAAAATTGAATTTCGATGAACAAAAGTTGTCAGATGGGTTGAGTTTTATTAAAAAAAAACCAAACTTTTTATTAAAACAAAGAAAATATATTAAATTTCAACAAATGTATTACACTTCGGTTGAACTTTAATCGAACGAAAATAGAAAATTAAAACAGAAACTCTATATAGGCTACATAAACATATGTAACTCCACTAATAAAATATGATTTTTGATAACGGCCATTTGGTTAAAGCTACTTCTATCAGATAAATTGTTTTTTATTCAGTCTGTTTTCAGAAATCACCATGGACGATCACAGACAATGAAGTGTGCTCGCCTAATAGTCTCTAAAATAGTTGGCAAATGTTTCTAATTTTCAGCGCAAAATCATTTTCAGATATAAGGCTCCTTTTTGGATAAATGGGTACGTTAACAACTAAAATTAACGAATTTGATACGACAACAATTTTCAGGAGATTGAAAAGCATCCAATGCATTCTAAACAAAGTCATTGTTTGGTGCGGACTCTGTAATGACGGCATCATCGGTTCATATTCTTTTGAGTAATATGGCCAGGCCATCACTGTTAACGACAAGTAGTACAAGTTGAAACTTCTTTTGTTCCGCATCAAACCACCCAGATGGTGTCACGTTGGTTATGTTACAATGCTCGAGCATGGTCATCTCATTGGGTTTGTATGGATTGATATCACTAGAATTTTTCATTGGTAACCGGGGGCCTGGGGTTGTTTTCTAAAGTCGCAGATGTATGCAAATACGGTGCTCTAACTCAACATAACCAAAGTTGTCGGTAAAATTCTGATTAATTTATTCGTATATCTCATGGAAAATTTCATGTATATTTCACATGCGTTTCAACACGAGAAAAGGGAACAGATATTTTAACAATGTTATGTTCCACACATAATGACATTAAAAAGTCTTTAACACGAATGAAAAATTTAAATTATGTCTCATACATACTTTGTTTTACGTTACTAAGGTGATCACTGGTTGAAAAACAATGACACCCATTCAGTCTAGTAACTGGCGGTCTTCATTCTACATAATAAAGAGATCGTAAAGATCGTATTAAAAGAGATCGTGTGTCGTGTATTAGACTCTAATAAAAAAATATGAGAAAAATGACAAATTAATCGTCACAACGCTTCAATCAGGATTATGACCTATCTTCGCACTACACCTATGTTGTGTGTGTTCATTTTATGCATTATATAAGTGGCGGGACCTACAGTTTAAAGTCGACTTCGAATGACAGATTTGTGAGAAACTTTTCATGGCAATTTTATTTGTAATTTTGTAATTTATTTATTTACATACATAATTGGCCATTACAACCCTTCAGTCAGGATTACGACCTAGCTTCTCACACCGCTTATGTTGTGTGCGTTAATTTTGTACATGAGTGGCGGGACCTATAGTTTAAAGTCGACTCCGAACGACAGAACATTTTCATGGCAATTTATTTATTTATTTATTACAATTAACATAGCACAACAAGTTATGAATCGTTTAAATGACAGTGCTATGATTCCTGACATTAAGATTTAAAAAATTAATATTGAAACAAAATAAATTAAATAAAGAATACAAAATTTGGAATAAATAGGAATAAATAAGATTACAGGCAGAATTAAAGAAATAAAACAGTTTCCGGAGCTTTTTCAAAAGAACTTCATGATCGACTATGTCAAAAGCCTTAGTGTGATCAAGTACAACCAAAAACGCTACACAATTTACATCTATTTTCGATCTTCCACAACATTTACTAGAGCAGTAGTACAACTTTAACTTTTCATAAATCGCGACTGACTAAGAGTAAAGAAATTGTAACTCTCCAGATAATTAGTAATCTGGCCATTATATTTTCCATTACCTTGGACAAAAAAGGAAGGATATCAATTGGCCTGAATTCGTTGTTCGTTTCGGGAATGGGAATCATTTTTGCCAGTTGCCAATGTTCAGGAAAAGTAGATTTAGTCAGAACAGTATTAAATTAGAGCTTTCAAGAATTAAGGATCCACATCATTAGAAAAATTTGCTTTCAGAATTTCTGCCAGGCTGGAGTTTGAATCGAGGCCTTACTTTAGACTACAACAGTTGCACGCTTAATATCAATGTTTGATATTGTTGCAAATATTTACGATTTTAGCACCTAGAAAATGGAATCGATAAATTTCTAAAAAAAATTTGGAGTTTTCTCAAAATAAAAATTTTATGTGTGGAAAATAAGATCCTGCGCATGAGTATCTCATATATTTCGACAACAAATATGATGATGTTACCTACTACTACTCTATATGGATTAAATAATATTTTATTTATATTTCTCATACCTACATGTTTAATATTTGTTTTTATAATTGATTCCATGATAATTAAATATTATTATTTAAAAAAAAAAATATCATAATCCTTTTTACCTACAAATACACACACACAAATACAAGTCCATAGGCCTGTACGGGTCATTGTTTTAAGCCATATTAATAATGAAAACAATTTCATTAAAGTTAATGGGCATTAAGACAAAAAGTTAATTTTTGTTTTTAAAATAATAATACGACGAATGTATTTGTGTGGGGATAACAAAAAAATAAAAACGAACAAACAAACAAATATTTGCATAAAATGCTAAAACATATTAAAAATAAAACGAAAAACATATTAAAATAATAAAAATGTAAATGAGATCAAACAACAAAAAAAAAAAACCCCAAAAAAAAAAGTTAAAGGTACGAAATACCTTTTAAGAGCAGATTAAAATGTGATCCTTTTTTGTAATTTTTGGGGGGAAAGCCCACTAGTGAGTCTCTGTGAGTTTTGGCAAAGGAATTTAAAAATTTTATTTTTTTTTCTTTAATTTTTTATTTTTGTTTTGTTGGCAGATATAAAATAATCCTTTATTATATTTGGGTTTATGATCCCCAATTTCATTTTCTGTTTAACGATTTGATAAAGGATAACGAAGAGCAACAACATAACATTGTTACATACGCAAGAGTATAACTTTTAAATACATATACACACACACACACACACACAACTTACAGCTGCTCTTTACTGTAGTTGAGGAATAACAACCAGAAAAAAGGACAACGTCAATGGCAATGGCTATGGGAATGGCAACAACAGCATTAACAATAACAAAAACAACAATCGCAAGAGTAAAAGGATAATAAAAAAAGGTTAAACATGAAACTGTTGAATTATTCAATAACTATTGACACGTTAGCACATTATTATTTATGCTACGAAATGAAATGAAATGCTATACAATTACATGCATATTCACCTATACCTATACATAGTGTAAGTAGATATTTACGCTTGTTTCCGTTTCCGTTTCCATTTTTCGTTGTTATTACTGCTCATATTTACTGCTTTTTGGTTAAAGTTGACTCATTCATCCTGTTTTCGTTGTTGTTTTTTGTTGTTTTGTTGTTGTTTTATACGGAAATTCATCTGTATTTACTCTTTCTCTTATTAACCACACTCATATTTTGTTTTATTTTCATTTTATTTTTCATATTTTCAGATTCAGTATTCTCGTCTCACTTTATAAGGCATTATTTCAGAAATTTTCCCCAGAAATTTTCCGTTGAAACTTTCACAAGCAACAAACAGTAACGTAACAGCAATAACGGTAATAAGAAGAAAATTAAAATATTTTTCATTATTATTGTTATTTTCATTATTATTGTTGTTGTTGTTGTTGTATGTAGTTGTTTTGTTGTTATTATTCTTGTTGTATTTATTGTAGCTGTTGTTCTCATAGTGTAGCGTCGTTGTAAATTGCTTATGAAAGCATAAAAGTGGAATACAATAAGAACAATAACAACGTTCTTAATGAAATTGTTTTGATGAAACCAAACCCATTATAGCAATAGTTTGCTATAGCATTGGTAGTACAAGTAGTAGTTGTAATAAGAACAAGAAAACAAAAAATATTTGAATTAATTTTAGAAATTTTAATGGTTATTAAACAGTATTAACTAGGGATACCAAACGGGATCGATTTTTAAAAATCCCGGAATTCGGGATTTTATAAATCCCGATCCCGAAATCCCGGGATATTTCGGTATAATTCGGGATCCAAAAATCCCGAAAAATCACGGGAAAAATCGCGATTTTCTCTTAATAATAAAAATATTTTGTTGAAAAAATCATTTATATTCTTATTATATCAGAATTATATCTCATTAAAAATACAATATAAAAACAGCAAGACAAAAAATAACAAAAATCGTAAATTCACAAAAATAAAAATTATTCACATATATAAAGAAAATTATTTGGATTCCAAGAAAAAGATTAAAGCATCTAACATGCGATCTGATAGGCTTGAAAGAATTTTGTTGCCAACATAACCTGCCGTTGAAAAAACTTCTCGCAATCAACACATTTATTGGTAAAATAGCTCCAAGATAGCTGTATGCAGCTTGTAAATATTCAACTCCTGATGTAAATAAATCTATTTCTTTGGACCGTTGAGTATCTAAATCAGTTACCCTTTTAATTCGTTTTATTGGGCTTTTGCATTCTTCGATGGCATCAAATAAAATTTTATTAGTGGAAGTGAGGTTTTCCTCATCTGAGGTGCTATTATCGAAGTCAAGTGATATAAAATTTTATTTCAGGACCTATGTAGGGTCAAAATACATATGAATTCACAATCCCGAAAATCCCGAAAAATTCAGGGACAAGTTTTTAAAAATCCCGGAATTCGGGATTTCACGATTGGCATCTGACTAAATCTACTTTTCCTAAACATTGGAAACTGGCAAAAATCATTCCCATTCCCAAAACGAACAACGAATTCAGGCCAATTGCTATCCTTCCTTTTTTTTTCTCCAAGGTAATGGAAAATATAATGGCCAGACAGATCGCTAATTGTCTGGAGAGTCACATTTACTTTACAGTTGGGATTTATGAAAGGTGAATGTTGTACTACTGCTCTAATAAATGTTGTTGAAGATCTTAGGTCGAAACTAGATGCAAATAGTGTAGCGTTTTTGGTTCTGCTTGATCACACTAAGGCCTTTGACACAGTCGATCACGAAGTTCTTTTGAAAAAGCTCCAGGAACTGATTTATTTCTCAAATTCTGCCCAGAATCTTATTTATTCTTATTTGCTGAATAGGTTTCAAAAAGTTTATCTTAATGGCAATATCGGGTTTCGGGATTTCCATATTGGCATCCCTAGTATTAACGTATTTATTAAATTAACTAGAAGAACAGGAAGTAAGCAGAATGTGACAAAAATATAATGGGATATACTCAGGAACTAGAATATCGGCAGCAACAAAACATTCATAACTAGTCCGAAAAATAAAGCCGCTTGTAAATTAGTTGAAGCTGTGTAGCAGAAAAATAACAATTTTCAATCCCAAATTGAAACTTAAATTCACTTTTTTATGTAGATTCCTTCAAAAGAAATAGCGCTCTGCAAAATTCTTTAACAGGTTAACTGCCGACTACGAGATAACTCGTGGATTGCGTTCTCTTCTAGGGAGCCAAACTACAAGTTATCTCGTACATAATAATGTAAAAAAATCAAATTGTCGTTTTTTGGTTAATTTACTGAAAATTGCTGCGGCAGTCAATCTATTACATTTGCTGCTTAAACATCATACAGTCAAATTCGTTTATAACGAACTCGGTTATTACGAATTCTTGGTTATTACGTACATGTGTATATGGCTTATATGTTGCTGTATATACCATTATTTAGTTCTATCTACTTCTATACATAGCTACATATTACCCCTAATATATTATGATACCTTCTTCTCTATCGTACATATTTAAAGTAACTTTATTTATAATAAATTTACACACGAGAGCATCCAAAAATATATTCAGGAATCTAAAGTAACTTTAATATAATTTAGATTGACAAACATTACCAGTTCTGTCATAACAATAATCAGCATTATATTTAAATAAAATTTACTTTTTCTCTCCATCAATTCATTTCAAAATGTGGTTAAAAAAGAATAACAAATCAAAACTGTCATAAACTGCTTTAGTTGAATCAATTTTAAATACACCATTTAACATGGAAATTTCATTAAACGATCACAAGACTTCATGTTTATGTTTATAATAATTTATGAATGTATGTACAGTCAAATTCGTTTATAACGAACTCGGTTATAATGAATTCTTGGTTATTACGTACATATTTTCAAGTCCCAACGTTATAATATCAATTTCTATAAAAAAACTTACGAATTCGTTTATAACGAATTCTCGGTTAAAAGGAATTACTTTAAATGGTCCCAGTTATTAAATTTCATACATTTTACATACATACATAATTGGCCATTACAACCCTTCAGTCAGGATTACGACCTAGCTTCTCACACCACGGGACCTACAGTTTAAAATCGACTCCGAACGATAGATTTTTTGAGAAGCTTTTCATGGCAATTTTTTAATCTCAGAATCTTTGCCAAAAATCTGCTGAGAGGAAGTCGCCGAAGAAATATTTTTTCGTTTTGATATCTGACCTGGGATACATACATTTTGCCTTTTTATAAGGAATCCTCAGAAAAAACTTTGAAGTGTGGCAATAATCTTTAATTTTATTTAATATGGCAGCATTAAATCATAACTCAGCATCTTTAATCAGCTGCTAGATCAGAAAGATTAACACATATTTTTGGCTTTTTAATAACAAAATCCTTTTTGTTTTTAATAAATGAAAAAAATTCTTTGTATTTTATATTTTTTTTCTATGACTACACCCCATTGATTACGAACTTTGCCTATAACGAACTACTTTTTCTGGTCGCACGGAGTTCGTTATAACCGGGTTTGACTGTATATGTACTATTTACCCACTGATCCACTAAAAACTGTCAATGTCTACTCTCTAATCTAACCTCTTGTGTATTAAATTCAAACTTGTTAAAAACTAACCAGTACTTCGGGAAAATCCTTTCTAGTTCGATTGTGGAGTATTTTAAATAGACCTACAAAATATCTTTGTTTCTCGAAGACAACGACTTCTACAGCGAAACAATTTTTACATATTCTCCTTTAAAATGCATTCACAAGCAGATACTCAAATTTAAAATGCATAGCTTAATCATATTTTAAACAGTAATTCCAACCGTTAAAATGCTTTCTGAATTTCTGACAAAAGACAAAAGATTTCTAGTTTCTTCCTTGGCAGGAGTGTTCATCAGAGTCTCCAGTTTATTTTGTGTTACAACTAATTACGTTCCGTTTACTCTTCGCAAAAACCGTCTATAGGACAATATAACCCACAAATTCCTCGCAATAGTCAATCGCTGATCTTATTAAACTGAGCACATTTGTTAATGTCCCTGAGATAGGACAAGTACGTTCATACATACGTTCAACCATATTGTGTCCTTTAAAAATCTAATTAGTACAACGCTGTCGCATGTTTTTCCTGTTAACAGAAAATCCCAGAGGAAACTGTTTTTTGCAGTTGTGATGTTAGCTCACTTGAGTTTCATTGTCCTTAGTTTATCAAACAACTTCAATAAAGAAAGTTGAGTGCAACTAATAAGGAATACTATTCCAGGCAATGATTACATACCCACATGAGATAGCCTAAACTGAATCCGTCATCGAATACCTACATGAGATACATGATTCTGGATTGCGATGTAGTTTATCACAGCAATTATGCTGTGTTTGTTAATTTTATAAATGAATGGCGAGACCTACCTGGAAAGTCGCCGTAGTCTAGTAGGTAGTGTCTTGGCTTATTAGACTGAAGGCCAGAGTTCAAACCACAGATCAGACATCAAAACGAAATTGTAAAAAAATATTTTTTCGGGGACTTCCTCTCATTAGATTTCTGCCAAAAACTCTGAGAGTAAATAAAATTGTCATTAAAAGCATTTCAAAGATCTGTCGTTCGGAGTCGACTTTTAGCAAAGACAAAGTAGCAGAAATAATATTCAAATTTCATTTTATTGGAGATATCTGATCTGTCATCGAATAGATTTACTATGCGGTAGTTGAAAGCATGGATTTATGCGTTACTGTTTACGCTATGTGATGTAAACTACCGCCTAGCAAAAAACCATTGAACCTGAATGAAATTGCAAATTATTTTTCAGGTAAATCGGGTATTACGAAATCGTTCTTTCTCGCTATATTGAACCGTCTTTATCTCGTGGGACACTAATGGGTAAATATCTCATTCCTCTCGACTTTCTAAGCCTTAATAACGACTTTTAGAACCACTAATCAAAAGTAAATAAATGATTACACCAAACAAATCATAGAATGGAGTTGACTCGTCAGTAGTTACAGAGTACGACCAGAGAACATGTAGAAATTATAAGCTAAATTTAAACCACCGGAAGTAGGCATAACATAGCATAACAATTATAATTATAACAAATCGTATAACAATTAATCTAATGGCACCAGACTATGAAAAAAATTAAACTGTCAGCGAACACCGCATCTCTCGAGAAGGAGTGAGTTGCAATCAAGAAAATGTTCCTCACGACTCGACAACGACAAATGGACCTGTTTATCATCTTAGGGATAGCTATAGCCTTTCTTAGCTGAAGATACTGGATTACTGTAACTGAAGCAAAATTCATAAACGTATCGTTTACTATACCAAGTCTTTAACTGTGTTACAACTTCCTGCCTTTGAATGGTAAGGAAATTGGATATTTTTAAAGTAAAGAGTCCGCCAAATAACTTTTTTTTTGAAAATGCTTTAAAAAAAAACTACTGAAAATATTCTAAAATTTTTGTTTTTTTTTATTAGAAAGCACAATCCTTCCGGTTAATAATGCAAAATAATTTCATTTAAATATCTTCCTCGGCTGCCATGCAGTAGTCTATACGATTGGTCGACTTTTTAAGCGCATTATCGATTGTGTGCAGCTGTATTTCATAAGTGGCTTCACGAATATAGTTCTTTAAAGCGTCAATTGTCACTGGCTTGTCGGGGTAACACTTATCTTTGACGGCATCCTACAAATAATAGTCCAACGGTTTCAAATCACAGCTCTGTGGTAGCCAAGCAACATCAGCTCTGCAGTTGAAAATGCGATTTTTAAAAACAGGGCGCAAAGTATCGAGTACAGCTTCGGCAGGGTGAGACGTAGCGCCGTCCTATTAAAACCAAATGTTGCAAATATCTTCCTCTTCAATTTTTGTAAAAAAAAAATTCGTTCAACATGGCCCGATAACAATCGCCGTTCACTGTAACGCCCACTCCTTGTTCATTTTCGAAGAAAAATGGTCCAATTATGCCTCTGGACGGAAATCCTTACCAAACAGTAACTCGTTTTGGGTATGTCGGTTTTTCAATGTATGCGTGAGGGTTTTCTGTGCCCAAAATGCAAAAATTTTGCTTCGGCATCTTCTGTAAGTCGTTGTTCAAGCGTACACACCACCATATGCGTTCAGTGGAAGGACAAACCTATTTTCTATGAAATCAGACATGAGCTAAGTGTTACCATTAACGAAATAAGCACTAGTTGAAAAAAGAAAACGTTAGATGGCGGATCCGATATTCTATTGAATTGATTTTAAATTAATATTCTAACTAAAATAACTGTAATCCATTTATAAACCTTCACTCATAGTGGATATTTTAATTAACAATACGTTTTTTGCTCGCCAAAGAGAATTCATTCAAAAAGTTTCTGAAAACTCTTCAATTGATTTGTTTTTTATTTGAAACACCGAATTTATTTCCACATTTTAAATTGTAACTTTTCATTTATAAACCGTTTGTATGGGTACGGAATTTTATTAGCTTATATTTGTTTTAAATGCTGCAGCCATACGCACTTAAAATATTAAAAAAAAAGAAAAATCCCCCGACATCATGTGCAATAGGAAAATAGTTTTCCAAATAAATTAAAATTTTTTTGTTTTTTGCAGTCTGCCAGCCATCACAAATTGAATATTTTTCTCCTTTTTTTTGACATTTAAAAATAAACTTTTAGGTGAGGTTTTTCATTCGGTTATTTTATTTTTATGCCCTCTATGCATTTCCATTATGAGTTATTTTTTTTTGAATTTTTTTTATTTTTATTTTCATTTTTATTTTAAAAGTTGCTTTTATTTTCACATTTAAAAGTTTTATGGTTTTACAATTGTGTTTAGGAAAGTATTTTTTAATGTTTTTTAACACGCAATTGAGCCTTTTCTAGCAACACTAAATTGTTTTTAACACTGAAATCATTTGGGCTTTTTTTTCAAAAGTTTTTTTTATATTTTGTTTGTGTTTTATTTTAGTTTTAGTGTTTTAGAGTTTTTTGGCTATTTTTAAAACGACTATTCGGGGAATTTTTATTATTAATCTCGTCTGGTCATCTAGTGATTAAGGGGGAAATTTCCAGTTAAATATACTTTCAAGTAATGTGCAGTAATGAATGGGGAATTCAGAATTTTATTTCAATTGTTTACAATAATTTCTTAAAACATGCATAACGAACTGTAATATTCGTTATGGGGTTTTTTATTAATTTTTTTTTTGTACAGCAAAATTATTAAGAAAGATTATAATTTTTTATTTCTATTTAAAATATAAACACTTCAGATGAATTTTTTTTTAATTGCAATACGAAATTTAAATTGAGTACAAATACTATTTTCCATACTGATAGATGAAGAGATGATTAATGCAAGGACATGTACTTTATGTAACCCTAATGATATTAAACATTTCTACCATTTCGTCCACATTTACAACCAAAAAAAAAAAAAGCGCCATGAACATTAAAACGCCCCTTCAACGATTTTAACCCACTAACGCCAGACCCCAGAATCCGTGGTCCGATTTCGTTGAAGTATTTGTGTTGATGTGAATATTTTTATTTATTTTTTTAAGTGCCGTGGGGGCGTCTGTAGGGCGTGGGTATTTTTCTACCCACTACAGCATAAGTGTGTTCTAAAATAAATTTTTTTTTCGCTTTGTTATATGGCTGCTAGACAACATAGTTAAGCTATTTTTAAAAGTTTTATTGAAAATAACACGTTTGTGACAATTAGAATCCCGACAGGAATGGTAAATCTGCCAAAATTACTCCATTGAACAATGTTTTGAATAAAAAATTCATGCAATTTGGCTTATTCTCTCATAGTCTTTTTGTGAATGAACAGATTATCGCATGTTATGATCGCTATTTGGCGATGTTGGCTTCTATGACAGGAAAATTTTATTCCTTTATCCCACATGCTGACGTTTCTGCTAAAAATAAGGCTGACTACTGACTTGGAGAAAACTTGCTACTATGACTAGTAGAGAATATTTTAGATCCAAGTAGTCCACGGAAAAAAGTGGTATAAGCCTTTACCCACTAGCGCTATTAACGCAGCTATTGTAAACGCATGAAAACTACTCTGATTATGCAGTTGATGTGACGCTTGCCACCTCTGAGCCAACTCGATTTTCGGGTTGAAGTTGTTGAAGCGTTGTTAAAAATCGTGAAAATCGACGCCGTGATGGAAAAGTTGTCCTAAACACACTGACAAATTTGATCACATGATTGATAAAATTGAAAAACGCGGTGGCTGTACGCAATGTGGGGGAAAAACAGAGTACGGTTGTACCAAATACAGTTTGAATGTACATCCAAGGGATTCCTTTTCACAATTTCATGCCAGAACTACAAAAAATATAAAAGACTAGAGAAAAATAAATGATTTGAAGTTTCTATTTGGCATTAATTTTTAAAAGTTTTATGAAAAATATTTCATACCAATGCCTAATTGAGTATTTTTATTCTCATGTCATTTAATCGCGCCTAAGTAGACCAATTTAAGTGATAGTATTTTTATCGGGTATAAGACATATAACATTACATGGCATCTAAAGGTTTTTCTGAGAATATCATCCATTAATATTCCATAGTATTTTGATACTGAAAAATTCGCGATCTTTGACCTTTCTTCTGCTATCCAAAATATGTGAATATTATGCCTTACTAATTTTTTAACAAAAAGTTTGGGCTCTCGTTTAGTTGGGTCAAGACAGAATTTTTATAAAAAAAACTTCTTTTTTGGATATTTTCCTGCCAATTCGGCGTACATGGGTTAAAGGGTTCTTTTGAATTGATCATGGCAATCTATTAAAAATGAAATGTTCACTGACGTAATGGCATTCATTCACATGTTAATTAACAATACGTTCTTCAACCTGCTGTGATATATCGCCAAAAAGTTTCTTAGAATTGCAAAAAGTTGAAATGTTTTAACCCAGAATTTATTTCCATATTTTAAATTGTAACTTTTTATTTGTAAAGCGTTTTATATGGGGTCATTATTTACATTTTCCATTTTTATGGTTATTAAAAGTGCCAGTATTTTATGAGCGTATATTTGCCTTCACGTTCATACATACAAAGTAATGTGTTGCAAGTATTCACGGTTTTATTTGTTGGGAAATTTTTTAACTTACATTGTTTTTGTGTTTTTTTTATTCATCCATCGCTTGCGTAGTTTAACGGTAAAAAGTATGAGTAGTAGTAGGATATTGCTGGCTCTGAATGGATTAAATTATTGATCAATTCGGTAAGTAAGTAGTTAACCTCATCCGTAAGCTGAGCCATCCAATCGATAATTTGCTACAAGCAAATTGAATGTAGTACACTTCATGCGAAGCTAATTGAATTAGATATCACTAGTTACATACATACAAAATTGGTCATTGCAACACTTCAGTCAGGATTAGGACCTAGCTTCTCAGACCACTTAGGTTGTGTGCGTTGATTTTATACATGCGTAATGGAACCTACAATTTAAAATCGACTCCGAACGATAGATTTTTTTAAATACTTTTAATGCCAATTTTATTTACTGTCAGGAATTTTTTGCCAGAAATCTGATGTCTGACCTGGGCTACTAACCCGGGCTTTTCTGAAATATTCTCAAATAGCCCTAGTATACCACGTTTTGTACAAGGTCGTAGTCAGCATTATTTTTAGCAAAAGCGCTAGCTTAATTGATAAAGAGATTACAATATCCTGTCATAGAAGCCAACATCTAGTATTTGTAACCATTATTTTGGACCATTGTGGGCATTGGTTTGCCCTTTATGTACGTCTTTAGTGAATGGCTACCATAATATGCGATCATCTGCTCATCCACAGAAAGACTATGAGAAAATATCCCAAATTGCATGAACTTTTTATTCAAAGCATTGTTCAATGGAGTAAGTTTGGCAAATTTATCATTCTTGTCAGGATTCAATAAAACTCTCATAAATAGCTTAACTAAATTGTTTAGACAAAAGGACCGGGTTCGAATCCCTGGTCAGACATCAAAATGAAAAAATATTTCTCCGGCGACTTCCTCTTAGCAGATTTCTGGCAAAGACTTTGAGAGTAAAAGTTTCCATGAAAAGCTTCTCAAAAACCTATTGTTCGGAGTCGACTTTAAACTGTAGGTCCCGCCACTAATGTATAAAATTAACGCACTCAACATAAGTGGTGTGAGAAGCTAGGTCGTCATGCTAACTGAAGGGTTGTAATGGCCAATTATGTATGTAAGTTGTTTAGCCGTCATATAACAAAGAGAAAAAATATTTTCTTAGAATACACTTAAGCCGAAGTGGGTAGAAAAATACCCATACCCTACAGAGGCCCCCACGACACCAAAAAAATAAAAATATTCATATCAATACAAATAATCCAAATACTATTTGTGCCAAATTTCACCTAAATCGGAACACGGATTCTGGGGTCAAGCCTTACAAAAATTTCCAAAATTTTCAAATTATTGAAAGCGGTTTTAAAAGCTTCTGATCTTTTTCATATATCCACATATAGGGTATTAGATTTCGAAATTGTTTTACTTACCGATTTCTAAAATGTTGGTATAAATATATCCTTTAGTCCATATAAATGCCGAATATAGTGAAATATAAATCCAATCCAAAACAGAGCAGTTGTTTAAATTTGTTTTTTTTATTTAATTTTTTGATTTTTTCAGCTTTTTATTAAATTGAAGCCAGGATTAATTTTTGTTTAACTTATTACTTGTTTTTCATTTACGTTTATTTTTTATTTTTCTATGTTTGATTTGAAACAATATGTATGTATGTAGGGAATATATTTATATTGATTACAACTAAATGAATTTGTCATATGATAGATATTTAATTGGTTTGATTATAATTTATTTATAAATACTATTGATAGATTGACACATAATTTCATGTTGTTGTTGTTGTTACTATTATTGTAATGATAGTAATGATAATATAATTGAATGCTTTTCTATTAAATACATTTACACACACACACACATGCATGCAATAGACAATATTTATTCGTAAACTTTATTACACTTGTATCTCTTACTATGGTACGTATGAGTGATATTGATAATGAATATTAATCATACGTTATACTAAACATTTAACCAGAATAATAATAATTTTGTTAAACTATTTAATTAGAATTTATTATTATTTTATTATTTTATAATTTTTATTTTCCCATGATTTATTATAATATTATTAAACAATAAATTTAGATTGGGTTTGCTTTTTTTAATTTTTAAATTATTAATTAATTTTAAAAAATTTTTATTTTAAATGCTTATTATTGATATGTAATTAATTAATTTATTTCCTTTAATTAAAATTTATTTCATTAAATTTTTTAATTTTTTGTTAAGATCTTTAACCTTTTTTTGTATATTTTTTTTTTATTTTCTAAATTAAAATTTAATTAATTTTTTTTTTATTTACAATTTTTTTTAAAGATTTTTTAAACACTTTCTGTAATTTTTTTTTTATTTTTTCTTATTTGAAAATTTAAATAATTTTTTTTTTTGGAATTTTTTCTTTATTTTCTTCTTTTTTTCTAAAGAAAATTATAATTTCTTATATAGAATTTGATATTTTTAAACACTAAGCGTATTGCTTTCTTTAATTTATTTTTTTTTTATTTCCTTAATTTCGTTTCGTTTTCACATCATTATGCGTTATAGACCACGTTGCGCAAATATTTCCACTTATACACACGTTTACGCCTCAAAATACCGCCATGAACTGAAATTTTGTTAAAATTATTCAATATTTGGTCATCGTTTAACGGAGAGTGTATATGTATACAGACGTATGCATACATGTGTTTGTGCGTAAAAACGCAGGCAAAATAATAATAGAAATCCGTAAAACTTATACTTGAATTTGTCTTCCAATCCTTAAGGATTCACGTGTTTTGCTTAAATGCATTCACCAAACGGAAAAGCTTTTTTTCCCACCAACAACTCTTATATTTTGCTAAGCATGCGCTCTCTCTCTCTCTCTATCTTTTTGTATCTCTTCGAAAAATCTGTTTTAATACAATATTTCTACTTCCTGGTCTATCTCAAAACAATTTTACTTTCAATGCCTATTATTTTGTCTGCTTTCTTGCTTTTGTGTGCGTTTCTTTCTTTTTTTTGATCAAATTGAGAGAGAAAAATTGGCCCAAAATATTTAAGCTACGTGGACTACCACAATGTTGTTAAAATTGTGCTTTAATGCTTGTTTGTTGTTGTTTTTTTTTTTGTTTTGTTAATTGCAACCCTATTAAATAGAAGTTAATTTTTTAAAAAAATTTTTTTCCTTCCATATCTCTATGGTTTTGGCCTTATTTCGTTAACTGGTGATTTTCTTTGGGGAATGGCTGTTTAAGTTGCACCATTTAACTTGTCTGGTTTCGTTAGATTTATTTGTGGAAGTTTGTTAAGTGAAGATAATTACTTTTTAGTAGTTTAGGCATTTGAATTTAATATTATTTTTATATTGTTTTTAATTAAAAAACAATGAAATAAATGAAGAAAAATTCTTAGAAGGAAAATTCATACACAATTGTAGATCAGCGGATATACTGGAGAGAATAAAAAGGTTTCCTACTGGCTTCTAAGGAAACAAGATCACTGGATCTATGTATTAGTAATCAGATTCATCCTAACCAACGGGTGCTTCATATGGTGAGAGTCTTTCAGTATGTCAACACTGAAAATAATTTTATGTCGCTTTCTACTTGGTTTTTATTGCAAGAGCTTTGCGTCTAAGATTAGTGATCGTATCTGGGAGTTTAGACAGTGAAATAGATCAAATACTAGTCACGCGAAGTTTTTTAGCCTATCACCAGTATTTACATACATACGTAATTGGTCATTACAACCCTTCAGTCAGGATAATTGATCTAATTTCTCATACTACTTATGTTGTGTGTGTTAATTTTATACATAATTGGCGGGACCTACAGTTTAAAGTTGACTCCAAACAACAGATTTTTGAGAAACTTTTCATGGCAATTTTATTTACATTTTGTCAGAAATCTGTTAAGAGAAAATCGCCGAAGATTTTACTTTTTGGATTTTATTTTGATGTCTGGTCTGGGACTAATAAGCCATTACACTACCTACTAGACCACGGCAATTTCACCAGTATTTATAACGCGATAAAATTTGTCATGAAAATTTAGAACATCTACTTCGGAAAACAAACTGCAACACATCTCGTAAGAGACTCCCTTGAGGTTTGCAATGCTGGATCTAAACTGAATGCTACTATGGGTGGTAGATTTTGTTTTTAGGAATTTTTCAATTTTTTCAAATCCTTGCAGCACATTTCAAGTGGAAGAACGCAGCCTGTTCCTGAATTATTAAAAATAAATATTTCCGGACGGTATATTACCATAGTTTCTGATAGCCAGGTGGTTAGTAAACCACTAAGTTCCATCACAGCGTACTTCAATACGGCATATAAGTGTTCCGCATATAGTCATTGTGTGGCGGGACGGTATGTTTCGAGTAATTCAAGAATGAATGTAGTCTAGAAGGTAGTGTGTTGACTGATTAGACGTGAGGCTACGGTTCAAACCCCAAGTCAGACATGTTCAATAAAACGAAATGCGAAAAAATATTTTTTCAGCAACAGCTTCACAGCAGGTTTCTGGAAAAAATCTGGGAATAAATAAAATTGCCATGGAAACTTTCTCAAAAAAATTCTGTCATTCAGAATAGACTTTAAAACTGTTAGTCCCTGCACTCATGTATAAAATTAAAACACACAATTGAAGTGGTGGGAGCAGTTTGGTTGTAATCCTGACTAAAGGGTTGTAATGACCAATTACGTATCTATGTATGTAGAGTGAAATAAGGTTAGGTTAGGTTAGAGGACGTGTCAGAATTGACAAGTACAGAACCCGGTGGTCGAATTGACCCATTGTACAACGTCCTCGCTTCTCAAACCACTTATATTGTGTGCATTAATTTTTTACATATGTGTGGGCTCTAAAGTTTATAGTTCGCCCGAACGACAGATTTTTTTGAGAAGCATTTCATGGCAATTTTTACTCTCACAGTTTTTGCCAGAAATCTGCTAAGAGGAAGTCTCCGAAAAAGTATTTTCGTTTTTTCGTTTTCATGTCTGAGCGAAATAAACTATCCAAATATTCCAACTCGCTATTCGAAAGTTAGATATCTCGATATCGGTTTCAAGTTCAAGAATATGCGTTAGGCTCTCTAGAAATGGTATTGGTATAATACGATTGTTCTTTTTAACTTTCTCTTCTTTCCTAATTTGGCTAATGGCGTTTTATAATGCTATATATTCGATAATTTTTTAACATTAATGGACAACACGGGTTATAAGTCTATGTCTCTGTTATGGTTAGTTTGGTAGCGGTTACAAGACCTTTTACAAGCTACAGCTACATATAGCCGTAGTGATAGTGTTAACGTCATAAGCAAGCATTGTCAAACGGCTGGCATCACCCATACTTTGAAGCATATTTCAGCCAAGAGGCATCTGCTTTCGACACCTTTAATCTATGTGCACAATATTTACTTGCAGAGGATTTTCTACAATATTTTGATTCACTTTATTATGTTGCCAGTCAGCATTCTGAAAGGAACAATGATATTAAAAAAGAAAAGGATACAGGCTGCTACAAATGACCAACAATGTTGCAGTTTTAAATTTTAATCGTATTCGTTAATGATCGATCAGTTCTTGCTACGAATCTCCAAGCAGGTGCTTCATTTACTTTAGGAACTTTATATGAAGATGGAATATGCACCATTTCTTCATATTTAACATCACATATAATCCGACATTAAATTTTTATTTTCTCTTACTTATTTATTTTTTGTAATGCAAAACAACTCTATTGTAGCTGCATAACTTGCATTTCGTCACTATTGAAAATTACAGGGTGGCTGATATATAATGCAACAACGTAAATCGCTATATTTTTTTAATTTTATTGTTCAAAACCAAAAAATGTTGGAAATCTTATATAATTTTAGAATCAGTTTAGATTTGTTCGAATTCGCCACCTTTGGGATGAATTATGGCCTTCAAACGGCCGATTAAGCCATCACAGGCTGCACGAAAGTAGCTCTGCGGTATTTTGGCATCATTTTCAGTGAAGCGCCCTCTTAAGATCGAAATTTTGGTATTTTAGTCCAACGGATAGAGATTCAAAGATTTTGGTGGCCATAGTGCAGTAAAAATGAAGCGCGGAACCTTTTTTTTAAGCCATTCTTGGTTGACTCGTGCTGAGTGCGGTGGTGCTGAGTTCTGTTGGAATGTTCATGGTCTGCGGCCGAAATGTTTGTTTGCCCAAGGCTTTAATACTGTATTTAAAACATTTTCCCGATAATATTCGGCATTTATTTTGACCCCACGGTCGTTGAATTCGAGCGGCGAGCGACCACACCATTACTGTCGGCGGAACTTGAGTTCTGGTGGGCAATCGCAGATGTAAATTTTCAGCAGATCTCTTTGGCAAGTAAACCCAATCATTTTGTTTGTTCACAAATTACTCAATTTGGAATAGCTTCTCATCGGAGAAAACCAAATTCAGTTTCGTGCAAGCGAAGTAACTCATTGCCTCTTTCCAGTCTAAATTTTTTTTTTGTCCATTGGTGAGCTCTTGCCCTTTTTGGAACTTCAGTGGCTTTCGTCCAAGCTCATTTTTCAATATGCGTTGCATCGCGATATATTCAGCTCACGAGCAATTTTTCTACCACTGCTGCATGGATTGCGATCAAATCTGGCCTTCACTTTTCGGATTATTTCTGGTGTTGTTACCGTTTTTCCGTCCAGTTTTTGGACGCGATGCAATACCGCCAGCATCACGGTAACGGGCAATAGGACGAAAAACAAACGATTTATTCACATTTAAATGCTGGAGGGCTCTAACAATGGCCACCTATGGTTTTCAAGCCAAATATAAAGCAATCACATTATGACTCTTGAATTCCATCACGAATAACTTTTTTTCTGAATGCAATAGACGAAAATGCTTTTGTTAGCTTGTAAATAATAAAATGAACTGTTACTGGGATGAATCTGTCAGCTGTCAGACGAGCGTTTTTTAAATGATAACAACCTGAAGTTGGTTGTAAAACATATCAGCCACCCTGTATATTCATATTAAACAACTCAACAGAAAAAAAAAAATTTCTGAACATATTTTAATACTCATTTCGCTATTATTAGCTACACTATAATGTTTTACATTAAAAATAAAATTAAAATAAAATGTCAGCTTAAAACCAAAAAACAGAAAATTAAAAAAAAAATCCCAAACGTCATGCTACATATGTATGTACGAAATACTTACAATATTACATTTTTATATTTTATAAATTAAAAACAAAAAAAATATGAGAGAGAGTGAGAGCGAAATAAAAACACTGAAAATAAAATGTAAACGAAATAATTTTTTTTATAGAGTTGAGTGTTTTCCCTCAACTTAAATCTAATTGCACAACTGTGTATTAACAATTACATGACTATTGTGTATTTAAAGTTGAAAACGACAAAAAACAAAAACGAAAAAATTGTTGGGAAAAAAGTAACCAAACGCTAATTATTTTTATGTTTTACATTTTGTGTTTATTTTTTTCTTGTTTTTTTTTTCGTTTTGCACAGACTTTCATGCTTTTTCAATTCATAATTTTAATTTTTCTTCATCATCTTGCTTGCCGCAGGGGCCAAGTAAAAGAAAAACCACAAAATACATCCTTGGAACCATAGGTTGCAAGTGTGTGAGGCATGTAGAAAATGTGCAACAACAAGAAATTTTAATATTCGTATTACTTACTTATGGTTACTGCCTGTTTAATGCACACTCACATTCTCACTCACATGCATAGTAAGCATGAAATGATATTCCAACAAATATAGATGCAAATGGACTCACTAATATATTTACATACATAGATGTCGACATATTTGTATGAATGTTGGGGTTCATGCAATTCCACATGGATGTAAAATCAGTTTACCCTCTATGAACGTGGCCTAGGAAGTAAAATGTGCCTGCACGCTTTGGAGTCGAAATAGTTCACTTAGATGACAATTGCTTTGATTGTGGTGTGAATTACTCGAGCCATATTTTATCCATTGCCACATCCATCCATATCCATTGAAGTAACAAATCATTGCTCAGAATTATCAATTGGTAGTACACAGGCGGCACATACCTAAATATTTATAGGTTATATGTCCAGCATATTTTTTTGTGATATTTAGAATTCCTAGATCGACAACTGTTCTGTAAACTTTTTGGATATTTTCTTCGGTCTTCAGTCTTCGTCCTCGGTCCTCATTTCACTTTTAAATCAATTCTCTTCATGCTCCATCACAAAACTAGTGTCACAGTTGTAAAGTATATAAAAGTGTCCTACGAGATTACGTAGGCAAGTATTTGGAGATTGCTTTCAACCCAGGACAGTTAGATGGGGAATTTCTTTTTACATCCTAGTCCCAGAGAGTCATACGGAGCTTCGAATGAATCGATTCAGACTGCGAATTCATATCAGTTCCTTTATATCACGTGGATTGTATGCTACAACGTGGCTTTTTCTGGTATGCCGGTCATGTTTCCAGTCGGTGAAGAACACTCTCTTTCCTTTCTTGCCTCTATAGTTTCTTCAGAAATCATTAAATCAGAAATCATACATAATTGGTCATTACAACCCTTCAGTCAGGATTACAACCTAGCTTTTCACGCCACTTATGTCGAGTACATTAATTTTATAAATGAGTGGCAGGACCTATAATTTAACGTCGACTCCGAACGACAGGTTTTTGGGAATTTTATTTAGTTAGTTTTTGCCAGAAATCTGCTGAGAGGAAGTCGCCTAGGAAATATTTTCATATTTTCGTTTTGATGTCTGACCTGGGATTTGAATTCAAGTCTTTTGTCTAATAAGTCAACACACTACCTATTAGACTACGACGACTTCATTACCAATGCGCCACGCATTTGTACCCGTAATGCAGTGCTGAAAATGACCCTTTTAAGTTTAAGCAGACTTATCGTACGCCCTTCTTCTAGTCTTGAACAGATTATCCGTTCCGTTCTACCTGTGTCTCCATCTATTATTGCCGGAATCAATGACTGAATTGTCAATTATTATTATTGTCAATTAGCATCTAGGTTTTTAAACGAATTATCAATGTCAAGAATTCACCGAGTTTATCTGCTCTATAGTTGACGGGAACATCACTGTTTCCTTATATTAATATGAGGTTTTTTTTTTTACAGAAAAACCACAAAATACATCCTTGGAACCATAGGTTGCAAGTGTGTGAGGCATGTAGAAAATGTGCAACAACAAGAAATTTTAATATTCGTATTACTTACTTATGGTTACTGCCTGTTTAAAGCACACTCACATTCTCACTCACATGCATAGTAAGCATGAAATGATACTCCATCACGTAACTAGAGTAACAATTGTAAAGTATATAAACGTGTCCTACGAGATTACGTAGGCAGGAATTTGGAGATTGCTGTCCACCCAGGACAGTTAGATGGAGAGTTTTCTTTTACACCCTAGACCCAGAGTCACACGGAGCATCTAATGAAGCGATTCAGACTGCGAATTCCTATCAGTTCCTTTAGATCACGTGGATTGTTTCTATAGTTTCTTCAGAAATCATTAAAAAGGTTTCCAATACCAATACATACATACATAATTGCCATTACAACCCTTCAGTCAGGACTACAACCTAGCTTCTCACACCACTTATGTCGAGTGCATTAATTTTATAAATGAGTGGCAGAACCTATAATTTAAAGTCGACTCCGAACGACAGATTTTAGGCAATTTTATTTACTCTCAGAATTTTTGCCAGAAATCTGCTAAGAGGAATTCGCCGAGGAAATATTTTCATATTCGTTTTGAGGTCTGACCTGGGATTTGGATTCAGGCCTGTCGCCTAATAAGCCAACACACTACGTACTAGACTACGGCACTTCAATACCAATGCGCCACGCATTTGTACCCATAATGCAATGCTGAACGTGCTTCTTTGAACTTTAAGCAGACTTATCGTACGCCCTTCTTCTAGCCCTGGACAGATTATCCGTTCCGTTCTACCTGTGTCTCCATTTGTTGTTGCCGGAATCGATGACAGAATTGTCAATTATTATTATTGTCAATTAGCATCTAGGGTTTTAAATGGATTACTAATGTCAAGAATTCACCGAGTTTATCTGCTCTATAGTTACCGGGAACGTTACTGTTTCCTGATATCCATATGATGTTTTTTTTTTTTACGCCGAGGAGGGGTAAATGTACCTAACCGCCTCACAGAGGAAGCCGCCACGTCCTCCGTGTGTGGGGCCTTCACCCACTAAATCCCCCCTCGTCCCGTGGACATTTGCGCCCACTCCGGAACTACGGTGGTATTACTTTGAAGTGGAGTCCTTTTGGGCCTTTGTCCACCTTCATAATCATATCCGCGTCCGGATTGCGTATTGTAGGTTGAGAAGACTTCTAAGTGTCTTCATTATTCCTTTCGTCCAGGTTCCCAACAGGGATTGTGTTTGACACGTGAGCTAGTGTCATATATGCAGGCGTGCCTACATGTTCTATAGTCTCCAGATCTTTCTTCTTCAGTCTCAGGATGCGCTCCACGTAATTCACCACTGAGACCCAATTCTCCCTACTCGCCATCATAACTCCGACAATGTTAGCAGTCGTGATCGTTCCAATCATTGACATCAGTACAGAGCGATAGCTCTGCTAGCGTGCTCATTCGAACACAGTGTGTTCCGCATCATAAATTACTTCCCCATCCTCGTAAGATATCCATATGATGTGGATATCGTTTTATTTCGTTACCTCATTGAGATATATAAGACAGCTGTACACTGTTTTGAAATTCTTCCTGTTGCAATTCAGAGATTTGATAGCTGTTTGACTATCGGAACGTATATCGCACACATCCGCCTGAATGGCGCTTTAAGGATTTAGAAGTCCTGTGGACTCTGCTATTACGATCATCTCCGAAATAGTTTCGCTTCCAACTTTCGAGGTGTGTCTGCCTCATATTTCCAGACTTCCTTGCCAGCAATTGATGTCCTAAATCTCATGCGGTTTTGCGATTGTCCCAATTTCTTTCAAGATTCTTGCATGACTATCAAATACTTAACTGAACGCTTAAGCTTTAAACTTTTTGGAACATAATTCGAATGTTTACAGAACTCCTTTGCCTTTCTGTGTTATTCAAGAGTTCACTGTTGTGCATGGTGCACATGAAAACGAATTTTAAACGAAAAATAAAACAAAAACAACATACTCGAGCATATGAATGCGGTTGATTATGGTTATGGTGGACAGGACTGTGGCAACACGGAAGCCAACAGTGAGAGTGACTTGACTATTTCGTTGTTTCTTTTCGGACAGTTTTATATTTTCCGTTATACCAGCGGATTCAGTGGGTGTTTTATTTTGTCCATCCTTCTTTTTTTTTTGTTGCTGTTGAGAGTTGTTGTTGTTGTTGGTGCTGTAGCAGGGACTTGTTGTTTTCAAGTAACTATCAAAAGCACTTAACATACTCTTAACTTACAATAGCATTTATGCACTGCATATGGAAAAGACCTGCTGCCTCTCTGTGTTTGTATAAGCATTTGTGTGGCATGTGAATATGCGGTGGCAAGTAAAAACAAGAAACCTCAACTCAACAACTGATGTGTAGGTATGTTGGCAGTAAAAATATGTGTTTTTTTGCCCTCTTTTGCTCTTCTTCTTCTTCTTTTATAATCTTTTTACCTGTTTTTTTTTTATTGAAAAGGAGGCACATAAAAATTTGTTGCACAATCACAAATACCCCCAGTTGCTTTATGGGTTTGCAAGCTGGCTGACTATAAACAAGTGCGGATGCAGGTATACTGTGTGTGTGTGAGTTTTTTTTTTTTATATCATTTACTCTTGTTGATGCCAACATAAAACAAGAGTATTACGAAAAGGAAAATGAAAAAAAAAATATCGGAGAAAATATGGAAAAATATTTTAGCAACACACGTTATAAGTCTATGTCTCTGTACTGGTTATGTCGGTAGCGGTTACAAGACCTTTTACCAGCTACAGCTACAGCTACATACTGTAGAACATACAGTAGAAGTAGTAGAAATTTGCAGTGATAGTGTCAGTATGGTAAGCATACATTCACATACGGCTGATGTTGTAACCTTACCAGCACATACTTTGAAGCATATTGCAGCCAAGTGGCATCTGCTTTCGACACCTTTAATATATGCGAACAATATTTTGTTGCAGAGGTTTTTCTACGATATTCTTATTCACTTTATTACGCTGCCAGTCAGCATGTTGAAAGCGACGGACAATGATATTAAAAAAAAACAAGAGGATAAATGCTGTTACAAATTACCCAACAATGTTGCAACAAACTTTAAGCTATAATTGTTAATGATCGGCTATTTGGTGGATTTTAAATGTTGACGTATGCAAGGATTTCCATTTATCCATAATATGATGGCAATTTATTCAAAATCTTAAGATAAACATTAAAAGTTTACAGTTAAGCGTTAAAGAACTACGTTTTGTGCTTGAATAGGTTTGAAATTTTAGTACATTCAATTTTATAAGAGTTCACAGGAACACCAAGATTGATAGGAAGTGAGATAATTTGTAAAATTTACTGCAGCCTAATAAGTCAACAAAGTACCCACTAAACTGACAGGTCGCTATGCGTGCTCAAGTGAGCTTTTGGTATAAAACGACCTACTAAACTACAGCCACTACAAACTGGGGTTAGTATACTGGACAATGAATTTCATTACAACTGAATCAGTTCGATGTTTTTGTACGACATGAAGGGTTTTATACAGGAATTTCTCCGTGGTTATGAGTTGTTCAAGACAAAAGAAACTGGACTATAACGTGGATTTTGCAAAGCATAATTGCAGTATTTAGGGCTCAAAAAATTCACACATGGTCTTACCATGCCCATTACGAGTGACCGTTTTGTCTGGCTTGTGTAGCGGAGGCATCATTGACTCGTACTTTTTGGAAAATGAGGATGACGCAACCATTATGGTCAATGGAGGGACATATCGCACCATGATAAGTGATTTTTTTATTGTACAAGCTCTTTATGGTTTTTGATGTGAACTATGTTTGTTTGTTTCTGCAACTTGCCACACATCTCATGCTCAAAAGATTTATTGTGTCACAGTTTTGATAACCGCTTAATAAGCCGCGATTGAATACCGTTTTCAGTGTTGGGCGGTTAATGGAAATTGTTATGCCAACAAACCAGTGGCGTTTAAGCATTCGAGGCCAACATTCGTAATGCCACTGCCGAGATACACTCGGAAAAGTGCACGAAATTTGGTTCGATTGAGGCTAGTCACGGCAGTCGTATGATTGAAATAACATTCATTAATCGATAAGCTGCTAGTTTAATAAAACCAAGCTAATGTGAAGGTAAGCAACCGCAATGCTAACTTAGTGCATTGCCCTTAAAAATACATTTAAAATCCTAGTGGAATCCAAACTCGATGAATGCTATGACCATAGCTGCCAGAATTGACGATTTATCGTCATTTTGACGATTTTGTGCTCCAAAAATATCATTTTGACGAATGTGACGATTTATGCCCTCATTTTGACGATTTTTAGAAATTAAAATTTTACTTCATATTCTTTACTTTAGTATATTAAAAGCCACTTTAAGTTTTGTATTTACTTTGCAGTGATTGCTATTGCAAATTTAAGTACTGATTTTTCTGTATCTTAAGTTTTTTTCATAGCTTAAAAGCAAAAAAAAAATTACAACCTTTTCATGAAGGGTGTTGCACATACGAATAGTCCGACTAAAGAGAGAGAGAGAGAGAGAGATTTGGCTGTAACGCAGTGTGCGATCCACTGGCCAATCGACCACATACGTATGTGCTCACTGAGAAAGGTGAGTGCCACGTAGGTATAGCTGATTCTCGGGAACAAGTCCCGTATTTCGCTCGAGCAAAATCAGTTATAATAGCAATAGAACAGTAATACACATCACATTGCAACGATGCTCAAATAACTCAATGAAATTCGATACCTTACCGTCATTAACGGGCAACTTCGCCCTCCTTTGTAGGCAGTCGAAATGTCTCCAAACATACGCTGAGTCACCGGCCTATACATGAGAATGTATTCCATCCTCTTTCAGATATAAGTGAAGTAAACACTGAGATCGCCCTGGTCTAGTAGGTAGTGTGCTGGTTTATTAGGCTTAAAGCCAGGGTTCGAGTCCCCGGTCAGACATCAAACTAAAATAAAATAACGATTTTTTTTGGCGATTTCTTCTCAGCAGATTTCTGCCAAAAACTCTGAGAGTAAAAATACATTTGCTATGAAAAGTTTCTCAAAAATCTGTCGTTCGGAGTCGACTTTAGACTGTGTGTCCCGCCATTTATGTATAAAATTAACACACACAACTTAAATTGTGTGAGAAACTAGGTTAATAATCCTGACTGAAGGGTTGTAATGACCAATTATGTATATATGTATGTAAACACTGAATTAAGAAGATCAGATAAATTGAAGTATTTCTTGCACTCTCTTAAGAAGCTTAAACATTGAAAAATGTGTGGGTTCTAGCGAACATTACACTGAATTTTCATGCCGAATTTTTGACGATTATTTTAACGATTTTAACGATTGTTCATGGACATCTTTGACGGTTTTTAAGATTTTTTTTCTCAAATATTTGACGATTTGATGCTTTATTTATCTGGCAGCTATCGCTATGACCCTCTAAAACTCCTGAAACCGGTCACATGAGCCGTAAATAGTTAGTAAAAAATAAGCATAGTTTTTAAATACTGGTGGTGCACAAAATCCGTAGTGGTACATAATGTCTTGAATAAATATATACGTCACAGGTACGCACTCTCATTTAAAACAGTTCGACAGCCTCCATCTTGAATCACCACTACATACGTTATTTTCACGAATGGCGACATACATACTTACGTAATTGGTCATTACAACCCTTCAGTATGGATTATTGACCTAGTTTCTCATGAACGGAGAACTCAATTAAAATTCCAAGATTTGATTTAGATTCCAAATTGTAAGTGCCAGTTGTTATGGCAAGTGTCCATCAGTAGTATTTTCTTCAAACGTAGATAGCACTAAGGGCCTAAACATACATTCATAAATGGTTATTACAAGGCTTTTGTCAGGGCTACGATCAAGTTTCTCACACCATTTAATTTAATTTAATTTAATTTTATTCATGAGTTGCGGGATCTACAGTTTAAAGCCGACGGCAATTTTATTTGCTCGCGGAGTTTTTGTCTGAAATCAGTTGAGTGAAAGTCGCCGAAGAAAAATTTTCTTATATTTTGTTTTGAGATTTTTTAACTTGGGGTTCTAACCAAGATAAGCTCTATGTTGAGTATGTACCACTAAATAGCATTACCAAAATCTATTATATTTGGACTTAAGGACACTAAGCAGCAATGTTTTCTTCAAATTCGTAATGCAAGTGTCTGCTTCTGTGTCAAATGTCCAGCAGTTATATTTTCTGCAAACGTTGATAGCAGGGTGAATTGATTTCCAATGCAAAATTGGATTAGAAATCTTCTATGACAAACGTGTCTCCGTTTAAATAGATTTTCGCTTTAAAAGCATAAAAGTTATGCGTTTAAAACCAGAAAATTGTAAAGTTTTTAAGCAATAATAATAAACTTCGTATGTAAATACCGTATTGTAAATTAAAAAGCCTTATGCTTAATTGCAAATAATCAATATTTTCTTTAGATGGTTTCATATCTTTGTTAACTAAAGGATAGTAAAACAATACACTTACATACACTTACAAATACATACATACACTTATACACATACACACTTTTAACCAAGAAATAATTTATGTAGATATTGCATGCCACGTAAATATCGGTCAAACGCACACAACAGGCTCACAAAAAAAGACCGAAAAAAAATTGGTTTTTTTGCCTCGAACTTTATCAGACCGTCTGTTACCATTACTCATCCTTTTGTTTTACGGCTTGACAGTTGTTGCTGCGTATGCTTAATTTATATGCAACCAAATTCAATGGCATCAGTAGCGAAATCGAAAAATCAACGAAAATTTGAATAAACATGCCCAAAACCATTGCACAAGGCTACAAATGAAAAGAGGCAAAATATTGTCCTTGGCTGTGCTACAAAACCAAAAAAAGAAAAAAAAATAAGGGCTATCGTAATACTGTGACAATACTGAAGAGAATATTTTTGCATGATACACATGCTATTGGGTCAACAAGCAGAAGGATCGGAATTTGTAATCGGAAGGGTGGAGAAGGCGACTAAAGGGAACTTCAACTGAATGAAGTTCCTTAACGAAATATACTCATACAATGTGAAATGGGTTTTAAAAATATATGGAAAGTAACTCTTGTTAGTGTTTGAAGGAGAGATAAATGGAAAGTGCACTGATGTAACTGATATCGATGAATTTATGCAAGGAAAACTATTTTATAAGACAATGTTGTCTTGTAATTAACTGTAGATGGTGTTTGGTTATTAAAGCTACTCTTGGGTGTCAAAGTTGGCAAATTTAATCTTTTAAGAATTAATTTTTGTATTTGGGTTGAATATTAAAAGAGACTTAAACATCAACAGTCGTATTGGTCCAGAAATAAAATTTTTGAAACCTGCCACACTTATCAGAAAGCAATTTCTAAACATAATTTCTTAATAGTTTTCATTTTTTTTATTTAAAAGGCAATAAACTGCATCTCAGGCAGCCTAAGGTTCTTCTAACAAGATAATTTCTGTAGGAATATATATGTCAACGGAGGGTACAGTGGCATTGATTAGTTGTTAGGCTGACAAAGGATTTCAATTCTTTCCTTGGCACAAACTTTAATGTTTCTTAGAATAAGTTCAAGTCTCTTATTTCTTTTTTTCTTGGCATTCCAAATCCGTAATTAAAATCTCTTTAGACTTGTCTGGCATTTATATTTAGATTACACGTGGTTGTTGTTAAAATCATGTCATTTTTCCTACATAATATCTTTTAACCCATTAACGCCTAACTCCAGAATCCGTGGTCCGATTTCGGTTAAATTTGGCACAAACAGTATTTGGAATATTTGTATTGATGTGAATATTTTTATTTCGTTTAAGTGTCGTGGGGCTACGTAGGGTATGGGTATTTTTTATCCACTTCGGCATTAGTGTGTTTCAAAAATACAAAATTTTTTCATACTACGAAGGCTAACAACATAGTTGCATATTTATCATAGTTTTAATGTGAAAATAACTTTACGTTTTTTGACAAATAATACTTCTGACTTTAATGCTAAATTTTTGACCAAGTCAATTGAATCTTCAAACATTGTATGAATTGAATAAAAATTTCATGCAATTGGCATTTGCATAGTTTTTTGCTGTGGATGTATGCCGGGTGTCGCATATGATAGTAGTCTTGGCTACAAATACTAGGATTTGGCTTCAAGTATGACGAATATTCTATTGTGAATATATGAGCTTTTAATCTAATAATTTACAAATTAATGCCAGCATATAAGCTACGTTTATATTACAAACGCTACAATTAAAATCAATAAAATCATAATATATGTTAAAGTCATTACATAATCTACGAAAAGGATAATTACATCCATAGTTCGTTCTATAAAAATCTAAAGAAAGAGGATGATAGTGCCGTGAAAATCTTGCTGGAATACTGAATTCAGGTTAAAAAGCAAAAAGCAATCGATATCACCCTTAACCAGATTAAAAACAAAACAAATCCCTAAAAACAGCCCTTCTACGTTCTAAGCTGGAAGTTTTATCAAACGTAATCTAGCCTCATATGACGGAAGCCCATTGGCACAATCCCATCCTAAGCCACCTAAACAGAATAATAAAAACTGCTTCTGCACAGACTCTATTGAATCACTATGACAACGATAGTATGGATTCCAAATAATAGAAGCATACTCCAAATTAGGTCTAACAAGCGAATGTATAACAGTCTTGTTATATAAGGATCAGTGAATTCCCTAGCCCATCTTTTCACAAAATCAAGAACAGCCCGAGCCTTGCCAATCATCAAACTAATATGATCAATAAAAGACAGTTTCATATCCAATAATATTCCCAAATCAAGAAATGGTTTCCAAAGGGCAAGAATTAATCACGACGAAATTACGCCCCCCACAAGAGAAAACCATGCTTTTACACTTTCTCAAGTTAAGATCCATTAAATTAATTCTGCACCAAATTACAAACAATCAATATTTCGCTGGTTTGTTTACACTTTTTACATAAACAATAATTGTTAATTAACCTTGTCAATTATTCGACAGATCTTTTTAACGGAGATCTTCACTATTACCTATCAACTGTCTTTGCATTGCATAAAATATGCTTATTTCTATTATGATTCCAATAGTTAACACTCGTATTCCTTAAAGGAAGATCTATTTTGACAGTTAAGCATTAGACTCTACACATTTATCAAATTTAGGATGTAATAAATTCCACCTCCATTCCGGCAAACCGCATACAGTAGGTTGAAGCAAATAACATATATTTTCCTAATCCAACAACAAGTTTAAAAATAATCATTCGAAGATAAAAATTTTATGGCGTATATTTTATCATATATTTGCCTCCAGTAAGCTGTCATAATGTTAGCGATACTTATTTGGGTTTTTATACTAGAATGGCACAAATAAAATACAAAAAAATTCCTTTGAATTCCTGTATGTTTTATGTTAGACAGGACAAACTAAAGAAATTTGAAAAAAATATTTGAAAAAAAAAAAATTGAATATAAAAAGCAGACAACATGAATGAAATTCTAAAAGAAGTTTCAAGTAAATAATGCTCATACGTCTCCGTATTTCTTTAATAAATATTAAATTTGTTACTAACATCACCAACACAACAACGAAAACAAAAACGCAGAGTAATAACAAAAGGACAAATAGTCCCACTTATTCACAACAAGTATGGTGGTGGTAGTAATTTAGGGACGTACAAGCAAGGAAAGCTATGGTTTCAAACGACAACAAATTACACATTTTGAGACAGTTTCTGTTCTCCTCATACTGATACTCTTCTCTTGCATCTAATACTGTTTGTGGCAAAAGTAAGGACCAAGTTTTCTTTTTTTTTTTATTGTATTATTCTTACTTAATATTAGTTTTTGTTTTTGTATTTGTTAGAAGAGAAACCTTATGCTCGTAATACAAAATTACTAACGTATGAGGCGAACTAAAGGATAACCGCTCTCGCCCATTACATCCATAGATCCTTATGGTTGTTTGCATGAGGACAAACATTAAATAAATATGAGAATATTTTACCGTACAAATTGTATGTATATGTGTATGAGAACGTGTGTATATTTATGTTAAACTGTGAGTGAGTGGTGAGTGTTGAATTGTACTCTTTTTGCCATTACTTTACTACGCCTTTACTTTACTTTACTATACTTTACACTATCGTAGATCTTTCAATTTGTCTCTTCTTGAAAATACTTTTTGGTTTCATAAAAAAAAAAAACATTTCAAGTACTAAAACACACTTACATACACACATTGCCCAACACACAGATAAATACGATTACTGCCATAATGATGCATGTGTTAATTTTACAGTGAAGGGCAAATAAGTTGGGAGGAATTATTTGCAAATATTTTTGTACAATTCAAGTATCAAATTGCTATCAATAACTATAACTACTACGCTTCGTTTATTCGCTTGTCGATTGATTTTCTGTTATAAACCATCAAGTGAGATATGTAGATTAGGTTAGGTTAGGTTGGAGGACGTGAATCTGTCAAACAAGAGAAGTACAGTACCCGGAGGTCAAACTGACTCATTGTACAACCTCCTAAAAGAGGGAAGGAAAGGATAAAAGAAGGGTATGCAGGAGAAAGGAAGGAGTGGGAAACGGATGAATCACATAGACTAGATACGACAGAAAGAGTGGGAGAGTGCGATTACACCGATGAAGTCCTAGCACCTCTCAACCAGCCTAAGCCAGTAATGAATCTGTGAAGAGCCTTGATGTCGGCCCTCGACACTGAATTCACGCTCTTAAAGAAGTCCCTGCCCTGCCTCAATTTCAATCTACCAAAGGCTGGCCAGTTCCTCATCGGAACATGCCCAGCAATAGTCCGGCTGGGATCTGTTCCAGATCCTCGTCAGCGACCTAATCTCGCAGTGCCCCGTGATAAAACCGACAAACAATCTTAAGCTAGCCTTATTCAAGCCTAGCAGTCAACCTGTTCTCTTACCGTCCACAGCAGGCCATAGGCACTTAGAGACAAAACAACCTGATCCGTCTCCCCAGTGCATCTGCTCCTTGTCCATGTCCCATTCATTGATGAGGCTATATAGGTGGCAGACTGAGGGATCAGAACTAACTATCAAATCGCCCCCTGAAAGCGAACCTAGCCTAGCGAGGGCATTCGCCGTCTCATTGCCTAGTATTCCGCTATGACGCGGAATCAAGCGACGGATACGGTCTGGTCCAAAAGTCCTCAACGACTCCTTGCACTCGCGAACAAAATGAGATATGTAGTTACGTAGAGAAATTGTAATTAAACGGTGCATGGGATCTGCTATAAGATGTTTAATTGATCAGTTTGAATGTTTGTTGTAGTTTATAAGTGGGAAGTTCCGTTGATCCTAATTTCTTCCGAACTGAGCAGAAGATTGCTGTTATTGAGCACGGGGAGAAGCTTAAATGTTAGACCGATTAATAGTTTCCAAGACTAAAATGGCATTTGGTTACAAGAAATCGATGCAACTTGCCATACAACAAGCTTAACAAACGACTTATTTTAAAATCAAGTTGTTGACAACACTTTCTTTCTCAAACAAAGTTCTGCTTATTAGTACCCTCCATTGAATGCCTATGGATTACTTTTCTGTACTCGCTTTTATGGAGTTGGTAGTGTGTTCAAACCCCAAGTCAAATATTTTCAATAAAACGAAGTTTGAAAGCTGCTGCGAGGCAGTCGATTTTCAGCAAAAACTGTGAGAAAAAACTAAAATTGCTATGAAAAGTTTTTCAAAAATCTGTCGTTTGAAGTTGATTTTAAACTGCCGATCTCGCCATTTATGTATTTAATTAACACTCACAACAGCTATATGAGAAGCTAGCTTGTAATCCTGACCTAATTCTGTATGCATAGTAGACAGTGTGTTGAACCCGTGATTTAAACCTCACCGCATATAGCTAAGAACGAAATATGAAAAAATATCCTGCAGTAGTCGTGCAATAGTCGTCAGCCAATAGCTCGAATTGTAAATAAAGTTTCCTTATAATCTGTGATTTATTTAAAATTTTGCTTACCGCAACTCAATAATAAAATTAGTACACACTTTCATGGGTTATGTGATCAGTTAGGTGGTAATCCCGACTAAAGTCAATTAAGAATGCTAAGTAAGTAACAGACATCAGCAATGAATCATTTTTCCGCTACTCATAAGCACTCATGCATACAATTTTGAGTATGAGAGACTTGAAATTCAAATACTCTAATTCATTCGTACTCGCTATAACATTGATTTAAAAGTATAAGTAGGAATGAGTATGAGTACAACATTGACATCAAACTCACAACATTCGAAATATTTTTGATTCATACGCCTACTCATTCTGATTCATAAATTTAGAAAAATACTTATAATACTTATAAGTCATTCGAGTGATTCAAATCATTCATTAAAATTTATAGCCTTTTTCGCTGCTTCATATACAAACGAAGAAGAAAAGAAAGACAAAGACAACAAGCAAAGCTACACACAATCTTCTTGTGAGTGTACTGCAGTGTTCGTATGCTAATCATTTTTATTTTGTGCTTCGTGTAACTGTTAAGTAGACACGAGTCGAAGTCAATAACATTATGAGTATTGTTAAGTATGAATGCGACAAGTACTTCCAACTTTGAGTATGAGTAGTAAGAGTATTATATTAAAATAAGTATGAATGTGTATATGCTTCAGAAATTATAAGTATGACTTGAATCTACACATCGTTTTGAATACTAGTTGCTGATTTCTGGTAAGTAAGGATTACTTTTTATGGGGCTATGTTAAGTTAGTAGTTTAGCAATTGTGGACGTATCACCGCTAATGATTTGTGGCCCTAGTAAACAAATTAACTGATCGAATGCCCCGGCCGCAATAGGTTGGAAACCATATTTAGGATATAAATTTCATTCTAACAATATTACTGTCTTGTGCGATCATTTTTAGTTCTCATGCTCATAAACAAGTCAGTTCATTCGAAAGGTTGTTTTCAATCATAATTTTTTTCTTTCACTGTATTTTTGCGTTAACATTACTTTTGAATATTCCTCAATTACTTCAATATTTATGCTTGACTTACTCTGGTATGAGGATATGTGACTCCAGATACGTATATACCATAGGAATGATAATAAGTACGTACACGAATAACATAGAAATACTTCAGGAATATCACAAACCCATTTATATACAGAAATTTATTTCTTCTATCATTTAATATCACAAATAAAATTTTCATATTGAAGATAGCTTTTGGATATCTTTCATATCTTAAAATTTTTGGTAGTTATTTAAGACTTCTTTTCACCTTCAACTTCATGTGAATATTGTTCTGGTATTTATCCAAAGTTGTACGTGTACAAACTTTACATTTTAAAGTACATAATCGTTGTATACTAGAGTAGAAATTCTTCTATTTTCACCAATTATATCCAGTCACAGTGCACCTATTTGTGAATTAAAAAATCTACGTTTTCATACTTACAACTACCACACTAACACTACCATAGATTAAATATGTATTAAAAAGCAAATGTCTTTTGTATTTAGAAAAAAAAAAAGAAGAAGAGAAAAAAACTTCTTTAAACCTTTTTTAATGTTGCATTAAGTACGACATTAGGGGAGAGTACATTTATGGTGTGGCATGTTTTCTCATTACGTGTTATTGTTTGTAGCATCATACAAACGAAATAAAGAAAGCAAAAAAAAAAAAACGTAGAAACGGAAGAAAATAATTTTCCATAAACTCTTGACGCAAGTATTTAATGTTGCCTTAGGGCTCTGTTCCTCTGAATGACGTAAATCTTGTAAATCTTTTGCCCAGTAATTTTTAATATCACGTTTTATCCTCTGACTCCTGTCACACTCAACCACTCTTTCTTCTTCCATTGTCGTTTGGAACTAATAATTTACGTAGAAATGCAACATTGTTGTTGTTGTTGTTGTTGTTATATTTTAAGCCATTTATTTATTATTCTTTTACAACGTACTCACCTGTGTTTAAATATAGTTTTGCACGCTGAGGGTTTTTGTAAACGGACTTTAATAATAATTAAATGAGAAATAGAATCACAGAACGTTAGGAGAGCGTAAGTAATTTTAAAAGAAAAATATCTATACTCTCATACACAGTAAAACCCCGCTTAACGTGGCGGTTACATTCCAATAAGTTCCAGCGGTAAACGAAACAGCGTCAAACGAGGCAACTTAACACGTACACATGAATATACCAAGTAACGTTAATGACAGCTAATAAATCAACTGTGACGCAGCACAGATGCGTTAGTAATGTGATTGAAACTTTGGAAAATTCATTTGGAGACTTTTATGTGAACACACTAACAAAAATGCTTTGAAAAAGATACGTAGTACACATGAATTTGCAACCGGGTAATACTGAAAAAGCATAGCGTTAGACGGGGTCTTACTGTATATATACATATTGGGACAACTATGGTGGCATGGTGTGGTGGTTGAAGTGCTCGACTAGAAAAGTACCAAAAAATGTTTCATTATCTTCAAATATTTGGATTGGAGTCGCCGTGGTCTAGTGGGTAGAGTGTTGGCTTATTAGAAGAAGGTCCGGGTTCGAATCCCAGGTCAGACATCAAAACGAAAAATATTTCTTCGGCGACTTCCTCTCAGCAGATTTCTGACAAAGACTCTGACAGTAAAAATTGCCATGAAAAGCTTCTAAAAAATCTGTCGTTCGGAGTCGACTTTAAACTGTAAGTCCCGCCACTCATGAATAAAATTAACGCACACAACATAAGTGGGTGAGAGAAGCTAGGTCGTAATCCTGACTGAAGGGTTGTAATGGCCAATTATGTATGTCATGTATGTATGGGGTTTCAAATGAAAAATCAACAAGTGTCCTGGCATTCGAAGGAGGATGACTTAAAGAAAGAATGGCTCCTTAGCAGTAAATTCAATACAACAACATAGTTTTACATAAGGAATGGTTTCTTGGAAGCGATAGTTGATAACCCTATTACTCCAGTATCTGCTATAGTAGACATGATTAACGAAACAAGAGAAAAATATTCTCATAAGAGAAAGGTTTTATTAATTTTCCGAAAAGTTTCGGATCACCATTCTTTAGCAATTTTCATCGACCGTAATTCCACTTCCATTTGCTTTTTTAAATGATTCTCTTCTGGAACACAAACTTAACCAAACTGTAAAATTTTGTGGATGGCATATTTGCTCTAAAATAATTCATGGATTCTGTTCACCCCAATTATGGTAATACTACCTGTACACTGGTGGAATGCATCCCTAATTCTAGAATTTAACGTATGAAATTATGTTGACGTTAACAGTCATTGGAGTTTGTGGCTTATTCCCTTACACCGACACCGACTTAAGAAAAGCTCACAAGCTAACATGATCAAATCAACAGTTTACATCACTTCCAGATGAATTAACTATACCCCTAAACCGTTCATGCTGATTACCCAACAAGGCATGAAATGCTACATTTTCAGATCATTCAATTCAGGGTAAAAAAGTTGGTAATCATAGAACTAAAGTGGATGCTGTTGACAGTGATGTCCTCCTCAATGTCATTCTCAAAGAATTATGGATCGATGATAGTCTATCTGAAGTGGATTGGCACCGTCCTAAGTTCGACATTATTATACTACACTGCCGTCCTCTTCACCGAATTCCACAAATCTAGAGCATGAAATACCCGTCTTGCCGGAGCACGAGTTCGAATGACAGCACTGCCGCTGGATGGTAATGCGCTATAAAATTACCACAGCTTAGAGGAGCACTGGACCGAAGATCTTACGTAGCACTTTTCTCTCGAATACTTTAAAAGCTGTTGCATGCTTCTGTGCCATTAAAAAGTGATAAAGGCGGAACCAAGATAAAAAATTTTCCGTCTTTATCGGCCGTTATCTAGGATCAAATACACCGTACACCTACACTTGTCGGCAACATATACTTCGTTTTGACCTGGTTTACTGTCAGATACATCTCCCTTTCAATAGCACTAAAGGCAGCAGTAACATCTGGCTTGGTACGCCCTATGATGTCAATGTCGTCAGTGTACACAAGCAACTGGAAGCCTTCCACAGAAAACTCTTCTTGACGAAGTTGAAAAGGTCGCCTTGTCTGAAACCTCGCACAGTATAAAAAAGTTCCTACCTTGATTGAGCTGCAGGAGTTGATCAACGTCATTCCGCATAGCGTTAACAGTTCCGACATTGTGGCAAAAATACGATTCTTTTGAAACTATTGAAAGCTGCTTTACTGTCGACAAAAATATTGTGTATGTCGACTTGTTTTTCATGAGTTTGCTCCATGAGTTTGACGTAATGTGAAAATCTGGTCGATGAGGTCTAAAGCGCACTGATAAATTTTAATCAGTGTTTTGACGAATGATTTCTGTTGTTTAACTGTTTTTTAAAAACCAGCACTTAGGGGATGACTTCTACTCAAGCAGGTTTAGCAAAATAGGTTATAGGAAGGTGGAAAGAGGGAGTAGTGTTTGTAGGACATTTGATTTAAACTTTCCAATATCGTAACTGACGGGAAAAACTTCCACAGGAAGATCATTCCACAAGCGAGCAGTGCGGGCAAAAAATGAATTTTCCCTGTAATGCATTGTGCGGTTCACTGGACAATCAACCACAAAAGGATGTGCTCTGCGAGAAGTACGAGTACCACGTAAAAATATGTAATTATCGCGAACCAAGCCCCTTATCTGTTTCCTTCATAGTTCGCAGAATATTGTTCTCATCTCATCTGTAGATGGGAACTTTTGAAAAAACTGATTTTCCTTTAAAATATAAACATTTTTCGGCGTTAAACATCTTACGCTTGACAAAATGAATAAATAAATAAAATGTAAAAGCTGCTTATTGAATTGAAAAATTCTTCGTAAAAGACAAATCTTAGTAATAAAATACGTTTTAATCTTCTCTGAATTTCATTTAAATGATATGCACTGTGATGTTTGATTTTTGTTATTTTAATTTCTACTTTTTTTCCATTTTGTTTCGCTAATTGAAATCAATTTAATTAATAATTTCCTTTTACTTCTTTTCTTTTTAAAAATTTTCGTTAATTTAAAATTTCTCTTTAATTTTAATTTCAATTTTTTTTGTCTCGAGCATCAATTAAAATTTCATTTCGTTTACAGGTTTCTCTCATCAAATATTTGTGCCATTTTGAAATTTATTTCCTTTAAAATTAATTTCCCATTCCATTATGCTTTTTCCCAATGCGGTGACTTTATAATGAAATAACGGAGATTGCCACACTAATGAGTGTTTTGTGGCAAAGCGGAGATGAAAGTAATTAAATTGCATGAAGTGTTGCAAAATTTATAAATACAACGATGAAGATTACAAATGCTTTTTGGCCACTTGCCTTATCATGCTGCAAAATTAATTGCACATAAGGAATGCAATATTTTAAAAGAAAAATATAAAAAAAAATTAAAGTTTTATTATTTAAAGGCATTGAATATTGAGACCCAAGTCTTATAAATTGTCTGAATTAGTGAAGAATATACGAATTGATGACATTCATTAATTTTTGTGTAGAAAAACATATAAAACTTAATAATATTAAACAAAATTATAAAAAAAATAGTTTTTATTCTTTAAATGCCTGCCTATTCGTCTTTCTGTTTCCGTTCCATCTTCTGGTCCTGCAAATAGCATCAAAATCATATTAAATTGTATATCATTAACACACAGTTCATTTAATTAAATTCTACTCATTTGGCATTTAATTAATTTATTTAATAGTCCTCAATTATAGTTCATACACACACAAACACTACATACATACTATACCATAGTACAGGCATATGTACATCAACATTGTAAAAAATCATTTACACCCTAATGTAGTTCCATTACATACACATTTACTCGCTTTCAAGAGAATCCATAATAAATATTTAAATGGTAATGAATTTTGCAAAAAAAAAAAAAACAATAAAAAAAAGTCAACAAGTCAGAAAATTGAAATCGATAATATGTGACAAGTTTATACCCTAAACGGAAAAGTATTTTTCGGAGACATTGTGTAATGTAAAGGTTATAGTATTAGGAAGCAATGAATCTCAGTTTAGAAAAAAGTTAGGTTAGGTTAGGTTAGGTTAGGTTAGAGGACGTGTACTTGTCAATTCTGACAAGTACAGTACTCGGTGGTCGAATTGACCCATTGTACTACGTCCTAGCTTCTCACACCACTTATGTTTTGTGCGTTAATTTTATACATCAGTGGCGGGATCTACAGTTTTAAAGTCGACTCCGAACGACACATTTTTTTGAGAATTTTGGCAATTTTTTACTCTCAGAGTTTTTCCCAAAAATCTGCTGAGAGGAAGTCACTGAAAGAATATTTTCAAATTTTCGTTTTGATATCTGACCTGGGATTCGAACTCGGGTCTTTCGGCTAATAAGCCAACACACTACCTACTAGACCACGGCGACCTCAAGGTTATACCCTAAATGGAAAAGGAATTTTCGGACATTGTGTAATGTAAAGGCTCTAGTATTACGAAGCAATGAATCTCAGTTTAGAAAACAAGAAAAAAATTAAAATTTTTATTTGGAAGCATTGTTTGACCTGGTAGTTTAGCTGGTAGTGTGCTAAACTATTAGCGTAAGGGTCGTAAGCTTCAGTCCATTCTGTGACACTACACCGAGCATATGTGCGAAGTTGCTTAGCTTGTATAGCAAAGTGTTCAATCCATCTCTACATAATATATCCAGCAGCTCATAGAGTTTAAAGAGATTGTAATAGGAACAACAAAAATTATTAAGGAGTAATTATTTCTCTTGAAAAGTAGTGCTCATCATTAGCATATATAGATTTGATTTGGTAAGGTGCGATCCCCTGAAGAAGGGAGATCTGGAAGCTGCAGAACATGTAGGCATGCCAGCATAGATGACACTAGCTCACATGTCAAACGAAATCCCAGTCGGAAACTTGGACGAAAGGAATAGTGAAGACACTTTCAAGTCTCCTCAACCTTCAATACACAATCCGGACGTGGATATGAGCATGAAGGTTGGCCAAAGGACCAAAAGGACTCCACTCTGAATAATACCACCGTAGTTCCGGAGTGGGCTAAACAGTCCGCGGGATGAGAGGAGATTTAGTGGGTGAGGGCCCCACACATGGAGGACGTGACGGCTTCCTCTAAGGTGCGGTTAGGTACATTACCCCTCCTCGGCGTAAAAAAAAAAGTGACGATACCTCCTTGAAGGAAGAAGTCCCACTTAGACCAGCATTTATGTCCATTGTAATACCGCAATCAATATTCAACCCGAGTATCAAAAATTTGTTAATTGGAAATCAACCCAAGTCTGAAATTAAACTTTTTATATTTGGGACTCTGTAAGATATGTTCAAAAGTTGGAAGTCAAATATCTTCATCTTCTTATGACAAGAACAGAGCATTGACATACGAGATGAAAGGCAGTTTCTTCCATTATCGATTGTTTGCAGCTGATTATGGGTGGCTATGTCGCATTTAGGGCACAGAAAACACGCACGCATATATTGAAAAGCCGATGCACCCAAAACGAGTCACTGTTTGGTAAGGATTTCTTTCCAGAAGCATAATTGGGCCATTTTACTTCGAAAATGAGCAAGGAGTGGCCGCTACAGTCAATGGCGATCGTTATCGGCTCATGTTGAACGATTTTTGTTCATACAAATTGAAGATTGGAGGATATTGGCAACATTTGGTTTCTACAGGACGGCGCTATGTGCCATACAACCGAAGCTACACTCGATGTTTTGCGTTCTGTTTTTAAAGATCGCATTATCAGCCGCAGAGCAGATGTCATTTGGTCACCTCGAAGCTGCGATTTGACACCGTTGGACTGTTATTTGTGGGGTACCGCAAAGATAAGTGTTACGCCGACCAGCCAGAGACAATTGACGCTTTAAAGGACAATATTCGTGAAGTCATTGAAATACAGTTGCACACAATCGATAACGTGCTTAAAAATTAGACCGATTGTGTAGACTACTGCATGGCCAGCCGAGGCAATAATTTGAATGAAATTATTTTCCGGAAGGTTTGTACTTTCAAATAAAAAAATTAATTTGAGAAAATATTTAGTAGTTCGTTTTTGAAACCATTTAAAAGAAAAAAAGTTGTTTAAAATACCCTTTAGAAGTTCTATCTATTTAACTGTATTATGGTCTAGTTAATCACACCACCAATGTTGTGTGTGTTAAGTTTTTTCCTGATGAGCGGAACCTACAGTTTAACATCAATTTAGAACGAGAGATTTTATTGGTAAGCTTTTCATCATAATATTACTTAGCATCCGAGTTTTTGCCAGATAACTTTCTTTCGTGAAACCTGATTAAGCAAGATCCTGACCGTATTTCCTTCATACTTAATTTTTTCTGTCATTATTTTTTTGAGAAACAAAAATATTTTTTAAATCTTTTAATTGAAAGCAGTCTTATCTTTCCTTCTTTTATCGGATTTTAGGATTTTTCATAGATACAACTTTTTTACTCAACCTCTAGAAAACGTTTACGTCAATTAAAATAGAAGACAGTCCTTAATCTTTTATTTTAATTCTTTGTTTTTGATACAAATTCTATTATGAACTTAATATACCATTACCATCTGAGGTAGTGTAAAATATATTGAAAATCATTTAAATAAAATGTTCGATAGATGAATGGCCACACTGGATTGATAGTTGGATGGCTGACATTGTGGCCGTGGATGGAGAATTAAAAATCTGACTAATAATTTATATTTCCCAAGGGTATTATGATGAAATTAAAACAAATTGTACATGATGTTCACTCTAAATAAATTCAAGTTAGATTTGTATTACTCGGATGGAAATAAATTAAATGACAAAACAATACAAATGGAATTATATATTTTAGATTGTATGTATATGGATAAATGAATTATAAACTTTGACTTTGAAAAAGAGTACATTTTCGGTGTCAACTATGACGGTACAAATTAAATTGAAAAAAATCTTTCAATAAATCTTTCCTCTTCAAATAATTTACGTTTTATTTGGGGTGTGATAAAATTGAGAAATAATCCTTTGAAAAATAAGATATGCATTTGAATGCCTAAAACATCTAAAATGACTCAAAACTACACTCAACAGATAATTAGTGCGATCAAAAGGGTTTTGTTATAACTGAACGGTTAATGCCGCTCCTAATAATAAGGAATGCATATACTTAGAGCTCTGTTTACACCTTTTGCATAAACAATAACAATTGTTCGGCAGATCTTTGTAATGGAGATCTTCAAACCACGATTACTCACTTCAAACGCACAACGTCTTCACACAGGAATGACTGAACGTTTACTCACTAAATTGCCTGCTTTGCCTGGCCTTTTATATGGCAAAATAAACAGACTGATGAATATTCTTAAAGGCTAATGTTCGTGGCTTTGCCTGCTTGAAATCTCGTGTCATTATTGTTGTTTGTGTATTTTATTTACAGTTATTGTTATAGTGTTTGTTGTTGAGTTTTTGTTTACTTGTTTACCATTCTTTTATGCTGCTGTTTTTTGTAATCGCACTGCGTAATTTGTAAACAAGTTCATTGTTTTTAAAGCTTTTGTTTATAAAATTAATGTTAAACGATCTAAAAGCAAAACAATAAGTAAATATTTAATGTCATCGGTAATAGATTTGCGAAATAATATTTAACTCGAATGATGAAATCATTTCAGAAACAATTTTTTTTATTGTATGCATAAATAAATGGTCATTTTCTCACACCACCTATATTGTCAAATTTTTGAGAACAGAGCATTGAGATGAAGTTTTCGAAGAAATATTTTTTAATATTTTGTTTTATTCCTGATGTCTGAAGAATGTCGACGAAGAAATGTTTATCATATTTCGTTTAGTTAGAGATATCTGACCAAGACATTGCACCGTGGCCTGATGTCTAATAAGACAACATTCTACCTTCTAGACTAAGGAGTGCGCACAAAAAAAAAAAAAAAACTGGACTTACACTTTTCGTTATAGAAATAAAACTAAGTGGCGGATTTTTTCGTTTTATATTTCAATTAAAGTAAATAATATTTGAGTTCTTTTGTGTATAATGTTATTATAATGTGTTATTTCTTACAAAGGTCTCAGAGTATCCAAATTTTTGAGCCGCTTTTCTTCCAGACATTTTAGGATGTTTTAGAAAAATACGTATTATTCTTCTTCCACTTTCACGCTTTCTCTCAATACTCAAAGACTTCTGATATTGTTTTATTCTTGCCTCAGAAACTGTTTTTTGGCTAACATCTGCGAGCCTAGCAATCGTTTTTTGAAAGCGGCGCGGTTTTTCATTGAAAATTTCAAATATTTTTTTACAACATTCTTGTTGGGTGCCCATTTTCAAAAAACTAATTTTGCTATTGCAATGGCATTTAGCACGTGGATTTTGAAACAGATGACTAATAAAAACAATGTAACGGTAGTCATTTTTTTCTATTATGATAAAAGTTATAAGCTTAAAAGTAGGCCCATTTTTTTTCGTGCGCACTCCTATTGGTTGTACTGCTATTTTTTTCATTTGTGTAACAATTCCGCAATGTTACGCGAACTGTTTACAGACTGCGTTGAAAAATTTAATGTTTTTTTTTTGCATTTTTTTAACCCTTCGTCACAGTCATGGGTACTGGCCAGACCTTTTCCAATTTATTTTGCATTTTAAGCGTGTTTGCAATATGGTTAGAGATTTTAATTTTCAGGTATCCTCCTGAAATTTTCTTGGCTTTCTGGTGGTGAAAAAATGGGGCGAATAAAGTAATTTAAAAAAGAGTTATAAGGATATTTTGAAACTTATGTCATATTAACAAAACAGTGGGTCTGGCCAGACTCCCTTTTTAAACGTTATAAATTTTTAATCGATGCAGTCTTTGAATGTTTTGTTTTAGTTTGACGCAAACTTTCAAAGTGTTTATGAGAAATTTTTTCTAAAAAAGTGTTAAAATTGAAAATTTTTAAAAAAATGAATGATGAATTTGAATTTATTGTCAATACGCGATGTTCTAGTAACTTCGATACGGATTTGTACACCAGAATTGCCGAGATTTTGGCAAATGACTTGGAGCGTAAAAGAGCTAATGAGGAAGCCGGACTGCATAAGACGATGATCAATTTTTGGATGAAAATTCATGAAGATTACTTGCTATACAAAGATGACGCATCGGACATTGGAAATGATTTGGTAATTGAACCAAATGTAGAAAACGACAGCGATGAAGGGGAGGAAGACTTCGATTCTGAAATAGGTGAAGAGAATAATAATTGTTTCATTGGAAAATATGATACCATATGGAATAAAAACCAGCCGACCAGTGGTGTCCGTAGTCGTCAACATAAAGTGATGCGTTTCCGAGCTGGATCTAAAGAACAAAACTCTACTCCACTTGGAGTTTTAAAAAAAATTTTTACACCAAATATTACGAACATCATTGTATTACAAACAAATCGGTATGGAAGAGACGCAGTCAATAAATGGAATACTGCAAATGTAAATAAAAAAACCAAGAGTTTGGAAGGATCATCGGCATTCTTTTAGCAATGGAAGTTTCACATAATAACATTCAAAATCCAGGGGTTTTGTGGCTTACTGTCAATTTACCCATATTCAGGGCAGCAATGTCTCTTCATCGATTTATGTCCCTGACCAGATACATTCGGTTTGACGACGGAAGAACACGGTCATTCGAAATATATGGAATTTTCGCAACGAAAATCTTGCGAAGAATTATAGTCCGCATGAGAGTATAACCACTGACGAGCAATTGTTTCCATACCGGGGGAAAACTAAATTTACACAATATATACGCAATTTTTTGAAAACGTTGTCTAATTCTTTAGCTTTCCGAAATTTCGAAAACCGAATGAGCAACACTTATGTTATTGGTCAATTTAGTACTCGTTCGGCTATAGAATCTGTTCTTGGAAAGCCCATAAAAGTAAGTTGAATAATATAAACGAATTTATTCCATTTTATTTCTACTATATCCACTCTGTGAATTTCTGTTTTCATTGCATATAAACAAAATATTAACTGCCAAAAGAGGCGCTTATATCCTAGAGGTAAAGAAATCTTGTATAGAATTCGTAATCGGAAGTGAACAAATTTGCTGAAAGACTCGATTCTTCTGTTCAAAATGGTCAAATGCTATATGTCAGCAATATTCTAAATTAGAATGTTATGTGTTTCAGTTGTTTAGATTGACAACATTACAAATTTTGACTCAATGTACTCTGATTATATTTGTTTATGAATTAAAAACTTTATAATATTAAAATAAGAAATGAAATTAATGAACCACCTGAATTTTGAGTTATAATTTGTTGCAATTTAAACCGTTTTTAAAATTATCTAGATAAAAAAATAATGTTAATTAATGCAAATACACTAATATTTATATGGGGTCTGATCAGGCCCAGTGTGGTAATAATGTGAAAAGCTAAAAGTGTGTGTCACGAAAGGTTAATCAATAAATTTGTGTTTCATTTAAAAAAGCTCACACAATAATTGAACCTCTGTTGTATTTATAAAAAAAAAAAACTTGATTTAAAGCCAGAATTATTGGAATTTATGACATTCCTTAAATAAATGTTTAAAGGTTAAAAAAAATTAAAAATATTTTCATTTATTCTATTTTTATCTGGTATTTGTCAATGAGTCTACAATTAATTGTTTTTTAATTTAACCAATAACAACAAATTTTTTTTTAATTGTAATAACAACAATAATTGTATGGTTGTATTGTATTTTAAATTTAATTGTATTTTAATCAAAATATTGTACATTTAATAATTCAATCATTAATACAATTCTTCAATTTCAATACTTTTCTGGAATTTTTTCAAAATAAAATTATAATTGCGGTTGCCTTAACATGTTTGCGGTTATTATTCTCATACACAACAAAATTATACTTGAGCCACCGTAGAGTAAATAAAAATTTAACTTTAAATTATTTACACACACATTATTAAATAAATTGTTTAATTATACATCCGTATACGTAAATAGTAATTTTTAAAGGCATTTTGGTTTTTGTTTTTTTTTTTTTTTTTAAATTTATTTTATAAAATATTATAATTTATTATTATTATTATGTTTTAAATAAATTGTTGTTTTTTTTTCTTCTTCTGTTTCTTGGCATTTTATATTTAAAGTCAATATTTAAAAATTATTGGCTTTAAATCAGAATTAACAAAAAAAGCAAAAATATAACGAAAATAAATGAAAACTTGACAAGTGTGTATTTACATAAATTTTAATTTTTAAATAAAGAATTTGTTTGTATGAATATTTTAAATAAAAATGTTTAAATAATAATACTTTTTTACGATAAGATTTTTACAATAATTTCATTTACATACCTACAAGCCATGCCAAATTACTGGCAGATTGATAAGATAAAAAAGAACAATTTTGTGCTGCCCAATTTCAGAATTCGTGCTGACAATATGATTTCCTATAAGAGCTCGAAATGGTAAAAAAAGTATAACCTGAGGTGTACGAACTCGATTATAACGGATTCTTGGTTATTACGTACATGTTTTCAAGTCCCAACGTTTTAATAACAATTTTCATACAAAAAATTTCGTGTATTACGAACTCGCTTATAACGAATTCTCGATTAAAAGGAACTACTTTAAATGGTCCCAGAAATTAAATTTCATACATTTTACGTTTTTTATTACGAACCTTCAGAAACCTTTGAAGTGTGGCAATAGTCTTTAAGTTTATTTAATATGGCAGCATTAAATTATAACTCAGCATTTTTAATCAGCTGATAGATAAGAAGAATTAACGCATATTTTTGGTTTTTAATAAAAAAAATATTTTTTAGTTTTTCATGAATGAAAAAAATTCTTTGTGTTTTATATTTTTGTTCTATGACTTCACTCCGTTTATTATGAACTTTGCCTATAACGAACTATTTTTTCTGGTCCCACGGAGTTCAGTTATAACCGGGTTTGACTGTACTTTCAAATAATATTAATCATACGTATGGCATCAAACTTGAATTACTTGGCAAGACCCATATTTTATATCATGAATGTGAAGGGCACCATTCCTTTTACGTCTGAGGTTAGTTCCATTGAAACTGTCATCAGGTTAATATCCAATTCAGGGATCAAATAGTCTGCAAAGACAATTATACCGACACCCCAAAATAAATCTTTTGAGATTGCCGTTGTTTAATAGGTAGTGTGCGTGTTCAGTTCAGACATTTCCAACACAACTGAAAACAGATTTTTTCAGCATTTAGCTCATTCAATCAGCCGACATTAAACTCTAGGTCCCACCACTCATATATAAAACACCCACTACATAAGTGGTGTGAGCAGCAAGGTCGTAATCCTGACTGAAGAGTTATAATGACAGATTAAGTCTGTATGTATGTATTCTTGAACTGCAATATGAGGTGTGATTGAAAGAGAATATAAATGAAAAAAAGAAAAAGAAATATAAACAAAAATATTTTATCGGGCAATTTAATTACTATGAATAGCTCCTCCAAGAATTTAACCTTCAGAGTTGACTTTAAACTGTAGGTCCTATATCTTATGTATAGAATTCATACACACAACATAAGTGATGTGAGAACCTAGATCGTAATCCTGACTGAAGTGTTATAATGACCAATTATGTGTAATGGCTTATTAGACTTGAGGCCACGGTTCAAACTCGCAGGCTGAAAATGTCCAACAATACGAAATCTTCTTAAGAGGAAGTCGTCGACTCTCAGCCATTTTCAGGGAAAAACTTCCACCAGCGAAAACTTTGAGAGTAAATAAAATTGATAGAAAAGGCTTCTCAAAAATCTATTATTCGGAGTCGACTTTAAGCAATGGATCACACCATTCATATATTAAATTAACACACACAACATAAGTGATGTAAGAAACAAAATTGTAATCCTGATTAAAGGTTTGTAATGCAGAGTGTAATGTGTGTAAAATAAATCTCCTTCCTACGGTACGACTCTTCATGGCAAGAACTATTCATTGCCACATAAAACAAACAATTCAAATTCGTTTGTGATTGATAGGCTGGATTCCAGTAGTTAATAATGGCCGGTTTGCAGCCAATGGCAACATTTTGAATTGAATATTCAATTTATTCCTTTCTTAATAAATTCGGCATTTCGAAAACCTATCCCCCCTTATCTACCCTCCTTTCATCCTAAATCCTCTTTTTCCTTTCTTCTCTAAGGACATTATAAAATGGGTCAATTTCGACCTCCGGGTACTGTACTTGTCTTAACCGACAAGCACACGTCCTCTAACCTAACCTAACTTCCCCTTAGTAGTAGCCAGACAAAATTTCTCAATAATATTGTCATGAATAAACCTTCTCCCATCTATCTATCTATCCTACGGTGTAGACTATAAACCATTTAGTTCTGTCAATCATATACAAAGATTACTATACCCATCAAGGATGGGTGTGAGAAGATTGGGTGAAATCTAGACTAAAGGATTGCAATGTCCAGTTAAGTAAGCTTGAGTTAGACATCAAACCATAGAGTACTTCTCCGCTTTTCTCTGATCTGTCACATGCAGAGTAATTGATTATTTTTTAACAAGACAGCTGCAATATTTTCTACCGATCGATATTAATAAATAAAACACACTCTAATGTGCTGAGGGATAGCTTTTTTTTGAATTATTATATGCGAGAAAATATTTCTTTGGCCACTTTTTTTGGCAAAATACAGCTGAGAGTTAGCAAGAGTTTTTACCAGAAAATAGCTGAAAGTAAGTAAGATATTTCTGGCAAAAACACTGACATTAGGTAGCTGAAGAAATATTTTTTCATATTACATTTTCTTGGAGATGTCTGATCTGGGTTTTGAATCGGTCTGACCGTGGTCTAGTGAGCCAATACACTATTTGCTGGACTATAGAGACCTTACCAGCTGTTTTCTGGCAAAAACTGTGAGAGTAAATAAAAATTGCCATGATAAAGTTTTCAAAAATTTTTTGTTCGATGTCGATGGAGTCGCCACACATAACGCACACGTAACGTACACAATATAACTGGTGTGAAAAACAAAACCCTAATCCTGACTGAAGGGCTGTAATGGCCAATTGTGTATGTATGTAATAGTAGGGGGCACAGTACACAGCGTGTACGAAGTGCTTGGTGAGTAATTTTAATCATGTGATATTACCTGGTTTCTTACAATTTAAAACACTTTTGTTTAAATGTTTCAGTTTTACATTTCTCTTTTCAATACATTTAGAGACCAAATTTTCAAAGTGGTATTGTAGAACACGATAAATGGCAATTGTGAATTAGAATAAATCCTTAATTTTCATAAAATCTAATTAATTATTGTTTAAATATTTTATTTTTGGTTATTATATTAAAATATAAAGGATTATATTGCTAAAAATGATTTTCTGAGGATTAAATTTGAGTAGAAGGCTATCATTAGCTATCAAAACAATTACATTTGCATTCATGATTAAATCTTAACAATACAGTGCAATTTGCTATTTGAATATTATTAATAATATTATTAATAATAATATTTAATTGTTTAATAATTAAATTAAATTAATTTTTTTTTTTAATGAATTATAAAATTATTTAACAAAAGCTTTAATTGCCATCTTTTTTTTTCCAAACAAACCAATACAATCTCATTTTAACTGAGATTTTAATGAAAAGTATTTAACGAAAATAATTGTTTCTTTAGCTTGACTGAATGCCATGTATTTGTAGAATAGAGCATCTGGATCTGTGTTACATAACAATGTATCTATCAAAGTATCTACTATAGTGTATATACATATATCCATATAAATATACAATATAATATTGTTATTGTTGTTGCTATTTGATACAAAATTTACATGCAATTTCATAAGTGGCTTAACAACTTGACCTGTATTTTAATTTAGAATATAAATTATGTTGAGTACACACATTGCATTTAATATGTTTGTAGTTACTTACCCACATACATACACACTTGTATACACAAATATATTGAAATTTTAAATACATTTACAAATGTTTTGCTTGTATGTGTGCATGCCACAGCAACATTTCTGCATAAGATGGCAACTTATCAAGTAGACTCTGAGAGCTCTTAGCTTATTAGACGTGAGTCGAGGGCAAACGATATAAAATATATTTCTTCGGCAACTTCCTCTCAGCAGATTTCTGGCCATAGGAAACCGAGAGTAAACAATAATCGAATGGAAACTGTAGATCCCCGCCACTCATATATAAAATTAACACACAGAACATAAGTGGTATGTGAAGCTAAGGCGTGATCCTGACTAAGGGATAGTAATAACTAATGTATGTATGGATGGATGGATATATTGCATCGTGTCATAGACCAATGTGTTGTACAAGACATCGTTTAAATATCCTACACAGCTTTTCTGTGTGAAAGCTTATGAAATGTTGTTTTGCATACACCTGCGATGTAGGAGAACAACAGCACAAAAGAAATTTTAATTATTCAAATTGTTCGATCTCGATGGCCAGTTCACATCACATTCACGTGAGATGACCTTGCCCACAAATCCCTCAGAATATACACTGTGCCATGAGTTATGAGGCTTATAGTGGCATTTAATTTAAATTATATTTCGTGGTGTCCATATAATATAATTAAGGCCAAAAGAGGTTAGTAATAATCGACCTTTGTTGCCCGCCATTGGCAGTGATAGTCTGGCCAACGTTGTTCTCAAAGAAATATGAGTGGATGAAGTCGTCTGCTGTTACTTTTTTGGAATGCATTGGACACTGTAGGACCTCATGTAAATTGATTTTGCCCTAAATTTGTTAATTTTGTTTGTTAACTCATCCTGAAAATGATTTTGAGAAGCAAAAATTGAGTCAGCCAAAGGTACTCGTCACTCAACGTTATGCCAACTATTTGCTTATTTCTAAAGAAATAAGAGCGATGATATTGCCAACATTTAAACCCCATCAAACAGTTAATTTTAATGGATATGATGGTGACTCATAAAGGGCTTGAGAATTGTCTCGCTATAAATATGATTTGAGTATTGAGGTCGCCGTGGTATAGTCGCTTGTGTAAAGCCAGGGTTCGAGTCCCAGGCCAGACAACAGCACAAAAGAAATTTTAATTATTCAAATTGTTCGATCTCGATGGCCAGTTCACATCACATTCACGTGAAATGACCATGCCCACAAATCCCTCAGAATATACACTGTGGCATGAGTTATGAGGCTTATAGTGGCGTTCAATTCAAACAATATTTCGTGGTGGCCATAATTAAGGCCAAAAGAGGTTAGTAATAATCGACCTTTGTTGCCCGCCATTGGCAGTGATAGTCTGGCCAACGTTGTTCTCAAAGCAATATGAGTGGATGAAGTCGTCTGCTGTTACTTTTTTGGAATGCATTGGACACTGTAGGACCTCATGTAGATTGATGTCGACCTAAATTTGTCAATTCTGTTTGTTAACTCATCCTGAAAATGATTTTGAGAAGCAAAAATTGAGTCGCCATTGCTCAAAGATACTCGTCCCTCATCGTACTGTCAACTACTTGTTCCTTTCTAATACAAAAGTATTTCTACGATGATTTCCTCCCAACAGATTTCTGGCAAACCTCTCTGAGAGTAAATAAACCTGCAATTAAAAGTTTCTCAAAAATGTGTCATTCGGAGTCGACTTAAGTGTAGGTCCTGCCACTTATGTATAAAATTAACACACCAACATAAGTAGTGTGAGGAAACTAGGTCAATAATCCTGACTGAAGGATTGTAATGATGTAATGTTGTATGTATTGACTAACAAGAAATACAGCCTCATTAATTACTTATTGCTCATTACAACCTTTTAGTCTAGACAACAACCTAAATAAATTCCATACGCCAGATTTTTGAAAAACTTTTACTTGCCAATTTTATTTTTTTACCGCGTTTTTATTGCAAGAAAAGGTTTCTGAAAGAAATATTTTTCGTATTTCGTTTAGTTTAGAGATGTCTGACGGCAGACTGCTATCCCTGAAAGAATTAAGAAGTTCTTAACTTCAAAGCAATTTAGTTGTAAAATTAGTAACCCTTGGAAGACAAATTTTAGAAACATTCTGGTAAATGTTTGCTGGACACAAAAAAATATAAACAATATTTGCATGTGTTTGTATGTTTTCATTAAAAGTGATTGTGAAAGTGAATAAATTAATGTATCTGCATGTGTTTTTGTATCTATTTATTGTATTTTATTGTATTGTATTGCATTTCATTGTATGTGTTTATTTATCAACATCATTATCATCAACACCGTTCCTTATATTATGATTATCATTATCATCATCATCATGATCGTAATTATTTATTATGCATTCATGCATGTGTTTGTTTGTGTCTATTTCCGAGAATCCATTTGTGATTGTTTGTAAATTTGTGCAGATTGTAGATTTATACATACAAATATCAGAATGCAAAAGAGAAATAAGAAAAAAGAAAAAAACAACAACAACAACAAGAAAAAAAGAAGAAAATAAAAACATCATCAAACTAACAAACAATTGATGTCATAACATAAATTTAATTTCAAAAATAAAATTAAATGAAATGAAATACAGTCAGTCGCTCAGTCATTCATTCATTCATTCATTCACTTGGTTATAAAATGAATTTAAAATAATTTATGAAAAATAAATACATATACACATACACATACATACGTACATACATACATATTTATTTAGTAACGACAAATGATAGATGATATTATAATCCGGAATAAATTTTTAGATTTTTGGATTTCAATTGAAAATAAATGCTTAAAAAAATATGTGTGTGAGCATTAGTTTTAAGTGGTTTCACAAATATGGTAAGATTTCAAACAGAATGAAATGCAAAAACAAAATGTTTTTGTTGTTCGTAATTTTTGAAAACTTTATTATGATGTGTGCTACGAATTTGAGGTAAACATACAAACAAATTTTTTAATAACACATTGGTCAACATTTGTAACGAACAATTTTTATTTATTGGACTTAAAGGCAAATGCCCTATTTTGAAAATCTATGCGAATATAAATGAACTAGATAACCCGTGTGAATATTTCGCACCGTTAGTGAAATGAAAATAATTAATAGAAATTTTGTTAAAGGTATACAAATATTAGAAATCATAATATATCGTACATATTTACATACATACATACATACATACATATGTTTAAATACTTTTATAATACTTCTTTGAATACAACTTAATATGCATATTATATATAACTGACTTAGTAATAAACGGCATTCTAGTAAAAAGCGGTATTGCCAGAATGCAATACTATATTATGTAGAACTGCATTACTATTAAGCGAACATGTATTACCACACTTAAACAAAAACATATAATCATAATGACAACAGTATTATCATGCAGTTCTATATAAAATATAATTTTTATCAATGAAAATATTAATTTTTCAATTTCTAATTATTTTTCGTCATTAGCGTTAGATATAAGCTTTAAAATGAGATATCATTCATTAAATTTGATGCGGTGGTATGGGAGATATTTGCAACCGACAAAAAAAGTGCTTTAGAAATAATATATATGATGTGCAAAAATGTAAGTGAGGATCACAGGATCTTCTTTAACATTCAAATAAAGTCTCAAAAAAAGTTTGGTTTTAACATCTACATAATTGGTCATTACAACTCTTTAGTCAGGATTATTGACCTAGTTTCTCACACTACTTAGGTTGTGTGTGTTAATTTTATACATAAGTGACAGAACCTACAGCTTAAAGTCGCCTCCGAACGGCAGATATTTTGAGAAACTTTTCATGGCAGATTTATTTACTCTCAGAGATTTTGCAAGAAATCTGCTGAGAAGAAATCGCCGAAAAAAGACTTTTTTTTGTATGTTATTTATGTCTAATAAGCCAGCACACTACCTACTTACATTTGCTCATGGTTAACATTCTGTCGATTGAGAGTAAGACTTTCGTTGGAGCTGTTTTAATGGCCTTATATCACGAAAACCACAACAGCACAATAGCACAATTGTGTCATCATTTTTCAAAGCTATTAAATGGAAAGGAAGACCCTTAAAATAATTCAAATTATCGAAACGATGAACTACGATGCATATGGCAGTAGCATCAGTTTATCGGAATAAATTCATGAGTTAAATTTGCTCAGAGAGAATAAAGAATTGTGTAGAAATGCTCATATAAAGTGCTTGATTCAGAATATGCACGCGATATCTTTTTTTATCACGCAACATAACCAAAAATCAAGTACATCTGGAAAAATTGAAAAGTTTAGAAAGCAATTTCTGAGTTAGGTTTGAGGACATGTACTTGTCTTTGAGATAAGCATAATACCCAGAAGTCGCCGTGGTCTAGTGGGTAGTGTGTTGGCTTATTAGGCAAAAGGCCTGGGTTCGAATCGCAGGTCAGACATTAAAACGAAAAATATTTCTTCGGCGACTTCTTCTCAGCAGATTTCTGGCAAAGACTCTGAGAGTAAAAATTGCCATGAAAAGCGTCTCAAAAATCTGTAGTTCAAATTTGACTTTAAACTGTAGGTCCCGCCACTCATGTATAAAATTAATGCACACAACATAAGTGGTGTGAGAAGCTAGGTCGTAATCCTGAATGGTTGTAATGGCCAATGTATGTATGTATGTATGTATAATACCCAGAAGTCAAAAGGACCCATTGACTTGGGGTAAGTATAGGGTTGTCAGATTCTGAATCGCAAAAAGCTGGACATTATGTTTTAAAAAGCTGGACAAAACAAAAAAAACAAAAAACTGGACATTAAAACATACTGAGAAAGTGTTAATTGTAGCTTAGTCCGTGGACAACATTGTGGTAAATATAAACCAGCGGCGCTTTGGAGAGTTGTGTTTCAATTTTTGTCTCTGTTGGGACTACAAAATTCGAAACAGTTTGAGACACCTCCCGCAACATCTCCATTTTATTATGTTTTTTTATGTTTATCAAAGGGATCGGCTGCTCCCATATTTGATTATGTCTGTTTGAACACAATTTACAGCTCTGCCGCATTCTGCAAACTCTTTCCATCTATCGCAGAGAGTTGTGAGACGTCTTTTTGATGGAACAGCTCCTTCATCAATATCCATTTCAAGATATTCTGCAAATATTTATTTCATGTACAAAAAAATATAAAAGCTGTACGTAAAGGAATTAACTATCGCTATGACATCAGGTGTTCAAGTATTAAGGCATGTTGTGAGTGATGATAGAATAGGGAAATCATAGTTGTATAATAAATGTACGATTAGTGTTGGCTAACATGATTTGACAAAGATAACATGAAAATTATTGCCCATGTTATTGCAATGTACTAAAAAATGTTTATTTAGCTGGAGAAATTAAATTTTAGATTGAATCAGGACAAGCACCAAAACTTCTGGACAATCCAGCCAAGTCTAGCCAGGCTGGCAAACCTAGGTAAGTACCTATAAACCAGAAGTATAAGAAGAATACTTATTTACTTACTTAATTGGCTATTAACAATCCAGTTAACGGATTTCGGCCTGCCGCAACACTTCCTTTCAGGTGCCTATACTTCTGGCGCGCATACGCCTGTTGGTAACACCAATCGATGACAAGTCTTCCTCGACTTGGTAAGAAGAATAAATGACGTTAAAACGGCAAGCTTGTACCATTTAATCAGTGTGCGAATGGTGACAGATACAATCAGTATTGAAATACGCAAAAATATGCAGATAAACTAAGTTTGTCATATTCAACGTGTGTTTAAAGTATTTTATGTTGTATGGAATTAATGACACTGCCTGTTAAAAATCAACAGCAAATATTTGCTCACTAGTGGAGTCATTTATTTCTAATGTACAGCAAGTAGTTTTTCTGTATCTTAAAATCGGAAATTGCATATTTTCAGTAAATCATTCAGATGGAAGTGCACTTCATGGGACGAGATAAATTTTTCGAAAAATTAACATTGACTTCACCATTGAACGAATTGCCAGGCGATTTGAGCCCCCTAGTAAGCTAATTTCTAATGTATGAAGTGGCGGTCACTTGTCTGGCTAAAAGTAGTGAGAACGTTTCCAAATTGATCTTGTTAGGCTTTCGGCGAAACTCTTATCTACTGAGGAAGATATGCACTTTTGTTTGAAGATTCTTCAAAGCTTGCGAGAATTTTTACACTTTGAATGCGTTCTTCTTTCGCTAAAAGCATTTCACCCTTAATAATCGGAAGAAACATATGTGACAGATACCAAATTTTAAGATTGTCACTAACGCAAAAAATTGAATAAAATTTCAATGTGCAGTGATTCCTATAAATGAGTTTAAAACCAATATTTTTAGCTGTTTTGTACTTGAAAGCCCTGTCTTGTGTTTGCTGAAATTAGCATATTGTTTAGCCATCTAAAACATATATTTCAGGAGGGCACAAGAAATAATTAACTTCATCTGACAAAATAGAACTTTAACCTCCATTCATGAGTAAAAAATTTGCACACACACAACATTGGTGGTGCGAAAAGCTAGGTTGCAATTCTGACTGAAGTGTTGTAGTGATCAATTATGTATGTATTAGGGATGCCAAACGTGATCGATTTTTAAAAATCCCGGGATTCGGGATCCAAAAATCCCGAAAAATCATGGGAAAAAGCACGATTTTCTCTTAATAATAAAAACATTTTGTTAACAAAATCATTTGTATTCCACTTATTTATATCAGAGTTATAGAGAATTAAAAATTAAATATAAAAACAGCAAGACAAAATGTAACAAAAAAGGGTAAATTAACAAAAATAAAAATTATTCATACCTATAGAAATGCATTAGTTTTAAGAAAATTATTTGGATTCCAACAAAAAGATTAAACCATGTAACATGTGATCTCATAGGCCTTAACGAATTTTGTTGTCAACATGCTCTGCCGTTTAAAAAGACTTCTCGCAATCAACATTTGTTAGTAAAATAGTTCCAAGATAACTGTATGCAGGTTGTAAATACTCACCTCTACCACTTCCTGATGTAAATAAATCTTTTGGACAGTTGAGTATCTAAATCAGTTATCTTATTAATTTGTTTCATAGAGCTTTTGCATTCTTCGATGGCATCAAATAACTTTTTATCAATGGAAATGGGGGTTTCCTCATCTGAGAAGCTTATATTGAAGTCAAGTAACATAGAATTTTATTTTCAGGACCTTTTGTAGGGTCAAAATACATATAAATTCACAATCCCTAAATCCCGAAAAATCTCGGGACAAGTTTTCAAAAATCCAGGGATTCGGGATTTTGTGAATCCCGAAAATCCCGGGATTTCAAGATTCGGGATTTCCCGATTGGTATCCCTAGTATGTATGTACAATGTTACTACATTTCACTAATTTGTCGACAGTACAATAAAATTATGGGCAGAGACATTAAATTACTTGTTTTCGAAAAAACTATTGCTTTTCTGAATTTCTCATGTATTTTTCAAAAAGCACATCAGATTACTCACAAGTGACACAAAAAAATCGTTGCTAAAAAGACACAATACATGTATGGATTACACTTTCTGCAGAATATTTTGTATTTTTTTTAAGCATAACTCATTCTCATTCTGGCCTTTCCACATACCAAATATTCACAATTTCAGCGCAATACTCTGTACTATTGGCTGCCATTCCTATACTATGTTTCGTATAAGAAAAGTGAAAATTCATTAAAAAATTCACTGGATTGGTTATAAAATTCTTGGGCATTACCTTTGACTCGCGTTAAGTAACACATCTTCTGGATTTGCTCTCTATGTTTTAAATTAAATTCCATAATGTGAAGCCGTCATTTGAGTGTGTATTCCATTAAATTAAAATAAAAGTAAAAAATTAATTTCTTTATTTTATTTAAATTTTTTTTCTTTTTATTTTAATTTCATTCAAAAAAAAAAAAATAATTCCAACGAAATGTTGTTTTACATGCTGGTGTCTGTGTATTATTGTCTGGTGTATTCGAACACTCATGTAATAAATTATTGATGTATTATTTAGTGACTGGATGTTTCTCTTTTTCTTTTTTGTCCTTTTTTCCTTTCTGTTGCTGTTGCTGTTCATGTTTGCTCTTGTTTCACTTAATTTTATGTCTTGTAAGTTTATGTTCGTATAGATACGTGACTGTTGAAAAATCCTGCTTAAATAAGATTGATGAAGAATGTTTTCTTTTTTCTTGTCCTGTTTTCCTTTTTCCACACTATATTTTTAAGCATACAAATCCATTGACATATACACACAAACACACACACACACACCAATTTTATTGTATATAGTATGTCCAAGTACTTTAAATGTATGAAGAAGAAATGCGAATGTGCAAATGCGATTACATTAAAAGAAAAGCATCGACCTGTATGTACTTATTTTTCTCTATTTAATTTCGTTGTCCGTATACTTTACTTTTACTTTTTGGTATATTAAGAGAGCACATAATGATTCTGAACACGTTATACAATTTGGTATTAATTATTGGTAGGGATGAATGGAACGAAAAGAAAGGAAACGAAACCGAACAAGTAAAGTGCCTTTAAAAATAGGTGTGACCAATTCGAATAATTAGATTGCTATTGACGAACTCGATATAATTGAAATTTTTCTAAGTGTTCTAATTTAGGGGATAGAAAAACGTTGCGTAATAAATAAATACTTTATTGCAGGTTAATGACAAGTGTTTGGTAGTCGCATTTATGTGTTGCATTAAAAGTGAAATGATTCTAGGGTGTGGTGTGGTCTTTGTCTTAATGCAAATGGAATTATCAAATAGTTATTGAGCATACTTTTGTATATGAAAGCATTCTCTGTTGTCGATAAAAATTAATATTTAAATTTCCTTGATAAAAGTAATAGATCTGTTGCAAAATAGATCTTTGGTGGTGAACGCACTGCATCTACAAAATCACCTTTTACACTTAACGCTTAACTACCCTAACAGACTTTCTTATTGATTTGCATACTTAATTGGTCTTAACAATTCGTTTGACACTTCCTTCCAAGTACGTCTATGCTATTTGATTACAATTATTGATTATAGCTCGTCATTAATATGGTCATTATACATTGAATTCCACTAATTATAAACACGTCTTGGCATAACATACCTTTCCATTCACATGACATGTTCGACGGCTATGTCGTTAATAAAGAGCACTTAGACCTCATTGTTGAATCAGCTATAGAAATAATATCCACCTCGCTCTGGATCCAAGATCTTACGTAATACTTTTCTTTCGATTGCTCTCAAAGCTGGTGTATTAAAGCGAGGCTATTCCGAGCAACCATCGGAAGAGGTTTTGGACTTGAAGACTATAAATTTCGTCGTAAGATAGAGATTCCTGCAACACAGATTTTTATTTGAAACCATAATAATATCTGTTGCCAAGATTTTCAGAGTATGTTGATATTTTAGATATGCCATCATTTTTTACTGGCAACCAGCCCAAAGTTAATAGGATAAATTCGGCAACAATGTCGAATCTGCCGGAATCCAGATCGGACGTGCGGTATGCCAATACTTGAGATAACATATACTTCAATCTTTTACTGGATACACTCCTGTTCAATAACTCTAAATGTAATATCTCGCTTGGTACGCTCAATAATGTGGTCAGGGTAAGTAACTAGAAAATTTTGTAAAAAATAGTTCCGCGATCCATTAAATGTGATCTCCTTCTCTGAAACCTCACACGATACGAAAAAATTAAGAATCACTTTTCCTTACCTTAGCGGGGAAGCAAAAAATGCCGAGTCAGATATTGCGCGCATAAAAAAAGGAGAAAACGGGTTTTCTTACTCGAATACTGCCTTACACCTACATAATTGGTCATTACAACCTCGCTTCTTACATCACTTATGTTGTGTGCGTTAATTTGTATGCATTAGTTGTGGTACCTACAGTTTCACAATGACAAATTTCTGAGAAGCTTTTCATGGTAATATTATTTACTCCCAGATTTTTTGTTAGAAATCTACTAAAAGGAAGTTGCTTTCCATATTTTGATTTATTTCAGATGTCTGACCTGGGGTTTAAGCTGTGGCCTTACATATAATAAGCTTACACACTACTTACAATACTACCTTGTATTCATGGGTCTTCTAACAGATTGAACTTCTTCGTAACAAACGCAATTACAAGGTCCCATCAATGGTTTAGTGTCTAGTTTCAGTCGTTCACATACATGTAAGAGAATTATTTGCAATATTAAGAAGCATTATAAATATATACATACATAAGTGGTCATTACAACCCTTCAGTCAGGATTATTGATCTAGTTTCTCACACTACTTATGTTGTGTGGGCTAATTTTATACATAAGTGGCGGGACCTACAGTTCAAACCCGACTCCGAACGACAGATTTTTGAGAAACTTTTCATGGCAATTATATTTATTTATTTACAACAGAGAGGAAACAACATACTTATTGTATTTTACTTTGATGTCTGGCCAGGGACTCGAACCTTGGCTTTACGTCTAATAAGCCAGCACACTACCTACTAGACCACGACTACTTCATAATAAGCATTATACTCTAGCCATATCCTAAAAAATTAGCTGTTGCTAGTGCGTTACATCCAGCATTTAAGAATTCCACAGGAAGGCAATAGGACCTGCAGCGCAATTGTTCTTAAGTCGCTCAATACTGAATTTGACCTGACTATTGCGGAGTTGAGTGGCGTAAGTCATTTATTAGACGAGTTAAGTCAACTCTAATCGTAGTAGAGTTGAGTAGAGAAGTGTTGTGTGGATAACGTCTGCACTAGGGATGCCAAACGGGATCAATTTTTAAAATCCCGGGATTAGGTATTTTGTAAATCCCTATTCCGAAATCCCGGGATATTTCGAGATAATTTGGAATCCAAAAATCCCGAAAAATCTCGGGAAAAATTGCAATTTTCTCTTAATAAAAAAAAATATTTTGTTAAAAAATCATTTGTATTCCAATTACGGATATCGGAATTATATGTCATTAAACATAAAATATAAAAACAGCAAATGCATTACTTTTAAGAAAATTATTTAGATTCCAACAACAAGATTAAAGCATCTAATATATGTTCTGATAGGCTTGAACGAATTTTGTTGTCGACATACGCTGCCGTTGAAAAACACTTCTCTTTTTGGTAAAATAGTTCCAAGACTGCTGTAAGCAGCTTGTAATATTCACCTCTACCACCTCCTGATGTAGGTTAGAGGACGTGCACCTGTCGGTCAAGGACAAGCACAGTACCCGGAGATCGAAATTGACCCATTGTACATGTACCTCCTGACGTAAATAAATTTATTTTTTGGACAGTTGAGTATCTAAATCAGTTGCCCTATTAATTCGTTTTAAAGGGTTGTTTTTTGCAATCTTTGATGGCATCAAATAACTTTTTAGCAATGGAAGTAGGGTTTTCCTCATCTGAGATGTTGTTATCGAAGTCGAGTGCCATAGAATTTTTTCACGGTCTTTTGAAGGGTCAAAAAACATATGAATTCACAGTCCCGAAAATTCCGAAAAATCCCGGGACAAGTTTTTAAATATCCTGGGATTTGAGAATCCCGTAAATCACGGAATTTCGGGATTCGGGATTTTCCGATTGGAATTCGCAGCCTTTGCGAATTTGGTTCCATTTTTATCTTTGCGTCCTTGCGGGATGATTCATCAACCTTAAAACACTTTTCTGGGATCTCGAACATCTTAATACTGTTGTTTTGTAATTTTGTAGGTAGCGCTCAGTAATTTCTATAATCACAACAAAATTTCTACATGAATTGTTGTATTCTAAGGATCCTGGAGAGGACGGATAAGTTAATATTAAAACGCAAGTTTTGTAGTTATTCATTCCATAGTTGGTTGCAATAAAGTACTTGTCGATGATTTTACATTTTTGTAAAGTCTGCCAGGATGTTTTAAAAATTTCCATGCTACATACGTTACCAATGGAATGATTTAAAAAAAAAATGGCTTCATTTAAACCATACAGGTAGTATCCTTAATAATCGTGACCTCTTTTACGATGTTTAAGAAGTAAAATAAAGAAAAAAAAAACGAAAAATGAAATTCGAAGAGAAGTCACATGTGTAAATAACCATTAAATATTCACATGTGGTTGCATTTGCTTGTCTGGCTGTGTTTGTATAGATTCTTGTTCTTTTTTTTTTACTGTTCTCATGTGATAGTTTCTATTCAAGTGGAAAAGAGCTCCACCTATATTTTTGCAAAAGAAAATTTATGTATTTTTCTGCATCTTTGGCATTTTAAATTTTCTATTTCAAAATGAAAACTCCTGCAAGGCTTCAAAGAATTTTAAAAATTCTTCTTTTTTTTTCACTTTTTTTGTTTTTGCTTCACACATGCAACTTTAAGTTGATTTGCACTTCTGCTTAGCTTATACCCTACAAAGTGTATATGGGAAGGAGTTAAAAGGCTTGTCGCTTGTATATAAAGAATTAAAAATTTTTATGGTTGTTAGGTTAAGGACTTTAAGGTGTTTATGTTTAAAATATTGTGTTAAAAGTGCTGGTAAAATTTGATTAGTTATACAGTTTAGCATTCTTTAAAGTATATTCGACTGGCTTTATCACTCTTAAAGTGTTTTACTTCTCAATACTTCAAAACAATGTTATTTATCAGCCTTCACCTCAAGAAGGACATTGATTTTTCATTTTTGCTGTCTTTCAATGTTCCCCCTTTTTTACAAAAAAAAATTTTTTTTTATTTTCCTTTTGGTTTGTTTATTTGTTTATATGTTAACAAAAACAAAAAAAAAAACCAGGATACAAAATCAAAAGAAAAAGTAGAAATTGTTGGAAAAAAATGTGTATAAACTTTGATTGGGATTGTACAAACATACTCAGGTGTTTTTAAAAAGTTTGAAAATAAAAGTTTTCTTTTGTTTTTCCAACAAACCAGCAAAAAAAGAACCCCACAATAAAGAAAAAACTGAAAGGTTTCCATTTGTTTTCTTACATATTTGGGTGCTTCTTTTCATTTTTTTTTTCTTCTTTCAAGATTCTTTTCTTAAAACAACACCAACAAAAAAAAAACAAAAAAAAGGAAAACAAAAAGTGTAGAAAGTTACTTTTGAAGCGGTTTGTTTTGGCAAAATTTTTCAAATTTTCTTTCCAATATCTCTGTGAAATATTTTTTGTGGGTTGGTAGGTGAATATGGCGAAAGGTTGTATACTGTATTACGAGTATAAAAATTTTGTATTTTAATCAAGAAACCATTTTTTGTTAACCATATTAATTAACTTCATTTGACTTTATGTAAACAAAATAAAGTAGATTAGTATTGTTATTGGCCAATATTGACTATCGTTTTAAGCTTTTCAAAATTGTTCTGAAAACATTGTTAAAGTGAAAATTTTTTCCAATACTAAAACACAACAGTTATTCAGAAGCTTCAATTTGGTTTTACTTACAGAATAAGCACTAGTGAATATATATCACAGGAAACATTCAAGAAAATTATGATACGTGCAACTATTTTTATCGACATTTCTAGAAATTATGATAAGTTTGACACTAGAGGTGTATAATCACTTTGAAATGTTTTATTTCCATAAATATACACGAACTGATAACTGGTTGACTACATATGTATAATTAAATAAGCTAATTTTCCAAGTTCTACTCAATCGAACAACAATAGACTTCCCCAATCAAATACGGTTTTCTTCGCAGTCCATAAAGACTACGATCATCAGATTGTCTGATGAGTTACTATTTTAAATGTTTATCACATGTTTATCACATAATTAGTACTGTAAAAAATTTTTTGAAAGTTAACTGCATTTTATTGCTTGAGATTAATGTATCTAAGGAGTTCACATATTTAGATTTCTATATGGCAGTCACTAGGGATGCCAATCGGAAACTCCCGGATCCCGAAAATCCCGGGAATTTTAAAAACTTGTCCCGGGATTTTTCGGGATTTTCGGGACTGTGAATTCATATAAATTTTGACCCTGCAAAAGGTCGCATTAAAATTCTATATCACTTGACTTTGATAATAGCTTCTCAGATGAGGAAAACCCCACTTCCATTGATAAAAAGTTATTTGATGCCATCGAAGAATGCAAAAACCACCCTATAAAACGAATTAATAGGGTAATTGATTTAGATACTCAACTGTCTAAAGGAATAGATTTATTTACATCAGGAGGTGAAGGAGATGTGAATATTTACAAGCTACATACGGCTATCTTGGAACTATTTTATCAACAAATGTTGATTGCTAGAAGTGGTTTTCAACGGGAGCGCATGTTGACAACAAAACTCGTTTAAGCCTATCAGATCACATGTTAGATGCTTTAATCGTTTTTTGGAATTCAAATAATTTTCTTAGAACTAATGCATTTGCGTATTGTATGAATAATTTTTATTTTTGTTAATTTACGTTTTTTTGTTACATTTGTTCTTGCTGTTTTTACATTTTATTTTTAATGACATATAATCCTGATATCCATAATTGGAATACAAATGACTTTGTTAATAAAATATTTTTATTATTAAGAGAAAATCGCAATTTTTCCAATGATTTTTCGCGATTTTTGGATACCGAATTATATCGAAATATCCCGGGATTTTTAAAAATCGATCCCGTTTAGCATCCCTAGCAGTCACGTAATACAGCGGTTGTTTTGGAAAGACATTAAATAGTGTTGGTAATGAGCTCCTATACATACATACATACATAATTGGCCATTACAACCCTTCAGTCAGGATTACAGCCTAGCTTCTCACACCATTCATATTGTGTGCGTTAATTTTATACGTGAGTGGCAGAACCTACAGGTTAACGTCGACTCCGAACGACAGATTTTTTTGAGAAACTTTTTCATGGCAGATTTATTTAGTTTAGTTAGTTTAGGTTAGAGGACGTGTACTTGTCACAGTTGACAGTACCCGGAGATTGAATTGACAACGTCCAAGCTTCTCACACCACTCGTGTTGTGTGCGTCAATTTTATACATGAGTGGCGAGACCTAAAGTTTAAAGTCAACTCCGAACGACAGATTTTTTGCTTTTTGAGAACCTTTTCTTGACAATTTTTACTCTCAGAGTTTTTGCAAGAAATCTGCAGAGAGGAAATCGCCAAAGAAATATTTTTTTTTCATATTTCGTTTTGATGCCTGACCGGGGATACAAAGCCGGGCTTTTCGTCTAATAAGCCAACACACTACCTACTAGACTACGGCGACTTCAATGACCTTAATGAGCTCCTATATCCCAGTGAAAATGAATTCATGTTGTCAATTCTCTCTTCTAAATGAGCATCCTTAGTTCCTAAATGAAACGCACTATAATCTCCTATGTACCTATTCTGGTTAGGGTATTTCAAGTAGGGCTGACTACTTCCCTGATCTTGACCCTGATCGAAAAATCTACATAGATTTGTGAGTAAAATAGCCCTACAGTATTCTTTCCACAGAGCTTAATCTTAAGCATTTATGGCATTCGTTTTTAAGAGGTAAATGGCCTCAAAGAACATCATTAATTGATTTCTCACTATGGAGATATTGTCATAAATCCGCCAATGGTCTCTGAACTATAGTTTAATCGTTCGGCATAATATTCAATTTACCAGATTCCGCTATATAGAGCGAAATATTTCATTCGGTCTAGATAAGGCTGTATCACCTATACACCTTTAATTTACAATCTTTCAATCGATCCCATATACAATATCTCAATTCATCTTTAGACATCCTTTAGACCTCTGTTATAGAAGCCATTAAAGTGTTATTGCTTTGATTCCATTTCGAGTACGATGTTATTTATAGGGCACCTATTGTCATAGCTTAGTCCAGGAGTACAGCAATCGGTTATTTAAAGAAGTCTGCCGGTAGTTATCGAAAATCGTAGTATGGCATTGATTACAGTAAGCTGACAGAACTAAATACCATTGATGTCGGAATTTGGAGGTCTAGGGAGACGAAATTCTGAATGCTGCACTGAAAACAATATTAGCTGATCTCTGTATGCTACTTAGAGTTCTGATGATTGCGACGACGAAAGTCAGTATAGGTTTTGTGTTCGCGGCTTGTATATACACATCATATTTATTCATATTCATTCTACACAACACTCTGATTTTACTGTAGATTCAGAAACGAATTGATAATGTGTTCTACTCCTTTTGGTAATATTGTATGCTCGTATCTGATTTCATATTATTGAATAGTTAGAGGCGAATATAGTATTTGCTGATATATTCATATTCAGCTAAGATTGAGCGGGATAATCTGAGCTACAGGCTATTGCTGTTCGAATTTTAAATGATTTTGAGAGTAGATGCAGCTGCCTATTGTGGAATCTCGGATGATGAAATTTACAAATTTGAAATGCTCTACTGAAGGTAATATTAGTTGACCAGTATAAAGTTAAAGATTAATGCCGTGTAATGAGACTATTGTTGACATACCAGGCCGATACACATGTGTTTAGCATACCACTCAATCCGAATCGGTGCTATCAGAAGAGTGTTTGGCAGCTGTCTTGCACGAATGAAAATCACATGAGCATTAACGTTCACTACTCGGTGTTGACTAAAATTGTTAATGAATTATTCAGCATTAATTTAATGTTGCCTTGATTCCTTTTTAAATACGCAGTGGAGGACGACTATTGCATTGATGGTTGCCTAGTGGGTGGCCCAATATGTGTCTTCACAGAAAGTCATCTGTGTCTCTCTAAGTCTATTTGTTACATGAGTAATGCTCAATGCGAAAAGCTTATCTTGATCTAAGCGACATGAGTTGATAAAACATTGTAATACTTTACCTTGTGGCAGTAAACTAAACAAAAAAAATTTTCTTTTTTTTAGACACCCTATGCTATCGGGTTATCCATTTCGTGGTTCCAAAAGTAAACGTAAATAAAACACATATAAAATATTTTTTTCATGATATTTCTTTTTTATTTTAAAATTTGAACGTTGACATTATGTGTGAAACACTACATCATTTAAATGACCTCCACGCGAAGTATTGCAAGCATTGATTCTTTTGAGGTAATTTTCGACCACTTTTTGACACATATTGGGCGGTATCTCAGCCATAACTTGACGAATGTTGGTTTTTAATTGCTCAAGAGTTGAAGGTTTATCTGCATAAACACGGTTTTTAGTGTAGCCGCACAAAAAAAAGTCTAACGGTGTCAAATTGCATGATCTTGGTGGCCAGTTGATATCGTGACGAAGAGAAATTACGCGGCTAGGAAATGTCTCTTGCAGTAAAGTCATATTCACTCGAGTTGTGTGGCATGTGGCATTGTCTTGTTGAAACCACATATTCTCCAAGTCGTATTATTCAATAGCAGGCAAAAAAAGCCGGCTATCATATGATAACGCTCCGAATTGACGGTGACAGTCGTTCTCTTGTCGTTTTCGAAGAAGTAAGGTCCAATCACACCATAAGACCAAAGAGATCACCAAACACTGACTTTTTCTGGATGTAATGACCTCTTAATTACTTGAGGATTCTCAGAACCCCAAATACGATAATTTTGTTTCTTAACATAACTACCGAATGTGAAATGTGCTTTATCGCTGAAGAAAATTTTGTTTGAAAAATTGCCGTCCACCGTCTGGTATTTAAGCACCCAATCCACGGATCCACGACGTTTTGTGAATGGTCAGCTGGCTTCAGTTACTGCGTGGGTGTAGGTGTAGATCTAAATGCAAACTATGCCATAATGTGCCGTAAGAGAGTCCTAATTCCTGAGAACGACGAGGAATCGACACATTCGGGTCTTCGGCGACACTTTCACTTACAATAGCGATATTTTCAGCGGAACGAGCGAAACGAGCGAAACGATGATGCGCAGGCCTTTCAATATTTGTTACCACAATTTTGCCAATTACTTGCGTAGTTGGACGTTTATGTAAATCATAATCTCCTCTTAAAGCACGACACGTGGCTATGGCAGAATCACCATTTTTGTAGTACGTTTTGATCATTTTTATGCGTTGTGTGATAGCTAAGCGATCCATTTTCGTCAATGTCAGACCTTCAACTGAAAAGAAAAAAATTGATTTCACAACTTAGTTTGACAGATGTCGAAATTAAAGTCCCATACTTTTAAAACCACGAAATGGATAGCCCTTTATAATAATTTCAAAATTGTTAAAACGTAAATTCCTAACCAAGAGAATTTAAAATAATATTTTCTTGTCAACATTTAACATTTCAACAGTAATGGCCTATTTATTATCCATATATTGTGTATGTAAGTGTTATTAATTTGTCTTGTATTATTATAAATGACACTTGATTCTTTTCTTGAATTGAATTAAATGTTCCATAAATAAAATAAAATTTATTTATGCTTGAATGAAAATGTGTTAAATTTTGTCTTAAAATTAAAACCATAAAATAGTTGAAATAATTCTTTCTTTTTACTTTTACAGTGACTTAAAGCCATTTTGGTTGTTAGACAGCTAAGCACAATAAACTTTATTAGTAGCATTTAATTCTTATTAGCTCTATCAAATAGGATAAGTAACAAAGTTTAAGGTGACCAGCATAATACGTATGTGTAGCAATAAATGAAATGTGTAGCAATGTTCAGTAATTTGAAACCACACAAGAATTAGGTTTTTTTTTAGAAATTTTCCTGTGTATAAAAGTATAAGAAAATATTTATTTTACTTGCCAGTTACCTGCATATGTGGCTTTGCAAATAATCGAATGAATTGTTGCCTCAGAAAATATCAACAACAAAAGATACATGATTTTGCTTTCCACTTACCCCTGTTTAACAGACACATTTGTGGATTTGAAAATAAAATCTATTGTTTTAAGCTTTGTATTGCTGTTGGCAACAAAATTTCTTTTTTTTTCTGATATTTTCCTTACAAACACACATAATAAATATTTTTCCTTGTACAAATTCATAAATATGACTGGTGGCAGTAAAACTACACAAAATATATAAAGAATGTTTACAAAAACTTTGCTTTATCAGACTAGCCACCTTGTGAGAGCGACGAGGACAGAATTTCCTTTTTGTGTCTTACCTGCATGTTGAAAAGTTTACTTCTTTTTCTTTTTTTTTCTATGAAATATTCTTTACTAGCCTTTAATTCGAGTTATGCTTACTTGGTAAAAGTGACAAACAAGTCAAGTGAAAAGACATAAACTTGATTAAAGAAATTGGGTTACAAGGCATTCACCTACATTCATGTATGTATGTATGTATGCAGGCAAACTACAATCCAAAGAAGAAAAAAAATTATTAAAATTCGAAACGTATTCTGTCTAGAGGATTTGGTTTTAAAAGTTTATTTCATTTATTTTGATTTTTACTTTAGTTAAGTTTAGTTTTAACTAAAAGAAAGACTCTTGTTCGTTTTAGAAATTTTTTGTGGAAAAAAGAAATCAATAAATTAAAGGCAACTCTGTTATGAATTGAGGTTTTTGTTAGAAAAAAACGCTTTAATATTAGTACTTCCCCTTACACTTCCATTTTTATAGGGTATCCTTATAATGTCTTTTCAACGTTTATTGCCCAGACAAACTATAGAACGTTACTCTGTGTCAACAAAGACTTTTCTTTAATGAACACGTGATATACAGGGTGGCTGATATATAATGCAACAAAGTAAAGCGCTATATTTTTTTAGTTTTTTTTTTTTAATTTTATTGTTCAAAAGCAAAAAATGTTGGAAATAACATCAAAATCTTAAAATCAGTTTAGATTTGTTCGAATTGGCCACCTTTGGTACGAATTATATCATTCAAACGGCTGACAAAGCCATCACAAGTTGCACGAAAGTGGCTCTGCAGTATTTTGCCCATACCCGGCGAAGCGCCGTCTTGAGATGATCAACACTTTGGTATTTTTTAGTGAGAACCTTACTCTCCAAAATGACCCAGGCGCAAAAGTCCAACGGATTGAGATCCGGAGATGTTGGTGGCCATTGTACGGTAGAAATGAAGCGAGGAACCTTCTTTTTAAGCCATTCTTAGTGGTGGTGCTGAGTCCTGTTGGAATGTCTATGGTCTGCGGCCGAAATATTTGTTTGACCAGGGCTTCAATACTGTCTTTAAGACGTTTTCCCGATAATATTCGGCATTTATTTTGACCCCACGGTCGATGAATACGAGAGGGGAGCGACCATCGGTCGTTACGGCGGCCCACACCATTAACATCGGCGGCGTTTGAGTTCTTGTGGTCAATCGCAGGTGTAAATTTTCAGCTGACCTCTTTGGCAAGTCAAGCCGATCATTTTGCTCAATTTGGAATGGCTTCTCATCAAGCATAAGACAATACACAATCCACCAAAATTTAATATTTCAAAACAAATGCACTGGTTTACCAATTATTTCCCACTTTTTAAAGTTCACAATCATACTTCTTGGAGTCGCCATGGTCTAGTAGGTAGTGTGCTGGCTTATTAGACTTAAAGTCAGTGTTAGACCCCGACCAGACATCAAAATAAAAATACAAAAAGTATTTTTTCGGCGATTTCTTCTCAGCAGATTTCTGGCAAAAACTCTGAGAGTAAAAATAAAACTGCCATGAAAAGTTTCTCAAAAATCTGTCGTTCGGAGTCGACTTTAAACTGTAGGTCCCGCCACTTATGTATAAAATTAACACACACAACATAAGTAGTGTGAGAAACTAGGTTAATAATCCTGACTGAAAGGTTGTAATGACTAATTATGTATGTCTCATCAAAAAAAACCAAATTCGGTAACTGGCCGCTTTCGTGCAAGCGAAGTAACTCCTTGTCTCTTTCCAGTCTCTTGCACTTTTTGGAACTTCAATGGCTTTAGTCTAAGCTCATTTTTCAATATGTGTTGCATCCGTTCTCGCCATATTTTCAGCTCACGAGCAAGTTTTCTACCACTGAATGATACATTGATCCACTAAGGTAAAGTTTTCTCGAGCTCTCGTTATTATTGTATTGAAAATACCTTTTCGTTATGTTTGATGAGACCTCACACTGAATTCGTATTAGTTTAGGTAACCTAAATATATATCATTATATTTGATATGCATAATTAGCACAAAAAATTTAAAACACTACCACTTCCACTTTCATTTTCCTCCACTTACCAAAGTATTAACATCAAATTTCGGTTCTCTTTAGTTAAAGTTTTACAAAAATTAATTCAAAAGTTTTAACCTTTTAGACGAATTCTAAATTTTGCTTAAAAATCACTTTTTAAGTGTAAATGGCATGCCATTTAACCTAAACTTGTGCTTTTAAACTTTGCGGTCGGACTTAATGTTGTAAAGTTCTTTACTTAATTCATATTTGCCATTATGCCTACGCACCTGTACTTTAAATTCTATTAAATTTTTAATTTTTCATTAACTTTACGAACACCTACTCGAAGTTTACGTTAAAAAGTGTACAAAAATGTTTTTATTTCTACACAAACATACATTGAAAGTGACCTTAAAACCCAAAATACCGATTACGTTTCTTTTACGATTTTTGTACGTTTTCTATTTCATTTACAACTCCTCAGTTTGATATGACGTCGAAGCATTGGAATGTTTTATTTTGCGTTACAGTTTTCTATTTTCTTCTGTATACATGCCTTTAAACGGAATTCTTTAAATGAAGGAAATAGCAGCAGATGTTAGACAAAATATGAAATTTTCTGGTAAAACAAAAATAAAAAAATTTTAAGGTGCTGTTCCTTGTAACGTATTTTCGTTTTTCGAGTGTATAAGGTTGTGTCGTTGCAATATCATCACGAGTGTTGGTCTTCAAACATAATACTTTGCTTAAACGGCGCTTCGCAGACAAAAATCCAACGGTGTCCAAATCGCAGTTTCTTGATAACACCATTTGACCCAATTAAAGGCCGTGAAACGTGTGACACAATCCAATAAATCGATTGTGGCATGAGATATACGGCTAGTTGAAATAATATCCTGAATTTTGTGACAGAATAGAATCACCAGAATTTGACAAATATTGCCAAATTTGAAATAATCGGTGGATCCAATTTAAATCGACCCAATCATAAATAAAACGAATCTTTTCTAATCGTTTCAGAAAATCCATAAAAACTACATACAAAATTTACAATATAATCACAAGATTTCTGATTTTAATTTAAATCCAGAGTAACACAATAAACAAAGGAAAACTTAATTTCGTTACGTACTTTAATTTTGTTTTTAATTTTATAATTTGGAAAAAATTTTTGAATCTCAAATTAATTTCATTTCTGTTTCATTTGTATTTGCAATAACTTTTAAGATATGATAAATGTATGGCAATGTCTAGACACATGCGTTTCAGTTATTTCATACGTGTGGGAAGTTTAGCGTGCAACACATTTATTACCCTGTCAAAACATTAAGTTTAACGGCACTCTTTTGTACCATATAAACCACAAAGTTGTTCTTTTATACAAACACACAATATGTACGTATAAATATTTAAAGGGTGTAACATAAATACTTCTCATTTAATACACGATCATTAATATAATAAACCATACTTTGAAAAATAAAAAGGACAACAAAAGTAACCATAAATCAATGAAATGGAACGCGCTATGAAATGATAGCACTTAAAAGGCTTGGTTACAAACCCGAGGAGTCTACGTTCAAAACTATGTCAATATTTTGAATTTAGAAATGAAAAGGCTTTTATTCTCAATAATCCTCTGGCAAAAACTACAAGAGTAAACAAAATTTTCATGAATTGTTTTTCAAATCTATCTTTCGGAGTCGATATGAAACGCAGATTGTAATCTTGTCTTAAGGTTTGCAATGATCAATTAAGTGATTAACCCTTTTGCATCCCTTGCATATGTGCCCTACCTATGATCCTTTGAGTCAATTTGACCCAACATTAAAATGTAAACAAAATTTCATATTTAATATAAGAAATTCATTTGTTTGGTTGTTATTTTATTTAATATAATAAAAAATAATGACAACTAAAATAAATAAGCCCTTCCTGAGCAATTCATATATACATAATTGGTCATTACAACCCTTCAGTCAGGATTACGACCTAGCTTCTCACACCAGTTATGTTGTGTGCGTTAATTTTATACATGAGAGGCGGGACCTATAGTTTTAAAGTCGATTCCGTACGACAGATTTTTGAGAAGCTCGTTATGGCTATTTTATTTGCTCTCAGAGTTTTTGCCACAAATCTGCTGAGAGGAAGTCGTCAAAGAAATATTTTCATATTTTCGTTTTAATGTCTGACCTGGGATTTGAAATCGGGCCTTATGTCTAATAAACCAACACACTATCTACTAGACTACGGCGACTTCTGAGCAATTATTAATAATAATTATATTTTTAATACTAACATATACCGAATTTAGAAATTTTTGTGACAATTTATACACAATGTGACCATGTGCTCTTTGCAAATAAATTTTTATTTGAATTCCTTCCATGTTGACAAATGAAACACCCCTGTCATTTATTTGGTAAATTTCTAGACAATAGTGTATTTGTATTATTTTGCTTAGAACATTGCGGGGCACTTGTGGGATCATTTTGTTCTTGAATATTTTTGACAAGATTTCTTGCTGATGGTCCATTTGGCAAAACTTTTCTTCGCTTTTCCATCGCTTAGTCATGCGCTTACATGTGTAATTCGCAACTAGTTGGACAAGCGCATTAACTCCAGCTTTTGTTTGGTTGTAATGATGCATTATTTCAGGTTTTTTTTTCATCATCTCTTACATCGGCTGAATGATGAAAAGAACTTAAGACGAGAACGAATTTATAGAATTTTTGATAACAAAAAAGTTCTATTCTATTCTATACAGTGCCAACTAATGTAATATTCCGAGAAAGAAGTTCAACGATTTTATGTAGGAAAAAAATTATCACGATGTACAAAAGTCTCTATGTATTTCTTGCTCTGCCTGTGTACTCTCCCATATTCCAGACATATTTTGTTGGTGAATCGCAAAGTGTCCAAATTTTTATGTCATATCTGGTGGGCTTTGATGGAATATATTGCCTAAAACTGCACCGACTTCGAAATGAAAGCAATTGTTCATCTATAGTAACCTTTTCATGAGGATTGTAAAAAACTTTGAGCTGATTACTCCACTTATCCCAAACGTTTCTTATCGGTGCTAGTCTGTTACAAAGTCTTCTTTCTTCTCTATCTTCAAAGTTGTCAAATCGACTTTGATATTTGACTGAAAAAATTATTGATCGATGATTCTGAATGGTAAACTTGTAATATCGCATGTTGGGTCATATTGACCCAAAGGATATTAAATGTGTTTAAATCGTTTTTTGAAATGTGGAGGGCGGAGGAAAAATTTAAATTTTATTGTTTTCATTTAAAAGCATAGTTTTTGTGCCTGTGATGGATAAATTAAAGTTTCACGATCATATCTTATAATTAAAGGGAAAAATTTTGCATTTGAAAATCAAAATTGGATCAAATTGATCCAAGGAGTGCAGAAGGGTTAAGAATATATCCAAGCAAACTTTTCTCCAAAATTCAACTCAAAAACACAAACAAATTCAATTTCCGTCAATTTCCCTACCAAGCTTTCTGCGACGTTGTGTGTAGCATTTTGTTTCTTTATGAAATTCTTCCCTAACTGATCGGCTGCTATCTATTTACTTACTTAATTTGTCATTAGAACACTTTAGTCATGATTACAACCTTTTTTACATCACCCACGTTGTGTGCGTTAATTATTGCATGCATTAGTGGTGGGATCTGAATTTAAAGTCGACTCCGAAGGAATGATTTTTTGAGAAGCTTTTCATTACCATTTTATTATTTACCGAGAAAAAGCTGCCGAAAGAAACATTTTTCGAGCTGACTGCGCCAAATGTTGTGCCACAAGCTCTCGACCAATTCCGACTAGACTACAGGATCGTCAGTACATTTTAATCAATAAATTTTGAACAGATATGTTGCAAGATAATTAATTCTTTTGAATTTGTTTTTATAGAAAAGAAATAAACTTCATTTACCATATCTGCCTATTAATAAACACATAATGGGGTACCCCTTTGAGATTTATTAAAATATTTATGAGACATGTGTGGAGGTGTTTGACAGTTGCCACTTTAATGTTATGAATTCCTAAGTGATTGTAGTGAAATATTGCTGAGTAATTTTCCGTTGTATGAGTGTTTGCGAATGTGTATGGGTTATATGTATGTTTATATGTACGTATATACGTATATATATTTACGTAATTTAATATATTAAGTTTTGCTTCGACGATGATTGGTCAGCAATCTTTTAAATTACAATGGAATAGTAATTTATCATAATTTGTTATTTAACACTAAACCCACAACATCTTTGAATTTATTTATTAAATTGCGGAATATATTCGGAGAATTGTTCTTATTTGCTCTCGAAGACAATTCAATAGTCTTCATTTTATGATGTCTGAAACAAGAAAAACTTTCTGATCTAAAAATTTAATCTTTTAATCCTATAATCAGTTTCATAGCAATACATAATTTAATAGAATTTTTCTAATGACCTAATAGTGCAGTGCCATAAAATGGTGTAAAGTTTCATAATTTTTTTAATACGACAATTGTATAATCAATATACAGTCTCTATAGCGTTTTCCTATATTACAGACATACATACATAAATGGTCATTACAACGTTTTCATCAGGATTGGGACCTTGTTTCTCACACCACTTTCAATGGCAATTTTATATACTCCCAGGGTTTTTGCCAGAAATCTTTTGAGATGAACTCGTCGAAGAAATATTTTCTGACCATGATTTTGAACCGATGCCTTACGCATTATAAGTCAACACACCACTTACTAGACTACGGCGGCTACTTACTTTTCTTTTATTATCCTGTTGCCCTGACGAACCATCAGGGTGTCTGTTATTAGCCTAGGACCTCATCGCAAAGCCTTCGTATTGAATTTGTAACATTTGCTACACTTTTCGAATGTTCTTTACAATGGTCGATCAAAATCCTAATTTTTTGTGTCATTTTCTTACTGGATAGTGGGAAGTGATACCCAAATCTCTTTCAGCTTTATTTACCTACTAAAATTAGGCTGCCTAACATCAAACTTTTTTTTCTTTCTTCTAATAACCTCATCTGCCTTTACATTTCCCTGTATTTCTACAGAATATAGGCTCCACTACACGGTGACCCTATTTCCTTCTTGATAAGAGAAGGAATTCTCGAGAAACGGTTTTTACTCACGGTGTGATTGTATTCGATGCAAAAGCGATTCACCCTATGTATTACACAAAAACTGTGCTTCTAAAAATCTCTTTCTGCACTTTAACACACACAAATCTAATGCCCAGAAGCAATGAACAGAAGCAATTCAATTTTCAAAGGAAGATTAGCAGAATTTCATACCATTGAAATAGAGATTGATTTAATCATGGCACTATAGGCTTTAATACATCACCCTATGAAAGCACGATTTAAAGCACCGATAGAATGGAGTCTTTTATCAATGACTGCGATTATACATAGCAATTTACAAAGTTTACTTTCTAAAGTGAAGTGCAAATGATGCAACGATATTTTCTAAAATTGGTGGCCTTACTACCCAGGAAACCAACATTGTTTCAACAAACGATTATCTGCATACATGCACATACGTTTACTTTAATAACTTTTGATAAAAGCAAACTCGGTTTTTATTTTAATTAATATGTTTGTAGTATTCATTGGGATATGAATTCATAAATGTTACACAAAAAATATGTTCTAGGAGAAGCAAAAGACTTTTTAATGAGCAACGCTTTCATATAATTTTCACAAAAAACATCAATGTTTTTATGAATGATGCTGCATCCCTAATTCTATACAGTTTAACTTTTTTTTGAAAATTTTGCTACCATGCGTATGATTAATATCTGCTTGCCTTATAAATATTAATTATACGCTTAGTACTCCAGCTTTTTATACGGCGGTGGATAAAATTTGGTAAAAACGATTACAAACAATTAAATAATTTTCTTTTTAGATTATCAAAAGTAAACAAGCCAAATGTAAATGGCCTATACAAATAAAAAACTTGCATAACTGACTGACAGACTGTTTTGAGAAGAATATTTACCTCTCTGCATGTATCCTTTGGTTGAGCATATCTTATCAAACATCTCTCCCCATTTAAGAGAAAAACTCTGACTCCATCAGAGGCGTGGGATCAAAGTTTTTAATTCTGGTACCTATGATAGGAGTATCTGTATATAGGATAGTTGATTTAAAAGTTAAAATTTAAAATTGCAATAAAACTAAAACGGTTAGATATTTTGCCAATTTTTGCAATTGTTCCTATTTGAAATGGAATATTATTTTATTCATATTACTTTATACACACGGCCATCAGTGGGTCAATTTTGACTTTCGGGTACTGTGCTTGTCTAAACCTACGGCCATCAAACATTTGACGCAATAATTAGATTGTGATATGAGATGTGTAAGAAGTTGCTCCATCCTGTTGAAACCTCACATCAATATCAGATACAAAGAAATCGGTTATCATGGTGCGATAGGAGTTTCCATTGATCATAATCGTTGCGCCGCTCTTATTTTCTAAGCAGTATTGTTGTATATGGGCCAATGATGCCACCACTTCAGAAGCCACATCCATCAGTCTGAGCCTCAAACACGACAATTATAATGCAAGATAAAAATGAGCTTCATCCGTAAAGAAAATTGTTTTTTACAAAATCGGCATCATGTTGCAGTTTCTCATTGGTCCAATGAATCCCAAAGTTGCTCAAGCGTAAATCGATTCATTACTATCAGTGGAGAGGAGGTGCTGCTGCTCTTCCTTCCTTATTAAATATCGTAGCTTTACAGATAGGCAAAGATCACGTTTCCGACTTCCACATAATAAATACGGAATTTAAAAAAGTATCAAACTACGCATTTAATTTAATTTTACTTCGTGGAAGGAGAAAATATGTTGAATTTTCAACAATATTTAATTATTTTATCGTCGTCATTATCATTATTTCGCAAACGTTAATGAAAGTTTTTGATACGAAAATCAATTCTCATTTACGCTGCACAAATTACACTGATAGGCATTCCAGGAATTATTCTTATGTGTGCCGAAATATATTTAAAATTTAAATAAAAAAAAAACTAGAAGAGAAATATTAAAAACTGTTTTGGAAGATTTTATTTAACACTTACATTCAAATATTTAAATTTTAATTGAAGTCCATAATAAAATTCAACATCATGTACGTTGGCTTAAAGTAGGCAAATTTATTTTTCTAATTGCTATTAAACTGTAAAGCATTTTTTGTTTTTAAAAAATTTTTTACTTCAACTGTTTTGAAACTTATCACTTATAATAGCAGACTTCCTTCTTCATCTTCCCTTCATATGCTATTTGCAAATAAAACAAAGCTTTGATATCGTTGCCATGGTGGTGGCTTTATACTCAATTTAACTAAAAACGAATTGAAAATAAAGAAAATCCCCATTAGGGGCTCCATTCAATCTAAGACATCAAATGCACATGCAAACTAATAGAGTAAATGAAAACGTATTTAAAATAAAGACTAAAAAAATCAACAATAAAAACAAAAACTACAAAAGAAAAATATAAAGAAGTTTAGTTTTCCCAACAAAACTCAAGTGATGTCTTAAGTGGTAAAAATGATTTTCCTTGCCTTTTTGCTTCTTACCATATATTTACCCAACGAAAAAGCAAAATAATGAAGAAGAAAATGAAAATCTTTCTATTTGTTTTCGTTGCAATGTGTGAAAATGTGGGCTCCGAGTTTTCACTCTTGGGAGAAATATTTCCAATTTAATGCGTGTTATTTTGCAATGAATAATAAAAAAAGTACTGAAAAACAGATTTAAAATGAAAAGGGAGGAAATTTTCGAAATGCAATCAAAATGGTATACAATGTCAGAAGAGTTGAAGTAAAATTCTTCATTAAGTTATACTTATATGAATATGTAGTTAGAGTATGTATGAATGTATGTAAGTATTTAAGTATGTATGTATATGTATATTAGTATACAGAAAACGCTTCTTAAAATCATATGCATACTCCTTAAGTGAGTGCACAAAAAACTGTTTCCTTTGTTAGAATTATTATCTATGAATACATTAGAATGGTTATAGGAGTAGATCTAAAAGGACTAAATTTAAGTTTTGCTAAATTTATTTTCTGGTTCTAAAGTACAATTGTTTCCGGTTAGAAGTGAAATATTATTTCATTTATATGACTGCCGCAGTTGGCCTCGCAGTATCTCATTCGATCAGACCAATTTTCGTGCAATTTTTCGATTATATGGGGTCGCATCTCAATAATTGCATCACGAAAGCTGGCCTTCAAATGTTTAATTGTCTCTGGTTTGTCGGCATAACAATTTTCTTTAACGGCGCCCCACGGTAAATAGTCCAACCGTGTCAAATCAGTGCTTCTTGGAGGCCAATTAACATCACTGGTTCTGGTATTCTGTCATCTGTATCTATGGGTAATGTAAATATTGAGGAGGTGGATTCTCTTGATGTTCTGGGCATGAGAATTAGTTGTGATGCTCATTGGAACGATCCTTGGTTTTTTGAAACGGTGCAGAAAATACTTCACTCCATCGACATTTCGATGTGGAAATAAATTTCCAATTAATACCAATGTTGCTCAAGCGTAAATCGACTCAGTACAGTGGAACTTCGACAATCCGGACACATATAGTTTTAGGCACGTCCGGATTATCGAGTTGTCCGGACTATAATTAAATGTATGTTTGTACAATAGTATGATTTATTAAAAAATATTGTTATTTTGTGCTGACGAACTTTGTTAAGGTGATTGATTTGTGCTTTTTGCTCTAACCTCTTCAACAATAGAATATCCTGCATATCTATTTCATATCCATATCATTCTCCTCAGTCCACTGAATATATTTCTACAAAGTAGTCTTCCGAGCCTGTGAGCAGCACCGGCGATTCTTTTCGTTTAGCGTGTTGTATAATTTCTTCATCGGAGAAATCTAATGAAAATTCAGTTGCCCAATCATTGACATCTTCTTCAGTTATGTCATTATCGGGTCAATTATAGGTATTCGAAATAAATTGTTTTATCTTCTCTTTATTTTTTTAATGTCACAAATCTTGGTATGAAGTTAGGCAAACACTCTTGACGAAAGAATGTACCGAAACTGAAGATATGATTGTGCAAAATGTAAATAAAATTATAAACTCGTTTCCTTGGCGTTCGCAGCTTGAGGTAGGGCGTTTGTCTTTCAATTGTTCCTTATCCTGTCAATTGCAATATTGTTAAGTTTAAATTTAATGTCCACAAACACTACTTCCTCTTTCCACCTTCCTATAACCTATTTTCCTAAAACTGCCAATGCACTGCATGAGTAGGGGCCATTCCCTGAACGCTGGTTTTACCAAAAAAAAAAAAAAATAACGGGAATTTAAGTTTTTCTTCATAAAACAAATTTGTCCGAATTGTAAGGTAAAAATTTTAAGTTGTCCGCAATGTAGAAGCGTCCGAATTATTGGAGTGTCCGGACTGGCGCATGTCTAAACTATCGACGTTGTACTGTACGTAGTGCGTTGGCTTATTATATACGAGCTCGTGGTTCAAACCACACCAGAGATATTTGAAACAAACATGAAATATTGAAAAATATTCCTACGGTGACTGTCTCTCAACAGTCTCCTACCAAAAACTCTAACAGTGAATAACATTGTCATGAAAAATTTCACAAAAATTTATCGTTGGGTAAACTGTAGCCCCCATCACTCATTGATTAAATTAACAAAAACAATGCAGGCAGTGTGAGATACAATTTTATACTTTTTTTTTAACAATGAGTACGTACTGCTAATATACTACACCGCGATTTGTAAAAGAAATGGTGAACATTCCCTAACAGAACAGCTAATCCTTTATCGAAAATTTTGTTCTTTTTTAACCAAGCTTTCGAGCGAAGCCATTAATGACTACCTTCTCAGACAGATTTTGTCGGTGATGCCAGGTGTAGTCTGTAGTTTTCATTTAGATTAATATCAGTATGAGAAAATTGCGCTATTATATAACCTTTAGTAAACTTTTTCTACATCCCATTTCCCATCTCTAGATTGATAAAATAAATTCGATATTTTAACACAAGCCAGTCAATATTTAGAAAAGTTCAGTTTTCTTTGTATGTATATAATTGCTTTATAAAACAAGATGTACGTACATTCTTATCTATGTTTGCATTTGGATATACAGTCAAACCCGGTTATAACGAACTCTGTGGGACCAGAAAAAATAGAACAAAAAGTATTTTCTTTTATTAAAAATCAAAAATATGTGATAATTCTTTTTATCTATCAGCTGATTAAAGATGCTGAGTTATAATTCAATGCTGCCATATTAAATAAAAGTTAAGACTATTGCCACACTTCAAAGTTATTTCTGAGGTTTCGTTATAAAAAAGGGTAAAATGTATGAAATTTAATTACTGGGACCATTTAAAGTAGTTCCTTTTAACAGAGAATTCGTTATAAACGAGTTCGTAATAAACGAAGTTTTTTGTATGAAAATTGTTATTCAAACGTTGAGACTTGAAAATATGTACGGAATAACTAAGAATTCGTTATAACGAGTTCGTTATAAACGAGCTGACTGTACATACATTTATACATTATTACAAACCAAAATATAAAGTCATGTGATCGTTTAATGAAATTTCCATGTTAAATGGTGTGTTTAAAATTGAGTCAACTAAAGCAGTTTATGACAGTTTTGATTTGTTATTATTTTTAACCACATTTTAAAATGAATTGATGGAGAGAAAAAGTAAATTTTATTTAAATGTAATGCTGATTATTGTTATGACAGAACTGGTAATGTTCGTCAATCTAAATTAAATTAGAGTTACTTTAGACTCCTGAATATATTTTGATGCTCTCGTGTGTAAATTTATTATAAATAAAGTACGTTAAATTTGTACAATAAAGAAGAAGGTATCATAATAAATTAGAGGTAATATGTAGAAGTAGATAGAACTAAATAATGGTATCTACAGAATCATCAGGCTTAAGACACTGAGAACGAAATTCAAACGAATAAAATCAATACGGGGAACATCGTAAATAATCAGATGAAACAAGCTCAAAACTAGATGAACTTAATGAAGCGATAGTAGTATTATATGAACAACAAGTCGCCCTTTTAATGATATGAACTTGTAATTTGTTTGGTTTGTAGTGTAAATATGGATGTTGAAGTCACCGTAGTCTAAAAGTCTATTTAATTTTATAGAAGCGCTACCAAAAAAGTATCAAATATAAATAGAAAGACACAAGCATATCAACAATTTCCTCAGAGTCATACATACATACATACCATACCAGAGATCAGCAACGAGTATTCAAAACGGTGGGTACATTCATATCCTACTTATAATTTCTGATACTTATATGCATTCATACTTATTTTAATATGATACTCATACTACTCATACCCAAAGTTGGAACTACTCGTACGTATTCATACTTAACAATACGCATGATGTTATTGACTTCGACTCGTCTCTACTTAACATTTAAACGAAGCACAATATAAGTATGATTCGCGTACAAACACTACTATACACTCACAAGAAGATTGTGCGTATGCTTTGCTTGTTGTCTTTGTCTTTCCTTTCTTCTTTGTTTGTATATGCAACAACAACAAAGGCTGTAAATTTTGATGAATGATTCGAGCCACTCGAACTACTTATGATTATTATAAGTATGTTTCTAAATTTATAAATCAGAATGAGCAGGCGTATGAATCAAACACATTTCGAATGTTGCGAGTTGGATGTCAACGTTGTACTTATACCCATTGCTACTAATACTTATAAATCAATGTTGTAGCGAGTACGAATGAATCAGAGTAGTTGAATTTCAATTGCATTGATTCATTCATACTCAAAATTGCATGTGTGCTTATGAGTAGTGGAAAAACGATTCATTGTTGATCTCTTGACATACATAATTGGTCAGTACAACCCTTCAGTCGGGATTATTACCTAGTTTCTCACACCACTTTTGTTGTGTGCATTAATTTTATACTCCGAACGACAGATTTTTGAAAAACTTTTCATGGCAATTTTATTTACTCTCGGAGTTTTTGCCAGAAATCTGCTGAAAGGAAATCGCCGAAGAAATACTTTTTGTATTTTGTTTTGATGTCTGGCCTAGGATTCGAAACCGGGCCTTTCGTCTAATAGGCCAACACACTACCTACTAGACCACGGCGACTCATACTCAGGCAATGCGGATTACAGGAACAAGAACGCATACTGATATAACAAAAATACATTACAAAGTGTGTGTAAATCGTAATAGACTAAGCAACTACTGAAGACGTACTGTGCTTCAAGTTTAGAGCCTTCCAACAAAGGCTTCCGAAATTTGACAGTTGATAACTACCTTCGTGTTGAAGATACATACATACAAATTAGTTCTTATTTATTCGAACCGGCGTAGTCTAGTCGGTACTGTTTTGGCTTATTAGACGCAAGGCCGTGATTAAAACATGTAGAACAATAAACACGCCCGACTATAAAAAAAACAATTCTTCAGTGCCTTCCTCTCAACAGACTTCTGGCAAAAACACTGAAAATAGATAAAATTCTCATGTAAAATTTCTCAGAAATGTGGCCTTCTGAGTCGACTTAAAACTGTAGGTCCCGCCATCCATAGATAAAATTAACACAAACAACATATGTGATATCAGAAGCTGGGTAGAAATCCTGAATAAAGGCTTTTAGATTTCAATGACGAATTACATAAGTAAGTACAGGTATCCCTCGTATAACACGGCAATGCGTTTTCGATATAACGCGATTAAAAAAAAAGAAACAGTTCCATTACAACGCGAAATTCCGACTTGTATAAAGCGCCTTATAACTAAAGCCTTATTACGAAATCGAAAAACAGTTAGAAAAAAAAAGCAAACAAAGGCTGATAACTGATTTCACAATAGCATAATCACTGGAAGAATGTCCAACAAAATGTTTTTTCTATCAAATAACGAAAACATTTCCGATGAAATTTCTTCTGATGACGTAATATGATGTTCGAAGTAAGTGACATAGACTAGTGAATATTTATGTTTTCAGATTGTATTTTTTTCATTATGTTTTTTTAATTTTTTTTAAATAAAGTTTGAATATTGGTTTTGAGTTGTAAACTCCACCTTTAATTTAGTACCTATTTTATTTTGTTACAATAAGCCTTAAATAGCTAAGTCTTCTATAACGCGGAATTGCATGACGCGGAATTTTCCTGGAACGTAACCACTGCGTTATACAAGGGATACCTGTACATAAAGGGTAAAGTATGTTTTCTGAATTTACTATAAAGCAGTTGATAACTGATTCCAATTCTCATCCAAAAATCGCCTTCAGCAATGATTTCTAAATTAGAACATAATTGTGGATTTTCTGACGATACAAATCCACATGAAATCACATCAAATGCTTACCGACAAAGGCCTTGCTTAGAATGAATTTTAAGTTGTCAGTGTCAGCGGTCCTTATACGCGACGTTGCATCAATCAACAATGACTACGAATTTCTTTTATATTGGATTTTAATACCAAGAATATTTCGTTTGAATGGTGTTAGTTGCCACGCAGCTTTTGTCACTTTGGATATTCTGATAGAGCTAGTTGTTGTCACACACAAGACTTTGTATGTAGGTTCGCCCCCTCAATACCCCATCTGATACCAACAAATTGCATTTCGTCACATCATATTACGTTGTTGCAGATGTTTCGAACCTAGTGTTTTGCGTCTACATTTTATATTCTGGTTTCTGAGAAAAAATTATTTTCATAATCTACGACTTATAAGTCAGCAGCTTACTCTAGACTAGGGTCCGCAATTATCTTTAAGTTTGGTTTCTTAGGAAAATTTTATGAGGTTCACAGAATTTTGCTGCAACCATACTTTAATAGTAAATTATGTGCAATTATTTTGTATTTGTTGCAATGCTGTACCTGTACATCCAAGGTCGGGTCGAATTATTTCTTTTTTTTATTATTTTCTTAAAGAATGAAAGAATGTTTTTTAAATTTTTTTTTCTATTCCATTCAGAAAATATCAGAATAAATAAAGCTGCTTATCAATAAATTATTCATAGGAACGTAGAAAAATTAAGAGATTTGTTTCAACATAAAAATATGTGAAAATATTCTACACTTGACACTATTATTACGGCTACTCTCAGACATATATCTGTCAGGTGTGTTAACAAAAGAAACAGAAATTTTAACAGTCAAGGCCACAAAACCAATTCTGCCTTATGTTGAACCATGGTTACTGCAGTTTATCTGCCATTTTAACTTCCTTAGTTTGATTTGTTTCGACTTTTTCAATTAAAAGTTTTGTGGTTGCCACAGAAATATTGTGAGCAATTCACTCTTCTCTCTTTTACATCTTTTATTTTTTTGTTGTTGTTGTATTATATTTTATTAAATTTTTGTTTTTGTTTTATTTCTACACTACCTGTGACATACAACGCTGTGTGTAAGGGTGTATGAATAAGGGCAAATGTTCTTTACTATTGTCCATTTGAATGATGGTAGAAAAGTATGTCAATTATGGTTAGTGGGTAGCACAGAGGTAACGAGTGAGAAAAACAGAAAAACCGAAAAAAAAACAACAGAAAACTTTCACTAACAATTCTGGTAAATATAGGCAACCTCAGTCATCATAGTACATATTGCGTGTCTTCTTCATTTTCATAAAAACAAAAAAAAAAACAAAAGCAGAATAAGTCCATAAAACTAACTTTAACAACAGAATATACTGTCACACCAACTACAACAATACAGCAACAACTAACTACGGCTGCTGTTTTAACAGCACAAGTTACAACAATAGCAGCAGCAATAAAAACCACAAATGGAAAGAAGTGTATGATAGAACCGACAGATATCATAAGAGTCCAGTAAAAACAAACTGCCATAAAATAACTGCCTCTCTCTCTCCTGTTGCGTTTGTTTTTTTATTGCTAAATTTACATGATGATGATGATCAGAATGCCATGCAACAAGTGCAACATCATGCATTTTAGGTAAATTTCCAAAAGTATTTAAACCCAGAAATTGTTTTCATACATAACACCAACAATGCTGTGTATTGCTGTATGTGTAAGGGCAAGTTCAGGATCTTTTTTATGGTTAAAAAATTTGGTTGAATAATTACAAGTTTTAATGGAATGCTCAGAATTGTTCTCAAAAATAGAATAAAAAAAATTTTACCACTTTTTTATGACCAAAGGAAAGTTTTTCTATCTCTCTCTCGTTCTCTTTTTGTCGTTTTTGTATTATAAATGAAAATATTTTTTAAGTATTTAAATTAAAAAGTACTACAGGCAATATTTATTTTTTTTTTCTGTTTTAAACAGAATTAAATTATAATTGAATATGAAGTCGCAGTGGTCTAATATGTAGTGTGTTGGGTTATTAGACGAAAGGCCCGAGTTCGAAAAAGACATCAAAACGAAAATATGAAAATATTTCTTCTGGCAAAAACTACGAGAGTAAAAATTACCATGAAAAGCTTCTCAAAAAAATCTGTCGTTCGTAGTCAATTTTAAAGCTGTAGGTCCCACCGCTCATGTATAAAATTAACGCTCTCAACACCTCCGACCTCCGGGTACTGTACTTGTCACAGTTGACCAGTGCACGTCCTCTAACCTAACCTGACCTAAAAGAAGTGTAAAGCAAACTAAGTTAAGTTACGTAAAAGCACAAGGATACTGTCTTATAATACTTACGATCAATTATTGAAAACGTTTCACTATGTAATGATAATATCCTAATATTAGCGTATATATGTTCATTGAAGCCATAGGGATTAGGCCAGCAATATTTTTACTATCTTCAGCAACTAGTAAGGAGTGCGCACAAAAAAAAAACTGGACTTACACTTTTCGTTATAGAAATAAAACTAAGTGGCGGATTTTTTTATTTCAATTAAAGTAAATATTATTTGAATTCTTTTGTGTATAAAATTTTTTTCTGAAAAAGGTCTCAGAGTATCCAACTTTTTGAGCCACTTTTCTTCCAGACATTTTAGGATGTTTTAGAAAAGTACGTATTATTTTACTTGCTTTGTTTTGGTCGGCAAATCCTTTTTTTCTTCCACTTCCACGCTTTCTCTCAATACTCAAAGACTCCTAATATTGTTTTATTCTTATATTAGAAACTGTTTTTTGGTGAACACCTGTGAGCCTAGCAATCGTTTTTTGTGAGCGTCGCAGTTTTTCATTGAAAATTTTCAATTATTTTTTTACGACATTCTTGTTGGGTGCCCATTTTCAAAAAACTATTTTTGCTATTGCAATGACATTTAGCACGTGAATTTTGAAACAGATGACTAACAAAAACAATGTAACGGTATTCATTTTTTTCAATTATGATAAAAGTTATAAGCTTAAAAGCAGGCTCATTTTTTTTTTGTGCGCACTCCTTAGAGTAGAGAAAAAGTTTTAACTTAGCAGATCATGATTTCTGTGTAGTAAAATTTCTAATGCAATAGCAACAGAATGGTCCATAGAAGACTTTATTGAGATAAACTGGGCAAAGGTCTAATTGAGGGTGAAGCAAAGACGACACTCTTTCAGGATGGCACAATAGGGGAACAAATGAGAACTGCGTCATATCACAAAAATGGCAGAGACTTTTTCCTGTGAATGAAGTCATAATGAATGAAAACCGGTGAACATCAATGGGAAAAGGGGTTACCATCTTTTTGCGATATAATTTTGTAGGTTACACATCCTGTACAGCATAGAGCTGGTGGAAATTAAGGAGGAAATTGTATTGCCAGTGCCAATTGCTTTTAGAAGAATTCAGATCTGGACAGGTTGTGAATGGTATTGGCACTTTTAGCGAAATGTAAAGCAGTTGAAAGTTTCAGTTTAGGTCGGATTTTAATCTACTTGAAGTTTTTCAACGCGTCGGTAAAATTCTCCCCGATTTACCAAATAATTTTGAATTCACCGAAGTCTAGCAGGTAGTATGTTGACTTATTAGAGGAACGGCCCCAAGTCAGACATCAAACAAAAATATAAAAATATTTCTTAGATGACTTCCTCTGAGCAGATTTCAGGCATGAAAAGCTTCTCAAAAATCTGTCGTTCAAAGTCGACTTTAAACTGCATAAAATTAACACACACAACATGAGTTGTGTTGAGAAGCTAGGCCGTTCCTGACTGAGGGTTGTTATGGTCAATTATGCATGTATGTATTTAAATAATAATTACGTTTAGAGGTCGCCAAGAGCCATTTGATTGCACGTGATGCTCGTCACGGTTTAGTAAATTTATTGTCTTCCAATCAGCTGCTGTCAATGTCATTGAAGGTTTAGTTGCTGCCAGCTCTGAATTTTCTCTCGAGTACTGAGTACGCTCAGAACTTATCTAGCAAACAGTGGGGCAATTCACATGTCACTCGATTGTGAGCAGTGGCCAAGAACGTTCTCTAACGCATTATGTTCTTCGGTGAATCTGTCACATTTTAAAGTTAATGATGGCGATTTGGACTCATATACTTTTTTTTGTTGGCCACTACAGTCTGTAGTCAGAATTACAATTTAGCTCTTCTCCCATCTATGTTGTGTGTGTTAATTTTATAAATAAGTAGCAAGACCTACAGTTTAAACTCTAACAAACAACAGATTTTTGAGAGGCAATTTTATTTACTCTCAGAATTTTTGCCAGAAAACTGCTAAGAGGAAGTTACTGAATAAATATATTTTCATATTTCATTTTATTAGAGATTTTTGAGCTGGAAATCGTGTTTAATAAGCCAACACATGACCTACTATACTATTTCAAATAGCTGCAGTAGTACAGCTTAGTTTCATTTTTTATTCTCGACTGTACTCTTATTCCAGGTTTGCAAGCCTAAATCTGTACAGGTATAGTGTCGGAACGACTCGCCACCGATCAGGATTTCTGTTAGATTATAATCTAAGAATATGAGCATATATGCATCTACCGTTTTGAGGCATTTCCTAACTCTGCTGCAATCCTTTAAATGCAATCCTTTAAATGCTTTAAATTTTATATTATAAAGCCGGTCGATGATTTTCCCGCAATTATTTATTTATTTACTGTTCTTACATCGCAGGATAGGTGTTAAGCAAAGATTCTACAAACTCGCTGCAGAAAATGGATTATGTCGAATGCTTATATTGGACTAGCATAAAGTGGGTAACGTGGAAGTTCACCTATTCGCCACTACTATCGATCTAGTCCACCCATCCGAAAAAGTCTGTTTGGTCGGACAGTGGAATTGGACCACAATCTGCAATCTTTGCCAAAATTTTTCTTACTTTCTATGTTCGCTATTAGCTGCAATGTTAACAAAGCTCTGTTCGTAGTAACTGTGCGGAAGGCAGAGACGTTAGTGTATCACGACGGTGAATACTGCTAGGCCAAGTACAAAGATTGTTTTATTGCTAAATATTGACTTTTAATATACTAATAGATGCTAATAAGATATTAAAAGTCGACCATCGAATTAAACCATCATTTTTGCAATTAAGTTACAGCGTTAATGAAATGTCAAAGCGGTGGGAACATCACTTGTTGATCAAAGCCAACTTGAACGTCATTAAGGTTAGAATAAAATAAGATTCATTCGTATAACTACTGTTAGAAAGTAATAATCATTTTTGAAATAAATGTTTGAACGTAGGGCATGAAGATTACTTCCTGTACGTGTACCGTATGGCATCATTCTTATCGCGTGTTTTTTTTTTTTTTTTTGTATTTTTGATAGAACGTTTTTATTAACTTCTCTTAACAACGCTCTATTAAATCATAATTTTCATTCCTTTATCAAATCTAAAATATTTTGACATTTATTAACACAATAAATTTTGCAATTAACTGCAGAGCAAATCAATACAATGAGAAAACAAAACAACAAACCCTGCGTCCTTATTTTTTTTTTATTCTGTTCGATTTTACCTGTTACTGACATTAATGTCATGACATTTTAGACGTAAAGCCACATGAAATAGAAAAAAGAAAACCAAATAGAAAAGTAACAACAAAAACAAAAACTTTATCTACAAATTTGTTGACACAACTGACAGTTTCAGTAATTAATTAGCAATAGCGTTGGCATTGACCTGCCTTAAATGGGTTACAGACAATATACACACACACAAAGAAACAAAGCAATTTTACTCAATTCCAAACCAGCACACACACTCTGTATCAAGGCTAATAAACATTAATTTGTATTGACCAAAAATTTGGTCAAAGGGATGTAAATGTAAAAACCATTTACATCAACCGTATAGAAATAGAGTTTTAAGTTTGTTTTATTGACTAGGTATGGTACCTACCATATTTATTAAAAATCATTAAATACATGTGGTACACACACACACACATATGCATTTGAAAAGCATTTACTAAAGTATAACCGCAATGAAAACATTTTTGGCAATAAGTTTTCTAAACCCCATAAAAAGTTTCGATCAATAAAGTATGCGAACTCATATACTACGGTCAACATTTGGTGGAATTGATTTCTTTTTTTTTGCGAATAAATTTTCTTTCATATGTATGTACTTATGTGTGTGTGTGTGTGTATTTGATATGTATATGTATGCGTTTGTATTCATATGCAAACAATTGAACAAATGAACGAACAAGCAACACGATTAGAGAAAGGAATTCACTTTCGAATTCAATTTTATACGAAAACAAACTGCACTCAACACCACAAAAACAACAAAATCCAATAAAGCACGCGTATATTCTATCAACATACAAACAGAAGCCATTGAAGTAAGAGTTGCCAATTTAGATAAAATTCAAGGCCGATTGGAATTGAATATCAGGTGAATAAATATAAATTGCAGGCTATAATACCATATGATAACATGACTTTGATAACAGAAATTGTATTTGGAATTGTAAATACTTATTTATCACTGTTATTGTTAACATGATATTTTCTTTTATTCGCTTAATCCATTCTCTATCCACCTTATAATGAAAACCGAAAATCGTTTATATTTTTACAACTAACATGCCAAAATTGGAGCGGTAGTCTGTCAGGTGGCATCTTCTTTTTCAAGGTGCATGTAGTGGCTGCTTGTATACCGTGTAGTTCAATTTTGAATTACATAAGGAGTGCGCACAAAAAAAACTGGACTTACACTTATCGTTACAGAAATAAAACTAAGTGGCGGATTTTTTTCGTTTTATATTTCAATTAAAGTAAATAACATTTGAATTCTTTTGTGTATAAAATTTTTTTTCTGGCAAAGGTCTCAGACCATCCAACTTTTTGAGCCACTTTTCTTTCTTGTTTTGGCCGGCAAATCCTTTTTTTCTTCCACTTTCACGTTTTCTCTAAATACTCAAAGACTCCTTATATTGTTTTATTCTTACCTTAGAAACTGTTTTTTGATTAACACCTGCGAACCTAGCAATCGTTTTTTGTAAGCGGAGCGGTTTTGCATTAAAAATTTCAATTATTTTTTTACGACATTTTTGTTGGGTGTCCATTTTGAAAAAAACTAATTTTGCTATTGCAAAGAAATTTAGCACGTGGATTTTGAAACAGATGACTAACAAAAACAATGTAACGGTATTCATTTTTTTTAATTATGATAAAAGTTATAAGCTTAAAAGTATGCCTTAATAGGCATATGATCACATGGGTTAGTTGTGTAAGCTCACGAATAAAAAATCTCTAAAAGATATTGGCACCACAAGCTAGGCAATATGCACGACTTGCTAAAAGTCTTCTTGATGAATTTATAAGTTCTAGCGATGCTAAAAGAAAACTTGGCTGTTATTATTTTTTTCAATCGTCCAGATTCAGGCATTAATTCGAAAAGTTGATTCAGTCTTTCAGTTCTGTAAACCATGTTCCTCGGTTACTATTAATGGTATCAAAACCAAAGATTTTGAAATACACAGAGCATTTCATTCTCCACTGATATTAGCATCAGATCAATACCACATACATGGTAATTGGTCATAATAACCCTTCAGTCAGGGTTATGACCTAGCTTCTCATACCTCGTACGTTGTGTGTATACTTCAGTGACAGGACCTACAATCATAGCTGCCAGACAAATGAAGCATCAAATCAGTGGCGTACCTAGAACTTTTGCCGCCCGGGGCGATCTCCAGTTTGCCACCCTTTCTATTATAAGTCAACCAAATAGTGGTTTTTATAACTTAAACCCACATAAATAAATTATTAAGTTATTTAATCAATATTAATTAATACACAGATTAAATTTTTTTAGACATATTTATATGCACTCGTAAACATATTTATATAATGTCTACTCTTCTAGGTTTCATACTAGAAAAATTGTGTATAATGCTCTCAAAATGTATATTATTTGTAATTTCTTGTTCTATTGACAATATTGCATGATTTTGTAGTCTTAATTGACTCATTGTAGAACGAAGATAATTTTTTATCAACTTAAATTTTGAGAAGCTTCTTTCTCAACTAGCGACACTGATTGAAATTATTAAAAAAATTCTTAACAAAATTACAATGTTGGGAAGAGAATTTTCCCACCTATACTGCTGAAGAAATTTTGGCAGATCAAGATGGCCCTTCTCCCCGTTTTTCCAATGTTTTGCCTCTTCTTTTACTGTAGGTACAGCCATAAAAACCTGGATCCTTTTTCTTTCAATATGGAACTGTTCTTTATCAATGTCAATCAAGTCATTTATTTGACATTCAAATTCTTCATTTAGTAGGTTACACGTTATTATACAATAATATTTTCTTACAAGGCCATGCAACGGACCGAAGCGTTCAATAAATGCTTTTCTTCGATGGTGAGTATACCATAAATGATCTAAAGAGCTTTTCGCCATTAGGCAAAATTTTAAAAAAACCAGTCCTGACTCAGTTTTCTTGTTTCACCTTTGACTTCGATTGTATTATTAGGACGTTTTACTCCTTCGCAGAAGGAGCTTGAAGAAGGACCTTGACGTACCAGAAATACTCTTATATTGTCGTCAATTTTGATAGCCCATAATCCAATATCTTTCATAAAAATAGACGGAATAATTTGTGCAGCAGATTCTTCATCAGAACTTGATGAACTTTCTACTTTTTCGCCAGTGTGTAAAGCAGGTCTTTCCTCTTCAAGAACATTGGATAATGTTTTTCAGCCTTCGAGGGCTACTTCTTAGCCCGTATTTGAGGCAACAATACTAAAAAAACTAAAAGATATATTTGAGTAGTGCTCCAGTATTTTTAGTCTGTATTTCCTCCCTTCTCTTCCTTTTCTTTCTAAATGACGCACCACATTCTTTTACTCATTTCATATAAAAAATGCCGCCCCAAGGTAAGCGCCGCCCGGTGCGGACCGCACCCACCGCACCCCCCTAGGTACGCCACTGCATCAAATCGTCAAATATTTGAAAAAAATAATCGTCAAAATCGTCAAAGACGTTCATTGAAATCGTAAAAAATCGGCAGAAAAAATAAACAAATAAACTGAAAAGTTTTAAAAACAAAAACATATGAAGTCAATGTTAAGCAACAATAATATTGCATCATCTTTACCCATGTGTGGTGTAAATATTAGGGAGTCAGAAGATCTTGAGTTTAGGGGCATGAAAATTCAGTGTGATGCTCGCTAGAAGTGATACATTTTTCTGTGCCTTGATTTCTTAAGACGTTGCAATAAATATTTCACTTCATCTGATCTACTTACCAATTACAACATTTATATTCGACCGAAAAAGGAATACGACTCTCATGTATAGGTTGGTCCTTAAAGTCTATTTTGAGGCTTCTCAACCGTGTACAGAAGAGGCCGTTGTAGCTCGTTAATCGCGATAGTGTTTCAACTCCATTGATTGGAGCTTCGTTGCATCGATACTACAATGGATATTGCTCGAGCGAAATAAGGGGACCCGTTTATGAAAATCATATATTCTTGCGTAACACTCGTCTTTCTCGAACAGCACATCCGTATGTGATCGATTGGCCAGTGTATCACACACTGCGTTACAGACAAAATTCGTTTGTTAGAGTTTTCTAGTTCCAAAAACAATGCCAACGCCTGTGTGTAAAAATCGTCAAAATTTTTAGAGCTCAAAATCGTTAAAATGCCGATAAATCGTCAAATCTGGCAGCTATGCCCACAATTTAAATTCAACAATTGCTGGTGTGTACGCAAAATAGTGTAAAAAAGAATAACAAACAAAGCTATTGTCGTTGTTTACATCAAGTTGAGAACAGTAACACACTAAACTTAACACAAATTTATTTTTATTTTATTTGCAACTCATATTTTAAACGTTTGTAAAACGATATTATGTTGAATGTATTAATTTAGAAATTGTTGTTTGTCTAAAGGCAAAAACTTGCTATTGCATATTGTGCAAGTTATACGATTTGTTTCTTTATTTCGGAAAGCTCACAATTTATATTCCTGGCAACAATGTCTTGCAAACGTGGAGCATCATCAGTACTCCAGTAAAAACCAACTGTAATGGGTTAAATATTTTACGAACCCACAAAAATGTATGCTGTAATGTATACAAAACAAAAATACACTTATGTTGAACATACAGACAAACTATAGCTATTTCGATAATAAATCCAAACAACAATATGCATTAGGATGATAAGATTTTGTTGCAAAAACCAATACAAGTTCAGCTATCAGTGACAGTTTCATTTGCGTATTGCTTGCACTATGCATTGAACATTTGTTTATTTCACTCCCATATTTTCAGTATTCTGGAAAGGTTTAATGTTTGCTAAGAAATTTCGAATAAATTGAATACATTACGGTGAGGAGTTTTAATCTCGACATCACGTTGGAATTCTAGGGAGAATTTTTAAATTTATCTTTACACTGCATTTACACTTCAATTCAATTAATTTTAATAGCAGTGGTAAGTTAGCAGTGGTAAGTGTTTCCTTTATATGTTTGAATAATATATTCTGATGATTCTTTCTCGTCATCATAGAATGTACATATTGCGTCAGACATGATCATAATTTTGAACATTTATGCTTTGAGTTTATAAAGCCGTGTTGAAAGACCAGTAATTAACCCCGGATTATTTTAATCTCTTTGTCTAGATTACGACCTAGATTCTCACATAATCATATGTGGTGTGTGTTACTCTTATACATGAGTGGCGTTACCAATTGTTTGGAGTCGATTCCAAACGACAGATTTTTGAGAAACTTTTCATGGCAATTTTGTTTACTTTCAGAGTTTTTGCCAAAATCTGATGAAAGGAAATCGTCGAAGAAATATTTTTCCATATTTCGTTTTGTTGGATAAATTTAAGCTGGGGTTTGCACCGTGGCCTCTCTTCTAATAAGCCAATGCACTACTTGCTAGACTATTGCAAATTCTTGTTTCTAAGTCCAGTTTATTTCTGAGTAGTTTTGTATTGTAATATCTCGTTTCCTTTGGTTGGAAATGTTTAAGCTAGGGATTGTTCCGTGACCTCTTTTCTAATAAGCCAATGCACTACCTGCTAGACTACGGTGACTTCCAGTTTCTTACAACAGGTTATTTTTGGGTAGTTTGATGTATGATGCCAATCTCCATTTATTGTTATTTCTCAGCTCTTCCCCTTGAGTACATATTTTCCAATATCTGTCACAACTCCACTGTAAGATTCTGGCCATGTCAGTGTCTTGGGAGCTCATCTGTCTGCTAATTGCCTTTTATTTACAGATAACATGAAACCTATTAGATGACAGCCCTATTTATTATACGTAACTGATGCAGCTTTCCCAGACGAACTCATACTATCTTCGATTTGACCTCAAAGGAGCTCAGTAATTGGATGATGGTCTTACTATTAAATAGTATTGCTATGTCACAAACTTTGTGTCTTCTATGCAAGTTGAACTGAGCACATCTGTGTACGGCTCTTAAAAATTACCCACAAATTTCCTTATAGTTTCGAAATATGTCATTCTGGAACCAAAAACGACCTCTAATGTCTGCTGTGTTCAGTTTTTGACCTGTATGTACCCTTTAAAAAGAGTATGTGGCTACTGAGATTGCTACATTAATTTTTGTTATTAAGTGTCCCTACGAAGTACTTCCCAAAATCATAAAGTTTAGTGGTTCTGTCCAGGAGAAAGTTAAACAGATAAACCATTCGATTTATTAAATCACGAAATCGGCTATGTTACGTTATGCTATGCTTGCCTGCCATTTTACTAAACATAATTGTGACTGCGATTCAGAAATCAGATGACAGCCACAAATAGCAACCATGTTTATTTTTTTCATAGTGAAATCGATCATCTTCATTTTATTGTAAGATTTGGCATCAGGAGCTTGACTTGAGGGCGACCATACATATCTCTCCTGCCCACTTTTCAATAAAAGCTCATGAAAAAGGTTTTTGTTGCCATGAACGCAGAATTGTTCCAATGTTCTTTCGAAACAAATTGTAAAAGACACTTTTATCCTTTTGATTTGATTTGAACTGTCATAGACGTCCAAAAGTTATCATTAGTGAACTATAAATACAGTTAAGAAAAACCGTAATGGATACGCCAAGTTGAACCAATCAAGAACTTTGTTTTCTGCTAATCGAGATTTCCATTAAATGTTAGTATATTTCTGTAAATTAACAGTAATTAACAACCGTTAAGGTCTTTTCTATCACAATCACATGTCTTCATACAACTGCTCTTACCAGACATCCATGCGTATGAGTAATAAAAAAATATTAATCATACTCTCAGATGCCTTCAGTACAATCTGTAACCATTTCCTGAAATGCTTTACAAGGTCTGTTAAATGAATTTTATTTTTAAAATTTAATTAAATTTTCTTTATTTTAATACACACAACAAAAGTAAATTTTTATTTTTAATAAGATAAACTGTTAATTCCATGTCGTAGTTGTCGGTAGCAAAACTTTAAGACTGTAAAGGATAAAAGGGAGACGAACAGAAATTAAGTGTTGGAATCAAACTATAAAAAAAAGGAAAACAAATTAAATTATTTTTTGCTATTTTTGTTGTTGTCATAGTTATTGTTGTACAGACAATACAAAACCAATAATAGAACAAAGACAACAGCAGCCACATGAACATAAATAGAGGCTACTAAAGATTAAAAACAACAAAGGATGAACAATAAAAACAACACGTTTGTTGCTATTATAGTTGTTGTTGTTGTTATTCCAGATGCTGATTTCATGCTGCTGTTAATCCCGGCGTTTTGTTGTATTTTTTTTATTTTCTGTATTATTAGTTGTAAATATTGAAAGAATAAACAGCAGAAAATAAACAGAAAGAAATGAAAAAAAAAAACAGAAATAAAATGAAACATAACAACTGTCAGTTAAAACCAACCAGGACCATGAGATACAAAACAGAGAAGGATTTAAAAGAATTTTAGTTCCTTGTATTGCTACGCTAAAACAGGCATTTTTAGTTACTTTAGTTATATTACCGAAACTATGCTTTCTGGTACATTGATTGGGATAATCTAAATCCAGGCTATTGAACCAGATTTATTGTGAACGTCTCTAACAATTTTTTTAAGATAATCGGCCGCATTGTTCGCTTAAAATTTCGTAAACACTAGATATGACGCTTAAAGTAATACTCAAATATTGGATTTCTTTCAAAATTCGGCAGTAAAATAATGTACAGCGTACTTCCCTTCTTTGTGTAAATAAACTCTCTTATCTAAGCATTTGAAAACAGGGCTTCCTTAGGCCCACAGCTCCTGCAGAATTCATTCGCAATCTAAATTAACTGAGTCATTTGGAATACATATCCCATGTACCTGCAATGTTTTTTCCAACGACGTCTTGGAACCCATAAAAGAGTTATGTTATAAAATTTCCCTGAGATATCCCCGGTCTTGAATTCTGATTAGCGAGAGCACCGCCGTCAGGCTTATTTGTTAGAAGACACATGGTGAATACGATGCGTCCACCAACGCCCCCTCACACAAAGATGCATCAACGTGCTGTGCCACGTACAACATCATCACGTATGAGTAATAATTTCAATACTTTAATGACTTCTGCCTGAAGAACGGTAAAGCGATTAAAATAAAAAAAATTTAATATCAGAACCCTTATCTTAGAGGCTTGAGTCTAAGCTTCAAACGTCTCATTTAGGACTTCCGAATCAGCACTCCAGAAGTCATAGTTGGATTTCTAAAATACCAATAAACCAATAAAACCTGTATGAATACCTTTAACTTAATGTAAATACATTGCAATATTTATGGAAAAATAATTAAAAATATAAGAATATATTGAAAACTTTAAGTGTCCCTATTATTTTTTCCGGGCCTTTATTTTACATTTATTAGCTAATAAAATAAAAATATTTCACTAGTTAACCTTAATGAATACCTTTAATTTAATGTAAATACATTGCAATATTTATGGAAAAATAATTAAAAATATAAGAATATATTGAAAACTTTAAGTGTCCCTATTATTTTTTCCGCGCCTTTATTTTGCATTTTTTTAAGAATTTGGCAAAGCTAGTGAAATATTTTTATTTTATTAGTTAACCTGTATGAATACCTTTAATCTAATGTAAATACATTGCAATATTTTGGAAAAATAATTAAATAATAATTTTACATTTTTTTAAGAATTTAGCAAATTTAAATTTAATTTAATGTAAATTCATTGCAATATTTATGGAAAAAAAATTATTAAAAATATAAGAATATATTGAAAACTGTAAATGTCCCTAGTATTTTTTCCGGGCCTTTATTTTACATTTTTTTAAGAATTTGGCAAAGCTAGTGAAATATTTTTATTTTATTAGTTAACCTGTATGAATACCTTCAATTTAATGTAAATACATTGCAATATTTATGGAAAAATAATTAAAAATATAAGAATATATTGAAAACTTTAAGTGTCCCTATTATTTTTTCCGGGCCTTTATTTTACATTTTTTTAAGAATTTGGCAAAGCTAGTGAAATATTTTTATTTCATTATGCAATATTTATGGAAAAATAATTAAAAATATAAGAATATAGTGAAAACTGTAAATGTCCCTAGTATTTTTTCCGGGCCTTTATTTTACATTTTTTTAAGAATTTGGCAAAGCTAGTGAAATATTTTTATTTCATTAGTTAACCTATATGAATACCTTCAATTTAATGTAAATACATTGCAATATTTATGGAAAAATAATTAAAAATATAAGAATATATTGAAAACTTTAAGTGTTCCTATTATTTTTTCCGGGCCTTTATTTTACATTTTTTTAAGAATTTGGCAAAGCTAGTGAAATATTTTTATTTTATTAGTTAACCTATATGAATACCTTCAATTTAATGTAAATATATTGCAATATTTATGGAAAAATAATTAAAAATATAAGAATATATTGAAAACTTTAAGAGTTCCTATTATTTTTTCCGGGCCTAGCTAGTGAAATATTTTTATTTTATTAGTTAACCTGTATGAATACCTTTAATTTAATGTAAATACATTGCAATATTTATGGAAAAATAATTAAAAATATAAGAATATATTGAAAACTATAAGTGTTCCTATTATTATTTCCGGACCTTTATTTTAAATTTTTTAAGAATTTGGCAAAGCTAGTGAAATATTTTTATTTTATTATTAATTATTTTTTGTTGCAGTATCTATCGATTGTAGGTCGGTAAAAATGAAAAAGGTGATTGATCTCGAGCCTTTATCGAAAATTTTAAATATATACTCCTCCTATGCTGTACTTAAATGCTTTGGTAAATAGTTCAACAATGCCAACACCTCTAAACGTAATCTTGTGAAATAAGTTTAGAATTCAGAATTATAATCGTCGTGTGACTTATTAGGCGGTTCAAATCCCAGTTCAGATATCCCCAACAAAACGAATTATAAAAAAAAATCCTTTGGCGCCTTCGTCTCAGCAGACTTGTAAAAAGTCTGTCATTTGATGTCCACCGCGTCATGTAGACCTGTCTACATCTCAACTGGTCAAATTAATACATTTTTCATAATTTCTTTATTTAGGTCATGGTTTACTTCGTACAAACCTTATCTTAAACTATATTATCAAATTGATTTTGCAGGTCGACTTTCATTTTAAACTTTGCTTGCCACTTCTCCTTGTCAGTGTTAAACCTTAAACCTGACTGGCAACTGTGCTACTGTGATTTTTAATATTTTTCATGTTCATGTTTCGACATTACATTTCTTTTCTTTCGTTTACTTTTTCTTTTTTTTTTTTAATTTTTTATCTGTTTTTCTTATCTTTTTTTATTTTTTTGTTTTCTATTTTATTCTCAAAGTGTTATGGTATTAGATTTAAATAAAAGCAAGAAAATATTAAAAAACAAATGAGAAAATCTACCAACTATAAAAATGTTTTTCTCTTTTCATTTTTTTTTAATATTTTTTTATTTTTAGCTACAAATGAAAATAATTTTTCTTTTTTACTTTTCTTTTCTTTACATGACTGTTGTGATTCACAGGTGATTGTGTGACTGTGTGTGTGTTTGTGTGCTCAAACATCAGACAAGACCAATCCTTCAGCAAATGTAGGTCAATGTGAAATATTTTAAATAAAAAGAAAAATAAAAATGAATACACACACACACTCACATACACAAATGTTGCAAAAAAGATGGTATGAAATAGGTTTGTTCCCGTGATTTAGTTGGAATAGATTTTTTTTTATGGGTATAGGAGTACATGATCATTTTCTAAAGTTGACGAAAAAAGAGTGTGTTAAGGTATTCAAATTAATTTTGTATAGAAATTTAACACACAATCTATGCTCAATCGTTCATGCTCATTACTAGTCTTTAGTCAGGATTACGAACTAGCCTCTCTCACCATCCATGTTGTGTTGTGTGTTAATTTTATCCATGAGTGGCAGAATTTTTGGAAACAATTTTTATGGCATGAACATGAGCTGAGAACAGCTTAGCAGTTTTCCGGCGTTTTTTCCAAAATTCGTTTTGTACGAGATGTTCTAGCCAATGGTTGGGCTGTCGTCGTCTAATAACCCAATACACTACTTACTAGACTACCTACTAGGGATGCCAAACGGGATCGATTTTTACAAATCCTTGGATTCGGGATTTTGTATATCCCGATCCCGAAATTCCGGGATATTTCGGGACAATTCGGGATCCAAAAATCCCGAAAAATCACGGGAAAAAACGCGATTTTCTCCTAATAATAAAAATATTTTGTTAACAAAATCATTTGTATTCTAAATATAAAAAATATAACAGCAAGACAAAATGTAACAAAAAAGCGTAATTTAACAAAAATAAAAGTTATTCATAAATATGCAAATGCATAAGTTTTAAGAAAATTATTTGGATTCCAACAAAAAGATTAAAGCATATAACATGTGATCTGATAGGCTTGAATGAATCTACAGGGCAGAGTTTAAAAACATTTCTCGCAATCAACATTTGTTGCTAAAATAGTTCCAAGATACCTGTATGCAGCTTATAAATATTCTCCTCTACCACCTCCTCACGTATATAAATCTATTTCTTTGGACAGTTGAGCATCTAAATCAGTTACCCTTTTAATTCGTTTTATAGGGCTTTTGCATCCTTCGATGCCATCAAATAATTTTTTTATCAATGGAAGTAGGGTTTTCCTCATCTGAGCTGCTATTATCGAAGACGAGTAATATAGATTTTTTTTTCAAGACCTTTTGTAGGGTCAAAACACAATCCTGAAAATCCCGAAAAATCCCGGGACAGGTTTTTAAAAATCCCGAGATTCGGGATTTTGTGAATCCCGAAAATCCCGCGATTTCACGATTCGGGATTTCCCGATTGGTATCCGTACTACCTATTATACGGTGTGTAGTCTTATTTACCTAACCTCTTTAAGTCTTTCATTAGTGTATTGCCACAGGGACATCTGATACTGGAAGAACGTAAAGTAACAAAGTTTTTTCTCGAACTTATTACTTAAAATGCGACGCATTGCGTGAAAATTCGTTTGTGTTTGTTTCCTTAAGCGTGACTTCTATACTAAAAAGGAAAACGTTTTTTTTTTTTGTTTAATTTTCCACAATTTTCATTTCAAAGTATGGTAACATACCTATTATTTTTCAAAGTTGACTTAGTACATGAATTATAATCAAATCATTATATTTCATGCTTGAATAACTCTTCTAATGAACTAAAAAAAAAGTTTTCAAGATTTTTCTTGTAATGAATCACATACGAACTTTCTTCAATTTCATGTTCTTTTATAATAAACGTATAACATTTAAATTTTAAATTTAAGCAAATAGTAGTTGAAAAGAGGTAGACAGGTCATGTATAATTAAATATATCATCCGATTAGGACATTAGATGAAATTGTCAGCATGGATTGGTTAGGGAAATTGTACAGAATCTTTTGTGTCTCTGTTGAAGTCCGCTGACTACGTAAAAGAATTGACATATTTTAAAGACCCGTGCTAATCTGCAAAGCAGTTTGTATTTTACTTTATATTTTTTTCTAAAATCAATATAAAATATGAATACAATTTTTACCCAAAATTTCTCAATAATATCTGACAATCTGGCTGCCATTCGAGCACTCGGTCTGTCTGAATAAGCTGAATCTGTACAAGATAGAGAAAATAAGGTTACCCTATGCTAAGTCCGAAGTTATGAGGGAATTATCGTTAATCAGCATGCAGATGATCTTGCGAGGAGGGTAACTTCCGCATCATTGATGAGACTCTTCAGTGCAGAAAAGCGAAATTTTGGAAAGTTAAGCTCAAAGGCTTTTCCAGCAGCAGGTCTGTCTGGAAATAGTGATTTCCAAATGGATTGTATTCTGATTTTTCTTCTATACATACTTACAAACAACATTTCGAAGAAGCATCAGCATAATTCAATGCGGTATTAAATTATTATTAGAACATTCCTAATGACTTCTCCTCATAATCAAGGTTGATTGAAGCCTTTAATTTCGCTCATGTTTGAATTCCCAGAACTCATTTTAGCAGCATCTGGTTGAATTAATAGACACGGATCACATTTTAGTTTGTTCTATTCGTTGGTTACTAAACCTGTGTAGTTTTCGTAGATATATTGCTAGCGCCTCAACCTACAACCTCTGCTTTTTTAGCCCACAGTGTAAAAGAGTTCATGAATTATTCCTCATTGGAAAATTTTGTCTTACATATCTGTCACAATTGAAGTTGCCATATGATGTCGGCTTAAAATCATGTAAGAAATTAACAAACACAAAATAAATGACATGAGAAGCTATATCATTATCCTGACTTAAGGTTTGTGATGAGTTGTGTGTTAAATTTTCTATACGAAATTAGCTGAAATTCCTTAACATACTTTCGTCAAAATGAGATCATGATTTTACACGGTTTTATGCCAGTAAAAATGTATTTCTAGTCAATTAAGACGTCGTTGTCTAGTAGGTAGTGTATTGGCAAATTTGACGAGAGCCCGGTATTCAAAAATCTAGAACGTAAAGATTTCTTTATCAGATTCTCAGCAGTCTTCAGCCAAATGCTATGAGGATAGAATTAAATTTCCATGAAAATACATTTCCAATCTGTCGTTCGGAGCCTATATTAAGCAGTAGGTTCCAACAATCTTGTGTCAAAGTAACACACACAACATAAGTGTTGGGAGCAGAGTAGTTGTTATCCTGACTACCAACTAAGTAGGTACAGTCGAACTTCTATAATTTGAACTTCCTATTACTTGAATTTTCTATAAGTTGAAATACAGCAACAGCATCTTGGAGAGAAATTCTATCGGGTTTTGTTTCTTTACCTTGGAGTTTCTATAAGTTGAAGATTTTTTTCTGGATAATGATGATTCAATTTATAGAAGTTCGACGCTATATGAGACAATCATTGCCTATTAATATGCTAGAAATATTGAGTTGATCTAGCATGACTCTACAAAAGTGAACTTATCCGTGAACACTGCAAAGTTAGTGGAAGGCAACAATTTTTAACTTCTTCTTGCAACAGCTCTCTGTACACAGATTAACTTTAATGTTTGCTTACAATTAGGGAATTGTGAAATTGAAGTCGCCGTGGTCTAGTAGGCAGTATGCTGGCTTATTAGACGTAAAGCCAGGGTTCGAGTCCCAGGCCAGACATCAAAATAAAATACAAAAAGTATTTCTTCGGCGATGTCCTCTCAGCAGATTCCTGGCAAAAAGTCTGAGAGTAATTAGAAAATTGCCATGAAAAGTTTCTCAAAAATCTTTCGTTCGCAGTCGACTTTAAACTGTAGTTCCCGCCACTTATGTATAAAATTATTAAACATTACATAAGTAGTGTGAAAACTAGGTCAATAATCCTGACTGAAGGGCTGTAATGACCAATTATGTGTACAATTAGGAATGCTAATTGGGAAATCCCGAATCTCGAAATCACGGGATTTTCGGTGTTCACAAAATCCCGAATCCAGGGATATTTAAAAACTTGTTTTGTTTTCGGGATTTTCGGGATTGTGAATTCATATGTATTTTGACCCTACAAAAGATCCTGAAAAAATTCTATATCACTTGACTTCGATGATAGCTTCTCATATGAGGAAAACACCACTTCCATTGATAAAAAATTATTTGATGCCATCGAAGAATGCAAAAGCCCTATAAAACGAATTATAAAGGTAACTGATTTAGACACTCAACATCAGGAGATAGTAAAGCTGAATGTTTACAAGCTGCATACAGCTATCTTGGAACTATTTTACCAACAAATGTTGATTGCGACAAGTGTTTTCCAACGATAGCGTATGTTGACAACAAAATTCGTTCAAGCCTACTAGATCACATGTTAGATGCTTTAATCTTTTTGTTGGAATACAAATAATTTCCTTAAAACTAATGCATTTGCATATGTATTGATAATTTTTATTTTTGTTAATTTACGCTTTTTTTGTTACTTTTTGTCTTGCTGTTTTTATATTTTATTTTTAATGACATATAATTCTGATATACACAATTGGAATACAAATGATTTTGTTAACGAAATATTTTTATTATTAAGAGAAAATCGTGATTTTTCCCAAGATTTTTCGGGATTTTTGGATCCCGAATTATCCCGAAATATCCCGGGATTTTTAAAAATCGACCCCGTTTGGCATCCCTACTTACAATCCAATTGAATTCGTTTATATTTAATAAATAAATATTTAATAAATAATAGAAAATTAACTTATTTTACACAGAAGCTTATGTGTTTTCCCATGGAAGAGAATTTTTATCGCCAATTTATCTACTGAAGATAGAACAAATTTTATTACGGAGATGCTGATATTTATTATCTGTTGTCATTTCATAACATATATTATAGAAAGATATTAGAAGTTACAAAACAAGTTTATAGATTTTGCAATTCAATTATTTAGTTTGGACACTACTGGGTAAACATAAACACACACCACACAACAAACTTAAGCTTGATAGTCCCCAGTATGTTCAATATTTTTCATTGCTTTTATGCACCACAATGATACACAGCATCAAGAGTAAGAGTATTAAAAAAAAAAAAAATCACACATCGATAGTTTATTTTTATTTATTTTTTTAAAGCAAATGAAAGTTTCAACAATATGTTGCACAAATAATATTCTTTTATTCGTAATTCTATACATTTTACAGAGAACTTTAAGTGTGACCGTTTCTATGAATGAGTTCGTGATTATTGTGTTTGAGTGTGTATGTACGTTTGAGAGTAATGTGTGTCAGTCAGTTAGCCAATATGTTAGAGACTGAGATTGTATTGGAAATTCACACCACTTACACGTACCAAATGACCATTATAAATTGTATACACATGCACAATACAAAACAAACAAAGGCACACACATGAATGGCATACACACACACAGTCAACATGCACAAATAAACATTTATAAAGGAATCTCATGTGTGAGTGTGTGTGTGCGAATAAGAGAGAGAGTGTGTTGTATGCTGTTTTGTTAGTTGCTATGGTAATATTATTCTCACACTTGAACACCTTCCTGTTTTACCTTTTCCCTTAAGGTTAGAAACGAACGCACACATACATATACACATTCGTATAATATACTTACCTTTAACATTATCTCATAGGGTGTAATACAAACTATCAAGTACAGCAGACATATTTATTGACAAACACATACGCACACAAATACATTATTTTTTTTAATATAGATAATGCTACATGTATGTGCCAAATGTATACATACATACTCGTGAAATCGCATTTTGTTTAAGTTTAAATAAATATAAAGCGGTGAAAGTTAATGTCAGACTACAGTGGTCTCGTTTGGATTATGTGTTGGATTATGTGTCACTACACTTGGTTCGCTTATTAAGTTTAAGAACATAATACATGTTGTAGTCGCCGTATCTAATGGATAGTGTGTTGGCTTAATGGACGCAAGGCCTTGGTTCAATATTTCTTCAGATGCCTATCGATTTTTAACAGATAATTTGTAGATATCTGGCAAAACCTCTGAGATTAAATAAAATTGTCATGAAAATTTTCTCAAAAAACTGTCGTTAGAAATCTTCATTAAACTGTAGGTTCCGCCACACACCTAAGTGGTGTGAGGAGCTACGTTGTAATCCTGGCTAAATGGTTGTACAGTCAAACCTCTTACAACGCGGTACTCTCAGAACATGGTTTCCTATAACGCGGTACTCTTATAGCGCGGTTTGCGTTCAACTACATCCCGTAAGTTCCTTCCGCACAGCCTATGAATGAATAGTAACTCGATATTGTAGGAGTATTTAATATAAGTTTTACTTTCGACGCAAAAGCTCAGCCGAGATACAGTACCGTGCAAAACAATAGCAGTTGGATTTTCAATTTAAAAAACAATGAATGAAGATGAACCAAGTGAGGATAAATATTAAAAAATTACATTATTTTACAAGTCTTTCTTAATTTTGTTGGAAACCAGTCTTTTGTTGGAAACCAGTCTTAAGTTTATTTAATTTTTTTTATCAATCCTTATATGAACTCTTGAATTCAATTAAAATAATTTATAATTTATTTTGGCTTTTGTATTTCTTGGTCTCCATATAACGCGGTACGAATGATGTGATTTGTACTAATTCTGTGTTTCTTATAGCGCGGTTTCCATACAACGCGGTAGACAGTTTCCATAGAATGCGCTACGAATTAGCCTGGTTTGTACCTGAAATCTGAGTTTCTTATAGCGCGGTTTCCATATAACGCGGTACGCACTCACCGCGTTATAGGAGGGTTGACTGTATTTCCCAGTTATGTATGCATGGGTACATACAAATTGAATACCATTTTTACTTCCTACTTTATATAACAAAACACTTTTGACTGTTTATAACTGTTTATTTTCAGTACTTTGCTCTGGGGAAGGAAAAGTTTTTCGTAGACTTCCTTGAGTGCGCTTGGTATTTAACTTCGTTACATTTCAATTGAATATTTAACAGTACATAGTTGACGTTTCCAAGTATTTGTAAGACTCCGTGGCTACCTATTATCGAGAGGGATCAATTTAATAACTTGCTTTGATTTATACGAAACCATTTGTTTAGTGAAACATGCATTTAGTATGCTCCCTTTAGTCTTAATCTTTCGCTCGGCGTCGACTTTCAACTGCGGTACCCGCCACTCATGCATAAATTTAACACACACACAACATAAGTGGCGTGAGTAAGCGATATAATAATCCTGACTGAAGGCTTGTAATGATCATTTAGGTATGTCAGTAAAGATCAGGCCCGTTTTAAGTTTGTGAACTTATTTCTTGTTTACCAAACTTTATCAATGTGACTGCCTAGATTGCTAAACGAGAACATCAGCTTTAATTCCTAGTCAAGGACCACCGCTATATGCTGCTTATTGTGCAGTTTTCTGTACGGCATGTAGTTTTGTCTGCATTTTAGAAAACATATGACTTCATAAGCAAATATCATGTGGGTAGCCTAAGTCCATCATTTGAGCTTGCAAGTAGTGTTAGATCAGAACGATGACATTTTTCGAGTGCCGCAGGAAGTATTCAAGTACCTTGGTTTTTTAAATCGGTGCAGAAAATACTTCACTCGATCCGACCTTCTTACTATTTACAAAACCTTTATCCGATCTCGGATAGAGTACAACTCTCATATATGGTTCGGTGCTTCAGAGTCTATTTTGAAGCTTCTCGACCGCGTATAGGAGAGGGTGAAGGTGCTTATTAATGACAGTAGGGTATCCAACTCTATTCGTTGGAGCATCGTCGCAATGTGGCGTGTGTTTCATTGTACTATCGGTACTATAATGGGAGTTGTTCTCGAGAGATAAGGGGCTTGGTTCCAGATAATCACATATTTTTACGTGGTACTCGTACTTCTCGCAGAGCATATCCTTTTATGGTTGACAATACATTACAGGGAGAATTAATTTTTTGTCCGCACTGCTTGCTTGTGGAATGAACTTCCTGCGGAAGTTTTGCCCGTCAATTACGATATTGGTAAGTTTAAATCAAATGTCCACAAATACTACTCCCTTTTTCCAATTTCCTATAACCTATTTTCCTTAACTTGAACAATGCACTACATGAATAGGGGCCATCCCCTGAGCGCTGGTTTTATATAAAAAAAAAAAGAATCACACAAGATTTTTGGCTTAAATATACTGATATTCATAAATTTTTTATACAAGATGCTATATGCGACATTATCGGAAAACGACCCCATAATTTGAAATTTCAATTGGTGACCTTTATATTCCAAAAAACCATATCATCGCGTTAACGGCATTTAAGGCTTTCCCAAAATCGAACAGACTCCCAGTATAAACACGGTTGGTTGATTTAAATATGATCCTGAAACCCTTTATATATAATCAATGGAGGATTTTCTAGACCGAAATTTGGCCTTCATCTTAACATTGGCCTTTTTTATTTTTTTAATTTAGTCGGCCCGCCTTTTTCAAAGACGGAAAGGGCGACAAAATCTAGTACTTTTTCGAATAAACATTTGCTAACTTTTTGATTGTTCGACTAGTGCTGGACTGAGAAGTATATTCGAGACTATATACTGAAATATCGTTGCATCATCTGAACATTTTCAAGAACATTATCAAATAATTGATTTATTTTTATTTATAAATTTCACTGTGTTAACCACTGTGCCAAACAAAGATATTTTCTTTCCTTTTATGCGATAAAAGTTTTGGAAAAATATATATAAAAATTTGTGAGTATATTCACTTGTCCGGGATTAGTTGGTTGTATAAAAGGTATTATCAGGTTAAATATTGTCGGTGTGTGAAATATTTTATGATTATCATATATTGGGGTCACGTTATCAATGCAGTTATGCAGGGTCACATGGACAAGAGTTTACACAATGTACACCTACAAACGATTACATGTGTGTACAGTGAATAGATATGTATGTTTACCGTATGTACGTATATTAATATATATTTTGTATATAAATATGTTATGTACACAGATAATCGATAAAACCAAACAATGTTGACTTTTTAGATAATTGGAGGGCAGTGTTTACAATAAAAGTAACATAAAAAATTTTATTTTACAATGATAATTGCATTATATTAGTGGTATATTGAATGTGTGCTAATGTTTGGAACACTTTGCAGAAGCTTTTCATGTTTAATTGCTAAGTGTTACAGAGCGAGTAGTTGTCTACGATCGTTTACGTTCTGTTCCGGAGTCATTAAAATATTGTATCCTTCAGTCAGGACTACGACCAAGCTTCGCACACCACTCATGTTGTGTGTGTTAATTTTATAGAACTTGAGAAACTTTCCGTGGCAATTTTATTTGCTTTCAAAGTTTTTACCAGAAATCTGATGAGAGGAATGCGCCAAAGAAATATTTTTTCATATTTCATTTTAATGTCTGACCAGGGGTATGAACCGGGGCTTTACGGCGAGTTCACCTTCTTTGCTTAGCATTAGCTTTAATCTGCGAAAACCACTTTTCTCAAGAAATAGTATGATATCTCTCGGTCGAGGTTGACATGAATGTAAATTTTTTCGCTTTTTTTTTTATATTTACAAGTACACTTACACAAGTAGAGCATCACGTAAATGCATACATTCTACGTGTATTAATGCGATTACACATGTACTAAACATGTGAAAATAAATTGATTTTCAATTGATTTCGTAACATGTTAAATTCAGTTAAAAAAAAAAACGAAAAGAATTTCGAACAAAAGAAAATAAAAACGACAAAATCTTCAATTGATTGGTATTTAAAGTCCATTTGTGTGTGTGTGTGTATGTGTGCTTAAAACTTTGTTTGGTTGGACAAACACTTGGTGTTTAATTAATCACCACACTTTCTCTCTCGCTCTCTGAAATGAAACAATTGGACAATTTCCCATTGTGTGGATGCCAGTGATTGTAATTTTTAATCAATTTTAAATGAAGTATTTAAACGTTCAATTCAATTGATCGATCAAACATGGCTTAAAATGAAGACATTTTGGATTCTTAATTACAAGTTGTTAGAGAACAAAAAAAAAGAAGAAAATCAAATGAAGATACTCTCAGAGGTTTGGATTGCATTAGAGTTGCAAGAGCATTGATGATTGATAATTAAGTCCGCTTAGCCTGGAAAGCAATTTAAAAAAACTTATTCAACAAACATGTGGTTTGAGTGCAAAAAAGAAGGAAATCTTTAAGAATTATTGTAAATGAGAATAATTTTTATTAGTTCTTTATGTATGCGTACGAATGTGGCTTCTTTAATAACCTAAGAGGGAACAAAATAGTTAAAACTACAAAATTGGTGATGAAAAAGTAAACATTGTTTGCATATTTAGGACTGATTACATTTTCTATCTACATAATTAGTGATTACAACCATTTAGTCCGTATTACGACCTAACTTCTCATACCACTGTTGATGTGCGCGTTAATTTTATATATACTAAGTGGCGGAACTTAGAAGTCGCCGTGGTCTAGTGGGTAGTGTGTTGGCTTATTAGACGAAAGGCCCAGGTTCGAATCCCAGGTCAGACATCAAAACGAAAATATTTCTTCGGCAACTTGCTCGCAGCAGATTTCTGGCAAAGACTCGGAGAGTAAAAATTGCCATGAAAAGCTTCTCAAAAATATGTCGTTCGGAATCGACTTTAAACTGTAGGTCCCGCCACTCATGTATAAAATTAACGCACACAACACAATTGGTGTGAGAAGCTAGGTCGTAATTCTGACTGAAGGGTTGTAATGGCCAATTATGTATGTAAGTGGCGGGACTTACAGTCTAAAATCGAATCCGAACGTTTTTTTTTTTTTCGATAGAGTTTTATTACCAAATTCTGTTTACTTATTCATTGATTTATTTACCCTTAGAGTTTTTACCAGATATCTACTGAGAGGAAGTCACCGCAAAAATATTCTTTTTTGTAGTTTTATTGGAGATGCCCGAACTTTGATTTGAATTGTGGCTGCACGTCTAATTAGCTAATACACCGCCTACTACAATTCAATTGATTATTATTTATTTAATTTATTATTGCCAGCACTAAAGATGTGTTCCGGCTTGAACAGCTGTTTTATTGACGCCAAAAATAATGCATTTTTGGGAGAAATTTTTTGACAAGATTATCTAAATTTGTCGTTTCCACGAGGTTCTCAGAATTAAGCCACTATTACCGGTCATGATCACTTTGATTTTTGCATTTGATTTCAAACTTTCAGTCATTTAAAATGCAACTTTCATACAACAATGAAAACCGGCTAACTAATAACAATGCTAACGCTTAATGAGTCCAGCACAACAGAGGCTGTCATTGCTGAGTTTTCGAACAAACTTCACTTCATCGATGAAATTCAAAAAGAAATATTGTCACCTATTGATCCATAAATAAATGGGATCGCCTAGTGCACAAAATATCCTCGATGTATTATTCTGGCGTATTTATTCGAGACTAACCTTGGATAATTCGCTACAGACAATTCAAAAAAGTCTAGTTTTGCCCGCAATTGAGTCACAAATCAGCTTTATTGCATGAAAAATGTTCACAAAAATCAAGCAATTTGACTTCCATCGAAGCATTTTGCATAGGTCTTCGGTTGAATTTAGGTGCATTATCGCATTACGTTGCAGCGTAATTATAAAGTTCTCATTGCGCTACTGTCTGAAATGTCCGAAAAAGTAATTAAAAAGAACCTAAAAATGGTCACTTATATAATGGGTGATTTTTTAAGAGCTATAGGAAATTTTTTCAGAACAAAAAAACACACATAAAATTCAGAAAAATGCCTGAAATCTTTGTTTTAATCGATACCACGGTCAATATAATTTAATGTTTGAAGATTATTTCATGTAAATGTTGACCGCGATTGCGCCTCAAATGGTTCATCCGCTTAGTCCAATTTTCTCTTACTCTTTCCAATATTTCGGCCGGTATCTGTACAGTTGCAGGTCAGACATCAAAAAACGAAAATATTTCTTCGGCGACTTCCTCTCAGCAGATTTCTGGCAAAGACTCTGAGAGTGAAAATTGCCATGAAAAGCTTCTCAAAAATCTGTCGTTCGGTGTCGACTTTAAACTCTAGGTCCCGCCAGTCATGTATAAAATTAACGCACAACAACATAGGTGGTGTGAAAGCTAGGGTCGTAATCCTGACTGAAGGGTTGTAATGGCCAATTATGTATGTATGTATGTATGTATGTATCTGTACGGACATGAGCTTTAACTTAGCCTCACAAAAAATAGTGTAAAGTGTTAATTCGCACGATCTAGGCGTCCAATTGACCGGTCCCGAACGTAATATAAAATGTTGACCGAACATGCCTCATGGACTCAATAAGTCCATTGGTACGCTTGCTGTGTAGCATGTGGTACGGGGTTGTTGAAACCACATGTCATGCATGTCAGTCTGATCTTCACTCCAAAATCGACAATTCTATTTATTTACGTAAATGAGCTTCGTCGCTGAACGCAATTTTTCGATAAAGAAGTGGATCTTCGGCCAACTTTCCAAGTGCCCATTCACCAAAAATTCTGCATTGCGGTAGGTCGTTCGGCTTCAATTTTTGTTCCAGCTGGTATATCGAAAGGCTTTACACCTAAATACTTCCATAAAATTGTCCACGTACCGCTGCAAGGACGACAAATCGATAATTGATGGTCATCATTAACACTGGCCAATAAAGCTGCGATATTTCTTCAGTTCGCACTCTACGTCAGCGTGTTGATGGTTTACAGTCCAACAATGTAAATTTAGCCACAATACCACGAATAGCCGTTCCAGTGGATCGATGAAACTGACCATAAAACGGAAGAAGCGCGCGATGAACTTTCTTAACGCTGCACGCATTTTGCTAACGCTTGATTTGCAAGCGTTTGTTCGTTTGTAAAACGATTCTTGGTTAAATTTTGAACCAAACTGAAGATGTTTGACAGTGAAACAAAACACGAAACGTGCGTAAGCTGTTTAAACCAGTGTTGCCAAAAAGATAATAGCAAAAAAATTACCCTAGACATGCATAATTCGTCATTGCTTCAGCCAGAATTCTGACCTAGCTACTGACAACACTTACGTGGTGTGTGTTAGTTTCATACATGAGTGGGAGAACCGAACAAGAGATTTTTTTTGAGGCAAGTTTATTTTTTCTCAGAGTTTTTGGCAGAAATCTGGTGAGATGAAATCGCAGACGAAATATTTTTTAATATTACGTTATGTTGGAAATGTCTGAACTGAGATTCGAAACGCTGTCTCACGTATATTTTATGTATTGTTTTTTAACCTTAATTTTGAGAAAATTTGGTAAACATTTGTAAATTTTGTAAATTTGGAAACTTTTCAGTTTTGTTCTACAAGCTTAAATGCCCTTTTAGGCTTGTCTATACGAATCGGAATACTGCTGAGCACCATCTTTCTTGATAGACGTGCCTGTCTACTGTAAGCGGGTAGATTTTAACTCAAACAATAACTCTGATAGGTTAGGTTAGGTTAGAGAACGTGCACCTGTCGGTCAAGACAGCACAGTATCCGGGTTAGAGGACGTGCACCTGTCGGTCAAGACAGCACAGTACCCGGGTGCTTGTCTTGACCGACAGGTGCACGTCCTCTAACCTAACCTAACCTATCAGAGGTCAGAAATTGACCCATTGTACATCGTCCTCAGGGGAGGAAGGAAATAGAGGATGTAGGAAAGGGGAGGGAAAAACTCTGATAATGAGATAATAAATAAACAAATAAAAAGGAAACCTTTTAAACACACCCTTAATTTTTAATTTGCAATCGTCTTCCTTCTTTTATTTTATTGGAATTATTATATGTTTAACCCATTAAACCACACACGAATTTGTATTTCATTTGGGATAAAGCGTTTATCGCATTAAATACGTATAATAATAAAATACTTTTCAAATAAATTTTATGATAAAATAATTTAATTTTAATTGGCAACAAATGCGTGAATGCGAATCAGCTTATCGTACGACTTTGTGTGCTTATAATACGAAAATATAAAGAGTAATTGATAATAAAATAAATAAATAAATAAATGCAAAATATATTGTATATTCATATGTGTATGTATATGTATTTAAAAAATATTTAATTTGCCTATATGTATGTGTATATAAAGAATATAGGGCAATAAATAAATAAATAAATATTGCACTTTGTGTTTACATAACAGTTTTAATAATATGTTTGGAGAATATTTATTTTTTGATTAAAATATTACAAAAATAATTTATTTTCAATAATTTTTAATTCAAATTACTAATTTAAATAACTATGGTAAGTAAATAACAACAAAGATTAGAGTAAATTTAAAAATTATATTTTATTTTCAAAATATTTATTTGTTTACAAGTTTAATTGTTTTAATGCCTAGTCGCCTGGAGAATTAATAACACTATGCGACAAAATAAAAAAAAATGAATTAAATACACCCACCTAATGACGTAGTGTAAGTTGTGAATTTTGTTAAGTAGAACACAAAAATATTTTTTTTTTTTATATTTCTTGAACCCTTCAAACTTGTTTTATTTGACAAAAACTGTTTTTTGGACTTTACACACAATTTTATTGATTATACAAACATTTTTGAAGCAATGTCCGGAATTTGACTCCTATTAGTATGCATTTTATTATTTACAAGCTTACTAAAGCATTTTGCTCAATTGCATTCAGAAAAAAAAAAGTTATTCATAATGGAATTCAATCGTAATTGTTTGATTCCTTTATATTTGGCTAGAAAACCACAGGTGACTATCGTTAGAATTTAAGTAATAAATCTTTTGTTTCTCGTACCATTGCTCGCTACCGTGATACGTGTTGCATCGCCTCCAAAAAGTGGACGAAAAAAAACGGTAACAACACCAGAAATTTTCCGAAAACTGAAAAGCAGATTTGATCTAAATCCACGCCGCAGTGGTAGAAAAATTGCTCGTGAGCTGAACATATCGCGAGAACCAATGCAACACATATTGAAAAATGAGCTTGGACTTAAGGCATTGAAGTTCGAAAAAGTACAAGAGCTCACCGAAGGACAAAAAAGAGTTAGACTGGAAAGAGCCAAGGTGTTACTTCGCTTGCACGAAAGTGACCAGTAACCGAATTTGGTTTCCTCTGATGAGAACCCATTCCAAATTGAGCAGTTTGTAAATAAACAAAATGATCGGGTTTACTTGCCAAAGAAAACAGCTGAAAACTTACTTCTTCGATTGGCAGCCTGAACTCAAGCGCCGCTGATGGTAATGGTGTGGAACGCCATAACGGCCGATAATCGCTCCCCGCTCGTATTCATCGACCGTGAATTCAAAATAAATGCAGAATATTATCGGAAAAATGTCTTAAAGATAGTATTGAAGCCTTGGGCAGACAAACATTTCAGCCGCAGACCAAGAACATTTCAAAAGGACTGAGCACCACCGCACTCAGCACGCGTCAACCAAGAATGGCTTCATTTCTACCACACAATGGCCAACAAAATCTCCGGATCTCAGTCTGTAGGACTTTTGCGCCTGGGGCATTTGGAGAGTAAGGTTCTCACTAAAAACTACCAAAGTGTCGATCATCTCAAGACAGCGCATCGTCGGGAATGGGCTAAAATACCACAGAGCCACTTTCGTGCACCCTGTGATAACTTTGTCGGCCGTTTGAAGGCCATAATTTGTTCCAAAGGTGACCAATTCGAACAAATCTAAACTGATTCTAAAATTTTATGTTATTTCCAACATTTCATTGTTGCCATGAAAGATTTCTTCAAAATCTTTCGTTAGGAGTACACTTTAAATTGTAGGTCTCGCTATTCGTGTCTAAAATTAATGCACAGAACTTAAGTAATGTGAGAAACGAGGTCGAGATCCTAACTGAAGTGTATACCACTTCATCAATTACCAATTATGTACGTAACTAAAAGCTCAGAACACTTTATGTACCATACTTAGAAGAGTTTTTGTCTTAATTTTTATTCTTCATTCCAAATTCCAATTACTTTTTTTTGCTGACCTACCCTTGTCCCGCCGCAAATTTTAGGACAATAAAGTGTTTACATGCCTCGTTGCTTAGAACGAACGTCATCTGCGGGCACGTATTGCAAGTAATTTTAAAGAGTTTTGATGCTTGATTTATACTCTGTGGTAACACAATGGGCCCAATGCGGCCTAAGCGAGTCCATACAAGGTTTTTTTTTCTTGGATGGGCAGCCACCTCTACCTACCTATACTCTGCCATAATCATTACCCCTTGACTGATTTTTGACAGTAGAATATACACAAAATAGGAGAAGTTACACTCTGTTTTTTAAATGACGTTGAACTGGATTTTATTATGGAGTGCACTGATGCTTACTGAGCTTTGTCTACCATTTGTTATTGGTGTTAACATATGTCAGCGGACTTCCATAATGAATTATTTGAAAAAGAAATGGAATCTCTTAATTTCCAACCTGAATTCCCCAGGTCTTGACACAAACAATTATACGAAAATTCTCTTGAAGATCAGTGGCCATTTGAGAACATACAAGAAATAGTACACAATACAGACTATAAGCGAATGGTAGTCCAGAGTGTGGTCTTTCCATTTTCATTAAAATGAAACTTTATTTTTGTTAAAGATAGTGATTAACTTATAACCTAAACTTACCTACCAAGGCATTAACAAAAATTTTTGTTATCCATTAAATGAATACTAATGAACAGTACCATCACAAGTGTAATTTTTGTTATTTAAAAAAAATCGATAAACTATCAAAGCCTGATAGCATAGGTAAAAAGGTAACGTCATCAATGTTCTAAAATTAGATTTATTTTTTATTATTTTTCTTCACCATTTTTGTTTTCTTTTTCAATTATATGTCTAGACAATTTATTAGCATTTGATAATCAAAAACAACATGGGGAGCAACTGTCCAAACGTATAAAAAAGTGTTAAAAAATAATGTGATGAAAAGAGGAGGACAGTGTAAAAAGGGACAAATTTAAGTTCAATAGTTGTAGTTGAACTTTTATTGAATTTCACAGGACGTAGGCCTTATTTCTTATGTATATTGTTACTACAGACGTAGTAAATTGATTTATAGTGTGAAAAATTAATCGAAAAATTTAAAAAAATGGAAATGATGTATGGCCACTTCAATGAAATAGGATAGGCAAACGTTTAACGTATATTGTACAACTTAAAAACCGGCCATTGGCGATATATGTTTTGTTTTCCTGAAAGAACATGTCACAGAACATGTCAGGATTCCTTCCTACCTTTTTTTTTTGTAAATTTGTGGCTTCCATTAAATAAAACGCCTGTCTTTATAGGCCAAGGATGAATCATGCCAATCTTTTAATTCACAGTTCGAAAGAGTAGTCTTCGTAAGTATTGTATTGGCTTATGACATAAGACCACGGTTCAAACCCAAGGTGAGATATCAAAACCAAAACTCGGAAAAATAAAACCGCCACGTAAAGTTTCTCAAAAAAAATCGATTGTCGGTGTCGCCTATAACTCTAAACCTACCGATACTTCCTATCAAAGGGGCTCAAATGACCCCTTGCGGTATTTAAGGTAGATTACATATATTTCTCGGTAAAAAAATTAACAAGAGAGGAGTAAATCTTGGAAAAAACATGTATTTTGTAATAAAAGTCGTAAAGGAAAATTCCGATAAGATAATGTTATTTTAAAGAAATTCTGACAAGAAGTTCAAAATGGGTCATTTGACCCGTCCATGGTAGATTTAGTGTTAAACTGTAGATCCCGCCACTTATGTATAAAATAAATACACACAATATATGTAAGTGGTGTGAGCAACTAGGTTAGTAATCCTGACTGAATTACCAATTATGTATGGATGAGAATTCCAGTGGGAGCATTCTGCATCAATAGAAGGACTAAGGTTTGGTCTATACACAGGGTGAGGTAAAACTTTCCAATCATTGTTTTTCAAATAGCTTTTGATCACTGCCTCAATATGCCATAACAGAAAATTACGGTCTGTTCTGGTTGAATATTTAGGGCCTTTTTCAATCAATGTCCACTACAGTTCTGCTGTGATAGTCTGATCTGGTTTTAACAGCACATAAGGCATCATATTCGTCAAATCACGCAAATATACAGAACATTATCTTGTCCCAAACAGCATTATGCTTGCCAGAACTGTGTTCAAAGATCATAGACAATGATGTGCTTTCACCGAAAGGGCTCCCGAACATTTTTCAACTGACCTATTAGTCATGAGATCGATTTGGTACGATATCAATGCACGGTTTGATGTTAAAGACGTTGACGAGGGCCCGAGGTCTATAGATTGAATTAAATGTTATGGTCACCAGCGATATCTGATTTTAATAGGACATCGTTACGTGCCGCATAGCTCACGCTATATTGGATATCCTGCACAAGAGAATTGCCGTCCTTAATCGTTAAAGTTCTTCTACAGTTTTTTTTAGGTCTAAGGGATAAGGCGGATTATAAAGCCAACATTACAGAAATCATCGGTAAATTCAGTCTGATTAATACATCAGAGCCGCATTTGGCAAGTTTTCCCTTTTTTCCAAGTTTTTTAAGATGCGAAATATTTTTTATTAAATTTCTTTTCTAACAAAACAAGTTTTTTCGACAAAATTAAACTAAATTTTCAGTAGACTCAATAATAATAACACAAAATTATTCCGTTTTAAAAAAAATATTGTCCCGGACAAAAGATGCAAGGAAACACCAACATAGTGAACCTGGTTCCCGTGATTCCTTTAAAAATATTGGTACTTTTGAAAAAAAAAACAAGTTTTGGGTAAAAAAAATTTTTTCCAGAAATTAAAAGTTTTTAAAAAGCAAAAATTACTGGCAACGCTGCATTAGAGCCAGAAAAAAGTTGGACCTTAGAAATGCGTTCCACTCAGTTAAGGTGTAGCAGACATACTAACGATTTTATTTTCCACACATAATGCCATCAATAACTCTTTCAAACGAATAAGAAATTTTAACAATTTCTCACACAAACATCGTCGCCGTGGTCTAGTGGGTAGTGTGTTGGCATATTAGACAAAAGGTCCGGGTTCGAATCCCAGGTCAGACATCAAAACGAAAAATATTTCTTCGGCGACTTCCTCTCAGCAGATTTCTGGCAAATACTCTAAGAGTAAAAATTGCCATGAAAAGTTTCTCAAAAATCTGTCGTTCGGAATCGACTTTAAACTGTAGGTCCCGCCAGTCATGTATAAAATTAACGCACACAACATAAGTGGTGTGAGAAGCTAGGTCGTAATCCTGACTGAAGGGTTGTATTGGCCAATTATGTTATGTTATTATATTATAAAGCCAACATTATCGAAATCATCGGTAAATTCAGTCTGATTTATACGTCAGAGACGCATTTGGCAAGTTTTTCCGTTTTTTCTAATTTTTTTGATATGCGAAAAATTTTTTATTAAATTTTGTTTCGAACAAAACAAGTTATTCCGACAAAATTAAACTAAAATTTTTTTCAATGAATTCAATAATAATAATTTAAATAAATTATTGTGCACATATTTTATTAGTCCCGGGCAAAAGATGCCAGGAAACACCAACATAGAGAATCTGGCTCCGGTGATTCCGTTAAAAACTTAGGTATTTTTATAAAAAAAAACAAGTTTTTTTTGGATAAAAAAAATTTTTTTTCCAGAAATAAAAAGTTTTTCAAAAAAAAAGAATTACTGGCCACGCTGCATTAGAGCCAGAAGAAAATTTGACCTTAGAAATGCGTTCCAGTCAGATAAGGCGTGACAGACATATTAACGATTTTATTTTCCACCCATAATGCCATCAACAGCGCATTCAAACGAATAAAAAATTTCAACAATTTCTCACACACACCTCGTTTTATATTGAAAGAGTGAAGGAAAGGAAAATTAATGAAAAAAAATAATAAAAAATCAAAACAAAATTGATTACTTATGCTGAAATTTATTATAACAAAGAAAGGAAATACAAATACGACACGATTCTTACATTAAATTCAGATATTAGTTATCACTGGCGCGTTAAATATGCAACGTTTTCTTTAAGATATTTTTTATCATTTGAAAAATAATCAATTATCCTCCAGTAAGTAAAGCTCTAAAGGGTAGTATTTGAAATAAAAAAATGTTACAATATGTCAAAGCTAATTTAAAGGAAAATCAGTCTTGTTTTCTAGAACTTTCTCCCTTTCCCCTTACACCTGGATATATGTATTTGGTTATGATATTCCCACTGATATTTTGTATGTATTTTAATATTGCAAGGTATAATATTTTTCTTTTATTTATAACGTTCCAATAAATCATTGTAAATGTCAACCATGATTTTTGTGACACATTTATGCACACATTTAAGTGACAGACAATCGATAATTTTTTTTTGTTTCATTTTAGCTTTTAAATCCTTAAAATAATATAAAAAAAAAATGAAAAAAATATCCTTAAATGTATGTGACAACGAAATAAACATGAATTACAGGCATTAGTACATTAAATATAAAAAAAAACAAGTTTTTTTGGATAAAAAAAATTTTTTTCCAGAAATAAAAAGTTTTTCAAAAAAAAAGAATTACTGGCCACGCTGCATTAGAGCCAGAAGAAAATTTGACCTTAGAAATGCGTTCCAGTCAGATAAGGCGTGACAGACATATTAACGATTTTATTTTCCACCCATAATGCCATCAACAGCGCATTCAAACGAATAAAAAATTTCAACAATTTCTCACACACACCTCGTTTTATATTGAAAGAGTGAAGGAAAGGAAAATTAATGAAAAAAAATAATAAAAAATCAAAACAAAATTGATTACTTATGCTGAAATTTATTATAACAAAGAAAGGAAATACAAATGTGACACGATTCTTACATTAAATTCAAGATATTAGTTATCACTGGCGCGTTAAATGTGCAACGTTTTCTTTAAGATATTTTTTATCATTTGAAAATAATTCAATTATCCTCCAGTAAGTAAAGCTCTAAAGGGCAATATTGGCAATAAAAAAATGTCACAATATGTCTAAGCTAATTTAAAGTAAAATCAGTCTTGTTTTCTAAACTTTCTCCCTTTCCCCTTACACCTGTATATATTTATTTGGTTATGATATTCCCAACTGATATTTTGTATGTATTTTAATATTGCAAGGTATTAATATTTTTCTTTTTATTTATAACGTTCCAATAAATCATTGTAAAATTGTCAACATGATTTTTGTGACACATTTATGCACACATTTAAGTGACAGACAATCGATAAATTTTTTTTTGTTTCATTTTAGCTTTTAAATCCTTAAAATAATATAAAAAAAAAAATGAAAAAATACAGAAAAAAATATCCTTAAATGTATGTGACAACGAAATAAACATGAATTACAGGCATTAGTACATTAAATATAAAAAAAAACAAAAAAACCTGCAATAGTTTGACAGTTTCAAAAATGAATTGGCAGCTGGAGCAGCAGATGGTCAAAAATGAGAAAACAGAATGAAAGCAACAGCAGCAGCAGTTGTTATTGTTAGAATACCAGTATTTCTGGTGTCTGACTTATATTTTTGGCTATTTTTTTTTGTTTGTTTTTGGCTATTTAATAAGGAAATCCCTTGATTTAAGTGTTAATTTTAAAGTGATAATTCAATTAAGAAGTAATTTAACTTTAATTGGCTATGCAATGTTCGATGTCATGAGTTCCACTATTTCAGTGTTTTATTTGACAAACAAACATTAAAATGGAACTCAAACAAGTGATTTGAAAATGGGGTTCTTTAAACTGCCTTATGAAAAGACGCCAGTTTTAATCTCAAACAATTTGATAATCAACGATAAATGTGATTTCCTTACTATTTTAAAAGCTTATACAAATACTTGAAGATGTGTTTTATCTCCATATTTTGAGAAGCAAAGCAACTACATACCCATTTTTTATTTTCTAGTACTTCTAAAGAGTTAAAGTGCTCCTCAGCGAATACGTGTCCTATTGATTAATACAAATAATAGTCGAAAGAAGCCAAGTCATGTGCTAATGTTTTGATTGTGTCGTGTGTGGCATAGTTCATGGTTTAACATTCGTCGAAATAGTAGTCGAAAGGAGCTAACTCTACTGAATATGGTTGGTGGACTAGCAGCGTCCACCCTAATGATTTAATTGTACCATGTACCGATTTTGCTTTGTCATGTTGAAAAAACCTTACCATATCCAGAGGCCCATTGTGGTAATTTTTCGATCAATGCATTCATAAAATTGATTACTTGCTGTCGGTAAGGTTCTGTGTTAACTGAACTTTTTTGGTCTCACCAGACACACAGTAATGTCCTCTTGCTGAATCGATTTGGTTTTGTAGCCAAAATTTCGGATTCGGATATTTTTCGTCAGGTCGCCATGGTCTAGTAGCCAATGTGCTGGCTTATTATACGTAAAGCCTGGGTTCGAGTCCCAGGCCATACATCAAAATAAAAATACAAAAAAGTATTTTTTCGGCGATTTCTTCTCAGCAGATTTCTGGCAAAAACTCTAAGAGTACAATTGCCATGGAAAGTTTCTCAAAAAATCTGTCGTTCGGAGTCAACTTTCAACTGTAGGTCCCACCATTTATGTATAAAATTAACTAAAACAACATAAGTAGTGTGATAAACTAGGTCAATAATCCTGACTGAAGGGTTGTAATGACCAATTATGTATGTATGTATGATATTTTTCATCGCCAATAACAATTCCATGCAATACTAATTTTAAGCGGTTTTCCATCTGTTTGTCACTCAATTCATGTGGCACCCATTTTCCGCCCTTTGCATATTTCTTATAGCATAAAAGCTCAGAAATTGTTTCAATATTGTGTAAAAGTTATCGTCTTCAAACTTACTTAGTGGTTACTAAGTCTGAACCGACAAGACCATCGTATATTTATTCATTGATTTGATTTATACGGAATATTCTTTACAAAAAAAAAATTAGGATTCTTCCATAATAAATGTTCCTTAAGGAGTGTATCTTAACGCTGACTTCATTAAGCTTCATCTGGTATTTATTGGTTTAAAAACAGTCGTTCATTTCAATTCAGAATTACGAAAATGGAAATGGGGTTACATTGTTTATCATTTTAGTGTTTAATACAAAAACAATTATAAGTCAGTAAACAAAAACATACAACAACAAAAAAAACAACAACAATAGCGCTGCAAAGACAAAGGTAAACAAATTTCTCAAACAACAATTTTACATTTACGGAAATTTTGGAAATGTAAAGTTATTCTCCTTCAAGAGCCTTCATCAGACGGGTTACCCTGGGATATAAAAGGCAAAACAAAGCATGCAACACAGTTAATAGAAATGCAGTCAGTCTTGTGTAAAGACGCGTTGCACGTGAAACGAATAATCATGGTTTGTTAAGCAACACTATTAAACAATTGTTAGTGTTTAAGCAAAATAGTGTAAAGAAAAATGACAAACAAAAGTGAATTGTTGTTGTTTACATCAAGTTGTGAACAGTGTTTACAGAGAATTGTGCGAACAATAGAGAATTTATTTTAAACCGAACACAAAAATATTTATTTTTTTTTTATTTGCAATCCACGAACTGATATTTTAAACGTTTTTAAAATGCTAAAAACGTAACAATAAACGCAATTTGAAGTATTTTACAATTGTAGAGATTGTAATTTTAAAGAAATATTTTTTAAAGCAAAATGTTGTTCCTTTCAGAGTTAATATCACTTGTGTATTGGACTCCGTCGTGTAGTAGGTTGTGTGTTTTTTAAATGATTTCAAAAATCTAAAAAGGTTATGGCCAAAATTGATGTGATATTAGCTGACCTTTCGACAGTAGTCAGTCAGCCCCAATGAACTTTCTTCGGTAGTGGTCTCTTATATAATACGTACGCCAACACATTGATTTCCTTTGCAGTTTCTTAAGAAAATATTCCTTATCCAGTCCTTAAGTTCTTTACAATTATCTTACAGCGGAATACTGTTATTGAAAACGGTAAGAAAGTAATGAAATGAATTTTCTATCCTGTAAGCATTGATTTGATTGAAGTATAATACAATTTTACAAGAATTTTCCGTTCATATATTCAATATGAATGAAGGATAATTATAATTCAATCAATCAATCATCAATACGAACAAATATCTGCCACATAATTCTTAAATTCATTCATTTTACGTTCATATTCTTAATAATTCAAGCAATTTTTCTTTGGTTTTTTGTTCGCTTCAACTCTGTTCACATTATTCTTACTTGACATTTAATATCACAGCTAATACAAGGTGTATGTGAATTTCTTTTTTTTCGTTTCTCTTTTCTTTCTGACTCGGCTACTGTTAATTCTTCATCATCTATTGTCTACGGCCATCAAGACTTTTATGCCTTCATTATACTTTTTATTGCTCCATTTGAACAGTTCTATGCACGCATTGTTCTGAATTGTGGTGTGTAAAGAAAGAACAACAACGCATGTATGCATGTAATCATGGAGTTTTTATTTATGGTTTGCCATTATAAATCTCCAAAGACCAGAAAAGAACAAAATTTTACACAAAGAATGAAGAATAAAGAGTGAGAAATCAACAGAACAGACATGCCATATGAAAGGAAATCACCTAATGCTGTATGATGAACAATGAAGAGAAAATGAATGGCCGTCTAGTAGGGAATCCTTGAAATGAAATTTTTTTGCGTCCATTTTTGCTATGCACTGTATAGCGTTGCTGCAAAAAAAACTGTTGTTAATGTGCTGTTGTATTGATGTTTTTATGGCAGTAAAACAAAGAAAATATCTTCTCCAATAAGCACACACACATACGAACATTTACACATACAACAGCAATATATTGATAATACATTACAGGTTACAGATGCATTTTATGGGTTCGCACAAGAACTGTGTATTCAACATCGCAATGTGAGTATCTATGTATGTGTTAAACAAACAACCGGCATTGTTGTTGTTAAAATACACTCTTCTTAATAATTTTTTGCTTTCGATTTTCGTTTATTTTCTTCATTCCAATATCCATTTGTCGTATCGTATTGTGTGAAACGTTCAGCAACGTAGTGTAAATATGCTGTTACGGATAACAACATCGATTCTGTTTCTCATCCTTTTATATTTTTTCTTTTCTGTTTCTTTTCTATTTTTGGATAAATTACTCAATATGACTTTAAATTACGGCAGTTATTCTTGTACCCCATAAAAGTAGAATGTGGTTTGAGAAGAATTAGAAAATATTTGTTGAATAGGGTTATACGGATTTGACAGAAATTAATTAATAAATGAACGTAATTTAACCCATTAACGCCAAGTGGGTAGAAAAATTCCCTAAAAAAGAAGTTTTTTTAAAAAAAATTCTATCTTGACCCAACTAAACGAGAGCCTAAACTTTTCTTTAAAAACGAAAAGAGAAGACACAGAACGGTTAGAAAAAAATTAGTAAGCCATGATATCCACATATTTTGGATGCCAGAAGAAAGGTCAAAGATCACGAATTTTTCAAAATCAAAATTTTGTAGAAAGAATTCTATGGAATATGTATGGATGGATATTCTCAGAAAAACCCTTTGATGCCTACCCGATAAAAATACTTTCACTTAAATTGGTCTACTTACCTAAGCTACAAGTGTGGGCATAAAAATACCCACTTAGGCATTAGTATGAAATATTTTTCATGAAACTTTTAAAAAAGAATTTCACATAGAAACTTCAAATCATTTATTTTTCTCTATTCTTTTATATTTTTGGTAGTTCCGGCATGAAATTGTGAAAAATAATCCCTTATATGCACATTCAAACCGTATTTGGTTTAACCGCACTCTGTTTTCCCTCCACATTGCGCACAGCGACCGCGTTTTTCAATTTTATCAATCATGTAGTCAAATTTGTCAGTGTATTTTGCTATTTGCTGCGCATTTGTGACAACTTTTCCATCACGGCGTCGATTTTCACGAATTTTTCCAACGCTTCAACAACGCTAACCCCAAAATCGAATAATTTTTTTCCGTGGACTCGTATGCGATAATCAAATAACTCAACTTCACCTTCTCTCTGATTATTGAGTATGTATTGTCTGTGGTTATTCGAGGACAGTCATATTGCAATGTTTACGGTCATACCTTTTGGGTTTGCACATCGGCTATACACCCAAAAAGTTAGACATCACAGTCACCACCTTCAGATGGATTATAATATATTCATACATTGTAGGCATAACATGATAATAAATACCGAATTGTTGTTCCAGGGAACGCCGAAAATATTGTTGTTTGTCAAAGCAAAAATCTGAAGGACCACGTGGTTTTTTTTTTTTTCATCAATTTAATATCATCCAGCATGCATGATTGCTCCCATCATCTCGAATAAAGTACATAAAAAACTACGGCTTGTCCAATCTTACGTTATCAATATGGATTGAAATATTATCTAATACCCGTAGTATACCACGTTTTCTCTAAGGCCGTAGTCAGCCTTATTTTTAGCAGAAGTGCCAGCATATGGGATAAAGGAATAACAATATCCTGTCATAGAAGCCAACACCCAGTATTTGTAGCCAAATGGCGACCATAATATGCGATCATCTGTTCATCCACAGAAAGACTATGGAAAAATATGCCAATTATTCAATGAAGTTAATTTGCCAAATTTATCATTCTTGTCAGGATTATTATTGTCACAAACGTGTTATTTTCAATAAAACTCTCATAAATAGCTTAACTATGTTGTCAAGCTGCCATATAACAAAGCGAAAAAAAAATTTATTTTAGAACACACTTATGCTGTAGTGGGTGCCCTATAGAAGCCCCCACGTCACTTAAAAAAAAATAAATAAAAATATTCATAGCAATACAAATACACCAAATACTGTTTGTGCCAAATTTCACCGAAATCGGACTTCGGATTCTGGGGTCACACAACTCGAAATCGAAGAAACGATGGTCAATGATTTATTATTTCCTACCAGGCTCTACTATGTTTTTACTTTGAGACCACTGACCTATGTGCCGTATACTTTTGTTTGTCATTTCTTATGATTACTGTGTCAACATAGAAGGAATTCAAATAAGTATTCTTGTGACCATTTGCTCTGGTCACATTGTGTATAAATTGTCACAAAAATTCCTAAATTGGTATACGTTAGTGTTAAAAATATAATTATTAAGAATAATTGCCCGTAGTCTAGTAGATAGTGAGACGGTTTTATTAGACGAAGACTCGATTTCAAATCCCAGGCCAGACATCAAAATGAAAATATTTCTTCGACGACTTCCTCTCAGCAGATTTTTGGCAAAAACTCTGAGAGCTTCACATAAGTCTGTCGTTCGGAATCGACTTTAAAGCTGTAGGTCCCGTCACTCATGTATAATTAAGGCACCCAACATAAGTAGTGTGAGAAGCTGACTGAAGGGTTGCAATGACCAATTATGTATGTATGAATTGCTCAGGTACATACATACATAATTGGCCATTACAACCTTTCAGTCAGTATTACGACCTTGCTTCTCACACCACTTATGTTGTGTGCGTTAATTTTATACATGAGTGGCGGGACCTACTTTTTAAAGTCGACTCCGAACGACAGATTTTTGAGGAGCTTTTCATGGCAATTTTTACTCTCAGAGTCTTTGCCAGAAATCTGTTGAGAGGAAGTCGCCAAAGAAATATTATTCGTTTTGATGTCTGACCTGGGATTCGAACCCAGGCCTTTCGTCTAATAAGCCAACACACTACCTACTAGACCACGGCCTATTTATTTTAGTTATTTTTATTTTTTATTATACTAAATGAAAAAAAATCGCCAAAACAAATGAATTTCTTATATTAAATATGAAATTTTGTTTACATTTTTATGTTGGACCCAAAGGATCATAGGAAGGACATATACCCAAGGGATGCAGAAGGGTTAAAACTCGTTCAGAATATAGTCAAAGCATTAGGCATACCCTACCCCCATATTCACCTGACTGGGCTCCTTCCGACTACTATTAGTCTCCATCGACCGGACAGGCATTGCCTAGCAGCACTCCGATTTCAAAGTCGAAAATTGTCTGGTGGTGTGGTGTAACACAACCTCATAAGACCTGGTGAAACCGTTGATACTGCTTAACTACCACTAAATAACGCAAAGTTGTTACTTTGTTTCTCAAATTCAAATGTCGATAGTGTTTGAATGATAGCAGAACAATGGACGAAGTGGCTATTTCTACACTCCATACCTTTTATAGGCTTTAAAGAGGCTTTTTTGACGTATTGAATCATCTCATAAAGTAGTGCAGTGCTCTTTTGATAATTGCCAGAGAGACAAAATGTATCGAATTTATCCTTTTGTTTTTATATTTTATTTTTTAATTTATTACATAAACCTTAAAAAAAAACATTCAAACACATTTTAATTATCAGAAATAAAAAAAATTAAATAACATTTCAAAACTCCTTAGAATATCCAATAGCATCCGCTTTATTCTATTTTTAGCACCTAGCACCTAGTACCTCCCCCTTTCAAATATTTACGCAATTTGTTACATAAATTCACGCATTTTAACTACTTAACATAATAAAATATTTAAATTATATTCAGAAGTTGTTTCTTTTTTGGCTACTTAATTGAGCGTTTTCGTAAATTGGTCATTTAAGATGATTATCATATAAACACGAACATTTCGAACGTTTAACATTTTCTAAATATTTTCAATGTGAGGCTATAATTTAAGCAAATATTTTTTTTAAATTAACATAATTTTCTATAAGTAGGCTAATCTATATTGAAGTCAGTGGGGGGTGGCGAAATATGTAGACAGTGAAGAGCAAAATGAAGCAGAAAAACTAAATAACGATTGTATTAAAGAAAGAGAACGATTTCGTAAGAGAAAAAAATTGAATCAAATGTAATGATCAAGTAAAAATTTACCACGGCTTGTGATGCTTAGAAACTTAGTGGAAATTCAGTAGATCTCAGAAAAAATTCCATTTTCTATCATATGCCTTATAACTACAAATCGAACAAACATTTCCTAGGCTAATGGTGTTTTCTTTTCTACAAAAAAAATGTCACCCTCTTACAAGGTGCATTAAAAAAATTTTTGGCCAACCCTGTTGTAATGCTATTTTTTATTTGAGAAGAACATAACACGAATGTATCAAAAGGCCATGCCCTGTATTTACCACGGCGGCTGTTGACTATGTCTCTTGAAATAAATTCAGTGAGATCTAAAAATATGTTGTAGTTTTTAATTTGCTTAAGGTGTTGCCAGATCACAAATTTTTCAACTTTATTTTTGAGAGCTTTTTGTATAAGGGTACTCAATAAAATAATGAAAAATTTAACTTCAAATTGGATAACAATACCAGATGACTTTTTTTTTAAATTTCACCTGGTAGCCCTAAAAATAAACAAAATTCATCTGTTTTACAGGGCGTTATCTGCACTCTCGATTTATAAAGGGCATAAAAGGCAATGTTCTCCACCATTGGTAAGTGCGAATTATTTAGAATAAAACAAACATTTTTAAGAAACACACGCAAAATTGCATTTTGCCTTAATAAAATGCACATTTTTTGGTAGCAAAGAAAACACCATAAGATATGAAGCAATTCTACTCTGATCTAAATACAATACGAATTAAGGATCACATATCGACTGTTGCTCGTTTAGGAGTTTTTTATCTTCTAGGACAATTGGATCAGACATCGTCATATTTCAGCTAATTGAGAGCTGCTATTCAACACAAGAGCATCAAGATTGTAGCATGTTTCTATGGCGACACTCCTTATTCAAATACTTTCAGGAATTTTATACCAATCGCCGCCGATCACCGCTTGTTAACTTTTCAGATTTTTAAATATTTATTGCAGAAAAACCAATATGGTTTGCATTTCAGAAACGCATAGGAGGAGAGAGAATCTTAGAGGCCTCTTTGTCCTTAATATGCTCAGAAAATTGAGTAGTGAAAATAGTACATCCGTGGGAGCTATGATTTCATGTTATATACAGCCGAACATGTCTACTTAAAGAGAAAACTTATAAAAACAGCGCTGCAATAAGCATTTGGTAACGTTGGCTTTTAAATTTGATTGTATTTACAGAGGCGGATGGAGCTTTCAACAATGTCAGGCGTGACTGATTATATTATCATTAAACGGATTGGCATAGATAGATGTTTATACAACGAGGTTGCACTTTTTTAAGCTATAGGTAGCCAGATAGGCACAGGCCAGACATACAAAAAGTATTACTCCGGCAATTTCTCCTCAACAGATTTCTGGCAAAAACTCTGAGAGTAAATAAAATGCCATGAAAAGTTTCTCAAAAAATCTGTCATTCGGTCCCGTCACTTATGTATAAAATTAACACACACAATATAAGTGGTACGAGAAACTAGTTTAATAATCCTGACTGAAGGGTTGTAATGTATGTTATGTAGGTAGATAAAAGCGGTAGTGTTGGGATCAAATTTCATTACATCTATGGTATGTTCTATGTGACTAGTTGACACAAAAGAAATTTTGTTGAAAATTGCAAGCAATTGGGTGAATACAAAAAAAAAGTACCCTATCCTAACTATTTGGTCCTTTTGGTTTCTATGTCTTTCTTGGCAGTAACGTATTAAATTCTGGAAGGAGCTTTAACTACATACATACATAATTGGCCATTACAATCCTTCAGTCAGGATTACGTCCTAGCTTCTCACACCACTTTTGTTGTGTGCGTTAATTTTATACATGAGTGGCGGGACCTACAGTTTAAAGTCGACTCCGAACGACAGATTTTTGAGAAGCTTTTCATGGCAATTTTTACTCTTAGAGTCTTTGCCAGAAATCTGCTGAGAGAAAGTTGCCGAAGAAATATTTTTCGTTTTGATGTCTGACCTGAGATACGAACCCGGGCCTTTCGTCTAATAAGCCAACACACTACCCACTAGACCACGCCGACTCAAGGAGCTTTACCTATGTTTCGTAAATTTCAAACTGCGATTTAATACAAATTAAACCAAATTTTTTCTATGATATGGAAAGTTCCTACATTGGAGAATACCTAGATTAGATTATTTATTATTACAACTTTCGTCAAAAGATAAGTGTGAAGCGATGGTCTACAACTACAAATTTAGTTCTGGTGATTCTGGCAATTTTTAAATTCAAATGCTTAATATGAATGGGAGTGTCCTTGTATTATGTTTCTATTCATTAAGCTGGAAAGATTTAGGAGGCGTAAATGTTTGTGTTTTGTTAGTGCTTGCAGGACTTGTTCTTAAACTATCCTCAAAGTAATTTTTCCCATTGATTATAACATAAGGATATAAGCTTATAACTTTTATCATAATTGAAAAAAAACATGAATACCGTTACATTGTTTTTGTTAGTCATCTGTTTCAAAATCCACGTTCTCAATTTCATTGCAATAGCAAAAATAGTTTTTTGAAAATGGGGACTCAACAAGAATGTCGTAAAAAAATAATTCAAATTTTCAAACCGCGCTGCTTACAAAAATCGATTGCTAGCCTCGCAGGTGTTCACCAAAAAACAGTTTCTAAGATAAGAATAAAACAGTATTAGGAGTCTTTGAGTATTGAGAGGAAGTGTGGAAGTGGAAGAAAAAAAGGATTTGCCGGCCAAAACAAAGCAAGTAAAATAATACGTATTTTTCTAAAACACCCTAAGATGTCTGGAAGAAAAGTGGCTCAAAAATTGGATGTCCTGAGTCCTTTGTCAGAGAAAAATTTTATACACAAAAGAATTCAAATATTATTTACTTTAATTGAAATATAAAACGAAAAAAATCCGCCACTTAGTTCTATTTCTATAACGAAAAGTGTAAGTGCAGTTTTTTTTTTGTGCGCACTCCTTACTATTTCTTACAGCTCTGAGCAAAATCAAAATGCAAGCACTGGACTTCTGGGTTTTCCTTCTTTGTATTCAATCCCACAGTGGTTTGATTCTGTAAATCAAATATTCAAGCCTTGTAGTCAATCTATTATAATTCTATGAGATATCTTTCTTCATTGACTTGTGGCAGTATAAAATCCGGAATCAACTATTTATTTATTTATTTTATTTTAAGAATTACAATACAATTACAAATTATATTATATTCATGTACGAGCTGAGTAATTTCGATCATATGCCCGGTGTAGTGTCACAGACCAGAGCCTCTGGTGGGAATCGAAGCCACGACCCTCACGCTAATAGTCTAGCACACTACCCACTAGACTACCAGGGCGCTCGGATCAACTATATTTTCTTTATTTTCAGAGTTCTGTTAACCATTTTCCTTCATTTTTATGTAATTTATGCGGTCAAGCCCAATGGTCATGTAAGATCATTATGATGACTTGAATAGCTTGGTTTACTTTATCTCAACCAATCTGCCTCTCTTTATTTTTTTTTAGAAACTGAAATTTATTCGCCACTGTTTTCCATAGTCTTTAATAACCTTGAAATATATTCTTGCTTTTGTATCATCTTATCAACCCAAAATTAACATTTTGAACAACATCCGCAACAACAATAATTTTGTTAAGAAATTACACAAAATTTTTCGAGAATGTTTTTTTTTTTTAATCATATTAGTCTTGTTAACAATATTTGCTGTTTAATTTAACGTTTTTTTTTTCTTACATTTTTTGTTGTTGTTGTAATTTTCTGTTGACAGCTATTGTTGGGCCGCATAAATAAGTTCGTAAATACTTCGAGGGCATGGAGGACTTGAAGGTAAGCAAGCAAGCGCAAGCAAGTATTTTGGTATTAACACGATAAGCATTAAACATTATAATTTATACAGTTACACGTACACACACACACACACATATACATACATACGTATACTTCTAAACAAAATTACATACACCCAAGCAATAACAATAACAAAAACAGCAACAACAACAAGAACAATGAACCCCTCAAACGAATATTTAGACATTCAACGAAGCATACAAACAAACAATAGGGAAACGAAACTTACGATAAAATTAAGTTACGCTCGTAAACGTTAAGAAGCGTTACCACGTAAAACCTTTAAAAGCCACTTAAGCTAAATGATGTGTGGGTATGTGTGTATATATATCGGTATTTGTATATATGTGTGTATATGTGTGTGTGTGTGTTTGTATGGCTTTATGTCAAAAACAATTTGCAATAAAGAAATTATAAGAATATTCGTTTCCCTGCCTGTTTTTCCTTTTTTTTTTTCATGTGGCACAAGGAAATATTGTAGATGAGGCAACAATAAGAGTTAATTTTTCAAAAAGAGTAAAGAAACGAAACCTAAACGAAGAACAAAACATAAAGCAAGTAGTCACTTAAACAGAACAATGAAAATATAACGCTTTGCTTTACCTTTAAACACCTGTAAGCTTAGGTGTTCATTTCTTTAAATTAAAGTCTTTTTGGTTTTATTAAATTCTACACACTTACGTACGCTAGGAGTTCGCATCAATCATTTTCACTGAATTAATCATCAGATGGTGTCTATCCTCCAGACAAAATATCTACGCAAAGTTTTAGGCAGTAACACCATCCATCAAACGTTTATTAAATGCGGTGTGGTGCGGGAACTTTGTTCGAATTTGTATTCGTGCGTCTACGCTCATCTTAAATATTCTTTATGAAGAGAAATTTATTTAATTTATTAATCACGAGAATATAAAAGTTTTTGTAGTTTAATCGACCTTCACATTGGGAAAATTCGACACTATCAGTATCACAAATACATTATTTGTATGTACATTTTAACAAGAATTCCCTGTGAAAAACTCCATTAATTTATACCAGAAAATTATTTTCCTTTAAAGTACACTTCATATACATATTTTGGTAAATTTTAAAATAGGAAATTTAGAAATTTAATGTAATTGTATCTGAACTAATCAACCTGCACACATACATACTTGCATCCATACATAATTGGTCATTAGAAATCTTCAGTCAGTATTATAACCTTGTTTCTCACATTAATTATGCTGTGGTCTAGTAGGTAGTGTGCTGGCATATTAGACATTAAGCCAGGGTCCGTGTCCCAGATCAGACATCAAAATAAAATACAAAAAAAGTATTTTTTCGGGAATTTCTTCTCAGCAGATTTCTGGCAAAATCTCGGAGAGTAAATAAAATTGCCATGAAAAGTTTTTCAAAAAATTTGTCGTTTGAAATCGAAATCGGACCTATAGTTTAAGGTCCCGCCACTTATGTATAAAATTAACACACACAACAGGAGTAGCGTGAGATACTGCGAGCTTCTTGGGGACGATTGCTGTAGACTGTCTAATGGTGAAGGTATATCACTGGCCATTTTATAGTCACCTAGCAGCAACTCGTTTCCTTGCCATGAGCATTTTTCCACTTTCCACCTTTCCTAAAAACCTGCACAATGCACAACATGGGTAGTGCTGGTTTTATATACAAAAAAAAAATGAGTGACAGGACCTACAGTTTAAAGTTAACTCCGCTTGATTTTTAAGAAACTTTTTCATGGCAATTTTATTTTCTTTCAGAGTTTTTATTAGAAATCTGCTGAGAGGCAATTGCCGAATAAATATTTCTTCATATTCCGTTTTGTTTTAGATGTCTGAACTGGTGTTTAAACCGTAACCTCACATCTAATAAGCCAAGACACTATGACTACAATATGCCTCTGTTTTATGTAAAAAATTGATGTGGTCAACGCTTAGAATTTGTAAATTAGTATCTGCTGTTGGTAGATTATTATCGATTAAGTTTCACTCATTGCCTATGTTATCATTCACAAAACCAAGAAGGCCAAATGAATGTCTCTGCTGCATCTTATTTAACATATGTCTTGCATCTGCTGCTCAGCATTCAAGATTTTCCCTTTTATTGGCTATCCATAAAAATCGCTGTTGACATAACCTAGATCGGAGTCTATGGATAGTAAACACTTGAGTTTTGAAAATGCTATAGACATTCACTATAGACATCCAGCTATAAGCTAATTTTCCTCCGATAATAATTTTATTTCATTCATGATGACCTTAATTCAATTTTAATCATTCTAATGTGAGGGATCGTAATAAATATGAAAGAAATTAGGCGACATTATTAGAATGTAAACGATGGTCTGCTAGAACTACTAGCTAGGACTTCTTTCCCGAGAAAATGGGCACAAAAACTGCAAATGGATTTATTATTGGCCAACTGGTCAGGTAAACTCATAGTAGACAAAACAGATGATCTGATGACATACTGAAACTAAAAGCTCTTTTAAGGGATAGCAAACAAACAAAGTCTTCATCCATAGATATGGCATAGACTCAAGGGGCCACACGAAACATTTACGTTTTAATTTGAGTTCTACAACATGTCCATGCTACCTTTTTCATTTGCATTGACTTTACTCAGGATATTATCTATCTCGTGAATTTTTGTTTTACTCTAGCATGGATTTAAAGTACTTAATAATGATCCAACTTTTAAGAATTCAATGCTTGAAGCATCGTTCTTTACTCTGATGATTGGAATTATTATCGAAAGTGTACGATTATTTTTTTCATACTTTCCAAATCTCAATTTCTCTGATATCATCGAGACTTTTTGAATAGCCATGTGCCATAGTTAAGATGTAGGACAACACCATGCGTGGAAAATTTGTTTGTACTACCTTTCCATACATTGGATGTGGATGTAAAGTATACTCTATTTCTCTTCATCGCAATATCACTTATAGGACTAATTTCCTCTTCAGTAGTTTACAAATGAAGTTGCTGTAGTCTAGTGGCAGTGTATTGCCATGACGTGAGGTCACGGTTTAAATCCTAGATCAGACATCTCAAACTAAATGGAACACGAAAAAATATTTCTTCGGCTACATATTCTGAGCAGATTTCTTGCAAAGAGTCTAGGATTAAGTAAAATTGTTATGAAAGGTTTTTCCAAAAAAGTCTATCGTTCGGAGTTGAAATTAAACTGTAGACTACGCGTCACTCATATATAAAACTAACACACATAACATAAGTGGCGTTACAAGTTATGTCGTAATCATGACTGAGAGGTTGTAATGACCAATTATGTATGTTCATAAGATTACAATGGAGAATTCCGCCAAGTTTGGCAACAACCATTGTTTATCCTAAACAGAAGTAGTGTGATATTGTTGAATTTTTGGTTAGGGTTTTAGAGTCAACTATGGATGCCCAACGGGATCAATTTTTAAAAATCCCGGAATTCGGGATTTTCGATATTTCGGAAAAATTCGGGATCCAAAAATTCCAAAAAATCATTTTGTTGTCGACATAACCTGACGTTGAAAAACGCCTCTCGCAATCAACATTTGTTGGTAAAATAGTTCCACAATATTCGCATATTCGCACAATGTTTATACACTAAAAAGCTCATTTTAATGGTTTAATTTCAATTTATTTTATTTAATACCAACTCCACTTGATGCAGTAGAATATGTGTGCAGATTGAAAAATTCGATTCCTTCACAATTCATAATCAAAAATCATAACTTGACTGTATTATACGTACAGGTAATCCATTCATTTGTGTGCATAAGTCTAGTGAATGATTATCGAGGCTACTCACGTATCTATAACGCAGTCATGTCGATATTGTAACAACGTTTTTAACAACAATATCTGCACATTGAAGGAAAAAAAAAACAACAAAAACAAACAAAAAAGTTTAATCAAGAAAAAAAAAAACTCCACTGTAGGGGATGTGATGCTTTACATGAGGCCGTAATGGCATGAGGTTTTGTACAACACGGTTATTAGGGTTAAAAGACTGTTTTTACATGCCACACAGAAATACATGGATACCCCTCTCACTTAGGAGTATACATTAAGGAGAATGAGATTTCAGTTGTAAAGAAAGTGAGAGAGTATCTCTGTATGTGGAGTTATGTGCCAGTAAGTGCATTGGTATGAGTAATTACTTACACGCACGATTCAACAACAACAACAACAATAACAACAAAGATTATTTAAGTTAAGTTTTTGTGTATGTTACGTATGCATGTGTTTGTATATGTACACACATAAACATGACTGTGTACATTTGCGTGTGTGTATGGATGTGTAAGTCTGTTTAACATGCGGTTAATATTGTTGGTTTTATGCTTAAACTGTCAGTTCAAAAGACAACTTTTTAATGACCACAAGTTGTTTTAACCAAACATACCCAAACATACATACACGAATACATTTGTTCATGTTGTTATGTATGCATGTGTATGTCGTGTGTGTGTATGCGTTTGTATTAATTCATTACCTGGCCTTTGTTGTTGCTTTTTCTGTATAATTTAAGTTTCCTTTCTGTAATTAATGATTTTATTTCCTCACACTCACATTCAGTATCGCCATTAAATGCAATAAAAAAAAGTGAAAATTAATGATAAAGAAATGCAAATAAGAGGTGCCAGTCAACACAACTATTTTATAAACGTAAACACATACAATGTTGAGGAAAATTTTAAAAAAAAAAATTTTCTTTAAAAAGTTGAAAAATAAATTTTATAAGAAAAATTAGGATTACATAAAGTACGGGTTTGATTCATTCATTCATCCTACTTACCGCAGACGTTTATACTGCGGTTATTTATAATGAAATCAGCTTGTTGGTACAGATATTTGCATTATTAATCGTATTATTTCCCTATTTTAAGGCAAAGCTTTAGTTGCAGCCTACGTTTTATTATAAAATAAAACGAAGAATGTTTGAGATATCATTGAAAGGTGTTTCAATGCCATTATCTATGGAATAAAACATCGTTCAACTATTTGCCATTGTTTGTCTGGGTAGTATGGATAGGAAATATGAAATTTCCATGACTCTGGCGCATATATCACATTATAATTTGTGGTTTATTCTCATGCACTTGCAAGTTAAGAAAACCTCCAGAGAAAAAGTCTAACGAAGTCAAAACACACGACCTTAATGGCCAGTTGACATTACTTCCATGTGAGATAACAATGCCCTCAAATTACTCATGCAGAATATCCAGAATCCGAAGACGCCGTGGTCTAGTGGGTAGTGAGTTGGCTTATTGGACGAAAGGCCCGTGTTCGTATCCCAGGTCAGACATCAAAAAGAAAAATATTTCTTCGGCGACTTCCACTCATCAGATTTCTGGCAAAGACTCTGAGAGTAAAAATTGCCATGAAAAGCTTCTCAAAGACCTGTCGTTCGGAGTCGACTTTAAACTGTAGGTCCCGCCACTTATGTATAAAATTAACGCACACAACATAAGTGGTGTGAGAAGCTGGCTCGTAATCCTGACTGAAGGGTTGTAATGGCCCAATTATGTATGTATGTATGAATATCCAGAATCTTTTGGAAACCATATGTCGTTTGTGACCTGAATCAAACGAAAATAAGTTAATAGTCATCGATCACATTGTAATGGTCTGACTAAAGCCAGTGTCATGAAAATATGAACCGATGGTTGCCACATCCACATTAAACAGTCACCATTAGGGATAACAAACGGGATCGATTTTTAAAAATCCTAGGATTCGGATACTCGCAATTGAAATTTAATTTTTTTATTTAAGAATTACAATACAATTACAAATTATATTATAATCATGTGCAAGCTGAGTAACTTCGACCATATGCCCGGTGTAGTATCACAGACCAGAGCCTCTGGTGGGAATCGAACCCACGACCCAATAGTCTAGCACATTACCCACTAGACTACCAGGGCGCTAAATTTATTTGTAAAAATAGTTCCAAGATAACTATATCCAGCTATATATCCTGATGTATATAAATCTATTTGATTGGATAGTTAAGTATCTAAATGAATTACGTTATGAATTCGTTTTATAGAGTTTTGCATTCTTCAATGGCATCAAATAACTTTTTATCAATGGAAGTGGGGTTTTCCTCATCTGAGAATCTATTATCGAAGTCAAGTGACATAGAATTTTTTTTCAGGACCTTTTGTACTGTCAAAATACATATGAATTCACAATCACGAAAATCACAATTAAAAATCCTGGCTTTTCGGGGTGTACACAATTTCGGGTTTCGGGATTTCCCGATTGGCATCCCTAGGCACCATTTTGGAATAATTTCGATGCACTTGAATCACATGACTTTCAATGAAAATTACGGCCACTTTCAACCGCCTTAGAGATCATTACTTAAACACACATCGCTTGCCTTTAGATTCAAAAGAGACTGGATAAATGTGAACTTAATAAAGAAAATCACGTTGGAGAAGACCTCATATAAAGAGTAGCTTTAGCTTTTTATGAAAAACGTTCAGATATAGATCCCAGTTTTTCAGGAGACCACACAACACCTACTGGCTAATAGGCCTTCATCTTTGCGATTATGTCGCGGTTTGATGTTATTTCATCCTATAAGGAAACAGATCACTTGGCCACCTTAGTCTTAGATGGTCTCATATCAGTTAAACGGATTTATTTCTCTATTTACCTACTGATGCTTAATTGATATTTAATCAATATTATGGGATCGCTTCAAACGACTTCGGAACATCCCCTCTGTCATAGGCTGATACGTGTTCAAGGATTCTATGTGGAGCAAACTATTAAACATAGCAGTGAAAATATAATTGGTTGCGGACGCTTTACACGTTGGCACGTTAGCTCTCTATATTTAGTTGATGGTAGCATGCGAAAAAAGACTATCTACAGATTCTGCAAACCCATCTTCTGAATTTTATGGACAAATGTGCTTATCCCGAATAAGAAATTATTTTCAGTAAAAATTCTAAAGATATGGGGTGGGAAATAAAATTTTCAATTAATGGAATGGCCGACACAAAGTCTCAACCTCAATCCGATTGAAAATTTTTGGTCATTCGTGCAAATCCGGCTCGGACAGTACGAATCAGCGCCAACAAACATGGTCAAACTTTGGGATCGTATAAATGCGAAATGGCATCGAATTCCGAAAGATCTTATTGATCATTTGGTAGAAAGCATCTCAAACCGCGTAAATCAGGCTATTTCTAATAAGGGTCTATGGACCAAATATTGAAATTGGGCTAGTTTCTTGAATTTTCTTGAAACGTGCAAAATTGAGTTTATATGGGTTATTTTGGTTTTTTCATTTAAACTCTTTGAATTCATTTCATTAATTATAGTTTTTTTTTCTGTATTTGTTAAGAATAAAATAAAGAATTAAAATTAATTTTTTTTTGTATTTGCTTGTATGGTTTAGTTTCTGTGGATGACGAAACTCAGTATTGTAAACATGCACTCACTTCTGCTCGTCACTGTATATGAATTTCTATTACTCAACTAAGGAGTATGAATTTTATTTAATTTTTTTCTATTCAATCGCACAATCATTTATTAAAATTTATTTCTATTATTCTGCTTTTAAAGTTTGAACACCTCTGCATATGTTTGCACAGACATATGTATATATTTACAGTCATTAATTTTAAATGTAATTGGGACAAGTATTTCATAAAAAAAAATGCATTTCAATTAAATTTAACATTTTTAAGTCAAAAGTCAAGTACAGACATTAAGAGTCAATTTATATTGACAGCATATGTATTGAACCCATTAAATGCAGAAACACATTAAAAACATTTCTAGAGGCAAACAAGCCACAGGTGTACATGAAAAATTATCAACAAAAGACATTTAAGGTTTATAAAATAATTAAAAAAAGAACGTTTTATTTAGTAACGATGGCATAATAATGTCTTGTTAAGCAATTAAAAGTTAAACTTAAATATCATGGTGAAGTAGGCGTAAGGAAGAAGAATATTGCTGTTCTCATTTCCCTAAAAGATACATCGGAGCTTCGAACGGAGGCTTTCGAGATTTGATGGTTGATAATCGGCGATATTAGTTGTCATATATTTCGCCTGTTATGCTACATCAATACGGGAGCATACGGGGTATTCAGCAGCACGTGCAATACACATGTTTTAACAGAATGAGTATTCCATTCCACACAAATAGCAAAGGCAATGTACATGTCCGTGAAGGAGTGCAGAAGGATCCGAGGCAGTCGTTTTCGCTTATAAGAACTCAGTCTTCCATAGACCACAACTTTGAGAAAATTGCGTCCCGATTTAGGCTCTGGAGATGTGATTTTATTTTTCATGTGGCCCATTTCTACATAAATGAGTACATGAACCAACAAAATTATTAAATTAAGGACGCTACTAATACTAAAGATATCATTGCATCCTGAGAAAACACTGCTTCGTGTGGTGTGTGTGGCAAAGTTATCGTGACCCATATTTATATGAGAAAAACGTTAGGCTAGTTTAGGTTAGAAGACGTGTACTTGCCACAGTTGACAGTACCCCGGAGGTTGAATTGACCCATTATACAATGTCTTAGTTTCTCACACCACTCGTGTTGTGTGCGTTAATTTTCTACATGAGTAGCAGGACCTAAAGTTTAAACTCGACTCCGAACGATTTTTTTCTTTTTGAGAAGCTTTTCTTGGCAATTTTTACTCTCAGAGTTTTTGCCAGAAATCTGCTGAGAGGAAGTCGCCGAAGAAAATATTTTCATATTTTCATTTTAATGTCTGACCTGGGATTCGAACTCGAACCTTTTGTCTAATAAGTCAACATACTACCTACTAGACCACGACGATTTTAGAAAAACTTTAACTAAGGCATCGCTGTACACGACGACCTGTATAGAGCGAAGACTATCAACATTTTTTTGCCCGTAATAGAAAATCAGGACACAAACGACATGTGGTATCAAGAGGAAGTTCCCATACTCATGTCACATTAGATGATTTGCACGGGCGATTTCAGGGTAAAGCCACCTCACAAGAAAGAGATTTGAACTTGCCATCGAGCTCGTGTGATTTTCCTCCATTAAACTTTCAATTGTGGTGTATTCTTATTAATTTAAAGGTTAGATTAATGGAAATTAAAAAAATCGCAACGGATATTTTGACGATTTTGTTTTTCCCATACAATGTTGTCAATATCATAAAAATTTCGATGATATCTCTTACAGAGTTTGGTTTATTCAAATTTATAGATAGGTAGAGCTTAAAGAAAGACCCTTTTAAATTATCCTGGTGTAAAACAAATTAAAGTTATGCTGGCATTAATTTGTAAATTATTATATAAAAATGTATTCTCGTTCTTGTCTTAGGTACATACATACATTACATAATTGGCCATTACAACCCTTCAGTCAGGATTGCGACCTAGCTTCTCACACTACTTATGTTGGGTGCTTTAATTTTATACATGAGTGGCGGAAGCTACAGTTTAAAGTCGACTCCGAACGGTAGATTTTTAGAAAGGTTTTCATGGAAATTTTTACTCTCAGAGTCTTCGCCAGAAATCTGCTGAGAGAGGAAGTCGTCGAAGAAATATTTTTCGTTTTGATGTCTGGTCTGGGATTCGAACCCGGGCCTTTTGCCTAATAAGCCAACACACTACCCACTAGACTACGGCGACTTGTCTTAGGTAGTTCCGGTTTATTGTTACTTTATTCAGCTTGGGATTAAGTTCTGTAGCTGATTTATGTTCTCGTTGCCATTACTTTTCCCTTACCCGCTACAGTTCGGACTGCAGTGTGTACATCTTCCTACGTAGTGGGAAAGAGCCCTGCACGATCGGGTGAGGGTGGGTTAGCGCGCGGCCGGGGACGTTCGAATGAAAAAAAAAATTAAATTTTGTCTTAGACTTGCCATGAGTTACCAATATTAAAAGATTATCTTTTGCCCATGTGCATCATAATATCGCAGTAATCATTATGACTGATGTTGAGTGCCACTTTGTCGTCTTCATTTTCAAGTAGAAAAATACTTCGCTTTCATTAATGTTAACCTGTCGCATCCATTAAATTAAGATCAATTAGTTGTAATTACGATGCTCTTTAAAAAACAGAAAATACCTTTCACTTAAAGCTGATGCACTTAAATTCCCAGAAATCCTTAACTGTGCTGCATGTTCATATTAAATAATATGAAAGACAACTCATTCACATCATCTCTAGCAACGTAAAAAAATGATTGTTAAAGCAACAAGCCAAAGCAATTTACAAAGAAAAATACTTACGTTTATGGCATACAAGCATTTCAATATACATGTTTGCACAAATAAACAGAAAAACAAAAAAATACAATAATTTTCCATAATATCATATCCTTTCAACAAACTATAAACACAAATACAACATGCATACATCCATACATACTTGTATATACACACTCGTACAATGGAAATGCACTTGGAACACAACTGGAATGAAGCATAAGTATTGGAGGCAAACCAGGCCACAATTGCTTTCTACATATAGTGGCATTTGAGCACTTTTAATATTTGTTGAAAGTTATAAAAATATGGAGTTTTTTATTCGTCTTTTTTTTCTTTGTTTGTTTATTTGTTTGTATTGCATGAGTTGCAATATAAAAGGTAAAGAACAACTGAAGAGGAAGAGGAAGTCCAACAAGTGTGGCATGGTGAACATATAGAAATAAATTTAAGTGTCGGAACAGATGCAAAGATATAAACGTGTGCTTAAGTTCAACCAAAGTGTATCCAGCACAGGTATTTGTTGACTTTTTACAACAACAACAACAACTGATACAAATAAACAACAAGTGCAACAACGGAAGCATCGACAAAATATACAATAAAATGATTAAAATTATAGGCAGAAAGAAAGAAAATTATTTCATACGCATGGAAAACATCATTTTAAGCATGATTTTAAATTAAAAGTCAAAGGATAAATAAGCTCTTTATTTAATTAATTTTTAAACAAGCGACTTAAAGGCAAATATATTTCCTACTACTAATCGTTGGTAGCTCTGCATTCCTGTGAAAAACTAAATCTTGAGTTTTAAAATTGCAAAAATTTTCGTGACATTACCGTAATAGTATGTTACTCTTGCTTTATTGTATAAAAATCCAAATGAATTGCTTTTTTCGTTGATATGATTTTGAACTTCAAGATCCTACTCGATTTGGATGAGCAATCATTTAAAGTCAATAAAATCGTGGAGAAATCTTAACAGCAATGGATAGAGCAGAGGAAATTAAGTTATCGCCACTGATAAGCACAAAAATTTGATGTTTGAATGTCACATGAATTAACATTAAAATATTTATTGCACCTAATTTCCCTTTGCAATTCCAGAGGACATGAAGGACATGATTATTGGTCCCACACCCTATTCAAATGATTGAATATGATATTTACTTCCAGTAACGATATTGAGATAAACAACTGAATTGCACTGAGCAATAGGAATGCTGTTGTGTTCCATTTTTACAACGTCAGGTTCAGAGATCTTCGAAGTTGGGAGCTTGAGTGGCAAGTTTGCATCTATCCCTGAGAAAATCTCTTATTCGTGTAAATTCAGATTTTTTGCTAAGACAACCCAGACTCTCTATATTTAATGAAAGACTCGATCAATACAATATATATTCGAATTAATAAATCCCGTTTAAAATATAAGAAAGAGAAATTTTCTTATACTCAAAATCTCTTCTGAATTCTTCAAGCACTTTATATGATATTTTAGGATGAATTTCTGGATGAATGATAGCATTTGGGACAATGATGTCCAAAGTATCACCGAAGGTTTTATAATAGGGCACATATCTAGATCAATGGACAAATTTGATACAATACCAAGCAACATAAGATCCAAGAGTAATCAATGCATCACGAAAAGTTTACTGTTTGGTGTGGATTTTTGACGGATGTTTCCTCTTAACTTCCCGATCTAATAGCTCCCATAGATTTTCTATGGGGTCGGGAGCTTAAAAGTTTCGAGCTAATCGACTTGAGGGCTTTAGATCGTTATCCTGTTGTAATATGCTACCAGGAGGCATTTTTTCCCGCAGATGAGGAAGCATGTGTTCTCCAAGGATTTCACAGTACTTCTTGGCGTCCATTTTCCTTCGATTTGAGTTAAGGGACGTACCTCATCACGGGAAACGCACCTGTAAATACGTGACGTAAAATCAATAATTTTTTTAAACATATCGTTCCTTACCCCACACCATTATTGATCTACCGCCATGTTTTACGGTTGGAAGTTGATATCTTGGAGAATATCTCTGTCCAGGCGGTCTTCGAACAAAATTTATCCCATCGGAGCCAAACATATTAAATTTGCTTTCATCGCTCCACAAGACTTTAGCCCATTGTTCATTTGACCAATCCTTGTAACGTTTTGCAAATTCCAGGCGCTTCTTTTTATTGATGCACTGATGAGAGGTTTCTTTGCGGGTAGTCTCGCATGCAATTTGCCTCTTTCAACCTACGGTGAACAGTGTGAACGCCTATAGAGACTCCCATTTGCTCATTTGCGAAATTAGCAACGTCCACTGCGGTCTTTCGTGCGATCTTTTTTAACCAGTGCCAATCATCTGGCGGTCTTTTCGAGAGATTAGTTTTTCGAGGATTACCACTACCTGGTTGTCTTTCCACACTATTTCTCAAGGAAATTCGAGATTTAATCCGACATACGGTTGATTGATTTACACCAAAGAGGTGTCCAACTTCACGCATGGATTTTCCTTCTTCAAAGGCTTTAATGATTGCAGTTTGCTGTCAGCTGAGAGCTGCTTCTATTACAAAACACATGTTGTATAACTTATTTAAGAAATTTTCAATTATAATTAAATAAATAACTTACTTTAACAATTTTTTTATTGTGTTGCATTTTTTTTGCTCGCTAAAAATTTTCACTTTTTTCACTAATTCAAAAATATTTAACTTTTTAAAGCAGAATTTGGAATAAACTGTGGTTACTTTGAAAAACTTCTAATTGAAAGAATTAACAGCAAAAGAAAATAGATAAATTAGTTACCGTTATTTTGAAACAGATTTTATTAAAGATCATATGGCACAGTGTTGCATTGTTTCTGCTCGCTACTGTATGTTAATCTTGGTCTATTGTAGAAAAATCCAAATCAATTGCTCTTTTTCGTTGATATGATTTTAAAATTCAAGATTCAACTCGATTTGAATAAAGCCAATGAAATCATGGAGAAATCTTTATAGCAATGGATAGAGCTGAGGAAATTCAAGAACAGCGGGATATACACAAAGACTTCATGTTTGAGTGTCACATGAATTAGCATTAAAAAATTTATTGCACTTAATTTCCCCTTTGCAATTCCGGAGTGAAAATAAACCACATACATAATTTAACATTATAACCCTTCAGTAAGGATTACGACCTAGCTTCTGACATCATTCATGAGTATTGAAAAGCTTTTTCATGGAAAGTCGCCGAAGAAATATATTTTTTATAATATTACGTCAAAAAAAGAATACTTCCTCTATTAATTCCCCTCAGCAGGGTTGTATTTAGCAGTTAAGTATGTGTGCATGGCATTAATAGGTTTTACAAACCAGTAAAAAGTTTTGGAGATATCTCACACACAAGTTGAAAGCTAGATAACGCTTTAAAAGACCCTACAGGGTGGCTGATATGTATTGCAACCAACTTCAAGTTGTTAATATTTGTAAACCAATCTTCTGACAGCTGACAGATTTATTCCAGTGACAGTTCATTTTATTATTTACAAGCTTACAAAAGCATTTTGATCTATTGCATTCAGAAAAAAAGTTATTCGTAATGGAATTCAAGCATGATAGTGTGATTGCTTTATGTTTGGCTGGAAAACCACAGGTGGCTATCGTTAAAGCCCTCCAGCATTTAAATGTGAATAAATCTTTTGTTTCTCGTACCATTTTTCGTTACCTTGATACTGGCAATGTTGCCAGATTTGATCGAAATCCACGCCGCAGTAGTAGAAAAATTGCTCGTGAGCCGAATATATTGCGAGAACGGGTACAATACATATTGAAAAATGAGGTTGGACTAAAGCCATTGAAGTTCTAAAAAGTGGAATAGCACACCGATGTACAAAAAAAAAGATAGACTGGAAAGAGCCAAGGAGTTACTTCGCTTGTACGAAAGTGGCCAGTTACCGAATTTGGTTTTCTACGGTGAGGAGCCACTCCAAATTGAGCAATTTGTGAAGAAACAAAATGATCTGGTTTACTTGGCAACGAGATCAGCTGAAAATTTTCACCTTCGATTGGCCACCTGAACTTAAATGCCGCTGATGGTAATGGTGTGGGCCGCCGTAGCGGCCGTTAGTCGCTCCCTGCTGGTATTCATCGACCGTGGGGTTAAAATAAATGCCGATTATTATCGGGTAAATGTCTTAAAGATAGTATTGAAGCCATGGGCAGACAAACATTTCGGCCGCAGACTATGGACATTCCAACAGGACTCAGCACCACCGCACTCAGCATACGTCAACCAAGAATAGCATAAAAAGAGGTTCCTCGCTTCATTTCTACCGCACAATGGCCACCAAAATCTCTGGATCTCAATCCGTTGGACTTTTGCGCCTGAGGCATTTAGGAGAGTAAAGTTCTCACTAAAAAATACTAAAGTGTCGATCATCCTAGGACGGCACATCGCCGGGAATGGACCAAAATACCGCAGAGCTACTTTCGTGCAGCCTGTGATGGCTTTGACGACCATTTGAAGGCCATAATTCGTACCAAAGGTGGCCAATTCGAACATTTTTAAACTGATTCTAAAATTAGATGGTATTTCCAACATTTTTAAATTTTAAAAATATATAACGCTTTACTTTGTTGCATTATATCTGTATATCAATGGACCAATAATAACCAATTCATTACGAAAAGTGTACTGTTTGGTGTGAATTTTTGCGTACCCATGATGTCGGTCTATGCTTCTTTCTGAGATTTCTGGCAAAAACTATGAGAGTAAATAAAATTTCCATGAAAAAGTTTCCCAAAACTCTATCTTTCGGAGTCAACATTAAACTTTAGGTTCCGCCACACATGTATAGGTTCCGCAACTCATGTATAAAATTAACATTCACGACATAAAAAGTGTGAGAAGTTATGTTGTAATGCCGATTTTACGGTTGCATTGAGTATTTATACATGGCATTAATGGGTCTTTCAAATGAGTAAAAAGTTTCAACTGATATCTCACACATAAGTTGAAAACTAGAAAGCGCTTTAAAAGATCCTAAATATGTAGGCTAATACCGCTAATAACTGAAAATCCAATGTAGTTTGTATTGTTGTTTTCAACGTTAGTTAAAACTTTTTTTTTATTTTATATTGACCTTAAAAATAAATTTAAATTCGATTTGCATTGCAATCACATTTACAGGTGTTGCTATTAAAGTTTTACAAAATATATTGTTGCAATGGAAAAAATTTACAAATCTAAACAAAAACCTAAAAAATAAAACTAAAAAAAAAAAAAACATTTTTTCAATTAAAATTTCTGTCAAATAAATGGAAAACATCTGCGTTCTTTTTATTACTGAACACATGCAACAAATTTTTTCATATAATTTTTTTGTTATTTTTTGTTTTTGTTGCAACCTTATCACTTTAAATCTGAAGATAATGGTTTTTGCTACTCTCTATACTTAGTTCTTTTTTATTTCCTCAAAGCAGGCTATTTCGCTTTACTTTTTTTCATTTTTGTTTTCGATTTTTTTGTTTATGGGTGACCTTTTGCATGTCAACACATTGTAAATGTTTTTTTTTAATTTTTATTTTCAATTTTTTCTGGCATTAAATGTGTGGCAAAAAACGATTTTCTTTTAATCTGTGTAAATCTATTTTTTTTTTTTAATGTCATGTAATACAAACGATAATTCATGTACGAGTATAAAATGGAAAAAAAATCCTGCAAATACATACTAAAACATGAAAAAGGTGAACAGGAAATGTTGTTGAGAAATTTAAAATCTTTAGTCAAAGTACGGACAGCAGTTTGAAAGGAAGTGGTTTAAAAGTTTGCAAAATTCTTTAAGTTGGGCATTAGTTTCTTCTCAACAAAGTGCTTATGTAGACGGCTCTGTGTTAAATGTACAGTCAACCCTCCTATAAGGCGGTACTCTCAGAACGCGGTTTCCATATAACGCGGGGCTGAAATTGCGACAGCCCTCCTATAGCGGGATACACTTAGAGCGCGGTTTGCGTTCAACTTCATCCCATAAGTTCCTTTCGCACAGTCTATGAATGAATAGTATTATCAGAGGTTTTAATATAATTTTTATTTTGGACCCAAAAGCTCAGCCGAGCTACAGTACCGTGCAAAACAACAGCAGTTGGATTTTCAATTTAAACAATACAATGAATGAAGATGAACGAAGTGAGGAATAAATATTAAAAAATTACATTATTTTACAAGTCTTTCTTAATTTTGTTGGAAACCAGCCTTTAAGTTTAGTTTTTATTTCATGTTTTTATCAATCTTTATACGAACTCTTGCATTCAATAAAATAATTTATAATTTATCTTGCCTTTTGTATTTCTTGGTCTCCATATAACGCGGTACGAAAGATGTGATTTGTACTAATTCTGTGTTTCTTATTGCGCAGTTTCCATACAACGCGGTAGACGGCTTCCATAGAACGCGCTGCGAATTAGCCTGATTTGTATCTGAAATCTGAGTTTTATATAGCACGGTTTCCATATTACGCGGTGAGTGCGTACCGGGTTGACTGTACTCTATCAACGTGCTTTCGTAATGAAGTTTCTTACAAATTCTGCAGCTTGAAATCTTTAAAGACTTTTGACCAATGTTTTGTCATAACAAGCGATTGCCACTGTTTTTGCTTACATTCTTAAAGTTTACTAAAATCAAATAATTTCGGTTTTATCTCCATATTAACAAATACAATTGCTTTGTTTGTTATTCCCCTGTTTAAAAACATACATAATTCGTCATTACAGCCCTTCGCAGGATTATTGATTTAGTTTCTCACACTACTTATGTTGTGTGTGTTAATTTTATACATAAGTGGCAGGACCTACAGTTTAAAGTCGACTCCGAACGACAGATTTTTGAGCAACTTTTCATGGCAATTTTATTTACTCTCAGAGTTTTTGCCAGAAATCAGCTGAGAAGAAATCGCCGAAGAAAAACTTTTTGTATTTTATTTCGATGTCTGGTATGGGACCCTGGCTCTACGTCTAATAAGTCAGCATAGTCTACCTACTAGACTACTTTACATAAACAATAACAATTACTAAGCAATTGTTCGATTGATCTTAACGGAGATATTCAAACCACGATTAATATCTTCAAACACACCACTTCTACACATAAGACTTTCTGAACTTTTACTTACTCAGTCGCTTACTGATTAATGTTTTTGAAGGCGAAGGCTCGTGTTTTAGCCTTCTCGATATCTCTGTAAATGTAAATATCGTTGTGTCATTATTGTTGTTTGTGTATTTTGTTTACATGTAATCTTGTAGTTTATGTTGCTATATTTTTGTTTACCTTATTTTATGCTGGTGTTTGGTGTTATACTAAGGAGTGCACTTTTTTGTAAACAAGTTGATTGTGTTGTTTGTTAAACGATGTAAAATCAAAACACTAGTATCTCGATATTTTCGTTTTCGTAACGATATTAAATTATCTTAAAAAATTTGAATTTAATCTCCACTCATCTAAAATGTATGTGAAATAAAGAAACAACAAATCAAAACAAAATGATGAAATTTTTAACAAAGTTTCTTTAAATTTTTGATGCCAAACAATTTCTTTTTTTTTATATTTTCTACTCATACAAACTTTTTTTATTTACTCATCTTAATGTCAACTTCAGTATCTCACTTAAGGAAGAAGAATCTTTTTTAATGTTTTCTTGATTTTTTTATTAGTTTTCTTTAAATTTAAGGCACAATCAACTCATTTGGATTTTTATTCAGAAATACTTTTTTTTTACTCAAATGTCCACTTTATAGCAGACAGTACTTGAACTTTTAATACCCGCAAGATGAAAACTGTTTTTAACCTTTTAATGTGACAGGTTTTCCTTCATTTTCATTCTCTCCTCTCGCCCTCTTAATCACCAACACAGACACAGACAGTCATTATAGATTGAAAGCCACAAATGCGGAAAAACTAAAAAAAAGTATTTTTTCTTCTTCTTTTTTTACGATTTTAAGACAGTCATTTTATTATCAGATTTAAAATATAAAAAAAAGTGGTGATGTGATGTGAAGTGAAAGGAATACAAAGTGTGATGCTTGATGCAGGATGACTTTTAGGAAAAGTTATATTTTTTTTGTTTTGATGGCTAATCATACGAAAACTGAATAGGAAAGTTTAAATAATGGAGAGCTGGACAGGATAGGATGATACCATACGCCAATATACTTACGTTTTTAACACTTGGACTATATCTACGTGTAAAATGAAAACCAATGCAGATTGAGCTGGTCAGGATAAAAGTTTACCAATGCTAAGGGAGGCCGAAATCCGTTAATCGGGTTGTTATGGCCAATTAAGTAAGTAAGTAATGCTAAGGGCAATGTGTTCCATAGTAAGAGTAGTAGACTATATACAGTCAAACTGGCTTGTAATTTATGTTGGAAGCATTTTATTTTTATTTCTAGTAGGTAGACATTAAAACAAAAATATGAAAATATTTCTTCGGCGACATCCTCTCTCAGCAGATTTCTGGCAAAAACTCAGAGTAAAAATTGCCATGAAAAGCTTCTCAAAAATCTGCCGTTCGAAACAGACAAGCTAACGTCCTCTAACCTAACCTAACCTAACCTAACCTACATTGGGTATTATATTATTGAAATTCCTAAGAGGCATTAATATTGTTATTGTCATGAAGAAATGCCATTATAATGTACTCCCATCTTAAATTAATAGTCAATTCTGATGATATATACTTCAAGCCTATTGCCCTAACAAACTTCAGAATCCAGATAGGAGTCAATTATAATAATTTGCTTCTGGAATGGATTAATGATCTACAGTTTCCAAGAAAGTACTCCCATGGTTCATTGTTATATTAATAGAATCTATATATTGTGCTCCTCACAACCAAAGCTATCAAATAAATAAAGCATCAAATCGTTAAAGAAGCTCTTGACATTCTGAGTATGGAAATTCAATGTGATTCTAGCTGGAACCGACATATTTTTCAGTGTCTTTGCGTCTTAAGACGGTGCAAGAAATACTTCCCATTCATCTGATCTTCTTACTATTTTCATCATTTATATCCGAAAGAGAATGGAATACAACTCATGTATAGGCCGGTCCGCCAACGTCTATTTTAAAACTACTCGACTGGGTACAGGAGAGGGCGAAGTTGCTCGTTAATGACGGTAGGGTGTCGAACTCTATTGCTCGTGTTTCACTGCTCTATCGCTATTACAACGGATTTTGCACGAACGAAATAAGGGATTTGTTTTCGAGAATCATGTATTCATAACAATGTACACTACCCTTTTGTGCCGAGCACATCCGTATGTGTTCGGCTGGCCAGTGGATCGTATCTGCATTACAGACAAAATTCCTTCTTTTATCGAGCTATTCATATGTGGAACTCCTTTCCTGCAAAAGGATGTAATTTTTTTTTTGGCATTTAAGGGATGAAAAAGGCATAAGATACAAAAAAAAGGTCGTCACAGATGTTCACAAATAACTTCACTCCTCTTACAAAGCTTTTAATATACTAAAGGAGAGAATATTACGTTATTTTTAATGTCCAAAAATTGGCATAGGCATAAATCGTCCTATCTTTAAAATGATATTTTTGGATCTCAAAATCGTCAAAATGACGATAAATCGCCAAATCTGGCTGCTATGCAGACAACCCTCATTTTGAATAAGTGCACCATGGGTACCACTACCCTGCCAAAAGACCGGCTATCAATCTCAAGTTATTGCTGAACCCTAAGGGGTAACATCTGCTTAAACTATACCCGAATTTTTTATGGGCATAGAAAATGTACTGGAAATGGCTTTTTAAAAACGGCAAGAAAGAAAGGAAAATTACGCAAATAGTGGCTCACAAATGTGTGAAGTCTCTTAATGGTTAACTAGAGCTATGCTTACAACTGATGGCAGTACAACATCCATAGATTTGTACTCATACAGTACCACCCAGTAAACCAATGTAAATAAAGTTCCTTTCAGAAGATTACGAACCGTAATTACAAAAGTTGACGAAGAACGTAGTATTATTAGAAATAATTTGCCTTTGTGAGAAGGGATCTATCCTTTAAAGTGTGGTATTGACGATCTCACAGGTGGTGTGGTGTAGTGGCTATAAAATACGGTTTATATTCAAGGGAAGAATATGAAGTCATGAAATACTTACGACTTTAAAGACTTTTGACCAATGTTTTGTCATAACAAGCGATTGCCACTGTTTTTGCTTACATTCTTAAAGTTTACTAAATCAAATAATTCGGTTTTATCTCCATATTAACAAATACAATTGCTTTGTTTGTTATTCCCCTGTTTAAAAACATACATAATTCGTCAACAGCCCTTCGCAGGATATTGATTTAGTTTCTCACACTACTTATGTGTGTGTGTTAATTTTATACATAAGTGGCAGGACCTACAGTTTAAAGTCGACTCCGAACGACAGATTTTTGAGCAACTTTTTCATGGCAATTTTAGTTACTCTCAGAGTTTTTGCCAGAAATCAGCTGAGAAGAAATCGCCGAAGAAAAACTTTTTGTATTTTTTCGATGTCTGGTATGGGACCCTGCTCTACGTCTAATAAGTCAGCATAGTCTACCTACTAGACTACTTTACATAAACAATACAATTACTAAGCAATTGTTCGATTGATCTTAACGGAGATATTCAAACCACGATTAATATCTTCAAACACACCACTTCTACACATAAGGACTTTCTGAACTTTTACTTACTCAGTCGCTTACTGATTAATGTTTTTGAAGGCGAAGGCTCGTGTTTAGCCTCTCGATATCTCTGTAAATGTAAATAGTCGTTGTGTCATTATTGTTGTTTGTGTATTTTGTTTACATGTTAATCTTGTAGTTTATGTTGCTATATTTTTGTTTACCTTTTTTATGCTGGTGTTTGGTGTTATACTAAGGAGTGCACTTTTTTGTAAACAAGTTGATTGTGTTGTTGTTAAACGATGTAAAATCAAAACACTAGTATCTCGATATTTTCGTTTTCGTAACGATATTAAATTATCTTAAAAAATTTGAATTTAATCTCCACTCATCTAAAATGTATGTGAATAAAGAAACAACAAATCAAAACAAATGATGAAATTTTAACAAAGTTTCTTTAAATTTTTGATGCCAAACAATTTCTTTTTTTTTATATTTTCTACTCATACAAACTTTTTTGTATTTACTCATCTTAATGTCAACTTCAGTATCTCACTTAAGGAAGAAGAATCTTTTTTAATGTTTCTTGATTTTTTTATTAGTTTTCTTTAAATTTAAGGCACAATCAACTCATTTGGATTTTTATTCAGAAATACTTTTTTTTACTCAAATGTTGTCCACTTTATAGCAGACAGTACTTGAACTTTTAATACCCGCAAGATGAAAACTGTTTTTAACCTTTTAATGTGACAGGTTTTCCTTCATTTTCATTCTCTCCTCTCTCCCTCTTAATCACCAACACAGACACAGACAGTCATTATAGATTGAAAGCCACAAATGCGGAAAAACTAAAAAAAGTATTTCTTCTTCTTCTTTTTTTACGATTTTAAGACAGTCATTTTATTATCAGATTTAAAATATAAAAAAAAGTGGTGATGTGATGTGAAAGGAATACAAAGTGTGATGCTTGATACAGGATGACTTTTAGGAAAAGTTATATTTTTTGTTTTTTGATGGCAATCATACGAAAACTGAATAGGAAAGTTTAAATAATGGAGAGCTGGACAGGATAGCATGATACTGTACACCAATATACTTACGTTTTTGAAACTTGGACTATATCTGCTTGCAGAATGAAAATCAATGTAGATTGAGCTGGTCAGGATAAAAGCTTACCAATGCTAAGGGCAATGTGTTCCATAGTAAGAGTAGTAGACTATATACAGTCTAACTGGCTTGTAATTTATGTTGGAAGAATTTTATTTTTATTTCTAGTAGGTAGTGTGTTGGCTTATTAGACGAAAGGCCCGAGTTCGAATCCCAGGTCAGACATCAAAACAAAAATATGAAAATATTTCTTCGGCAACTTCCTCTGTCAGCACATTTCTGGCAAAAACACAGAGTAAAAATTGCCATCAAAAGCTTCTCAAAAAATCTGTCGCCAGTCATTTATAAAAAAAACGCACACAACAAGAGTAGTGTGAGATTCTAGAACTTTGTACAATGGGTCAATTCGGCTTCTGGGTACTGTACTTTAGAGCGACTCACCAAAAAAGTGCTCGATGTACCCCTCTAAAAAGAAACCTTGAACTTTTTTAAGACAACATTTCAAATATTTCGGCTCCAAATTCGACCTCTCGTGAGCTGGACCATTTTGAAAAAGGGTCTAGTTTTGAATGTTTTGTTAATTTGTGGATCAGTTTCCTTACCAACATATACAATATCTATATCATAAGAAAGGTTTTTTCAAGGCGCATCCAACAGTGTATACAATTTGTCAAAGGACGATCCTTCATGTCCGTTTTTTAAGGATATTCTGTAAAAAAATCGTTTTTGTGTTTTTTGTTCGGGGTTGTTCGTAATAGAAATGCCAAATTAACATATTTTAATCTTGAGACGATTTAATGAAATACGGGTCTCAGCTTTTTTTGAAATTCGCGCAAGTTCGCGTTTTGAAAAAAATGCAATAGAGTGGCAACCCTTCGTAGTAAATGGGTCAATTGGGTATCAATTTTTTTCTTTTGCCAGGTACATCATCTTTATATGTAAATAATTTAGATTTTTGCAAATTAAATGCATTTTACAGAGTGCTCTAGAATGTATAAAAATGCAATTTTGTGGTAACTTTAATTTGATAGCGAAATTAGTTTCTAGATCATGTATGGATTTAGACAGCACTAAATAAAGAAAAAAAGAAATGATCCATGACTTTTTGGCGGCATATTTGTTTCCCAATTTAAAAAATGTTATAATATTTTATTGTTTTTACTTACATAACAACAAACTACAACTACTACAAAACGCGAACTACCTCAAATTTCAAAAAAATCTGAGACACGTATTTTATTAAATCGCCTAAAGATTAAAATATGTTAATTTGGCATTCCTACTACGAACAACCCCGAACAAGAAATTCAAAAACCATTTTTTTACGGAATATCCTTAAAAAACGGACATGAATGATCGTCCTTTGACAAATTGTATACACTGTTGGATGCGTCTTGAAAAAACCTTTCTTATGATATAGATATTGTATATGTTGGTAAGGAAACTGATCCACAAATTAACAAAATATTCAAAAATAGACCCTTTTTTAAAATGGTCCAGCTCACGAGAGGTCGAATCTGGAGCCGAAATATTTGAAATGTTGTCTTAAAAAAGTCCAAGGTTCATTTTTAGAGGGGTACATCGAGCACGAATTTCGCTTCCATACAGCTTGAGTCGCTCTACTGTACTTGTCACAGCAGACAAGTTCACGTCCTCTAACCTAACCTAACCTGCATTGGGTATTATAGTATTGAAATTCCTAAGAGGCATTAATATTGTTATTGTCATGAAGAAATGCCATAATAATGTACTCCCATCTTAAATTAATAGTCAATTCTGATGATATCTACTTACAAGCTATTGACCTAATGAATTTCAGAATGCTGATCGAAGTCAATTAAGATAAATTCCTTCTGGAATGGATCATACAGTTTCCAAGAATGTGGTCCCATGGTTCATTGTTATATTCACAGAATCTATATACTGTGCTCCACACATCCAAAGCTATCAAATCAATAAAGCATCAAATCGTTAAAGAAGCTCTTGACATTCTGAGTATGGAAATTCAATGTGATTCTAGCTGGAACCGACACATTTTTCAGTGTCTTTGCGTCTTAAGACGGTGCAAGAAATACTTCCCATTCATCTGATCTTCTTACTATTTTCATCATTTATATCCATAAGAAAATAGAATACAACTCATGTCTAGGCCGGTCCCTCAACGTCTATTTTAAAACTTCTCAACTGGGGACAGGAGAGGGTGAAGTTGCTCGTTAATGACGGTAGGGTGTCGAACTCTATTGCTCGTGTTTCACTGCTCTATCGCTATTACAACGGATTTTGCATGAACGAAATAAGGGATTTGTTTTCGAGAATCATGTATTCGTAACAAGGTACACTACCCTTTTGTGCCGAGGACATCCGTATGTGTTCGGTTGGCCAGTGGATCGTATCTGTATTACAGATAAAATTCTTTCTTTTGTCGGGCTATTCATATGTGGAACTCCTTTCCTGCAGAAGGATGTAATTTTTTTTTGGCTTTTAAAGGATGAAAAAGGCAAAAGATACAAAAAAAAAATCATCACAGATGTTCGCAAACAACTTCACTCCTCCTACAGAGCTTTTAATGTACTAAAGGAGAAAATATTACGTTATTTTTAATGTCCAAAAATTTTCAAAATAAAGGCATAAATCGTCCTATCGTCAAAATGATGTTTTTGGTGCTCAAAATTGTCAAAATGACGATAACTTGTCAAATCTGGCTGCTATGCAGACAACCCTCATTTTGAATAAGTGCACCATGGGTACCACTGCCCTGCCAAAAGACCGGTTATCAATCCCAAGTTATTGCTGAATCCTAAGAGGGAACATCTGCTTAAATTATACCCGGATTTTTTATGGGCATAGAAAATGTACTGGAAATGGCTTTTTAAAAACAGCAAGAAAGAAAGGAAAATTACGCAAATAGTGGATCACTAATGTGTGAAGCCTTTTAATGGTCAACTAGAGCTATGCTTACAGCTGATGGCAGCTCAACATTCATAGATTTGTACTCATACAGTACCACCCAGTGAACCAATGTAAATAAAGCTTCATATCAGAAGATTACAAACCGTAATAACAAGAGTTGACGAAAGACGTACTATAATTAAAAGTATTTGTCTTTGTGAAAAGGCATCTATTCTTTAAGGTATGGTATTGACGATCGCACAGGTGGTGTGTTGTAGTGGCTATAAAATACGGTTTATATTCAAGGGAAGAATATGAAGTCATGAAATACTTACGACTTTAAATATTTTTGATTTTTAAGATACGGTCTCTCTTATTAAGAGGGATTATTACGAATAAAATGTCTTTTTCTTAACAAGCAGGAAACATACTGCTGAGGTTCATGAGACATGCAAATAATGCCTTCTTATACTTGATGGACAAAGAGAAAGATAAGAACATGAAGAATTTTCAAGCCCCCTTAGTCTAGTAGACGAGACTACAGGACCAACCCCAGATGAAGAGCTTCTTAAAAATCTGTTGTAATTAAATTTCATACTTTTTACCTTTTTTATAAGGAACCCTCAGAAAAAAGTTTGAAGTGTGGCAATAGTCTTTACTTTTAATTAATATGGCAGCATTAAATTATAACTCAATATCTTTAATCAGCTGCTGGATAAGAAGGATTGACACATATTTTTGGTTTTTAATAAAAAAAAATCCTTTTTGTTTTAAATAAATGAAAACAATTCTTTGTATTTTATATTTTCTTCTATGACTTCACCCCGTTTGTTACGAACTTTGCCTATAATGATCTATTTTTTCTGATCCCACGCAGTTCGTTATTACAGGGTTTGACTGCAAAAAATTATCACACACATCATTGGTAGTCTGAGAAGTTAGGTTGTAATTCTAACTGCATTTCAGTTCCATACCAATTGATGATTTGACTATTACCGTTTAATTTAGTGTAGTAATGTTTGAATGTAAAAACTCAGAATTCCAAAACTTACAAAAATAATTGACTCTTAAAGTTAGAATTAAAGTTTAAAAAATTTAAGTTTAGAAATTCAATAGCAGAAGGTATTTTGGAATTGTTTGTTACAATTATACACCACAACTAAGGGCATTTTCCTACCCAAACTTAAGTTGCTTTCACATACTATAGAATTTGAAATATTTTATCACATTTTGCCATCTCTGTTTCACAATTTCATTTCTAGGAATTTTTCATTTGTTTTGAATCCTTAATGCGTACTTTTAGGTTGATTTCCTCTTTATTTCAACGAAATTTAACTCGAAGACATGCAAATCCCCTAAAGTATAGAGTTCAATGTTAAACCACCACCACCAACATCATCATCATCATCGTCAATATCATAATTATCATTAGTAGCAATAGTAGTAGTCATCGTAGCAATATTACAAAAAAATACTAAAAAATGTAGCATTTAATGTAAATCAAAAATTTTTTTATGACTGATGATGATGATGGCATAGGGAAATAACGAAGGTTAAGAGTAAGGAAATGAAAATGTTCACAAATAAACCATGTTTACTACTGAAATAGTAATTCTTGATTACAACGAGAAGTTAATGGCAACTGAGATTATATTTATAGAAAATTAGTCTGTGACTTGTGTAGCGTATTTATTGAATTACGAATTTCATAGAAGTTGTTAGAATTGATTTCTGTTGATTTGTGTATGGAGAACTAAATGTGGGGGAGAAAATTTTTTTTCTAAGAATTGAAAACGATAGATTAGATTTGAAAGATTTAAAGAGAAATTATTGTCAAATAGAGAACGTGATGTACTGGTAAAACGCTTTGTTTTCAAGTACATGCAAAAAATGTTCATCACAGTACAAATCTCCTTCAAAATTAATCCGTTGTTCAATCCCCTTGAATCCTGTTCAGGCTAGAGACTCCAACTATTGAAAGAGAGGCTCTACTAGCAAAGATTCTCAGCCATTAAGTTATTGTTTAAGCAAACATATAATCCTTGTACATTAAATAGAGAATGTTACTGCCATCCTGAGGTCGTTTCAATTTGCAGCTAGATATGCCTTCCTCCAACTTGCCTGTGGGTTCGAACAAATCATATTCCTGTAATGTGATCATAAAGACTTTAGTACCTATGAATCTATTGTTCCTGTTGTTGTTCCTAGTCAACTAGTATCTGATCAATTCATACCATAATCTGTTGAATTATGTTTGCATTTTCTAAAGAGCAATTGATTTTTTATAGATGTTGAACTGCCTGACTTTTATGCATTTGGAAATGAGTGGGAGTGTCACCATATCCTGCCAAAACAGAAATGGGATTGCATGTTTTCAATCGGCATCTAAAGCAGGTGAAATTGCTAACAATGTGTCACATTTGCATTCAAAAATCCATTCTTTGTCAAAGGTAAAATAGGTTAATGAACTTGTAGAAAAAAAAAACAGGCAGACAGATCCGGCTCGTTATGAATATTACACAGAATTTGCATTAAGCTTTTCCAGATTCAATCTAAGAATCCTCACAGCAGTCATACCAGGACACTGGCCTCTGAATATTTAAGTCAGGGGACTGGAAATACCTAGTAAACAGAATATCGTCTAAGTGATTGTCTGACACTTAAGAAAGAATTTAATGGTAAAACGTATCCAGCTAATGGGAATTTAAAAAAACTTCACACCTTTATAACGTTATCGCGATGGTTGAGCGATTGCAACCTGGAGCAGCAAAGTCTTAAAGACAATGCCATGCACTTGCTTGACCTATTTTGCTTTGCTACCCAAATTAATATTTAGGCATCACGTGCTATTAAAATACAGTTTTGCGTCTAATACAAGCTGGTCTGAGAAGCAAGTGGCACTGAATACCAACCGCATGACAGTTAATAATCCTGATTATTTAAAGAAGCTCGATTAAAATAAATACCAAATAAATTAACGCAAATAAATTTGATTGGCCGAACTACCATTCGAAGAAACGCTGCCAAAACTCAAGAAAAAAAAAACGTTTTCAAAGGACTTCAAAAATGGGAATGATGTTTGATGAAATTGGAAAGACTCGATAAAACTTTTAGCACCCTTGCAACAAATAAAGTAGCAGCATTAGTCAAGAGAAGAGGTATGGCACTGCTAAGACGTATATGTCTTTAATAAGCATCCAAATAATGACTGCACTTGGTTGTGAAGTATCGAGTCTTGGCATTGAAATGTCTTTTGACTATTTCTTACTGTCTGCAAAATTTAAATTCTCAGTAGAGAGAATATGAGTGTTTAATAGTATGGAATTTAGTATAAAAATTTGTTTGCATTTCAGAAAATTTAAGTTTAAACATTAACACGGAACCACAAACAGATGTTCCGTTTGTAGGTCAACCAATTTTATGCAGCCACATAATTTTATTCAGCCAAACTACAATATTCGGATCACTTTAGCATAAATTGAGTATAATTTTTGGAAAGTTTTTTCCAGTTTTTTTTTGTTTTTCTTGTCTTTTGTTTACCACATTTTGTTTTATAACGAAATGACATGATTTATTTAAATTTTACGTGTTGCAGCCTTAATTATTCACACAAAATTTACTTTCTTCCTTGCAACAGTTTGATAGTGTGCAGAGCAAAGACATGAACGTAGCTTTACAGGCGAATTTTTTTTTTTTTTTTACAAGTGAAAAGTCCTTGAACACGTTAATAATGGGAAAATTTACTAATTGAGCTGTCAGCAAGTGAAAGATTCATTCTATCACTACCACCATCACCACCACCACCCTAGTGAAATGAAAAGGGCAGTGAGCCATGGGACTGAAGAGAAAAAGAAATAGTAAAGGAAACCATTTTTAATTCCCTGTTGGTTTTTGTATAATCAAATTAAAGAACCTTTTGGTTGAACTCAAAGCCAGTGGAACACAATAGCATCTGTGATTATGTAAAATTTGTAAAAATTCCAAACAATTAAACAAAAATGTAATTATTGAACGAAAATAAATTTAGAACAACTGGTTAATCACAGACAAATTGAATTGAATTGAGTTGGAAATAAGAAAAGATAAAATAATAAAGGAATTAAGTAGAAAGGAAATCAGAACACAAAAGAAAAGATTTCTAAAGCAGTCACTTTAATGAGATTTTGCTTTGCATTCGATAGAATTTACAAATAAGCTTTGAAGATATAATGGCACCAATTTAGAGAATTTTTTTTTCAAGAAAAGCTTTTTCTAAGGCCAATATAAAATAACTTATTTTGTAACCCAATTAAAGGGTAAACATTTTTAACAAAACAAAAATATGAAAACACATTTTTTCGCAAATCCCATCAGATTTCTATCCAAAACTAAATAAAATTCTTAAATTAACTATTAAATTCTTAAATTAATTACATTAAATTAAAGCTATTCAAATAGCTGAACTAATGAAATAAAAATATTTGAACAGCTCTGCCAAATTCTTAAAAAAATGTAAAATAAAGGCGCGGAAAAAATAATAGGGACACTTAATTATTTCAATATATTCTCATATTTTTAATTATTTTGCCATAAATTTTACAAAGTATATACATATTATACATCAAATTAAAGCTATTCGAATAGTTGAACTAATGAAATAAAAATATTTGACCAGCTCTGCCAATATTCTTAAAAAAATGTAAAATAAAGGCGCGGAAAAAATAATAGGGACACTTAATTATTTCAATATATTCTTATATTTTAATTATTTTTCCATAAATTACAAAGTATACATATTATACATTAAATTAAAGCTATTCGAATAGTTGAACTAATGAAAAAAAAATTTGACCAGCTCTGAAATATCTTAAAAAAAATGTTAAATAAAGGCGTGAAAAAAATAATAAGGACACACTAATTTTTCAATATATTCTTTATTTTTAATTATTTTTCCATAATATTACAAAGTATATTACATTTATACACTTA